>OY728163.1:1608376804-1610876804 GCA_963277665.1 Viscum album
CTGTGTCATATAATATATAGAAAGGGTAAATTTTTGGATCCATAAAAATTAATGTTATTGATAAATGGTCCTGACCAAACACTATAGTTGAGATCCATTGTATTTTTTGGATTTTTGTGTTTATTATTGATAAATAGTGATGAAGTTGTCATGGATTATTAATTAAATAACCATGTCATCATAGAATGTATTCAAATTCATTTGGAATGATGAATGTAAGGAAAATCCATGGAATTAAAAATGAGGTTTCTTAGTGATTCTGTACATACCCTATGCTGTAGTTAATAAGTATCTTTTATCTATTTTGGTCCACCAATTAATGTAATAGGATTAATTTTAATTTATAATAGTGTGTTGATATGATATACATCTTTTTAATTGAGGATTCATATGAAAAATTACCCAATGCATGAACTCGAGTTAGTATAGCTAATTAGTTCATTGAAGATATGAAGAAATTATCCCTATTGAGAATTGTGTAATATATATATTAATAAAAATAATGTAAATTATATATTCAACCAATAATGGTTTAATATGAATTAAAGAAAACATTTGTTTATCTGAGTTGAAATAATAATGACGGATTATTTATGATGAGGGAAAAAATATCCAATATTTATGTATTATAAATTAATGTACCTTGAAATAATTATTTCATGGTATAGATATTATATTTCTCAAATTATTTTTCAACCGTTAATATATGTGATGATAGAAGATGAATTAAGGGAATATGTCAAAATACCATATAAGGATTGAAATGAACCCCGGTTCAACCTTGATTGCGTTGGAAATATTCTTTTTAGAAATATAGTACATGTTTGTGTAATACAATAATTAGTTAAGTAGTTTTTGGATGAAACTTCTAGCCCATAATTCTCTATTCATCCCAGACTTTTAAAAATGTATATAGATATATGATTGAATTTGTAGTGGGATAAGGTGTCAAAGGAAAATTTGGAGCATGTATCTCAGGTATTAGTTTTTCCTAAAGGTAATGGTGAGTGGAATAATCATAAGGAGATTTTATAAGAATCATATTTACCATTATGAAATAGAAAAACAGCACCATGGTTTTCATCATACAGATCCCAAAATCATCAAAAGAGAATAAGTCAATATTTTCTATAGTTGATCACCATACGAGGTCAGAATATTTTAATACAGCTAGAGATGATATCTTTTATGATTTAATTGATTAGTTATAAAATAATAAATAAATAATGTTACATGGAGTGCATCATTCTATTAAAAATGATCAATATCCAATGATAATGATGATATTCTATAGGATACATTTTTATGATTTAATTTGAGAGTTGTGATTTAGTACAAGATATTATCCTTATATAGATAGATAAACATAAAGAACAATTAATTTTTTTTAATATTTATTGTTATCATATTAAATGGATTTTAATACATTTTGGGATGAATAAAATACATTGGTTATATATTTTAACAATAATATCTTTCACTCAACAATTTAGTTGGCTTCTTTTGGTTACATATATGAAAGGATTTTAATAAACATAATGTGTTTGGATGAATTTATAATATTTGGATATTATTAAAAGATATAGTTTTATATATTAGGGATAATTTTAGAGATATTAAGAAACACATCATGGAAGCTAACTGTTGATTAAAACGATATGCTATCACTATTCAGGTGCATCTAGGGATTAAGATTTCTTACAATGTATTCTTATGAATATCTCCATCGAAAAAGGTTATGATATTTGAAAAAAATGAAATTTGTAACCATTATCTATTGATCCCCTTAAAACTGTACATCCTATAAAGGCTATTTATTTTTTACATGGTGCTTCCACTGAATCTCTTCCAAGATGCAAATTTATTCCATGTATCTTTTATAAGGATGTATATACATGATCCATAAAATGTTTTGACCTATGATGTCATTACAATAGAGAGTGCCATTTATATCTATGAAAAAATAATATAAATCATTTTCCAAAGAGATAATGTTATATGAAACAGTAATTATAACATTGTAAATTTAGATAGAATAATATGAAATGTTATGAAGTTGTATTTGGAATCAGTGATTTTATAGAGCTCTAATATCATAATTTTCCATGGGATTGATGGAATTTAATGTGATAATTTTTTCAAAATATAGTATAATGTAACTCCTAGAGTTTATTGTATATATTAATCTATAATTAAATTTTATATATTTGGTATTTATTTTGATTCAATATCGAGAATAAATTCTCAATGATACAATATTTAATTATTATTATTTATTATAATTTTTATCAACTATTATTGGGATGTTTGAATATGAATATGACTAAAGAAATTATGAATTTTTAACACATTTATAAAATTAAATCTATGGTTATGAATTGGTAATAAATGAAAATTAAATAATTTAAATTACAAAATAGTGTTTTTTAAAAAAAATTATTACAAGTAATGATTCATGATCATAAAAATTTAAATTATTATAATTTTATCACTTGTTTAAATGAAAATTTTATACAATATATTCAATAAAATATACTAACATTGATTTATTTATGCTTTTTAGAAAAGCAATGCGAATAAATTTATTTTATGGTAAAGAAATATTTTTTAAATGGTTCTAATTGCATTATGTCTACGAGAATTATAAAAAAATCAAGCAATTGAAGATATAATATTAGAGAAATTAGATATAATTTTATAAATCATAATTTTATAATACGGTTAAGATTAATGTTTTGCAATTTTCTCAAAATGGCTAAATTCAGATGTAATAGTTTAAAATACTAATTTTTTAAATATTTATTATTATATGAAATTATCATGTTTTAATGAAAACATAATTTCTCAGCACATGTTTCATGATAAAATATAGTTAGATGATTTAAAATACTTTTTTAAAAACATTATTTTCATTTTAATAAATTATATTTGATAACTTTTATATTTTTTACACCAAAAGATTATTAAATCACTAAGAGGGGGTTCAGTTAGTGATAATATTTTAAAAGGTTTCAATAATTATTAATCACAACCCCTTAATATTATTAGAGTAATATTCATTATAATTTTTTATAATATTATCAGAGTCATTAAAAATAATAAATTATACAAGGCACGTAATATATACATGTTTTTTCATTTGTGTGATAACCTAAACTATTTCCATTGACACTCCCATGGTACATTGAATTTTAATAGTACAGTAAAGAAAATATAAATTTAAGAAATTTTTTTATAATAATTCTATCATTCGATGTGTAAAGTTATACTGAATTACTTTAATTTATATGTTTTTCATATAAATATTTGAAACTAAAAAAATATTTTTGATTGTGAATTGTGCACTAAATATATTCATTTGGAAATTAAATCAGATTTTTTCCATCTATAATTTTAATTCGGTGTGATTTTTTCAACATTTGGTGAAAGATCAATTGTTGAGCCTCACTAAAATACGTGTATGATATATAACATTAACTCTATAAAATGTAAAAAATATATTTATTCCTTGTTTAGTTCAGATTACTATATCTATTGGAACAACTCTATAAATATATTTCTATAAAATCATTTAAGAAGCACTTCCTGATACTCTGATGAAAATAATTTTTCCATATTTCTTATTCAAAACAAATTAGAACATTGGACTGAAATGAGCCTCTGACACATATCATTCAGTGCATCATTTTTTTATAAATAAAAAGTTGAATGTACATTTTTAATTTAAACACATTTTATAGGATATGAATAATTGGAATAGGTATGAAAAAAATTCAAATTCAAACTCAAATTAAATTCATTAGAAACTTCTCAGATATTATAGAATATTATAGAATATTATTTCATTCGCTAGTGATAACATCTTACATCAATCATCTATAACCAATGAGATTAAAGAAATTATGAAATATTTTTTATCCTTGGATGAAAAAAACAAGTTAAATTAACACTTTTAGAATTGCTATGGTATTGTATTTATAATGTTATGAAAATTTAACTCATAAAAACTCAATTCAGTAAAATGCATGTATGTTAAAAAAATTCTATGTATATATGTATATTTGGTCACTCTAACCTAGATTTATTTGGATTTATTCCTTTAATTGGAATGTTATGTCAGATGGATCATCATTTTTCAATATAATCACATTCAATAAAATTTAAAATTAATCAAAAAAATTTAATAAATATTCAAAAAAAATTATTGGATTCAATTTTTTACATTCTTTTTTACTCTCTTCCTTTAGTCAAAACATTTTCATTACTCTATACTTCATGAATTTTGTTGACAATTTATTGCTACTTTAAGGAAATCATACAAATTTTTATTCTAATTACTGCAACTTCTATTGATAAATATTGACTATAGTGTCCCAAAAGTGAATCATTTTTATAGCATACATTCTTCCTCTCAATAATATGTCATCAAATTATATGAATTATTCTCTTTTGAATTTTTATTAATAGCCAAAAATAATTTCCTATAAAATTATATATATGATTCATATTTTGAAAAAAAATAACATTGTAAAAAAACATTAATAGATTATGTTTTTATAAGGATCACATTTTGGTACATATGATTTTCAGAATTTTGAATGTTGGATGTAAATGATTTTAAACGTTTATCCAATTACTCATATTTAAAAAAAATATACACATTGGTTGATTGATAATCAGATCTAATACATTCCCCTTTTTATAATCATTCGAAAATCCACACAATAAAAAAATATTAAAATAACATTATATAGAAGGTTTAAATTATATAATGAAATCTGTATTTCTAGAATGCATTTTCCAATAATTTTATTAATGAAATCAAAATGACACTCCTTTTCTGGTATCCAAAAAATGGTTTATTTGATTAGAAACATTTCCACATAAATTTTATTATAAAAAAATATACTCCAATTTTTTCTAGTTAGAATTTATACCACTACAACCTATACCATAATCATTATTTAAGAACCATGTATCACATCATCATGAATGTAAATATTGAAATTATGGTCAGAGAAGTTTAACCACTCCAATATTTTAATTATAGTCACATACAAATACATCACATTAAATTAACATATTATCATGATATTGAAAATAATGATCCAAGAAGATACCATCACCAATAATTTATTATAAATTTCATTAACACACAATATTAAAAAAATTACATATCATCCAACAACTATATAACAAAAAATATTACCAAAGTATAATAACCATGTTTCTTAAAAAACATTTAGTAGATTACCTTCATATGTTAATGAAAACATATTGTTACAAATATTAGTTTTCAAAAAATAATAAAAAATTGTTATTAAAATATCACAATGTGTATTCAATCTACTACATTGGATTTTCATTAAAATTAATAAAAAATCAAACTCGTCATTTTTTGTTACTCAACCTATTCATTCACAATTTCCATCATTTATCAATTATAAACATTTCACAAAGAGATGTTTTTGACACATTATATCAAATCATTATATTATTTCAAAGAGAAGGATCTGAAACTTATATACTAGTAAATGTATTGTTTTTATGGAATTATTTCCCTTATTGATGAGAATATTTTTTGACAGGATAAGATAAATTTTCTTATCCTTTATCTTCAACAATTTCGATATGTATTTTAAACTCTCATTTTTATATTCAACCAATTTTTTCATCCGCACATTTTATTATAATATTAGTATCGAATTTATTTTTAATGAAATATAATTTATCTCCCCCTTAAATGAAAAGTTGGAAATTTTCTCTATGTTTTTAAATATTATATATGTGATTATGGGGGGATTCATTAAATAATTTGTTGAAGAATTTTTTGGAGGTTGAACAAAATGTTGGGACCTAAATTATAAATATCATGATTTTTTGCATAACATTGGTGATAACATAAGCAATATAATACTTTGTTGAATCCAATTACAATACAATATATCTGTATGAAAATTTTCCATTTATAATTTGATTCCTTCTAAAAATAGTATTTTCTCTTAAATATTGTATATGAATTTAAAAATTATCATTTTAACAATTATTATAAAATTATAAAATCAATTATCTAGAAAAAATAAAATTCAACTATTTTAACTAATCCTTCATCCAAATCATTTGTGATTAAACATTGGTGGTGGAAACGTATTCTTCTTCTAATAGTCTAAAAGGCACTAAACACTATTTCTTAGTATTCTAACACACAGTTCATTCTCCCACGTAAAATGGTTCTCCTAAAATTAATTTTCTATTATTGCAGTTACTATAACCATTAGTATTAGTATTACTACTAATGTTCATATCACAACTTATTTTATAAAACATCCCATATAAATATATTCCATTAAAATATCCCATAATTATATTTTCTTATAACATGTTACATTCCTTAAACATACATTAATATCTATAACATAAATTTGAAACATACATAATGTTATTTCATGAGGTTTTATGATAGCGATAACATTAATTAATATTTCATAATTATTTCTGATTCACAATTTTTACAGTTTCAACATTACTCATTTTTACAAAAACTAAAATAATTGTAGAAATATTTTTGAAATATTCCATATCAAACATTTATTATAACTCCCTGTCATGCATTTCACGAGATAGAAAAATATATATCTCTATATATATCAATGGTAGACATAGTAAAAAATTGTAAATCTCCTGGATTAATAATTTATAATTTTGTATTCCTTTCATGAAAAATCACATTAAAAGAATATTATCAATACCTTAAAGAAGTACTGTCATAAAATTAAAATGTAATAATAATTGAACCTAAGTATATTTTTGTAATATAATTATTTTTCAACATTCCCCTTATATAGGTTCAGCATTTTCAAGTAACTATCTTGTAGGAGTTCTTGTCACATGGGTAATGTTTCATCCCATACAAGTACTTCCTCAAAATACATGTTTTGTTTTCATTTTATCATGTAAAAAAGCACATGGTTATTGAATGTTAGATTATTCCTCAATACCTCTATTTAATATGTATGGCTCTATATCTATCTGATAATCATTATAAAAAATATTTTCATCCACTTCTAAGAACATTTTGAAAGTTTTTTATCTTGAAACAGGATATTTGCTTTTCAAAATACACAACATTGACCTATGAATATCCTTTGTAAATAAGTTTTCCTCTAATTCATAAATCTTACTCTCATTAATCTTGTTTTTGTACACCAAATTTGTTCCAATAATATTTTTTTATACATGACATGAAAAATTTAATCAGGTGTTATTTTTTTCTACCTGATCAAAAACATCAATCATAAAATCCACCAATTATTTTTATTCAAATTCTTTCAAAACTAGTTTTGGATCAATCTATGAGATAATTTATGTATCATTTTATAATTTAATATTTCTTCTATTATTTAATGGATCTTCTAAAATTTCACTTATATTTTTAGTTTCAACGTTTCTATGAAGAGTAAGAAACATTATTGATTTTTTCCAGCATCAATTTCCACACTACATGAATCTTTTCAATCTAAAATAAAAGGTTTCGGAGCACATTAATCATTTAATTTGTTATTCCAATTATAAATATTCAATTAATAATATAGAAAGTTTTAAAAATATTTTTTAAGGAATTTAAATTTTTATGCACTTTAAAATCATTAAAAATAATAACTTCTGTAAATGATTATTCTAGCATTTAAAATTTCTTATTTTAGGTGAATATACCATGAAAATACATTCTTTATATTATTTATCAAATAATTTATTTATCTGAATTTGGTTTTTTATTGTAATAAGTGACATTCATAATCCATTTAATTTGTCACTGAGGTTTTTCATTATAACTCATTTCATCGGGTTTCATTTTGGATACTAGATATAAAAAATTGAGAATATGCACAATAGTGCTAGAATATTTTCTCTAGAAATAATTCCCATGTTTATTCTCAACCAACATTGTACTTATAATTTCCATGAAACATCTATTTTTTCTTTTTTACACTCCACTAATTTTTAAATCAGTGTTTCATCAGATATGAATCTAAATTATTTCATGTTTACTCCTTCCGTACGTATTTCTCAGCTTTAGAATATAAACAACCAAATATCTTCCAACTTACCTTATAAATTATTTTATTACTTTTTCAACCTCTGATTTAGGATCCATAACGATGATGTTGTACATCTGTGTTAGATCATCAAAAATATAAATAAATAATAAATCCAACATTTAGGGTTTTTTAACATCAACCCATATAAATTATGGTGAAAAATATCAAGTGGTGTATAAATCTAAATTATAGCAATCATAAAATATTTAATATTTATTTATCCATTTTGAGAATTTATTCAAAAATAAATATCATTTAATTTAAAATCTATAAATATTATGACATCATCAACATTATAATGTGTTATCTTGATTTTTTATCCAATATTACCAATATTTTTATTCCACAACTTGTTTTCACCTTGAGAACTCAAATAACATGAGATACAATGTTCTCAAATATAAAAGTAATTTATAGTGGTCCAGTCTCCAATGGAAACTAATTTACCATATTACAATAATTTGATGATACATGGATTATTATAATATAACAATTAATTTACTTATTAATAATGGTATATCGCACTGATAAAGTTATTTTTATCTAATAAACTTATAAAAAACTATTTGATTTGATTTTATTATCATATATATCGACTATTCTAATTCCATTGATTTTTAATGTTTTTAAATCTCCAAAATTAAATTAACTACTGTAGTAATTTACAATATATTATATGAGTTTTAAATATCCCATTATATGTGTGGAAAAACTACTATCGAGAATCCAACCATTGTTTTATTTTTTTCATTCGGATTTGTCTCAACAACATAATCTCTTTCAATAAAATTATTCATTCTTGATTCATTTTCCTTTCGGGATATGAAATTTTTAATGGAATTTTTTTCATACAATCATTATTAAAGAACCCAAATCGACCACATCATACCCAATCTTCATCGAGGGAAAAAATAATTTTGTTTTTGAAATTATCAAACATCAATAGATTTTGGTTATTTAACTCCTTTTGGAATTGAAAAGTTACACAATTATCTTATTTTTTTATCCCCCTCCTTTAATTCAAAAATGAACAAAAATATATATTTTGAATAATATTATATGATTTGGTTACATATATACCACAAAATCAATAATATCTGCTGAATCATGGTATTCTATAGAAATACAGTCCTACTCTTTAATTAGATTGTTGAGTTTTGTATCAACATTCTATTTTGGTTTACTACTTTTTTTGGAAAACCCATGTGTGTAGATTTTTCTAAAAATATTTAGAAAGGATATATTTCTTATATTATTTATCAATATATTATTTCTCAATATTTTTTATAACAACATGATTGTTTGGATAATTATATTAGTCATTAAATTTGGTTTTTGGGGATTCCACATAATTTTTTATTTATTTTTCATCATATATAGACTATTAATTTTATATTTTAATAAGCCATCTTTTTTGTGAATTTATATAATGGTACATTTAAGATACATAGGTTTCAATATCATTTTAAATACATCATCTTACCTTACTATACGTTTCCTACTAATATCTATTACAATTTTTCCTTGTTTAATAACATTTAGATTAAGAATTGTAATCTCTCGAGTATAGTAATATTCAAGTTTAAGAACATTTTTCCTTCCTTCAAAATTTCTTCCATATTGTTTATTAATCATTCTAATTTCCTTATTGGGTTTAATATTATTCTCAATACATGACACATGTTTGAATCTCTGCTAATATTATCATTTTCATTCTTCACCGCCTCTTTCTTCTTCATTGTTTGTGGAATAATTATTTCTCTCAAACATTTTAAGTGAAATATAATAATATTTTTGAATATTCAAACTCAAAATAATTTTTCCAGAGAGTTAGCTTTGACATTCTCTCTCAAAATGTTTTTTATTTTTTATGTCAACATGTTCTTCCCACAAATAGAATACTAATTTTTATAAAATGATTTATTAATGATCAACCCTCATGTATTTTTTCATAAATGATCATCATATAAAACAAAAAATAGCATGTATTAAATCCTTGAAAATTACATAATTCCTCCACAATTATAATATTTGAGTTGAGGATTCCACCCATATATTCAAATATCTATCTAATAGGTTCTAGAGATGAGTGACATTATGTTCTCATTCATTACATCAAGATCGTTATCTTCTAAATAAATGGGATTATCAATCTCAAAATATGGAATGTTTATAATTCTCATGGATTAAAAATCCATTTCATCTTTGATCAGTAATTTCACTAAAGGATATTTTTTCATCTCATAACAAATAATAGTTTTATTTAATTCATATTGTGTTAAATCATAAATACCTTATAAGGTATAAGTAATATAATAAAACCCATCAGAAAAGTTAGTTATGTGTTTTTTTATCTTATGAAATCATACAAGGTATATCCAAATACTTTTATGATGGATATAAGATCATTAACTATAGTGAAATAATCAATAAAAATTTCATCACCTCTCATTGTGATATCATAAAATATGCATCTCAATATTATTATATTTTCCTCATTCACATTTTTTAATCCCTAAAATATAATTTGTAGATGATCCGAAATTCACATTTCTATATTGTGACCCATCCCCATTATAAATCCATTTTTAGAAAATTACATAAGATTATAATTTCTAGATATTTAATCAGCCACATTATTCTATTTTCTTAACTAGGAATGGAAGAATTTTTCTCATGGTATGAAAACCCAATTGTTATTTCAACGATAACATCTATTATATGTAAAATATATAAGGTATCATTTTATTTTTATACTTATGATAATTGTTTCCCTGAAAGGTATGTGTAACTCTATTGTTGACTAATGTGATATTTTCCATAATAAGTATTCAACAAGGGAACTATTTCACAAAATACTAATTATAATTCCTAATGATTATTAAATCGATGGTAAGGGGGTGTTGAATAAATGGTGATATGTTTCAAGGTTTTGAAATTTATGAAACACAACCCGTAAAAATAGTTAATGTTGTCTTCTATATCATCTCGATCTAGAACAACCACCCAAAATATGCTAAATGGGTCTAGTGATACTTTATTGGGTGTACCTCCCCAAAGGAAAGAGGTTTCTAACTAAAACCGAGGGTGTAAACAGTTATAGTGGTGAGGCCATACCCTCTCAGAAAAAAATAATGTATTAGTCTGAGTTTAATATATGATTACCGACTCTACAGACTAGAACTAGGCCCGCATAGGGGAAGCACAATCAATAGCAGATCAGCCAACAAAAGCAATATAGAAATAATTACAGTTGAATTTAATAAAACAACATGTTGAGCACCACTTGTAACTACTAAAATAACCATGAATGTGTACATAGCAGGCCATACATGGTAGTATTAAAAGGGCACAAATTACTAAACACCAGTATAAACAATAATAAGATAACCATGTTGATACATGAAATAATGTAAAATAATGTATTTCATGTTGTACATCACCTCAGGTCCACGCTAAATCTAATTGCAACAACTAATATGATCACACATATGAAGCAGATCACTTTCTTGCATGTAAATCTAAAAAGTCTATACATATCTTGAAGGGACCATGAAAGGTGTGAGATGAATCTCTGTAGGATACCACCCAATGGTTCATACGTAGTATACGTTTTTAAGCACACATGTATCCAAAATAAAATTAAAAAACATGATGCACAATGTAAACACAACCTACACTAGTGTAATGCAACCACCATGGAGTATCACATACTCCAGCCAACAGCGAAATCTTAGTCATGTATCCTGGAACAATGTGCCTCTTGAATACACATGTCTCATTTACCGACATCCCAAAGGAATTCCGAAAAAATAGAAACCTTGCACAATGTGCCCCCAGAAACCTCATGTCTCAAGTACTAATGTCTCATTAGGACACCCAATAAATAGTAGCCTGAAACCATGTGCCTCATGAAACCTCATGTCTCATGTAACTACATCCCATAGGCACTCCCAAACAATAAAAATGCTCTTCACCTTCTATGTGGCTTCTACATCAAGCACCCCCAAACTATAATAACATAACCACAACTACTAGAGCCTCTACCCACGTGAGAGGTCAAAACCACTTCATCTCATAGACATCTATCTCCACAAAACCCAAATCACATGTGAGAGGTAATCACCTGCTTAGAAGACAATACACAAAACCTATAACACCTTGTGTCCCTTTTAAAATGTTTCTCATGAATTAGATGGCATTTTATTCCATGTAATTCGGGATTTTCCCATCCTGATAGTGTAACTGCCTCAAACTGATGTCCAGGCAACACAATAATGTGGTCAAACCACCCAAAATTCTATACGAAGACCTACCTGTTATCAACATCATTCCAGAATATATAGGCCACACCAAACAAACCCCAAAGTATCCTTCATTTTCAATATCAATAATCACACACACACACACACACACTCACACACACACACATATATATATATATATTCAAAAAATCACTCTAAACAAGAAAAAAAATTATACAGTTGAATTTCACTAGACATGTGTTTCCCCATACCACCATTGAGATCTTGAAATATTTTAATAACATAATTATGATTAAATAGTTTCAATAAAGCAGTTTAATAAAAAAATCAATTATAACCATTTTGGAACCCTTACCCAAATTCCCCATTTGAGAAATGACCTCTTACCTGACCTCGATCAAGCATAACAATGTAAATGAATTTCTAGCGGCATTTCATAAGGATTACAGACAATTCAATATAAAGAAATAATTTTCACTCACAAAACACAACATTTCATGAAGGATCTGTAACCCTTAAATGACCATGAAAACACACATTAAGGTATGCACCACCTACATCATACTAGTACAAAGATCCTCCTCTGGTATCGTCCCCTAATTTGGTCTAAATAATAGAATATTGTTAAAATGAGCGATAAAAATAAAAACCCTGTAACTCTGTTTAGGACAAAAATCATGAAAAACGTCTCACGAAGAATCATTGTATTCACTAGGGGGTTCTAATGAATCTGACAGCAATCAAAATGGAGATCAGAGAGATTATCGGGCGAAAAATGAACTCCGACAATGCTCCTCACTCAAACCCATCAAGGGTTCTTCCCAGAAACATAAAATGATGTTACTACCAATTTTAATGATAAAATTAAATACATGTCATGCATATATGTGTACATATAGTGTGTATCCTTTTATTGTTCCTAAGATAGCTGGAATTTTTCCGAGGACCTGCCGACTTGACTAAATGTCGATTTCAAGGTCGTACACTGTGTTTCCTTGGATTTTTTTCCTCTAACCCACCGATATAGAAACATGCCATGTATATTCCCCATACACTATTATACTATATGGAATGTACTAAAACGCATATAATGTACTTTGTTAAACATCACTATCTTTAAAATGAACCTACATTACATTTATGGCCTATTCACATAGAAATGGTACACAGTGTGTGCTAGGAAGTACATGACTGTAACCTGGAAATTCTAAAACAATCCAATTTTTCTTCTTTTATCTAAAAAACAAGTTAGAAATGGAAAAAAATTTGTACTTTAATTTAAGAACTAGGTTCTTACAATCACCCCCCATAATGAAATTCATCCCATTATTATTCCTTCCAAGGGTGGTGAAGAACTCTCCATACCAATATGACACAGAACTAAAATCAATAAAATGTCCATCGAACAATTACCTGAATCTATGGTCATACCTTGGTACCTCATAACCCATTCACCTCATCAAGTGATCCTATTTCGTTCCCGACTCCCAAATGTATTTCTCACTATATTGTTGTCGGCCTCCTTGAGGTCCTGCATCCAAGGGATTCTCAAAATAAAATTTCGTTCCATGTACCTCAAGTAACCCACATCCTCGATGCCTAGATGTCTACACCACCTCAAGTAACCCGAATCATCAATTCCTCGATTCCCTCATCATATAATGCAACATGCATCATCAATTTCCCGATGTTCATGAGACCAAATACAAAAAAACTAACAAATTACGCATATTAAATGGTTCCAATCACAACCACCATCATCCTGTCAATCCAAATAAGTCATTTTCACCTCAAACACTCAAAACAGACATACCTTAACAAGTCATGCCCAATAGAAAATATAAAATCATGGATGATGTGAGTAGAACTCCCACGTAAAATATTCTATTGTGGGATATGTATCATATGTACCTCTGCTAATCCCATGAAATAAACGTACCATTCTATATTGGATCTTCTCATCGAGCCACGACCTGAATGCTACCCAACATGAATGATACTCTATATGCACGATGTCCTTAACCTGATACATCCCCTAAGAATGTACCTACGGATCATGATCTACATGTCCCTCTTATCTCTAAACCTAATTGTAATCTTGTGGAAATGTCCCATCTACATCCTAATGTTCAATCAATCCATCTTGGTGGAACCCTCTTAATACCAAAAATGTTCAAAACCCCACATAAATAACAATATATATATATATATTGTAGATAACGATGTCAGTAATGTGGATGTGCATAAAAAAACCTTTACTCTCCCTCACGTCATCTATACCCCATGGCATCCTAGCCTAATGGTTTCTTTACCCACCCTCAACGAAACCATTTAGAAAATGTACCCCAGGCCATGCTTGTCCCAACAAACATTTTTTCCACAAACTGATGACCAAGTAACCCAATCCGGAAATCTAAAATGTCTCAAAATGATGTCTACGATGCCCAATCATAGTGATCAACCTCACCTCAATCATAGTACTTACCTTTTCATACACTAGATAGGATGAAATGTCATTTGACATGAAATTTAAATAAATTTAGTGAATTGTATATTACATTGCAACAAACAAAAAATTCACTCTAGAATTTCACCTTTCACATTTCAAAAGAATATATAACATGAACATTGATATTTTTCACAATTTATTATAACATAAAAAAACATATATGCTGTTATGAAGGTAATGTACATTAAATATATTCCAATCAAAAGCTATCCAATATGGCCTTGCCATACTAGGACAAAGACCAATTTCTCCATTACCTCACTAGGTGAAGGGTCAGATATCAAAATCAATATCATCATATACCATGTGATCTACCAAGGTAGAAATAACATAAACGATAACATTAGAAAAATAAAAATAGCAATTACCACCCTAGGAAACATGGTCCATCCCTCGTACCTGGGGCTTCGGGCACCGAAGCATAAGTTAGAAACACTGTTCCAATAACAAACTATATCCAGTCTAGCATATCCAAAATAGTAAAACCAGCAGAAATAAAATGGAAGTTTCAATATCATGAGTAGTCAGTCAACAAATTCTTCTAAATATCTACCAGGAACAACTATCTCTGATCCCACATTGTCATGTCCTAGACCTGAACATTACTAAATGGGTCTGGTGTTACTACCTTTGGTGCACCTCCACAAAATTCAAAGGCTTTTTGAGTGAATTGAAGTTTTAACAAAGTATAGCGGGCAGGCTATACCCTCTCTAAGGGAAGTAAATTATTGGTACAAGTATAATATACGATAATATACTCTGTTGACTCTAACTAGGACCGTAAAGAGGATGTAAAATCAATAGAAGATCAATCAGGTGAAGCAATATAGAAACAATCACAGTGTAAAGTAACAAAACAACATGATGAGGACAACTTGTATATACTAAACAATCCTTGAATGCATCTATAGAATACCAGAAAGGACAATATAAAAATGGCACCAAAGGGTAACAAAAAATAGATACAATAATAAGGTTAGCATGCCGATATGGTAGATAATGTAAAACAACATAACTCCAGCTAGGCATGGCCTCTCATTCCATGAAATATCTCCATTGAATAAATAATATGATCCATCTCCTGAAGCTAATATAATTCCTACATGTAAATCCATAATGTCTACACATGTACCGAAGGTACCATGTAGGGTGTCAGATGAATCTATTTAGGATACCACCCAATGGTGTTTACCTAGTATAAGGTTTTAAGCGGGCATGTATCCATAAGAAAAGAAAACATCATGATGTAAAAAGTAAAAACAACCTCCACTGGTGCTCAAATCCACCAAAGAGTATCGCCTACTTCGACCAGTGATTGAATCTCAGTCACATAACCCATAACTATGTTTCTTCTAACATCACATGTCTTAAGTAATGATATCATGAAGGCACACCCATGCAATAATATCCCATCACCATGTGCCTCCTGACACTTTGTAGATCATGTACCGACGTCTTGTAGGCATGCCTAAGTAGTAGTATCGTGACACCATGTTCCTCCTAACACATAATGTCTCAAGTATTGACATTCTGTAGGTACACCCAGACAATTTGAAGTCTCCTTAGCTTCCATGATCCCTTAATGATAAGCACCACCAAACCATAATCACCTAACAGAAACTATGGGGGCCTATTCCCACACGATAAATCAAATCCAAATCATCAGGGAGTCATATATGTGCACATGAACCAAATCATAGGTAATTGGTAATAACCATGTTTAGAAGCCATGCCATATCACCTCTGACAAGTCATCTCCATGTGAGAATGTCGCTCAAGAATCACATGGCATTGCCATCCAAGTAATGCGGGCCTTGACTAACTTGACAGTCCCACTACCTCAAACCGACATAAATGATGCCCAATTTCATGGTCAAACCAGCCAAAAATTGGTTCAATAACATTCAAAAATATATGGGTCATTCCCAACACAACCCATATGTTGCATCATTTGAAATATCAAGAATCACATATGTATAAACTCAAAATAATCACATTAAACATGAAAAATTTTAAATAGATGACTTGTACTAGTCATGTGATGCCCTATAACAACATTGAGGTCACAAAATAATATAATAACATGATCAAAAAAATATTTAAATTTAGTAGTTTAAACAAAACAAATCAGTTATAACCATTTTGGCACCCCTAGAAAAAATTCCCCAAGTGTGCAACGACCACTAACCCGACCTATCTCAATTGTAACAGGGTAATGGGATTATCATGGGCATACCATAAGGAATAAAGTAAATTAAATATAAATAACCATGGGTCTCGATCAACACCCAACATTTTACTAAAAATTCACAGCCCTTTAATTACCATTCAAACCCAAAAAAAATGGTATAAACCACCTACCTCATTCTAGAACGATTATCATCTATTAGTATCAACCTCTAATTTGTTCTAAAACACTATAGATATATACACCAATCAATAAATCTCAAACTCCTATAACAAATTTTTAAAAATAAATCAAGATGAATGGCTCAAGGAGAGTCATGGCCTTACAAACCAGGTTAAAACCCCGCTGACAGTGATCGAAACAGTGTTCGGATGGATGATCGAGAGAAAAAATGATCTATGGAACTAATACTCACTCAAACCCATCGAGGGTTCTTCCTAGAAAACAGAAAACATGTCTACTAACCATTTTAATGATAAATAAATAAATAAATGGAATGTATATATTAGTGCATGTTGTCTGTATCATTTTACTATACCAAAGGCAGCTAAAATTTTGATGAGGACCTGCTAACCTGACTACATGGCGTTTACGAGGCTGTATATGTTGTGTCCTTGGTTTTCCCCACTAACCAGATGACATACACACACGACATATATATCCCCCATACATGGCTATACATAATGGTGTGTAATAAGAGGACATAGAATGTACTTGGATAAACATCACAATCCATCCAATATTCCTACACACCATGTACGACCATCTCACACAACAATGGTACACGACATGTATTGCGATGTACATGTTGTTTAACATATAAATTTACAAAACATCCTAGTTTTTCCCTTGTTATCACAAAATCAACTCAAAAAATAGAAAATGAATGAAACCCATACCATAAAGTATGAACTGGGTTATTATTTCTTCCAATTCAATTTTTTATAAAAATATCACGAGAAATAAAAATAAGATATTTAAGAAGGAATACAAGATTTAAATGTCTCATCATTAGTGTGAGAACCTGTATCATTTTAATGAAAACTATTGTGTTCCTATAGAAATTCACTATTAGAATAATGTGAATAAAAAATTTATCATAATCATGTTAGAAAAATTCTATATCCTGATAGGTATGATTATGATAACTCAAATAAGATATCTTGTTTATTTTACAAATCAAATCCATAAAAAAGTGTGAAACACTCAAAATTTATCCGAATAATAGTTCTTCTATGATGTATATTTAATTTTTCAATGTAAAATTTGTATCTACAATAAACATTTCTACATCTCTTGAATGTTCATTAGTTATTCTCCAATAATACAATCTCTTGAATTATATTATAAACTCTATATAATTTATGAAAATAATTGAGCAACAAGATTCTATGAATGTTCTATTTGATGAAAATTATCCATTAATATCTATCTTAATAAATAGTAAAGAAACTCTATATAATATATTAATTAAATACCCCCTCTGAAAATGCTTTTTCTACTTGAAAATTAATTTCATTTGACACTCTCTTCTGACAAAAAACCTTTAACAATACTTGGTTTTTAGTGACTTAAACATTTTTTGGTTAACCCCTTTATGTGGTTTGTCCCAAAATATAAATTTTGGCTAACCAATTGAACATTCACACTCTGATGAATTTTCATAGAGAGATCACAACACAAATAAATTCATTCTAAATCCAATTATAATATCTAGTGGTTTCAACATATATTAAATTATATTATCCAATGTTATCAATTAACTTCTTTATATTTTATTATATTAGATACAAAAATATAACTTACAATAACACTATTAGAATCATTATGTTTTCATCATTATAATGTTGTGAAATGTTTCACAGAAAGCACATATCTCATAAAAAAAATTCTTCATGAAAAACTCTTCAATCGTCTCAATATTAATAAACACTAATAATTTTTTGGATATCTACCTTTTAGAGGAACATTCATTCTGATTTATTGGTATTATATATACTTTAAATTTACCTCAACACAAAATTCATACTCCACATTCTTAAAAGTGGTTATCTAATGGATTTTTTACTTATAGAGGTTCTTTCAATGAAAATATTCATAAGGTTAATCTATATGAATTATTTACAACAGATCATCTAATTCTATTCATTACAAATCATAACATTATGATCTTCCTTCATTATGTGATTCTTCACAACTTCACGATTCATGATATTTATAGACAAATCTTTATTACTGAAATAAACATCATAAAAAAAAGTTATTCTAATTAATTATTTTTCTATTAAATGTAGTTGACTATATCGTTATAACATATATTGAGTGATGTCATAGAAAACACTCTTCATCTCAAAACTATCACTTTATCCTATTTTATTTCTCATCAGATTTATTTTAAAATATATTAAAAACTATTTTATTATGTCACATTGTATTTCATTCACATTTTTTATAACAAAACAATATAATTAAAAAATTATGGAACAATTATGTTAATATGGGGATCCTAATTTGGAATTCATGTTAATATTTATTTACCAAATCTAACGATAATGTAAAGGCTATTTAAAATTTAAGGGACCAATTGTTAATATTCTAAAAAAAATTATATTGTTTCACCAATTCATCATTGAACTACATTCACCTTTTTATAACCTTTAAAAAATATAAATTATTAGAAACACATCGTAAACATATAATTTCCGGTAGTGTTCATTGATGTCCATGAAATTGTTTGTCCAAACAAAATTTATAATACTTTTTTAATGAAAATAAAGAAAATTCATTTTTCTAGAAACTTACCAATGTTCTATCTGATCGGGAAAATTGTGAAATTAGTTTTTTTTAATTATGCTACATTTGGAATTTTTTAGGTTTATGTTTTATACTTATATTTTCATTAGAGAATTTATCATTTCACCACATTAATTCAAGAAATCCTAAAAAAAATTATAAGAAAATTTCACATTAAAATTTAGTTTGAACCTCAAATGTATTTATTAACTATTTCAAAAACATTTTTTTGGAATCGTGAAATTATAATGATGTTGAAATATTTGATAAAAAATAATACCATCATTTGACTATGATTATACCATTTCATAAAAATAATTTTTAATAGACATCCATCTTCATCCAAATGTTTTTTTAAATCATACATACAAACATTCTCAATAATTTTTCTTAAACAAAATAATGTAGCTTCTGTTATACTATTAATAAAAATAATCTTTAAAAAAGAATTTTTTTTAAAATATAATATTATTACAGAAAAAATAAAAAACTATCATTATTTCTATAAAATTTCCAAAATATTTCATTGAAAATTAAATTTTTGATGATTACAATTTTTCATTATTTTTATCATTAAATATATTATTTTCCTAAAAACCATTTTTCATGTAGATGTTGTTCATTGATTGAAAGTAATTTATGACCCAAAAAGAAACTAAATGCAGAAAAAAAATTATTTAAAAATTATAATAATGATGATAAAAAAATTTAGATGGTAATTTTTATTTTTGGTCATAAAATTAAGTTATAATTGTAATAAGATATGTTGTAATGGTTAATGTAATATTGACTAAATGTTGTTCAAATAAAAGATAGTTAAGAAAATGTTTCCAAATTATATTTAAATTTTATTTTCAATTTTTTTTAATCCAATCACATAATATCTCTTAATTTGTGGTTTTCTAGTTCCCCGTAACATGATTATGCTATATATTATATTTTATTATTTTATATAATTACAAGTCTTTCTATTTCCTAACAAATAAAGGGAAACATAAACTTCTCATTTAATCAAAAAATATTATTACTTTGGATTAGAAAATACCTACACTAATACATTCCATGATTCCTTACAATCATCCAAGATATTTTGTTAATCCCCTTGTATAATATTAGTATGCTTTAAGGTGTTGGGTAATTGAGGAATCTCAAAGGAGTAAAAATATTCCTTTTCTAATCCTTATATTATTACTACATCACTTAATATTATTCAATAAATCTTTACATCATGTATGAAATATTATAAAAAAATAATATATTGTTAAAAAAATTGAATAATCATTTTCAACGACCTTTAAACCAAAATATAATGGAATGTAGAACTTTTTCATTTTTGTTGACTTACATATATCAATGTGATTAATTTACCATCACCAATTAACATTATTGGTTATAATGATAAATTGAATGAGTATTATTTTTTTATTATAGTATTTCTAAACGGTGAACTAGTATTTAATTTTATCATATATTCCTTTAAAATTTAGAAACATCACTCATATATAAAAAAAGACTATAGTCACCAAGAAGTGGTTAATTCATTTTTCATCATGAACTCGTGTGATTAGTTATATATATTTTTCAAAAATCAAATATTATATTTTTATCATGATTTATATTTTGAATATGAGGTAAATATTATCAATCATCAAGGACCATAATCACAAAATAAAAACATTAATAAAAAATGATGCAGACAACACTTAAAATGATGACTATGAATGAATATTGTTAAAGAATGGGTAAAAATATGTTCAAATAATGTATTTTATTATTGATATTGAATTATATCTTGTATATATGTCTAATAAATTGAAATATATTATAATTTATTTCCAATGAGATAATCATCCATGTTAAACATCAGTTATGGATTTCTAGACTGATATTTATTTATGCAATACATATGATCCTTTCACATCATGTTTTGTTCATACTGGTAATATACTAAAAATTTTAGGTGTTATACTATTAATATATTTATATTCATGGTTTTTAAATTCTCACAAAATGCTATTCCTTTCATAGGCGTTATGATTAAAAATATACCAAAACCATATGTGTTTTATGTGATAATATTAATTTAAATCATGATTATTTGTGCTAAATTTTATAATGATGATTCTATAACATCTATCTCTTTTCAATCATTTGAATTCTAATAATATATTTTAATACATTGATATTGAGAATTTTTTTCATTCTTTATTCTCTCAATGTTATGGAATAATATTACCATGGAAAACTGACATTATATTTATCTTTGGTCAAAATGCTTCTCATCCATGTCAAAATTGACCTGAAAATTGTTTTAGAAATATGTTTATGATTGTATAAATTTTTATCATTTATATTTTATCAATGTTTTACTTTCCATAAAAAATTCTAAAAAGTGTCTTCTCTTTTTTATTGAGTATTATAATTTTCTCCAAAGGTTGGAATGAAATAATTTTTCTAACAAACACCACATGAATGAATTTCCCCTATATAATGAATAATAATTAATTTAATGACTAAATTATATGTATACATGGTTTTTTTAATATAAAATTTTTTCTCAAATTAATTAGAAGTTATTTATATTTTATGTAGGTACTTTTAAAATGAAAAGAGTATTTTCTTCAATAAAATTTTTAGTTATATTTTAATATTATTTAATTCTATAAAAATATCGATTGATATTACTTATGACTCACTAGGGAAATGATTAAATTATCTCATCTTTATTCACCCTATGAATGGATATTAATTTTTTTGTTGAGATATTGATGATATATGTTATCTTTTCTATAGTTAAATATATGATGATATGATTATTAGTCTCTAGATTATGTGAAGAACATGTGAATATATTATTTGAATAACTGGTCCATCATAAACCTTAATTAAATTTGATAATTATAAATTTTTAGGATCTCGATGAATAAAAATTTGTTTCCATAGTACAAAATAAGGTATACATTTGGTTCTATCAATCTATAAAGATGGTACATGAGATGATATAACAATATAGAAGAATCTATATTAATTAATTAATTTATTTATTTCAAATATATAATGTTTATTAAATGTAATATTTATTTAATTATAATTATAAATATATAATTTTATAAATATAGTAAATATAAAACTATATATCTATTTATTTATAAATAATTTTTTACAAATAATTTTTTACAAATAATTTATTAACATTAGTAATTATTGTATCATGTTAAGTGTATGCATTTTAAAAATTAGTGTAATTGAATAATTAAAATATATACACTTTAATCCTATTGAAAATTAGATAAGTCTTAAGAATTAAATATAAATTATTAAAAAAATATTGATATATATTGAAATAAAGATAAACAAAAATTGGAAATATTAAATCATAGTAAAAAAATATATATATAATCAAATAATAAAAATTGATTTGATTCTGAAAGAAATTATAAAATACAAAACTAAAAATATTTAAAAAAATTATTTAATACCTTAGTGTAATAATTTTAAAAATAATAAATTAATATTTAATGATTAAAAAAAATTATATTAACCTTATATCATTATAATTAAATTTTAAAACGAATACTAAAATTTGAATAAATTATATGAAAATTATGTATATCACTTTCTATACAAGATATCATTAATTACATAAATATTTGTCTATTTGTTTTATACAAAAAAGAATTAATTATGTATATATATGTGAAATAAATTTCAATATTTTTTTGGCATATTGTAAATATAAATGTCAACCAATATTCAATTATGACTATTACTTGATTTAATTAGTCATTAATTTTAATGATGATTAATTTTTAATTTTAAACCATTCCTACCAAAATATATGACTTATTTAATGAAAACAGAAATATTTTAAATTATATAAATCGTATATTTTGAAATATTATTTACAATAAGATATCTAGTGCATTAGGATGTAGTTCTGTATTTCTACACACACTCTTTCTATTTGGCTCACTTTTTCGGGGCTCATGCATGTTTTTTCTGCATTTCAGTGGTCGGTTTCAACAACGTTTAGAGGTTGTAGATATATGTAAATTTGAACCATAAGGGTCTCGAGTGGGAATAATAGATAAAATTGATGGCAAAGGGGCAAAAAAGTGGTGGAATGTAGAATATGTTACGACGTTCAATGGAATGGAGGTTTCGTCCTCCTGCGCGGTTCACCAAGGGTCTCCGACATGCTCCACTAGCACACAATAATTACTAATAGGGAAGGGGGAACGTAGTGAAGTAATGCGATCTACAATGAAGATAACCAATGGGGGACAACATCAACTTCATTCCATTATGCTGGTGATACTGTTGGGGATGGAAAGGGCCTCCCTTATGGGATCTGATAGTTAGATGCCCTGTAATAGAGGGAGGCACATGCCTTTGTTGATTTCGGACACATCTAATTGTATGATGTGCATAGGGTGTTGTAATGGAACAAATGACTTGATGCATACATCTTCATTGATGGGGAGATAGAATAAGTGGCAGTTCTAATTGACTATATAAAATATAAACAATACCTAGGATGTATTCAAGAATACACTTTGGGGTCCACTGACTGGGGTACTGCTTCAGTGTGTGTGTGAGTGCATATTAAAATTTTAATCATAACCCAATCAACTATAATATACACAAACATATATATAAATACATTAAAATATGTCTATAAAACATTTAAATAATTAATAATTATGTATAGGATCTATTAAAATTGAATAAAAAAATAATAATTATTATATTTAAATCAATTTGTTTATCAATATTTAATATATATTATTTATTTGTATTTATAATTTACACACACACAAATACACACACACACAAACACACACACACAAACACACACACACACACATATATATATATAAAACTCATTCTATTTTTGTTAATAATTACGTCATTAATAAATATTTTAAAAATTCATTTTTTATTCAATTTTTTATTTTTGTAATTATTAAATTATATTCACGTTGAATATTTTTTGGTTATTTGGTATACATTATTCATTTGAAATATCTATACACAATATAATCTATTTCTTAATATTTAAAATCTATTAATATGTATATTTAATTCACACATTTTTTTATATTATTATTTAATTACTATAAGCATTTATATTTTTCAATATTTTATAATTTTTAATTTTTCTTGATTAACTATTTTTTATACCAATTTCATATATGAAAATTTAATATGTTAAATTTATTTAAATTTTTAATATATATTATTTTATATATTTATATTAAATTTTTTATTTTTATTAATAAATATTTATTTATTAATCTATTTTATATATTTTTAAAATCTAATATTTTTTATCTATTTAATTACTTCATTTTATTTGGAATATTTTTCCATTATAAAAGAGAAGAGATGATAATTTTCAACGTTATTAAATCCATGTCTTGTAGTAGTGTGACCTTACTACTTCCAAGATGTTAATATTTCTTCCCTCATTGTCTAAATATTTCTCCGAATAATGTCTCATAAATACATGGTTCCTAATTTTGAACCCAAAATTTATATCTATTAAAAATATAATTAACCATGCAATTACATTGGAAAGTCTACATTTTATATAAGTGTATATTAAGAATTTAAATATGAAGGTAATGAAATTTCAATGTTACACACACATTGAATAGACCCACAATCACGTTTTTAAAAATATATATAGTTCAAAGAAAATTGATATCACTTCTACATGGTTTTATAATCATATAAACACATATAATTGAGAAGAATAAATTTATGAAACACATTATCTAGATGAATAGGAAATAAAATTTTTATATAATTTATTAATGATAACAACGTTTTATGGGTATAATAAGTACATATATTTATTTTTTCTAAGGAAAAATATTGTGAGATTGAATGAGAGAATCGATAATAATTCACCATGGCTCTCCAATTAATTATTCACTAATGTGAGGTTTATCCAACCACAATAACATCGTATAATGTTATAATATTTTTTACATTCTCTAGTGAAAAAGGAAGATTCATTTATGGAGGTGTTGTTTTTTTCAAAAGAATATATCTACACTATACTATTAATTATACTAATCACTATGTACTAACATTATATCTTGATCCTCACTTACCAATATGGTATTTTCCTCTTTTAGAAAACCCCATGTCACAAAATCATAAGTGAAATTTCAGATTTCTTCTTCACACTCATGTTACATTACTATTTTCATTTTAATATATCAAATATCCTATAATTGGTTTTTATCATAGCAATGAACATCCAAATTTTAAGAATAAAATATAAACTAAAATTAATTTTATATTCTATATAAATAGATTGAAGAAATCTATCAAACCAGTAATGTCTAGAAATTGTTAATTCCACCCAACATCAGACCAATTAATGGAATCCTCATCAATACATTGTTGTAATGCCTCTTGATTCTAGAAAAATGGATAACATGAATAAATTTCCCGATATCAAACATTATATTAGAATCCAATATAAACAAAATATAGACTTTCATCTAAATTTATGACTTTGACAATAACTATAAAATGTTCACAATCCTAGATCATATTGGTTATAAAACATAAAACCATTTGATTTTGAGTCACCTAGAGATCCTTAAAGGATCATACCCATTGTGTTTTTTATTTATCGCCTTCAGAATTATAATTAAAAAAAAAAAATAACAACAGGAAAAAAAATATTTTAATGAGGTACCACATCCCAATAGCTTTCAAAATCATCATTAATGTGATCAGATAGAATATATAATGACCCTTCCAGGTGGGACCCATGTCATGACTTGCCAATCACACATCCAATTGTCCATGGGAATGTGAATAGAACCTTTTTGGCATATCTCTATCATGGGATTCATTTCTATAGTACATGTACACACACACACACAGACATATCCAACCCCAAAAAATGATGAAATTTAAAACCAAATGAACAAACTATGTATTATTACCTCTATATTCCACAACCAGAGTACATCACAAAGTAAAGAAAGTAATCAAGGTCAAATAAAAACCCACCATAAAGAGAATTAAACACATTTCTAACCTGAAACAAAATGGCATGTTGTTTGAAATCCCTAGGAACACACCTCTGTATTTCAAGTATCACTAAAAACTATCTGGTCCTAATCTACCTTTGACTCTATGAAAATGATGATTGTCTGCATAAGGAATGAAATGTGTAGGGAAATCCCAGGAATGTGTGAGTATAATAAAGGTCAATAGGACACCCCAAAACCCAAAATCATACAATAATGGAAATATAGTCAACTATACAAAGGTATATGACTAAAACACATATAACAAGAATATCCAGATATACTCAAAAAAGACACACAGTCCAGTTGTATGTTGCAAAAATTGAATACCCATCCAGGGATTCCAAATCGAAGATTCCACAATGCAATAATTTGAGAGAACACAATCATGATTTTCATAGCACTGATGATGTTTGTCTAATATGTACTTCTCGTTGGTTCTCTTCATGAGAAAGAAACCACATCTATTCCAAATAGAAATAAAATACACTGATGAGGATCATCTCCAGGTCTATGGGGTGGTACTAAGAGCTCAATATGGATTTACCCAATAAGTATAGGTTTTACACCCATGTAGTGTTGGTCAAGACTCTACCATTATATCCACATATGGAATAAAGATGATTATAGGATCTCAATTTGGGCCTCTATGAGGATTTTCAACGAATATATCCAAGAAGTACATAATAAGGGATCATTCTCTATTGAGATGGAAATGATTCCATACCGAAAATCAGGGAAAGGATAAGGGTAATGATCCCTAGAAAAACCATTCCATACTACTAGGGACAATATCTATAATCCATCTATAAAATATTACATGGTGTGTAGTAGGACATACACATCGGGTCTCGTGAACCTAGGTCTTACACATGTAAATGGCCAGTGTCATCATCCTAAATCTGGGTAGTAGTACATGGAGGGTAATAATCCCATGGAATCTAATCGTGTTCTTATGCGTGGTTCATCCTTTGTACTTGGTCTAACCCATGTCTATGTGGGAGAGTACAATCGTGTAGGCAACCCATGTTTTACGCATCATGTCCATGTACTTTATGAAATTCATGAAGAGTCCCTATGGATTTTCCACACACCATGTAATATGGATCACACATTATGTGACATTTTATGACCTAAAAAAATCTATCTTTTGATCAGGTGGCCCACAAATGGTTTAATCCCAGATGACAATGTTTTGCCTCCGAGGTGGAACATTTCAGTGAAATGCAGAAATGGTATGATGAGGATCGTCCCCATCCCTTTTTCTATAGATATTGTTTTTGTCGAATTCCCCATTCCTTTTATTTCTACCCATTAATTGTCATTATATTTAAAAAAATTTGAAATAACACTGCAAAAAATGGTCGGTCCCAGCGAGAAATTGTATGGGGGTCAAGCACTTCCGCACAAGGTCCATCCCATATATAACATCATCAGATGGTTTCCTACGAGTTAATTCATGGATCTAAGAATTCCCAATGACCCTGGTATCCAGGATTCATTGACCTTCCTTCCAATGGCATGTTCTCTTTGGCTGATGATTTGGCCAACAACACTTAAGGACTCCTTCAGTCAAGAGGATAAGAGGTCAGGCTCACCATACTTTTCAAGTGGAGGATTATTTCATGGTATGGGAGTCTCATATATATTTTAGTCATGTTCATATGTTAGGGAATCCTTGTATCATTCTTGAAAAGTGTTTCCAAGGGCTACCATTTATTTTCAAGACCATATTAGTCATGCAACTATTTTAGGCTAAGTAGGTAACGGTGTCTTGATACATTTAATAAGGCATCATAGAGATTACCTTCATCCAGGGGGGTAGAAGGTGACTTGATGTTTGGAACGGGCTCATAATAATTAATTTATATCTATCCTCGAGAGATGAATCAGAACCGACATAGTTTGGATCATGTGGTGTTTACAAGTGGGAGCTACCCCTTTGAGGGGACATTGTTTTGTGGACCCTTTCGGAAGGGCACCCTTTTATGCTTAGGCCTTTGGGTAGGCATCATATGCAAATTGATTTGTTTAAAAATCATTGTTTTTTTAGTTCATTATCATGTGGGGCTTATGAGTAAGAGCTTCCCATTTAAGGGAACATGATTAGATGAACCCATTTTGGATGGGCACCCATTTGAGCTTGAGCCTTCTGAAAGGTGTCCTACATATTCTGCATTGATCAGGAATCAGATTTTTCTTATTTCAGAATCATTTTGATGTTGTAATCCTCACAAAACTCTAGTCCCATGTGGTTCATGATCGGTTTGAGAATCTAGAGGACTTGGCTGATTCAACAATGCACTTGCCTCCTCCCATGTTGGTTGGGGAGGGAGAGCCCACATCAGAACAGACCAAGGTGTTCGTGGTCGAGGGCACAATTCAATGAACCCTTCAATGTGGAATGAAATTGATGGTCATGATGCCCTACTATGAAATATTGGGGACATACCTTATTGGGAGGGCCCCGTAGTACGTTCTGGGATGTAGAGGAGTTTCGTCCTCATCGATAGGGGGAGTGAACATAAACCCTCTAACTGATCACTATTCCTCATTGAATCGAATAGGAAGTGATCACCCATAGTCTCGAGAATATGGATGACTGCGTCAATGTCCCAGGGTTGGGCTCTAGGTTACAGTTAGAATGTAACTTCAAAGGCATTCTTGAATCCCACACTATTGCGGTGAGAGCCTTTCTGACTCCTCTTATCGCGGGTATGGAGACTGAGGGTGGCATGATGATGCACCTGATAGTTTGATCATATGGGTCAGGTGGCTTTCTAGGTGGCTTTGGTCTAATGTTATAGGACTAGTTATCAGAGGGATCAGGGAGTACTGGACAGTAGTGGACTGGTGCAGTTCGAACCAGTGGAAAAAATACCCAAAACACCCCATTTCGCATACTAGTTTCTTATGGGGGATGTGTGGGGCTCCAAATACCATAGTGGTATGCGGGTAGAGGGTCCATATTCATACCTCCATAGAACATTGGAATAGGTATAGATAATTGTGCACCATAGTGGTAGGACGACCATCACACTTCGTTGTGTTCTTTTTGTGTAATGAGGTAGAATGTGGTGATGGGTTCAGTCCGCATAGTGATACGCTATGTGAAACACCATATTGAATGAGGGTTTAGGGGATCATCCTACACGGGGGGAGTTCATCCATAATAATACATTGGTTCTCTGTTCACCAGTTATGTTTTTCATTCTATCATTATTATTATTATTTAATTGTCATGTTTTATGGTCAGGGGATGGCTCTACCAGTAGAGGGAGAGGTTCATCATTCTGGCTTCAATGATAAAACAAGAACGAAGCCGAAGTGTAACCTATGTGTCTCACTCAATATTTTTTCTTCATTTTTTCTATGTGTTTGTCTCCCACTATGTCCATCTCTCTATGTAATTATACTAAGATCTTTTTAAAGGGCACTTGAACAATGGTATATATTGGACATGTGACTCCATTTGCAGAGGCACATTGAATCAATATCCTAATCCTTAGAATACTCATTTAACCGGGGTTTGCGGAGGATTTGGTTCGTGATAATGGTTTTTGGAATGATGCTGGTTTGACTACTCTTCAAACTAATGAGTTCGCAACACAGTACGTTGTTGGTCCTCACACGTATGAATCTGTTGGTGAATCGGCTTGTGGTCAGCCTTTCTCGCCAGCCATCGCCTCACGGGCTATCAGTTCGTAGATCCTTTCGTGTACCTAGAGGTTCTTGATCAGGCTAGTCCACGTACCTTTCCTGCTAGTGGTATGCAAGACACATAAAATTCCTTGATAATTAGAATTTATTTTTTGTTTCTTCTGAAATTTACAACTCAATTTGTGTTCATTCACCTTTGTAGACTTGTAAGAGTGCATTCATTTTTCTGAAATCTTTTTTTCGGTGTATTTTTTCCCCAGAAAAATTTTAAGGAATCTAAAAATACACTATATCCGAATGGGGTCCATTTGGAAGGAAAAAGAAACTATTTTTATGTATAAGTGGTCGTGAACTGAAATAGTTTTTGGTAGAATAGATGGACCTGGTAGTAGGGGACCACACCTGTATATAGAGACTCAATTCATTTTCCATTGACAATTTTTCATTGTGAAAATTGATCTTGAATTACATGGCTTCTTCTCTTCTTTTGTACCATGCTCTTTTCCTAATTCCTATTCATGAAAATATTTGTACATTCCATGAAACGATCTCATCACCACCTTTCCATCCACATACAATGTTTTAGATTTCATGAATAGTTTTGTGGAATTTCAAGACGTAAAATATGGATTCCTGGAAATTGGATGCTACACAGCTCGCTTTTCTGCATACCACACTTGTATCATTGTACCATACTTTTAAGAATGAAAAGGATCTAAAAATAAAAATTAATCCACCATTCTGAAATAAGAACATAATCATCTCCTTGGTTCATGGTATCCTATTTCAGCCATCATTTCTATTCACTGTCCAACAATCTTCATCCCAACACCTAGTGGATAGTTCGAGAACGATAGTTCTTCGTGGTGGAATGCGACCACGTACTGTGGATTTAGGTCGTGTAACTTCTACATATCATGAAACATTAGGGATGTGTCTACCAAATACTATTTTCAGAATCTAATCGCGGTGTTTTATGATGAAATATTTTTAATTGTTTATCTATTCTTTCAAAGCCTTAATCCAAAAATTTTTTATCATTGTGACATCTCCTTGGATTATGGGTATTCCTGTGAAAGTTATAATGGCTGATTAACATGCTACTAAAATATCAACGAAGACCTAGGAAACCATGGCACATAATATTGGGGATCATTTATGACCCGAAATCATTCCCTATGACAGCTTTTTGACAGACTACTTGAAGCCAGATCTCTTAGCATAACAGTTATTCTTAAATTTTTCACATTATGACATTGGTCTTCCAACTAACATGACATTGTCATTTCCTAGACCTGATAACCATTTCATCCTCGTAGAGGCACCACATGTTAATGATCCTACAAAAATTTCCTAATTAGGATAAGTCATCTCCACCCCGATTTTGTAGAATCTTTTCATATTACGAGGCATGAGACTGACTCAGGGAAACTGTGAGTGATGCAATGGTGTCCTGAGACTAGCTGCTTGAGAATACCAATCCATTATTAGGCTATAACTAGAAAAAAATGGTTAAATTTGGAGAACCATGTGGGATTTGTATACAGGAGGATGATTTGACTAATAGTGGGTTTGGGTGTTCTAGATGAATCAGACCTGTTTGGAGTCCCACGACCAGTTGGAGGTGGTGGGATTGTACTGGGAAGCCAAGGTTTATCTATATGAAATCTTTTCTCTAAGATAAACCCATCCGGAATTGCTGATCTTCTGGTGTTTGAGCCCCAAAACCATCCACCTATTTAATGGGGAGGTGGGAATCAGTATATGGGATATCAACCATCTTGGGGGACTCCTCATCCTTGGTGAAATTTATAACAAGTTTCTCCCAAAACCTATGACCTAGAATGAATATGATCACATATTTCCTTTGACAAGGATCTTACAAGTCCTGGTAGCAGGATCACTTGATCATCCCCTTGTGGATTGTTCCATCGTCCCATTCAATGCATGGATAAGGTTATTCCTGTAGAAAATAGACCCAAGCTACGGGCTATCTACAGTTGATCTCATACCACTCACCAGTCCATAATATCCTTTCGGTCATATTGTGCTACCCATAAAGCAGGGCGATATAGCACATGGAGATATGGGCTTCAACCTAACATTTCACCTACGCATAGATTGACATGATTCATTTCCATGTTTTGAAATGGATGTCACATCCCATCCTGTGGCGCATATGCTAGTGTTCGGTCATGCACATTGATGATGGAGGCCATGATAGTAGAGGTCGACCTGTAAATTTTTCCATTCCTACCCATCCCCAACATTATGAATTATTCACACAGATATAAGAAAGAAGGCCTCCACATCGTTACAACAGACTGTTTCAAATCGTGTATGTTTTGATGGTGGAGAACTTCCCTATTATCAATAAAAACATACACATAGGATTCCCAAATCCTACATTCATCCTACACTTATCAACATTTTTGTTCATTGTCCCATGACTCTAAGTGTTACCGATGCGGTTGGGCTGTTGAAAAATTCCCCTCATCTTACAGTTTCACAGTATTTTACCCCTCATTGATCATTCAGAGGTGACATGGGCGGTTCCAGGGAGGAATTATCATACCTCGTCAACCATTTGTACGAGAAGCTCGCAGGTGGTGTCGACCGAGTAGTTAATTTTGAGCCATACGTTGTCTACCTATTTTTCAGGGAATTTGTTTTCCTTAATCAGACTGCATAGCCTCCAGTTGTTCAGTTAATGGGAGAATCTCATTAGGTTTTTCTCCACCAATTGTGGCTTATGATGATTTATGAAGGTTCTTCTAGGGAGAATATTATTCTTAAAACAATGTGGACCACCTCTCTATAGGTATAGAATGACTAACTATGGGAATATTTTTACCCTAGTCGGATGCTGAATGTACCATGTTAGAAGGAGCCGAAACCCTTAACCATTCCATACCTCGTCCATTCCACAACTACAATGCTACACATTCATTCTACTGTGAAGAGTGAAATAGTAATGTATTAAACTTTTTTCCCTACATCAACCAAGATGGATACCCCCTTGCTCTTGATCATGTGGTAAGAAAGTGTTCGACCTATCTTCAAATGCGTCTAGGTGGGGTCTAATCATTACAACCCATTTTAATGGGAGGTTATTTTGACTACTCCCCTCCTTGAGATAATTCCAAATATATTAATGAGACTGAAACCATCCAAGTATCACAAATCATATCGGACACCACGATTAGTCTTCCTTATCCAGCTCTAGTGGCTAGGCCATATGAGGTAAATGAGAGTCTCCCGTCTTGGGGGACATAAATTAGGTCCATCCCCACACCTATAGTAATGTGTTCTGCTTATAAACATGTGGTCGTAGGGGAGGATCAATGTGAAGATTTTTTGGAAATGCACTAGGAAGTGTGAAAAGGGCATGGTTCATGTTATGTTCTCTTTCCATGGAGACACACTTGGCTAATTCTGATGACGAGGGTGGCAATTTTCAGTGTTTATTCACAGTACTAGTTTTCGACAACTTGGATTATTAGCACTTATACCTATTTATTTACCAAATCATCATATCTTTAGAAGACCATGCCTCCTACAATGACAAGCAGGCCAATTTAATTTTTTCCCATCACCATGTGGAGACCTTCCCTGATTTTTCAGAAGAATTTGACCATCTAACGTCTATGGAGGTGATGACCCATGATTTGGTGGAGACCCTAGAGGATGATCTGTGGGAGTAGGAAGCCCTAATAACATGTTTTAGGGAACAATTTTTCTCCTTGGGTGTCAACAATGAATCAATCTCGATGAAAGAGAAAGACCATAATGTTCTTATAGAGCGGTTGTGTCTAACGGTCAAGCCCGAAATGGAAGAAAGAACTTCTTTGGAGAATACTATTGATGTCTCATAGAAATCACTCACCATCATTTTGGAAAGGGGAATTAGATCCCTACTGTAGTTATATCTCAAATCGTGATATGTATTAATCCTTTTATTTTTGTGATTCATTTGGGAGACTCTGAATGGGTGATTTTCATCAATTTTTTTAGAACTCAATGGCACTAATTTGTATTTTAAATATATCTCTCTTTAAAATTTCCCATCGTGTCAACATCATTTCAATCAGGCATTAATTTTAAACCAATACAAGAAATTAATAAATTTAAATAATCGAATTGGGCCTTAATATTTTCCTAATCCACAAGAATCAGTGAGATTAGTTTAACTATTATTGTGGTTTTATGGAAAACCCCATGAATTAGTGTGTCTTTATTTTATGTTACACTAATTTTATTATAAGAAAACTTAGGATAGGCATATCCAGCCCAACATGCCTTTTTTCATAGTTTTCCCTTTGTGGATTTTCAACCAAAAAATCATTACAACCTTTTTGAAAGATGAATGATTTCCTTTTTTAACAGATCGATACATGAATTTTTCCAAGAGGGGCCCTTCGCAGATATTTCCTCTAACCTGTATAGCACCTTTTTGATAGCATTTCATAGTTTTTCCAATAAATTTTTTATTGTTATTTTAGGTCGAACAGCTTTGACCAAACATAATGGGGTAGGGCCCTGACTTAGGACTATTTGCTGGGAATGTTCATGTATTTTTTTAGTCATGTATTTGGGATTTTTCCCGACACATGATTTGTGGAATCTCATCATGCCTCAAGCTCAAGAGCCACTTTAGGTGTACATAAGTAGTAAAGGACTCTATGAGGGATGAATTTCCCTTTTACCGATGACCGTTTTTGTGGAAGACATATAAAGATCCACTGGGGCGTAAAGTGAATAGTCAAGAAAAGGTGTCTGTAGGATAGTCTATTTTCATTTCCAATGGCCTAGTGAGCTTTTCATAATTTTGTTTTCATTATGATGTTAGGATCCACAGTGGGTATCTAGCCTATGTAGTGTATTATGAAAACATTATATAGATTTACATCGTTTTTAGGGGAAACATCTCCCACACAGTTCTTACATACAAGAGAGAGAGCCGGTGAATGGTCTGTTTAGTTGAGAGTATTTTTATGTCAGGGGAAATTGGAAAGAAGAACGTATATATGCCATTATCCAGGAGTTCTCCGAAATATAGGGTGTAAAAGTACATGAATGTCATTTAAGTGTGTGGAAGTTGTAAAAGACTATCCTGGTGACACATTATCCATTGACTGAAATCCATTTTTGTGGGAAATATATTTAGAGCTACTGGGGCTTGATATTCATAGTTAGGAAAAGGTGTATGTAGGACACTAGTCATCTATCTCTGATTGGAATTGAGGATTATGGTGATTGGGGACTTTATAAATATGGTATGTGACCATTGATGAGGGGTGGACCTGAGCATCATAAAGGGGAATTTTAACTGAGCTTCTTTGTGGAAACCCAAAAACTATTGGGGGAACTCTTCTCTTGTACGTAGATCAACTTCACACATATGGATGAGATATCTTTTGAAAACTCAAAAGGTACTCGAGATGAATCCGGCATGTATGTTTTGATATATCCACGATATGTGTAATGAAGAAAGTGTAAACCATGACATTTATGTCCCTTAAATCAGGAGGGTTCCTACATGCATTGGAATACATTGGGCATTCTACGATAGGAGATGACCCTCCTGGGGAAAAATTTGCCTTTTATATATAGACATTTTGGATGGAAACATATGTAGAGCCACCAGGGAATGATATTCATAGATAAAAAAATGTGTTGGTAGGACACTGGCCTCCCATCCAAATGTCCTTTCAGGGTTATCTAGATTCAATATCACTCATATCACAAAGTTTGAAATACAATAAGAGTGCATCCTAACATATTGGAGACTTTGGGTTGTGATTTACTCATGGAACCAGGTATGCCTTACATAGATCCGACTTGTATGCAGGGTGATCCATTCGTAGCGTAATTGGGATACATGGTTTTTTAATGTCACATTTCGCTAACATGGATTTCCTGATGGGGTGGGAATCATGACTTGCCTTTTAGGGTCAAGCTGCTAGGACCAAATTCATGGACTATTTTTCTATAATGCCATAGTGGATCTCTAACTGAAATCCATGTACTCACATGACCTATGATCAATGGGAGAAAATAGGGATTAAAAGGATGAGAAGTAATTGAATACGAATAGAAAAATCTATATTAGAGGGAACTTTTGGGTTGAATCCATTATTATGAATTTTAACGTCATACACCGAGGACTATTTTGGCCCTGCATTTTATTTTTTTGTGGTGAGGACATTATGTTATGTAGTTTAGAGTCATGCAGTGAAAAAAATTATATATTCATAAAAAAAATTAATATTTTTATGTTAATCATAACCAGGATGTTCTGATGTTCCTTAGACGTGAGTGATGATAGAAGATGTAAACCATAGTCATGGAGGAAACATGAATCAGGATTCATGACATGGGGCTTGGAAGTTATTGGGTGTACTGAGATTTGATAGGACACTCCAAGGGAAGAATTTTCCTCTGATTTATGGTCGTATTGTGGTAACATATATAGATCCATAGTGCATGATATGCATTGTCAAAAAATGATGTCCGTAAGTCACTGGCCTTCCATATCATATGGCCTTGAATGATAATGTGGATCCATGTTATCTCCATGTATAGAGTCTGAAAAAATGGGAAAGATGTTCCTAAGAATGTGAGAATACCCAAACCATGATTAACTATGAACTACATGGAGCTTCCACATAGGTCTTGCTCAAATGTATAGGGGGAAGCATGATATTTTGACTTCTCATGACTAAGAGGCATGTGCAGAATCTCATAATACTGTGGAATGGGCCACACAAATCTCTCAAAGAATTTAGCCATTTATTGTCATGAAATTGGACATTTCATAGACTGATGGTACAAGTTTGACCTATGTAGTTGTGAAAGGACATATTTTGCCGGTGACTTGGCCGATATGCAAAATTAGGGCGTCACTACTTTTTGTGAGAGGGGTGAAATCAAGCCACATATATTTCTAAATGCTCCCTATAAATTATTGCTCGATGTGTGGGTACATTTGAGGTAATGTTTTCCTGATGGCTGGGTTGGGATGCCAAATCTGGGAGACACTACATATCCTTTACGGGAAATAATCAATCCATATGTAGTTTTTAACATTCATTGTACAGATTTGGCTCGGTCAATATGTAGGGAATTTTATGTTCCATTTCATAGGGATGATAGGTCCACCATACTTCTCAATAAATTATTTTAATAGGATAATCCATACCACTAATCCTAATCTCACATGATTCATACTTAATGTGAGAAATAAAGATTTGACATAGGGTTTCAAATTCATGTATTGGGAGATAGAGGATATAGTGAGGGAATTTATTTTCATTCATGGTGGGTCTGGGCCAAGATCAAGTATTGAAGCATCAATCGGTATCCCGGGAGGGCATGAATCTAGTCATACATAGTTCTATATGTACCATGTACCGATTTGGCTTGGTCCATGGGTAGCTGCATTTTCATTATATCCATCAAAATTTGCAGGTCAAACATCTTACTCCATAGTTGGATTTCGTAAGATAATCCCTGCCACTAATCATAAGATCGCAAAAGTTATACTCGATGTGAGAAACATGGATATATAAGGGATTCCCTTACGAATATGGGTAAATAGGGGGCATGATGGTGGAATTTATATTATGGTGGGGGATTTTTCAGGTTTGATGATTGAGGTGATTCTACTTATCCTACAAGAGAAAGAATCACGACATACTTAGTTCTGTGAGGGATCATGCTGTTTATTGACATGCGATGAAGAAATATGGTGTCATGTAGTATAAAAACCTATGATGAGGAAAAGAGTCACCATTTATTATCATGTTTTATGGACATGTTCCATATAGTTTATCGTCATGTAGAAAGGATGGTGACTCAATGTTAAAGGTCATGGAGCTTGGATCATGGAATTTTAGTTTAATATTGTGTTTCATTGACAAATAACATATAGTTTAATGTAAATTGGTCAGGATGATGAATCATAATTTATGGTTTTAGAGTGTGGACCAAGGAAATGGGGGAATTATAACTCATAGTTTAGGGTCATAGACCGTAGACCATTGACATGGAATTTCTTTTACTCATAGTTTAAGGTCTTAGAGCTCTAAACATTCACTATGGGGGTATTATAACTCATTGTTTATAGTCATAGAGCTTGGACCATTGAAATGATATATCTATTACCCATATTTTACGGTATTATAGATTATACCTTTGTTATTAGTGTCATTACTACACAATATAAATCATCAAAAACATTTCAATTATAGGACCCATGATGAGTTTTCCGTGCATTGATATCAGAGTGTACACTCCATTGGAATAGACCCTATGTAGGACATATAGACCTTTCCGATTTTGATCATGATTTGCGGGATTATTCCCTAGTATCACCAGGGTTCTATGTAACAACACCATTTCTCATTCGATCGATGCTAGAAAGAGATCCTTTTTTGTGAAGGCTCATGCAATCTGATTTTGGTTGATTTACAAATGGTGCAGAGTGCGCAACATTTTCTCATCTAGAGAATCCAATTCATTAATCCATATCTATGACTGATCGTCCAAAAACATCGAATCTCAAATTTCCACACAAAGTGACGGATCATGGTTTCCGATAGGCCAAAACGATTCTTCCCCATATACTAGTGAGTATGAGGTTCCTTGGGTTGTAGTGCAGGTTGTGGTCTGGTAAGCCAACAAAGCATGCATGAGATTATCTGGCCATGTTTTGTTATCCTTGTCAACCATCATTTTATGTATGTAGGATAGAGTCTTGTTGAAAACCTATATCTACCTATTGGACGCCACGTGGTAACATAAAAAACGATTCTCATTAATTCAATACTCTTCGTAAAGCATTTCCAACTGAGATAAGAAAAATTGGTGTCGTTTTACATCAGGATAGTATGAGGGACACCAAATATTGAAATTATATTATTCTTTACAAACATGTTGATGTATTTTACCTCGACATCTTTATGGGGAATGTCTTTGCCCTATTTTTAATAGAATTCGATTGAGTTAGTATGAATTTGAACTATCTGGTTATAGTGGGAGGATATGGTCCTACAATATCCATCCACCATGAGATGAATGGCCATGACTAATTAGCTATAAGATGTAACTATGGGGAGAGGTGTATAAAATTAGAATGAAATTGAAAGGAATGGAACTTCATGGTGAATGTGGAATAATCATGTATCATGGTGGGCCAGTAAAAACCAAACCATCAAATTTTGGGTGAGTTCATGGTTGCGGATTCATGCACTCCACAAGATCCAACATGAACTTATTTCATGAAAGAAACAGTTTTTTCTCCAACAATGCACCTTAGCAGGACACCATTAAGGGCTCATTTGTAGAGGATCTTTTTATGGTTTACCTGATTGTGAGGAAAAAATTGACTTCCAATTATCAAACCTACTCCCTTTCATCCCAATCTGGTGGGAGTTCCCCATTCTGAAGGTAATTTTTGATGGGTGTAATAGAACTTGTGGTATGACCATAAGGTTAATATATGGGGATAATTTCATTGATTTCCTCTGTATTGTTCTGAATGAATAGAAAGACCATCCAATGGTGAGAAATTCTAATGACTATTTCATCTCGGTCTGGATCATCTGGGGTTGTGCCTACATTTTCTAAAGCACCAGATTGATCATTTATTGACATGGGGAAATAATTCAACATTGTTTATAATGGGAATTCCACCATCAGTTCTCGAATATTGATTATCATGGGGACCAATACAGATTTTTTGATAGCGTTGTCACCATTTACTTGATTGATGACTATAGCTGAATCACTCTTTTATTCCAGGTGTTTAGCTTGCACATGATGTGCCTATTCCAGGACTTCAATAATGGCATGATACGTTGCTTCATTTTTTGTGCCCAATTCTGAAAGAAAGAATGATTAAGGAAATATGTCTCTTTTGGGGGATATGAGTATTACTCCCATCCACACTTTTTTGATTTTGGGATCCTCTATATTTTTCCCCATTGGGATTAGGGAAGCACCATCGATGTATTTTTCTCAGGAACAGGGTTTATCCTGGATGGAAAACACTTCTTCATCCAGAATTTATGCATCCAATGATGTTTTTTCTTCCTAGGGGTGCCTGGCTAGGATGTGTGCAAACACATGGCCATTGAGGGCCTTCTAGATCACGTACCATATGTAAAACTATTGTATAGTGACCTTCCATCAGTAGAGGCACCCATTTAGCATCATACGGTTGATGATATATTTGAGCAGTTTGTAGCGGGAGACCAGGTGGACCTCATCGTCCAACAGGTAATGCCTACGATTCTGAACTATGAAGATTAGAGCAAGGGTGTTCTTCTCAATTTTAGAATACAGAGTTTCCTCATCAATAATTCTTCGGGTGAAATAATAGTTGTTTTTCTTATAGAAAAAATCATTCTTATATGTAAGGAAGGGGCCTAATGACTGTTCCATGGTGGTTTCGTACAAAATTAGTGGTCTCCTCTCGACTGTCGGCATCAACAATGATGGGAATGGCATATATATTTTTATATTATTGAACATTTCTTGCAATAATTATCCCACTCATATGTAACTACTATCTTCCTGGGCCTGTTGAAAGGTAGAAATTTACCTTCTAGGTTGGCTATTAGGAATTGAATGTAGGTGAGGTGAACCTAGAGTCCTCTCAACATGGTGAGGTTGTGAGGCGGGGTCATGCCAAAGATGTATTTTTTATTCTCGAGATTGACTTAAATTCCACGATGGAATATGATGAATCCAAGTATTTTTCTAGAGGTAATGTCCAATTTTCATGTTCGGGGATTCATCTTTAAACTATGTTGTCACAATTTGTGGAATACGGTTTCAAGATCATCCAGGTGGTTCGAGTGTTATCAGGATTTTACCACCAGGTCATTGTCATAACACTCAAAAAACATTCCCAATAAGGTCTTGAGGATTTGACGCATTTTGTGATGATATGTAGATCATACATTCATTTGGCCAAATAGAATATCTTTATAACAGAACTGTTACTGAGGCCCCCTAAAAGTTTTATTTTATTTATCTCCTCAAGACATATAGATATGATTGTATCCCAAGTAGTTGTCCATGAAAGAGAGAGATTCGTATCCGGTTGTTCCATCGATAAAAAATTAAGTTATTGGGACTGGGAAGTCGTCTTATGGTCTAGGCTGAATAAGGTCCATGAAGTCAATTTATATCTTAATTTATCCATTATTCTTTTTTAAAGGAACTATGTTCGCCAGCCCAATCAGGTGTTGGACCTCTAGTATGATGTTGGATTCGACCAGCTTATCAACATCATCCTCTATTTTTGCATCATGCGTTAGTTGGGTCCTTCTAGATGAATGTTTATAGAAGAAGTGAACTTTTGGTAAGCCCAGATTATTGGAGGAATCCTTAGGATCAAGTATTGGAATCATTGTTTAATTCCAGGATAAGACAAAATGATTATTCATTAGAAAGGAGGTATATGCCTCCTATTTCTTTACAGGAAAGGCCAAACAAATCAGAGTAGGTCTCAGGTCATTTAAGGTGCCAATTTTATCACTTTACGTTTGAAAATTATGGTGGAGACACCTTTTTTATAATATATGAGGGGAATCATTGATGTCTTCTTCCTCTTATTATTCTACTTTATCATCATCATCGTCTTCTTCTAATGATTGAGAATGGATTTTTAACACGATATCTCCAATTTAGGAAGCTAAATAGTCTTTTTTCATTAGTGTGTGTGGCAAGGAAAGTTCGATATATTGAGGATAGGTTAGGAGAATTTTTTATAGGGATTTTTCTAGAAATGGGGGAGTCATCCATCTTTTTTGTGTCATTAAATTTGGAAGTCATAAGAGAGACCTTGTAGATGAACATTTATGCAGTCAAACTTGTACTTATGCATTAAACATGGTTGATGCGTAGTACATATTCTTCCATATGTTTTGGGAGGTGGTCAAAAAGATCCATCTCTAATCTATTTGGGGCACTGATCCATTCAACATCTTTAGTCGAACGATTTTTCCACTGATTCCCTGAAACTAATGTTGATATAATGCTATTCAAAAGATGAAAATGGGGATTTATCAGCGTGAAATACACCATTTATTCCATTAGTGCAATATATGATTCACTTTTGGTACGAAGAAGGAATTTCAACATGTTGTTGTTTCCAAGGACTCTCAAACATGACATTGAATCATGTAATTTGACACACTACCTAGAAGTCAGAATCAGATATGAGATCGTCGAGCCATGTTTTATGTTTGATTCATCCCAACGGGTTTTTCTCACTTTTGTCATATCACAGAAGAGTTGTAGTGTTGGGTGTTAAGATTTATTAATCATATGCATGTCATTGAAGCATTCAAAATAGCAGAACGTTTACTCTTGATATATTGTTGATTAAAATCCTCTGACCATCAATCCAATTTATTTTTCCAGACACATATAATGGATTGATATTCTCTTTTCATGATGGAGTCTTCATCCATGTTTATGATGGAGATAAAAGTGTGAAATTCTTCACGACTAGTCTACATCTCATAGAATTTAAATGCTACTACTTCATCCTTGATTTATGACGGACTTAACATGGCTTCAAAGAGTTCCTCCCTAAAATCTACGGATAGGCTCAATGCATCTAGGATTTATAGATTTTATAATACTAATGACAGCTACTTTAAAATGTCATACATATGCTCTAAATGTCAGTTCTTCCTAGCTTAGGGTTTTTCTTTTACCATAACATTATAGGATTGAGATTTGGATGTGGATGGTTAAGCATTTGTGATAGGGGTCAGCAGTGTTGTAGTCCTTTCAACGTTTCGACGAACTGGTCCACATGTATACCATGTGCGGTTTTGTATTTGTTCATCCCCTTATATATATTATAAGATAACATGAATTGGATTTATTTTTAATGGGCCTACGAAGAATTATGGTTCTTTTCGTGTATTTCGGAGGTTCCTTCCTTGTGTTTTCTCGATGTTAACAGTTTTACTTATTTCATGGCTGGGAATTGTTATTTCCATGATCATGCCATCCAAGAATCCTCTGGCCAAAGTGAACTCTTCCTCTGGCATTACAGTTGGGTGCGGGTGAATTCAGTTTCATGGTCATATACTACATCCAAGAAGGTTTTCAACAAGTGTATGACATTTATTGATATGTAGATTGGTTCTTGATCCGAAACTATTTTTGTAAGACTTTCTACTTCAGATGGTGTTATTTTTTGGGGTGGTACCCATTAAACCATTTCAGTTAGCGGTACCCGTTGTACCATTTCGTGGGTGATTCCTGTTGAACCATGTATATTGACATGATGTCTGAAATAATTAATAATTGAATTGGATTTGGTGTCAACCCTACTTTTTTAAATTTCTTTCTTCCATTATGTCCATTGGAGGAATGTGTGGCCAAGTAGGATGGTTGTGTTGTATCAAGATCATTTGGAGGCACAATAGGTTGTTTCAACTGCACATAGAAGATTCCCGAAACTCAATTGACAGTATTTAGGGTAATCGAATTGTTGAAAATTTTCTCCTTCTTACTAGAGACTATCATTCATTCATATTCCCTTCATATGTCTGAGGTAGAGACACATGCTACTTGTGACAGAGGAGGGAGAAACATGATTTTTCCTAATCCAATCATCTTTTGTAGTAGATCCTTGAAAACAAATCATTCCTGGATGGTGTGTCCTAGTACGCAGTGGTAGGGAAAATAATTTGGATGGTTTTTGAGACCCACATCATTGCCTTAAAAAGGCTCTTGTAGTAGGAGAATTATTCAATTCATGCAAGCTATGAAATATCTGTTGACCTGTTCATCATGGATTGAGTAAAAATTATTTTTTCATTCTTTAAATTGATTTTTTACCACCTTGTCACTCGACATGTAGAAGTGGGGGTTACTGTTGGAATCTAGGAGCTCTTATATGGTTCGGTGGGGGCCTTGAAGATGGAGATGGTGTTTTCAGTTGCTTAATCATGACAAAATCCACTTTATCTTCTCTCGTTCTTTTCCCAATGTCTGATGGGGCCAATCAAGACTTATGGTTGGTCCCTTGAAATGTGTATTCAATCCTTTTAGCTATAGTAGATATGTTTATAAACCCTCTTGTGTACTTCATCATGATGAGAAGTTTTCACAATTCATCTTGAAGCTTATCAGTGCACATGGTGAGCACTTCATCCTGGGGGAGTGGATGGTTCAGGAAATATGTCAGGCCCTTCCATCTGGAAATGATGTTTGAGAATCTTTTATGATCTTTATATTTTCAATTAATAAGATCACTTACCATTGTCTTAGGAAGTGATGAACTGAACTGGAAGAGAAACTGTTTTTGAAGCTCCTCCCAGTCTCAAATTGAATTGGCTAGCAGGCTAGTATACAATTCAAAAGTCGAAACCTACATGGTCCATATGAAGCACATGAGTTTTATGACTTTTTGTTTCTCTGTATTGCCCATAATGGGGCCATAGTAAGAGGCATAGTGAATTAAATGTTGTTTTGGGTCCCTCTAGCCATTGAATAATTGGTATACAGGGTTCCCGATGTTTGGTGGTGGTAAAACATTTCTCTCCCACAAAGGGGTGGGGTTTTTGATCCTGCTTTATCAGAACGCGCCACCCCTCCATGGAATCCAGTCAAGATGTTAGAAACTATAAAATGATCAAGATTCATTGATGCATATCTATTAAGACATGGAATTTAACTGCTATGGAAGTGGCCAAAATTGGGTGTGCTAGTGCTACTGGAAATTATGGTTGATAACCACATAGAGGTATCATCTGTTATATTACTCGAATATATTCTAGTAATCTTACCAATAGGGGTAGGTTGTGATATCTTTCTATGGCTTGGTTGAATGGCCCTCCAAGAATTGCCTCATTCATCGAGATGAGTACATGTGGCATGGGCACCACTTTTTAGAGAACTTGCTGATGTTCTATGGGGGGAACACATCTGACAAGGTAGCTCCCTTGACGTAGCTCAAAATCAATTTTCCTGAGATCATTCATTTATTCAACCTACTTGGAGAACCATTCCTCATGGTTGATGGATGAACACACTGGAAGATGAATAGGTGAGTCATAGATGGCCATAGACTTATTATTCTCCTTATTGTGGTGTTGAGGTAGAGGTAATAACATTTTAGTTGAAGGGGAGCCCAAATTTAGAATTGATCTCCGGTTCCAAGTATGCACTATATCAGGCTCAATGTGAGATGCCTCTAGGAGGTAATCGTATTTTGTTACATCCTATCTCGCTGCATAATTTATTGTGAGATTTGTGGGGTTGACATGTACCATGTTCAATAATGTGTACCGCATTGGGGGGTGTACCTGGTGACAAATGGTAGGAAGGCTTCCTACATACTTTATTGGAAATTGTTTATCTGTTATGTGTTATTCATATGGTCGCATGGTGAAGATTGACCTGAAGGGATCCCTGGTCAGACCATGTAATTTGGCTTCGTCCTGGAGGGTGTGAACCACGAGATAGGGTGGAACTAGTAACTCCTATATCCATCTTTCTTCCTATATGGTGTAATATAGATGTATGCTATGTGGGGATTTGAGGTAAACATTCCCCCAGCCCTAGGGGTTGGCATTGTTCCTGTTTTTCTATTAATGCATTACATCCTGTGTTAGATGGAATTATAGTGTTATATTGATTTAAAAATGACTCCAACCCTATGGTATGGCTTTTTTCCCATATCGCAGCGGTAACCACCACTATTTCCATATTTTCGATTTCTCATACTCTCGCATGGGTGTAAGATGAGTATAGAATTGGGCCTACAAAAGTCTTTGATCTTTTGATGACCTGAGGACTGATTTCATGTTGGATTCCCCTAAATGGGAAGACTACGAGATATTCGTGGTTTCCTACCTCAGAATATTTTCAATGGCATGATCCCTTTGGCCTTAATGATTTTACGACATACTCTAGGCCAGTTTTTATTGTGTATCCAGTATTTTCAGAGTAGTAAGTTCATTTGACTATTTCCTATGTGTGATGAAATTGTAGGATGTAATTTCTAATGGGGCCTACTGAACGGGACATGGGGTGAAGTGTAGAGCACCATGTTCTCGCTTTCTTTTAAAGTGAATGACAGTCTGGTCATTGAAAATGGGGTAGAAAATATTCTACAGTGCATGGAATCAATCCAGTTCATAGTTTTTCTTTTACATTTCTGATTGTGGTGCCTTTCAGATGGGAGTGATTCCAGGATCATTAGATAGCGATGCTTCCCTATTGTGTTGACAAGGTCCACATACACTTAATAGGGTAGGAATTGTTTCAACTAACATAGATTTCTCCATATGTTAAGGTGAATTTCAGGTGTTCATTCCCCAGACAACTCCCCTGGTATGTCGAAGTGACAATTGGACATCGACCAATACAACACTGCTATATTAAACATAGCTAGTTGTCTTCTAACAAGAAAATTTTTTTGATGATGTTCGTTTGGAGGCTTCTCTACTTGATATACCATGCATGAATTTTTTTTAATAATTTCGTTCTATGCAGCCAGGTTGTTGAGAGCATCATTAATTTGCAGATGGTGCAATGGTGTCTCAAGAGATTAGTGTGACCCTAGGCCATCCTCTGGTTGATAATGATTATCAATAATTATAGATGGAGTTACCAATGTGTATCACTCTACTCTGAGTTCTATATAATAGGAGGGAATTCACATTTTTTTATAGCAATGAGAGGACCTTCTTACCGGCATAAATTTTGATTGCATGGAGGACCTCTGCAATTGATGTTTCATTAGTGAGGTACACTATGGTGGCTTGACGCCTGACCATGAGAGATTTCCTAATGGAATATACCCTGTGGAGGACCTTCAATGTGGTCTATAGTGTGGGGAGGACCCTCTTGCAGTGTGAGGATAGTATAAAGAAGGCCTTCACAACAACTGTCATTGCTGGGAGGGACTTCGCAATGACTGTCAACATTGAGAGGACTACCACTATGAGTTTATACCTTTTTGTACGGTGATTTTATATAGTGAACATCATGGGGAGGGCCTTTAATATATACATTAATGAATGGAGTATCTTCTCATTGCTTGATGTTAATATGGGGAGGGGGATTATAAAAACCTTCATTGTCGGGAGGGCCTTCGAAATGACTTTCATCATGGAGAGGACTACCATAAGGACTTGATATTTGACTACAGGTAAAATCATATCTATAACATATACCCTGGGGAGTACCATAAGGGTGGACAACAACAATGGGAATACATTCTTGTTGTTCGATTATATGGTTGGGGTTGGTCTACCTTGTCGTATAGTCGAAGATATTCTTTCATGATCGATCATTATTGACCCACAGAGTAAGCCCCCATGGTTGTTCTGTGGAGTACCTTTACAGCTCCTGGTATCTGCATTGCGGGGTGGACCTTCCCAAAATCTACAAAAAAAACATAATTTAATAATACAATGAAAGGGTCTTGATTAATTGTTAATATATGTTTGAGGGAGACAAGATCCTTAACATCTACCAGAACAGGATCATGTATTTTTTCTTCATTTTCGGGTTTCCTTTGGTGCTTTTCATTCTTGGGTTCTCTCTTGCGGTTAACTGGGGACATCTTTTGTTGGTAATGGCCTTCATATATGAGTTCCTATCTTGTTGAATTCTATGTTTTTGATGAGATACGCCAACATGCATCTTTAGTTTTGGTAGGGATATATGCTTGCCTTAGAAGAGCCACCACATTGGACCAGCATCACCATGTTTGAACTGGTATTTTTCATGATCTGGTTGTCCTTATATAGTGGTATATTTTATTTTACCATCCTATAAATATGTAGGGATGCAAAATTTCTCCAATGTGACTAACTTATTTTGCGAGTGGGTCATTTCGTTTGAAAAAACCAGGTTGTGGGCCCGATTTCTCACCTTTTCCACTGATGAAATGATATCATGGCATGTTTAGAGCATATGGTATAAAATTGATTATTGATCATACATCATTGCATGGATGTGCTAGGATTCATATCGGGATGGAACGGGTATGAAGGCCCATTATGATGTCACATCCGGATTTGGTTCTTGCTTCGGTCCTCCATGATTTTCTATTAGATACTGGTAGTTCTCTTGTGTCGGGATAGAGGAAATATTCTGTTTCCAGTTGCCTTCATTGATCACCACCATATTTGACTAGTGATTTTCATATTCCTGAGCCAGGATTTTCATCTGATATCTTTCTGTTGTATTTTCCTCACATGCTTTGTATGTATTGGTAAGAATTTTGATTGGCTGGTATTTGGTTGTTTCCCTATTTAGGTGGTAGGCTTTATATGCATCAGTAAGAATTTGTGCTTGCGTGTAGAATATTGCTGCCCTATCTAGATAGTAGTTTTGAAATGCATCATTAGGTGTTTGTGTCTGCATGTAGTTGAGTGATACCCTATTTGTAAGGGAGTATTGTTGTGGATCAGCAGATACCTACATCTTCATGTACTTTCCCTCTCTGCTATCATGTCGGGACCGAGGAGTGCTAACAGGAATGTGCATGTGCTCGTATTGTGCCACCTTATTCCCATGGTAGGGTTGAGTGGAGGTAGAAGAATCGTCTTTATCCCCATTTAACTCCTCCATGTTAGTATAGAAGAGTTCCTCCTCAGTAACCAGGGTGATAGCATGTTTCTGATGATTTGTCGTCCACCCTTGGAGGGCGTCCCAAGGGTCTCATATCTCTTTTACTTTAGATGGTTCCCTAGGCATAAGGTCCTCCTTGGTGGGAGGTGGCATGGTCATATGGTGTCACCAACAATGTTTTTCTGGGGGGCATGTGGGTAAGACCCTTGTCCAGTTATGATAAAGTTGTCAGCATTGACTTTATATGCCTCTCTAAAATAATGGAGGCTCTCATTTTCATGTTCCTAGGAGTGGCTCCCGAAACGGTTTGAGATGAACACTGGGGCCACCTTGTGCTGGGTTGCCTACAATAGCTGAAGAGGTGGCTATAGGACCTTTTCTAACTAGAGGGATTGCATCATGGCCTATTGCATGGGATAGTACCATTTCGGTGGTACACATTTATCAACATGTTGGATACCCAACGTTGATGATGATGGGTAGGTGAGGTGGTCCTTCTTTGGGGGCTCGACTGCCTACGGGATCATTGATGTGCATGTATGCATGGCTCATCACGATAAAATTTGGATTAATGTTTTCTCTATACGAACCTGTGACATACATATATGACAATCAAACCACAAAACCTCGTCCTAGTAGCATTCATATAAACATGTTCAGATTTAGAGATTTATCTTTTCCCCTTCCCCTTTTCTATCGTTGTGGGGGAGAAGGGTCTATAGTAGGGTAAGACCGCCACCTTTGTTAAGGATTCATGTCGGATCCACTATTTTTTAATCCTCCAAGGTGGCATGTTTTTCTCATACATGGGCGATCAAAATCATCTAACTTGTAGTATTCTTTTGTCTTTAGTCATTGGGATTGAACCACCACCATGGATAAGGATTCACATCGAGTTCATCATTTTTGTTCCACCTCTAAAGGGGTTCATTCCTTGGATTTGCAGAAATGGTCTATCAAGGATCATCACCCATACCTTTTTCTAGAGTGATGGGTTTTCTTAGAATTCACAATTCCTTTTTTTTTTCCTTTTGAACATCAATATCACTAGACATGGTTTAATTAAACATATGGGAACTGTCGTTCCCCGTAAGCGATTTTGTTGGGGTCAATCACTTGCGCAATCAGTCAATATCAGATATAATATCATTTTATGGTATCTAATGGTTCAATTCATGGATCAATGAATTCCCAACATCGATAGTATCCATTATTCATGGACATGTTTTTTAAAGGCAGGTGCTTGTTGGCTGACAATTTGTCCAGCGACACTTAAGGATTCCAGTAGTCGAGCGGATGGGATGTCAGGCTCAGTAAACCATTCTAGTAGAATATTGTTCCTTGTTATGGGACTCTATTATAGATTTATGTTGTGTTAATATGCTTAGGAATCCTTGGTTCATTCTAGAATAGTGTGTCCATGAGATACACTTGATTTACTAGATCATCATTAGAAAGAATAAATTTTATGCTACAGAGGTAACACTGACTTGATTCATATAATAAGGCACTCTAGAGTTTAACATCATCTAGGAGGAATAAAGGTGACTTGATGATGGTATCAGGTCTATAATAAGGGCTTCTTACATATCATAGGGAGAGGAATGAGAAACCACGTAGTTCAGATCGTGTGGTGCTTACGTGTGGGATCTCCCCCTTTGAGGGGACATGGTTGGGTTGACCCATTTGTAAAGGAACCCTTTTCAGATCGGGCCTTCGGGTAGGCATTCTACATAACATGATATTGTCAGGAATCATAGTTCTCATTGTTCATAATAATTTGGGGATTACATGTAGAAGCTATACATTTGAGGATACATGAATGGGTGGACAATTTTATATGGGAACCCTTTTTGAGTTCAGGTCTTCTGGATGGCATCCAGCATATCATAGTTTGATCAGAAATCATTGTTCTCATATTTCAGAATCATATGGATGTTGTAATCCTCAAAATCCTCTAAGCCCACACGAGTCATGCTCCATGTGAGAAAAAAAGGATTTGAAATATTGGATAACGCACATGCCTCATCTCTTATAGGTGGGGTAGGGAGAGCCCACGGTGTAAGATGCCCGGGAGACTGTGGGTGAGGGCGCAATGCAACGGACCCTTCAATGTGGAATGACATTAAAGGCCATGTGGTCATTCACTAGATGATTGGGAACTTACCTCAGAGGGAGGGCCCTGGAGCACAGTCTGCGAAGGGGAGGAGTTTCTTCATCATCAAAATGGGGGAGAAAACATATCACCTTATACAAATAACTATTCCCAATTTAACGGAAAAGAAAATGGCCACCCTTAGTCCTGAGAATGGGAAGGTTCACAATAGTGTCCCAAGGTTGGGCCCTGGGTTACCATGGGAATTTAGCCTCATAGGCATTTCCGAAGACCACAATGTTGTGGGGTGGGACTTTGTAACTTCACATACCATTGGTATATATACTGAATAGGGTTCACTGATGCACCCGTTGGTCGGATCATATAGGTTGGGTGGCTTTGGAGGAGGCATTGGAATAATTACATAGGATTGGTTAGAAGATGGATCATGGAGGACTGGACGGTAGTGGATGTGTGAGTTTGGAAATGGTGGAAACAATACCCAAAAACACAACATTCCACATACTGGTTTTATTATGCATGATGTGGGAGGCTCCGCATACCATAGTGGTATGAGGGCAGAGGGGTCTTTAGCATACCCTTTCAGTATGCGTGCATGTGTATTGTGTAACATCCCAGGTAAATAAAGAATAAATAATTTTCATATTTATTAATATTTACAAATTAAATATTAATTTTAATTAAACTGGGTTTCTATGTTCGATAGCGTACTCGGTACGCAACGATGAGTTTCTTTGAAAACTTACATTGCACACAAGTAATAAAATAATATTATTTTAAATGTTAGTTAACGAGTAGCCATTGTACTGGCGGGAATGGATAGAAATAACTAAAATATGATTATATATGTTTTTAAATGTTTTTACATTTAGCCAATAAAATATAAAGGCTTAAAATACGGAAAAGAGTTCAATTTTAGGCATTTATACCCTAATTTTCACGAAAGGTCCACTTATCACCTTTTGACGGAGAACCGTCATTAAATATAGTTTTGATCGATCTTATAAATTCTATTGGACCAAATATAACTCTTCTTTAGAATCGGGACATCAAAATTTACTTTGTGTAAATTTTTGGTACCTTTCTGATAAAGTTCATTTTTTTAATGAATAGTGTAAAATGTTGTATTTTAATTCAAAACCTCTTTTTAATCTAATTTTTTTATATGTTTAGATTATCCTTTTAATTGGTTTTAAAGTTAAATTAGAAAATATTTTTACCATTAAATCCAATAGTGGTCGTTGGAATTAATTTCACTTTGAAATCGGACTTAAACTAGTGTCAATCTTTTGATACTTATTGTTTCATAAAAACACGCTATTTGCTCTGACAGCGGGAATTAATTATTAAATTAACTAATGTAACTTATATGTTTTGAATTTTTAAAAATAGACTTCATTTTTGAATTCGTAATATCAAATATAGCTTAGGGTGAATATTTGGTAATTTTCTGAAAAACTTCAATTTTTGATGAATAGTGAAACCACTAAGTGGTACTTATAAAGACTGATTTTCCATTTAAATGAAATTTTTCCATCATTGTTTTTTGAATTTCAAAAATCCGACATAAATGGTTGTCATTAAGAAGTAAAATGTGGTGCAATGAGATTATAATAATTTTTTGGTGAATAGTAACTTATTAAGTTCTTAATCGCGATTAGTTGTAATTAGTGTAGTTTAAGGTAAAAATAATGCTTTAATAAAATAAGATGAGCTTGAAAGATGTCCTACCCTCAATGGTTGTGTCATGGACGACCACGACAATCCATGGGTCAACTTGGGGACCCCATGGAGCCACTTTGGTTGGGAAATGACATAAATAACTTTTTATTTAATGTAAAAGTAAAAATGACACAAACATGATATGTTTTAATACAACAATTTTTAAATGGGGTTATACAAGTCAGATGTTTGATTATAAATATTCATTGGAAATATAAAAAGATTTCCTACATCATAGTATTTTTTTATAATTTTTATACTTTAAATTAATTAATTTATTTATGACATCATGATGATGCAGCGATGACCTCATTATATAACGATTTAAATAAAATGGAAAGATAATGTAAAATATATAAACTAAACATGTCCAAAACTTATTGGATGGGTGGATTTAGAACACTTATCACCTTATCCACGAATTATATCAATGTGGGATCTTTTAAAACCGAAACACATTTTCAAATAAAGTAATATTTCTTTACTTTCCAAAAGTGCCCCTCCTCTCCTCTTATAAAAGGCCCCCACCTCTACCTCATTTCACACACTCCTCAAGCCTTTGGATCGGCCAACCCCTACCCATTTACTCTATCCACATCCTTCTCCTCATCCTAGAGGATTCCCTTTGTGCAGAATCTTTTAAAAGGAATCCTTTAGGCTCAAATCAAAAGTAGTTACACTTTTAAAGGTAATTCATTCTCTCTTGTTCATTTGTATTATTTTGCTTCTCCAACCCTCTAAACTCTTTTAATTTACTTCTTTTGTAACAACACCAGTATCTTCAATATACTAGGATGTTGTTATAAGATTTATTTGTGCTACACACTCACACAACTACATCAAATGGTTAAATAAGATACGGTTTCCGTGGATGGAAAAATTCTGCCTCCCGAAACGATGATTGTTCAATACTCATTTAACACCTTCAAAGGTGGCCATTATGATGTAACTATTTTTATATATGATATATAATATGTTTATGTTTTCCTTAAGCTTATGTTTTTTTTCATTTTGGGCATACCTTTATGGTTTCCATTATGGGTAAACACGATATCTTCATTTAAGGAAGTGTGGACTACCGCCCCCTCAAAGTGATGTGATTCATTAATGCCATATGTGGGATGTGTAAAGGATGTATTTAAAGATATTATATATAATGTTATACTGGAATTATAATATAACTCTATATCATTATTATTTATTTCCATTAAAGTATGCGATATAAATGAAAGTAGCGTTCATGCGTACGTACGGCTTACCGTCTCCATGAACGGTGCATTTCATTTCTTATCCCCAAATGTAATGTACTATTAAAAGTACATGTAAATAATGGATATATATATAATTAATTATATATCTAAATTATGAATATAATTCGGGAATTAAAATATACATACCTCTCATTTAGTTTTAATTCCGTTAATATGACAAAGAAATGAAAGTAGCGTTCATGCGTACGTACGGCTTACCGTCTCCATGAACGGTGCATTTCATTTCTTACCTATAAATGATTATGTAATATTATAAATGCATGTATATGATGGATATATATGATACATATTATATCCAAATCGGGAATTTTATTCTGGATATAAAGAACCTTTGACCACACGAACAACATGTAATTGTAAGAAGCCCACTTTCGACTTAAGAACCAAATATTGAGAAAACAAACATTATTAAAATAAATGGTTACAAATTTTTATAACATGGAAATAAGTGATATAAAAGGAATAATGAACTTTAAAAAGGTTATTAGTCAAATATAAATTAACTCAAGTTTATTATTCAGGATGTTAAAGAACGATCGAGTCAAGTCGGACCCGAGGTAAGGGACTTCGTCTCAATCTCCGTTCATTGAGGCATATTTCATTTTATACACAACTTTCTTTTATACGGTGTATAAAACCCTTTTACTTTTACTTTTATACAAAAGGAATCTTTTTCTACGAAGTGTTTTAAAAAACGACAAAAAGGAATGTTTCTTTTAACGTATGCGGCGACAACGACCTTTTCCGCCGCTGCAAGTATTATTTGGTCTTTGGCTTTCTCAACAAGCTGTAATGTTTTTAGAATAAAATAAATACCATATACTCTTTTATGTATTTTGGTATTGAAAATGGTTTTGAAAAAGGATTCTATTATGTCAATATATTTATGATATATTGTGATTGAAATGTGGAAATGTTATCATTCCTTTATATTGGTTTTATGTTTTATGATTTTATATTGGTACTTGGACATTTTAACGGGTGGTTATGTTATAAACCATATGACGGGTGGTGCTGTGAATACCAAGACGGGTGGTTACGTTATAACCTCCAATGCATTGGGTATGGAAGTCGGCCGTGTGGCTATTCCATTAAGAATGTATGGAAATTGGTCGTATGGCTATTTCATTAAGTGATATGTGTGGAAGTCGACCGTATGGTTATTCCACTTAAGTATGTTTATGCCCCAAGTTACCTTTATATATGTTATGTGTTCTTTTTATGGATTTTATGGTAATCCTTTGGTTACAAAAAGGTAAGTAATGATACTTTATTCAGTGAATATTTTTTACTACTTCATGAAGGTGAAGGTATTACCTTGATAGAGTATATATGGTTTATTTGTTGTTTGAAAAACTAACAGTTTTCATTCTTTCTGTATCCCTTACTGAGCTTTTTTATGCCCACCCCAAGTTTTTTTTGAAATGTTTTCACAGGACTTAATGTGGAATAAGGTCAAGGATGGGATCAAGGGAATGTCATCCTATATAAAACATGGAACTAGACACGTTTCTTTTTAAGAGTTTTTTTTATGGAAACTTAGTAAAAGTGACTACTTTTTAATCTTTTGATATGTAATAGTTATGTTCTAATTCTCTAAAACTATAAACCTAAAAAGATCATCGACGTGAATTATTCATTTAATTCAATATTAAGTAAGGATTAAGGCTGGGGCCTTATAGTTGGTATCAGAGGTCGGTTTAGATAACTTTAGGAGTTAGAAAAGTGTTAAATTATAATATGATTGAAATGATATAGCATTTACGGATTACCATGTTGCTTCGCCTAAGATATTTCTATGTTCAGAATGGTTTTCCGTAGTGGAAACAAAGCAGCTATGTTGGGACGACATCAGGAGGAAGATAACCTTCCAAATCTGCAACCTGAGATGGTCGGAATCGAAAATGAACAGTTTGTTGCAGTGATGGCACAGTTGACTCAGGCTATAAATGGTGGTGGTATCCATGCACGAGATCAGCCAGATCAACCGCAGAGGAACATGTCAGTGGTGGAACATTTCATGAGGCAACATCCCCCATCATTCTGAGGATCATCTGACCCTGTGAAAGATGAAGGGTGGATTAAAGCACTGGAGAAGATTTTTGATGTCAGGGGGTGTTCAGAACATCAAAAGGTTAGTCTTGTTGTTTACCGTTTTGAAGGTGAACCTGATCAGTGGTGGTCGATGGTGAAAAATATAAGGGATAGTGATGAGATTGAGGATCCTCACTGGGAAGAATTCAATGGAATGTTTCTTAATAAATATTTTCCTAAGGTGGTTCGTCTTAGGATGGAAAAACAGTTCCTAGAATTGAGGCAGGAGAATGATTCAGTGGCTGCTTATGAAGAAAAGTTCACTCGATTGGCAAGGTATTCTCCAAACTTCATATGAGATCTTGATAGTAAAATAAACTGTTTTTACTCGGGGATAAATCCAAAGTATCAAAGGGATTTATCTTCTCGTGAGTTCAAAAGTTATGAAAAACTTGTTCGATGTGCGGAGAAGGTGGAAATGGAGTTTGCCGATGATTAGGTGTTCTATGACAAACAAAAGAATAAGAGGTCTAGTTGGCAGGCAAAGGGGAAGAATTCATAAAAGAAGCAAGGAGGTAAGAAAACCAAATTTCCATCCTGTGAGAAGTGTGGTAAAATGCATCCTGGAGAATGTTTATCCATGTATGGTAAGTGGTTTCGGTGTGGTAAGTCTGGTCATATTGCTCGTAACTGTAAGGAAGATGATCAAGCAGGAAATGAAAATCCAACGGTAAGATGTTTTAAGTGTAATGAAATGGGTCATTATGAAAACGAGTGTCCAACGAAGAACTCAACTGGGGGAATGCAGCCGGACTACAAGCATAAAGGGGTGGTGAAATCCTTTGCAACAACTTCAGCAGATGTTGGGCCATCGAATGAAGTGGTATCAGCTCCAGGGAGCTCAGTATTTTTCGAAGATTGACTTGAGGTCTGGGTACCATCAGTTGAAAGTAAAAGAATCAGACGTTCCGAAGACTGCGTTCCATACTAGATATGGCCATTATGAATTTGTAGTTAGGCCTTTTGGGTTAACCAATGCACCTGCTGTATTCATGTACCTTATGAATAAAATTTTCCATGAGTTCTTGGATAGGTTTGTGTTTGTGTTTTGAGGTTTGGGAAGAGGTTTTGTGTGCCTTGTGATTCACAGTTGAAGAATGAGTTGTTATGTGAGGCTCAGAGTTCTCCGTTTTCAGTTCATCCTGGCAATACTAAGATGTACAGAGATCTTCGGGAGTATTACTGGTGGGATGGAAGGAAAAGAGACATTGCGGATTTTACTATGAATTGTTTGACATGTCAACAGGATAAAGCAGAGCAACAGTTACCGAAAGGGATGCTTCAACCTTTACCAGTGCCAGAGTGGAAATGGGAAAACATATCCATGGACTTTGTTGTTGGATTACTGAAAACATCTCGAGGTAATAATGCAATCTGGGTTATTGTCGATCGCTTGACCAAATCTGCTCATTTCCTTGCTATACAAGATACTTTCTCTCTAGATAAACTCTCCCTTTTGTATCTTAAAGAGATAGTCAGGTTACATGGAGTTCCTCTCTCCATTGTATCGGATCTTGATCCTAGGTTTACAGCTAACTTTTGGAAAGGCCTTCAGAAGTCGTTGGGTACTGAAATAAATTTTAGTACAGCTTTTCATCCTCAATCAGATGGGCAGTCAGAACGAAAAATTTAGACCTTGGAGGATATTCTACGAGCTTGTTTGATGGATTATAAGGGAAGTTGGGACCAACATCTTTCTTTGGTTGAGTTTTCTTATCATAACAGTTTTCATTCCAGTATACAGATGGCACCATTTGAGGCATTATATGGGAAGCGGTGTCGAACTCCAGCATTTTGGGATGAAGTGGGTGAAAGGAAGCAGATGGGACCAGAATTGGTAGAAGAGATGGCAGAAAAAGATCAGTTGATTCAGAAGCACATGAGAACAGCTCAGAGCAGGAAGAAGAGTTATGCGGATAACCGGAGGAATGATCTATCTTTCAAGGTAGGTGATCATGTTTTTCTCAAGGTTTCTCCTTGGAAAAGTGTGATGAGATTTGGTAAGAAAGGAAAGGTGAGTCAAACGTTTATTGGACCATATGAAATTCTGGAGAGAGTTGGATCAGTTGCATACCGGGTGGCTTTACCTCCGAGTTTATCTCAGGTACACAATGTTTTTCATGTTTCAATGTTGAGAAAGTATATTCCAGATCCATCTCATGTTTTGAGTCCAGAGGTAGTTCAGATGGAAGAGAACCTATCTTATGAGGAACAACCAATCCAGATTCTTGACCACAGGGACCAGGTGTTACGGAATAAGGTGATTCATCAGGTAAAGGTTTTGTGGAAAAACCATGTGATTGAAGAGGAAACGTGGGAATCTGAAAATTCTATGAGGGATAAATACTCCCACTTATTTTGATAAGTGAATAAAATTGCGAGGACGCAATTCCCAAAAGGGGGGAAAGATGTAACATCCCAGGTAAATAAAGAATAAATAATTTTCATATTTATTAATATTTACGAATTAAATATTAATTTTAATTAAAAGGGGTTTCTACGTTCGATAGCTTACTCGGTACGCAACGATGAGTTTCATTGAAAACTTACGTTGCATACAAGTAATAAAATAATATTATTTTAAATGTTAGTTAACGAGTAGCCATTTAACTAGCGGGAATGGATATAAATAACTAAAATATGATTATATATGTTTTTAAATGTTTTTACATTTACCCAATAAAATATACAGGCTTAAAATACGGAAAAGAGTTCAATATTAGGCATTTATACCCTAATTTTCACGAAAGGTCCACTTATCACCTTTTGACGGAGAATCGTCATTAAATATAGTTTTGATCGATCTTATAAATTCTATTGGACCAAATATAACTCTTCTTTAGAATCGGGATATCAAAATTTACTTTGTGTAAATTTTTGGTACCTTTCTGATAAAGTTATTTTTTTAATGAATAGTATAAAATGTTGTATTTTAATTCAAACCCTCTTTTTAATCTAATTTATTTATATGATTAGATTATCTTTTGAATTGGTTTTAAAGTGAAATTATAAAATATTTTTACCATTAAATCCAATAGTGGTCATTGGAATTAATTTCACTTTGAAATCGGATTTAAACTAGTGTCAATCTTTTGATACTTATTGTTTCATAAAAACACGCTATTTGCTCTGACAGTGGGAATTAATTATTAAATTAATTAATGAGACTTATATGTTTTGAATTTTGTAAAATAGACTTCATTTTTGAATTCTTAATATCAAATATATCTTAGGGTGAATTTTTGGTAATTTTCTGAAAAACTTCAATTTTTGATGAATAGTGAAACCACTAAGTGGTACTTATAAAAACTGATTTTCCGTTTAAATGAAATTTTTCCATCATTGTGTTTTGAATTTCAAAAATCCGACATACATGGTTGTCATTAAGAATTAAAATGTGGTTCAATGAGATTATAATAATTTTTTGGTGAATAGTAACTTATTAAGTTCTTAATCGTGATTAGTGGTAATTAGTGTAGTTTAAGGTAAACATAATGCTTTAATAAAATAAGATGAGCTTGACACATGTCCTACCCTCATTGGTTGTATCATGGCCGACCACGAAAATCCATGGGTCAACTTGGGGACCCCATGGAGCTACTTTGGTTGGGAAATGACATAAATAACTTTTTATTTAATGTAAAAGTAAAAATGACACAAACATGATATGTTTTACTAAAAAAAATTTTAAATGGGGTTATACAAGTCAGATTTTTTATTATTAATAGTAATTGGAAGGATAAAAATATTTCCTACATCATAGCATTTTTTTTATAATTTTTAGACTTTAAATAAATTAATTTATTTATGACATCATGATGATGCAGCGATGACCTCATTATTTAACGATTTAAATAAAATGGAAAGATGATGTAAAATCTATAAACTACACGTGTCCAAAACTTATTGGATGGATGGATTTCGAACCCTTGTCACCTTATCCACGAATTATATTAATGTGGAACCTTTTGAAACTGAAACACATTTTCAAATAAAGTAATATTTCTTTACTTTCCAAAAGTGCCCCTCCTCTCCTCTTATAAAAGGCCCCCACCTCTACCTCATTTCACACACTCCTCAAGCCTTTTTCTCTGCCAACCCATGCCCATTTACTCTCTACACATCCCTCTCCTCATCCTAGAAGATTCCCTTTGGGAAGAATCCTTTCAAAGGAAGCCTTTAGGCTCAAATCAAAAGTAGATACACTTTTAAAGGTAATTCATTCTCTCTTGTTCATTTATTTTATTTTGCTTCTCCAACCCTCTAAACTCTTTTTATTTACATTTTTTGTAACAACACCAGTATATTCAATATACTAGGATGTTGTTATAAGATTTATTTGTGCTACACACTCACACAACTACATCAAATGGTTAAAGAACATACTGTTTCCGTGGATGGCGAAATTCTGCCTCCCGAAACGATGATTGTTCAATACTCATTTAACACCTTCAAAGGTGGCCATTATGATGTCACTATTTTTATATATGATATATAATATGTTTATGTTTTCCTTAAGCTTCTGTTTTTATCATTTTTGGCATACCATTATGGTTTCCATTATGGGTAAACACGATATCTTCATTTAAGGAAGTGCTGACTACCGCCCCCTCAAAGTGATGTGATTCGTTAATGCCATATGTGGGACGTGTAATGGATGGATTTAAAGTTATTATATATAATGTTATACTGGAATTATAATATACCTCTATATCATTATTATTTCTTTCCATTAAAGTATGAGATAGAAATGAAAGTAGCGTTCAAGCGTACGTACGGCTTACCGTCTCCATGAACGGTGCATTTCATTTCTTATCCCCAAATGTAATGTACTATTAAAAGTACATGTAAATAATTTATATATATAATTAATGATATATCTAAATGATGAATATAATTCTGGAATTAAAATATACATACCTCTCATTTAGTTTTAATTCCCTAAATATGACAAAGAAATGAATGTAGCGTTCATGCGTACGTACGGCTTACCGTCTCCATGAACGGTGCATTTCATTTCTTACCTCTAAATGATTATGTAATATTATAAATACATGTATATGCTGGATATATATGATACATATTATATCCAAATCGGGAATTTCATTTTGGATATAAAGAACCTTTGACCACACGAACAATATGTAATTGTAAGAAGTCCACTTTCGACTTAAGAACCAAATATTGAGAAAACAAACATTATTAACTTAAATGGTTACATAATGTTTATAACATGGCAATAAGTGATATAAAAGGAATAATGAACTTTAAAAAGGTTCTTAATCAAGTATAAATTAACTCAAGTTTATTATTCAGGACATTAAAGAACGATCAAGTCAAGTCGGACCCGAGGTAAGGGACTTCGTCTCAATCTCCTTTCATTGAGGCATATTTCATTTTATACACAACTTTCTTTTATACGGTGTATAAAACCCTTTGACTTTTACTTTTATACAAAATGAATCTTTTTCTACGAAGCATTTTACAAAACGACAAAAAGGAATGTTTCTTTTAACGTATGCGGCGACAAGGACCTTTTCTGCCGCCGCGAGTATTATTTGGTCTTTGGCTTTCTCAACAAGCCTTAATGTTTTTAGAATAAAATAAATACCATATACTCTTTTATGTATTTTGGTATTGAAAATGGTTTTGAAAAGGGATTCTATTATGTCAATATATTTATGATATATTGTGATTGAAATGTGGAAATGTTATCATTACTTTATATTGGTTTTATGTTTTATGATTTTATATTGGTACTTGGACATTTTAACGGGTGGTTACGTTATAAACCATATGACGGGTGGTGCCGTTAATAACAGGAAGGGTGGTTACGTTATATCCTACAATGCATTGGGTATGGTAGTCGGCTGTATGGCTATTCCATTAAGTATGTATGGAAATTGGCCGTATGGCTATTCCATTAAGTGATATGTGTGGAAGTTGACCGTATGGTTATTCCACTTAAGTATGTTTATGCCCCAAGTTACCTTTATATATGTTATGTGTTCTTTTTATGGATTTTATGGTAATACTTTGGTTACAAAATGGTAAGTGATGATACTTTATTCAGTGAAGAGTTTTTACTAATTCATGAAGGTGAAGGTATTACTTTTATAGAGTATATATGGTTTATTTGATGTTTGAAAAACTAACAGTTTTCATTCTTTCTGTATCCCTTACTGAGCTTTTTAATGCTCACCCCATGTTTTTTTTGAAATGTTTTCACAGGACATAATGTGGAATAAGGTCAAGGATGGGATCAAGGGAATGTCATCCTATATACAACATGGAACTAGACACGTTTCTTTTTAAGAGTTTTTTTTATGGAAACTTAGTAGAAGTGACTACTTTGTAATCTTTTGAGATGTAATAGTTATGTTCTAATTCTCTAAAACTCTAAACCTGAAAAGATCCTCGATGTGAATTATTCATTTAATTCAATATTAAGTAAGGTTTAAGGCCGGGGCTTATATGTTGACAATCGTTCACCATAGTGGTATGCAGCCCATCCCGCTATTTAGGGTACCATAAACATAATGAGGGACTACACCACCCTGGGTTCAGTCTGCGTAGCGGTACTCTACGCGGAGTACCATATTGAAGGAGGGTATGTGGAATCATTGTTCTCATGGAGTTCATTTGTGAGAATTCATTCATTTGCAGTTCACGAGTTAGGTTGCAGTTCTATTATTATTATATAATTCCCTCGTTTTATGTTTCATGGATGGCTATACCTACGGATTGATTAGATCTTGTTTCGGGCATTGCCGATGAAACAAGACGGATTCAGGAGTGCATCCTCTGAGTCTCCCTCATTATTTCATCGGCTGTCCTTATCTATGTCTATCTTCATCTATATATATCTCTCTATTTACATATTCAATTCTATTTTTTAGATAATCTATGATATCATATCTATTGGGAATGTGAGACAATTTTCAGAGGCACATTGAAGCAATATCCTTACATGTGGAAGACTCATTCAAACGAAGTTTGTGGAGTCTCAAGTTCGTGATAATGGATTTTATAACCATGATGGTTCACTTCGTCTATGAACTAATGAGTTCACAGCACGGTAGTCAGACGATCCTCACGTGTATGAATATGTTAGTGACTCGGTTCACGGTCAGCCTTTCTCACTGGCTATCGCCTTGTGGGCCAGTGGTTCATAGATCATTCCATGTACATGGTGGTTCTCGACCCGGTTGGTTCGCATTCCTTTCTCAGTAATGGTATGTGGGCAACATAAAATGCATTGAAAACATTAATTCCTTCTAGTTTCATCTGAAATTGACAACTCAATATTTTTCCATTCGTATTTAGGCACATAAAGGGGTACTTCATTCCTTCTACAAAGTGTTGGTGGTTGTATTTTTTTCCCCTATGAATGTTTCGGGACCCTATAGACATGCCGTGTGAATCAAGATTTTTTATAATACCATGTCTATTTTCCATTCATCCTAACACCAATATAATCCGATCCAGAGACTTTTTCTTTATGAGATTAAATATCCCAACATTTCAATTCCACACCAATGCTGATAACATATTTTTTATTATATCTTCTCAAAAAATACATCAACTTTTTGTTTTTCATTAGGCTCTAAAAAACAGCAAAAAACCTGATATCGGGTATCATCTGTAATCATAATTTCTCCATCTTTTTTATTTTACCTTATTCCCGAAATTTTGACACCATATCTATGATATTAGATCATTGCACTATAAAAATGGTGTGAAATGATTAATTGATTGTGATTAGTCGAGTGGACAACCAAACAAAGAATGCTCATAGAGAATGATAAACGTGGGGATAGAAGTAGCAAAATATATTTGAGAAATAAAACTAAAATTTGGTTCATGTATATCGTGATCCATATTCATTAGAATCATCCATAGAAACATCAAATCATAATTAAATTCTCCCGTATAAACTAGGAAAAATAAACCATACAAGAATATGCTTGACACACATATTAATATTTTCATTTTTGGGTCCATGCTCATCATAAAAATCATGAATGGAAAATAAATCCAAATAAAACCCACAACCTACCTCAATTTTTTTCAATATCTGATGATGATATGTGAATTATGATCATTTTAGATAGGATCCACTAACTATGTGGTATGTCGATGGTCGATCTATGATCTGGTCAACATTCACACGAAATGAATCCTCCAATGCTCACAGATGGCTCAATAATGGAACTATGGTCATGTTTCATACCATTTATTTTCAACATAATAATTTATTTAAATATATTTAAACCATTATGTGGATAAAATTGTAATAAAAATATATATTCAATTATTTTATTCATTAATGCACTCATGAAAACATTTCTATAAACAACCTATTCCAACCACTGTTAATTCATGTTTAGTGTAAAAATATCTTTCTGAAATCAATGGTACCCTCATATTTTATAACTATTCAACCATTTATATGTTATTACATTTTTTCCAGAAAACTACGCAAGAATTTTATTTAAAATATTTTATATATTCGTCACATTTATTTTGACCACAATATGAATTAGGATAGAATATCATCTCAACACCTAGTATAAAAATTATCCATATAATTTTTTTAAAAAATAATTAATACATGTAAAATCCAATTAAAATCTAGGATGGAAAAATAGATCAACCATCTGAATCTATATCATACTAGTAAAATAATGAGTATGGTAATTAATTGTCCTAGACAAATCCAAGAATCGAAAATATAAAATCAAGGAAACAATTCAAAATTTATGTTTTTTCATCCATTAGTGATCCAAGAGCTAAATACTCATCAGATGTTCTTTATAAATCCAATATATATATATATACAACATTCAATATATCATTCTTTATGTGATTATTTATACTATAAAAGGGGAATGTGATGCCTCCATGGGCTTAATTAAGTACATGGACTCCATGATATGGGCTCTGCCTATTTAATAGAATGAGATTCATTACCTACATTGCCAATAATTGTAGTTTACTATATATTTATAACTCTTATTTGTATATATATGATAAAATATTACATATCATTCATTAATTTTATAATATTATAAGAAGATTCAATAAATATATAAAATATCAATTCATCTATTATACATTAAATTATCCCCAATTAAAATGTATTAATAAAAAAATTATATAAAAATTTGATTATGGTAGACTAAATTCTGTTGATGTTCAATCCTATAATCCAACACGTAAAATTATAATACTATAATGAAATATTCATATTCACTAAAATGTATTGAAATGTTCTAAAAACCTACATCTTATAAAATTTAATGAATAAATAGAGATATATTATATTGAAAAGTACTAGAAATATATCATATAACATCACCAAATTTATTTTCATTGAATATATAAAATTTTTAATAGACTATGTTATTTAAAATTTTTGAATTATTTGTTTTTAGGTAGTTATTATTAATCTAAATGTGTCCTATTATAAAAGAGATATTTTTTATACGGTACCAAATTTATTAGAGTTATCAATTTTCAACAATGAATGGATAATTTTTATATTTATCTATAATATGGAATGAGAATACATTTTATAAATCATAAAATATTGTTACATTTTTACAAAATAATATCAATTATATTTTGGATGAAAAAAAGGATAAAGTATTTGAATATTATGATTGTTTAAAAATGTTTGTGAAATTAATTAAATATATTGAGATTCTATTATGGGTTTGATTGAGTAAATTATAAAATACTATTAATTATACTATATCTATATAACATTAAACCATATAATTGGTTGTATAATTAAATTTTAAAAAATATATTTTCTCATTCAAAAAATTATATTCTATGTACCAATGACGCTTCAAGTTGAAATTATGAATCTTAAAATTTTACTTCATACGAGTATAATGTATAAAATAAATACTTATTGTGATGAAAAACTATTAATATTTTGTATGGATTATGAATACTAATTGAAATTTTTTATATGTGATGTATCTCGATATAATAAAAACAACTCTCTTATAACAAAATTTCTGTGGTAAAATCAATTATTTCCAAAATTTAGATATCTATATAGAATTTTAGATGTTACATGTTAGTTGATTTTGGGAACATAGATATAAGAATGTGTGATGATATATTATAACACCCAATAGATCAATTGTAATAAAATATAATTGAAAATAAAATTATTTAATTTTTTTATAATTCATGAATAATTACTTTTTCATTTTCTGTTGATGGAAATAATCACTAAAAAGTATAGAGGAACTCCCATCACTGGGTATGTTTGGTTATTAAATTATAAATAATTTGGGTTGTTACACATAAATTGGTTGTAAATTATGTTTTAATTTCTTATTTATAGAATAAAATTATATTGTTATTAAATTATTTTAATTTTTTATGCAGTAAATAAATATATTAAATTGGTATGGGATAAATATTTTACAATATTAGTTGATTAGAAGAAATATTTTTTTGGGAGACATTTAATTTTAGTAAGATAAATTACTTCATGAAATAAGGAAATTTATTAGAGAGTTACATTAAATTGTATTTTTGGTGGTGGTAGTACACGCATAATTTCGTAGAATACTTTTCTAATAATTACATTCTTAAAAAATTTAATTTCTAAACCATGATGAAAAAAATTGATCTTGGATTATATTATTTTATCATAACTCTAATAAAGTTTCATAAATTTTCTTACTAATGGTCAAAAATCATATTAATAAGGTAATAATTTAAAAAATATATATAAAAAACGTCTAAATAATCCTTATTGTTGATTAAAAATGTATTCATTTATTCAAATATAATTACAGTTGTTTTTTTGGGAAATAGTTTTTATAAATCATGTATTAAGATAAATATATATGTTATAATGTAATCCATATATGGGAATACTAAATATGGCCACTATGAGAGGTTGGAAACCATCAAAATATGTGTTAGTAAAGAGTCTATTACAATTAATAGGGGGAATTCGTACATCAAATAGATCACTGTATTTTAGAAATGATGGAATCAATATTGGGAACATTAGATGAAATAAATTAACAATAGGGGTTTTCAAAAATTATCAATAATTTTGTATTGATGAAAAAATTAAATATAATATCATTGAGATCACATAATTTTCATGAATTAAATTCAAAAATTATTCCCATGGAAATATAAATTATATTAGTGAATATTATTTGGAAAATAATAACTAATATTTTTTTCAAATAAATATATTGTAATGTTATTAACCTAATGAAGTTTCCAAAAGGGTGAAAGACATTTATTTATCACTATAAGAACTCATCTAGTTCTTCCTATCATTATTTTGTTATGGTATGGGTCAATTAAATGTTGATTTCTTCTAGGATATTGATCATTAATAAATTAATAATATATATTTCATTAATATATATTCCATCATAATATAAGAATCTTAATTACATAACATTATTATCCATTGAATAATTTATTGGTTTAATGTCATTAGAAAAAAGGATAAATAAAAAACTTCTTCATAAGTGATCTAATTTGTTTCCACATAGATCATCGCCATAAGAACCCTTTTATACATATCATACTTATGAATATTCTTCATATCATAGTGAATGGAAACATAAGAACAAATGATCTTAGATTATTTTTAGGAGTATTCAAGTAAGATATCAATGATAACATAATAATTGTATGATTGTAAATCTATGAGAACAAGATAATAAATTTTGATAACCATAGTTATAATATCAATGATCATAAAAATTAAAAATGGAATAAACATGTGTATTTAAGAGGACATAAATCATCGGGGAATAAAAGAAAATCATCCATTATAGATTAATGCCGACCTGATACATATGTTTTTAGAATGTATATAAGATAATTTTCCGAGTAGTTGAGGTTTACATCTAAGACTATCATATTGAATTAGGTTGACTCACAATTTCATTTCAATAGTCATGTTTCAGTCTTAAGACAATCAGAGTGGATAGAGTCCCTTACTGAGCTAGGATCTCTCCCTATTCTAGAACCAATTATCTCAACTAATATTCATCATAACCTTATGTATTGTAGGACTATATATCTCATGGAACACTCATAAGACAATAAAAATAAAATATATGTTTGACAGAACATAAAAAAATATTCAGCATATCAAAACTCATAAAAATAAAATATGTTTTATTATACGTTCACCCTTTAATCATATCTTAACTTTATGAAATGAATAATGTCTCATAATTTAATTATATATTGTGAAATAAATGTGTTTTATAGATTAATTTATAAATAATCAACATCATGGTAAAAACAATGAATGAATATGGATGGTGAAATTGGATCATATCACTAGTAAATCAAAATAAAAATCAATAAATGTCGTTATAAATGAATATTACATTAAAATACCACATAGAAGAAGTATTGAGGAAAAACTACCATTTATCATTGATATAATGTATTTAAAATAATAAAGTTCCAAATATTATGGAATATAATTTTTATGGATATAATCATGGATTATTGTGAAATAAGAATCAAATCATTATGTGCTCTTGATGGTATGTAATTTTGTTCATACAATATATGTAAAAATAAAGATTCCATTAACATTTTCTCAATTAAGACAATGTAGCATTTTTTTAAAACAATATTAAAATTCATCAAAAATATTATAATCAGTAAAAATGAGATAAAATGAATTAATATAACAAATATAAAATAGTAAAAAAAATTAAATCCTTACTTGAAAACACATATATGGAATATACACATTTCTGAATGAATTGTAAAACCTATATAGATTTACATAAAAATATTATTTAGTTTCTTGATTAATTTAGTATAGAAAAATTATATAAGAAACATTTATTATATATAAATTTCTATATTAAAATAAAATTCAAGATATTTTTTTATGTTGATCATGAGATTTCATCACCAGAAACAAAATTGCAAACAATTCTACTAAATAATGATAATGTAACATCAAATTCGTACATTAAAATAGACATGCATTAAAAGATATTTTACCTAATGTATAAAAATTATAATTTTATTATATTTATATAATAAAAATATTGAAAACAATATAAATTTATATGTGACCAACTTATAACATCATATAACTGTTTTTTATTATTTTATTAAAATCCTTGTTCAGGGTGATAACTGCTTCGTTTAGCTTGCAATTTTTTTTAAATCCCCATACCATTAAATTTATCATAGTTACAAATTATATTGAATAACAATAATCATATAAATATTATATATATTTATTATATGTATATATATCTATAAAAATTATATATATAAAAAATAATTGCACTGATCATAGAGATAGTGGTCCTTATTATTTGATCAATCTGTTTTAATTATTCAATGGAATAAATGAATTATATGAATATAATAATACCCCTTTAAAATATATTTTTATCTAATATATATATTAATTATTTATTAAATCTATAATTTTTACAATACATTTAAAACAAAAAATATAAAATGAATTACATCACTCCAAGGGGGTGGTATTCCACCAATATGGATGACCGGCGTGATCATTCTCTAATAGACAATAATGTGGTGAATAATGGTTTTTAAATTATCCTAATTAAAATTAATATTATGTAAGATAATAATTTCATTTTTATATAATTCATACCATGAATTTAGATTATTTTGAAGAAAAATGAAAAATGAAAATGTCTGGTAAATAGTTATACATATTTTTTCAGAATCTACTTTTATATTACATCATTACCCTTAAAAGGGTATAATTTTATAAATACCATACGATCTATGATTTTTGATGTAATATAGTAAGGTATTATTATATATATTTTATGGTAAATATGTCTTAAAATGTTTGAGGAATAGAGGATAATTGGTTCTCTTTTATAAGTGAGGGATACACGCTTTTGAAATAATTGAATATATAATATTAATTTGATTAAATATCTTGGTTTTTTAAAATAATTGACTCAATTATAATTTAATATTTGGATGAGTTTAAATCCTTTCATCACATAAAATATTTAAATGTTTTAGTTGCTTTTAAACCCATATGTTTTCGTCATAACCCCTCATTACCCTTTTTAATAATTACCATGATTTTAATGTTTTTTAATATTTTGGGACATGAATATTACGACAAAAGGATATGTGACCAAGAAATGGATAATTTTTGGTATTTTAATCCATATCCACTTAACATGAAATATATTGGATTTTAATGAATTTTAAATTATTTAATAAATATTTTTATTAAGAAATATTATTTTGTTCTTTAGAAATATTAATTGACATTGACAATAAAATGATCATTTCTGAAAATTATTTTGAATATAAACCATTAGATCATCTATAAAATCTTATATTTATCTAGAAAAATAATTTATCATGATATTTTATCTAAATTATATAACTTATTTTATTTTAACACAATTTTTTTTTATTTCTAAAAAGTGAATTAATATTTTTTCTGTGTTGGTTAAGTATTAAATGTAATTAATCTTACAAAAAAAATTAAAATAGAATTACACTATGTTTTTTTTTATATTTTAAAATATAATTTTATAAATTAACATTTCCTTTTTTTTCATTTATCAAAAAATTATAGACATTAAAATCAATTGTGTGGAATTTTGTATTTTTTGTTTTCTTAATAATGTACAGGTCAAAAGCATTGAAATTTTGTATCATAATGACATATATTTGACACAAGGATGGAAATATATAATCTTAACTCATCCTATATAATAAAGTAATGTTTTATAGAAATTTAAATGTCTTATACCAAATTTTTGGATCATATTTTACTTATTTTACCCAAACAAATGTTACAAAAATTTACAAAGGACATTATTCTTAATAAAAAAATAACATGATACATGTTTTCTAAACATGATACTCAATTTATATAATATATATTATATTATTAACTATTAAATTTATATAATTGGTATAAATTAATTTAAAAATATGTACGCAAAGGGATATAAACCATGTTTTATTTGAGAAATATTATTTTAAGTATAACACAGGATTTATTCATATAGAATTCCTAGAGAAAATTATAACTTAATTATCAAAAAAATTATTAAATAATATATATATATATATTATTAAAATCAATCATCTATTATGATTCATATAATTTTTATTATAAATAACACCATAAGCATAAAAATGTTTTTTTCCGAAAAAAACATCTAATTTACTGATAAATGTTTTTTATTTTCATTTTTAATCAATTAATATAGAATTAATTCACATCATATTTTTTTAAAAAACAATTTTTTTAATTATTTTTAGTCTTATATATACCCAAAAATACATTTACTATATATAAATACCATATTAAATAATAATTTTTCAATAATACATCATTTTTTGATTAATCACAAGGTTGCATATAAATGATGCTACTAGAGAAATTAATTTCATTTAAACGAAATTTATCAAACGATATATTCATTTTAAATTATTCCCCTCTTAAAATATATTTCACTCATTAAATTCCATCAATTTAATAAAAAATTGAGGATATCAAGGTTTCATCACATCCTTCGGCTCCGATGTAACTTCTATGAATTTATTAGTCATTAAAAAACAATTAATAAATTAGTATCCTTATTTGAAAATTAATTATCTCTTTGATACAATATTTCTTAATAATTTTATTCAGGGGAAAGATTATTCTCAACCAGTATGACCTCAGAGTACAGAAAATGTGATATATTATGTATGTAATTTTTTAAGGATGATACGTGGAACACATTTTGATATTGTGAGAGGTGTGATAGAAGGAATTTATGATAATATTTCATAACAAGTCAATAAATAATCTTAATGGGGAAAATATACCTTGGGTTTATCTTTTTTTTGAATATCATAAGCCTCCATGATATAGAAATTATCATAAATACATCCTCAAAAAAATAAAATTCCATATTTCATCAATGTCTGATAGTAAAAAAATTATATCATCATTGATCTACCATGATGTGATGCTTAATGAAACTGAATTTTTATACAATTTCCTCATCTTGAACTGATAACAATATATTTTTTTCTCCTACTACATCCCATCACATATGAGTTCCACACTACTACCCACATATGTATTTATATAAATCAATATAAATAAATTATTGAAATCTATTTTGAAATGAAAATATGACTAGAGGGAGGTGTTGATCTCAAAATGCTATGAAATTTATAGAAAAAGATGTCATAACATACTCTATGTTTTGAATTACTCTCAAAAACTAAAAATATATATCTTATGATAATATGTAGTAATAAAAGTGAAATTTATATTGAGATTGTACAGAATACATATCTATAATTTTGAGGTAAACCACATATCCCAATAAGATATATTAAAATATGGTACTCTATTAAACCATACCACATACATAATGTATACCCTTGTTATATTATCCAATGATAAATATTCTATAATGGAAATAATTTTTTCTAAATTCATATGAATATTGTATAAAACCATAATATAATTACATCCTTTAGATGGTTTGAGGAGTTTAACAACCAAATCTATGGTGATGTTTTCCCATTTCAATTCTCGTATGGGTAAAAATTGTAACATCCCCTTACAATCCTATCTCTTAACCTTGACTTACTAACATACCAAGCACTAACATAAATTATATGAAATATATATCGTTATGGTGTCCCAATAGAAATAATCCTTTATATATATATATATATATATAAATATATCTTCATAATTCCCACGATAATATATAATGGTGAGCTGTGAGAATCATCCAACAACTCATTATTCAGATCTGGTATGGAAAGAATAGATAGATTGTTTAAGAACCTTAAATTTTCATCACAATCAATGTTGAACTGAAGAACATTTCTGAATGAATTCAATTGTCTAATGTGTCCTTTTATAAATCTGTAATCATAAACTGTATAGAAGGTTTAATAATTATTTTAGCAACATAAGATCCTCACCCTTCCATATAAAAAAATTTCTAGGTACATCCAATGAAAATATAGAACTATCAGATCATTTTTCATTCTCATTAATGATATGATAACATAATCATTTTGATTCTGGGAATCTTTATCAATTTGAAAATTCAAAGGGTGGTATTATATTGAGAAGTCATATTTGTTTACAAAAAATGAATCCACCGTCTCTAGAATAATTCCAACTCTTTCTAAGTAAATATAAAATTTATTATTTTATGATCATTATATATATAAAAAAAAATCCTTTATAAATATAATACCTTTGTATATATAATGAGAAAAATGACCACCATTATATAAAAATCACGATTTGTGTGATTTTTATCATTAACCACTATTATTCATGATTCATAATATATAAACAAATAATTATACATGAGGATATATCCTAGAATCTTATTTTATTTATTACTACAAAAAAACCCTTTTCAACTAATGCATAGTGTAAGAACTAGTGCACTGACTAACTTTATATATAGTTCCATGAAATTTTCCTCAAATTTATTTTTATGAAATATACTAGATCCCTTTTGAGTAAACATGGTTAGAAAATTAAAAAGTCACATGAAATTATCTTTAAATCATTGATAATATATTTCCAAACCTAAATAATTATTGATCATAGTGAAAATGTTTTTTCTGGACTATAATTAAATAATATTTATCATGGATGGATCCCTCGATATAAACATAATTTAGTTTATAAGACAAAAAATACAAAATTTATTATAAATAAATTATTCACAAGGTAAATTTATAATATAAATTATAATTCTATGGGGACTTTAATGTAATCATCAAATAACCATCATGAACATCCTTTCACATTGATTTTATAAGAGTATGATCTATGAAGACTAAGAACAACAAATCAAGGAAATATTAGAAGACTCTATTAATTAAATCTATTATGATGGCAGAGGCATCAATAAGACCAAATTTTATCACTCTAAATTCATTGTGTTCGTACCTCATACGAAATTTTTTCTTCGGTATATCCTCTCTCTTGAACATTAATTAATCATATTTAGAATGAGGGTGTATCTAGGAAATATTTTGAGACATGTATAGTTTCCAAACCATATAATCATTATGAGGTAGTGGATACATATTTTTTATGGTGAACATTTTCATTTCCTCATAATCAATATAGAGTAACATTGATCAATATTTCTTCTCAATAAAATGAATAGGTTCACCCCATTGTGAAACAGTTGGTCAAATGAATCCCTTGTCAAGATTTTCATTGAGTTTCATTTTTAATTTTTATAACACAATATGTTCCATATTATATGTATTCATTTTAATTAGTGTAGCACCTAATATATATTCTATTAAAAAAATAAAAATTTATCAAAAGTTTAGTAGACTCTTTTTAAAAAACATAAAAAAAAATTATTAGAATCCCATTGTTGTTGAAATTATACATATCCATCTAAGATAAACACCCCATTTGAAAAGGAATCACAAAAAAATTGATGGTTATAATTTTCATAGGAAGATCATATTTATAATCACACTAATAGATGATCATTGTATGGTAAACAATATAAAACATGAATTAAATTAACTAAAAATTGATGTGGGATTTAATGTGAATAAATATATACCATTCCATATAAAATATAAAATTTAACACTAATACATTTATTGGAAAAATGTTCCCAGAATATTCAATTGTTGAAGAATCGTATAATTGATATGTTATTGTCATACAATTATGAATTTTTACTAATAATTTCAAATATATTCCTTGAGTTGGTATTGTGATACCCTAATAAAATTATTTTTACATAAAAGAGTGTGTAGAAATATAATCCAATAAAAAATTAACAGTTCATGAGTAGATGGAAAGTGCAACATTCACTAGATCATTATCCACATCACTAATAGTGATGTCATGTAATATCCCTATTTTTATAGTATTAATTAGTTTATATCATCTGTCATTTCCATTATACAATGGAATTTAACATTTTATATAATAATTGTAATAATTCATTACAATTGAAACATTGGAGGGTGTGTTGTGCATTATGTTGTTCTTTTTCTCACTCCATAGATAATTTATGTTTTCCAATAACATCAAAATTAGATTTCATTATTCCTTCCATTAAACACCAAATATTTACAATTTACCTTGAAAAAATATCATTCATTATTCCTTTCTAAAATAAAAAATAAATAAAACATCATCTTTTTCTCTTTATGATTTGTATAATTTAATTTTATTACATATTTCTTTTCATATAAAATCAATGTTATTTATGGGTAATTGTAAACCCTATATATACCATGATGGTGCATCATATGTTTTCTTCATATATTTTAATGTGTAATAAGAACAGTATTCATTTAATTGGTTTTGAGACACTAAATAATTGATAATTTTTTTGGGGTTAGATGATAAAACTAGAAGGTTGCATCAAATTACTTTTAAAATTTTCCTCATATGTACATACAGATACATTATGATTCTCCATTATCTCAATTAATTCCTATTTCATTTTTGTTTTGATAATAAAAATAAATCACTTATTTGAAAATAATCTCATAAACACATCCCACATCATGGAGTCATTTTATCCCAACTACCTCATCTTCTCTATGAGTTTCTAAAATAGATCTTATTAAAATTTCAGATTAAAATTATATAAAATATATTTATTATTTTTTGAACACTAGATATTAGAAAATGTTAACACAATGATACTAATCCATTTCTCCATAGCTACTATATCAATGGACCTACTAAACAATGATGGATTCTTCTACAAGAATGGATTAATAGAACATTGTTCCCTATTTTTTTCATTTCGAAGCATAACATGAAATTTAATATGATAACATTTAATTTTTTTAAAAATGATCTTTTTCATTCCATATATAATAAAACATGATTAATTATGAATAAAATCACTTCATTGTTTCAAAAAGTTTGTTTTAAAATATTTTCTTTAGGTTCTATCCATTGAATTCAAACAAAATGCATTGTATGATAATAATTAAGAATAGTTGGAAACCTCATGATCTAGGAAAATAATTTATATTATGTCTAAATCACATTACCCATTATTAATATTTGAGACTATATGGTTTTCATTGGTTGTTTATGATCATATTCTATACAAATTCATCATTGTTTCTAAATTATAAAGTTATTTATCCAAGAATATTGCTCAAGAGTGTGAAACTGGGTTAACATAAATATCACACTGACCATAAACTAGATTGATGGCCATGTAATATTCAAACAACTATTATAATGTTTATTAAAACTAGAATTATTTATTCTAAAACCACATCCAACTTTTGTATCAAACCAGGTATTATATTCTACTGCAACCTCTCTTATTTTATTACAATAACATAAGATATTCAATTATAAATAATATTATCATAATGTTTATGACTAATATTTTCTGATCATATTTTCAAAAGGCAACTAAACCAAACCCTAATGGAAACAATTGTGACCCATATTATTCATATATAGATATTACATCTTAATAGAAAATTATTTTTATTTAACATTATGATTTAAGATGAAATAATATATTTTTAGTATAATTGGATAGTTATATACATAAAAACATGTTCATCAGTGAAATATTTAATCTTTAACATAGTTTTACAATAATAGAACCATTCTTCAAAATATCATATCAAAATTCATTCTTTATATCGCATGGAAAATAAACCTATGAAATTGTGAGATCAGATGCAACATATGGTTACGAAAGGTATATCTCAGTAATTAGTTAAGAATAATATGAGCATAAGGATACAGGAACATTAGCATAAAAATTGATGCCAAATCAATAACATCAAAGTCATAAAATTGACACATTGTATAAATATATATAGATTTTAAGGCATGAATCATAAGGTAATCAGAGAACATAATTTATGAGAATATAATATCGGTATAACATATAATTTTATACCATACACATAAGAATACAAAATCATATCATTATTTCCCATTCTCACTTCCAAAACATTCACAGTAGATTGGTTTACATCCCCTTATATCACATTAGTCATTGTCCACTCCCAAGTCGATCATATTGGATATAGTCCTATACTAATTTTTTTTCACTCCCCTATTAAATTATTGATTTTCACATGATATACCAATATTTTACCAATGAATTAGAGAGATATATAATTTTTGGCCGACCCATCACATAATTAAAATCATAAAAATATAAGATGGAAGGCCATAAAAAATTAATAAAATCCCAACTTATGATAAATTAATAGGTTTCCTAATAATTTCTTCATTTCATCTTAGAAAAACACATCAAATATAATTATATTTCATAACATAACTAACCCTTGGGAAGGAAACGAGTTTTATAGATTCAACCTTTAATAATTATTATAACCATGAATCCAAATAAGGAAATTTGATGGTATAATTGTATCATACCTCCATTAAATACTATGTAATATAAAATGATCTCATTATTTATGAATTTTCATTTAAAATATCACTTGGAACATTTCTAGAAAAATACAATTTATACTTTTAAAAAACATTTTTAAAATCCATATATTTTCTAACTATTATGGAAAAGGTGTCATATTAAAATAATCATATAACAATAAAAATGAATCATCAAATCATTTATAACTTAATAATATAAAGGAATTCTATTCATGCCACGAACATAAAAATAATTATTCTTTTCACATTTTCTTTAAAAATATAAAATTGATATATCGTTAAAATGACAAGAAGAATAATTTTAAACTATTTTTAAAAAATTAAAACAGGATGGAAAATTATACATTATCATAGAATGGTATTTCCATAAATTTCATTTATTCAAACATTCTCATAAATATTCCTGGTAAAAATGACATCATAACATGAAACCCTTACATCATGTATGACGTACATTAATTAAAATTTAACCTCCTATATAATAAATATATATTTTATATACTTCTATAAAATATTCATGTGCACTGTTATTAATTATAGGATAATTTTTATATCGTATTTATCATATATATTTATTAAAAAGAACATTATTACCTGCCATATGATATTTTGATGAGAAAAAAATGACATCACTTCATAGAGGTGGATGTATACATGTATGCACGAGTGAAATCCCAATTTTAGAATAAATTAGATGAACATTGATAATGGTTGTAACATTATCATAATAAAAATTCATCATATGTAATATAAAAAGTCATTATTTAAAAATATATATCATTAATTTAGTGTAAATAGAAGAATAAATAAAATTAAAACTTTATCGTCTAAGAGTTATACATGTTCATTGTAAACCCTTTTTTGGCATACACCTCCTGATGGATTCATATTCTAGTAAGAATATAAGAAAAAGGATCGGTTCAAGTATTATAATGAGTTACTATTATAAATACTAAGTGATATAGAAGGATAAAAAGGTGAAAAAATATAGTAAGAGAACATCCTTTTTAGTTAGGGGAGTGGAAATCTTTGAATTAAATATTTTTTTCAATTAATATAATAGTTTTTCCTATATAAATGGATGGTATTATTATTAAAAAAATTTATGTTATCATAGAGTTTAATTCCACACATAAAATAAAAATTCATCATTTTTTATTTTATAACACTTCTCTTTTTTAACCCCATAGTAACCCATTGTAGGATAACCATTATATCATTTTTTTCATCTGGTTATACATCATAAATGATACAATAAATTGAAAAGTGACTCATAAATGGATCATGGTTGATATTTTAAAACATATCTAATCACATGTATGAATATATGATCTTTATGAATTTTTAATTAATTAATAAATATAGTTTATTATAAAATATAATTACTTGCATTTTTGAACTATCATTTATATTGACATTGAAAACATCATGCCAGAAAATATATCCAAATAAAAACATTTTTAAATTCAGTATTATTTTATATTTAAAGATAAAAATTATTAAATTATAATAATTATTCCAAATTATATTACATTCAATATTTTCAAGACCATTTATATTGTTTTCTATATATTTAACAAATAATTTATCCTCAATAATTAATCATTTAATGTTATTATTATACAAATATAATTATAATATTAATTAATTTTATAAAATTAATAAATTCATATTTAAAATTAAAATTTATTATATATTTTGCCTAATATTTATCCCTATCTATATATTATTAATATATTAAATTAAAGAGAGTGTAATTATATATTTATTTCTTTTTATAATATAATATGAGGATCATAATCCACGTATAAGGGTACAATGTGGTGACATATTTGAGAATAAGATGGAAATTGATTATCATTACTCATCTAATTTTTCAAACTTATGTGTTAGAGAAAATTTATATCATTATCTCAATGTTTTTTACTCTATTTCAACTATTTTACACGTACTGGGTTGGAATTTTTTTCTAAGCATAGAATTCAAATTATTCCAAAATAAATGAGTTCTATTTAAAAAATTTAAACCTCTTAATTCAAAATATGTTTTCTATTTTTCATGATTTAATTTATATAAGTGGAATATATTCCTTTTAAAAATATACATGAAAAATGTTATGAAACACATTTTCTAGAAGAATTTATTTTTAAGCAGAAAAATAAGATTTATTCATATACCAAAGCATGAAAAAATAATATATAAATATTGAAGAAATATTATTGAATTTATAATAGAAAAATGTTATTAAAGTCATCCATAATTATTAACTAATTTATATATTTATGGTAAAAAACTGATCATGTACAGAAAACAATTATCAAAAAATATATCTATCTCACATTCAAATGATTTTTTTCTTATATAATAATGTGATCACCATGTAATTTATTTTATACATGCATCACATAGAACAAAAATATAATAAAATTGTATGTTAAGATAGATATTTGTATGTCTTAAATTAGGGCTCCCCGTACACTAGAAGATGCTGACTAAAATTGAATGCCTGATGGTGTTACAATGGGGAGACTATAACCTCTAGATAAGTAATATATTCATAGGAAGAATACATGAAATAAGGACTATTAATGTAAATTAACCAAATATTAATGAAAATTCTAATGTGAAAATTATAATCCTGTAAAAATGATAATGATAGGATGATACACTACATTAGAAACAAACATACCATAAAATACCTATAATGTAGAATACAATAAATAACGATTGATAAACTCCCATAAAATCTAATAATAATATTATCCATCTGCTCCCATACTCTACCGATTTATAAACATATCAATAATAAAATAAATTTGTGATTCCCTTTGTCAAGATATATATCCTTGAAGGGTTTCAGAAAACCAAATGGTAGTCTAGATAGGGTATAAGATATAAATTTAAAACTACCACTATAGTGTCTATAAAATATTATTTTACATATAAGTTGTTTTAGTGTTTAGGTTCAAAAATAATAAATAATTAACTAATATTTAAAAGTAGAAAACTCTATATGTAAATATTTTTTCTTGTAGTATATAAAAGAGGAGGAACATTATAACAAAGTAAATAATCAGCAACAACATATACCAGGTGTATCAAGTGTCAAAACTATGATGGCTAGAAGAAAAGCCATTTTGAAAATTTATTGTTTGATTACATGTTCATAATCCATATAAGAATCATAATGTATACAATCATGGGAACAGAACCCACACCCCGTGTCAGTGGTGTCTACTTCAAGACTGATGAGAATATACATCGGTAGTGGATAAGGCATCAGGTGGATCCCTAGGAGAATGTATAAGGTAATATACCCAATACAAATCTATGTCAATAAGCCAATAAATCCAACATATTATAGTATTTTGTGTCATACTATGATGTGATCTTCCAAAATTGATTTTAAATATGTGAAACATTTTGTATAAGTGACCAATAGTCAATGTTAGTGTCAATGAACTTTTATATATTTAGTTTGTCACATTTTAATATTAATCAATTTATTTCGAACTAATATAATGAAGGAAAATATAATGATCATTTAATATCACCATCCATGTAGATTAAATGCATAAACCATTATGTTATCCTTCTCATTTCATAATTCCCATGTAATCCATTTAACGCCTCTTTTTTTGGAATAAACATAACCACCTTTTATTTCAATATCATACCATATTATAAATTAGTAATAAAGAGTGAATTATCTACAGTAGGGTATTGATGGGTGACCAGCTATAAAATTACAGAGGGTGTGTTGACAGATGAAAAATTAAAATTAAATAAAATGTGTTCTCTTATAGGGATAATCATTAAAATTATGATCAGTTTAGGAATGTTGGTGGGCCTCATGTGGCGACTGTGTTCCAATGAGGAAACTAGTGATGCCTGGCCACCCATGGCCCAACACCCAGTTCAATACGGTTTTTATGAGTTTCTAGAAGGGCCTAGTTATTATGTTGGTATTTTTGTAAGACTCAATCCATAAGTATTATAAGGCCCTAGCCTTAAACCTTACTTAATATTGAATTAAATGAGTAATTCACATTGAGGATCTTTTCAGGTTTATAGTTTTAGAGAATTAGATCATGAAACTTGCATTACATTCCACATTTAAACAATGTGGTTACATAAAAGACAGTATTCATTCTTCCCATCAACGGAAACCTATTTAAAATGAAACATGGATTCTTTCTTGACACATCCTCGACACTATCATCACATCATGTACCTTTCCCTTGACCTGTGAAAAACATTTCAAAAACATGGGATGAGCATAAACATCTCAGTAAGGGTTATAAAAATATGGAAAGGAAACATGAGTTCATATATACATAAGAATGAAATCATACTTTACCCATAAAACATAGGCATATCAAATCATGAATAAATCATAGAAAACATAAGACATAAAGGTAACTTGAGGCATTCATAACATTCTTATGTAGGGAGGAACCCTCTTGGTTACGTTTGGGAATACCTATCACAGTATATTCCCTAAATCTCTTCGGAGAAACCTTAACGTTTCACTCCTTCGCGTTACCCAATGCATTGGAGAGCTATATCGGGCTCACCCGCCCTTAGTTTATCACGGAACCACCCGTTCTTCATAACAATGCCCAAGAACCATAACATAATCGTATCACATAAAACATGAACAAAGGAAACATAAAATTTCCATATTTCAATCACAGTATAACATTTTAGGATATTGAAATAATGAATCCATTCAAAAAGAAACCATTTCCAAAACCATTTAAAACATTTAATAAAGAGATTTTTGAATCAAAGTGTCACATACCACCTTAAAGCTTTTAACATTTTAAACCATTAATATCGATATAAATAAATCCTTAAAACCATTTTGAAAACATGGATATTAATAAGAACAAATAATTAAAACATTTAAAACGATATTTTGGTTAAAGGGGTTTTACCAAAATTAGAGACACTTGAATACAATAATCGAGGAATAATATTTAGTCAGAACATTATAATATCATGATAATAAAAGGATTCATGATATAATACTCCAAAGGACAGTATATACACCATATAAGAGTTAATTGGTGCATAACAACAATGAACCCTCAATAGAAATGTCAAATGTGATGAAATCCCTTATAAAGAAGGTATCCTTAAATTAAGGACAAATCAATCTCAAAATATGTGTGACAAATATAAATACACCCAATATAAGTGGATATTAAGTGTAAAACAATAAAAGGTCATTCACACATATTCAATGGATGACATATTCAATGAATACATGTTGAACCCAAAGAAATCGAAATTGGGTTAAAAAGTTCCCTTGACAGCCTAACGGCATCACATAAAAATGAGTTGATGAGAGATAAAAAGTGTATCTCATCACTTGGACATAAAATTTACATCAATAAGGATATATGAGAACATATCCCAACATAAAAATATGTAAATTAAAAGACCCAACAAAATAATTCATTTAAAAAAAGAGGAGGGTGAAAGGCTCCCTTACCGACTTGGGTATCTTTCAAAACATACACCCCATGAAAGAAGGACAATAGATCATTGATGTAAATACTCATAAATGAATTTATATTACACAAATAGTAGAATAATGGGAAGTAAATACACCAATCAATGGAATTTGTGGCAAATGTAGCATAAATCTCACGAGAATAAAAGTGAGATGAAAAATCCCTTACGAAAACTCGGCAGCCTAACGGCGCCACATAAAACTTCTGAATATGGATTGGTGAGATCAAATAGGGTATCTCATCACATTACAATAAAATTTACAGAAATATTAATATAAAAGAACATCGCCCAACATTACAAAGAGGAGCTTAAAAGAAGTGACATAAAGGAGAGTACTTAAAAAGAAAGAGAGAGGTTAGATCTTTTACGAAAGTTCTGCAGCCTAACGGCGCCACTCAAAACATCCAAAATGGATTGATGAGAGAGAATATGGTCTCTCATCACATGAACATAAAAATTACAGTAAGTGTAATATAAAAGAACATCCCAATCACAAGAAAGATGAGCCTAGAAGGAATGACATAAAAAAGTGTACTTAAAAAGAGAGGAGTAGGATCCCTTACCTCGGGTCCGACTTGACTCGATCGTTCTTTAATCTCCTGAATAATAAACTTGAGTTAATTTATACTTGATTAAGAACCATTTTCAAGCTTATTATTCCTTTTATATCACTTATTTCTTTGTTATAAACACTATGTAATCATTAAGTTAATAATGATTGTTTTGTCGATATTTGGTTCTTAAGTCGAAAGTGGACTTCTTACAATTACATGTTGTTCGTGTGTCCAAATGTTTATTATATCCAGAATTGTATTCATTATGTAGATATAATATATGTAATATATATCCAGTACATGCATGCATTTATAACATTACATAATCATTTAGAGGTAAGAAATGAAATGCACCGTTCATGGAGACGGTAAGCCGTACGTACGAATGAACACTACTTTCATTTCTATTTCGTATTTTATAGAATGGAATAATAATGATATAAAGGTATATTATAATTCCAGTATAATATAATATATAATATCATTAAATCCATCCTTTATACGTCCCACGTATGGCATTAACGAATCATATCACTTTGAGGGGGCGGTAGTCCGCACTTCCTAAAATGAAGATATCGCGTATACCCATAATGGATTCCATAAAGGTAAGACACAAATGAAAAATACAGAAGCATAAGTAAAACATAAGAATACTGTATATCATATATAAAAATAGTTACATCATAATGGCCACCTTTGAAGGTGTTAAATGAGTATTGAACAATCATCGTTTCGGGAGGCAGAATTTCACCATCCACGGAAACCGTATGTTATTTAACCATTTGATATAGTTGTGTGAGAGTTTAGCTTGAATAAATCTTATAAAAACATCATAGTATATTGAAGATACTGGTGTTGTTACAAAATAAGTAAATAAAAAGATTTTAGTGGGTTGGAGAAGCAATATAAAACAAATGAACATAAGAGAAAGAATTACCTTTAAAAGTGTAACTCCTTTTGATTTGAGCATAAAGGCTTCCTTTGAAAGGATTCATCCCAAAGGGAATCCTCTAGGATGAGGAGAGATATTTGGAGAGAGTAAATGGGCAGGGGTTGGTCGAGCCAAAGGCTTGAGGAGTGTGTAAAATGAGGTAGAGGTGAGGGCCTTTTATAAGAGGAGAGGAGGGGCACTTTTGGAAAGTAAGGAAATATTACTTTATTTGAAAATGTGTTTCAGTTTTAAGAGGTCCCACATTGATATAATTCGTGTATAAGGTTATAAAAGTTCTAAATCCACCCATCCAATAAGTTTTGGACTTGTGTAGTTCATATATTTTAGATTATCTTTCCATTTTATTTTAATCGTTAAATAATGATATCATCACTGCATCATTATGATGTCATAAATAATTTAATTTATTTAATGTCTAAAAATTATAAAAAAAATACCATGATGTAGGAAATCTTTTTATCTTTCCAATGACTATTTATAATCAAAACTAAGACTTGTATAACCCCACTTAAAAAGTTTTTTAGTAAAACATATCATGTTTGTGTCATTTTTAATTTTAACATTAAATAAAAATATATTATTGTCATTTTCCAACTAAAGTGGCTCCAGGGTGTCCCCAAGTTGGACCATGGCTTTTCTTGGTCGGAAATGACCCACCCAATAGGTGTAGAACAAGTGTCATGGTGTTTTCACATTTTTATAATATCATTTTTACCTTAAACTACAGTAATTATCACTAATCGCGTTTAAAAACGTAATAAGTTACTATTCACCAAAAAATTATTTTTATCCCATTGAACCACATTTTACTACTAAATGACAACCATGTATGTTGGATTTTTGAAATTCAAAACACAGAAGTGGTAAAATTTCATTTAAACGAAAAATCAGCTTTTATAAGTACAACTTAGTGGTTTCACTATTCATCAAAAATTGAAGTTTTTCAGAAAATTACCAAAAATTCACCCTAATCTATATTTGATATTTCGAACTCAAAAATGAATTCCATTTTAAAAAATTCACAACATATAAGTTTCATTAATTAATTCAATAATTAATTCCCGCTGTCATGACAAATAGCGTGTTTTTATGAAATAATAAGTATTAAAAGATTGGCACTAGTTTAAGTCTAACTTCAAAGTGAAATTAATTCCAACGACCACTATTGGATTTAATGGTAAAAATATTTTCTAATTTCACTTTAAAACCAATTAAAAATATTATCTAATCATATAAATAAATTAGTTTAAAAAGAGGTTTTGAATTAGAACACAACATTTTACACTATTCATTAAAAAATGAACTTTATCGGAAAAATACCAAAAAATTACACAAAGTAAAATTTGATGTCCCGATTCATAATAAGAGTTTTATTTGGTCCAAAAGAATGTATAAGAGTGATAAAAACTATATTTAATGATGGTTCTCCATCAAAAGGTGACAAGTGAACCTTTAGTGAAAACTAGGGCATATACGCCTAAAATTGAAATCTTTCCGTATTTTAAGCCTTTATCTTTTATTGGATAAATGTATTAACATTTGAAAACATATATAATCATATTTTAGTTATTTCTATCCATTCCCTCCATTACAACGGCTACATGTTAACTAACATTTAAAATTTATTATTAGAGTGCAACGTAAGATTCCGAAGAAACTTGTTGTTGTGTGTTGGGTACGCCATCGAGCATAGAGTCCCCTTTAAAGTCATATCAATATTTTATTCACAAATATGGATAAATATGAAAATGTCATATTCTTTATTTACCTGGGGTGTTACAAGTATGGTGTAAATTATTGGGTTGAGATGTAACATAGGCAAAAAGGGACTTGACATTAATGGGGTGGAGAACTTAACACCCAAGGAAAAGAAATAGTTAATATAATAAATGTCACAACAAATATAAACATAGTGAACATTTCTCATTGAGAACCAAATAGATTATAACTTCACATTTTTGTTTGTTTTTTCTAGAGTAGTGTCTAGACTGTATTCCTCATAGGTTTTTCCCACAATGTGTGTGTTAGTGATGAAAAATCACACCAAAAAATCATGTGTTAAACCATCGATATAGTAGTTTGTATGAATAGGGTTCCTGGAGAATAATAACATCTGGTGTGATGGGAAGGAAAAAATTGAATTACAGGAAACTTATGGGATTAGATAATCATGGTCATGTCCTGATGTAGTCGGGTCATGAAAATAAATGTGTAATGCATAATTATTTCAAAATTTATTTTTCATATTAGTACTTTCCAAACCATTTGTTATTCTATATGTTTATGATTAAATTATAATATTTCTACTTTATATATTAGTACATTAAACACAGTTTTGTTAGTATTGAAATATATAAATGATATTAAATTAATTTAGAAATAAATATATCATCAAATATTTTTTTAATAAATAAATACCCTAACCCTATTATCCCAGATTCAGTGGTTAGATTATTAAATTGTTATATGGTACGAGGAATCACATCCCATAGTGTTCTATCATTTATTATTATATGAAAACAAGATACATACGTTAATTTCATAGTAAAATTTAAAATATAAAATATAGGATAATATTTTCTTCAAGTGAATTATTGTTTCTATTATAAAAAATCTACATATCAACCATAATACACATTTTAGAATCATAAGGTAACAAACATAATTAGGGGTCAGCACAAATTCTCAGTAAAATTATGCATATAGTGAAAAATATCTTATTAAATAATACTAAAAATTATTTAACAGTATGTAACCATAACAAATTATATTTAATCAATAACTATTAAAAGAAGAATAATATGTAATGACGTAATGTTGATCAAATAATTTCATATAAATAAACACATGAGATTTAATTATATATATAGATATTCTATAAATTCAAATAATCTCATGGAATAACAGTATCTCATCTCATAATGATATACATCAGAACCACACTATGAAGGCGTCACACTAATACATATTTCATAAATGGGTAAGGCCTCATTCCAATAACAAATTTATTTTATCTCATAAGTTCATCCATTAAATTATAAGCCTATAGGGGGAGCCTCTTGTAAATTATAATGTCTGATTCATTCCCAATATGAAATGGGTGAATCATAATCAGTATAGACAATTTTGCTAAAAATAGAATATTAAATGTTAACAGTTACACCAATCAATAAAAATATCATAAACCATCTAGTGTTATGTGAATGGTATTATATATGTTTACCACCTATGAAAATTTTCATAAACCATCAAGGTAAATATTAATGATCGAATTATTACAACATATCTCACGTTGATCATAGGTTAAAAAAATGTGTTTATTTCATTGGCGAATAGATATACAATAAAATCATTTAAAAATAATTTTCTAGAAAATTACCCCTTTTTCAATGATCTTTTTAAAAACTAATACTTAAAAAATGACATTGATAATAAATTAAATTGAATATAAATTTAGAAATTTTTGTATGACGGTTTAAAATAATGAGTGGTCTTGCAAAAAGAAATTCTAAATTTGGGATTCACATTAATGTAAATATTTATTTTTCATGTTCTATTAAATCCATATTGTCCTTGTTTGGAAAAATAATTCATGATTCATTCCAAAAAATATTACAATTTAAACCTGGGTTAAAATGTGTTTAATAAAACATTTTTAAATTTTTGAAAATATTTTAGAATGGATTTTTAAAAAACAAGGGTTTCAAAGTAAATTTTTTTCAATCAAACAGAGAAATGATTTCACATTAAATTTAAAAAAATTATTAATAAATTTTACTACAAAATAGATTAATGTGGTTCTATTACATAAAAAATTCACGAATAAAAATTGGAGAAGAAACTACAATTTTTTATTAGGAAATTATCAAATAATTTTCTTCAATGTAAATTCAATTCTAATGATTTTTAATAATATGATTTTGAAATATAAATCTATAACCACATTTTTAACTTCTGAATCACAATCCCTATGAAATGAATAGGAGAAAATGGAATTTTAAATAATATTAGGAGATTTATATTCATGATATAATGTATCTAATAGTTATCATATACACCACACAAATGAATAAGGGGTGAATAAGTCATATGTCTCATGAGTGTAAAATAGAGACAAGAAATATTTCCCTCATGTTCAATTATCATCATATATTTCTGAACCTCCTATATTATAAATATAGTTTCATTATGTAACTGCATAACACTTTAGGATTTACATTCTTTTAAATAAGTTCAATATATTCTATATCATTAAATGTGAATAATATGATATTTAATAAAATAAATATATTAAGAAATTATTTTAATATGACACATTGAAATTTACGGAAATGTTGGCCGCTATGAATAATTTTAAATAAAATATTTAAATTAAATCATAAATAAATTTATAAAAAAATTATATGTATATATTTTGATTATAAATAAAATATAAATTCTTTGGAAGAAAAAATGACATGTTTTCTAAAAAACTGTACTTTTATTAAGGGTGGTTTAGTCATGCATTCAACATAGAATTTGACTGTAATTTTTTTGCGGAATTTAGAAAATTTATTTGATAAAATGATGAAATTTATTTAAAAAATAATTTAAAAATTATCTTATGGAAATTTTTAGGGTATCCATTTGAAAATTATTATTTGTAGATAATTATTTCAAATTAATACATTTTATTGAAAATTGTGTTTTGGTAGAAATTATTTATAATGGAAAAATACATTTTATGTTGGTCTTAAAGTAAAATTAAATATATTATATAATATTTTAATTACACTAAGTCATTGTAATTAACATCATATTAAATATTGATATTAAAACCATCCGAGCTTAATATATTTTTTTATTTGAAAACCTAGTTTTTCGTCACCTCTACTGTTATAATTTTATGTTGGATTTTACCATTTTTTGAATTAATTTTGTAAAATTAGGTTCCATATTTAGAATTAGAAAAATATTTATTGCCGAGTAAGTTTATCCAATTTATTAAACATTTTTAACAGTTATTAAAGAGAAAATTATATACTGTGGTTAAGTTAAAAAATAATTTACCAGGGTTAAAACTATGAATATTAGTTTAAAAATTAATGACCAAGTAAAAAAATTCCATAAATATTTTGAACATAATTCTTAAAAGGGTATATAATGATAGTATTTCATGATTTTTAAAATATAGCAATGTGTGTAATTGATTATTTTAAAAAATACCAGTTGTCTGATCTACCACACATATAAAAGGCCACCCCATCTCCTATCCACTTTACATTTTCGTATAAATATATTATAGAAACTATCATAAATAAATTCTTATATACTCCGCCACCAATAATTTAGAGAAAATTTCTAAATCATAATGACATCTTATAATGTTGATTTCTGGAAACTAAATAAGGATCCGAAAAGTAGAGGTACTTATTATAATAAATCAGTCTCATTCTATATCATATTTCATATCCATTAAATATAATAACATAATTATGGAATAAATACAAAAATAAACCATATAATGACATGTTATTATTTTAATTTAATACCTTATATCCATCTCCACTTCCATCAAATGGGAATCGAAATCATCGATTATGTGTATAGAGGATTACCTCTTCACGAACAGATGTTAACAGTTTTCTATAAAAACACATCAGAGTATGATAAAATGTAGTATTTTATATTTATAATTAATATAAATTCTATAATTAAATTAATATAATTATAATATCAAATATTTAACACTACATTCAATTCCATTTAAAATACGATATCATTTCTCATGTGTATCGAGGAATATTGCTTCCAGAAATGATGTGAATCGTTTTTCTGATAAACATTTCACTTAAGGTAATAACAATATTATTAATGAATAAATGTGACATATATGGAATTATATGAATTATAAATAGTTAATATATCATACTCACACTTACCCTTTCAACCAATAAAGGAATGATATCATCACCCATGTGTACGTACAACCAATCGTCTCCACAAAGCGATGTGGCCCACATTCAACACCAAAAATGTATGAAATTTTATAATATTGTATGAAATGAGTAGATATGATATTTATAATGTTATTATAAGTTTTTCAATTAACCCCTTAGATACTATATACAATATATAGATCATTCATGAAAAAATGCATAACAAATTAAGGAAATTAACACCCAAAATAATTAATGTATTATAATATTTATTAAAAAATAGTGAGTAAAAATTTTAATGGGAATATATATGATATTAAAATATGAATATTTTTATGGTATAAATTAATTACATGCTTAAAACTATTATACTGGATATTAAAGAATGTTCATTGTTTAAGGAAGTGTGAGGTGAAGGAGGTCATCTCAATTTCCATTTCATTGAGAAATATTTGTTAATGTGAACCTATGAAATATTATATAGTCTATATAATTCCCATTTGACTTGTTATATCATGATTAATTATTAATTAATGGTGATAAAATTTCAATTTGAATTATTTCATCTAAGGGGAATTGATGTGATAATTACAATGTGGTAAAAGTTATTGTATAATATCACATTGTTTTGTGATTATTATATTTTAGTTAAACAATCACTCTATTGTGATCAATTTTTATTATAATTATCATTAATATAAAATATCACTATTCTTTAAATATCAATATGTTTATTTTCAAAACCATATTCCATTTTTACAAATTCTATTTAATATGAATCGTATTTGATTAACTGGAAAAATACTGAAAAATTCATATCTATTACTGAATAATGTTATATGGAGATAATCCACAATGATTCATTAATAGAATAATGTATATGATATAAAATTAATTCATTGGTTATGAAGTTACATATTGTTCCTGGTTTAAGAAAATTCCTCAATGCATCAACAAGTCTCATGTAACAAATCTGTTGGGCAATTTGATGGGATTTTACAAAGTACTGTTATACATTCTTGTGGAAGAACATGATTGTAGAGGTATAATGTTTCTTGAGATCATGAATTTCCATAATTAATTATCTAATTAATTGATATTTTAATTTCTATTAAAATGGATGATATTTTTGTTATTATATTGTATATAAATTAATTTCATTTATTGTATATTTGTTAAATGGTGTTTATTTTATTTTATATACCATTCTATGTTGATTATGCTTTATCCAATTATGACAGTAATGTTATTTTTTGAACGAAATATTAGTTATTTTATTTAAATTTCTATATTTATTACTCTTAATTGAATCATAATATATTCTTTTATATATAACCCTTTTTATGACTTTAACACTCGCTATAAAAATTTAGGATTCTCATATATAAATATTACATCTTATAAGTGAATAATCAAAATAGTAAAAAAGTAAATTCATGAGGGATGTAATATTTTAGATTTATTTGGAATAGGGGATGTCATATTCATAATTCATGAATGATCATAATGTTCTCTCAAAATTATCTTCCCCTTTAGTACTCTTCACAATATAACATTCCTAAACCATTCTTATTAACCTAGTAAAACGATACATGAGAAATGGTGATTTCAGATGCATGGTAATGGAAAAAAGGAGAGATATTTATTAATAACATGAACATAATTGATTGATAACTTTTGAATAGAATTTAAAAACCATTCCCTGCATATGAATGATCATAAACCTAAGTCCTGAAATAAATATTCATAGTTCAAAAGAAATGAATCATAATGAAATCAATAAACATGATATATAATAGGATGACATTTTCATAAAACATAGACTCATTCCATTAACATATGCATTGAGGTGGATACCCCAACGATAAAGGAATCACCCCGTCCTCATTTGAATCCATTATCTCAAAGTAAACTAGGTTCACTCCTCAAACCATACCAGTACACATGCTCCACACACAAAACCAACCAAGTAGAAAAAGTACCTTACTTAATTGCATTGAATCCCCATTACAGTCCTATATGTATCTTTAGATATATTTCTTTACCCATTGAATTGGAGGGTTTTATATGAAACTCACATAACATAATTAAAATCATATGTATGTTGGAAGAAAGATCATAAAAAATAATCATATTAAAAACTATTGAATGACATGGGATTCATCAACATTTTTTCATATAATAACCTGTGAAAATAGATTGGTTCCAAAATAATTTCATTATAGCCAAACCCACGTAAAAATAATAGCTTTTCATAATAATTTTACTAATGGTACAACCCATGGAACATACACAGGATTCATAAAAATATTTTCATTATAAAGATAAAAAATTCATAAAAATTATAAGAATGATATTCTTGGATCATTTCACAAATAAAGAAAAAGAAACATCAATTAATTTTATATACTAATAAATGTTATTTTTAAAGTCCATTTGAAATATTCCCGGAGGAATGTATCCTTTCATAATTGAAAAAATAATTATTTAAATCATAAAAATTTTGAAAACTCTTTTGCTAGCAAATAAACCTGAATACTTGTAAGGTATTATTTAAAAATAATTTATATGATTTCTTAATGAAAATATTATATTCTATTTGAATGATAATTTTTAAAAACTTAAATAATTTTGAAATTATTTTCTCTATTGAAACCGTAAATAATTAATTTTTTTAAAATCTTTTGATATATTTCTATAGGAAAACATTATTTTTGTATTGAAAACAGTTTTAAAAAAATAAGAAATTTTGAAATTTATTTTCATTTAAAATAACACTGAAAAAATATAAATAAATGATTTTTCATGATGTTCAATAATTATTTACTCTATAAGAGTATAATTCCCTTCACTATATCAATAAATGTCGATGTGAAATTGTTTTATAAAATCATATGAAGATTTATTTTATAATGTTTTTAAAAAATAATTCATGTAATAAATTTATTTTTGAAAATCATTGAATAATATGAAATTATTGATTTTATTGAGAACATTTTTTTGGAATAGTTGACATTTCTGACCAAAGTGGGAAATAATGTCATATTCTCTTAAAAACATCCTTTCAATTATTTTAATAGCAAAAAAAATGAAAAAATGTACTATTACCAAAAGTAATCCTGAATAAAAATATGATTATAAAATTCCTGAGTTCCATGACATATGGATCATAGTATTTTATCATCAAACGCATTATCATAAATAATCAAGATAAATGATTAGATTATGCCATGAAATCATTACCACTATGGAAATAATGAGCCATTATCCACCAGAATTAATAAAATTTACTAAAACATATAATATTAATAATATAAGGTTATTAATTATTTAATAAATCAAATAGGTATTTTATACACCTAGAAAAAGAGTATATGTGAATAATATAACATATGTCTAAAAAATAAAAAATTTAGATGGAAATATCTTATCACTTTAGTACTATTTGAACCTTAAACACAATGAATGAGAGATAATAAAATGGATATGAAATTAGCAAAAAATATTTTGGCTAAAAAATATTATAAATTCATGGTTACCATATACAATACATAAAAGTGACATTTGGTGAATATGGAATCTGCCTCGCAGAAAAATCAAAGTGAGACAAGAATATCATACCACAAGACTTGAAATTAATTGTACATGTTTGAACCTAGTATATAATAAGTAATTAGTTATTATAAATATCGTATAAAATAAAACATACATAACATACTATATATAATTTTATTATTTCCTTTTATTTCCCATTTCATATCCTTTCTTTGTTAAAATCTTATTTCAGTTAATAACTGCATTTTTTTCATATTTTTTTCACTTTTTACATTTGTTCCTTCCACATTCATCATACCTCGATCATTTAAATAATAATAATTAAAACAATATTATAATATTTATAATTCAATTATACTTTTTAAAACAATCATATAAACCTATTTTGAGAACATAAGTATGTTAAGATCATGTAGACGATAAGCCATAAGTAAACATGAGTAGGATATCCATTAATCAATTATCTCTTTTGAAAGGGGTAAATTAAGTAGTATCTTTGATGAAATATATATATTTCAAAAATAAAATTTAAAATAATTGAAAATAATAATACATTTGAACCATTTGTTTGGTGATGAAAAGTGGGTCACATCACTTTTCGAAGGCAATATTAAACATGTACAAGGACACCACTATTATAGTTATGTGAGTTAAACTGTAAGAAAAAATAAAATTTATTATCATTTAGAAATGGTAAATATATAATTAATATATTAATTATTTTATGTATATCAAATATAAACAAGAAAACTATATTTATCACCTTCCATGTAAATAATTAGTATAAGTCAAATCACGTCGCTTTGCAAGATTATAATCCGCTATAAACAAGAGTGATGTTATTGTATCTAATACATAATAGAATGTAAAAATGGTATATATAATATAATTACTCTATAAATAATTTTTATTTTTAGATAATATATATATATATATATATATATATTTTATACTCATCCTCATATCCCACCATGAGAGTTGGTAATGGAAAAATGAATAACATCAGTTCGCAGGGTCGTAATCCATCGTACTCCCGAACAATGATATTGTAAACCATTTTATGGAAGTGGAAATGATAATAAGTCATTAAAAATCAAAAAAAATATAAATTTAGAATATATTGAGTATATTATGAAAACATGGTATTATAATGAATTAAGGAGGTGGAGGACAAATAAAACAGAAATGATCATTGATGAATGTGACCTCTTCTTTGAGTATACTCCATGGGTTTTTACCAAAATCAATTCTAGGATAGATTTAAGATAATAAAATAGATTCCATGAAGATAGTGTTCATGATAGGATGTTATGTGGGAAGGTAGTTTCCATAAAATCTTATTGAATGTGTGAATAATATAGAATAATGGATGGCCTTATATACCTGAGGTGAGTAAAATACTTTTAATTTTTTGGAACCATTCAATCATAAATCCATTTTTATAATGAAAAATCAAATAAATTAGTTATAATAGAACATAAAATATATAAAACTAAAATATGTTCATAAAATGGGTGTTGGAAAAGTTAGTATTTCATTTTTGACCGTAATCACTTTAGTTTAACCCATGAGAAATCTATTTTTACCTTAACTATGATGAAAAATAATTACTATTTTTACTATTACTTTTGATAAAAAATTATGTATAACTTAAATTATTTATAAATTATTATAATAAAGAATATGGAATACATTTTTCAATATTCAATTTAGTAATCTTGAAAATTAAATTTATAATAAATCATACCGGCACCGTGATAACCTGGTGTTTTAGAGATAAAATAGACAAATATATAGAATGTTATTGTATATAAATTCTTTATGAAAATGATTCCAATGAAGTAAATTTTACAAATTGATAAAATGTTGAACTAATATTATTTTTAAGCCAATTATAAATATAATTTAACTATCATAATTTTAAAAATGTAAAGGTTGTTTTCATGTAATTTTTAGTATTTTTAACTATCAATCAAAAAATAAAATATTAAAAAAAACAAAACAATAACCCAATGATTGTTTTGGTAGACTGATTTAAAATATTAATTTTTTTAAATTAAATTTATAAATGTTTCTAGATTATATTTAAAATATGTGATCTATAAATGGTAGAAAACTACTTTTATAAAAAAATATAGCATTAAGGGTCAAAATTGATTGATTCATATAACTTTATAATAAATCACACAATATGAATGTTAAATATTTTATTGAATATATAATATAAAAATTTAAATAAAATAATTCCCCAAAAATTCTTTGATTAATTTATTGTGGTATAATACATTTTATTTCCAAAAAATATATTTTCTGAAAATGATTTCTCATATTTTCAAGTTGTTATTTTCATTTTTATTCATTTAAATGCTAATGAGTTCAATATAAATAAATTAGTAAAATAACATATTATTTCATGTACATCCCTCTTGATTTATTTTCATTTAGGCGTAGGTGATTAAGTCTTATTTGGAGATGAAGAGCCTTAATGGAAAAAAAGACATAACCTTCTGGGATACATGATTGTTTGAATTAATGATCTCTGGGTAGAAATTTGTTAAATGGTTTTATCTGGGGTTTTCCATTATTTTCAGGAAAAATATGTGGAATGGGTCCTTATATATAATTCATTCTCATAACTATATTCTACGAGATTATATGGTGTTGAAATGTTATATGACATGTAACTACAACTAAAAATATTGTGAACCAATTCAAGGTGTGAATTGGTTACATTTCATGTAAATAATTCATGTCATGAAAAAGTAAAGAAGTTTTAAATATTAATCACTACAGTTGGGTTTTTAGTGTATATCTATAAAAATAAATACATGTTATGTAATGGTATTACACATTGTGTATTAATCATGAGCAATATTTTTATGTGTAATTTTGAATTGAAATTTACTCATTACATCGCTGCATAAATGTCTCTCTTTAACTAAGATGAATTACTTGATATCTTGGAGAATTTACAACCCTTTGGAATTCTCATTGGAAAAAATGAATCCCTGGTAAGTCATTTGGTTTAGTTTTTCTCTTCTCTACATTTTGTATTTATATTATTTGGTGTAATCGCTTGACCATATGAATAGTTATTTTTGATCTAGATTAGTTTTGATCTAATATCTTTATTGCAACCATATTCACCTCGTTCCTCTTAGGAATTTTGCTATAAGAGAATTTTTTTTATTACCAGTTAAAGGTAATGGTTTTAAAGCTTCACCATATGGTTTGATATTTGTCTTTTTTGTTCTATATTATCATATTTCCAACAAAAAATTCCCATTAATTAATTAAATGATGAATTAGATAATTCCTTGGATTCCCATTGGATCGAAATCATATAGTACAGTAATATGGCTAACATTCAGTCTTGTGAATGCTAAATTTAGAAGTAATTCTTAATGTCTTAAAGTGTGTTTATCATTACATGTTATTAGGGTGATTTCATGATATTCATTCAAGTTGAATTAGGTTTTTTATTGAGATAACTGGCATGATATTGGTTGTGATCAACTGATATATCTAATGTGAAATTGGAAGATAAGTTATAATATGGATATTTAACCATTTAATGTGATGTCTATATAGTGTGATATCCTTTGTTATGTGACAGGTGTTTTGAATTAAATACAATAATTCTTATATATGGGGTGGTTTTCATGTTTATATTCTATAATGCATATATATCAGGATATGCCATGGGTCATGCTAATATGCTTATATACTGGAATTAGACATGATACACATGATTAAATTCTTATATATTGGCTTATTCCCTGAGACACATGATGAAGTGTGTATATTCTAATATTGAACCATATACATGATAAAATGAAAATATATTAGTAATGAACCTTATTAAATAAATAAATTATTATATAGGTGGGTTTGGAACATATTATTCTGATTTATACCTCCGTTTTATGTTTATGGTTTCCATGGTTTTCAGACATCCTCATAGACATTCTATCATTTGACCAAGGTAGATTTGGTTTTAACATGATTATATAGGTATGGTTGGCATTTTTCTGATACATTCTCTGAGGAATTATGACATAGTGATGATGCATGTTGAGGTGGTACTAATTTAATTGTTTAATTAATGAATGATCTTGTTTATTTAATTATGTCCTAGACATATTATTAGGAGGGTTTGGTTTAGACACAATGGTGTTGATGTATATGGTCATACACACACCCAATTAATATCCACCTTTGGTACCCAATATGATTACATTGATTAATGATTTTATAAGGGAATGGAAACATATTGTTGGTTGTTTTCTTTCTCAATGTGCTGCACTTCGGAGGTGGAACCGACATGGATTTTGGTATTTTGGTATATTTAGTCATTATGTGATCCTTTTGTTCATTTAATTGAATATATTCTTGCATGAAATATAGTAAAATTAAAAAACGTAATTACATTATTATAACAATAGTTTTTTACTATTGAACTGACTTTTTTGGTTTTCTACTATATTATATTTTATCTATTACATAGGTATAATGATATTTATTTATTTATTTATTTTTATTTGATTAATTTTTTGTTTTAAATCTCTATAACCATTGGATATAGTCTCTCCACTATACTTATCACACCACTTCTTATAGTTAGTTGCCTCTGGAATGAATGGAGTTGTGCTTGAGGTCTCGTTACCATCATTTTTGGGCCATATGAGGGAGTGCATGATCAGGGGATGTTACAAAGATGTATTAATGAACACGAGGATTCATTTCCATTCCAATAAAAAAAATTATAGGTATAATAGATAATATAATGTTTCAATACATTGTATTTATATTTTTCTTGGGTGTATTTATCCCACAGAAGTAGGTATATCATAATGATAAGGGGTAGATTTATTATTATAATGTTTTATTGTTATAGTTGATTTTATTTAAAACGATGTGATTCACATTATATACGAGGTAACTTTTTCTTGATTTTATTGGTTATTGAGATCATACTCATGGATTCATATTGAAAAAGATGAGTATTCATGAATCATAATAGGTACACGACAATATATATTGACATGAATTGATCATGAAAAGGACATAATTATTTCTTGTGATATAGGCATGCGTGTGTTAAATGTGATATATGATAAATGATATATACAATAAATTAAAGAAATGAATGGTTAAGTCATTATAAAGAACCTATTAGCCATGATTAGAGGTATGAGGAGTCAGGGTATTCTTTTTTTCACATGATGTGGATAACCTTCCTTTAGCTAGTGTTCTAAGAAATGTCTTTGTCTTGTAGAGAATATTTATCCAATTATTCTTCATGATGAGCATTATCAGAGTAGAAATATGTATGATCTTAACATATCTAAAATGGTGAAAACTATAGTTCCTCAAGATCATATGGATGTCCACCACCATGAATTCTTTTCGAGTGTCATCAAATCCATAGAGAGGGTTATTGCTTGCACCATGGATTTTATTTTTAAGATTATGAGTGATTTATTGATACAACATCCACAAATGTTCAATAGAGAGGGATCCCCCTAGAATGATGACTTTTATAATAATTTTTTCAGATGATTCCAATGAATCTTGACACACACACACTGATAGGTGGTTTATTATTATTGCATAAATGATTCATGGAATAGCAATGCGTTTGGGGACATTCTAATGTTTCTAGTGTACCAACACAGTTTATCATGTTAGAAAAACAGGGTGATTTTCCTAAGACATTTTCATCACATGAACTTGAAAAATGATAAAGAACATGAATTCATACAGTTAACGTATGATAGATTTTGTCTACTATACTATGATGAAAAATTAACCAACTAGTGGAATATTTTTTCATATTTAGAAGGTAATGAGTACTATTGGGTGGGATGTTTTTCAAATGGTCTTAGATATGAGATCATGATGCAAGTGAACGTGTTCTTTTTAATATGTTTTATGGATTCAATGAATACACGACTCATTTTGGAAAGGGATTCTAGAAGGGTACCCACATAGTGGTTGTACTGTTTCAGAAGAGAAAATTGTAATCTCTTATTCTAGTCAGAATAAGCATTGAAATGAAAATTTATACCATGTAATTAGGGTTCAAAGATATTAGATAATTGGGAATCCATCTCAATTCCTTGTTATTTTTTAGTTCTATCAGTTTGGAATGATGTGACGCAAATCGCCTCATTGTCTTTACCATTCATTAGGGTGTCATGATCAATAAAATTGAACTAAATATAGAGATTTTGTAGGGGAATGATGCATTAATGTAGTGCCAGGGGATCAAGATAGTTAGTAAAGTATTAAAAGGACAATATAAATCTTATTTAGAAAGGTATTTTGAGTTCCATAATACATTCTAGTCAATGAAGGGGACATGGTACCACATATATGTATGGAAATACTAGGTATAATGTATAGTTCATGGGAGTCAGGCTAGATTTAAGGAAATAGAGGATGGTTATATTCACCTTACATTGACTACATTGATTATTGTATATTCATGACCATATAATGTTAGAGTATTTATTATTATATCTTATACCCTTTATTGTATTTTTTTCACGAGAGTATAAAATTCCTTTTTTTTCTTCTCAATTTGTAAAATGTTTTATCATTGATGTGGAAAGAATAGATGGGGGTTTGAACATCAATAAATCAATGGAAGCGAGATCATTGAATTTCAATCATTTCTATGTGTGTCCTCTATAGATGGGTGGTTAATATTTCATTTGGGATCTATTCGTTTTGGAAAGGATATGACTTGACTTGATTCTTGGTATAGATTTGTTATCTCAATATCTAGATTTTACTAACTATTATTAGAGTATTGTTATATTTTTAGCTCCAAAATGAGTTAACTATTCAAACCCATGTGAGTGGGATCTTCATACTGGTATATGAGAAATTTGATACAGTTTTGATTATCTCACATCTAATGTTGCTGGTATTGCTAAAAAATGGTTGAATGGTATATGATTTTTTATCCAATGATTTATAATGTTTTGTTTTGGTGACCTAATGTGTTGTATGAAATAACTCCAAATAAATAGTTCTATTTTACTATCAAGATGGTTCATGGAGTACTGCCAATTTATTTCCGGTCTAATTTTATACCGCCAATAGATCATGGAGTTTGAAGGATGAATTTTCTAATCTAGAATATAAAATTTTCGTATGTCCTAGATCATATCTTTGGGGATCTATGGTTCCCTTATCTTATATTGACAATTTATTTCTACATTTATGTGTTTATTATATACAATTAAACCCGATGATGATCAAGAACCATTATCCTATTTTGTGCATTAATTATCTCTTCATCCAACTAAATTATTAGATGTTATTCTCCAAGAATTATTTGAGATAAGGATATTATAATTTGAGTTTGAGACCATCATATATTGCAAAAACTACTTTTACGAGTATATATGTCTTCTAGGAATTCATTGTGAAACCTTTTGTTTTATCTAATCTTTATGAGGCTTTCATTGCATTGATAAAAATGAAATTTAATGATTTTCTATATAGGTTTTTGGTACCTTTTGTTATTGACGTCTTAGTGCACATCGATTTAGTATACTACAATTCCCAACAAACTTACATCATCCTAAGTACGTGAAGGGAGAATAGGATTAACACCATGATAACCAAATGTTGTTTTTAGATGAATAAGGTGAAATTATTGGTCCATGTCATCTCAGAGGTTATAGTTTTAGAGAAGAAAGATAGGTTTTAAGTCCTGATATTATGGGAGATTCTTGATAATGTCTCTAATATTCGATGATTCTTGGTTTAGCAAGTTATTAGTAGTTTTTTATCCAAGACTTATCATGTTAGGAAGAACTAATTTCAACATGGAAATTAATGGGAGTAAAGTATCGTTGTCCTGATAATTAGAGGATATATATTTATGATTTGAATAGAGGGTTGTCCTCCACACCATTCCTCACATTACCTATAATTCATAAAGCATATACTATGTGTTGTGATGTCTTCAATGTTGATCTCAGTTATTTACTAATACAGTAGGGTCATGTGGTTACTTATGGATCTAGAAATTTGAGAATGCATTAGTGGAATTACTATAAACATTTTTCAGAGTTAGTAGCAGGAGTATATTACCTATGATTCTATAGGAATTCTCTAAGGGATTATTTTTTTTTGGTAAACACTAACATAGTGATCCTCTATTAAAAAAAATTTCAATTGGACTGGAACCATCAAAATTGGAGGTGATTCAAGTATTAATTGTCTGTCAACATCATGTTTTCATACACATACAACATAAGAAAATTCATTAACAAAACATTCAGCTAAAAGATGTAGATAGAGAAAATATATGATTCTTCTAACAACTGGAGTGTGATGATAATCTTTGCATACTTGCATCAATATGTTTAAGAGTATCTTGGATGAGTGTCTCTAACATCCAAATTTATTACACCCATTCCTCTAGAATGAATCAACATTGATATTTTATTAGAACCAGAATGCTTAGTTCTGTGATACGACTTATATGGTGAAAAGAATCCATCAGATGATATTTTCATAGAGAAATTTTACTTTTTTAATTGTATTAGTATGGGTTCCTACTTGTTTGTGGTAATCTATTAGAATATATTTTCAATATTCTATTATGGTGGTACATCCTAGTTTGAAAGAATGTATCTTTTTCTCCATAGACAACTCTATTTGTTAGGAATGAAGATGGAGGTATCATAATTCCCAGCTACATTTTTCAGCATTCAGTATGTGATGGACGAGCATTAGAGGACAGCTATAATTTTTCTTCCTTTTTCCAATTCCCCATTTGAATTGGGATTTTTTCTAAGGATATCATTATAATATTACCTATAACATCACATAATAATAATGTTGGACTGGTGGTTGTGGTTTGACATATGAATGTATCTCACCTCATGCCTATCTAGGACACCATCACCATTGGTAATCATAGAAATAATTTCATGCCTCATGTTTTTTGGCTCCAAAGTGTTCCATAGAGTATAATTTATGATATATATCCTTATTTCACATCACATATCAATATGGGTCTTTATAAGTCTATGAGATCACTTGTTCATTTGACATTTTCCTATCATTGAAAGAATAACTAATATTTTGAGAGTATTATTCAGGTTCTAAAGGATATGTTAAGAGTATATGTTTTGGATTTTGGTATGATCATTATAGAAGGATATGTAAATCATAATTTTTTAATATATTAACATCTTCTAGGAATCAATAATAATTGAACTTTTTTGTGGATCTTTATAGAAGTCCATGTTGTTCATCTCATTTATTTTTTTGTAGGTTATTCATTGATTATTCATATACTATCATATAGAATACCTATTAATCAGTTTAGTTGGTTAGGAATCGGTTCGGGACCACCTATAATAAGAAACAATTCTACTCATGCACGTGGAGAAAACGAATGATGATTAATTTTTTTCACTTGTTTTTTTGGGTGTTGCCAATGTTAGGGAATTTCAATATCATAAAGTATGAAATGAATGTGAAGATATTTTTCAGGATATTTGAGTTAATGGATGTGTTTTTTCAAATTGTATACTGATTATCCCTTCAACAGTCTTAGAGTTCCATGCACGATGTGTTCCACATGTCATGAATTTAGATAAATTATTCACACCCTTATCATGTTGAAATCATAGTATAAGTAAATATTAGTGATATTTTTCCTCTTAGAAGCTTCCTATACGTATTTAGTACTGCATTCATAAGTCTATGTATTGAATGTGGATTCATTTGGTTTAACTTTATTGGAAACATGGATAATTTTAGGAGGATTCATGGGAGTGGGAGTCTTATATGTTGGCATAGTGGACATACTCATTCATCGAGGCCCTATTGTTTTCTAGGAGAATCATGAGGATGAGTTGTTATATGGGGAAAAATTTGAAAATACCATATATTTTCAAGTACATAACTCTGTGGGTTTTATTCATTTATTCCATAGAGGATGAGAATTTTTTAGAGACAGAGAAATTTGTTATTAATGATTGCTTAAATTTTACAGAAAAATGTGTTTTTTTAATTAATGGTGTTCAGGAATAAATCTGCTAAAATGATATATGATGTTCATTATGTGAATTAAAATATATCACTGGCGGTATTTTTCCTTGTGTATAATTCATGCTCAATGATATATTTTGTGTGATTAAATGCCATGTACTTTTAACAAGACCTATAAATTCAACTTGACATGTGTTGAACTATTCTAGGGTGTGAATTAGTTAAATTTTTTTAAATTGAACATGCTGTGTAAAGATGGGTAGTGTTAAATATTAACATGTGAAGACTGATTTTTTGTATCCCTTTACAGAAAATACATGACATATAAATGGATTAGACTCTATATATTTATTTTTAGAATTGGTTTTTTGTATTTCATGTCTTTGATATTTCCACTATCCTTTGGTGTATCTATGCCTCTCACAATCAAGGATGAATTCCAAGAGATATTAGAGCCTTTATATCCCTTTGGTATTTATTACTTGAGAAATCAATCACAGCCAATATATTATATTTAGGATTTCCCTTAACTTCCATTGTTCTCCATCCGAGGTAGTAAAATATATTGATAGTTTTCATTATTGGTTTTGATATTGATCAGATTTGATCAATAATCCTTGAAATTTTTATATTAACCTTCTTCTTCATAGTTGTTTGTTATTGAGAGAACTTATTGATGACCGACTAATGGTATGGGGTCTAAAACATAACCCTGTGGTCAGATAATAGTCATGAATCTACAATACTCGAATCCTGAAAAAGAATTATTCCAAAATTAATTAAATGATAAAAAATATTATTCCTTGTATTATCTTCAAATCCTATTAGTATTTACCATGATTATGGACATTTTTGTGTGATAAAACCATTAATTATAATGGAATATTTCAAGGGATTTATTTTTGTATATCATGAAATGGAATTTGTTTGTTTTCCTCATATATATTCATATTTTTTTGGATTGTTTATCAGTATAACTAGCATGATATTGGTTATGACCCAATGATAAATGATATGGGAAATTAGAAGATAAATGGTTAATCGCATAGTTAACCACAATGCCTCATGATGTGATAGTGTGATATAATTGTTTTTTACCTGTTTTTTGATTTAAATAATGCAATGATTATATAAGGCGAGTTCGTCTTGTATATTTTATATTATGATTATATAACAGTTTAGGACTTGAGACAAGCTGAAATGATTATATACTAGGTTTAGACCAGGTGAATCATGTTAAAATTATTATATATCAGGTAATGCCTAAAGACATAGGATGGAATATTTATATACCATTCATGGATCTGATATATACAATAATGTTTACATACTTGTAATGATCCAGATTAAATGATGATACTCTTATATAGAGGGTATTAAACCATACTTTTATGATTTATATTACGGTTATAATGATTATTTTTTCATTGTTGTGAGAGATGATCAAAAGAATTACAACATCGAACTTGGGAATGTAATGTTTTACCATGGTTATAATATTATGATTGATATGGTTGTGAGACATGCCTAGTTTTATTCTAGATTTAGGTAGAAGATGTTTTATTTGGTATAATTTTAACTATTTAATGAATTTGTTATCATTTTTATTTCATTATTTTAATCGCATTTTTATCAGGATGCTTATGTTTAGACATGGTGGTGCTGACCTACTGATTGATACTCACACCAAAGTTGGGCATCTATCTAGAACCCAAGAAGATTACATGGATGCATGGTTATACAAGAAAAAAAGGCCCTAATGTCATTTTTTCTACTTTTGTGTTCGGATGGATTTTTTAGGAAAGATAGAAATCAATTTGGAGACTGAGAATTATTGAGTCATTATTTTAGTATCATTGTATTATATTTTTAATTCATATATAAGGACATTTGGTTACATTTCATTTCATCATTAAATTATATCTTTTTTATTTATTGGATTATTCAGATGAATTTTATTGTTGGGTTTTCAGTGTATTATAGTGGTTCTTTTACATTTTAACTCCAATAGTTAATTATTTATCATTAATAGATTATTCTATTTTGTTGTAACTCTCTTACCAGGGGCATTGTATCCCCAATATAAATTTCATTCCATCAGTACTAGTCGATAGCCTCATTCGTAAGGGGGGACACACTTGAGATATCATAACAAACCTATTTCGGTCATTTGATAGATTACTATATTATGGGACATTAAAACTTGCATAAAAGGTATTTTTTTTAATTTAATTAATCCTATTCATAATCATAATTCTAGTTTCTAGGTGATAATTATCATATTAAATAAAAAAATTATACTATGTCATGATCCATTTAAATACTTTTTTTCATGTAATGCAAGATAAATTATGAATTTTGTTGTATAAAATCCAAATACATTGTTTTGTGTAATGTTATATAAATTATTTTTTTAGTTTCGTCTAATATTTTATAAAAATTAAATATATTTGAGTAAAGAATATTTCGCTTCATCTATTGTTGATATATTCTACCCTAATAAAATGGATCTCTTCTATGAAATTGGACACATTTGTATCAAAAACTGAGGATAATTATGCCACATTTCATTATCAGGTTCACATATTGCTTCCCCAAGCTTCTATATTTCCCAAAAAAAATCATTGACCATATCAGTTTTCTTGATACTTAATACCTTCATTATATGATCCATGATATGTAAAAGTTAATCATTATATGAAATATTATTCATTAACTGAATGACCTCTATGTTTAGTACGTGTGATATGTCATCAATGTACTCCAATTGGATTGATATATGATAAAAAATGTGAACCTCAGAGATTTTTAGTGTAACATAAAAAAATTAATGAGTTTTCTTGATATGATCATATATTATAATAGGACCAATGTACCTAGGAATTAGATTTCCCATTTTTCATACATGATGAAATTTTTAGAAATATATTATCAACAAATTAAAATTGTAGATCTTGTCAATGATTATTAGAAAAAAATTTCTATTAAATTTAATAAATTATATCATGATGCTAAATTTATCTACCCTTCACTTATATCTCATCATTTATCTAATGTCATAAATTTATTAATTTTGCAACATCATTATAGTATATATAATTTCTACACTTATTTCTACAAAAGGATTTGAATTCCATAGAAAAATATATTTGTAAATGGAAACTCAATCTAATGTAGTTTTTGATCCAAACCATATTAAATGTGAAATTAAAAGGGACATAGAATATACGACTAGGATTTAATTATTTTCTCCAAATAACCAACAATATGAGGATGGTTTTTCTGCATTAAGCATTATATTTCATCAAGAGATTTCTGAAAAATACACCAAAACAATGTGGTAAACTCCAAATTTCAATAAAATATAATTTAATGTTGTACTACATTAATTCTTACCACGTCCTTAATGTATATACTTTAGATTAGATTCAAGGAGAAATCTTCTCTGATTGAAATAATGTTTTCTGACTTTATAATATGGTTTACTATAACCCATGCTACCACAAAATCAACTAATAGATAAACCCTAAAGTTTTAATATACCATTACTAATATTTCTACAATGTGTATAGGAATTCCACTTCAAAAAATATTGTCACTATAAAAAATATAAAGAATTTCATTTCAATAATTTTTTGAATATATCATTAATCATTATACGTACACATCGCGTAAATCATTAAAATTGTATCTTTGAATTTGTAATTGTGATCACCATTATAAAAATAAACCCATAATGGTATCCTTAAATCTTATGATAATATTACATGGATACTTATCTGATTATAAAAGATAATTAATCATTTCTTTTTTTAATTATGATCTAATCTTATAAAAAAAATAATTCCATTGGATTCTTGGGTTCATCCTTGTATTTATAAAATTTGAAATGTGATTTCATCAGACTATAATTTTTTAGACATTGTTAACCACACGAATTTTTACTAAAGGATGTACAATAATATTTTCATATTCCTTATTTATAAAAACTTAAACATGAAATTCCCTACTAGAGGATAGAAATCTTAATGTTCCCTAATTATCTTGATTCCCTTCAATAGTGATGATTTTATAAGCTTTCCATTTATTGATTTTTAGAGGCTATTGGAATTGATCGTTGTTATTAATCCTATAATTTGATCACTTGTAATCATAATTCCATAACTCCTTGTAATTGAAACATAGAATCATGTGTGGATCATTCTATATAGAATTCTATTTTATTCACATAATAATAATAAATTATCCCATAACACTATCAATAAAATTCCCAATGACCATGATTTAAAACCTTACATCCTTTATTTTTCCCAATATGCACATTCCTTCCATGATTTCTCCGACAAAATGAGCATAAAGTAAAGGTCTTCATCTTCTCTCTATGGTTCTTATATTATCCATTAACTTAAATTTTTCTATTTCAATGAAAACAATTATATTTTTAAATATCTCCAACCTATATTTGGAAGTTTATAGAAAATAAATTTTTTTCTTTCATAGACACTAATGTCAATTATGGATAACTCCCTTTAACGATATTTTATTATGTCACAGATGTATCAATTAACCTTACATTATTAATATGATTCCTTCATTGATCATATTCACCATAAAATGGGAGATTTTCATAATGAATTTTTAATGTTCCCAATATTACTGAATAGAAAATATATTTTTTTGTTTCTAATCCATTGTTTAGTTACATCTGAATTATTAGTTCCATATAAAGAATATTGACATTTCCTTATATAAGACAAAACAAAATTTTGTTCCCTCGTTTGACAGTTTTGTATTCTGTCATTAATCATAGATTAATAAAGTCATGTGAAAATATATATGATATGTTTTATTATATATCTAATAATATTTGTATGCACAAGTGGAAAACAATATAAAATTCTATATCATTCTATATTAACATGGTTATTTTGGGTTCCAACTATTGAATATATCAAAAAATAAAAGTGTGAGAAACACTAACAATATTTGGAACGTAGATAGTCTATAAAATTAGTTGTGGGGAATAAAATAATAAAAAATATTTTAAACCTATGACACCATAGGTTTTAACAATGTAATATCAGATTCATTATATTTCTAAAACCATTATGATGGTTAATAAGTCGTTTTGTGACTTAAGAAAACAAATCCCCTAGGAGTGTCAAACCTAGTGAATAGGAAGACACATTGTTATACACTAGGTTATGATAGAGTATTTATTAATGTCTCAATATAATTTTTATTACCCTAGGTGCCTCTATTTTAGATCCATATCCACTTGTAGCGTCGATACAAGGATGTAATTGCCTAGAAATCAATTTCATTATCCATTAAAAATCAAGAAAATTTTCATATTCACTGACCCACATTTTGTATTATCTATGTAGAAAAAAATTGATATATCCACCACAATTTACCTAGGGGAAAATGTTAACTAAAAAAATTCATTCGATATGGAATATATATTCATAGACTTTTCATACTAAAATATTGCATCTCTTCATATGGATATTAAATAAATTACAAAAGTACATGGTTGAGGACCATAATATTTTGTTGCCTTTGGAAACCTAGGACACAATCTTATTAATTAACAAAATATTTTAAATGTATTATCTAGTGATATTTCCCTTTATTACTCCACCTAATTATATAACACAAAATCATTTCTTCATAACTCATAGATTAGATACATAATAAAGGGTATGATCAGATTCTTAGTAAGGACAACTAAGGATGATATATAAGCATAACATTATAATAATGGTATGAGAACATAGGGATTTTTTTAAAAAATATATATCTAACATATCAAAGATAATAGTAATGATTCATTTGATTAATATTAAACATTCAAAAAACATGAATCTTAATGGAAGAAAACATCATTATTTTTTAGAGAGAAAATTTACATAAGGTGTAGATTAGTGGAATACACATATCCATTTATGCAGATAATCCTTCTAGATTGGACACAACAACATCACCATTGGAGTCATTTTTCTTGTAGTAGAATGGGTTCACTAACCAAGAAATCATAGTATTAAAGGTTCCCTCCAATTCCATAATCGTGGACAAAGTCCCTTACAAAATTGTATTTACTCTCCATTATAGTAATGTTTATCTCATGAGATATATATATTTACCCAATTCATTGGAGGATTATATAGGTCTCACTAGTCAAATGATAAAAATAATAATTATATTCTCGAGACCCTAAACATGAAGTACATGGACATTGCATTACTTTTTCAAAAAAATTAATACATTACAAAAACCAACACTCAAGGATCGTAATAGTTTAGTATCTTTGGAAATCCGGAACAAAATATTTTAATCATGGTGAAAGATTGTCAACATCTCCCATAATGATCTTCCCCTTTTGTTTTCATACCTAAAACCTTTCATTATATCATGGGGAAAAGAAACAATATAATGTGTGATCTCAAATGCTCAGTAAGGTTATGCATGGATAAAATAAAACAAACTAATACATTTGAACTCAAATACCTGAACATAATGTTTAAAAATCAAAATCATGAGTAATGAAATAAAACCTTGTAGTACGTAAGGAAAAAATCATAATGGAACATCATTCATGATAAAATATCAAGGGAATAAAACATGTAATTGTGGAAAACCATTAAAAACATGATATGATTTCCATAGTAGCCAAGGCATTGCTGCAAAGACCATCTTAGTCGATAAAGTCCCTTACTGAATCAATTTCACTCCTCGTTCCAGTCCTGTATCACTGAACGAGATTAACTAGCCGTTATAGCCATGTCTATCTCATGAGATATTCATATTTACCCAATTAATTAGAGGGAGATATAGGTCCCACCCATCTCATAATGAAATAATTATTACTTGTGCCACAAAATAAACATAAATCATTGATAATTACCCAAAGAATAAAATGGATTTCATAAACATCATTCCATCACAACATAATCCATATAAAACAAATGGATTTCATTTCATCATAATAAGAATAAAACCATGTAAATAATAGAGACATTATACTTGAAACATAATAATACTAAATAATGTCATCTTAGATAGAAAATAGTTTTGACAAAACACTCGAAATGAATTCTTGAGGAAAATATCCATTCTTCATCAAAATAATTTTCTTTCCATGAAATTCCATTCAATTTTAAAAGAAAGGGATTTTGTTGAACATAATCAAGTAAAATTATAGTGGAAGCTTTATGAAAATTAGGCATTATGAAATAGTAAAAATCCATTCATGTCGTATAAGTTAAAATACATTCTTCTAGTACTTTTTCCGGAAAAGTCAAAAAGTAACTCGTATGTTAAACAAAAGAAATATTCCTTACATACAATGTAGTAAAATTAAAAAAAAAATTAAAAAGTACATTAAACATACATGAAACCATTTTTATAAAATAGGGACATGGATGATAAATATAACCCCAGTAAATACTTACGAATAAACAATCTCAGATAAAAAATGAGATTGGAAAAGTTATCCCTTACCTTAGGTCCGATATGATTTGTATGTATCTGAACCTCCTGTATAATGATTTAAATAATGTCATTGAATTTTTACAGTATCATATTAATTGTTATGATATCATATATTGTTCACTTATGAATTTATATTACCTGTTCTTTTGTTCATGATATTATTACTAATATTCTGATTTACATAATTCCAGAATGTAAAAAATGATTTATATATTATATATATTCAGTCTATAAATGTATATGATATATCAATAAATGAAATGAAATACACCGTTTATGGTGACAGTGGGTCATACGTACGCATGAATTCTTTTTTCATTTCCTTATTAAATTGAATGTAATTAAGTAAATGAAACATATATGTACATAAATCGAGTATCATTATTATGTAATATCGTTCATTATTATTTATTATATATATACTTTATAATCATACTTGAATGGTTAATCAAGGAAAATTAATCTCATCGCGTTCATGGAGACAGTAGTCCGTATGTACACGCGAGCGATGATATCGTTCCCAAAAAAAATGAATAGAATTGGACTGAATGATATAATATCTCAAAATCATTATAATTTCATAATAACCATATATAGTTAATCTTTACACCATTATACCCATCCAAGTAAGGTGGTGGTGGAAAAAATAATTAGACCACAACATGGAGACAGTATTCCGTATGTACGCACACGCGGTGATTTCGTTTTCCATAGGATGGATAGAAGTTGAATGGGGTTGTTTCATATTTATAATATCTTGTCAGTATATTATTGATACTTATTATCTTACATTATAATGAAACAACTAAATAAGTGGAAGTCTAAGAAGAATGAAACTTGAATGAATCGGTATAAGAGATTACCTCTTCTTAGATGCACCTCCTTTGAGCTCCCTCTTAAGGGACTATAGATGGTCTTTTGAGAAGACTAGAACCTCCAGAATGTTTATAGGGAAGTGGAGAAAAGAAATGGTCAGGGGTTGGACGATAATTAAGGCTCATGGTGTTCTGAATTGGAGAGGGAGGAAGTGCCCTTTTATAAGGGATGAGAGGGGCACCTTTGGAATCCTTAAATATATTAAATTATAATAAATCAAACACCACATAAAAACCCCCAAAAATGACTCATATTCAAATATTAGATGTGATAGGGTCGAAATATAACCATACAATAAAATTTATTCGTGTTTTAAATTTATTTTAAAACTTATCAACTTGATTTATCCTTATTTAATTTATTTAATCATATTTGTGGTAATAAGATTCTAAATTTTAAATTGTTATAAATAATTTCTTATGTGTTTTGAATTGTCAATAATTTCATAATTAATGAACTTTTAGGAAATATAAATTCTAATTTTTAATTTTTAATTTTTTTTGTGATTTTAAATGAATTTTATAATATGTTATTTTAATAAAATAACAATAATGTCAATTTTGACACTATTTATGTCACGTACGTAACCTATTTTAGGGTTATTTTAAATTTATTTTCCACTCATGATATGTTTTGGTGGTTTCCAAAGGTTTTATTGAGAATATGTGAGTTTTCATGAATTGGGCCAAACTGCGAGCCCAATTCCATATTTAAAAATAAATTGTGTTTCATTTATAACATTTTCAATTTTTAATATTTTTGACTCATTCCAACTCCTAATTGTTCTCCCCTGATATATTAACCCCAAATTTAAATTTGGGGCCTTTATAAATCCATAAGCATGGGGGAATTTTGTTTTTATTTGAGAATTGGGCCAACCCGAAGGCCCATTTTCCAGTTCTAAATTGTTTCATTAATTTATTAATATCTTATTCATTAAAATGTATTTTTCGGTGATTCCACCTCCCTATCGACCCTATGAAGCCCAGGCGCGACCCCAGTTCCTCCTTCCACAATTTGGAGCTCTATAGAGTCGCGAAAATAGTCTAAACTTTATGGATTTTGGAAATCGTCCAGATTTTGGAGAGGTAAATTGATCCTTTCATAACTCCTTCTATTCTTAATATTTTCCCTCCATTCCAATTCCTAAATGACCTAATAATTCTTGTGAGACCATCCCATGAGTTTTGGCCGTTTTAAATTTCAGATACAAGTGTTTTGGGGAGATTCATTCTAGATTTCTCAAGTAAGTTTGTCCATTTCTTTTCCCCTTTCAAATTGATTAGGGTTTCATTCTATTTTTTTAGGGTTTCCTCACTTTTTATTGAAGTGAACAATGACCAGTGGGTAGGGGTTCGAACCTAAGGTTTAACCTTGGGTTTTCTTGGTCCAATTTTCTATTTTTAGGTTTTATCTACCCTTCTTGAGGTGCGGCGGTGGTGCGTTTGTGTTTTCGCACAAAGGATTCAATGGTTTCATTTGATTTGGTAGGTGATTCCAATGTTGATGCAATCTTTGTGTATTATAATGTTGTATTTATCATATTTTCAGACTTATATAATTTTATTATTGCTACAAAAATTGGTTCTAATGATGTTTCCATTGCAATTGAATTTAAAATGCCAATTTGGTGTGAAATTGGGGGTTTTCCAAAGAAGTGTTTTGTTTGTTTATTTGGGGATGCCCTATAAATACTTAGTTGTTTTTATTGATCTGTAATAAGGCATAAAATACTGTTTATAATGTTTATCCCCTCTGGTAATTGCTGCAAAAAAATGGGTTTTAATTGTGTTTGTAAAGAAAGTGATGTTTTGGTTCCACTTTTGTGTGAAAATGAATGTTTTACAAAGATAACACTTCTTGTTTAACATAAGGATGCCCAAAAATTGATTTTTTATTTTAATTGATATTTATTGGGCTGCCTTTACTGTTTTGGTAACTTACAATTGTGAACATCATGTACAAGTGGGTTTCTTAAGGGGTTTTGTGTGCAAAACTACACGAGATTTTGTGAAATTGATTTATTCAAATTCAAAGAGTTTGTTGTGTGTTTTAAGTGGTATAAAATGAGATAGCTACTGTATTTGGTGTATGTGACCAGTAGTGGTGTTTTACATTAAAATGGATGTGTGTTAAATCCTGAAATTGTTTGAGCACAAAGGGGGAAGCCCGGGTACCTAGGTGGGGCGGATTTGTACTAGTGCGGCTAGTGGACCGGATGGGTTTTGTCCCTGTTTCACTTAGCATTTGGAAAACAACAACTCTAACTAAACTTTGTGGATGATGATTGGGGACCACTAGGTTATGGGTATGTTCCCTACTAGTGGCTCGTGCACGAGAAAGGATTTTACTATGGTTACATTACACTGAGGTACGAGGTACATGGGGCCTGAGACTATCTAGTGCCTAGGGGTGTTCCCGGTTTTGTTGCTCAGTGGATTTGTGGTATTTGCCCTTGTTTTTGGGTGTCTTTGGAATTATAATGCAGTATCTAATATTCCTATTTAAATGTGTTAACATTCTGAAAGTTTTATCTTGAAAAATGTTTTCAATTTAAAGTTTCATTTTGTGGGATTTGTCACCGCTTTTAATTGCATATTAAAACTGCTTGCTTTTTCACCTTGTATTGCATGCACCTTGGAATAATAGGGTGGTATCCTATTGGGCTTAGGCTCACACCCTACTTACACCCCTTGGGTGTAAGTAGACCTTTTTTTTGACCCAGGTAAAGGAAAAGCTAAGGGTGATGGCGGTTCAGGGTGTTAGTCCTCATCCTTGGGGCAGAGTAGTGGAGACGACTTGGGGGTGATGACCCCTTGTCATGTGGAGTCCATGGGGCTGTTTTGTTTCTGTTCCATTGTGTCATTGGATGTTTTGTATTGAATCTAAACCTATGTATTCCGTTATGGTTTTTGTTTAAACATCATTTGGTATAAATTTTCAGATTCAGTTTATTGATTGTTTTTAATGGTTTATGACTTCATATTCGGGTAAATCATTCCCAAACCTAAATAAATGATACCCGGGCACTTGTGCCAGCCCGTGGGGATTGGGAACGCCCTTCGGGTCATGTCACGGGCTGGGTTTGGTGTCGGTTTGGGTGGCGACCAGATTTGGTTCGTGACAATTTATTTATTTGAATTTAAATAAAATCTTCACAGAATATATGTTCTAAATAAAAGCTTTAATAGATTTATAACATGTCATATTTATCTATAAAATTATTGGGGCACATTAAATAGTTCATATAATATTTATTTTAATATTTTTAAAACCATTTATCTGATATTTCAATCAATAAAATAATTTCAACATCACAATTGTGTCACCTATAATGATAATTATTTAATCCATAAAATATATAAATAAATTTACATGATGTAGATAATTTTATTATCTTTCTGGAGACTATTCATGTTTGAGGTTTCATTAATTTTATCACTAAATTAAAATTATTATACTTATAAGATTTAAGAGACCGACATGTTGTCACTTTCTTTGGTTTTAATAATAATTAAATTATTTTCATGGTGAAAATTCAATAAAATTAATTTATTCCGACCCATAGGTGATATGGGTCGACTTTTAGTCATCCAAGAGAATTTTTTCAGGTGTTAGGGTAATTTTATAATCTTATTTTTAGACTTAATTACTTGATATACCTTTAACTACAGTAAATAAAAATTATCGTACTTACTATTCATAATATGAAAAAAAATTAAAAATAACATAATTTGGACCCACTGAATTCAATTATGGAATCCATTTTTCAAAATTCTTAACACAGAAGTTGCAGTAATTAATCCCATTCTTAAGAAATCAGGTTTTAAAAGTTAAAACATTCCCAAAGATTGAAATGTTTTTACCTACGAATTCAATGTAAAATTAATGGAAATGACATAAATTATATTAAATGGTAAAAATATATTCTATTTATACTTTAAAACATTTCCATGTTATAATTTAACCATATAAATTATTGCGATGAAAAAGGTTGTTTTTAATTAAAATATATCTTGTTTTCACTATTCATTATAATATGAAAGTTATTAGAATAATATGAAAAAATTTTCCAAAGTAAATATTCATATCGTGATTCCAAATAAGAATTCTATTTTTTCAAATAGAACTTATAAATATTTCAATAACTAGATTAAATGTGGGTGCGTCATCAAAAGGTTGGAAAACTGTATTTTTTTAAAAATACATATTCTACCCGAAAAATTTATTTTGTTCTCATACAATGGTCCAGAAAATGTGTACGATGAATAGTAATGTTATTAAATTAAAAATTTAGTTAATAATATTCATAATATCTAGTCCATAATAATATTATAACAATATATAATTGTATAGTGAAACTCGGTATTGTGTACAAGACATGCTATCGAGGAAGGTTGTGATTGCGTGTAATGAAAGACAAGTCATTGATGCTTGTAGTGAAATCTCACATTGGTTTTGAATACAACACAATAAATTAATGAAATTAAAAATATTAATTCTCAAAAAATATCAGTTTGTTACATTCTACCCCCCTTAAAATGAATTTCTCCCTCAAAATTCATCAGGGTTATAAATGGTTTACTACTTGAAATATTCTTTCACAGAAACCCACCTCATAAAAAGGAATACTAAAACTTAATATTATAAAGTGAAGTATGAAACATATATGTTACCCAAATTAACTCATCATTGGGTTTCCACATAGGAGAACATAGGTGAAAATATGGATATGGAAGATAAACCTAACTATCAAGTTCTGAAGGATAGTGGTAGAGAACATGGCTATAAAAAATCCAAAAAACACAAAGCCATAATTTTTTTGTGATCTAAGGTACCATATAATTCATCAGATATAAAGACACTAGGACATCATTTTAGTTTTTCAAGATCATTTCCCTAAAGTTGGATAATTGGAATTATAAGAAATACATACTTTATTTTGGTACAATCTCACTGTTGTTCGTGCCTTGAACAATTTCCACTTTATCTCATAATGAAATGAAGTTGAATTTTTCATTCTTGAAGTTTTAGAAGATCATGTTATAGAATGATGGGTCATTCCATCTATCTCAAACAAATGTTTTGAAAAAGTCATCAAATATACATAAGTCCATCTATGGTGAGGTTAATCTTATAGGATTCCAAAAATGGACTTATATATCATCTATCATACCGCATAATAAAATAAATCTTGTTTCTACTAATCAGGGACTTCTTGTAAGCCAGTGGTAGGTGATAAAGGAATGTCACACTTCGGTTGTGGGTTCGATTCGCACAGCCTTGTCTGACATGGCGGGTTGTTGCCCATCCTGCAGGTTGTCCTTTTTCTAAAACTAAATTATTATAATATCTCATCAATAATATCGAAAAAATATCTATCCTTACTTATGTCGAACATAATCCATTCCAATCTCTAGGCTTATCTAAAATACTTTTGTGCAATTTCATTCTATAAAAAAACCAATTACTAGAAATGTCATCTACCGAGCATGTGAATACCATCATTTATCCCTCATATATCACAAGATATATCTTATTGATCGCATTCCAAACATGTGAATACCTTAATCTTCTATTCTCTTGCAACATGAATTACGATAGAAACTTATTGAAAACATGAATTCTATCAAAAGTTATCTTTTTCCACATACCAAAATCCCAAAAAATTATTATACCCAAACCATGATATCACTTTGTCCTTATATTAATCATCCGCTCATGAATACTATCAAACAAATTATTTTCTCATTATCCCATCATTATGTGCATATCATCAGCTTTCCAAAAAAGATTCAATCACTTTTCATGGTTACCGATGCCATATAATTATTTAAAACCAATACATAGATATTCCAAAATTCCACAATACCATAAATGAGATTCCATGATTCAATTTTGAAATCCCATTACATAAACACTTTATCATTCCATAACATCATCTTCATATTCCACATCACAAATAGTGATCACATGTGTCTTCCCTTTATCTTTTTCTTTAATAGGTTGATCACGTCGATCATTGTTAACCCTTGGATTAGGGCATTCATTAGAGCAATGCCTCATTTCTTTGCACTTGAAGCATTGAAGTGTTGGTGGAGAATTATCTGTATTATTTTCTAAATTCAAATCATTAGAAACCTTTTTCCCATAACATAGGCACTCAGCTGCTCGATGACCTTCTTTTCCACACTTAAAACATTTTCTAGTACCTTTTAGAAAATCTCTACCATGCATCTTTCCACACATTGAGCATAAAGTATAATTCATCTTATTTTCACCATTGTTCTGAGATTTTTCCTTGAATTCCATTTTTCATTTCTTGTCAAAACCAAGAGATGGATATGTAACACCAAATTCCAGTTCTACATTTATAGCACAATGCACAATTTTTTCATAGATACTGAAGTCCTTTATAGCTAATTCCCTTCGAAGACATGGTTTTAAGCCACTGATGAATCGATCATCTTTACATTCAGGTTGGATGATAACGCCAATATCATGACTTGAAATCCTTTTAAAATTCACTTCATATATACCGACAGATTCATCATTATTTTTCATAATCTCAAGGAACTCCTTTTCTATCTTTGTTCGCAGAATACGAGGGAATTGTGTACTGAAAAATAAGTTCTTTAACTCATCCCATTACATGGATTCAATTTCATCACAGGGACTTGTATTCTTAATTAGTGTCCACCATTGGTCTGATTCACCTTCTAAACAGTAAATAGCTAGAATGACTTTTTCATGTTCTGAACAGTGAAGTATGGAAAATATCTTTTCAATGGTACAAATCCATTGTTCAGCAACCTGTGGATTAGAAGACCCACTGAAGGAAGGTGGACGTTGCCTCATGAAGGACTCACTAAAATATTGTTCCCTTCTCTACTCATTTGGATGTCCAGAATGATTCATAGCTTGTGTAAGTATAAAAATAAGATTTTTTACTCTATCTCTCATAAAATTGGTTTGTTCAGGAGGAAAATCATTTCATTGTCCATTACATTGATCATCATGGTTCTTTCGGGTTCCAGCCATCGTCTGAAACCCAAAAAGAAAAGTATGAGAGGGAAAAATCAAGCTAGATAAAACCACATAATAAAGGGGGGGTACCTTCAATATCTATCAACTTAGGTTTAATTCTAATATCATTTCTGTAATTCTAGTCCTGTAACCTATATATATACATAACCTTAGGGACATCCCTATACATACCATAGAAATATCTCTAGGGGTCTCACTAAAGTTCTCACATCCTAGTTTCCAAAGGTCGACTAAATATTTCCTCTAATACCAAATGTTGAGGCCCCAAACATGAAGTACATGTACATTACAATACTTTTGTGTAATAATTAATACATAATAAAAATCATCACTCAAGGACTGTAATAGTTTAGTGTCTTTGAAAACTAGGAACAAAATCTTATAATCATGGTGAAAGATATTCAATATCTCCGATAAAGAACTTCCCCATTTGTTTTGTTACCTAAAACCTTTCTTTATATCCTAGGGAAAAGAAAACATATAAAGGGTGATCTCAAATGCTCATTAATCGTAAGCATGGAGAAAATAGAATAGACCATGTACATTTGAACTTAAAAACATGAACATAATGTTTAAACATCAAAACCTTGAGCAATGAAATAAAACATGGCAGTACGTAAGGCATAGATCATAATGGAACATCAATAATGATAAATTATAATGGGAATAAAACATTTAATTGTGTAAAACCACTAATCACATGAAATGATTTCCATAGTAACCAAGGAATTGCTGCCAAGACTATCTTAGTGGACAAAGTCCCTTACCGAATTGAGTTCACTCCCCATTCTAGTCCCGTATCACTGAATTAGATTAACTTCCCATTCCAGCCATGACAATATCATGAGATATAAATCTGTATCCAATGTATTTGAGGAATATATATGTCCCACCCATCTCATAATGAAATCATTGTGTCTTGTGCCACAACTTAAACATTAATCATTCGTCATAACCCAAAGAATAAAATGGGTTTCATAAACATCAACCCATCATAACGTAATCCATATAAAACAAAAGGATATAATTTCATCATAATAATAATACAACCATTTAATTAAAAGAAAAATTATATTTGAAACATTTTCATACTAAATAATGTCATCATAGATGGAAAATAGTTTTGACAAAAAACTTGAAATGATTTCTTGATGAAAATATCCTTTCTTCTTCAAAATCATTTTCTTTTCATGAAGTGCCATTCAATTTTAAAAGAAAATTATTTTTTTGAAAATAATCTTGAAATATTTTAGATGATTCTTCATGAAAATTAGGCATTATTAAATCGTAAAAATAGGTTCCTTCTGTATAATTTAAAAAAACATTATTCTCGTACTTTTGTCGGAAAAGTCAAACAATTCCTCATATGGTAAACAAAATAAAGATTCCTAACATACCATGTAGTAAAAGAAAAAAATGGGTAAAAATGTCATTAAAAATACATGAAACAAGTTTTATAAAACATGGACATGGATGATAAATATAACTCCAGTAAATACTTACTAATAAATAATCTCGGATAAAAACGATATTGGAAAAGTTATCCCTTACCTTATATATGATATGCATTGTATGTATCCAAACAACCTGCATAATGATTTAAATAATGTAATTGAATTATTAAAGTATCATATTCATTGTTATTATATCATATATCGATCCCTTATGACTTTTATTACCCATTCTTTTGTAAATTCCATGTTAAAGCAGCATTTTGGGTAAAATCGTTTTATTTATCGTAGGTTTTTCTATTTGTTGTTCTTGATATTATTACTCATATCCTGATTTAATTAGTTCCAAAATGTAAAACATGATTTATATATAATATATATTCAGTATATAAATACATATGATAAGTCGATAAATGAAATGAAATACACCGTTCATGGAGACGATAGGCCGTACGTACGCATGAACGCTATTTTCATTTCCTTATTGAATTGAATGAAATTATGTAAATGAAACATATATGTTCATAAATTCATTATCATTATTATTTAATATATTTCATGATTATTTATTATATATATAATTTATAATCATTCTTGAAAAGTAAATCATGGAAAATAAATCTCATCGCGTTCACGGAGACGGTAGTGCATTCATACGCACGAGCGATGGTATCGTTCCCATAATTATTGAATAGAATTGGATTGAATGATATAATATATAATAATAATTATGATTTTATAATAACCATATATAGTTATTCTTTACACCATTATACCCATCCAAGTAAACTGGTGGTGGAAAAACTTATTACCCCACGACGTGGACACGGTATTCGGTACGTACGCACGCGCGATGATTTCATTTTCTATAGGATGGATTGGCGGTGAAATGGATTTATTTGATATTTATAATATCATATGATTATATTAGTGATACTTATTGTATTACTTTACAATGAAACAACCAAAAAGTGTATGTTGAAGAAGAAAGAAACATGAAATAATCGGTAGAACAGATTACCTCTTCTTCGACGCACCTCCTTTGAGCTTCCTCTTAAGGGACTAGAGTTGGTCTTTTGAGAAGATAAGAACCTCAAAAATGTTTCTATGGAAGTGTAGAAGATATATTTTTAGGGGGTTTTCTAGTATTATGTCTCAAGGTGTTGTGAAGAGGAGAGGGAGGAGGTTCCCTTTTATAAGAGAGAAGAGGTGCACCTTTGGAAACCTCAAAAATATTAATTTATAATAAATCAAACCCCACATAAAAACCTCCAAAAATGACTCCTATTCATATATTATATGAGATAGGGTTGTAATTTAATCATCCAATAAAATTTAGACATTTTTCTAATTTATTGTTAACCTTATCAACTTTATTTATCCTTATTTAATTTATTTAATCTTATTTGTGGTAATAAGATTCTAAATTTTAATTTGTTTTAAATAATTACATATATGTTATGAATTGTCAATAATTTGATAATTTATGACATGTTAGACCATATAAATTTTAATTAATAATTTTTAAATACTGTTGTGATTTTTAAACAATTTTATATTATGTTATTTTTATAAAATAACAATAGTGTCAATTTTGACACTATTGATTTATTTGAATTTAAATAAAATCCTCACCGAAGATATTATCAAAATGTAAGTTTAAATAGATTAATAACATGTCATATTATTCAATAAAGGTATTGGTGAACATTAAATAGGTAATATTATTTTTATTTTAATATTTTTGAAACCATTTATTTGATATTTCAATAAATAATATAATTTTAACATCACAGTTGTGTCACCTTTAATGATAATTATTTAATCCCTAAAAATTAAAAATAAATTCACATGATGTCTATGATATTATTAGATTTCTGGAGACTATACATGTTAGAAGTTTCATTAGGTTTATCACTAAATTAAAATTATTTTACTTATAAGATTTAATAGAGTGACATGTTGTCACTTTCTTTGGTATTAATTGTAATTAAATTATTTTCATGGTAAAACGTCTATAAAATTAATCTATTCTGACCCTTAGGTGATATGGGTCGACATTTAGTCATCAAATTTAATTTTTCAAGGTGTTAGTGTAATTTTATAATCTTATTTTTACCACTAATTTCCCGATATTCCTTTAATTGCAGTAAATAAATATTACCGTAGTTACTATTCATAATATCAAAAAAAATTAAAGTAACCTATTAACATAATTTGGTCCCAATGAATTCAAATATAGAATACATTTTTCAAAATTGTAAACACAGAGGTTGCAGTAATTAATCTCGTTCTTAAGAAACAGGTTTTAAAAGTTAAAACATTGCCAAAGATTGAAATGTTTTTACCTGTGAATTCAATGTAAAATCAATGGTAATGACATTAATTATATTAAATCGTAAAAATATAATATATTTATAGTTTAAAAAATTAAATATTATAATTTATCCATACAAATTATTGCGATGAAAAAAGTTATTTTTAATTAAAATATAGCGTGTTTTTACTATTCATTAACATATGAATTTTATCAGAATAATATGAAAAATATATGCCAAGTAATTTTTTTTATCCAGATTCCAAAGGAAAAATTTATTTTTCCAAATTGAACTTAAAAACATGTCAAAAACTAGATTTAAAGCGGGAGTTCCATTAAAAGGTGGAAAACTGTATTTTTTTAAAAATACTTATTTTACCTGAAAATTTTATATTTTTCTTATACAATGTTCTATAAAATGTGTTAGATGAATAATAATGTTATAAAATACAGAATACAGTTAATAATATTCATAATGGATAGTCCATAATAATATTATAACAATATATCGTTGTATAGTGAAACCCGGTATTGCGTATTATACACGATATCGGGGAAGGTCGCTATTGTGTGTAATGCAAGCCAAGTCAGGGATGCGTGCAGTTCAAGCACCCATTGGTGTTTCATACAACACAATACATCAATTAAATTAAAAATAATCATTCTCATAAAATCTCGGGTTGTTAAATATATGTTCCAAAATATCATAAAACATTAATCATATCACAACCTATGAAAAGAAATGGGGTTAATAAGTATTTCATCTTATCATAACCTATTAAAAGTGATTGGTATGATAATAAAATTATTATATCATAACCAATTGATGAAGAAATGGGCTTCAAAATAATTTACCCTTGGAACAACCCCTGTATGTGAAATGGGATTCATAAACATCTTGTAATACTAAACATAAACTATTTATAAAACAAAACATTTGTATTCTTGATCACTTAACACATAATGATTATGTAATATAAAATTATTTAATCATAGTTTTAAATTGTTTTTGATATATAATTTAAATTATTTTCTTTTGTAAAATATAAATTCACATTTGAAAACTATTTTCATTAAGACATAAAACATTTTGAATAACATTTTCATTACAAATAAAATTGAAAACAATATAATGGATACATTAAATTTAATTTAAAACATTTCATGGAGAAAATGGGCCTTTCACTTTAAATATTACATTTAAAAATATAACATTTTTATGTAGTTTTCATTAGAAATAACCTAGAAAACCTATAAAATGTTCAACAATGATAATATAATTAATTTCATAGGTAAAATATGTTTTTCAATATATATATATATTTTTTAAGAAAATAATTTTATTAAAAAAAACCTTGAAAACAACAAAATTATTGATGGAATAAATAATTGGTCATGATTAATGATAATTACATATATATTAAAATCAGTATTCTTTTCAAATTTCTAGTAAAATTCAAATCCGAATTATTTTGGAAAATTACATGAAGATTCATTTTATATTATTTATTTAAAAATTAAAACACAAATAAATATTTGCTTTGAAAATTATGAGGATATTTTAAAAAAATAGAATTTTTTTAATAAAATATATTTCATTCACAAATAGGGAAAAACTTCATATTTTCTTTAAAAAAAATTCTCAAATATTTTATGTACCATAGAGTTGAAAATGGAATAATTACATGAAAATATCCAGAATAAATGGATTAAAATAAAAAAATTATTTTATTAAGAGGTATATAATAATATTTTATGATAAAAAAGATAAACACAAATAATCCTAATAAATGATGTCACTGTATCATAGAATCATTACCACTTTGGTGAAATCAAATCATCATCCTCATTAACAAGTCACTATAAATGAAACATATTATATCATGAAATCATTATTATTCATGATATAACTAATAAATGGGAATTTATATATATAACCAGTAAAATAAAATTTGTGCATAACATATTAATTGCCTCAAGGAAGGAAAATTTGGATAAAATCCATTTTTTACTCTGGTAACTTTTGAACCATAACCCCATTAAAGAGTGATAGAAAACTGAATTTCTTAATCAAAAAAATATTAGGATAGAAATCATAGAATAAGCTAACAAAAATTATATACACCACAAAAAATATAAATGTGGTGAATATTGCTTCTATCTCCAAGAAATATAAAAGTGAGACACAAATCCCTAACCGTACGTCTCAACATACACTATAATCATTCAAACCACATGTGTAATTAAATAATATTATTATTAATTAGTTAAAGAAACATAATATATATATATCATAAAATATATAGTTTATTTTCCTTCTTTAATTATTTTTTATTAACCATTCCTTGTTAAAATTAATTTTCAGGTAATAACTGCTTAGTTTTTTATATATGTTTTGATTTTTTATTTTATGTGCCCTCATCATGATAATGGATCCATAATATATAAAAATATAATAACTAATTGATTATAATATTTATACATCAATTATCCATTTATATCCAATAATAATTTTTTTTAGAAATGATGTATGATACGAGCATGTAGTCAGTAAGTCATATGTACACATGTGCAACCTATCAATTATTCAATGATACTTATTAAAATGTGGAATGAAATTTAATATCATTATAGATTTATAGTAATATAATAAATAAAATTTCATATATTTAAATATAACTATACATATAATCCATGCGGTTTGGTGATGACAATAGAGGCACATATACTTGTGATGGCGGTAGTGCACACGTACATGAATGATGTCGTAATATTTATGTAAGTGAAATATGTATGAAATGAAATGTCATATATTATAATTTAATAATGATAAAAAATAATAAATTCCATAATTATTTCATGTAAATATCATATAATTATTTTCTATATTCTTATCAACTTCCATGTAAAGAATTAGGGAATGCTGAATCACCTTACCACATAATGTTTTAGTCCATCACACACGATCGACCTAATCTTATCCCCTAAAAATAGAAATAATAAAATGTTATATATGTTTAATGACTATATATTTATAAATAATTCACATATATCATATATAAACTTCAATCCACCATCATATCAAATCTTGATAAGTTGTAATGGAAAAATGAATGACATATTTTCGTGAGGTGTTAGTCCACCAAACTCACGAATGGTCATTTCATTTCAGATTTAATCGAATTGGATATGGTTATTAGTCATTAAAATTTAATAATAGCCAATTTATATTTAAGATATATAGTTTATTATATTATCATTTTATAATTATAATCGTATGATGTGAATGCAGAAATAAAATAGAAATTCTCATAGATAAATGTTACATCATCATCCAGTATCCCCCAATGGTTTTCAACAAAAACATTTCTATATTGAATATATATCCAAAATAAATATACTTGGATTATAATATGGTATTTATTGAGTTATTTGAGTATAAATTTAATGAAACAATGGAGTCTTAATGACCGAATAATAGATGATAGGGGTGGCATTTTATAAGTTTGGTGAGTGTAACCCTTATAATTTTTAAAAAAATTCAATTCTACTCATGTCGTTATCATAAATAAATCCTCTATAATTTTCTATTATCTATCCTAGAGGCTATATAGAATAAATAATACAATCAAATTCTGGTTTTCACAATATTTTAGGTCATTTATCCATTATTTTCTAAGCATAACCCTCCTGATAAATCAATTTTTTCCTTAACCACGATAAAATATTTTTATTATTTATAATATTCGTTTTTGTAAAAAAATAATTTGAATATATTTTAGATTATATTTAATTCTGATTTATATTTTCAAATCCATTTAAAAAAATTCACATAATCTGTAAAATAAATATTAATATTAATCTCACAAACGTGATTAGAAAGTAGGTTTTAAAAGTTAAAATATTTTCAATATTACAAAATATTATTTTAAAAATGAATATGAAGATTATTGAAATGAAATAAAATATATTTATGGTTCTAAAATTAAACAAATTATATATAGAAATGATAAATAAAAATTTACAATATAAATTAAAGGGTTATTTTTAATTAAAATATAATATTTGTTTTATTTTTATCGGAAAATATTTTTTTACATACATACCAATAAATAAACCTAGGATAATATTGTTATAAATTTTTAAAAAATATTGATATTTTTTAAAATAAATTTAATAAAAAAATTTATCACTATTTTTAGATTATGTTCACCATAAAAAAGCCTCAAAACAGCTCTTTAGAAAAAAATAATTTTTTTTGTACTAAATTGGATTCATTTTTATCTATTATATAGAAAACAAATAAAAATATTTTTTTACGATTTTATTTAATATATACTATATAAATTTCAATAAAAAATTTATTTTTTATTTTATTTTATTAATATGGAACATATTTGATTTTATAAAAAATGTTTTTTAGAAAATTATTTCCTTTATTCACAAATAGTTATTATTCTCATTTATATATGTGTAGTCACAAAAAACATAAATATATATACATTTTAAACGATATTTTGATTATTTATTTAATTCTTTTCATTCTCTCCATTCAAATAGCTCGGTGATACCAGCCATTAATAATAATAGTATTTTAATACTATGTCGTATTTCATTTAAACTCTGTGTTTTGTGTAATGCAATAAATACATGGGATTTTGTGTAAAATAATCCATACACATTGATGCATGTGAAGAAATATAAAATAAGTGTTGTGTATATTGTATTATATCTAATATATTAAAAAATTAAAAAATATATTTCGCATAATCTTTGGGTGTTACCTTCAACCACCGTTAAAATTAATTTATCCCGTGAAATTCATACCCATTGAAGCAAGACCAAATGATTTTACTATATCATTACATCATACAGATCCTATGTCTCTTCTTAAAGAATAGAGTTTCACCCCAAAATATTGACAAATGATTGGTCATGATTTACATAACCTTCTCTCTTCAATCCATAATATCAACATGTTGTACCTCATTAGAATATTATTCAATAGAAGTACAACCCCTGAATTTAGTATGTGAGATGAATCAAGTTTGTACTTATTTATGAGCGATACATAGAGCGCATCATGAATCAGATATATAAATACTATAATAATCAAATTATACTCTATTTTTCTGATATGTTCATGTATTTTAATGTTAAATGTATAACTTCGGATTTTATTTCCTTACATTATTACATGAATAAATTTATTGAAATTCTGTTTCATAAAATTCATAATCAAGGTCACATATATGGTTGATATAATAATATGTCTACAAAAAAATTGCAGTCCTAACATGTTTATGAATGTCTCTATCTTTTTTCCATCCCATCAACATTTACAAATCCTAATTAATTTCTTTTTATAACATCATTATTTTATGTTGGATTTCAAAACTTCCTTCAATAAAGGTATTAAAATTCTTGAGTGAAATATATTATTTCATGGAATCTAAATATGATGAAGGACATTATTGAAACCCTATTTTTAATCTAAATATCCCTATATTAACATATATTTTTGGGTTTAAATTCTTCTCTCAAGATGTCTATCTTTATGAGGATGATACACAGTGATGAAACAAAACTGTGTATCAATATCATGCTAAATACATCACCAAAACACAGAGATATAATCTATATTCTGGTATAATATTAGTAAATTTGGTACTCCATGAAACTATAACACTTCATTAATGTATATTCTAGATAGAATATTGAAATAAATATACTAACATAAAGGCATTAATTGTGTTATCTTCATAATGCGGTCGACAATAACACATTATTATGTTAACCTAATAGAAAAGGAAAAACCTAAGGGATATTAATAAAATTATTATTTTGTCCAAAATGTATAAAATTATTCCTCTTCAAATGAAATTTTCACTTTAAACAAAACTAATGGGTTACATTTCCATATTTTTGACATAAAATATACTTAATCATGAGAAACTCTCAAAACATAAAACCTCAAAAGTGGTAGTAATACCTTTTAACCCATGATCATCCTTAAACTCACAATATTATTATGGTATACATTACTCATATGTAAGTATCATTTGGATACATATAAGAATTCAATGGATAATTCATCATTTCTTCCATAAATTTTTCCATATATTATATAAAAACTTGTACATTGGATTAATGGTGTCAAACTTGTATTGTTAAAATATCAAATATGTTTTCATCATACTAGTTCATATTTATAGGGATATTTCCACATGAAATTTGACTATAGTTTGAATAATAATATTTTCATTGGGACTATTCATACAAAATTATACATAATATTCACAAATAATTAGAGGAGGATTAGTGTACCCTTGTCTCTTTATTAACTTCAATCATCATGATTTCATAATATTTTCCATTTTTCTTTGTCTTTATAGGATATTAAGATAGATAATTTTTATTAATCCTAATACTTTTAAATGTTTTAGTATAATTCAAGAAATCATTAAAATTGGAAAAATAATGTTTTTATGGTGCATTCTGTGTATATTAATCCATATTCAAATCATTAGTTAACTTATTACAATCAATGAGGAAATAAATTTCCCAATGACCATCCCTTCCATTGTTAAAAATCGTAATAGTTACATTAAATAAATTCACTTCATTCTTCTTCCAACACTTTTAGCCTAACGGAAATATCATATTATTCTCTTAATGGTTCTTTTATTTTCCTTTATATTAAATGATTGTCATATTTTCAAAACCATGAGATTGATATGCAACTAAAACCTTGATTTTTACCATAATGGACCATATTACAATTTTTTCATAGATACTGATGTAACATATGTGTAACTCTATTTAGGGAATTGGTTTAACGACATTGAATAATGATAAAAAATTCCTATATTTTATATGATTATACAATGAGAATATATAATATGTCTTCTAAAATGTTCCTCATTCATAAAAATTGATTCATCATAATTTTTATTGAGTTTTTGATATTTTTCTACATATTAATTAGGAGAGTACATAGAAATGAATTATTGAAAAATATCTTATTGAAATCATACTAATAAATGAATTTATTTTCATCTTATTGCCTCATATTCAGGATAATATTCCACCGTTGATATGCTTTACCTTCCAAAAGGAACACATCCAAAATTAATTTTTCATGTTTTAGGTTATGGGGAATGGAAAATATCATTTTAGTTATATTGGTCCATTGTTCTTCCACTGGAAGTTTATTGGTTCCATTAAATGAAGGTGAAAAATTCACAATTTATGAAATAATATAATGTTGTTGCCTCCACTGTTCATTGATAATTAAATATTTATTTATATATTAAGAGTTTTTATGGAGAATATATACAAGAATTATCATTATATATCCTATTATGTTCCGATTTGTAAGAGGAAAATCAATGTATTTTCATTTGTAATTTGTATTAACAGAGTTATTTCATGTTTCATCCATCAACTAAAACAAATTGCATAATTTGAGAAAAACTAATTATATACAAAAACCACATAGGGAAAAAATATTATTTATGGGGTCTAAATCATGATAAATTATTTTTAAACTATGACAAAATAGTATTAACCAAATTTATTCAGAATTATAACTTTTGTAAATCCATCATGATGGTTTTTTTGGAGTCTTGTAAATTTCCAAAGAATATCCCATAGTAGTGAAAACCCATGAATGTGGAAAGGGCTTTCTGTTTCCACCATTTGATTATCAATTCGAAGTAAATACACCATTTTCAATGTTATTTCTCTTAGTAACAGCATTTCCAAATACACATCCAATTTTAGTTTCAATATAGAGATTTAATTTTATTAAAATCAAATAATATAACCATTAGCAAAATTTTAAGATATTTTCATAAACAATGACTCATATTTAAACATTTCATTATATTATTCCCTCTAAATATAATTAAAAATATAACTAGGGATATAACTAATTTTTTCTCATCTTTGTTTTCAATTATTACCTAAACCATTCATTTCATTCAATCTATAGTGACCATATATTTTCAAATGTAAATATTTCAAATTTTGATAAACATTCAATACAATAAAAATGACATGAATAATGAACTAAATAGTTTAGTGCATTTTGAAAAATGGAACATGATAATCGTAATTAACCAATGATTTTAAATGTCTCCCATAAAAATCATCCCAATTAGTAGTCTTCAAAAATATTCCCTACGTGAATATTTCATCAAAATATTGATCAAGGAGGCATAAGAAAGTGTATGCTCATATGATTAGTAAGGGTAAAAAAGAGAGATATGTAATTATAATAACAATATATGGGAATAAAAATATGAATTAATATTTTAGAATCACACCTTTACAATCAAATATCATAATCTAGAGTCATGTAATACAAGCATAATGTTCATGAGACAATAATAATATTTAATCAATGAACATGATCCCTAAGAGCATAACATTGGTATAAGACATTTATGTTTGGAAACCACATAATAATATATGGATCTAAAAATATATTATAGGAAATACCACCATCTTGAATGTCCTTCTATTCTCATAGTGGAATGGTTTCACTAACCAAACCAATATTGTATTCAAGGTTAAATCTTAATAGAATCATAGTCAAAAAAGTATCTTACTGAACTATGTTCTCTCCACATTCTATAACTATATTTATTTATGATATTTACATCATTATCCAATGCATTAGATGGATATTTTGGCCCCACACGTAACATAATTAATTTCAAATTATATGTTCCACAAGAAGATAAAATATTCATCTTATCAGAGCCCTTGATATGAAATGGGGTTCATAAGAATATAATCATATCATATCCAATTAAAATAAACAAGTTTCATAATAAATTCATCATTTCATTACCTATGGAAAAAGAAGTAGGTTTCATATGCATTTCCATTGGGTATAACCAAAAAATGTGAAATGGGAATCATAAACATCTTATCGTCATTATGTTAACCATTACGAAAAACAATAAGAATTTTATTCTGGGATCATCATTAAAAAATAATTATTATCAAAGGATATGATTATAGATTTATTTTTTTTTTTTGAATTTTTTTTAAATAATTTCATGACGAAAATAACTTTCCCACCATGAAAACACATTAATTTAAATGTAAATCATTTTGAAAATTATTTTATATAAAAATTATCTTCAAAAATATGATGGAATATATAACTATAATTTAAATATTTTTATAACAGAAATATCCTTTTCTATTTGAACCACTTTTTAATTCATAAAATAATTGGAAGATAAATTTCTCGGAAAAACAATAAATACTATAAAAAATTATTTAAAAAATTAATTAAAACATTTCTTGGGGAAAAAAATTTCAATTTGAAAAATACTTCTAAAAACAAAAACAATTTTACAATACACTTTTATGGAAGTAAATTTGGAACAGTTAAAATGTAATCTTCAATGGAATTATTTATCATGATGTCAGCTAATTACGTACAAGTTAATACAAATATTTATGTTGGTCAGAGTGGATACTCAAGAGGTGGTGAATTTTGTTCCAATTAAAAATTTCTGTTAAAAATATTTCTCTTTAAATCCCCCAATTTAAAAACAAAGTTAAACTATAGTGAATCTATACAAAGTGTAAATGATCAATTAGTTTCTCAAATATTTATTAGGTCTCAATTGACTTAATATGAAGATTAAATTAACTTTTGAAACTGACTTACTGATTTACAATAAGTATAAACACTTTCAAATTTAACTATCAAAGTAGCCTTAAAAAAGTTTTGTATTTCAATGTAATAGCAGCGGAATAAGTACATAGTTTACATATAGACTTAAATTAAAAAACATAGCAGATTTAACCAAAAGGTCCATTCTCAAGCCGAGACTTAGTCCTCTCAACAATTTATATAAATTGATCCACACCCTGGATTTGGGTTAACAATAGTGAATGACTTTCCAGGACACACAGGGACCTCTACCACAGTTTTTTGTGGGAAACAAAAACACTGACCAGGTCACACAAGGACCTCTTCCATAGTTTTCGTGGGTAAACAAGAGTAAAAAATTTTGGTTTGAGGATTTTGATATCCTCTAGTTCAGCACAGGAGTCGGTGTGTGTGTGTATGATATATAGGGTACACACACAGCTCAAAAATATATGTAAAATAATCACTAAGAGAGAATGTATCAGAGTGTAGAAATCTCGAGTGATTGGAAGTGCATCTCTAGACTTGACGGATTTAGCAAAAATGTTTCTAAGTTCTTCTCCGGTTTTTCCCTTGAAAAACAGAGTATTGTGATTCACTTCCTTCACTTCCATTGTAGGTGTTCATCTCAAGTATGTGTATTCATTATAGTTCTTGAGCTTCTTCTTTGAACTTCCATTGTTGATGTATATCAATGTTCTTCATGTTCTTCTTATCATGTACGTGTATGGAAGAATTATCTCTCTTTTTGTATCATCATATCTGTTGTATATCTGTGTGAATCTTTTTGTGTGTTTTTTTACTATAGCTCAATCTTCCTTTTATTCCGCAAGATCCAGAAGTAGGAATGATTACCTTTTTAGAGGTACGAGGTACGGTCCCCTGACGTGCCAACAATAAACATTAAATAACATTAATTGCATTAAAAATATCAAAAATGACTGTTAGAGTTAAATACGAATTTATAGAAATTCAAACAGTTTTCATGACTATCGGTGACTCATGTGATCGGTGAGACATTTTGATTTTGTATTGGTTTCAGTAGCATCAGCATCGGTGTCTCAGCATCGGTTTCTCAGCATCAGTGTGTCAGTATCAGTGTCTCAGCATCGGTGTCTCAGCATCGGTGTCTCTTTAGATCTTCGGTAGCTATCGGTGCGACCGTTCATCATCGGTGCGACCGTTCATCATCGGTGCGATCGTTCATCATTGGTGCGACCGTTCATCATCGGTGTGACCATTCATCATTGGTGCGACCGTTCATCATCGGTGCGACCATTCATCATCGGTGACTCAGGAAAATGACTATCGGTGAGTCAAGATGAGGAATTCTTACAATGTGTCTGTTCAATCCAGAATACTTCCAGGTCAACCATAACCATACAATGATCATAGATAAACAATTGTAGAAATGATTTAAAAATATTTAGAACAATTTGAACAAGATATTAAAAAAACTATGATTTGTGATTATTAAAATAACTATTCCACAGAGAGTTCAACAATCTCCCCCTTTTTGATAATCACAAATCAATGGCATAAATGAAGAGAAAATACAATTTTATATTCATTATGATCCCCCTATAAAAATTAATATATGCCAAAGGATAAAACATGGTTAGAATAGCAAGCTGAATATATATATAAATGAGGCATTCTCCTCTTTTAACAATTCTCCCCCTATGTATACATGCCTCTGATAAATAGCCTGCATGGGCATTCAGGTCACCCATCCAGACATGATGCATCCAGAGATGATGCATCTACTTTCTCTTTGTGATTTCTCTCCCCCTTTGGGATTATCAAAAAGAGGAGATTAAAGTAAGATAAGCAGGAAGATTTCATACCAGCAAAGGGTACACATATTACAAAAAAAAGAGAATAGTTCTGGAAAATGAACACCCTATCAAAAAAATGACAGTAACAGCTATTTCTCTGGGTGCAACAGAGCATTTCCTTTAGAAGTAGGAGGAATTTAAGGTCCAGAAGGTTGTTGGGTAGAAGGTGGAACTGGCCTTATGGAGAAAGGAGGTAGGACAACCCGAGCTGGACGAACTGTGGGTTCCAAGGTTAACTACAGCAAAGAAGGTCATTCTGAAGGTTGTTGTTGAAAGACTGGTCTAACACTGGAAAGAGCTTGAGAAACAGACATCTGGCCAGGAGAAACATCTGATTATTGCAGAGTCTCAGCTTTAGGAAAAACAATGGCGTTTTCTATCACATTAAGGTAGTGTTTTAGCATGTTGATTAAGTCCTGAATGACTTCTCCACTGTACTTCATGGCTTTTTCAAAATCATCTTTATTTTGCATGAAATTTTCTAAAGTGGGGGTAATATATTTTAACTTCTGAACTTGAGCATTAAAAGCATGAGTCAGTGGAGGTAGTCTTAGATTATCAGCCAGTACTTTAAAATGATGATTCAAATCATGCTTTTTGTTGATCTTAGAGAAATAATTATCTACATTCTACTTAATCTTGTTCGGAGCTTTTGTAGAATCCGCTAAATAAAACTATACCATTTTATGCACATGATCATTATGATCTTTAATTTTCTTCAAAGAATCTAAATCTAAAATCTTCCAAAGAGCCGCCAACTCTTCTCTAACAACATCTCTTAAGGTATCTAATTCTCGACCAGTGATCTTGGTCACCTTGGCATTGCCAGCCTGAGCAATAACCTGAGTAATCTCAGCTTTTACCTTCCTCAAATCTTATTTCATCAAATGTTCTATCAGATTTCTTATATCTTCCATCATTCCAGAGATGGTTGTCCTGAACTCACCTGAAAAAGAAACAAGATTGATGCCTAACTCCGTAAGTGTTTGATTCAAAGAGGTAACATGCCTACCAATTGATTCACTGTAATTGCATAGGTCTGGTTTGATAAGGTTTGCCACTGTTTGAGCCAAATCATTCATAGCAGCATCAGATAAAGTCAAAGTAGTAGGATCAGGAATATGAGATAACTCAATTTTCACAGTCTCCCTAATAGCTTGAATCAATTCAATCTTGAAATTATCAAAATCCGACTGAGCAACTCCCAGATCATGTCTACTTTGAGATACTAAAGGATCTGGTTTGCCATCTATTATTTGAAAAAACTCGGAAATGAATTGAGCCTTAATAGAGTCACTTATGCCTGCAAGATCCACTTATACACCTTCCTCTTCCTCTGGGTAGTCTAATCCTAGAACAGTAAGACCTGGATGCTCTTCCCATGCCTCTTTGCATGATGGGTATATAGGTTTCACAAACTGAGCTCGTCCATAATTTTCAGTAGGGACTTCCTCATCCACATTACTCACCAACTGTTCTGTCCTCTCAGAGTGAGGAATATGATCTTGCTCAAGTGGTTGGGGTTGAGGATCATCTCATATCACATATTGACCTTCTAAAGGTCGAGCATCATCATCATAATCATTACTTTCACTGTCACCGCTACTACGATCACCATCAGCATCAGCCTTATCACCATCACCACCTTCATCATCATCATTATTAACTGATCTCTCATTCGAATTGTCTGTACATCCATATTGATACCCACATAAGTTGATTCAGTAGTCTCTCCTTCTTCATCATCATCTAAAAGCAGTTCAATTTCTGGTGAATTTAGAGGAGGACATGCTGAACCAAATTTCATCCTTCTTCTCTTTGGGCTAACAGTATCAGGATCACTCCTTTCATCAGGAGATGATTCATCCTCTTTTTTAGCATTTAGATTCTCATTAGATTCTTCTTCTTCTTATGTTCCTTTCTTACTGGATTCACCAGTTTCTTTAGGAGAAACCACTTCCTCTTCTTCATCTGAATAGATCACTTCCTCACCAGGATTTAAGCTAGGATCTCTTACTTCCCTTGGTCTTCATGGATGATCAGTAGGATCGAAAGAATCATATAACTTTTCTTCATTAGCAACCCTGGATTTCTTCCATGGGTTCCAATTGATTTTCATTCTATTACAAATAAAATTGTTAAAACACAAGTTAACTGAGAGATGCAGTCATCTCCATCATCCACACAGCCTAAAAATTACATCATGGTAGAAATTTGTTTAGAATAAAACAGAGTGGTAGCTTTGTTTGAAGGTTTTATCATCTCAGTAATATGCTCGAAAAAATATCTACATCGATTGATCATTTCACCATTCAGCAGAAGAAAAAGTTGAAAAACATCTTGATACATTACTGTAGAAAAGTCACCTTTTCTCAGACATACCTGGTGTTGAATAAATTTGAACAAGATTCAGCTCTCACCATCCAACTCAGCAGCAATTATCCTTCACGATTCAGACTTCCCAGTCAAAAATTACAGGGCTAACTCATAAGAAATGTAATCAGTTGTGGGGGGAATATTACTAGAATAGTCCTCGTATCTTCCATTGTGAGGTACTCCTAGACATTCAGCACATTGTTTTGATGAAAATGTAATATTTTTCCCTTTTACTATAGAAGACAATCTCACAGCCTCTACTCCATCCAAATCTATATCCAGGTTCAAATTGAACTCATGCAATAGCATCGGGTAAAAGACTCTATCATTATTATAGAACCACACCTTCCAGCCTTGAGTTTCCAAAACATTCAAGAGAACAGACTTCCTAGATAAAACCCATTCCGAACAAATTTCCTTTTTAGATATAACATCTCATTTTTCTAGATCCAGGTTCAGAAACCACTGTGTCATACTGCTTGACTCACCTCAAGCATGATTGATAGGTGAAGTTCCTTCAGATTCCTTGCTCTGCCTCTTTTGCTTGGCCATTTTGAGGTTTTTAGACAATCGAGAGGCTTGGAATGATTCAAAAGGCTTAGGTAACAGAGAAGAGAGGATAGAGTTCGGCTGGAAATGGAAGGTCAACAATCTTTAGAGAATGGAATAGCCGTGTGTCATTATTTGTATCATTTAGTGTTATATATAATAAAATATATATTAAGTAAAACAATGTCGTTTTTAAACACACAAAAATAGTATGACCCAATCGGTAGCACTAGTAAATATGAAAGATCGGCTTGACAGATCAGTTTCACAAATCTTTCATACCTAACTCTCATTTAATCGAGTTTAACATTTCACAATTTAAGGGATTGGTGAAAATATCGGCTAATTGATGTTCAGTACCTATAAATTCTAGAGTGATATCACCTTTTTTATAGTGATCTCTCAAAAAGTGATTTCTGGCATCAATGTGTTTGGTTCTAGAGTGAGACAGAGGGTTCCTTGAAATGTTAATTGTACTAGTGTTATCACAGTTAATTGAAATATGCTTAAAATCATATCTATAGTCAAAAAGAGTGTGTTTAATCTACAGAATTTGTGCACACCAACAACCAGCAGCAATGTTTTTTGCTTCAGTAGTAGATAATGCAACCGAGTACTGTTTTTTACTACACCAAGATACAAAGGATTGACCCAATAAATGACAAGTTCCAGATGTGCTCTTCCTATCTAACTTGAAACCAGCAAAGTCAGCATCTGAATAAATGATTAGCTCAAAATATTGTCTTTTTGGATAAAACAAGCCTAAGTTTACAGTGTGTTTAAGATACTTAAAAATTCTTTCAACAGCAATTAAATGAGATTCTTTCGGGTTAGCTGGAAATCTTCCACACATACACACACTAAAAATAATATCTGGTCGACTAGCTATAAGGTAATGAAAGATTCCAATTATACCTCTGTAATTGGTTTGATCCACTGGTTTTCTAGCTTCATCTACATCAAATTTACATATTGTACTCATAGGAGTATCACTTTACTTAATATTATCCAAACCAAAACGTTTTAGAAGATCCTTTATGTATTTACTTTGAGTCAAAATAATACCATTTTTATTTTGAAAAACTTGAAATCCATGAAAATATTTACGTTCTCCCATTAAACACATTTAAATTTCATTTTTCATAATCTTTGAAAATTCAGTACATAAAGAAGGTTTAGAAAATCTAAAAATAATATCATCAACATAGATTTGAACTATTAAAACATCTTTAGAAATTATTTTAATAAAAAGAGTTGGATCAGCAATCTCTTTAGTAAAACGTTTTTAAAGAATACAATTACTAATTCTATTATACCAAGCTCTTGGAGCATGTTTTAATCAATATATAGCTTTAAAAAGTTTAAAAACATGATTTTGAAAATGATTATTAATAAATCCAGTTGGTTGTTCAACAAAAACATCTTCAACAATAAACCCATTTAGAAAAGACCTTTTGACATCAATTTGATATAACATGAAATTCAGATGAGCAGCATATCCAAGTAAGACTCTAATGGATTCTATTCTGGATACAGGTGAAAAGGTTTCCTCATAGTCTATACCATCTTCTTGACTAAATCCTTGTACAACTAGCCTAGCTTTGTTTTTAACTATGTTTCCAGACTCATCAACTTTGTTTCTAAACACCTATTTTGTGAATATTGTTAAAGTTTCTTCAGGTCTGTCAACTAATTCCCAGACTTTGATTCCTTCAAATTGATTTAAATCTTCTTGCATAGCCATTACCCAAAATTCATTATTGATAGTATAATTGACATTTTTAGGTTCTTGATGTGAAAAAAATGCTTGATGTTCAACCTGGTTTCTTAGAGAAGCTCTAGTTTGTGTCTCTCTATCAAGATTACCAACAACAGCATCAAAATGATATTCTTTATAATTATGGTTGATCTAGTAAAGGTAGGACTATAAATTTCTAGTTCTTCTCTAGGTTCGGGTTCATTAGGTAATGATTTTGGAATAAATCCAGAACTTGTTGTCTTTATCGCAGGTTCTTTAGATTTGTCATTAAGGTCCAGAACAGATAAATCTTATTCAAGATTTTCAAGAGAGGTTTTAGGCTCATGTGGATTAGTTTAATCAAATTTGATGTGAACAGATTCTTCCACACACTTGGTTCTTTTATTGAAAACTCATATGGGGTCTTCTTAAGAACTGGTCTAATTAAGACTCTATTAATGATATAAAAAGATGTATTGACAGCTTCAGCCCAAAAGGAAATAGGCAGGTCATATTCATTAACCATAGTCCTTGCAATTTCTTGAAGGGTTCTATTTCTTCTTTCTACTACACCATTCTATTGAGGTGTCATAAGAGCAGAAAACTTATGACATAGCGATTATGTGAGCAATAGGATTCAAACTCATGATTCTCAAACTCACGGCCATGATCACTTCTTAGGGTTTTAATCTTAAGTCCACTATGGTTTTCTACAGACTTGGAAGATTTGACAAAGTAAGAACAAACTTCACTTTTGTGAGCTAAGAAGTATTCTCAAGTATATCTAGAAAAGACATCTACTAGAACATAGACATAGTTCTTACCATTTAAAATAGAAACTATTGAGGGTCCGAACAATTCCATGTGAACCAACCCAAGAGGTTGAGAAGTATAAACTTCTTTCTTTGAATTAAAAAAAACTTTATGTTGCTTTCCCTTTTGACAGGGATTACAAACTTTGTCAATTGGGAATTCATGTTTAGGTGTGTGTCTATCCAAGTTTTTCTCAGTTAATTTTCTAAGTGAATGGATGTTGTAGTGTCTTAATATTCTGTGCCAAAGACAAGAATAATTATTAAAAGAATTTAGACAAGTATCATTTTTCTTAGCTAAATAATTTAAATCAGCTACATAAACATTTTCATTTCTTAAAGAAGAAAAGACAAAAACATTTTTAGAATTAAAAACAATACAAAAATCACTTTCAATTTTGACATTAAAACCATCATCACAAAATTGGGAAATACTTATCAGATTATATTTCAGTCCATCAACAAATAAAACATTGGAAATTAAAACTGAATTAGTGATACAAATTTGGCCTAGGCCGATGATTTTTCCTTTAGAATTATCACCAAAGGTGAAATTGCCTCCATCAATCATTATTAAACTCTTTAAGAATGAATAATCTCCAGACATGTGTCTCGAACATCCACTATCCATTTACCATACCTTCTTGTGATAAATCTTCATCAAGGTTTCCTACAAAATAGATTTAGACGAAAAATTACTTTGGTACCTAGATCTTCTTGGGTCCAGGCAGGTTAGCAATCAAAGATTTTGGTACCCAAATTTGTCTTATAGGTTTCATACAATTTACAGAAACAATAAAATTTGAATGATAAACTTTATTTGATCTAAAATTATGTGAATTACTATTTTAATCATATGAATGTCCAGAACTATAACTACCAGTATTCTGTCCAGATTTAGGAATAAATCTATTCTTAGTAATCTGTCTCCGTCCAGGTTTGTAGCCTATTCCAGTAGTGTATTTGGGAGCTACTTTCATTCCTATCATTTGAGTTAGTTTATCTTTTCCATTTGTAAACATCTTTAAGTCTTTTCAAAGTTGCTCATTTGACATTTTTAGTTCAGTGTTTTCCTTTAACAGTTCAGCATTTTTCTCTTTTTCAATGGTATGTTAGGTTTTAACAGTAGTAGTGAGAGCATGTTGTTTCTTAAATGTTTTTTATTTATACTTAAGTTCATTGCATGTCTCTTCTAGAAAATTACAATATTCATATAATTCCTCACTAGTCATGTTTTCAAAATTAGAATCAGATTTTGCATCATCTCTAGAATAATAAGAATTTAAAATAGGAGTATCTGAGGTTACCTCATATGTGTTGGTCATGAAACACATGTTGGCAGGATTCTTCTCAGAATCAGACATTTCACATTCACTTGTACTATCTTCTGATGCACTCCATGTATCCTTCATAGATTTCTTGTACTTACTATCTTTTTAATCATATTTCTTCTTGAATTTTAACTTTGGGGAGTCTTCTTTAATGTCTCCTTTTTTCACTCGTAGAAAAAAACTCCATCACTTGTATCTAGATTTTTCCAGTACTTCTTCCAATGTCCCTTATTGTCATACTTTCCTTTGTAATTTGATTTTGTGAAAAATTTAATCTTCCTATATAATTTCTTAAACCTCCTGGCCATCTGAGCCATTTCAGCATCACTATCTGAGTCAAAATCTTCACTGGTTGAACTCTCTGTATGTATTTGTATTTTCTCCTTGTCTTTTCTCTTTGAAGTAGTAGTCTTGAAAGCCACATATTTTCTCTTAGGTTCATCATCTTTCTCTTTATTTACCTTGAGTTCTTCCTCTTACATCATGATCTTACCAATAAGTTCTTTAACAGGCAGAGCTCTAATGTCACATGATTCTCTGATTGAAATAGATGTTCCTCTCCATCGGTCTGGTAAACATCTAAAGATTCTCGTGATTTGTTCCTTTGCGGGAATAGCCTCTCTGATTGAATTCAATGTATTGACTATCTCATTGAACCTGAGATACATATCAGAAATAGGTTCATCAGTATCCAATTTAAAATTATCATATTTAACAGTATACATATTCAATCTCATTTCTTTAACATTAGTTGTTTCTTCATGAGAAACACCCAAAGTATCCCAAATTTCAAAAGCAGTTTTACAAGTAGAAATTCTATTAAACTCCTCATCTCCTAAATCACAGTACATGGCATTCATGGATTTATATTTATTATTGTAAGCAATCTGTGTAGGTCCATCCCAAGTTGTTCGTTCAGTTTCTGGAATTTTATATTGAGATTATATAGCAGTCCAGATATAAAAACCCATAATTTCTAAATGAATTTTCATTTTAAGTTTCCACTAATCATAGTTTATACCATTGATGAAAGGTGGCATGTTAGTAGTAGCACCCTCTAGTCTATTTTCCAGAGCTAGATTTTAGAAAGATAATTTAATGAGATAAAATTTAGAACTTGCATAAATTTAAGATCTTTAAATATGCAGCTAAAATAATAGTTGAAAAAACATAGTGTTTCAAAAATCATTAAACAATAACAAAAATACCTTTGATACCAAATGTTGGTCGGAGTGGATACTCAAGAGGGGGGTGAATTGAGTTCCAATTAAATATTTCTGTTGAAAATATTTCTCTTAAAATCCCCCAATATAAAACCAAAGTTCAACTGTAGTGAATCTATACAGAGTGTAAATGTTCAATCAGTTTCTCAAAGATTGATTAGGTCTCATTTGACTTAATCTAGAGATTAAATTAACTTTTGAAACTAACTTACTGATTTACAATAAGTATAAATACTTGCGAATTTAACTATCAAATCAGCTTTAATATAGTTTTTTATTTCAATGTAATAGAAGTGGAAAAAGTATATAGTTTACTTATAGATTTAAATTAAAAATCACAGTAGAGTTAACAAAGAGGTTCAGTCTCAAGTCGAGACTTAGTCCTCTCAACATTTTATATAAATTGATCCACACCCTGGATCGGGGTTAACAATAGTGAATGACTGTCCAGGCCACACAGGGAACTCTACCACAGTTCATTGTGGGAAACAAAAACAATGACCAGGACACAGAAGGACCTCTTCCATAGTTTTCATGGGTAAAAAAGAGTAAACAATTGTGGTTTGATTATTTTTATATCATCCAATTCAGCACATGAGTCAGTGTGTGTGTGTGTAAGATATATAGATTACACACACAACTCAAAAATGTAAGTAAAATAATCACTAAGAGAGAATGTATCAGAGTGTAAAATGCTCTAGTGATTGGCAGTGCAGCTCTAGACTCATTGGATTCAGTAGAAATGCTTCTAAGTCCTTCTCTAGTTTTTCCCTTGAAAAAAAGAGTATCATGATTCACTTCCTTCATTTCAAGTATAGGTGTTCATCTCAAGTATGTCTAGTCGTTATAGCTCTTGAGATTCTTCATGGAACTTGTGTTCTTGATGTATATAAATGTTCTTCACGTTCTTCTTCTCATGTACGTGTATGGAATAATTATTTCTCTTTTAGTATCTTTGTATCTGTTGTATATCTGTGTGTATCTTTTTCTGTGCTTTTTTACTGCATCTCGATCTTTCATTTATTCCACGAGCTCCGGTAGTAGGAATGATGACCTTTTCAGAGGTACGAGGTACGGTCCCCTGACATGCCAACAATCAACATTAAATAAATTTATTACATTAAAAACAACAAAAATTACCATTAGAGTTAAATATGAATTTATTGAAATTCAAACAGTTTTCATGACTATCGGTGACTCATGTGATCGGTGAGACATTTTGAATCTGTATTGGTTTCGGGAGCATCAACATCGGTGTCTCAGCATCGGTGTCTCAGCATCAGTGTGTCAAAATCGGTGTCTCAGCATCGGTGTCTCAGCCTCGGTGTCTCAGAATCGGTGTCTCCGCATCGGTGTCTCATCATCGGTGTCTCACAATCAGTGCCTCAGCATTGGTGTCTCTTTAGATCTTCGGTAGCTATCGGTGCGACCGCTCATCATCGGTGTGACCGTTCATCATCGGTGTGACCGTTCATCATCGGTGCGACCGTTCATCATCAGTGCAACTATTCATCATCGGTGTAACCGTTCATCATCGGTGTGACCGTTCATCATCAATGCAACCGTTCATCATCAGTGACTCAGGAAAATTATTATTGGTGAGTCAAGATGAGGAATTCTTACAAAGTGTCTGTTCAATCTAAAATACTTCCAGGTCAACCATAACCATACATTGATCATAGATAAACAATTGTAGATATGATTTAAACATATTTTGAACAAGTTGAACAAGATATTAAAAGGAAATAAATAAAACTATGGTTTTTTGTTATTAAAATAACCATTCTACAGAGAGTGCAACAATTTCTTTCCTATTATTAGTTAAATATGATAGGTAATTATTTTGGAAGATGAATTGAAGACTCCTATTAAAATATTAATATAATTATAAAATGGTTAACAATGTATTTTTTTAAATAATAGGATATTTATAAAACATTTTTATATGAATATTTGAAACTTTTGATTTTGAATAAAATATATTTTCATCAAAGGAGGAATGTTAATATGAATTTTCCTAAAAACCATTTAAATGTTATTTCATGTACCCAAGAGTTAAAAAATGGCACTCTTACTATATAATATCATGGATAACAAATTCATATGAAATATCATTAGTTTATTTAGAGATATATTATAATATTTTATTATCACAAGCATTATCAAAGACAATATCTATAAACAATGACTTTGTATCATGAAATCCTTATCACTTTGGTAACATTGAATCACAATAAGGACGAAGGAATAAAATTAAATAAAAATACAATATAATTAAAAGTTTATTAATGATATAAAAGACCTACTGTTAAGTATATACAATTTATAACAGAATATAGAGGCATAACATGACATATTTCTAAATGAATAAAAATAGTGAAAACAATACCTTACTGTAATGACCATGAATTCTATCAATGAAATTTCTATTATTATAATTATTAAATATAATATTAATCACCTAAAATCATTTAAATAACACAATAAAAACATTATTAATGAATGATTAATGAAATAAGAGGTATTTTTAGATGTCAAAAAACATATACCGATGAAATAGAAACATTCCGTTTAGAATAGTAATATGACCCTTATGAATAGTAATCTTGCCAAAGGAATTGTAACATAACCAATGAAAGTATAAATATAATTTTTAAATATTATAAATCAACTTATGATATAATTATATAATTGCATCAACAAATGAATATTTTATTAATTATTAATTATATGTTGTTATTTTTGCGATTAAGTAATATTTTTATTACAAATTTATAATTAATAACAAGATTAATTTGAAGATTAATATTCCATATATTTATTCATAAATTGACAATTTTTTTATTTATTATTTCAGGTTAATTACGTTATTCTTTCGTTAAATTTTTAGAGTGTTAAAAAAATAAATTATAATTTTAAAAACTGTATTTTCTTGAATAAATGATGATATTATTTAAAAAGAAAATTTCTCTTATTTGGAATATTATTTATATAAAATTAAATTCATTTTTTAATTCTACATTTTAAAAAATGGTTACAGTGAATGTTTTGGATATTTCTAAAATACTACAATATTTACTGAATAGTAAAATACGATAATTTACTATAAATGTTAAATATATGAATTAATGAGTCATAACTCATACCATGGATGATGTAAGACAATAATCTCTAAATATTAATAATTATTTTAATATATTTGGTCAAAATTATATATTTAATCACAATATTGAACCAAAATAAAAAATTAATGAATAAAATATTCAAACCACTCATCTCCTCTACTATAAATATCACCCTTCACAACCCATTCTCATCAATTCTTCCAAGATTTTACGCTTATCAAATTTCTGACCAATATTCATCCCAATTATCTCTCCAAATTCTACGATTTCATTGGTCTATAAAAATGATCAAATTTTTCACATAAAGAGGTTCTTAAGAAGGAGAAAATCATGAGGTAAAAACCACTTTCTTCTATTATAATTTTTTTCTAGTTACTAACTTTTTTTATTATATCCTCAAATACACATAAAAAATTATTAGAATAAATACACTACATTAAATATATTGGTAATATTTTATGAAAATTTAATAATCCATTATAAATCCCATCTCCATTATTTCTTATTCTAAAAATGAAAACGTCATCATTGTGCTACTTTTTCATCACCTTCACGGAAAAAAATTTTCATTTTACTTCACCATCTAAAATGATATTCATAAAATTATTTTAAAGGTTGATACATATTATAAAATTTATTTTACAACCCTTTTTAAGTTCTCTAATTATCTTATTTAAATAAAAATAAATTATAAAAAAATAATAATTCGTTCTTATTTAAAACCGCTAAATTTTTTCTAAATGATTATCATTAACAAGCTATCTAGAGATTCATCATCATATTTTCAAAGAATAAATATATACATTTCTTTATATTTTTTTCATTAATAACATGTAATTAAAATTTTATTTAATTTTACCCATTTTACATGAACTTTATTACTTATATACAATTAAACCAATCATGAAAAAAATGAAGAAAATGCTCACGAATAATGAATTTAAACGCTATAACTCATCAAAAAATCATCAAATTAACTTAATAAAACAATAAATTATAAAATAAATATATAAAATGTACATAATAATTTAATTAAGGTATTTTTCTAGGACATTAATATTGCATGTAGAACACATTCAGACAAACAGTATGGATTTTCTTTCCAAACAATAATTTTCAGTAGAGTTTTGATTTCATCATATATACATCAATGTAATTCTTAATTATTATTATATATTTATTCTATCTTCTACATCCAAAGATATTTATCCATATCATTTCATCATTCGTTGTTCGTAATTATAGGTTTTACAAGGTTCATGTATCAATTTTTTCTTGATACGCACACCCGATTAATGAGAACATCTCAATTTTAATACCCATTATCATGTAAAATACATATAATGTTTTAAGAGACAATTCTTTTCTAAATTAACATATTTTTAAATAAAAATCTCTATTTGATCATTTATGGTTTTATACAATTGATCATGACAAGTAGAAATGAATTTTTCCAAAAAAATGCTTTTATGAAAAGTAAAAAAGTGTATTTCTCACAAGAAGTACTCAATGATTTTATTAGAATATTTTCATCAATTTATAAAAATATGTACAATAATATTATATGTTGAGATTTATATCTTATGACTATTATCTACCATATTTTACTAAATTTTTTATGATCAATTTTACAATTGATGTTTTATCTTGACACCATTCACCACACTAGTTAGAATGGTCAGTGGTTATTTTTACAGAATGATGAATTAAATTTATATTTAATATATATATATGATGATTATGTTTAACCCCATTAAAATAATGAATAAATTTATAATTACCATGTCATTTTTAGGGATCCCTTTATCTACTTTATACATCGGCAGGCCTCCTGAGACAAACTATATATGGTTCTCACTAAGGCCTTACACATTTATTACACTCTTGGGGAAAAGACTTTACATTCATAGATTTATAGAAATATGCGATGATGGAATATTTATAATGTCCCAAATTATAAATTACATCATTATGATATTATTTATTGATAATGTATATAAATATTCTTAAATTAGAATATCCACGGTAAAAATTCATTCTCATGTGACCATTTTAATTTCATTATCTATTATTATTTCATTAATCAGGTATTATGATCATGTTTATTCTCTAACATCATGTGTTTTTAGTAATTCACAATGAATTATTGTTTATATTTTCTTTTTCTGTACTATATACCCTTACAGAGTATCTGAGCTCACCCAATTCATATGTTTTATTATTCCCCTGGATAAAATTTTGTATATTATGAATGAAATTAAAAGATAATTTAGGATTTAAGGATGATTCCAAGGGAATTTCTATTTTTTATTTCTTTTTTGAGTTATAATTCCAAAAATATGTTTGTATATTGGTTTTGAAACTAATGAAAAATTTGGTTCTTCAGGATAGGACTTCCTTGTTTATTATACCAATGTTATTAAGACAGGCATTGGCTCTATGAAGATGAGGATGGTGTATCTGTAGTTGGTATCATTGGAAGCTGAGAAGAATCCTTGGAAAATATATTTTGGAAACATATATTTGGAAACATAACACTAAGGTATATTTTAAGGATATGTATAGAAGAACGTCATAATGTTTTTGAAAGGTAGATATTATGTGGGTCTTCATATCAATACACCAATTTCTGAATACTATAAGTATACATAGTTCTAGAATATATTTACCTAGAGGTAAAAACTTCGATAATGTGTCCCAGAATTAGCTCAATGCCACTTAGTATACAGAAGGGGTAGTACTTGGAACATAGTTTGAATATCCTAGGGGATATTATCATAAAAATTGACATTTTCATTACAACCCATAGATAAGTTTTTAAAATTAAATATTTCACTAAAGATACCATTTTTGGGAAAATGTGAATAGCTATAAAAAAAATTATTTTATGTGTTCTGATATTTATAGATCATATATTTTAATTCATAATATAATTTATGGTAGGAAATTTTTTATAAATGGTTCCTAGTGGAATGAAACAAACTGTATCAACACACATATCTCATGTATGTATTGGCCTATTGTGCATGATACTGACACTAGAATAGGATATGAAACTTGAGATGATAATATTATAACTATATTGGCATAACAAACTATGGTTATGAATTATAAACTTACCCATACAGAGCATCACACTCCACAACATGTAGGAACAATGTCAGACAACATTATGCGAAAACATCCTCCATCATTCAATGGGACTACAAACCCATTTATAGATAAGTAGTGGATATGTTTTTGTGAAAAGATATTTCACACATTAGAATGTAATGAAAGTGAGAATTTTTTCATGGAGGTTTTTATTCTCATGTAAAATTAATCTCAATTTTTTCTATTGATTCAAAACATGAAGAAGGAATATAAAAGAAAAAACATTGAATGGATGGATTTTAAGGAACATTTATTGGAATTATATTTTCCTCTGAAACAATGATCTGATACAGAGGTAAAATACTTGAATCTATGGAAAAAAGATAATTTAATTTCTTATAATTTTAAAACCAACCTTATAATGTTAGAAAGGAATATATCTGATTATGTACAGAATACAATGAGGCATATTGATAAATTTATTGATGGGTTAAAACAATTCCTCTGAAGGGAACTAACCTCTCGATAATTCTCATCAAATAATGATATAATACCACATGCTATCAAGACATATAATGAATTCTCCAAGTCATATTAATGTTTAGGGAATAAAAATAATAATAGGTTGTTAGTGAAATTTATGGATAAAGGAAAAAAGCGAATGAAGTATTTTTTCTCATGTGATGACTATGGGATAAAATACCTCAGTACATGCTAAAATGGAAAAGGTGTTTTCTTTACTTGTGGAAAAAATAGCCACAATGATAAGGATTTATAGTGAAAGAAAGATTTATCTAATGACTAATACTTCATCATTAATGATATATGGAACTACAAAAATGAATTTCGGAACCATAAAGGGAATATAGCTCAAAAGAATAAAATGAATCAAGGCCAAGTTGATTTCATTATAATAGTTAAAGTGGAATAAATAATGTATTTTTGTTTTTGGATTCATAAATTATGTTATGATAACATGAATATAAGAATCATGATATATATAGGGATTGTAATGAAGTAATTTTCCTCTTAAAATTTTGATTAATTCCTATTTTTATTAGGGTTTAAATGTTATTAAATTATTCATATTCTTTTTGTTAGAAAATAAGGTATATATTATTCACGAGATCTTTTGTAAAGTTAATATGAAAAATTTTGTGACTATCCTCTTAAATTTTTATTCATTTAATGTGGACATATGTGCTTGGTATGGTCTTAAAATTAACTAATTATGGTATGGATTATGTTAAACATTGTAAATTATTATTCATTGATAACCTATACTGACTTTATTTGGTTTGAGTAATCATTTAAATGTCGAAGGAATGAAAAAAATACCATATAATTTGATAATAGTGATTCATGTTTGAGAAATTGAACTTGAAATTTATTTTCCTAATGTAAGGTATGATGAAAAAATGGATCTAAGAAAAACAATAGGATGACATTATAAATAGAAAGGAATAAATCATATTTATTTTCTCTTGTTAATATCCTAATATTAAAATAATCCCGTATAACTCAAAAAATGGTTTCTGACCAAAAAACCTCATCCATTAAGATTTACTTCTATAAAATCAATGGTATTTTAACCTATCACATTATTTTTGTTTTTTATGGTTAGATATAAAAATACTATTTTATCGATCACTCTACATCTGAACATGATATTTATATTTATCTTCCAAGACAATATTATATTTTTCTAGTAATTATTTCATACTCAATATCCTAGATTCATTGTGACCTATAAATTTATTTTCAATATTATTGACAACATATTTTATTAACAATATTTCAGATGTGGGTTTCCCACAAATTAACTTTTAATATTGATCTTATATTTGTTTAAAACAATTTCAAATTACATGTAATGTCCCACAAATTATATATAATTGTTTTAAAAAAATTATATAGAATTATTTTCAGACTAGACACGTTGAGAACACATGATTCAAAGGCCTAGTGAGTATGGAATATAATTTTGGACACTTTTTATGTTTACTTCTGTAAACATGTGAGTGAGTTTTTATAACTTTTAAAAATGTTCTTGGATAAAAAATTTGAGGCCACCATTGAACTCAGAATGGCGGGATTCTTTATAAATGGACATAACCTCGACCGCCGTGGGTTAATGGAAAAGGCTATTATTTGTAAATTTTAAAGAAGAAGTTAAAAATAATATAAACATGATTATTTTATTTTTTTTAGATTATAAAATTGTTGTGTCTCAACAGTTTCCTAACCAATCGAAACTGAATAAGATGTTTCATTAAATTAAACAAATTAACGACTTGGATATGCATCATCATAGAAACGAATAAACATATTTCTATATTAATGAGATAACATGTTGGGGAAATAAATTAGTGTAAATTATTCTAAAGAACATATTGAAACATTCACCTTATAAGATGAATGATGAACACTAACAAATCACTAGTGTCATCAATGCACCTCGTAGAACGGGACGAGAGGACGATGAACGCTGATGGATGTGAATAGAACATGAATCCTCATGTGCATATTTCTTCAATGATGAATACCATTGTGGTATGGGTGGTTTTTACATTATGTTACCCCATTATTTATTGTAAATGATGAACACAGATCAACCCAAGAATATGTTGATTCATGGATTGCTTCTTCTTGTTGGATGGTACTTATCATGGGGGTTTATGTAGAGATTACATGATTAATTTTTGATTAAACATTAAATAATAATCCCTGGTTTTCTAATACTCTAACATAGAGTGATTGGGCTGACACAAAAAAAGCATGAGCCCCTCCACCTTGGGTGTTATGGGTGTTCTTCATGACTGTGTCTTCAAAAAGGGGGAAAGGAGGATTTGAGGCCAACGTAGAGAAGATGGTATCCCATAGAAGTCATAGGCACAAGTGTTGTGAATACCGAACCATTAGAGCAGAACCGATGCTCTGTGGAAGTACCCATGGATGGGTGGTGGCATTCCACACCTATGTGTTGAAAGGAACCACCGTGGTGGAAATATAATAGTCTCCACCCTCCATGCCCGTGGCGGGTGCACGCAGCCACCCGGATGCGTCAGTTCATTGCTGAAGTGGAACTGCCTCATATCGCATGAAAATAATCCACAATCAATAGACTATGGATGAGAAGCTATTAAAGCAGATGACCCGCTGGGTAGGGGGCGATGGACGCGACAGATAGTTGTGTCTCTGCCAACCAAAGCATATCCCCCCTATTACAGACCGAGCAGGGTGCATTCCACCCTAGAGGTCTCGAACCACCACCCAATAAGCCGACACCCAATGGTTCATACTAGGATGGACCCAGGCTGGGCAACGTCTAGATCAAGTCAAGTCGGTCTGACCGGGTCAGACATGACACGAACCTAACGAGTACCTTTTTTGGAAAACCCATGTATCATTTAAACTGTGTGTCTGATTGATGATCCGTTTGCGGCACGGGAACCATCGTGGTGACAACGATAATTTGGAATGCTCTATGGAGGCTTTCATTGATGTTGAATTTCAAGTAATTTCTTGTAGAGTGGTTCTCTTTGAATCAACCGCACTACATGAGGAAACCCAGCAGTAGACTGATACCTGGAAATTGTTAACATGAGACCCTATGTAGATTCGTTAATATGGAACAGTGGGAAGTTGATTATATTTGAGTTGGAAGGACCATGGTTTTGTTTGAATCTATGTGACTTGGTAGAACCATGGTACTCAACAAGAGGAGTACCTCAGTATGTCAAAGGTGGGAAGAGACTTATGTGTGACCCGGATGACCCATGATGGGGGAGGCTTCTATGTGACCATGAATAACCATGGTAATAATTAAGGATTTGTACCACATTTGTTCATCATTAGTGGGAGTCGGATTCCGTGTGACCTAGCAGGCCTACTGTACTCATTGGGGAGGAGTTCCCCAACAACGTAAGCTGTTTGATGACTTGTCTGATTTCCTACATTCAAAACTCAAGAATATACCTTGTGTGAGCTATCATCTTTCATGATCATGCTTCATGGTTATGTTTTTTGGTTTTTTCTGTGGATTACTTTTTGGTTTTTCCATTGTGTTGGGGGTCCCTACAGAGTATAATGTTACTCACCCATTCAATGGCTTCGCCCGCACATGTTTTGTCTAGTGTACATGACTGCTACATTGACCGAGGACTTGGTGGCCAAGGAATCAGTGGTATCCAGAGAGACAATGCAGGGAGGCGTACTTCTACGGCTTCCAACAGCTACTCCAAAATTACCCATTAGGTGTGGTATCTAGTGGATGACATTCGTAGTTTTTATTTTACATTCACGATTTCAGTTTATCTTTTATTGGGATTGAATTCTAGCCCATTTGACCTACAATTTGTAATTTTACTCTGTGGTAGTTTAGTGTAATAAATGTTTAATTTTCTATCTTTGGGATGTGTATGTGTCTGTGTGCGTATAGGTACTCAGGAAAATTACTCACACTTCAAGGTTGACGCCTTCAGCCCTACTCTCCAACCTATGGGCTTTGGGATGTGGTCTTCGGAAATGTGAAAAAACGGTCCTCGGGGTTGGGTCATGGAAAAGTGGTATCATAGGTGGTCAGTCCTACCTAAAATATTAATAATTTCTTTTTTTTTTGGGAGAAATTATTAAATATTTTGAGTTCGACATTAAGATGTGGGGAGTCCAGTTTGGGTGCAGCAGTCGACGTATCCATTCAACATGAACATGAAAATTGATTTTTTAATTTATAAAAAAAACACTAGTTGCGTGAATCATATATGAATTGAGTAATTTATTATGTTCTTATTGAATAAGATTTATCTCAACATGTATAATCTATTAACTTTGATACATCTTGATCAGTATCAGGATGCCTCTACAAAGACGACCAGCTCGGATACCGATGTGTGACCTTGAGGACATCCCGCATAGCAACGAGGTGTTAGTTTAGGGATAGTGTTATCGATGTCCCCACCTGGTGGTGCACCAGCATTACCACTAGTCATTGATTGGAGATTTCAACTGATGTTTCTGATAGAGGATTCACGCAAGACATGCGCCATTCATGAGTTATAGAGAAAGTGTCATCTAAGGAACAAGGGATAGACAGATCCCCAAGCTGATGCAGACTGGTTGGATGGAGGTGATGTGGGTCTTCATTTTAGTGACAATTCCACTTGACCTGATGTAGATGATAGCTGTGAGCCTTCTTTAGGTATCATCAGTGTCATGGTGGAGTTTGATGATTCATAAACATGATGAGGTTACATTCTCTTGGAATAACTTCAATTGTATTTTCTTGGATGAGTTCTTCCCCATGACCATATGCTCAGTGCGCAATCAGGAGCTACTTCCCTTACAATAGGGAATCATGTTAGTGGATGAGTACTCTGTGGGGTTTACAGACCTCTCTCTCTACTAAACTGACAGGGTGAATGACTGATTATTCAGGGCCCAGACCTTCGAGAAGAGACTCATATGGGAGATCAGAGATTCTATGGTGTCTCTAAACATCCCCACTCAGGATAGAGTGTTAGGGAAACCCCTTATTGTGGAGATATTCCAAGAAGAGAAAGCACTGATAGTCAGAGTCACCAGTAGACACCAGGTGGAAGAGTCTTCAATGGTGAGCAACAGACAACAGGCATGTGGACCCATGCTAGAAGATCTTTTATGGGATAACATAAAGACTCAGTGTAGGTTTTGTGGGGATCCCAGTGTAGTGGGAGTCAGTTGGGATCTAGGTTGTTCTTCATGTGTGGTGGGAAGGGACACATGGCTCATGACTTCCCAACCCACTATACAGACAATTAGAAAATGGTTAAAGGACCGCCAAGGCAGTGGTAGGGTGGTAGACATGGAATGATATATGTTCAAGTAGAAGGAAATGGTTGATGGTTCTAGGAGCTACCACCACCACACCAATGAGTTCCACCATGGGCTCAAGGAGCTGACATACATGGGCGAGGCTAGATTCAAGAGATGGAGGCATATGACTGTCTATTTTCCAGAGATGATTATAGGTATGATCTGTGTCTTATACACCTTAGATATAGATCTTATTGACATAGTTTTTATCCATTTATTCCATTCACCAGACCACATTTGAGGAAAAGAGATTCTGGTGGAGCTGTTGGCCTGATCCTTATAATTAGATACTCTTTAGTGAAGAGATTTGATTATTACACTTAGGTGACAATAGTTTGAGATTACTTTGAAAGGCACTAACATTAATTAGAATATCCTATCAATGGAATAAAGGGATTATGATTCAATATTTTCTATTGAATGGCTATCTATATTCTATGATCAAATTCACTTTATTAGGCACAATGTGCATTATGTCTATGAAGATGGGACTAGGTCTTACTTCACTAGTGAAAAGTGAATTTTTCACCATAAGATTAATTTCGCGGAGGAGGGTGAATCCCATAATTTACATTTTGTCTGGACTCGCCCCCGGTATGTTGGTTGAGTGGATTCCATGCATTCTTATTGTGTTGGAAGATTATGAGGATGTATTTCCTGAGGATGTTTCGGGACTGCCTCCTTGTAGGGAGGTAGACATAAAAATATACATGTACCTTGGGACAACACCAATATCCACACTAGTGTATCAGATTGATCCTACAGGGATTCATGAATTGAGGGTATAGTTGGAGGAACGGTAGTAGAATGGAACTGTGAAACCCATCATTTCACCATCGCCAGCCCCAGTTTTGTTTTCCAACAAGAAAGATTAGCGTTTGAGGTTGTGCATGGAAGTATGGGGCCCGAACTAGGTGATCGTGAAGAATATGTATACAATGCCGAGGATTGATGAACTATTTGACCAGCTAAAGGTATCAAGGTGGTTTTTAGAGACTGTCCTCAAATTAGGATATCATCACCTTTAGGTATGTGATAAGAACACACCAAATACATTCTTTAGATGTGGGTTTGGAAAATATGTGTTTCTGAGGATGCCTTTCGGTGTTAACAATGTCCTAACAGTGTTCATGAGACTCATGAATAGTATCTTCTAAAATTACCTTTATCGTTTTGTGGTGGACTTCATTGAGGAAATGTTGGTGTACTTGGAATCAAAGGATGAGAACACTACACACCTGCAGATAATCCTCCATACACACCGAGTGCACCATCATAACTATATGCTCTCAATGTTCTAGTTCTTGATTTGGGTGGTCCATATTATGGTACATGCCATCTCAGAGGCAGGATTTGTATTTTGGTTTCTTCTGGAAATGAGGGTGACCTTTTTTGTTTAAGGATCAAACCTTCCAATTGGTTTCTAAGGGGTTTATCGTAGAACCGGAAACACCCAATGATTTTATTTCCATTTAGACCTACTTTTCCATGGTAGGTGATCATTAGTTTGGGACTGATGAGGCTTAAGAATTTGAATTGTTCGATAGGATGTGAGGTCAAGATCATCACACCTTTTTGGGGGGAATTATTTCCGACTCTAGGACTCTCTTATTTATTTAAGTTATGTTCACGAATCATTATTAATTCACCATGCATGAAAATGAGTTTTCCTTATGATTTGGCAATCGAGGATTGATATGTATGGGATTGAGAGAATCTTTTATATGTATTTGAGGTTCTTCATCAATGGAGAATCATATGTATGTATTACAGATCCTTATTCAATGGTATCTTTGAATAGATAATATAGAAATATCTTGGTCATTATGATGACCATACTGGTTTTAAAGCCACTCAGTAGGGCACTTGAAGTTTATTGTCATTCAGAAAAATAGGGATTATTTCAGAGTTGGGATGTACCTACAGATGGGCAATCTACGTATCCTTGTTAAAAAACGAATGGGAATTCACGTAGTTCGATAAGAAATATATAGTTTGATGTCATATTGGATGGAAAATAATTAATTAAATGTGGGATTGAATCTTATAAATTCTTCCTACGTAACCTACTTTTAAGGAAGAGATCAATGTCCACGTAGTTCGTGAAACAAAATATGGGGTTTATGAATAGTTAATGGCCCAAAAAAATTATGCCGTGATTATTTTTACACTCTAAGCTCGTGTGAGTCATGCTCGGTGTGAGAAAAAATGTGTATCAATAAACATGACGATGGTGCCATGAAATGTGAAGTTATGAGAAATAATTTGGGGATTTTTTATGTATGATGGCCCATGTAAATGGAGACTAGGACATAGGAAAGAAACCCAAGAGCATGGTCTATAAAGGTATTTTTACTTTATGGAGACTTGAAATTTTAACCTGGGACTTACTCTTGAAAAGGATGCCCAAATCAAGAAATACTTATGATTGGGTTTTATTCCTGAGAAGGAAGCCCAAATCAAAAGAAATTATGATTGGGGATTCCCCTTGAAGAGGATTCCCAATGTTTAGGGAAACTATGATGGGGGATTACTCTTGAGAAGGAGTCCTAGATTATGGGGACTTATAACATGGGGCTTACACTAGAAAAGGAGGCCCAAATAAAAATATCTTCTCATCTCAAAGGACGATGTTATATAGAAACCCCCTAACTATGGTAACATAATGCTTGTAAGTCACAAGGTATTGGGAGAGGTTCTCATATAATTTATTTTAGATAAGGAATCCAACAAAGGAACCAAGCTATAAATGTCTTGGAAGAAGGTTTTAAAGGATATGTATTAAAGAGGTGAGGTGGATTTTAGTAAAGGATGTGACTAGGAAGGAGGCACGCAAGTAACATTTCGGTGTGCAAGTCCTGGTCACGCAAGTATTCATGTGTGACATAATTAACCTTTGGTGAAGAATAATATATAGGGTAATACTTGGGTGACATTGAACTCAAGCCCTTAGAATCATCCCTAGAGTCTTCCAGAAGGGTGGCATGCATGTTCCCTTGAGAGGGAAAGGCATCGCCAAAGTGTCTTCATTTCCCTTAAAGGGTGGACACTTAGGCGTACAATTATTGATTATTTCTAATACTTAGGACTTATTCTTACTGTTTAGAGCTTCCATTATAGGAAAATAATTACCTTATAAGTGTTCGGAAGACGTTAGACAAAGACTTGGGCGACCAGAACTTGAATCTGAGTTTTGGAAAATTCGTCCTCGAAATGGGGGGCCCCTAGGGGCTATTTATTGGCCACTATCCACCTTGGGAGAAAAAAGAATAGGGAACCCTTGTGACATGCATGACCCCAAGGTGGTGAGAAAGTGACTTGCGCGGTGTGCTGGAAACTTGCGTGACTTACTCCAAATGGGTTCCTGGTCCATGTGTGGGTGACCCTCATTGTGCTTAAGGTATTCTCTTTTTCTATTAATTGGACACTGTGATGGATATATATGCATAAAAAAATTCCCCCCTCATAGTTGTATCAAAAAAAAGAAAGAGGATATGACTCTGAGGAAAAAAGAGAAACCAGGGTTCAGCGGTGCGCAAGATTCAAGTGCCCAGGTTTTAGGAAAACAAGCTTGCGAGATCACCTATATATATGGGCATCACTTCACGCAAATCATCCTACCTCCAAAGAATTTGATCTCTCATCGTGCAAGTCTGTTCTTTTTCTTAGTCGATCTCTCTTCTTTGTGATTCGCTTCTCTAGTAAGGATTTTGACTTGCGCGCCACTATAAGTGAGACATTACTTGTGTGAAAATACTTGCACAGAAAAACATATATACCCTAATTCCTTAGACATTTTTTTGTTTTCTTCCTAAAAATTTCATAAAAACAGACATACTTAAAAGTTCACTGTTTATCGTTTTTCATATTTAATGGCTCCAAGGAAGATTGGATCGGCTGATGAGCTGGCTAGCAAGAGAATAGATGACATGATGAACGTTGTCGGCCATGATTATTATGTTATCTATGACAAAACTCTTCCGTATTTGGCTATGTTATTGAAGAAATACCATGCCAATTCCCCACAAACCATTTACTTTCCTTTATATGGCCATGTTCATCTACAAGGAGTCAACATTCCAGAGGCAAATAATTATATTCCTCATTCTTAGTTTCAGACTTACACCAATTTCTCTTCGGAAAATGTCTTAGTTTCACGATCATCTGTCAATGCTAGAACATTGGAGAAGGCATTTATAATTCATCATAGACCATGTGATCCAGATCTGAAGCCTCACAAGCCTGAGCTGCAACCACATTGCTATCCCTCTATTTTCCAAAATTCTAAGATGGACCAATCCAAGGGATGGAACAATAGTTGGGATTTCTGTCCTGGAGGAGGTGTGAAGCCGACTTGTATGTGGTCATATTGGGTGTGACAAACCTGTGCAGAGTTTGTCACGGATAAGAAGGGAGCTGAAATATATGATGTCGTCCGGGTTGGGAAAACATATGTCTACAGAAATGATTTTTTTGTGCCGGAGATAATCATCCACTTGATCCCAGAAACTAATTTATTCCATCTGACTCTTGGAGAAGTAGTTATCAGCTTGTGGGATGTCTACAAGATCTTGGTGGCTCCAATTCTATGGGACATTTATGATGATTTCATCCCTCTGAAGGCGACGTGGAATGATTCTAAGAAGACTTCGGCTCTATCTTGGGAGTTGATGATGATCTTTTTCAAGCTCAAGAATTCAAAGACCACCAAAACTCATTCTATAAAGGATATTAATGTAGATGAGTGGATGGATATGTTTCTAATCAAGAATAAGGAGAAAGATCCCACCTATACTCATCCTACTAGCTACCCAATAGTAGAGAAGAGGGGTACCCTTGGCACATTCTTTCCGACTCTGTAAGCAGGAGAGTATGTAAAGTGGGGTATGATGTGGATCAATGAATCCTAGAGAAGAATCATATAGTGGGCTTCTTATCCTTGTGTCTTAGCATTTATCTTCTTCTAGTGAGGTATTCGATGGTAGGCGTTAGTCCAGGGACCATCGTTGTTGCATCCAAGTTGGATGAGAAAAAAATTGTTGGGTTGGCCACCCCAATTTTTCTAAAGATTAACAGGAGATTACTCCATGTCTATATGGGTAAGTCTCCATTGATAATATTGGGACCATTCTATGTTTTGTGGGGATTGATCGCTACTCACTTTAGGACATACACTGTACAGAGCGGCATACAGGTTCCTGGAAGTTCTTTTAGGCCATCAGTGCATGAATTTACTGGAATTTATCAATTGTCTGTCAATTCCAATGATTCGATGGTGAGGCTGGGCATGTTCAAGGAATTTAATTTCATTCCATATGGAAACCCGTCAACTGGGCAGTTTATTGATGATGGAACAGCTTGCCTGGAGTTAGGGTCATATATTCTAGCTTGCAGAGATGGTGTATTTGCCACCAAAATTGATGGAGACATTATATTTGAGGACTATAATCTATATAGATTTTCATTCCAATTCAAGTGTCTACAGTAGATTGTTGTATCCCCATTCATGCAAATCAGATCATAGATGTATCCAATGATTTCCTGACAACTATGGTTGTTGGCAGCTAAGAAGAAGACAAGGGCAGTGTTTGGTCTACTAGTTGCTAGAGCGGTGAGTCAATTGACTACATGGTATGCCAAGAACTGGGTAGCATTATACCCAGTAGGGGTATTTAATCTTCCTGTCTCCCATGTGAGGAGTAAAAAAGAGAATTGTTAGAAACAAAACCTTTAATCTTGAAGGTGACTCTTCCACACCTAGAGCTGATTCACCGGATCCCAAAATGGGGATGATGAGGCACGACATGCATCAAAACAGCCTCGTGTAGATATAATCCTCTTATTAGAGTCGAGAGACCTAACCCATCGACTCGTGGTGAGTTATATCATTGAGGTAATTTGGTCTCCATTATTTTATAGAGCATGAAGTTTCATTTTCTTATCTTTTATATGTGATTCTAGAGCTGGGAGGAAGTTGAAGTCCCAGATTGTAGGACCCTCCTTGTGGCCTTCTGGTGCACATTCTGAATATTTACGACCCGAGGCTATCCAGACATGAAAGAGTTTATACTGTGATGTTGAAACCTCCTGGATGGACTTATGCAAAGGGATACCTATCCTCGGAGTGAGGGATATTCGAGCTTCTGCTGATATTTCTTTCGATGATAACCCCAATCAAGTGTGGGCTTGCATCTGAGAGCTATAAATGAAAACCTATTCCACTGATGATTCCATTTATATCACCAAGCAGGTGATGGTAATGATGGATCGTGGCACCACTGAGGGGAATGGTGATTTAATAGATGAGGAGTGGCACGATTACGTGGATCTTGAATAGGTAAATTTATTTCCTTATTTGCATTGAAACTTGATTTCAGTCAAGGAATTGTTACTCAAGGAAATTAATTTCTTCATCCTACACCTTGTTAAGGAAGGAACTACTGGGGTCCCTTCACCACAGAATAGCCTTGGCGGTACTACTCATGGAGTCCTTGAATCTCATCGTGAGCCAGGAGACGTATCTCCAGGCCAGCAAGTCATGGATGAGGAGTTAGAAAAGGCTTTACATTATATGATACCTATATTTAGAGGTGACGATGTGAACACAACCAAGAAGTCAATGATGCAATGGCATCGAAGGAAGAAGTACATAGCTAGACTCCTTATCAGTAGTGGTAAGTCCTTCGGATAGTCATGAATCTTAACTCATGAAATGTTTGCTCGTACTTCTTGGGATAGAAATGGCTCCTTCAATTTCCCATTTGAGAGATAGGACTAACCATCCTCTGAGTACGATAGAGGGTGCTGGTGAATAGTCGCAACTTCATGCTGACCTGGCTGCTCCTAAACAAACGTTGAGAGAAGAAGAGTCAGCATCTGTTCCCAGTACTCCTCCTATTCTCACTACACCATAAAAATTGGCAGCCACTACAACTAACTCCACAATTTTATCTAAGGAAGCTATACTGGGTCAGAGGTCGCAGGAGGAGGGTCTCCAAGAAGACAGTTCAAATGCTCCCACTAGTGATACTAACCAAGAATTTGGTATATTACTGGTTGAAATGATGAAACATGGCATATCTTTTGATGAAATTTTAGATCATGTTAAATTACAATGTGATTTAGAAGAATTTGGACGTGAGTGTTATCCATTGTCCTGTTAATTTTTTTATTACATATCTGACCATGATTGGTTTAAATGTGCAGTTCCTTCTGAGCAAGCTCTGATCTACAGAATCCTGAGGGGGTTGAGACAACCCTATCATTGCAGAGATGCTATGTCAAGTGGATCTTAACCCAGAAGAGCTTCATGAAACTCGTTCTGAAAATCCTGTTGAAGCTAGGAAAGATAGGGAGGAGCCTTCTCATGCTGTTGATCTACTGTTGGGTAAAATATGATAATATTTGTGTTTTTACATAATTTTCAAAACAATTAATCATCTTTTTTTATCCTTCGAAACTAACCAAATCTTTCAATTGACTATACAGGGCTGTCAACTTAAGTGTCTAGATCTGAAGGTGAATCCTTATCCTCAGACCCAACAGGATTATAAAGAGATGTACCAAGGGTCAGGGGGAAGGAGCAGAACAAGGCACTTCTTTATGTTCATTAATCCAAGACTATATTCCCCCCTATGATAGTGATGTTGAATCATACATATAGGTGCAAAATGCACTCCAATTATCACGTCTCGAGGCATAGAAGAATATATGGAAGATCATATCTGAAGTGCCTCTTGAATAGCTATCTTCGATGATCTCGTGATTGTGATCCTTGTTCTTCATGTTGGGACTCGGTGGTTTTGGATATCAAGATATCCATACCATGGTAAAACATGTCATCTTATGTTGAGAGAAAGAGAAAAAGTTCCGTCAAGATCTGATCAGAGAGTGGCTGCTGACCAATATCAGAAAATTCGAGGTTTCGGTGTCCCGAGATGAGGCTAATCCTGATGAAATGCTTAAGGAGCTGATGCATAAGATCACGAAGAATGTTGTCTATCATATGCACCTTCAGCAACAACTAGATTCCTTTACTGGGGAACTTGACTATCTTAACAATTCATTGTATGGAGTCCAACTGCATGGTATGAAAGCCATCACAGATTCTAAGAAATCACTCCATCATGCTATAAATAGTGAAGATGGTCGAGTGAATGAACTTCAAGTGGCTGCTGATGAATCTTGGGATGTTGTAAAACAAATGAAAAGTTATGTTCAAATCCTCTTGTAATTATTGAAAAAGAGAAGATACTATAATCATTGGATGTTCTTATAATCATGTGCATCAATGAAAAAGAAATTCCATCATTAATCATTTGTACCTGCATTCTCATGCTAACTACTAATTTTTTCCCTAAGCCAATGGGACTAGTAAGAATAGTTTTATTTTTAATATGATTATATAAACAACCCCACAAACATTGAATCTTTTTGTTGCTCAATATTTCCTAAATCAAAAAAAATGTACGTTTAGAATGTTGGGACTCGACTTTTGTTAAGAGTTCCTTTTACATGTTCTCAATTTAATGAGTACCTTTCCTCTTGTTGTTAGTTTACAGTCATGCATGTTGGACATAAATAGGATAATGTTTATGGTCTAAAAGTTTTCACCAAATGGATTTAATTGACTAAATTCCTTGATAATTTTCTTGAAAACATATTACCACATTCAAGTATGGGGGAAACATGTAAACTATAACTTAAGAAATTTTGAATCTGAGGGCTGAAATGAAAAAAGTCTAGAAGGCATTAGAGGAAGTATTTTCTAAGAGTGAAGTTGCCAATATTTGACAATACCATTTGGGGGTTGAATTAAGCAGGACCACTTATTGGCATTGTCTATATAGTCAAATAATAGCATCTTTTGGCTGACAGGTCCTTTTTGTAGACTACTTATGCAAGGACACCTAAGGGCACGTGCTACATAGTCAGTTAAAAGAACTCTCAGAAATTTTACTTTGCTATTGCTAAAATCATGTGAAAGTTTATGTAGATTCAAATTTCCCAAAGAGTAGAGTCCGGTATATGGAAAGAGGTACTTGAATACAGAGATCATATTCTCAATCAAGATTGTTAAATAATTGGATGAACGTTACTCCTGCAAAGGTCTGACCAAAATGTAGGGATGGGAAATATAAACATTAGACATGAATAATATCAGATCATGAAAAAGATTATGAGAAAATTATTATAAGGATGGTTGTTTTTTCAAAACCATATAAATTGTCGTTAAGACCCGAAAGGATAAAATAGGTTTTTCCCCCAAGTATGAAGTAACCAGTATTCGAAAAACCCGTTAGAGGGGTTGAATCTTGTAGGGACACATAAGGGCATTGGATTCATATTCAAATAATTGCATCTTTTAAATGAAATTTCCTTTATGTAGACTATTTATTCAAGGATGACTAAGGGCACATGCTGCAAGGTCAGGAAAAATATTTCTTGGGTATCAGACATTTTATGATCAGAAGTAAAGAAAAGGGTTATGATGATCTGGAAGTATTTAAGGATAGGAGTATGACACCAAAAAATGTGTATTGTCCAATGCATGAAGGAGATACATAGAACAATGTTGTCACTGGGTCCTAAATTGAGATGTTGGCCTTCACTACATATCCCATTAGGATGAGAATCAAGTCGTACGTAGTTATTGAAATGCAGTTTTAACATCATGTGGGAAGAGAGCGCATGAGATTTTAGTTTAGGGATATTGATAATGGACCATAATGAGGGAGACATATTATGAGTTTGTTATAAACCTGATGTGAATAAAGACCATGGTTTTCATACCACATTCATGTGATCGCTGGGTGACTTTTCAGCCAAGGGACTGAATGTGGAGTTTGGGGACAGTCCCAAAGACATGGGTATGGATTAAGGGGAGGTTTGAACATTCCTACGTATCCCATAGGGATGGGAATCAAGCCATACATAGTTATTTAAATATCCTATGTACAGATTTGGTTCATATATGTTATGGGTGAAAGGGGAATTTAGTGCAATGATGGTTGGATCCAAGATTAAAGGTTCGGGCATTGACATGTATGCATCTAGTCCTTGGAAAATTACATGATTGGAGATCATTGTGAATAATTATTCCCTCTCAGGTGAGGGTGTAAGAGAATGTTGCAGTTTATTGTCATACAAGACAAAAGTGAGAATAGTTTAAGGACATATGCATGGAACGGTGCTTTAGAGTTTATCGTCATGTAGCTAGGAAATATTGTTATGCATTTTAATGTCTTGTAGTGACGAAAATAGGGAAATGTATAGTTTAACATCATATATCAAGGAAGATGGTTTTGTAGAGTTTGTGTCATGTAGTAGGGACAAAAGGGACTTACATAGTTTAATGTCATGTAGGGAGATGGTGAACCAATGTGATGATAATAGTTTCAGGGGGGGTCACAGATCAATATAGTTTTAGATGGAGGTGAACCGACGTGAAGATACTGGTTTTGGGCTTGAACCTTTGGAAGTTGCCTACATACCCAGCCTAGAAGGCAAGGATCAAATCCCACATAGTTCGAATGAGAATGAATTAGTGATTGAGTTGTACTTGAGGACACTGACCTGAAGATTTTGTTGGGACTTACGTGTGGTTAGCGGCCCAGAGAGGGTGTTACGGTTGAAGCATACTCTAAGCTCATGTGAGTCATGCTCAATGTGAGAAACAAGAGGTAGCAATAACCCTAACGATGCATTATTTAACATCATGTGGGACAAAGTGTGTTGTACAGTTTAGCGACATGTATCTAGGACGTACTGTTGTGCAGTTTAACGTCTTGTAGGACATGTGCACAGTTTAACGTCATGTAGGACGTATTAATGGACTTTTTCATAGTATAAACGTCATGTAGGATTTACATGTACAGTTTGACATCATGTAGTATGTATAAGGCATTGTTTACAGTTTAACGTCATGCAGGACAAACATGTAATGTTTAATGTCATGTATGAAATACATGTATAGTTTAATATTATGTAGGACGATATCATTTTTGATACAAAAAATTACTTCATCCGGAATCTGGAATTGGTTTAGGGATCAGTTAAATGATTCATGTTAACAGAATGGAATGTCCACTCTTTGTCTGATGATGATTTGCCCTGATTATCTAGTTCAGGCTGGGCCATTTGGTGGGGTCGTGCAATTTCTTTTGAAGCAGATGGCATAAAATCTTCCAGAGTAAAAGGCAAATTATGCATTGACACAAGCTCATCTTATTCAGACTGTTCTGCCTTCATCAAATTATTCCGCTTTTTTGAAGATTTTACTTCTCATAAAGGGGGTATTTTGTGGAAGACATAGCAGAAGACACAATTGGTTGATTCAATTATGTTCGTAAAATGGAATGAGTTCAGATAATCACTTTACTGACCATCCAATCATCACACTTCTGCGCATTTTTTCTTTTGAAATTGTACCATTCGCCTTCTTCCTCTGGATCAGTATTTGTAACACATGCTACCTGGGCTGAAAAACCTTTCATTTTTTCTATTCTAGTATCCACCATATTTTGCAGGAGGTCCTTGAAGGAAAAATACTCTTGAATGGGATTCCCTAACATCTGATTAAATGGGAAATAGTTGGGGAGGCCTTCATCTGCTTCCTTGTTCGGCCTTTTGGGCCTTGTAAACTGAACCAGAATATTTTCTAGATCCGAGATGAAGTAGCCATGAACATGTTCATTCTGGAATGAATAAACTTTGTTCTTGAAATCATCATACTATTTCTACCATTGATCTCTTTGATTATCTTGACGAATCAACCATTGTTGTTGACTTTAAAAAGGTGGATCCCTTCAATATGATGGAGGTTTTGAGGTGGAAGCAGGTACAGATTCTTGTTTAACTGTAACTATAGTAGTCTCTACTTTCCCAATTCTTCTTCCTAGAACTGATGGAATTACACAAGTTTTAGACATAGTTTTATAAGAGAATATTCTATCTTGTGAGTGATTGAATTAAGGTGTCGAAACTCTCCTATGTATTTCACAGAGATCAAAAGTGTGCGTAATTCATCATGTAGATTTTCCACACAGATTGGCTGCAACACTTCTTGAGGGAATGCTAAACATAAGGAATATGATAATCCCTTCCATCAAGAAATGAAATCTAAAACACTTTCATTCTCTAAATGTTTACAATTGTTGTGATAAAAAACTATCATCTTTGGTAATGTTGAGCTAAATTGATGATGGAATAATTTATGGAGATCTTCCCACCTGATAATTGACCGAGATTTTGAACATGTATACCATTCAAAAGAAATTCCTTGTAATTACTACACAAAACACCTGATCTTAACTGCTTATTGTTGTTGAGGAGTTCCCATCATAGGATCACAACGAGAAAAAAATGTGTTAAGTGTTGTTCTGGATCTCTCGAACCATTAAAATTTGGGAACGTGGTATTTGAAAAATTTTATGGGGGAGGAACTGCATCCCCCCATTCGGGGTAAGCTCTATTTTCTGGTTGACCTTGTGCACGATTTCCTCCCACAGCATCCAAACTAGCGATTAATGACTCAATATAAGTCATTAATGTTTGAGAAACGTCTGGTTGACCTAGATTCTGTGCAGGTGCAATAACTAGAGTTTAGATGGGTGTGGCGACCGTTACTATCACTTATGTTAGTATTTTCGGGTGCTGTCACATATGACCAATATGATTGGACATTTGAGTGTTTACTTGTTAATGGAGATATTCTTGATCCATCCCTATAGCTGCAACAAATTCCCTTGATTGATTAAAATCATCATCCTAAGGAAGAAGACTACCTTGAAATAGTTCTTCTTTTAACCTCCTTATCTTCTTCATTTCTTCTTCTTGTTGTGCGATCCTTTGCTATAATGAGATTGATTGGCCTTCTTTAGAGGTAGGCTGGGATGTAACCTGACTTTTACCCTTTTCCATGGAATCTGCATTTCTACAGTATGGAAGGGCATTATCCAAAGGAATTTCTTCCCTCTGGGATACCCTCTGGAATATGGTATGAACACCTCCTTCTTTTTTTTCCATATGTACAGCCTCTTGAACATGAAATTCTTCATCTGATTCCATTGAGTGAGCCACATGGTCTGGGGGATCAGTGACAATTACATTGATGACATTTATCGATGCATAATGCATACAACCCTTCTGTCAGCATTTCTACGATTATGTCTTCTTCCATGTCCTTTGTGAGGCATTGGCTTTTGTTTGGTTGATCCCTTAGTAACTTTTTTATAAACCGTAATTTTAATGGAATTTCATGATAATTTGGATCTGCGTTCCTCGTGTGGCATCTTCCCTAATCGAGAGAAGATCGACTTTTTCTAAGGAAGAGATTGAGAATTTGAAAAGGTCCCCAGTCTAGTGGACTGGGGATGTTTATATTTTTCCTACCCATCTCCTTGAATCCTGTATGTTGATCCCGATGGTTGGATTAAAAGATTACCCATCCTTGTAAGCTGAGGTAGCTCTTGAGATGATACATCGGAAACTTTCTTAAATTCCATATTGATTTTGCAGATTTTTGTCTGGAAATTGTCCAGATGCATCATCCTACATCCACTCAAATCACCTGGCACAGATGACTGTTGGATTATTTCTGACACTTCTGTCACTTGATTATGTTCATAATCTAAATGATAAGATTGTTTGATATTCTCTTCTTCTAGATGCAAGTGGAATTCAGCATCTTTTTCATTATATTCCTGAATTTGGGAATAATTAGTGGAGGCCTTTTTTGAGCATGCCATTGATTACACAAAAAACCAGTTAGATGTGTCCAGCCATGGGAAATAACATTGCATGAGACCACTATTGGTGGGATTTGTTGACTGGGGAGCATGGTAAAATTAAATTCTCAATGAATACCCCATCCCTTGATATGAATACCCGATGGGGCATTGGTAATTAACTTTCACATTCTTTTTAATGCACCAAGAAATGTATGTTGAAGGCATCTCTCCTTATTTTCAACCTTTGGATGTTGAGAAACTGAGAGAGATGCCAAGTCAATTTGGAATTTCAACCCTTCTATTACCTTAACATTATTTTGATATTCATCATAATGTAATATTTTTCTTTTTAAGTGACAAAGAGTTTTCCACATGTTGAGAAGTATATTATGAATACAATCTTCTATCAACGTTTCTGGAAAATCATACTAAGAGTCAGGCAAAGGCCAAAACATGACCAGTATTTCACCTTTCACCAGTGGTCTTCTCATTTTAAGCAATTCCTTTTTTGTCATTTGATGAAGATTCTTCTACCTGATTGGAGAAAATATGGCGCTTCTTTGTTGAATCATTATATTCAACATGATTGGTTGAGAATTCATTTGTTAAATTTGAATATGAATGACCCAGGGGTGGTTCAGTGAATGACTTACACCCTGAGTTATCTTCTGATTGAGAAAGTATTTCACCTGATAGAGGTAAGGCATCAGACATGATTGGCTGTTAATTTTCTAGTTTCTCAAGATAAGAGGGATTTCTCATTAATCCATTGTCTATTGAATAATCTTACAGGAAATGTGAATTACTACTGCGGAGATGACTTTCACAACTAAATTCATTATAATAGGGAGGACCACCATGCTGAGTTACAACAAAAGATGAAGCCTTTTTCTCCTTGGTCTTCTGGCCATATATAGGGTTATCGTGGCTCTCATCTAAAGATGATACTTCGAGATTGACAGAATATTCATGAAGAAAGACTTCATGAAGAAGTTTATGATGAAGACCTTCGGAATTATTGTTGATAATTCTGAAATCTAGAAATGAGAGTGTAGAATCTTGAGTTTCAATTAACAATTGTCTGAGGGCTTCAAGAAATCCAGCATTGATCAAGGCCTTACTGCAGATAGGCTCTTGATTTTTTAATATCAAGATATGTCTTTTTCTTGGATTCATTCTTACTCAATTTGGAAACCAAATTTTGATGAACACTGTTATTATGGTCAGGTGTATGTGCCTAATTCGGAGAAATGGACAGGTTAGGCTTATTATCTCCATTTAAATCGTGTGTATATTCCCAGAATGATTGTCCGTATGACATGGGGGAGTATGCCCCATGAACCTCCTGGACTGGAACAGAGGTCTGTATCTGCTCCTCGGTGACATGTTGATGAGTCACTCCAATGATAGGGATAGATTTGTGCTTCTTTCCCTGTGATGTCGATGATGTTGTTATAATATTCCAATAGGTATTCGCAATATGGGAAAGGATTTTCTTCTTCTCTTTCACCATTGCATGAATGTGATCGGTGACTTCTGCTGCCAAAATGGGAATATATGTCCATTCTGTGTTTGGAGTAGGTGTATGTTCTTGTTCCTATCCCCCTTCTCCTATAAGTGAATTATGACAGTACTAATGTGTGGGGGCAGAAAGTTGTGTCTACCTCGTGTTTTTCATTGGGGACTTCCAATTGAAATATTCGTCTACTAACAAACGGGACTGTTGGTTAGCTTTAGAAATTGAAGGTGTATGTGCCTGCTGATTTTTCTCCACCAAATATGATTGATGACCTTCCTTCAATACTGGAAGATGAGACTGCTGACCAAATTGATGAGTGTAAGTAGGTGTATGTGGATGTTTATAGGTGGTCACAACATTTTATTGGAATTATTTTATAGATGTAGTCAGAAGAGCATGGTGACTGGCTGATTAATTATAAATAGGTGTATGTGGCTACCTATAGTACTCTGCCTGAATTGCCTAGCAGAATTGATGTGTTACTCCAAGACGAGTCTGTTGGGTAGTGGCATCAGGACGGACATTTGTATATTCCCACTCTTTTTTTTCCATCACGTTAGATTGATGGACTTATCCAGAGGGGTAAGTGGTAAGAACATTCTCCATGTTAGCCAAATTTCACTTCTGACGGTTCGTCATGCGTGCTCGGGTCCGAGGAACCTAAGATGAACGCCTAGAGGTGATAACCTCATCATGTTGAGGGTGCACTACCGCACGAGTCTGGATGCAATTGATGATGGGAGTCCTAAAGAAGGACTCATGTATTCCTAAACTAGGGCCTTGAGTGACCTCTTCATTCACCTCCCTATAATCTGGGAGGGACTGGTTATTGCGTTCTGGGGATAACGACCCGAAATAGTTGGAAACGGTGGTTGGAACCACCTGCTTCCTGACCACTAGTCGTCACTATCCGGACAACTAGGGTGAATTGGTAACTTGGAGGGTTTGTCGAGCAGCCTATAGAGTCGGGATGGTACCATGTTGACGGTATTCCCTCACCAACGCATTCGAGACCCAACATTGAAGACACTGAGTAGGTGATGTCATTCTCAGAGCGAACGAGGATCTACCAGGAGTAGTGGCTGAGGCATTCATAGGTGTGAAATTTAAAGAAGCCACTATGTTTTGTAGAGAGATCATAGAAAAGAGTGCATATTTTATATAGTAGACATAATGAAGATAAGTCTGGCCAGACTACTGGTTTTGGATGAGTATATATGTTATTGACTGCTTTTTTGGCCCTCATATTGAGTTTAATAAGGGATTAAAAAATAAGTAAACCATCATTTTAACATGGTTAAGGATTCATGTCGGGTTCACCATTTTTGTTTGTTCTGGAAATGAGGATGACCTTGTTTGTTTAAGTTTCAAACATTCCAATTTGGTTATAATGGGGTTATTCATTGAACTGGAATCACCCAATGATTCTATATCTATTTGGACTTACATTCCAAAGGAAGGGTCTCTTTTTTTGTGGACCGATGAGGATTAATAATTTTCATTGGTCGAGAGGATGGGAGGTCCAGCTCATCACACCTTTTTGGGTAAATTATTTCCCACTCCGAGACGCTGTTATAGATTTATTTTACGTTCACGAATCCTTATTAATTCACCAAGCATGAAAATGAGTTTTCCTTTAGATTTGGGAATCGATGAATTATATGTATGAGATTTAGAGAATCTTTTAGATGTATTTGAGGTTCTTTATTGATGGAGAATCATCCGTTTGTTAGAGATCCTTATTCAATGGTATCCTTTAATGCATTATATAGAAATATCTTGGCCATTATGATGAACATACTAGTTTAAAGCTACTCAGTGGGGCACATGAAGATTATTGTCATTCAGAAAGACGTGGATTATTTCAGAGTTTGGGTCGTACCCGTAGATGGGCTACCTACATAGCCTTGTTAAAAAAATGAATTAGAACCCATGTAGTTCGGTAAGAAGGATATAGTTTAACATCATATGGGAAAGAAAATAATTAATGAAAGATGGGCTCGAATCTTATAAAGGATTCTCATGTACACTACATTTGTGGTTGAGTTCAAAGTCCACGTAGTTTGGGGAAAGAAATATGGTGTTTATTCATAGTTAGTGGCCAAAAAAAGATGTCGTCATTATTTCTACACTCTAAGCTCACGTGAGTCATGCTTGGTTTCAAAAGCAAGAGGTATAAATAAACTCAATGATAGTGCCACTAAAGAAGCAGTTATGAGAAATTATGTGGGTATTACGTATGTATGATGACCCAATAAAATGAAGACCATGAATTAGGAAATAATCCCAAGAGTAGGGTCCATAAGAGTATTTTTACTTCATGGAGATTTGGAATTTCAACCCGGGACTTACTCATGAGTAGGAATCCCAAATTAAGAGGGACTTAGGATTGGGTTTTATTCTGGAGAAGGAAGCCCAAATCAAAAGAAATTAATATTGGGGCTTACTCCTGAGGAGGATGCCCAATGCATAAGGAAACTGTGACTATGTCTTACTCCTGAGGAGGCCCAGGTTAAGGGGGCTTGTAACTTGGGGATTACTCCTAAGAAGGGTGCCCAAATCATAATATCTTCTCATCTCAAAGGGTGAGGTTATATAAGAAACACTTAACTGTAGTAACATAAAGCTTGTAAATCATGAGGTTTTGGGAGAGGTTCACACAGAATTCCTTTCAGATAAGGTATCCAACAAAGGAACCATGCCATAAATGGCATTGAAGAATGTTTTTAAGTCTATGTCGTGAAAAGGAGTGGGGGATTTGAGGAAATGAGGTGACTAGGAAGAAGGCGTGCAAGTATCATTATGGTGCGCAAGTCCGGGTTACGCAAGTATACTTGCATGACATGAGTCACCTTGGGCGATGAAGAAACTATCGGGTAATACTTGGGAGACATTGAACTAAATCCCTTAGTATCATCACTAGAGGCTTCCAGATGTTTGGCGTGCATGTTCCCTTCAGAGGGAAAGGTGGGGCACAAGTTTCTTCATTTCCATTAAGGGGTGGACACTTAGTCGTGCATGTATTGAAAAGTTCTAATACTTATACCTTATTCTTCCTTTTTAGAGCTTCCATTCTAGGTAAATAATTGCCTTAAAATTTTTCGAAGGATGTTAGACAAAGACTTTGGAAACCATAGATTGAATATGAGTTTCTTGAAAAATCATCCTCAAAATGGGGGGCCCATAGTGGCTATTTATAGGCCACTAGGAACCTTGTTCGAAAAAATAATAGGGTGCTCAACTGACTTGTGAAACCCATAGGTGTTGCACAAGTAACTTGTGAGGCGTGTAGGAAACTTGCGTGACTCCCTCAAAATGGGGTTTTGGTCCATGCCTTGGTCAATTTTTGATGTTCATCAAAGGGTGACCCTCATTGTGCTTTAGGTATTCTTATTTTCCATTGGTTGGACTCTGGGACAGATAGGAGTGTCAAAAATTTGATCCAGAAATTATAATATCATTTCATGCTTGGGAACCACCCAAGACCGTGACTGAGGTGCATTGTTTCATGTGGTTGGCTAGGTACTATAGGACATTTGTGCCTGACTATTCCAAAGTAGTAGCTACCTTTTTATCATTGACATATTATTTAAATTCCCCCCGTATATGAAGATATGACAGTAGTGTTTCAAGGAGCATTGGTGGATACTCACGAGTTTCCCTTTCTTTAGACTACCAGAATATGGCATTGGGTGTGTTGTCTTATGTGATGCATCAGAAACCAGACCGGGTTGTGTCCTGAGGCAGGAGTGAGGAGTGATCACCTAGGGCTCATGTCAGTTGATGAAACATGAGAAGAACTATGTGGACTATTTCATGGAGTTAACAAAAGTGGTCTTCTCCTTGAAGATGTGGTGGAACTTCTTGATGTGTGAACAGTTTACAATCTACTCCGACAACAAGAGTCTTAGGTATATTTTTTCACAGACGGATGTGAACATGATATAGTGGTGATGGATGGAGTTCCTCCAGGTCTGTGAATTTGAGATATTCTATACTCCTATGAAGGGGAATGCTATGTAAGATTCACTATGTAGGAGGTCTAGTTTACAGAAACTGAGTGAGGGGACAATGAAGTTGGACACAATGCAGATATCCTTTGTGGATGATGAGAGAGTAGCAAACTTTCATTCAATGACTTTCACTCCCCCGCTCATATTGTATGTCTGGGAGGAAACCCATTATTTTGTTTACTAAAAGGCCCAATGTTCATATATATCCTCAGTTTAGGGACCTAATATATTTTCAATAAGTGGATATCATGTCATTTGTTTCAACAAGAGCACAGAGGTACCATTGGTGTTGGGGGAGGAGGGGTTGAGGGAGTTCGACACATCCCCTTTGGTGGTATATCATGGTGTTTCAAAGATGTTCCAAGACCTCCAACATAACTTATGGTGTCTATTAATGAGTAATATGGTTGTAGAGTTATTTTCATGATTCCTCACATGTCAGGAAGTGAAGGATGAGCCTAATGTTCAAGTAGGCTTGGCCCAACCACTTGATGTATCAAAGTAGAAGTGGGGTGGGTTTGTTATAGATTTTTTGATGGGATTTCCATGCACGTCAAGGGGCTATGATTTTATCATTGTGATAGTTGACAGACTCACCATGTAGGATAACATCCTACCCATATAGTAGAAGGGATTGGTAGAGGTCTTGGGTTACTTATTCATCTGGGAGATAGTGCAGCTACACAGGGTTCCATCAGTCATTGTCTTGGTTCATGACATTCTTTTTACATCCCAAATGTGGAAGGGTATACATGAGGCATTCAGGACTCAGATGTTCTTGAGAACAACCTTTATCCCTCTGGAAGATGGTCTGATGGATCAGACCATACAGACTATATAGAGGATGCTTCATGCTTTCATCCACGATTGTTATCTCAGTGGGGAGAACCACCTACCATGAGTGAAGTTTGTATACAGAAATATATATCCATTCACTATTGGCATGGAACCATTTTAGGCCTTGTACATGCTGCCATGGTGATCACTTATATGCTGGAAAGACCTTGGGGAGTCAACACTCATGGGTCCAGAGTTGGTACAAGATACCACTGAGATGGTGTAGATCATCCATGAATGGATTATGACTACACAGAGTAGGAAAAAATCATATGATGGCAGGAAAAGAATCATGGAGTTCTAAGAGGGTGTATGTGTGTTCCTTCGAGTCTCACCTTGATGGGGTTTGTAGAGATATGGTTGGGGTGAAACATTATCTCTAGATTCATCAGAACATTTCAGATTCTTAGAAAATTTTGGGAGGTGGTATACCACATAGATCTTCCCCCACAGATGCATCAGGTGCAAGATATTTTCCTTGTGTCATTACTAGAAAGGTAAGTGCATGAACCATCACACTTAATTGACTAGGTAGAGATGAACATTGATGATAGGGTGGAATTTAGGGAGTTCTAACTGGATATAGTGTATCATCATGAGTGGGTCCTTCTTGGATGATAGATTAATCTTGTGCATGTTTGGTGGCAGTATGGGAATCTTCAGGAGAGAATAGTGGAGTGGGAGGGTCAGATTCATACTCTATACCACCATTTGTTTTTTACCAATTTTTGGATTACAAGGATTTGAATACAATAAAGGTTAAAGTATCGTAATTCTATGGAAATTTCTTGTAAGTTTTTTAAAAAAAAGTTATGAAATTATGTTGATATTAGACACTTTGGCGACACATGATTATGAGACCCGGTGAGCCCGAAATTGAATTTTTAACCTTTTTATGTTCAGTTAAGTAAACATGTGAGTGTGTTTTTATATCATTTAAACTATTCCATGGATCAAAAAATTGAGGGCATCATTGAACTCATAATGGATGAATTCTCATGGAATATACCTAACCTCGACTGACACAGGTCAGGGGAAAAAGTTATTTTTTTGGGCTTTTAAAAAAACGATAAAAATAAAAATGTTTTTCCTTGTATTTTTATAGATTTTATATTTATTGATGCATAAGGTTTTTCTATCCAATATAATGTATATTAAATGTTTTAATAAATTAAATAGTGTAATGTCATGTAGTTGTATCATAATAGAAATGTTGTGACTATTTTCACATTTAATGAGATAACACAATGGGGAAATCAATTTTTGGAACTTCTTTGATGATCTTATAGAGAAATTACTCTGTTGTGATGAAGGAAGAATGCCATATAATTTCTATAGAAGTTAATTAACCTCAATAAATGGAATTTTAGGTCCATGAATACTGAAAATTTTGAATGTAACATGAATCCTCATAGACGGATTTCATCAGCGATAAAGTCCACTAAGAAAGGGGTTGGTTTTATTATACATTGCCTTATTATTTATTATAAACGAGTAACAGGGATCAACACATGAATAAGTTAACACACCGATCACTTATTCCGATGTGAGGGTACTTATCTTGGGGTTTTACGTAGGGATAAATTGATTAATTAGTGAAGAACATTAAATCATTGTCCCATTTTTCTAAACCAATAACATGGATGGTGCATGCCGACAAAAACTAGATAGAGCCCCTATGCCATGTGTTCTCTATGAATTCATTATGACTGTGTCTTTGATTTGAGAAATTAGGGGATTTGAGGCCATAACTGGGAAGACGACATCCCCATGAAGCCGTTGGGGGAAGTATCATGATGAACAGACGACCAGAGTGGACCTGGTGGTTCGTGTATGAACCTATAGGCACACTGGTGCCGGTGAATAATGTTGTTGGCTCGTGGTGGTAAGCACAGGTTGGTAGAGGCACCCCAAAAGGTTCCACTGTGGCCTTCTCTGTTCATGGAAGTGTGGTAATAGTTGTCGGCCATCCTGCCAGTGGTTGTGGAGGAGGGACGTGACCACCCGACTGTGTCAGTGCCCTACAGAATTGACATCACACCATGTCTCACATTGAAAATCCAGGGTCAATTGACAGTGGCAGGGGAGCTAGCCCAATGGATGACACATGGGGTTGGGGATGTTAGACCTGGCTTCCAGTCGTGTCCTCACCAACCGATGGATGGTCTGCCTATGGGAGACCTGGTTGGGCGTGGGCGGCCCTAGCGGGTTGCAAAACATTTGGACGGACCCACACAATCTGGTCTGACCATAGATCGGTTAGTTCTGGGTCACGTCGGTGGACTCGAATAAGGATGGAGGACCATAGGATGAGCCATGTCAGACTGGACCTGGACCCATGTATCCCCTTTTTGAAAAAAACACCAATATCATTCAAACTGGTCATTCGATTGACGATCCAATTGTGGTTTTAGGACCCTCGCGATGAAGTATATCATTTATTATGATCAATGAAGTATTTAATGGATTTTTTTTCTTTGACAAATGTCTTCAGTATTGCTTCTATAGAAATTAGGTGCACTGTGTGCAGAAACCCTATAGTTGGATGAGACATGAAACCTGATGACAAGAAACCCGATAGGGATCATATACAAAGGCCTAGTGGGAAGCGGATTCTATGTGAACCGAAAGTTCCACGGTGGGGAGTTCCTATATCTGACCCAGAAAACCCTTGATTCTCAATAGGTGGATTACCAGAGAAAATCCATGGTGGAATGTAGACTCTGTGTGACCTGGCATGCCCATAGGGGGTAGCGGCTTCTGTGTGACCCAGCATAGCCATGGTATTCATGAATGATGAATACCACAATAGTTTATTGTTAGTGGTAAGAATGTTATGTGTGACTTGGTAGGCCCATTTTACTAATTAGGGAGGAGTTCTCCAGCATCACATGGAGTTCGATTATATGACTGATAGTTGTACTTTCAATACTCTACAACATATGTGGTGTGAGTTATCTTGTGTTGTGATGATACATTGTGATCTTGATTCTTGGTTTGATCATTGGATTTCATTGTGCACTTACTTTTGTGTTTTGGGGTCCCTACTGAGTATGTTGTTACTCACCCATACATGAGACTCGCCCACACGTGTTTTGTCTAGTGCAGATGACCACCTTGTGGATGGAGGGCATGGTGAACCATGACTCATTGGTGCCCAGTGGGACCAAGAAAAAGGGGTGTTCTTATATGGCTCCTGGCTACTACCCTACACTAACCTATATGCTGAGGATTCCAATGGATGACTTTTATAATTTTTTTGTACTTTCCTGTTTTCAGATTATCTATTGGTGGGTTTTTATTCTGGAATATTTGAACAAAAAATTGTACTTTTACATAGTGGTTGTTTAGTGGTGTTCGTGTTTACTTTTACAAATATGGGATGTGGTTGTATGTGTGTGTACATGTACTCATGAAAATGCCTTCCACATTCTTGTTGATGTATTCAGTGCTAGTCACCAACCCCTGGCCTTTGGGAGGCGGGCTTGGGGTATGTCATGGCATGATCCCCGGGGGATATATCGTGACATTGTGAGGATGCAATTTTTTTATAGGAGGAGATAATTTAACGACGATGTATTATAAAAATGAAATTTACCTTCTTATAAAAGTTTAATATATTATTAATCAAAAAATCACACTGAAAAAAATAATAACATTATTAATGAATAATTGATGAAATAATAGGTATTTCTAGAAGATAACTAACCTATACTATTTAAATAGTGACTTACCCTTTGGAAAATTATTACGACGCTTTTGAAAAGAAAACTAGATAAATGAATAATATACTCAACCATGTAATTATAAATAAAATTTAGGAATCTTATAAATGAAATTTTGAAATAATTATATAATATTATAAGAAAATGAATATTTTAAAAAATATAAATTAAATTTTCGTATTTTTATAATCATAATTGTTTAATTATATTTTTATAATTAATAAACTGATTTAAAATATAATTAATATTCGTAAAATGTATAAATGAATAAATAATTTATATCTTTTTATTTTATGATAATTTAATGATATCTTTTTTATTTTTTCAGAGTGTTATGAAATCGGTTATTAATTTTAAAACATTATTTTTTGAGTATATTATGATTTTAATTTAAAATTAAATTCCAAAAATTTAGTGAATTATTTTCATAAATTGGATACAAATTTTCAAATATAATCATTTAAAAATGGTTTTTTTGAATTTTTTATTTTTTTCCAATATACATGAATTTTAGGTGAATAGTTGACTATGCTAATTAAATATAAATGTTAGTTACATGAATGAATGAATCACATTTGATGCCTAGATAATGTAATATGATAATCTCAAATTATATTTTATTATTATAATATATTTGGATATGATTATAAAACTATTCATATTTTTTGCCATGTTAATAAAAAGATGAATAAATTATTCAATAAATACCCCTTATTTTATAAATACCACCCTCACCACCACTTCTTATAACACCTTACATGATTTGTGAACTGAAAAATTTAATCCTAATACTCCTCCCAATCCCATAACCCATGTCCATGTGCTCTTAGTATCATAAAAGCTTGAATAACATTGGCATATAAAGGTTCTCAAAGAAGATATAATCAAGTGGTAAAAAACTCTTTATTTTTCTTTTAATTTCATTATAAGTAATCTTCTTCTCTTATTATCTCCTAACCTCACCTCATCCAAATATAATGATAAACCTAGTTACTTACATTTACTGGAATTTTATTATTCTAATTGAATAAATGATTTTCAATCCCTTCCCTATCCCTTTTATTCTAAAAATTGAAATGACTTTTTTGAGGTGTTTTTTCATCACCTTTAAAGATGAGAAGGTTTTCCTTTCCTTCATTGTATTCACAAATTTTCAAAAAAAAGTTTTAATAGTAAAATAATATTTTTAATTTTATATTAAAACCATTTTTATGTTATGGAATTACCATGTTAATATAATACTAATTGATAAAGAAAAACATGTTTTTTTAATTTAAAACCACTAAAAATAATCTAAATAATTATCATTATAATGTCATCTAATGAATAATCCTCATATCTATGAAAAAATATAATAAATTTCCAAAAACACATATTTATGTTCAATAATAAAATTTAATTCCAATTATGGATAATTATACCCATTTTACATGAACTTGATTTCTTATAAACATGCAAACTTATTATGAAAACCAAGAAAATTAATGCCTCTGAACAATAAAATTAAAATATATAACTTATCAATAATGAAATTAATGAACATATTAAAACAAATATTGATTAAAACACATGTATAATTGGACAGAATAAATTAATTAATGGATTCAATTTTTTTATATAGGAAATTATGGTCAAGTGTATAACACATTTAGACATTAGGTAAGATTTTTCTTCCCGAACCATCATTTTCATTTGGGTTATACTTTTTCATTTGTAAACCAACGCAATTATACATTGTTTTTATATAACTATTATAAATTATTTTTATACATTAAAAAATTGTTTATCTATATTTCTTCATCTATCTTTTATCAGAATTACATGTATTACAAGGTTCCCTTCTAAATACATCCTCATTCGCAAGGCCAATTAAATCGAACATCACAATTTCATACGCATTTTCAAATAGATACATAATATTTTTTAGGAAACCATTATTTTTCTATAATCAATAATTTTTTCATGGAAAACTATATTTTTCATTTCTATATTAGTACAAACAATCATGTCAAATAATAATAATTTTTACAAAAGAACAATACATTTCAAAGTAAAAAGGCATTCCTCTCATGAATTTCTCGATGATATTATTATAATATTTTAATGTATTTAAAAACCACTATTGATTCAAATGCTATATTTTTTTTGATCATTAATTATTATCTTCTCTTTATTGTGTTTTATTTTTCCGAGGATGCGAAGATGTATATTATGAATGACTAGTAGATATAATCTATGGATTATGGATTTTTCCACAAGATTTTATATATTTTATTTACATTGATGTTGTAATGTAAAAACATGTTTTTATATATATTTATAAAAAATCTAAACTATTCCATCCTTCAGGATTTGGTTTCCTTGTTTGTTATACCAATTTAATGAAGATAGGCACTGGCACCAGGAAACAAGTGATTTGATCACTACACTTACTACATTGGTAATTTATGAATCATAAACACAATGAAATAGTGAAAAAAATGTATATGTAAATCCAACAAAATAATTATATTAATCCTAAAATAAACATATAGGATGTATAAAAACAACATAAATAATACATTAGGGGAATATGGAATGTATCTCATAGAAAACTAATAGTGATACAAAAATCTCTTACAACAAGTCTCGACTACCTTAATTCACATTCAACCCTCCTATATAATAAATGTATGATTATTATAAATATATTAAAACCCCATTCTTATATATATATCATACTAAAATATTTTTTATTTTTTTTTCTTTTATCTCTCATTTATTAACCATTACTTGTAAAAATCATGTTTTGTTTTATAACCACAATGTTATTTATTTATTTTTTAAAATGCTATTTTGATTTTATATCTTTGATAATAGATCCATCATATAAAGAATAATAATGATTAAATAAATATAACATTTATAGATCATGTTTTTGTTATATACAATCATTAATGATTGTGTTGATAAATAAAGTATGTCATAACCATGGTGACAGTAGAAGTTCATATGCATGAGTAATGATTATATTTTTCAATGGACTTTATTGAAAGAATGTGAATATTATTATATCTTTTAAAATGATATTTATATTATAAATATCATATTATATCTCTAAATACACTTTTACATATAAACCATGTGGCTTTTTTGTGGAGTGGAGGGTCACGTTGGTTTGTGAAGGTGATATTTCACGCATACATTGATGACATTTCAAATTTCCATGAGTGAAAATACAGTGACCTGAACCGGTAATCCAAGATCTAGTGCCTCGAGTAAATTAAATTGGCATGACTATGAGGAATTAAACCCATAAGGACATAAGAGTTTATTGGTCTTGGTAAACCAGATACATACATGATCCATGTATTACAAAAGAATACACTAATTGCAACATAAATTTTGTCGCCTCCCTAAATAAATGGAATCAATGACAAATCTAATCCATCTGGTAAATACATACATCTCTTTAATATTATGATTCTTATATTCATAAGGAATGAAACATAATAAAAGTGATGTAAATTGAACAGTGAAGGGAAAAGTACATCAGAATCAGTAATTAATAAATAAAGATAAACTTACATGGTAAGATGAATAACAGAAAAAACATACCATGAAGTAAATAAACTAAATATAAGTGCGTAAAAAATATTTCAAGGTAATAACTAGAAAAAAATTCAATTCAAAAAACAAGTTAATAAAAAAAAAATATGTAAAGGTAAAGAACTAAAATAAAATCTATTACATTAATGAACTAAAAATTCCATGTATACATAGATATGTAAATGAAAAATCACATGGATGAATAATAACTAATACTATATGAGGGAAATACTTATTTATTAGGCATCATGATTCCTAAGATCATGAAACATTTACCATCGAAATATTGATTAAAATTTTCAATTTTTCTCAACTAATTAATCACATGAAACTACTGATGATTCGTGTGGATTTTAGTAACTGGACCCAAACATGTAGATATTTCATTAACTGGTATCAAAATCATAGTTCTATAATTATATATCCCTTAATTTTTATAGTTAATGGCCATTTAATTTAAATAAACAAATATTTTTTAAATAATCACACATTATAAAAGAGATGGGTTTATAAATATTTCCCTAAATAAACAAATAACATTAAATGTAAACATCATATAGGAAATATTATATGGTTTTTTAAATAATAATATCCATGAAAATGATATAGATATTTTAGGGGAATTAACATTTAAATGATCATAAAAAATTGAATATTCTAAGAGGATTAAAATATATCCAGGAATTGAATATGAATACTATCCAAGATGAAATAAATAATGAACAATACTATGGAATGATAACAATATTATCAAAAAAACATACCCCAATTGGAGTCATTTATTGGTTATTTTTCACTGATGAATGAAAATTTTATATAAATATCTTCTAAAAACATTCTTGAGGAACAAAATCCTTAAACATTCCAATGTGTCCCATAACACATTGAAACATTTTAAAACATAAGTCGCATGAAGTAATATATTTAAATTAATGTTATAATACAATGAGTGTAAAAATATTCATTATATATCATGATAAAAGGCAGTATATACACCGTATAAAGTATTATAGGTGAATAATAACAAATAAGTCCCAATATAATGTAAATTGAGATGAAATGGCTTACCAAAGTGGAAAGAAATTAATTGGAATACAAAAGGTGATAATAATTAAATTAAAATTTAAATAAAATTAATATACTATAAATAATGATATTATATATCAATATGGAATTGTTTTCACCAAATATAAGGAATTGGGTGCCCAACAATAAAATATACCTCATAGAAAGAAAATTGAGACAAGAATACCTTACCTTGAGAAACCATTCAGGTGATCTTTAATTTCTTATATAACAAACTTCTATTAAGTTTATACATTATAAAAAATATTTTTCATATTTATAATTAATTTTTTTCACTTATTACCATTTTATATACCATTACATAATGAAAATAATTTACATTGGGTATTTATTTAAAATTAATTAACAACTTGGGTGGCCAGGTATGGTCAAAGGGGTCATTATATAACATCTTTATAATAATATTCATGAAATAATAATCATGTTTATATATCTATTAAACTTAAAAAAATTCAATAAATATGTTTATGAAAAATTAATCAATATTCCAATAATAGAGATGGTTGGTTTTATGTAAGCATTATTAATGTTCTCGTATATCTCTGATCATTATGGAATGAATGTAAGAAATACGATATGTTTAAATAATTATAATTATATAAAAATTACTATAATATTTAACCACACATACATTTATATATAATTCTGGTGATGTAAATGAAATGACATCTTGTCGAGGAGGTAGTAATCAACATATCCATGAATGATGATTGTAACACCCTGACCCCAGAAGCCCAGAGTCGGTACTATATTATGTATCATTGGCATGATCACAAAAGATCAAGTCTCGTAAGGCCAATTAGTTTAGTAGCCTTGGAAACACTAGATACATTCATAAGTCATACATTATATGATAAAATTAAAAACTACAACAACATCTTGCCTCCATAGACCAAACTCATATCCCCTCACACTATCCCTACAGGTCATTCATAAAATACTTCTTCACATCATAGAAAAATAAAACATAGAATGGGGTGAGCTCAGATTCCCAGTAAGGATAACAATACAGAGGATACCTTCATAAATAAGCCTAAACATTTAAGGCAATGTGTAACAAAAAAATACTTTTAAAATTGAAATTCATCATAATATGGAAGAAAAAAAAAGAAATAATTCCATTTACTTATCCACATGGATATTCTACTAATCGAATAATCACATGAAATATCAATAACCACATTCATAATGATGGAATGGATAATGACAGACTATCAAAAATATATAGTCAAGGCCTTGTTCCATGACTACAAATAATATTTTGTCCAGGCCTTGTGCCATGACACTAGTTTGTCTCATGAGACCTACTGATGCATCGAGGATCTATAGTGGGCTCCACCCATCACTTATTAAGTCCAATGCATTTTTCAAATGAATAGGTTTAAACATAACAAAAACATTAATATTAAAACTAGCATATGAAATGTCAATACATTCTCCATAAACCATGAATGGTGTAAAAATGACATATCCACATTCAAACATATCAAAAAAACTTCAATACAATATTGATGTTTTGTATCATAATAAATCAACTTCAAATATGCTTAAAATTCATCAACATATGTTTACATAGATTAAATCAAAACTATTTGAGAGAAATATTCCCTTTTGAAATCATTTTAAAGGCACATAATTATAAAAGGAAAAATTTACTTTGAAAATATTCTTATAAGAATTTAAGGGAAGCTTCAACAATTTTATAATAGCAGAAAATAGTCGCACCCAATGTATAATTAAAAAAATACATTCTTACCTTAATTTTTTTTGAAAAGGTTAAAAAGGACCTTGTTTGGAAAATGATGGAAATATTCCTTTATATACATCTTATAAAAAGTCGAACAAGGGTATAAATTACTTTAACCCATTGTCTTTAAAATAGAAAGAATTATTTGAAATAAATTTTAAGATACATGGATGTGGATGATAAAGAGGTCCCAGTAGATAATTACGTATAAACAACATCGAATAATGAAGAGACTGTGAAATAAAATCTTACCTTGAACTTTTCCTTGGTTGAGGGTAGTTTATGTAACGCCCCGACCCCAGTTACCCAGAGTAGTTGCATTATTTTAATAAATTGGCATGATTACAAGGAATCAATTACCGAATGACCGATCCGTTTATCAGTCTTGGAAAATAGATTACATTCACGGACATTACATTACACTTTAGAAAATTAAACACAAAATAAATGATACTTTGAGTATGCAATTTATCCCCTAAATTAACTATGCTTATCAATCATAATACACTTCTTGGATTCCTGATAAAATTAAAACATAAAAAGGGGTGAGCTCAAACGTTCATTAAGGGTAAGTAATACAGTAGAAAATGAAATAAATATTAAGTATGGTGAATAATTGAAACCACTTGCCTTTAACAATAATAAAATTTAATACTTTTATGGAAAGAATATGAGCTGAGTAAATAATGCCATAAAAAACATAATCATGGGTATTCTACAGTCTAATGACCAAATGAACCATTAATATTATTTCGATAATGAGGGAATGTATAATGCAGGACATTCTGAAACATTTTTTCAAGGCCTCGACAAAGACGTCTAAAAATGATTAAGGCCTCGGCCAAAAAAATAAATCAAATTTGGAAAGGGCCTCATCCATTTCCACATCTACATGTCTCATGAGACCTAGCAGTGCATCGAGGAGCTATAGCGGGCTCCACCCGTCACTTAGTATGTCCAATACATTCCTCATATGAGAATGTTGAAATATAACATAAACATTCATATTAAAACTAGAATACGAAATTTCAGTACATTAACCATAAAATATGAAGGTATAAAAATAGAACATCCACAATCAAACATATCATAAATCATTAAATACAATATTGAATATTGTATTATAATAAATCAACCTCAGTCGAAAATAATATCTAGAAAAGGATGTTGACATAGTTGAAAATGATGAGTAAAACTTTTTGAGAGAAATATCTTTTCTGTAAAATAATTTAAAAGTCAAACATTTATAAAGGAAGTAATTTAAAAGAAACTTTTGAATAAAAGTGTCCCATAATACTTTGAAAAATTTGAAAAGAATTACCATTTCACAACATTCATGTCCATATAAATAAATCCATAAAATCATTTTATAAACATGTTAATTAATTAAAAATATTTAGAAAGATAAATCTTTAAAACATTTAAATTTATGAGCTTTATAAAGATTTACATTCAAAAATCCTTAAAATATTCATTTAGAAATAATTTATATGAAAAATGGACATGGATGATAAAAATATCCCAGTAAATACTTACACATAAACAATCTCGGATAATAATGAGATTGAGGAATTAACCCTTACCAATTTTGTAACTTACGAAACATAACTCCCATGATAGAGGTATCATACAATGAATATGTAAATACACATAAATTAAACTTTATTACAAAAAAAATGAGGGCAGTACATACACCACACAAAAGGTAATGGTGGAAATATGGCATAAATCTCACGGGAATAAGAGTGAGATGAAAACCCCTAACCTTGCACTTTCCTTTAGTCGATAGTATATTTAACCTCATGTATGAAGAATATAGTATGTTATTAAATGATAAAAAGACCATATTAATATTTATGAAATCATAGGTTTTTCATTTATGACTTTATACTGCCCATTAAATAATAATTTCCATGTTATATTAATATTTCAGGTAATAATCACTTTCTTTATCATAGGTGTTTTAACTTGTTACACTTGATTGTCTACCTTAGTTCATGATTTAAATACTTCATAATATAAAACATGATTTGTATATCATACATATTTAGAATATAAATATAAATAATAGACATATATTAGAAATAGAAAACCCCATTTATGGAGACAGTAGTCCATACATATGCATAAACGTTGTTTCCATTTTCATATTGTATTGAATGGAAATAAGTTTATAAGATATACGTAAGTAAATAAAAACTTATATATATAAATATATATATCTCTAGTAGCATTATTATATCATATATTACATACTTATTAGTAATATATATTTTTATAATCGTCGATGAATGGTAAACTTGGAAATGAATCTCATCGCGTCATGGAGACGGTAATCCGTACGTACGCATGAGCGAAAATATCATTCTTTTGATATTTAAATAATATATAATTTCATGTTATATCATATATAAATAATCCTTATCATGTTATATTTATTATTTACATCATATACACATCATTATTACACCCATCCAAATAATAATGTATTGAATAACAATTACACCACGACGTAGAGACGGTAAGCCGTACGTACGCACGTATGGTGACATGTCATTCAAAGGATGGATAGAATACTGAATATGGTTGTAAAATATTTATAATAACATAATATTATATATAAGAGATTGGAGTTATTATTTTATAATGTAAATAACAAAGAAATAAGAAGTTGAAGAAGAAAGGAACCTGAAAGAGGGTGGAGAAATCATTACCTCTTCTTCGGGTTCTTTATTTTGATTTGATCACAAGGTCTCCATAGGTTGGATTTATGATCAAAATAAGGCCTCTAGGTTTATTTTAAGGAGGTTGGGAGTATATTTGGGTAGATTTTGGCTGATCCAAAAGGCTTTGTATGTGTTATTTTGAGAGAATGGGAAGTTCCATTTTATAAGAAGGGTGAGGGGAACCTTTGGAAGAACATAAAATATTATTTTATAATAAATTCATATTCATTTTATAATTTCTCAAAATTGACTTATGTTAAGGATATGGTGGTGATGGGTCTAAATACTCTCATCCAATAGGTTTTAGATAGGTTTTGGTTACCATTTTAACCTTATGAATTAGATTTAACTCTAAGTTGATTAATTTAATTTTTACCATGTCTTCTTGTATTCTTAAACTATATGGTTAATAAACATACTATATATGGACAATAGAATCCTAATTAGTTCATTTATGTCATGTATATTATTATATAGGTTTTTTGGACGAACAATTGATTTTAGGACCTTTATTTCAATTAATAAGATAATATTTGTTTTAAAAACTATTTTATGTCAATTTCAACACTATTTGGTATTTGTTTTTTGTTTAAATAATAACAGAATTATTACTTCAAAAAAAATGCATTGAATCAATTATAACATTTCATAATCATATATTGAATTCTTGGATGTCATAAAAACTTTGAAATTATATTTATTTTAATATTTATAATACCATTTAATTGATTTTTTTCATTAATAAGGTAATTACTACATCACTGCTGTGTCATAAATAAATTAAATTATTTAATGTATAAAAATTATAAATAAAATATAATAATGTAAGAAATATTTTTATATTTATAATGAATATTTATAATCTAATTTATCTAATGTATAACCCTATATTAAAAATGTTTTATTTATTATACATGATTTTAACTCTTTTAAATTTTCTTTGAATTAAACAATAATAAATGTCCTAATCTAATCCAAGTGGACCTAAATGATAATATTTTATTCCTAAGGTTGTTTTCATTTGAGATACACTTGTCTAATATAATTAGTACATTTTATAGGATAATATTAATATCATTTTTACCCTTAATTACCCTATTTATTTTTAACCGTTGTAAATAAAAGTAAAAAAGTTACTATTCACCCAAAATTATTCTTATCTTATTCAACCACATTTTAATCCTTGAAATCAACCGTGTCTCTCAGAGTTTTGAAATTATACTCACAAAAGCGGTAAAATTATGTTTTATGTGAATATGTAAATTCTCCTAGTAGGTGGGTAAAACACGGTGAAAAGTTCAATAAAATTTTTATATATCTAAAATTATTCTAAACTAACTCCAATGAATTACATTGAACATATACAGGTATTATTTATCTACATTGGCATTAATTAAAAGTAGATAAAATATATAAGTATTTAAATAAAAATTCTTGTTTTAAACTACAACTAAGTGTTTTTTCACTATTCATCAAAAATTGAATGCTTTCAGAAAATTACCAAAAATTCACCCTAAGATAATTTAGAAATTCTGAATCCAAAAATGAAGTTAATTTTAACATATTCATAATATATAAGTTTCATTTTTTTAATTTACAATTAATTCCTATTGTCACAACCAAAAGGCTAATTTTTGAGAAACATTATCTATCAAAAGATTGACACTTGTTTTTGTCCAATATCAAAGTAAAATTATGTAAAATTATAAGCATTGGATTAAATGGTAATAATATAATCTATTTATACTTTTAAACCATTAAAATTTATAATTTAACACTATACATTATTTTGATTAAAAAAGTTGTTTTTAGTTAAAATTTGTATTTTTCACTATTCACCCAAATATTAAAGTTATCATAAAAACGCAAACAATTTACTGAAACTAAATTCATATGTCTCGATTCTAAAAAATAATATTATTTTGTCAAATATAATATAAAGAAGTTTCAAATATTGGATTTTAAAAAGGGTTCAGCATTAAAAGGCGGTAAAAGTTCATTTTTTGAAATGTACTTCTTTTATCTGAAAAAAAATCAATTAGTTCTTACATTATTTATAAGAAACTTGTAATATGGATTTTAAAATTATAAGGATTATATATTGCTCAAAATTCAGTTAACCACTTTCAAATGGCTAGTTTGGTATATTATGATGCACTTGAATTCAGTGTTGCCTATAGTGCAAGTTATTGAATTATTTTGAAAAAATAATGTACTACGAAATCTTGGGGTGTTACATTCATCCCTCCATCAAAAAATTACGTACTCACAATTTGAAATTGTTCTTCTAAAATAAAAAGTTGAAAATAGAAAATATCATTGGGGGAAACCTCACATCAGAAATTGGGTTAATAAAACATAGTCTTAATAAGAGGAAAAGAGGAATGAAAAAGTCACCACAAAATTATGATCTCGATTGGGAGAACATTGGTGGAAATTAGAGACACATAATTAGAGGTAAAAAATAAATATTTATATGTATTGATTGAGTTCATCAATCACAAACAATTGTAGAATTTTGGGCTACAAAGAAACCAATATATGATGATTTAAATTACCATCGGTTCAACAAAGGATAAGGTATTAGGATAACACATTTTTGGTTTTAAGATGCCTTACCTAAATTTTATGAATTTATTTCATCATAGAATAAGAGAATAAAAAAATGTATACTTGTCAAGTAGATTTCCATCCTTTAACTAATTTCTACCACAAACTCATCTTTCACTCTAAAAAATAATAGAACATAAAAAAATATTCTATTTATCCTATTCGTATAGGGTTCAAAAAATGAATTTATAATTCTTCTACCAGAACCTTAAAAAACAACATTATTCAATACTGGACATCAAATGGGTTAGTGATAGGTGATACACCGTTGTCTCCCTTCGGTTGTGGGTTCAAGTCTCGCGTCCTTGCCTGATGCGACGGGTTGCTGCCCGACCTCTGGGTTCTCCTTTTTATGGAAATCCAAAAATATCTGTAGCAATAGTATCCAATTTGAAACATAATCTATTCCATCCTTTAGAATTATCTGAAATACTTATATCCAAACACTCATTCCAAAATTTATATGTAAGTTAAACACAATGAGGATCTTTTATTCCAGGTAATAACATGTGAACACCTTCATCATTAATTCTTTTACCACACCACAACATCCTGAATTACCAAAATCAACCACCTCTAATTCCAAAAACACTACCTCATTATCAAGACCATATTAAGGATTACCTTTACTCAACCATGTATTTTCAAAAAAGTATAGGTTACTATTAAGTCACTTTTTTTAGAACCATACAATCTCAAATCCTCAATAAAATAGTACTATAGTACAATCTTTATTTATCTCCAAAATTCATGTAACTGGTATAGTGTTGATACAACACCCAAATGAAATAACAACATAAGGACACTAGTAATTCCTCTTCATCTGAGGTAGTAGAAAACTTGATTATAATCCAATAACATCATTTTCATTATACTCTTATGATTTAGACATTGGTTTGCATAGTGTCCCAACTCATTGTAGATGAAACATTGTACATTTGAAACCTTTTTCTTACCCTTGCAGTCATGTACATGGTGTATTTTTTCTCCACACTTATAACAAACTCTCATTCCCTTCAAGAAATTCCGGGGTGTTTCTTCCCACAGTTATCACATATGGGATTATTCTACTTTTCCCTCTTCCCTTTATCCATCTTTTTCATTTCTATCATTTTATTCTTCTGCATCACTTCAAAGCCATTGGACTTAGAGAATTATTTACTTATCTTATTAAAATTGATATTATTTATTCATATTTTGAGAATACATGTGAGACTATTTCCCTTCTTAATGTTGGCTTAATACCGTGAAAGATATGATCCATCTTACTCTTTGGATCAAACGTATTACCGGAGATCATATTCTTTCTACTAGGTGTTATTTCTATACCATGGCATACACTAGGTCAGTTTATGAATTGCAATAAATAATTACAAACTTGTAAAATTCATAACATAAATTGAACAGTTTATGGATATTTCCATAAAAATATTTTCTTCAAGGAGGTATATACTCATAGATCCTTCATAATTATTTGTAAAGAAAATGAGAATTATCCTAAGCATATCCCACGGGAGTGTCGTAACCAAGATTGCAGCAAGGCCTATTGTCGTGCACCACTTCCCATTCGAGTCTAGCTCAAAGAGGTGTTTTTGGGTTTTACTCCGAGGTACATCTGTTTCCGAGCTGCCTCTACTTGCTCGTATCCAGACAGGGATGTATTTTCTTGGAAAACTCTCAAAATCATTACATTACCAAAATTCTATGATGTTCTTCTATACTAATCATCAATGTCTACCATCAGGCAATGTGCTCTAATCGGAGTTTATCTAAATATAATTTCTGAACTTATTTCTAAACATCCTCTAATACCAAATGTAATTCCCCGAACCCAGTTACCCAGAGTCGGTGAATTATTTTAAAACATTGGCATGATTACAAAGAATCAAGTCCCAAAAGACCGATTAATTTATCAGTCTTGGAAAATAGATTACATATATGGAAGTTACATTACACTTTATAAATCAAACCCAAACATAAATGATCCTTTGAGTACACCATTAATCCCATAGATAAACCATGATTATCAATCATAAAACACTTCTTAGAATCCTGAGAAAATTAGAACATAAAAAGGGGTGAGCTCAAATGCTCAGTAAGGTATGTAATATAGCATAAAATGACATAAATATTAAGCATAGTGAATAAACGAAACCACATGCATTTAACAATCATAAACTTGAATGCTTTTATGGAAATAATATGAGCTGAGTAAATAATTTCATAATAAAACATAATCATGGGTATTATACTAGTTGAATGACCACCCGAGCAATCAATATTATTTCCGTAATGATGGAATGTATGATGCAAGACATTCTGAAACATTTTGTCAAGGCCTTGGACAAGAAGTCTAAAAATGATTAAGGCCTCGGCCAAAACCATAAATCATATTTGGAAAGGGCCTCCATCAATTCCATGTCTAGTTGTCTCATGAGACCTACCGATGAAACGATGAGCTATAGTGGGCTCCACCAATCACATACTAAGTCTAATACATTCCTCATATGAAAAGGTTGAAATATAACATAAACATTCGTATTAAAACTAGCATATGAAATGTCAATACATTAACCATAAACAATGAATGGTATAAAAATAGAACATTGATAGTCAAACATATCATAACTAATTCAATACAATATGGAATATTGTATTATAATAAATCAACCTCAATCAAAAAATATATCTAGTAAAGGATGTTGGCATAGTTGAAAATGATGAATAAAACTTTTTGAGAGAAATATCCTTTTGGTAAAATCATTTAGAAGTAAAACTCTTAAAAAGGAAGTAATTTAATAGAGATTATCGAATCAAAGTGTCCCATACCACTTTTTAAATTTTGAAAATAATTACCATTTCAAAACATTAATGTCCATATAAATAAATACTTAAAATAAATTTATAAACAGTGACATTAATTAAAAATATTTAGAAAAATAAATCATTAAGACATTTAAAATTATGATCTTGATACAGAGTACCTTTCAAAAATCCTTAAAATATTCATTTCTAAATCATTTATATGAAAAATGTACATGGATGATAAAAATGTCCCATTAAATACATACAAATAAACAATCTCGTATAATAATGAGATTGAGAAATTAAGCCTTACTAATTTGGTAACTTAGGAAACATACACCCCTGTAAATACTTAAATATAAATTAATTTCTATTACTCAATGAATACAATAATGAGAATTACATACACCACACAAAAGTTTATAGTGGAAATATTGCATAAATCTCACGGGAATAAGGAGTGAGATAAAAACCCTTTACCTTGAACTTTCCTTTAGTCAAGGGTACATTTAACCTCCCGAATGAAGACTATAGTATGTTTTTAAATTATACCAGAACCATATTAATATTTATGATATCATACATTATTCATTTATTACTTAATACTAACAATTTAATTATAATTTCCATGTTATATTAATATTTCGGGTAATAATCGCTTTCTTTATCGTACGTGTTTTAACATGTTACTCTTGATTGTATCACTTAGATTGTGATTTAAATACTTCCATAATATAAAACATGATGTATATATCATACATATTTAGAATATAAATATTTATAATAAACAAATATATGAAATGGAAAACACCATTTATGGAGAGGGTAGTTCGTACGTACGCATAAACGCAGTTTCCATTTTCATGTGGTATTGAGTGGAAGTAAGTGAATAAGATATAAGTAAGTACATAAATACATACATATATAAATATATATATTTCTAGTATAATTATTATGTCATATATTACATACTTATTAGTAATATTTATTTTTATAATTGTCGATGAATGGTGAACTTGGAAATGAATCTCATCGCGTCGTGGAGATGGTGATCCGTACCAACGCACGAGCAAAAATATCATTATTTATATATTAAAATAATATATAATTTGATGGTATATTATATATAAGAATCCATAACATGTTATATTTATTATTTACATCATATACAGATCATTATTATACCCATCCAAATAATAATGTATTGAATAACAATTACACCACGACTTGGAGACGGTAAGTCGTACGTATGCACATATGGTGACATGTCATTGAAACGATGGATAGAATACTGAAAATGGTTGTACCATATTTATAATAACATCATAGTATGTAGAAGAGACTAGAATTTTTATTTTATAATGGTAATAACAAAGAAACAAGAAGTGGATGAATAATGGAACTTGAAAGAGGGTGGTGAAATCATTACCTCTTCTTCGGGTTCTGCCTTTTGATTTCATCAAAAGGGATCCTTAGGTTGTATTTATGATAAAAATAAGGCCTCTAGGTTGAATTGAGGGAATTTGGGAGGATATTTGGGCAGATTTTCGCTGAGCCAAAATGCTTTGGAGGTTTGAATTTGAGAGAAGGGGAAGTGACCGTTTATAAGAGGGGTGAGGGGAACCTTTGGAAAAACATAAAATATTATTTTATGATAAATTCATATTAGGTTTAAAATGGCTAAAAAGTGAAATATTTAAAGGCAAGGTGGGTATGGGTCTAAATCCTCTCATCAAATAGGTTTTAGACATTTTTTGGTTACCATTTTTACCTTATCATTTAGATTTAACTCTAAGTTAAATAATTTAACTTTTACCATGTCTTCTTGTATTCTTACACTATATGGTTAATAAAAATAATATATACTTCCAATAGAACACAAATTGGTTCATTAATGACATATATATTATTATATAAGTATTTTTTCTGAAACTTATATTTTTAGTACCATTATATCAATTAACAATATAATATTTGTTTTAAAAACTATTTTATGTCACTTTTGACAGTATTTGGTATTTGTTTTTTTAAATAATACCAGAATAATTACATCAAAAAAAATCCATATATTAAATCCTAACATGTAATATTAATCTAAAAATTTCTTGGATGTCAAAATATCTTTGAAATTATATTTATTTTAATATTTATAATACCATTTATTTGATTCTTTCATTAATAAGGTAATTACTGCATCAACATTGTGTCATAAATAAATTAAATTATTAAATGTTTAAAAAGTATAAATAAAATTCAATTATTTAGGAAATATTTTTATCTTTCTAATAAATATTTATTATCGAACTTATCATATGTATAACCCTATATTAAAAATGTTTTATTTATTAAACTGAGGTTTTAACTCTTTTAACTCTTCTTTGAATTAAATAATAATAAATGTCCAAATCTAATACAAGTGGACCTAAATGATAATATTTTATTCCTAATGTTGTTTTTTGTCGAGATACACTATTCAAATAGAACTATTACATTTGTTAGGAAAATATAAATACCATTTTTACCCTTAATTACACGATTTACTTTTAATCGTGGTAAATAAAAGTAAAAGGTTACTAATCACCAAAAATTATTGTTATCTTATTGAACCACATTTTACTCCTTCATTTCAACCATGTCTCTCATATTTTTGAAATTATACTCACAGAAGCAGTAAAATTGTGTTTTATGTGAATTTGTAAATTCTCCTAGGAGATGGGTAAAAGATGTTGAAAAGTTCATTCAAATTTTTATATATCTAAAATTATTTTAAACTAAATCCAATAAATTACATTGAAATTATATAGGTATAATGTATATTTTTTGACCTTAATTAAATTTAATTAAAATAAATAATTATCAAAATAAAATTTTGTTTTCAAACTACAACTCTGTGTTTTGTCACTATTCATCAAAAATTGAATATTTTCAAGAAATACCAAAAATTCACCATAAGATTATTTCAATAATCCAAATCCAAAAATTAAGTTCATTTTACCATATTTAAAATATAGATCTCTAATTTATTAATTTAAAATTAATTCTAGTTGTCAAAACCAAAAGGCTAGTTTTTAAGAAACATTATCTATCAAAAGATTGACAATTGTTTATGTCCAAACTCAATATGAAATTACTTAAAATGACCAGAAATGGATTAAATGGTAAAAATATAATCTATTTATACTTTCAAACCATTAAAACGTATAATTTAACACTATTCATTATTTTGATTAAAAATTTTGTTTTCAGTTAAAATATAGCAATTTTTACTATTCATTGAAAAATATGAAAGTTATCATAAAAACACAAAAAATTTATTGAAACTAAATTCATATGTCATGATTATAAACAATATGTTTATTGTGTCAAATAGAATATATAAAAGTTTCAAATATTGAATTTTAAAAAGTGTTCACCATTAAAAGGCGGTAAAAGTGCATTTTTTAAAAAATACATCTTTTATCTGAAAAAAATCAATTAGTTCTTACATTATATATAAGAAACTCATAATATGGATTCTAAAATTATAAGTATTATATATAGTTCAAAATTTAGTTAACCTATTTTGAACGGCTAGTATGGTAAGTTATGGTGTGCTTGAATTTAGTGTTGCATGTAGTGCAAGTTATTGAGTTACTTTGAAGAAATAATGTACAATGAAATCTTGTGGTGTTACAATTTAACATCTGTATAATGGTGAAATAATTTTTATTAAAGTATACAATAATAATATACATTAATATTATATCATATATGATCTTTTAACATTGATTTGTTAATAATATCTTAGTATTATCATCGTTTCAGGTGTTAACTTACTCATTTTCTTTTATAAGTTTTGTTACATAAGCTATGTTTGTCAGGAATAGGTTGTATCTTATTCATATCCAGAATTATATCAAGTCATTAAAAATTACATAAAATAATCAAATTAGAATTAGACTTTAATGGATAAAATGGGGAATGAATATAATCGCGTTCTTGGAGACAGTAGTCCGTACGCACACACGAGAGACAATATCTCTCTTTTAATATTAAAATAATATATAATTGGATGGTATATCATATATACAGAATAATTATAATGTTATACTTATTATTTAATTCAATTACAAATCATTATCATACTCATCCAAATAATAATGTTTTGAATAACAATTACACCAAGACGTGGAGACGGTAAGCCGTACGTACGCACGTATGGAGGCGTGTCAATCAAAGGATGGATAGAATACATAATATGGTTATAAAATATTTATAATAACATATAAATATATATAAGATAATGGATTTATTATTTTATAATGGAAATAACAAAGAAAGAAGAAGTGGAAGAAGAAAGGAACTTGAAAGAGGGTGGTGAAAACATTACATCTTCTTCGGGTTCTTCCTTTTGATTTTATCAAAAGGGATCCATAGGTTGGATTTATGATCAAACAAAGGTCTCTAGAATTAAGTGAAGAAATTTTAGAGAATATTTGGTCAGGATTTGGTGAGCCAAAATGCTTTTATGGTGTGAATTAGAGAGAAGGGGGAGTGCCCTTTTATAAGAGGGGTAAGGGGCACCTTTGGAAAAGCTAGAAATATTATTTTATAATAAAATCATTTTCAGTTTCTAATGGCTCAAAGTAGATTATTTAATTTCTATGATGGGTATGTGTCGAAAACCTCTCCACCAATAGGTTTTATACAGGTTGGGTCATAATATTAACTTTATTTGTTTGATTTAACTCTTAGTTAAATGGTATGACATTTACCCTGTCTCATTGTATTTTTATATTATATAGTTAATAAAATTACTATATACATCCATGCGACCCCAAATTTGTCCATTAATGATACAAATATCATTATATAAGACCTTTGGCCAAACCTTATATTTTTATAATATAATATCAATTAATAATATAATATCTTTTTTTAAAACTCTTTCAGGACAATTTTGACACTATTTAATAATTGATTTTTGTTAAAGTCTTAACAACATTATTAATTCAAAACAAATTCATTTAATTAATCATAAAATTTAATATTAGCCAATAAATTTTGTGTATGTCATCAAAACATTCAAATTATATTTATTTTAACATTTATAATACCAATTATTTGATTCTTTCATTAATAAAGAAAATACTACATCATTATTGTGTCATAAATAAATTTAATTATTCAATGTATAAATTTTTTAAATAAAATACAATTATGTAGGAAATATTTTTATATTTCTAATGAATATTTATAGTCATTCATATAACGTATATAACTCTATGTAAATTTTTTTTTCTAAAAGATATATTCTTATGTCATTTTTGTATTTACATTAACTTAATTAATATAATGTGCCATTATCACTTACAAGTGTCTCCATGGGGTCCAAAAACCAATAAAAATATGCCCATTGTCGTAAATATATCAACCAATATGGTTATGAAACGTTTTATGGTAATTTAATATTATTATAATATTGTTTTTTACCCTTATTTACCGGATTTACCCTTTAACCATGGTAAATAAAATATTTACTGAAATAATTATTCAAATTGTCTAAAAATAGAATCTACCTATTTACACAATTTAGACATAATGACTCTAAATATGGAATCAATTTTTCTTAATTTAAAAAATATAAGTGGCATAAATTATTTTAAAATTAATTCCGGTTGTCAGAACAAAAAGCGTGTTTTTAAGAAATAATAACTATCAAAAGATTGACACTTTCTTATGTCCAGTTTAAATGTGAAATTATTTCCAATGACCAAAATTGGATTAAATGGTAAAAATATAATCTAATTATACTTTAAAACCACTTAAATTCATGATTTATCACTATTAATTAGTTCGATTAAAAATGTTGTTTTTAAATAAAATTTAGTAATTTTCACTATTCATCAAAATATGAATGTTATCAGAAAAGTACCAAAAATTAACCATAAGAAAATATCGATATTCCAAATCCAAAAATGAATTCCAATTTTAATAATAAATTTTATAAAATTTGAAAAAGTGGTTATTACAATTCATAACGACTACTTTGATTTGTTGTGGTGTGTGTTAGAACCTCGAAGATGCGTACAACACACGCTACTGTTTTATTCAATGAGAAGCTTACTGTGGAAGCATGGGGTGTTAAATTCTCCCCTCATTCAAATTATTTCTTCATTGAAATTTCAAGAATATTACTATATAAAAAGACTCGGGTGGTTCTTCATCATAAGTTCCTCAGGTTCCCACGTTGCCTCTTCCATCTTATGATTTCTCCATATAACTTTTACCAGATGAGTTGTCCGATTTCTCAGCACTTGTTCTATGTTATCAATAATTCTGATGGGCTCATTGGAATATGAAAATTCAAGTTCCAGTTATACATCCCAAAAGTGAGTACAAACATCTATTCGGGTATGTATTTTCTCAATAGTGATATGTGGAACACAAAGTGAACTTTGGAGAGACTTGTCATTTTTTCCAAATGGTAACCTATAGGCCACTACTGGAAAATGGGTCTATACCCACGGTTCTACATAAAACCGTGGGTATAGGCCCCCCCTATACCCACGGTTTTGGGAACCGTGGGTATAGGGATAGTATTGGGACCTATACCCACGGTTCTCCAAAACCGTGGGTATAGGTCCCCTTTACCCACGGTTCTTGGAAAAACCGTGGGTATAGGTTTTTTTTGAAGACCTATACCCACGGTTTTGCCAAAACCGTGGGTATAGATGTTGTTCTACAGACCTATACCCACGGTTTGTGAACGCCGTGGGTATAGGTGGTATATTTTTCAAAGAGCTATACCCACGGTTTGTCAAAACCGTGGGTATTTCGTTCCCGCGTTATGGCGGGAACGAAAAATTACGCGGGACCGAATTATTTTTGGGTGAAAAGACGATATGAAATAATATAAATATAGGGATATCAAATATTAAATCGTATAAAATATTTAGGTCAGTTGGTCACTCCCTGAAATCCCTTAGAACAGGTCGCGGGTTCGAAATCCCGCTCATTGTTTTTTTTTCGATTGTAGCAGATATATTATTATAAGAATGCAAAATTATAACCATATATCAATTGGGTTGTCAGCTTGGTTGGTCGCAGGTACTGTCCAGCGGATGGGAAGCGCGGGTTCAAAACCAGGAAGGTTTTTCTTTTCCATTATAACTATTATATTAATATATTAAAATAAAATTATCAATATATACAAGTAACAGCGATAGGCTGGTTGGTCGCTTGGTGCGGCGCGGGACTTGTTTGCGGTGGCGCGGGATCGAATCCCCGAAGCTGCGTTTTTTGAATACGCGATGTGGAGCGGACTAATATATATAATCTTATATATGCATAATTAACGTATAAAATTCCTAGCTCGGTTGGTTCGGGGTTTCGCTCTCAGGTGCTGGGTGCAGGGTTCAAACCTTGCTAGGCTCTTTTTTTTGAATGAATATATTTCCCACGGTTTGAAAACCGTGGGGAAAGTGCCTGCCACGCTGTACAGCGTGGTGTTGCTGTGTGACACACCTATACCCACGGTTCTACCAAACCGTGGGTATAGGTCAAGACCCCTATACCGACGCCGTTCCAGCCCACGGTTCCCAAAACCGTGGGTATAGCCTATACCCACGGTTTTGGGGGCTATACCCACGGTTTTGAACCGTGGGTATAGGCCTTTTTTCCAGTAGTGGGCCCAATTTGTTCTAGAATTTATAAAGGTCCTATATACCTAGGACTCAATTTACCCTTCCTACCGAAACGTATAACACCCTTCCATGGAGATAACTTCAAAAAAACATGATCTTCTACCTGAAATTCCATATCTTTCCATCGATTATCGGTATAGCTCTTATGCCTACATTGAGGTGGTTTGATGTGGTTTTGGATTACATTAACCTTTTACATTATTTCATCAACATGTTCTGGGCCTACAAGTTTTCTTTCACCAACATCATTTCAACAGGTTGGTGTGCGACATCTCTTTCTGTATAATGCTTCAAATGGTGTCATCTGAATACTTGAATGGAAGCTATTGTTATAGGAAAATTACACCAGAGGTAAATATTGATATGAAATACCTTGAAAGTCACGTGACAAAGATATCAACAATTATTATAAAGTTTTAATAGTCCGTTCAGATCGTCCATCAGTTTGGGGGTGGTAGGCAATCCTCAAATGAAGTTCAGTATCTAGGGCGTTCTGAAGACATTTCCAAAATATTGAAGTAAAACGGGGATCACGATCAGAAAAAATCGATAGGGGTACTCCATGAAGTCTCACAACTTCATTTATATATATTTTTGTAATATGTTCAAGTGTTACATCTTATCTTATAGAAATAAAATGTGATGACTTGGTAAGACGATCAACAATGACCCATATTGCATTGTTCCTTCTAGGAGTCTTTGGTAGTCCCATGAAAAAGTCCATCATGATATTATCCCATTTTCACTCAGGTATGGGAAGAGGCTGCAATAGTCATCTAGGATGTTGCCTTCCAGATTTCACTTGTTAAAAAACCATACTTCTTGACACAAAATCATCAATCTCCCTCTTCATGTTGTCCCACAAAAAATGTTCCTTCAAATATCTATACATTTTGGTGCTCCCAGGGTGTATAGAGAAATTGAATCTATGATCATCAACCAACAATTCTCATTTTAGATCAGGTACATAGGGAACACAAAGTCTCTTCCCAAATTAAAAAATTCCATCTTCGTACACAAATTCACTCAATATCCCATCATTCATATCATTAATATTCTTTTAAAATTCCTCATCATCAGTCTGAGAACTCTTTATCCTTCCTAGTAAAAATTGATTGGCAATCATTTGAAAACATATTCATGATTCCTCTTCCATGGTTATTACCATATCCATCTTTACTAGATCCATGAAAATAGGATCCCTTTAAACTCTCATCTTGTTCAAAACTCCATGAACCATTCTGATCAAAGCATCTTCCACCTTATTTTCTTTCCCTGGTTGGTAGTGTATACTGCAATCATAATCCTTGAGTAACATGAGAGATCGACTTTGCATCATGTTGAGTTCCTTTTGTGATAAAATATACCTCAAACTCTTATAATCGGTATATATCTCACATTTTTCACCAACGATATAGTGTCTCCATATCTTCACTGAAAAGATTATAGCTTCAAACTCAAGATCATGAGTAGGATAGTTTTTATCATGAATTTTCAGCTGTTGTGATGCATAGGCAATAGCCCTTTCATTCTACATAAGGTCAAAACCAAGTACTTTCGTTGATGCATCACTATAAATAATGAACCCATCATTCCCCGATTGTAGAGTCAATATAGGAGAATTGAATAATATTCTCTTTAGTTCTTCAAAACATTCTTCACAATCTTTTGTGCAAACAAATTTAACCCCTTTACGTGTGAGCTTCATTAATGGGTTAGCCAATTGGGAAAAATTCATGGGCTAAACGTCGATAATAACCTGCTAACCCAATAAAACTACGTACCTCTGTTTTACTCGTTGGTACTGGTCATTCATGTATTGCTCTTGTCTTAGAAGGATCAACACAAATTCCATCCTTAGAGAAAATATGGCCAAGAAAAGTAATATCTTGATGCTAGAATTCACACTTGCTAAACATCACATATAATTCATGTCTTCTAAGATTCTTCAGGATAATGCACAAGTGATTTTCATGATCTTCGTAGGTTTTGGAGTATACCAAGATATCATAAATAAATACCGCTAAAACATCATCGAGATATTCCTAGAAAACTCTGTTCATTAGATCCATGAATACAGAGGGTGCATTAGTCAATCCAAAAGGCATTACTGTAAACATGTAATGCCCATACCCGGTTCGAAATACTATCTTCTGAATGTCTTGCTTCTTCACACACAACTGATGGTATCTACATTGAAGTTCAATCTTCCAAAAGTATTGAGATCCATGTAATCGGTCGAATAAATCATCAATGCGAGGTAGGGGATACATGTTTTTTATTGTTATATCATTGATCTCCCTGTAGTCAATACATAACCTCATAGATCCATCTTTCTTATTAACAAAAAGGATAGGGCCCCCCCATGGAGAAACACTATGGAAAATAAATCCCTTATTACTCAATGCCTCTAGTTGTTTCTTTAGTTCCACTAATTCTATAGTTTCTATTCTATAAGGGGTCATCGATATGGGCCTTGATCTTGGAAATAAATAAATGGAAAAATCAATTTCCCTTTCTAGAGAATGTCCATGTAAATCCTTTGGAGACACATCAACATATTCTTTCACAATAGGTACATCCTCTATTTGAACATTCCTTTCCTCACACACATTTTTTTAATTCTCATCCTCCCCAATAATTGAATTTAGTTGAGCTACTCGGGGTGGATCTATATTAGAATTAGTTGGGGATGATTCTCCTCTAAAGATAAGGTGTTCCTTATCATCATCATAAAAAATTGTAACCTCCTTCTTCTTATAATAAATCTTTGCATCGTGGTCCAAAATCCAATCCATACTGAGGATTATATAAAATTTAATCATGTGTATGATGATGAGATCATCATATAAGGAAAATTTATATTCTCTAATGGGTACTGATTCACAAAAAATTGTTGAAATGATACGTCCTTTAAGAGTTTTTAATGACAAAACCCTTGTTAAACGAAATTGTAAATATCTAATTTTCGTAGAAAACTGGGAAGATATGAAAAAAGCGATGATCCAGAATCAAATAAAGAAATTTATAAACTTGAGGAAACCATTAAATTACCCATCACCCCATCTTTTGGAGCTTCTACCTCTGCAGTAGTGATAGTAGAAGCATATACATTATCCCTTGGACTTTTCTGAGGTAATCTCCCATGATGCTTAAGATATTCATTTGCATAATGTCCCATCTCCCTGCAATTGTAGCATTGAACATCAGTAGCTTATTTCTCCCCCTTTAAATCATGAACATGGTGGCCTTTTTCACCACACTTATAACAGACTCCAATTCCCTTCAAGAAAGTACTCTGGTGTTTCTTCCCACATTTACTATAGAATGCATATTCAAATTTTCCCTTCTTCCCTTTATTTCCATTCATATATTGATTAGCTGATCTCTACTTCTCTTTCTTTACATTAAAGTCATAAGACATAGAGAATTCCTTTTCTATCTTGATAACACAATTGAAAATATCTTCGTACGAAGAGAAGGATTGTGAGACTAATGCTCGATGGAGAAATGGTTTTAACCCATAAAAGAAATGATCAATATTACTCCTTGGGTTACATATATAATTTGATGCATTCCTCGCTAACCTTGTAAAGTTAGTCTTGTACTTTGTGACATTCGCATCCTCCTTTTGTCTCAGACTCAGAAATTTCTTTTCCTTATTTTCTCAATGGTCACGAGGAATGTATTTTTTTATGAAAATATTTTTCAACTCCCCCCATTCCATATTTGATACTTCAACATCCTCCTTTGTGTTTTGAATCAATAAAGACCATTGGTCAGTATCTTCAGTGAGGCGGTAAACTGCCATGATAACTTTTTCCCTTTCACTACTCCACAAGGCATGTAATATTTTCTCTAAGGCATTTATCCATTTCTCAACTACTAAGGGATTTGTAATATCATTGGATTTTGGTTGTTTTTTCCTCATGAAGCGATCTATCATTGATCCTCTAAGATGTGGATATGGGTGCTCTATACGGGTAAGGTTATTATTCATAACCTGAGTGAGTTCTCCCAATATGGTGATTAGCTGATCAGCACCAGTTTCCTCAGTAGTTCCACTATAATTATCTTGAGGAGGATGTAAATCCCCAAATAGAGTGCGTGCATTGATACATTTTCCATTTCTTCCACTACGCACCATTTATAAACAATGGCATATACTAGATCAGTTTATGAATTGAAATTCATAATTCCAAAAATGTAAAACACTTAATATAAATTGAATAGTTTATGGAAATAATCCATAATCATAAAAATGTTTTCTTTGAGGATGTATATAATCATAAACCCTTCATAATGGTTTGTAATGAAAATGGAAAATATCCTTTGCATATCCCTCGGGTGTGTCGTAACCCATAGTCCAACACGGCCCGTTGTCATGCACCAGTTCCCATTCGAGTCTAGCTCAAAGCGGTGTTATTGGGTTTTACCCCTAGGAACATCAGTACCAGATCCGTATCTACCTGCTGGTATCCAGACAGGGATGTATTGATTGTAAAACTCAGAAAATCTCTACAATATCAAAATTTTGGGTTGTTATTCAATAATAATCTTCAAAGTCTATCTTAGGGCTATGTTCTCTAATCAGAGTTTATATAAATATAGCTTCCAAGTTTTTTATTAAACTTTATATGATACCAACTGTAACTCCCCGACCCCATAATCCCAGAGTCGGTGTATTATTGCATATCATTGACATGATCACAAAAGATCAAGTCTCGAAAGACTGGTTAGTTTAGTTGCCTTGGAAACACTAGATACATTCATAAGTCTTACATTACATGATAAAATGAAAAACAACAACAACATCTTGTCTTCATTGACCACACTCATATCCCCTCACACTATCCGTGCAGGTCATTCATAAAAGACTTTTTCACATCCTGTGAAAAATAAAACATAGAAAGGGGTGAGCTCAGATTCCCAGTAAGGATAACAATATAGAAGAAACTTTCATAAATAAGCATAAACATTTAAGAAAATGAATAACTAAAATATAATCATTATATACATGAAATCAGCATAAATGACAGAAATAAAATGAAATAATTCCATTTACTTATTCACATGGATATTATACTAATCGAATAATCACATGCAATATCAATAACCACTTTCATAATGATGGAATTCATAATGCCAGAATATCATAACCACATTGTCATGGCCTTATGCCAAGAATAAAAATAATATTTCATCAAGGACATCTTCCAAGACACTAGTTTGTCTCATTAGACCTACCGATTCATCGAAGAGCTATAGCGGGCTCCACCCATCACTTATTATGTCAAATGCATTCCTCATATGAAAAGGTTTAACCATAACATAAACATTCGTATTAAACCTAGAATATGAAATGTCAATACGTTCTCCACAAACCATGAATGGTATAAAAATAACACATCAATAGTCAAACATATCACAAAACCTTCAATACAAAATGTAAGTTTTGTATCATAATAAATCAACTTCAAATAAGCTTAAAATCCATCAAAGGATGTTGACATAGATGAAATCAAAACTATTTGAGAGAAATACCTCCTTTTTAGAAGTCATTTAAATGTCACATAATTATAAAAGGTAACATTTAATTTGAAAATATTCTTATTAGATTGTATGGGAAGCTTCGATGATTTTTTATAGGTAGCAAATTGTTGCACCAGCTGTATAAGTTAAAAAAAGACACTCTTATCTTAATTTTGTCGAAAAGGTTAAAAAGGGACTTGTTTGGAAAAAGACTGAAATATTCCTTTATAAAAATCTTATCAAAATTCAAAGAAGGGTATAAATGAATTTAACCCATAGTCTATAAAATAGTAATAAATATTTGAATTAAATTTTTATGAAACATAGATGTGGATGATAAAGAGGTCCCAAAAGATAATTATGTATAAAAAACCTTGGATAATGAAGAGATTTAGAAATAAACCCTTAACTTGTACATTTCCTTGGTCGAGGGTAGTTTAACCTCCTATATAATGGCGAGATAATTTTTATTAAATTATAAAATAATAACATACATTAATATTATATCATATATGATCTTTTAAAATTTCATTGTTAATAATATCTTAGTATTATCGTCGTTTCGTGTGTTAACATACTCATTTACTTTTATATGTTTTATTACATAAGCCTTGTTTTTTATGTATAGGTTGTAACTTATTCATATACAGAATGATATCCAGTCCTCAAAAATTAATTTTAATCATCAAATTAGAATTAGACATGAATGGATATGATGGGAAATGAATCAAATCGTGTTCATGGAGACGGTAGTCCGTACGTATGCATGAGCGACAATAACACTCTTTTGATATTAACATAATATATAATTGGATGGTATATCATATATACATAATCATTATAATGTTATATATTTTATTTACTTAAATTAATCATCATTATCATACCCATCCATATATTAATTTTTTGAATAACAATTAAACCATGGCATGGAGACGGTAAGTCGTACGTACGCACGTATGGAGACATGTCATTCAAAGGATGGATAGAATACAGTATATGTTTGTACCATATTTAATATAAAATCACAGTATATATAAGAGACTAGAGTAATTATTTTATAAATGAAATAACAAAGAAAGAATAAGTGGAAGAAGAAAGGAACATGAAAGAGGGTGGTGAAAACATTACCTCTTCTTCGGGTTCTTCCTTTTGATTTGATCAAAAGGGCTCCTTAGGTTGTCTTTATGATCAAACTAAGGCCTCTAGGTTGAATTGAGGAAAGTATAGAGAATATTTGGGTCGGGTTTGGCCGAGAAAAAAAGGATTTTAAGGTGTTAATTAGAGAGAAGGGAGAGTTCCCTTTTATAAGAGGGGTGAGGGGCACCTTAGTAAAAGCCAGAAATATTAATTTATAATAAATTAATTTTAGGTTTCTAATTGATAAAAAGTAGATTATTTAAATTATAATTTTTTAATGGGTCGGAAACCACTCAACCAATATGTTTTAGACAGTTTTGGTTCATAATATTAACTTTATCTTTTTGATTTAACTCTTAGTTAAATAGTTTGACATTTACCATTTCTCTTTGTATTTTTATATTATATAGTTAGAAAACATAATATATACATCAAATACATCCCCAAGTGGTCCATTAATGATACAGCTATCATTATATAAATCTTTTGGCCGAACCTTATATTTTTAAGAATAGAATATCAATTAATAATTTAATATTTGTTTTAAAAACTCCTTTATGTCAATTTTGACACAATTTAATAGTTAATTTTTTTAAAGTCTTAACAACTTTATTAATTCCAACAAAATTTATTTATGTAATATTAACATGTCATATTAAGAAATTAAATATTTTGATGTCATAAAAACTTCCAAATTATATTTATTTTATCATTTATAATACCAATTATTTGATTCTTTCATCAATAAGGAAAATACAAATAATTATTGTGTCAAAAATAAATTTAATTATTCAATTTCTAAAAATTCTAAATAAAATCCCATTATGTGGGAAACCATATTATCTTTCTAATTAATATTAATAGTTTAACATATAACATGTATAACCCTATGTAAAAATTGTTTTTCTAAAAGATATATGCTTATGTCATTTTTGTATTTACTTTAACTTATTTAACATAAAGTGTCATTATCACTTACAAGTGACCACAAGGGTCCCCAAATAGACACAAAGATGAAAATGTTTGGACATTTATCAACCAATAAGGTTAGGACATGTTTTATAGTAATTTAATATTATTAAAATATTATTTTTTACCCTTATTTACCGGATTTACCCTTTAACCATGGTAAATAAAATATTTACCTAAGTAATTATTCAAAATGATTAAAAATTGAAGTTACCTATTTTAACAATTTGGAACACCTGATTCTAAATATGGAATCCATTTTCTAAATTCAAAAAACATAAGTGGCATAAATTAATTTAAAATTAATTCACGTTGTCAAAAAAAGCTTGTTTTTAAGAAATAATAACTATCAAAAGATTGACACTTTCATATGATGAGTTTAAATGTGAAATTATGTCCAATGACCAACATTGGATTAAATGGTAAAAATATAATCTAGAAATACGTTAAAACCACTCTAATTCATACTTTATCACTATTAATTATTTCGTTTAAAAAACTTTTTTTTTAATTAAAATTTATTTATTTTTACTATTCATCAAAATATGAAATTTATCAGAAAAGAACCAAAAATTCACCCTAAACTAATATCGATATTCTGAATCCAAAAATGAAGTCCAATTTGAATAATAAAATTTATAAAATTTCAAAAGTGGGTATTACTCTTCATAATAGCTACTTTGATTGGTTGTGGTGTGTGTTAGAACCTCGAAGTTCTTTACAACACACACTACTGTGTAATTCAAAAAGAAGCATACCGTGGAAGCTTGGGGTGTCACAAAAATATCACATTGTGTATGAAAGTGTAATAAATAATGATATATATAGTTTATTTATTGAAAGTTAATTAATTTATTAATATGATATATATATATATTTAGTTTTTTTTCATATTTATAATCTTGATCAAACTTTAAAAACTCCATTAATTGTGTGAATAAATCACATATCTTTGAGGGGGTGGTAGTCCACACTTCCTCAAATTTTGTTACCGCATTAATGAAAAATGGACTGTATTAAAGTTATCTGTCATAAAATTATAAAATTATTATAAATAAATAATAAACATGATATATGAAATATATAAACATATTTTCCATCGAAATGGCCAATTTGAGGGGTGGTAAGGGGAAAATGAACAATCATCATTTCATATGGAAGAAATTCTTCGTATAAAGAAATAGTACGTCAATTAACTATTAGGTGGAAGTGTGTATGTTTATGTAAAAACATAGAATAAAAAAATTATTATATTTATTATATTTGTGTTTTTATACATGAAAATAATAATAATTGTTGAATGGATGGAGAATTTAAATAAAATTGAAAAACATGAGAGAAGATGTTACCTCAAAATCAGGTAACTACTTTTGATATGTACCAAAAGACTTTATGGGAGGATTTATGCACAATGAGAGGAGTAAATTTTTAGGGGATGGATTTTGGGAAGCTATATTGGAAGATCTTGTACAGACATTATTGTTTTGAGAGGTATAATGAATGGGGAGTGCTGGTTAAATTTTATATGGAATGAAAAAAGAATCACATGATATTTTTTGGAAACAAGTAATGTATATTCATGTTAATCCCTAAAAAAGTCATAAAAACAAAAAAATTCTCTATAATGTATATTTAATGGATTAAATATGTACAAAAAATGTGTCATGAATAGGTGGATTAGTCATTTGGTCCCCCAAGTTAATGGTTTAGCCATTTATTTTGATTTATTTTGACTTAACTTTTATAATTAATTTTAATAACATTCAGTAATATTGTTTTAAAAGACCAATTATTTCAATCTGACCTATCCCCCATGACCCATGTTATGACTACCCCAAGAAGGGCTTCCAAAGAACATGTTTTGGTGACTAGCACTGAAAGTAATATCCCTGAAAAATTGGAAGAAATTTCCTTTAAACCCTCAAACACACATTCCATGAATACAATGAGCACAACCCATGTAGTAAAACTTCAATAGTAAAAATATGTGTACTAAATGTAAAAAGGATGAGTACTGTATATAAAGGGGGTAGAAATACATGCCCAACATAAAATTATAATAGTAACAGAAAACCCACTCTAGGAATCATCCGCCAAGGTTCCCAACTGAATGGTAGGTACAACTCAGGGTTGGTCATCACCGTAGTATGTCATGTCTTAAGGTCCACCTACGAGCACCATCCTATCCTGGCTCCCAAACCACAGTCAAAGCCACTCATCGTCTACACAATACACAAAAAGGTACAGGTGAAACCCATGCATGTGTGAGAATATCAATACTCATTTGGATCCTCGAGAAACTAAGAGGACTCCCAGAGATCCACAATGAGAAACCAAAAAATCAAGACCTCAATCACAATGGATGAAGAAATAGTCATATCAAACCAAGTATAAAACATAGAGATCAGGAAAATAGGTGATTAGTCACAAGATATATCATCTTATTATATTTAGAAGTTCTATAACTAATCCAAAAAGAATTTGTTCTATTATAAATCTACTCTTGGATGTATTTCGTCGTTCCACGATGAGCCACTATAAGGTCGGTCCTCATCTATTCACGGTACTGTGGAACCCCATAGGGTCCCTAGAATGATGATCCTTGAGAGGCTACCCTAATCATGGTCCACGTAAGGTAGCTACGATGTTGATCCACACAAGGAATCTTTGAGTCTGATCCTCAAAGGGTCTCTATGAGGTTGATCTACAAATGGTCTCTAGATGTTGATCCACACAAGTTCACCAGATGCTGATCCACATAGAGTCTCTAGATGATGATCCACACAGGGTCGCTATGATGTTGTCCCGCATAGCGTCGTTATTTCAAAGACATCCTGTCACAGAAATCACACTCATAGCACAGATGATTCTATGAGGGAATCCTCTCAAGAAATTGGTCATATTTCAACTGATAAGAAGTCCCACAAAAAACAAACCCATAGGACCTCCCCCTCATAAGAGTCCCAACATGATAAACGGCGCGTCGATCATACAACTAGTCTGTGAGATATGGGATCATTTATAGGAATTTCCCTCTTGTATTCAAGTAGTATCCAACCCATGTCACATGACAAAATCCATAAAAATTCACATACTGTATCTCCAAAGAACTGCCTTGTCAAAAGGGACCTTATGCCACAGTCGGTGCATCGATCGGAAGCCTATTCTGTTAGTTACATCCCATTCCGGGGAACGAGTTTGATTGCACCACGGTCCGGTCCTGCTTGATCAGGTGCACCAGAATATTAAAAAGGGTCTGCTTCCAAAAAAGGGTCCCAACATGATTGCAGAAGTTTTAAACAGGAAATTGGTTCATTAGTTACCGGCGTTTATTTATTCAGGGGTCATTTGGGTCTGGCCCCGGTCAGACATATTTTTACAGGCCCAACGCAATGGTTCTCAGAACCTACCTAACCCTGCCTGGGTATGACCTGTTCAGGGATGGACCGGATCACTAGGTTCGGCCCATTGGGTTCATCCCATTATTTCGTGGGCCCAGGCCATGGTTGGCCCAACCCGCCTGGTGAGTCAAGGCCCTCCCGCACCGTCCTGAACCACTGGGCGGGTCTGACCCTTTTGGCCATCCCACGTGTAACACCCGAGACTTTAATGAGAAATATATTGTTTTTCTATAAAGTAATCTATCACTACACACAACAATAGTTTGGCTTTCTTTACACGCAACCGCGACCTTCCTCGATAGCTTGCGTCGTACGCAATATCGAGTTTCACTAAACAATGATATATTATAATACTAGCTGTTATGAATATTATTAATTGAATTTTGAATTTTATAACATTTTGATTCATCTTATAAATTTTCTAGAATGTGGTATGAAAACAAAATCAGTTTTTTGGATAAAAGAAGTATTTTTCAAAAAATGCAGTTTTACCGCCTTTTGATGGAGCACCCACATTAAATATAGTTTTGACAAGTTTATAAGTTCAATTTGACAAAATAAAATTTTTCTTTAGAATCATGATATAAAAATTTACTTTGGATAAATTTTTCATATTATTTTGATAACTTTCATATTTTAATGAATAGTAAAAACATGCTATATTTTAATTAAAAACAACTTTTTTTCATCGCAATACTTTATATGGATAAATTATAATATTAAATTTTTTTAAAGAATAAATATAATATATTTTTACCATTTAATATAAGGTATGCCATTAGCATTAATTTTACATTGAATTCATAGGTAAAAACATTTCAATCTTTGGCAATGTTTTAACTTTAAAAACTCGTTTGCCTAACAATGGGATTAATTTTAAATTAATTACTGCAACTTCTGTTTTTTGAATTTTGGAAAATTGATTCCATATTTATAATAGGTGGGTCCAAATTATGTTAATAGGTTACTTTTATTTTTTTGATCTTATGAATAGTAACTACGATAATTTTTATTTACTACAGTTAAAGGTAAATAGGGTAATTCAAGGTTAAAAAAATATTATAATAATTTAAAATTACCTTGACACTTGTACTAACCTTATTAGATGAGTAGTGGCCGACCATGGGCATCCTTGGGTCTATTTTGGGACCCCATTGAGCCACTTGGTAGTGACAATGACAATTCGGATTAATTAATTTAATGTAAAGTCAAAATTGACATTAACAAAAATCTTTTAGTAATTAATTTTTATAAGGGGTTATATAAAATATATTTTCAACTATAAATATTCATTGGATATATAAAAAGATTTCCTACATAATCATATTTTTTTAATAATTTTTAGACACCAAATAAATTAAATAATTAATGAAACAATAATGATGAAGTATTTACCTCATTAATAGATTATTTAAATAAATAAGATTATAATGATTACAATATTTTCCAAAACTTTTCCAATTATGATTGGATGATTTTATTTCGACTATTAGTCATCTTATCATCATCTTTAATGATTTTTTGACCTTTTGAAACTGAATATAAGTTTATAATAAAATAATATTTCCAGACTTTCCAATGGTGCCCTTCTCCTCCGTTATAAAAGGCCACCTCCTCCATCTCTTCCTCACACCAATTTGAGCCTTCAAGATAATACAAACCCTGACCATTTCACTTTTCCACTTCCTTAGAAACCTACTAGAGGTACTGGTCTTATCAAAATACCAACTCTAGTGCCTTAAGAGAAAGTTTAAAGGAGGCACTTCAAGAAAGAGGTAACACCTTCTACCATTTTCTTCAAGTTCCATTATTTTCTACTACCTCTTATTTAGTTGTTTCATTATGAGGTAATAACATAAGTATCCCTCATATACTGATATATTATTATAAATATGAAACAACCCTATTTCACATCTTATCCATCCTACGGAAAATTAAATCACCACGCGTGTGTACGTACGGAATACCGTCTCCACACCGTGGTGTAATCTGTTTTCCACCACCACCTTAATTGGATGGGTATAATGGTGTAAATAATAACTATATATGATTATTGTAAATTTATATTGATTCTGAAATAGTATACATACACTTCAAAACAATTCCACGATCATGGGAACGATATCATCGATCGTGCGTACGTACGGCATACCGTCTCCACGATGTGATGTGACTCATTCTATATGATCTTCATTGAATAATGAATATATAAATGAATTTAATGAATGAATATGATATATATTACACTAATACCATTCTGTAAATGATGTATCTATATCCTATAAAGCGTAATAATTAATTATTCGACAAAACACGCATAAGAACAAAAAGTAATAAACACCCGAATAACAAGTAGTAATGAAACATTACTAATAAGAAGATAAGAATATGAACATATATGGTATCATAAAAATAAAAATGATTCTGTAATAAGTCAATGACATTATTTAAATCAATATAGAAGAGGTTCGAACACGTACAAAGCATATCGGGCCTAAGGTAAGGGAAAATATCACAATCTCATTTTTATCTGAGATTGTTTATACTTTGGTATTTACTGGGGTGTATTTTAACATCCACATACATGTTTCCTAAATATGTAATATTATTTCCATCCACCTACAATTTTTTAAATCCAATTTTACCCTTCGGTGAGATTTTAGTAAAATATATGAAAGGAATATTTTGTCGGTTTTCGTACGAGGTAATTTTTGACTTTTCTAACAAATGTATGGGAAGAATGTTTTTTTAACTTATACGACATGAATGTATTTTTAAAAAAATTTTACCAAGAAGCTTCCTTTACAAGTTTTCAAATTTATTTTTAATCAACATATTTTAGTTTAGAATTGTATTATAGGTTATGAAAGGAAAAGTGTTTTTGAAGTAGAAAGGATATTTTCCTCAAAAATGGAGTTCAACTGTTTTATCAGAATTATATTCCATCTAAGATAATATAGGGTTCTGTTTCTATCCCTATTATTACATTACTTTGATTATGTTGTGATGGAATTATTTTTATGAATTCCTTCATCTTATATGAATTGTTTTATGATGTCATGATGTTTAAGATTCACATTTTTATTACATGGGTTATGCTATGATGTATGGTTTATGGTTTTCTGGCTAACATAATAATGGTATCATTATTTGATGGGTGGGACCTATATCTCCCTCCAATGTATTGGAAAACGATTTTATATCTGATGAGATATACATGGATGGAACGGCAGGTAAAACCAGTTCAGTGAAACAGGACTGAAACGAGGAGTGAACTCGGTTCAGAAATGGACTTTGTCCACTAAGATATTCTTGGCTATGAGTCTTGACTAATAAGAAATGATTCTCTATGATTATGTGAGTATGACACAAAGTTTCATATTTTATGTTATGATTATTGGGATTACATTTCACTACCATGATTTATCCCATGTTATGAAATTATGATCTCTTTTGCAGGGTAAGATTTCCAAAATGTTATGTTCTTATAAATTTGATGTGATTGATATTTCTTTTGTTTACCCTTACTGGGCATTTGAGCTAATCCTTTGAATGTTTTCTTTCCCCAGGTCAGGAAGATGTTTATTAAGTAAGATATGCTAAAAAGGGACTACAGATATTATGAAATAAATGGGAGATAGTGTAGATGCTTTATGAACCAGTTGTTTATGTTTCGTAGTTTCTAAAGACACTATAACTATACTGTACTTTGATGGTTTTTTTATATGTTATAATAAGAGTTCATCAATTTTGAAGTATTAACCATGTGATTAATGTATGGGTCGTTATAGTTGGTATCAGAAGAAAGGTATAGTCAACCTTTGGAAACTAGGATGTGAAAGCCTTAGTAAGAAACCTAAGGATATGTCTAAGCACATAACACAATCATAGTGTTTTAGAAATGTCCATGAACAACCTATGATAAGACCTTAAGTGTGAAATTTTATTCTTGATTATGTGGTTTTCTTATTATAATTATTGTTTCTCACACTATTCTTCTTGGTTTTAGTCAATGGCTGGAATCGGAAGAAACCTTGTTAATGCGGAATGCGACGGGAATGCAATGATTATCCACCTGAGCAACCAAACGTTATGGGAGATGGAATGAAAAATATTTTATCCATGCTCACACAACTTTATCAAGCTATGAAACATGCTGGACTTCCAAATGAGCAATGGAAGGAGCAACATTCTGTCGAATCCTTCATGAGGCAGCGTCCACCTTCATTCTGCGGGTCTTCTGATCCATTAGTGGCTGAACAATGGATCAGTACCACTGAAAAGATATTTTCAGTTATTCAATGTTCTGAACATGATAAAGTCATCTTAGCAGTGTATCGTTTGGAAGGTGATGCTGATCAATGGTGGATTCTTATTAAGAATACAAGGCAAATGGATGAAATTGAGTCCATGGAATGGGACGAGTTCAAGAACTTATTTTTCAATAAGTATTTCCCTCGTATTCTTTGAACAAGGATGGAGAATGATTTTCTTGAACTAAAGAAAAAGGATGATGAATCCATTGGTACCTACGATGCAAATTTTACAGGACTTTCAAGGTATGCTTCCAGAATTATTATCCAATCTGAGAGTAAAATTGATCGATTATTTAGTGGCTTAAAACCATGTCTTTGAACGGGGTTATCCATAAGGGACTTCAATAGCTACGAGGAAATTTTTCGATGTTCTCTCAAGGTTGAAATGAATATTGGTGTAACTCATCAGTCACATGGGTTTGATAAGAAGAGGAAAATGGAATTCAAAGGAAAATCTAAAGGCCACACTGAAAAGAAGATGAGTTTTCCCTTATGCTCAAAGTGTGGAATGAAACATGGAGGAAATTGTCTTAAGGGGACAATAAAATTTTATAAGTGTGGAAAAGAAGGTCCTCGGGAAATGGAATGTCGAAATAATGGGATGAAGATGTCTAATGATGAAAACAAAGGAAGGGATACACAGGATGAACCTACTACACTTCAATTTTTCAAGTGCAAGGAAATGGGTAATTACGCCAATCAATTCCCAAATCAAATGGATGATGATGATGATCGAAGTCAACAAACTCTTAAGGCCAAAGACAAACGAAAGTCACATGAAATTACTATCGGCGATGTGGAGTACGACAACGAAGTGGTGAGAGGTACACTTACCATCCACTCTAAAGTAGAAAATATTTTATTTGATTCTGGATCCACCCACACTTTTATTTCTGAAGAATTTTCTAAGGTTATCACCGTATTACCTCAACAATTAGATTTTTATTTGGGTGTGACAACTCCTAATGGAACAACGGTCGCATCAAAAGTTTATTATTCTTCCCCGATTGAAGTTTGTGTGAAAGTGCTTCCTGCAAATCGTGTGATCCTTCCTATAGTGGAATTTGATGTGATTCTTGGCATGGATTTGCTTTATTTATATGGAGCTCATATCATTTTCCAAAGAAGGGAAGTCACATTTCATATTCCAGATCAATCTATGATCATCTATTGATGCATGGATAACATAACCTTCCCGTGGAAATTTCTTCCATATTATGGGTCTCGATCCCACTAAATGAAGGTTATTTATCTCAAATTGTTGGTGAGAAACTCACGATTAAGAATATTCCCATTGTATGGGAGTTTGACGAAGTCTTTCCAAAGGAATTTCTAGGTCTTCCACCAAATCATGAAGTTGAGTTTTCAATAGAACTCGTATCGGGTGCTTTTCATATTTCAAAGACACCTTATAGAATGGCCCCAATTGTGTTGCAGGAATTGAAGAAAAATATCCTAGAGAATCTTGATAAAGGATTCATATGCCCTATTGCATCACCTTGGGGAGCACCTGTTCTGTTTTTTAAGAAGAAAGATGGATCAATGAGACTCTGTATTGATTATCGAGAACTTAACATGATCACTATCAAGAACAAATATCCTCTCTCACGCATTGATGACCTATTTGACCAACTACGCGGAGCTCAATACATTTCCAAGATTGATCTTCATTCAGGGTATCATCAATTAAGGGTCAAAAGGGAGGATATACCAAAGGCGGCTTTCCGTACAATCTATGGACACTATGAATTTATAGTGATGCCATTTGGTCTTACTAATGCCCATGCTATCTTCATGGATCTGATTAATAGAGTCTTTAGAGACTATCTTGATCAGTTTGTGGTAGTCTTTATAGATGATATTATTGTCTATTCAAAGGGAAAGGAAGATCATGAAGATCACTTGATAATTGTATTAAATACCCTAAGAAAGGAGAAGCTTTATGCCAAATTTACCAAGTGTGAATTTTGGCTTAAAAAAGTTTCATTTTTGGGTCACGTAATCTCAAAAGAGGGGATATCTGTGGATCCAGAAAAAACAGAGGTTATCGAAAGATGGTCGATACCAACAACAGTAACTGAGATCCGAAGTTTTCTTGGTTTGGCTGGATATTACTGACGTTTTGTGAAATATTTTTCATGGTTATCTAACCCACTCACCAAGTTAACTCGAAAAGGAGTTAAGTTTGTTTGGACGGAGGAATGTGAAGAAAATTTCAAAGAGCTAAAAATAAGGTTATCCAGTGCACCTGTGCTCACACTACCATGCAATGGAGAAAGGTTTTTGATCTACAATGATGCATCCAAGAAGAGACTGGGATGTGTTCTCATGAAAAATGATAGGGTGATATCTTATGCCTCACGACAGTTGAAAATCCATGATCAAAATTACCCAACTCATGATTTGGAGTTAGCTTCGGTAATCTTTGCAATAAATATTTGGAGGAATTATCTTTATGGAGAAAAGTGTGACATGTATACTGATCATAAAAGTTTAAAGTATATTTTCACACAAAAGAAGCTGAATATGCGCCGAAGAAGATGGTTGGAGCTGATTAAGGATTACGACTGCTCAATTCATTACCACTATGGGAATGAAATCAAGGTGGCAGATGCATTAAGTCGACAAGACCATGCTAGCTTATCCATGATGAGGATCACAAAAGATTCAATATTTATTGATATAAAAAGGATGGATCTTGGAATTATAATTAAAGGGGAAAAATTGTATGTTTCTCAAATGAATGTTCAACCATATATACATGTGAAGATTAAAGAGGAGCAGAAAGAAGGTGTCGAGTTACAAAAGAATGTGAGAAATGTTCCAGAATTCAACCTTGATTGAGATGGCATAATAAATTTCAAGAATCGGGGTTATGTTCCTCACATCCCTAAATTAAAGAAGGAGCTGCTGGATGAGGCTCATAGTTCTTCATTCTCTATTCATCCTGAGAGCACGAAGATGTATATGGACCTGAAAGAGTACTTCTGTTGAGATTGCATGAAAAGAGATGTTGCTGAATATGTCTCTCGATGCTTGGTTTGTCAGCAAGTTAAAGCTGAGAGACAGAAGTCTTAGGGGATGTTACAACTATTACCCATACCTGAATGGAAATGGGAAAACATCACTATGGACTTTGTCACTAGACTTCCTAAAACATCCAAAGGAAATAATGCTATCTGGGTAATAGTTGATCGTCTTACAAAGTTTGCACACTTCATTTCTATTAGGGAGGATTTCTCTCTAGATTATATTTCTAGGATATAAGTAAGAGAAGTGGTAAGATTTCATGGAGTACCACTTTCTATTATATCTGATCGGGATCCGAGGTTTACCTCAATGTTTTGGCGAAGTCTTCAGCATACTCTAGATACAGAGTTGAGTTTCAGCACTGCTTATCATCCTCAGACTGACGGTCAGTCTGAGAGGACAATTAAAACTCTAGAAGATATGTTGAGATCTTTCTCTATGGATTTCAAAGGTGTTTGGGATCAACACCTACCTTTTGTGGAATTTTCTTATAATAATAGCTTTCACTCCAGTACTCATATGGCTCCTTATGAAGCTCTCTATGGAAAGAAATGCAGAAATCCAACTTGCTGGGATGAATTTGGGGAAAGAAAGCAATTTGGACCTGATCTTGTTGATGAGATGGCAGAAAAGGTCAGATCTATTCAATAACACATAAGAGAATCTCAGAGTCGACAAAAAAGTTATGCCGACAACCGAAGAAAAGACCTACAGTTTGAAGTGGGTGATAAAGTGTTCTTATGAATATCTCCTTGGAAAAGAGTAATGAGATTTGGAAAGAATGGAATATTGAGCCCTAGATATATTGGTCCTTTTGAAATTCTGGATCGTGTTGGGAAGGTAGCTTACCGATTGGCGCATCCACCGAATCTCTCTCAAGTTCACAATGTGTTCCATGTACCTCTCCTGGGAAAGTACATACCTGATCCTTCACATGTACTCAGCTCAGAAGTTGTACCGCTGAAACAAGATCATTCTTGTGAAGAACAGCCGATAGAGATTCTGGATTGTAGCGAAAAAGTCTTATGGAACAATACCACTCGCTTGGTGAAAGATCTATGGAGAAACCACCAATTAGATGAAGCTACATGGGAACTTGAGGATATGATGAGTGAGAGGTATCCTCATCTGTTTGTTATGAAGTGATGAATTCTGAGGGTGAAATTCATTTTAAGGGAGGTAGAATGTAACTCCCGAGACTTTTATGAGAAATATTTTGTTTTTATATAAAGGAATCTTTCACTACACACAACACTAGCTTGGCTTGATTTACATGCAACAGCGGCCTTCCTCGATAGCTTGCGTCGTACGCAATACTGAGTTTCACTAAACAATGATATATTATAATACTAGCCGTTATGAATAGTATTAATTGAATTTTTAATTTTATAACATTTTAATTAATCTTATGCATTTTCTAGCATAAGCTATGAAAACCAAATCAGTTTTTTGGATAAAAGAAGTATTTTTCAAAAAATGCAGTTTTACCGCCTTTTGATGGTGCAACCACATTAAATCTAGTTTTTGACAAGTTTAGAAGTTCAATTTGACAAAATAAAATTCTTCTTTAGAATCAAGATATAAAAATTTACTTTGGATAAATTTTTCATATTATTCTCATAACTTTCATATTTTAATGAATAGTAAAAACACGCTATATTTTAAATAAAAATAACTTTTTTCATCACAAAACATTATATGGTTAATTTATAATATTGAATGTTTTTAAAGTATAAATAGAATATATTTTTACCATTTAATATAATTTATGTCATTATCATTAATTTTACATTGAATTCATAGGTAAAAACATTTCAATCTTTGGCAATGTTTTAACTTTTAAAACCTGTTTGCTTAACAACATGATTAATTTTAAATTAATTACTGCAACTTCTGTGTTTTGAATTTTGAAAAATTTATTCCATATTTGGAATCATTGGGTCCAAATTATGTTAATAGGTTACTTTTATTTTTTGATATTATGAATAGTAACTACGGTAATTTTTATTTATTACGATTAAAGGTAAATAGGGTAATTCAAGGTTCAAAGAATATTATAATAATTCAAAATTACCTTGACACTTGTCCTAAATTTATTGTATGAGTAGTGGACTACCATGGGCATCCTTGGGTCGATTTTGGGACCCCATTGAGCCACTTCGTATTGACAATGACTATTTGGATTAATTAATTTAATGTAAAGACAAAATTGACATTAACAAAAATCTTTTAGTAATTAATTTTTATAAGGAGTTATATAAAATATATTTTCGACTATAAATATTCATTGAAAATCTAAAAATATTTCCTACATATTGATTTTTTTTTATAAATTTTAGACACCAAATAAATTAAATTATTTATGACACAATAATGATGAAGTATTTAAATCATTAATAAATGATTTAAATAAATAAGATTATAATGATTAAAATATTTTCCAAAACATGTCCAATTATGATTGGATGATTTTATTTCGACTATGAGTCATCATATCTTCATCTTTAATTATTTTTTGACCTTTTGAAAGCAAATATAAGTTTATAATAAAATAATATTTCCACACTTTCCAAAGGTGCCCCTCTCCTCCTTTATAAAAGGGCACCTCCTCCCTCTCTTCCTCACACCAATTTGAGCCTTCAAGATCAGACAACCCCTGACCATTTCACTTACCCACTTCCTTAGAAACCTACTAGAGGTACTGGTCTTATCAAAAGACCAACTCTAGTGCCTTAAGATAATGTTTAAAGGAGGCGCTTTGAGAAAGAGGTAATACCTTATACCATTTTCTTCAAGATCCATTCTTCTTCTACTCCCGCTTAATTATTTGTTTCATTATGAGGTAATAAAATCAGTATCCCTCATATACTGATATGTTATTATAAATATGAAACAACCCTATTTCACCTCTTATCCATCCTACGGAACACGAAATCACCGCGCGTGCGTACGTACGGAATACCGTCTCCACGTCGTGGTGTAATCTGTTTTCCACCACCACCTTACTTGGATGGGTATAATGGTGTAAAGAATAACTATATATGATTATTTTAAAGTTATATTGATTCTGAAATAGTATACATAAACTTCAATACAATTCCACGATCATGGAAACGATATCATCGCTTGTGCGTACGTACGGCCTACCGTCTCTACGATGTGATGTGACTCGTTCTATATGATATTCATTGAATAATGATTATATAAATGAATTGAATGAATTAATATGATATATATTACACTAATAACAATCTTTAAATTATGTATCTATATACTATAAATAGTATTAAGAATTTATTCGACAAAACATGCATAAGAACAAAAAGTAATAAACACCTGAATAACAAGTAGTAATGAAATATTACTAATAAGAAGCTAAGAATATGACCATATATGGTATCATAACAATGAATATGATTCTGTAATAAGTCAATGACATTATTTAAATCAGTATACTGGAGGTTCGGACACGTATAAAGCATATCAGACCTAAGGTGAGGGAAAATATCACAATCTAATTTTTATCCAAGATTGTTTATACTTTGGTATTTACTGGGGTGTGTTTTATCATCCACAACCATGTTTCCTCAATATTTAATATTATTTACATCCTCCTACAATTGTTTAAATCCAATTTCACCCTTCGGTGAGTTTTTTGTAAAAGATATGAAAGGAATCTTTTGTCGTTTTTCGTATGAGGTACTTTTTGACTTTTCCGACAAAAGTACGAGAAGAATGTTTTTTTGACTTATACGGCATGAATGGATTTTTAAAACATTATTTCCAAGAAGCATCATTTACAAGTTTTCATGTTTATTTTTAATCAACTTCTTTTATTTTATAATTGTATGACATGCTATGAAAGGAAAAGTGTTTTTGAAGTAGAAAGGATATTTTCCTCAAGAATGGAGTTCAAGTGTTTTATCAAAATTATTTTCCATCTAAGATAATATAGGGTTTTGTTTCTATACCTATTATTACATTGATTTGATAATGTTGTGATGGAAATATTTTTATGAATTCCATTATCTTATATGAATTGTTTTATGATGTCATGATGTTTACGATTCCCATTTTTATTACATGGGTTATGCTATGATGTATGGATTATGATTTTGTGGCACACATAAGAATGGTATCATTATGAGATGGTTGGGGCCTATATATCCCTCCAAATCATTGGGTAATGATTTTATATCTCATGAGATAGACAAGGCTGGAACGGCAGGTTAAACTGGTTCAGTGAAACAGTACTGAAACGAGGAGTGAACTCGGTTCAGAAATGGAATTTGTCCACTAAGATAGTCTTGGATATGAGTATTGACTAATAAGAAAGGATTCTCTATGATTATGTGTGTATGCAAAAAAGTTTCATGTTTTAAGTTATGATTATTGGGATTACATTTCACTACCATGATTTGTCCCATGTTATGAAATTATGATCTCTTTTTTAGGGTAATATTTTCTAAAATTTTATGTTCATATAAATTTGATGTGATTGATATTTCTTTTGTTTACCCATACTAAGAATTTGAGCTCACCCTTTTGTATGTTTTCATTCCCCATGTCAGAAAGAAGGTTATTAAGAAAGATATGCCAAAAAGGGACTATAGATTAGATGAAATAAATGGGAGATAGTGTAGATGCTTTAAGAACTAGTTGTTTATGTTTTCCATTTTCTAAAGTCACTATACCAATACAGTCCTTTCATGGTTTTGTTATATTTTGTAATAAGTATTCTTAAATTTTGAAGTATTAACCATGTGTTTAATGTATGGGTCATTATACCATGTCTGACATAGTCTTCTAAATCATAGACCACCTTCTCAGTTGGCCTTGTAGTTCCAGTGTCGTTTCACCAAACCCGTGGGGCACTACCAAACCAAATGAAATGGTCGGTAGTTTGGCCAACTGACTTAAACCAACACAGTGATGCGTGGGGCCGCACCGCACCACCCAACTGCAGCCGGATGGCCACAGCTGTTGCCGTTAGCGGTTCCTGTGGGCTCTGCCCTGGTCCTGTACAGTCAGCTCTGGCTGACCGCCTCTAGTCACTATGGAATGGGATCACACGCTGCTTCCCACCACTCATGTCTAGTAGCCACAAGCCTCCTACAACCACCTTCAGCCGCTGCCAATATGGCGAGGCAGCAGTTTCTTTGGTTTACCACTGGATGCACTTTGGAGGTCCATTTCTGGTGCCTATAGTCCCTATGAGTCTCTCAGGTCATCGTCGTCGCTGCTTGTCCTTCGGTTTGATCCTGCCACTCTATTTGGAAACCCGTTCTAGAAAAATGGGACAAATACCGATGAGGTTCAGGGTCTAGCCCTTGTTCATTTGGCCCTCTCTCTTCATGTTCGCATCATATCATGTGGTCAACATGTTATCTCATAAAGACAAATTTCACCACAATCCCCCTACCTAGATAAGACATCTGCTGACGTTGATTGCTGACACGTCCTTCTTTGTTTTCATCGGTTCATGATTCTTTCACGCTCATCACAACTCTCTAAAACCGGTCTCATTCTCCAGGTGGTTGGCATCGCGATACATTGATAATTCTTCATCTCTCGGTGAATTCATGCCAACACCTCACCCCGAGATCCATATAAACAAGAGAGGTAATAAGTAGGTATCCCTTTGAAAAAATGACGAGGTTCATCTAATTAATGGACCATCCAAATTTTAAATGGTGCGGTTATAAGTAAAAGATAGTCAACCCATATGATTGTTTGACATGTTATCGATCCCGCCACCGCAGCTCATCTGTTGGAGGAAAGGAAAAATAAAATTAAAGTAACATTTTTAGTTTATTTTTATACTAAATGTTTCAAAACTATATTTTTCTCCCAGCCTTCTATGGTAAACGTGAAGCCTCCCTTATGAGAATCCTGGAGATGCAGATTCAATGGTGCCCTCATATTTTTAATCCATGACCCGGTTCGAAATATTTAAAACTCCACACTTGCATTTATTCAACGTACTATAGATAAATTTCATAAATTCATTTTGGCCACAACATGACTCAGAATAATACACCATCAATTTTCATAGACTCGTAATAATTACAAATAATAAGAAAATTTTCAAGGAAAATTCTAGGTTTTTACATTCTTCCCACGTGAGAGATTTTTTCCCAAAAAGCCACACCATAGACATATGAAACAAATTGGTGAAATGATCATGAATATAAGCATCCTGCTACCATGTCATCTTCTAGAGGTTCATGTGCTATCAAAAAAAGTGCACCAGAGCGGTCGATCCTCTATAAAGGGCCTGCTCCTATCATCATCAATCTCCACTACAACCTCCGTAAATGTCACCCCATCATAAATGTCTAAATCCCCTCAGTTAGTAATACATGATGGATCAGGCACGTGATACCTCAACTGCGACACATGGTAAACTTCATGCACTCGGTGCATCTATGGTGGAAGAGCATGGAGATACACCACCTCGCCAACTCTATTAAAGACTTGAAATGGGAAAATGAACCTCATAGATGCTTTTCTCCCCAGCAAAATCTCTAAAAACATTTTCAAGGTTTGACTCATAGGGAGACATGATCCCCATACTGAAACTCCAATAGTCTCCATCTCCTATCAGCATAAGATTTTTTTCTACTCTGTGTAGTCTCCATCCACTCCTGGATGATCTACCCCTTCTCAGTGGTACCCCCTGCCCACACTAGTCCCATAAGTGCTGACTCCCTCAGGTTTGTCCGACATAAATTATTTATGCATGTTTGAACGTACAATGCCTCAAATGGTGCCATATAAATGGTGGAGTGATAGTTTTTGTTATACACAAAATCCACCAAGGGAATGTGATCCTCCCAATTTTGGCCAAAATCTAGGATGCAAGAACGAAGAATTTCCTCCATTGTTTTAATGATCTTCTCTATCTAACCATCCGTCTGTGGATGATAGGCATTTCTCAAATGTAGATGATTCCTGAATTCCACCTATAATCACTTTTACAAAAGTTATGTAAAATATCTGTCACTTTTAGTGATGATCATCAATCCAACCCCATGAATATGTATAATCTCTTACATGTAGTGGAATCTCAAGCCCGCTACTGATCCCTACTCTTAGATGGGTATGATATGGGCATATGTGGTGATTTGATCAAGGATCGCCCATATGGAATCATGGCCCCAGGATGTATGTGGTATACCTGTCATGAAATCCATGGAAATACCATCCCACTTTCACTCTGATACCTCTAATGGTTGAGGAAAGCCTTGTGGAACCTGCTGTTCGATCTTCACTTTCTGACAATTTAGGAATCATGAAACAAACTCTTCCACATATTTCTTTATCCCATTCCACCATTCCAGATGTCCAAGTTCATGGTTCATCTTCTCCACACAAAGATGTACCACCAAAGGGGATGTATGGAACTCCATCAACACCTCATCTCGTAGCACCCCTGGTACCATGGTGTGTACTCTGAAGATGATGATGTGATCCCAACTAGTAGAAAATTTATTTTGTGCATGTCCTGAGTATAACTGAGCACATCGATCCTTGCAGTCAATGTCCATAAGTTCTGCCTCCTAAACTTGCTAATGTAGTGGGGGAGTGACAGTCATAGACTAGAGGTAAGATTCTCCTTCTCTATCCACAAAGGATATCTGTAACGCCTCTATATAATGTCTCACCTCACTGAAAAACTATAGAGCAGACCTCCTGCTAAGTTCATCTTGATACTATATTCCCCTTCCTAAGAGTGTAGACTATATCAACGTCATAGTCCTGAATGAACTCTAGCCAATGTCGTTGTCTCATGTTTAGGTCCTTCTGTGAGAAGATGTAACTGATACTCTTGTGATCAAAGTAAATAGTAAATCGTTCACCCATCAAGTAGGGTCTCCAAAAATTTATGGAGAATACCACTACTACTAACTCCAGGTCATGGGTAGCATAGTTCTTATCATGTCATCATAGTTTTCGTGAACCATAACAGATCATTGCTCTCTCCTACATCAGGACACATCCATGTCTGGTCTGTAATGTTTCACAATAGACTACATACCCAACACCTTCTTCTGGTATCCTTAAGATGGGGGCACTAGTCAGTCACTGCCTCAGCACCTAAAAACTCTGATGGAATATCTCCATCCATATAAAAGGGTTATCCCTTATTCATCAATGCAGACAAGGGTGTCTCAACTATAGAAATGTCATGTATGAATCTGCAGTAGTACCCATCCAACCCTAGGAAACTTTGCACCTCGGTCACACTCTTGGGTGGCTCCCAAGAAAGCATAACCTCTATCTTCACCGGATCCACTACAACCCTATGCTCCGAGATAACAAGTCCTAGAAAGTAGAAATCCTGTATCCATAACCATCACTTCAAGAGCTTTCCATAAATCTTTTTCTTTCAGATTGTATCCATAACTATCTATAGATGATAGGAATGATCTCCCTCCAACGTCAAGTATATCAAGATCTTGTCGAAGAATTCCACCACAAAATGATGGAGGTATGCCAGAATGATCCTATTCATGAGTCTCATGAACAATGTTGGGGTGTTGTTCATGCTGAATAGAATTACCCAAAACACTTAGTGGAAATATAGACATATGAAGGAAATCTTCTCCACATCCTCATCTTGTACCTTGAGCTAATGATAGCTTTATCTGAGTTCTAACATCAAAAACCAATGACCTCCCTTTAGCTGATCAAGGAGATCATCAATCCTAGGGAGTGGATACCTATTCTTCAAAGTCACCGGGTTTAGGTACTGAGGATCCACACAGAGCGAAAAACTCCCATCTTCCTTCTTGGGGAACAAAATCGGGGATGACAATGGAGAAACAGTGTTCCTTATGAAACCTTTCCTATGAAATTACTCTAGCTATACCCATAACTCATGAAGCTCCGCAGTAGCCATCCAATATGCTGGTGTAGATATCAGTGTCTTCTCAGGGGTATTAGTTGATGAAATGTCCACCTATCAGCGAGGAGGTATTCCTAGAACATCAACAAGAATGACATCGGCATATTGGTCCACCAATACAGGATAAAATTGACTCTCAACATCAACTACACTAAGGGTAAAGCTATCCAACTAATGTGTGATCAGCTGCAACCTCCTTCCAGTAAGTGCATCATTAGCTTCATAGGTTCCCTTCCCACTAGTGAACTAAACCCCAGTCTCATCCTCGCAGACACACCACATTTTTCTCCAAACAAGGTAAATATGAGAATGGACTGTTGATAACTAGTCCATAACAAAGATGACGTCGTAAGGCCTTGACACCGCTACTATAAGATCTCAGCTGAAGCTCTCCCCTCTTAGATTAATCTCACACTACCAGAACAAGTGTGTAATAATAAAATATTCTATTTTAGGAGTCTCTGATCACAATGATCGAGCCAAAAACTCTACTAGAATCACTAAGCTCTAATAAAGAGTCATGGAAATGAAAGAACGACTGGAACCTATTTCTATATGTACTAAAACTAAGGTGGAGTAGATATAGATCATACCTTGAATCATCTCTAGAGCACTGCGGTTATAGGCCTCAACTACCTAAAGCTGAGCTCTTCCAGTCCACTAACTCCATGTGGTTAGGGTGGACAACTTGGAGGTGGTGGAGGTTGAACCTAGAACCATCGTCCACCACCTTCTACATGACCTGCTCCTCTACCATGTTCACCGCCCTACGGACGACCTCGCCTGAGTCTATGACTTTTCCTCGGTGGTCCCTCAACCATGTGTTGGTCGTCAGCGTGGCTTGTTAGGCAGTCAAAAGTCATGTGACCCTACCCACCACACCTAAAGCACATTCTGATTATTTTCTTGCCTAATCTACCTTCTAAGCCCTACACCTCTTACCATACTTCCGAAGGTCATCCAAAAGATGTTTTGGTCCACTAGGACCACTGTTTTATCTGCTTACTACCAACCACAGATTACTCTAATATGTGTCCCCCTGTGGTGGGTCTCATTTTCGGTGTCTTATCAGCATAGAAACTCTCTATGAAGTGTTCTATCTTCGGCACTCTAGCATGCTTTTGTATTCTAAGAGATAACATCAAAGCTCTGATCTCCCATAAGAGTCCATGTTTGAAGGTCCCAACCCTAATGAAAGGGTCCCACACCACATCAGATGAGTAGTGAGACAGGTCTGTGAAATTTTCCGAGAAATGGGCCAGGATCAGGCTCCCCTGTTGTATGTGTAGAAACACCTAAATACATACAAGAATTTATTCACTAGAACGATTTCTTCCCTAAAGGGGCCCTCAAAATATTCCTATGTTAGGGTCACATCGTCATGTGTCTGGAGTATCATGCTCCGCGATCATTATACTACTCCTTGTAAATGTTTGGCAGCTTGAATCACCATCTGGTCAGTTGGTGCCCAACCAAGGGAAAAACTATGGCTAGAGCTTCCATCCATTCCCGGCCACCAGTGGATCTGTCTCACCTCAGAACCATGGAGGCCTCTAATTCTAAAACACAAGCAATGCACTTAGTCGGCGAGCACCATCTGCAGGTGGGGCTGGTAAAAACAACTTCTCAATGGGTGGTGGTGCATCTAGTACCCCACCTGATGTTAATATTTCCATGAGAGGGCCCTGCACTGAAGCCTACTCACTTTGTGGTCCATCATACCAAAATTTCACTAAAATCATAGATGGATGTCTACGAGGCGGAATCCTGAAATAAAACAGGTGAACCACAGTCAATAAGTTATACCCGGTGAGTAGACTCAAAAATATCGCAAATAAAACTCTTAAAAAACACACAATATCAATGTTTTCGTGCGCATAGAAAGAAATTAGTATTAAGGGTCCTGGTGTGTTGATATGTCGGTCGCGAAACCAACACTGGTCTCCCCAAACTAAATAACACCCTAAAAAATATAACACTTTTTCTTGGAAACTAGAACTGAAAGGCATATCCCTGAAAAATGAAATGGAATTTTTTTTATAACAAAAAAACACACTGTCGAAGAATACAACGAGCACAACCCACATAGTAAATCTAATGTAGTAAAAATATTTGTACATACAGTAAAAAGATTTGTACTGATAGTAATAATGGTTTGTACTATAATTAAATGGGTTCTCAATTCAAGACCAATTGAAAACTAAAATAGTAACTGAAAAACAACTCATGGAATCATCCACCATGGTTTCTACCTAATAGGGAGGTACATCTCACAGTTGGTCATCACTGTGGTACTTCATTTCTAAAGGTACACCTCCGATCGCTGTAATGTCTTGGCAGCCTATCCTCAGGCAAAGTTTTCTTTCATCTTCTCAAGACACAACAAGGTTCGGGAGAAACCTATGTAGCGGTGAGTATAACAATACTCAGTATGGACCCTGAGACCCCCGATGGTCTCCCAGAGTTCCATAAATGGAAAAACCACTATGGAAGTCATCAATGACAACGTATGAGGCAATAATCAGCTCACACTAGGTATACAACTCGTAGATCAAGAAAACATATGATTAGTCTCAAGATCCATCATCTTATACCATTTTTATGTTTCACAACTTATCCGCAAGGATTTTTTTCAATTTCCAATCCACTCATGGACGTAAGTCGTTGTTCAATGACAGGGCACATTAAGGAGGGTCCTCGTTGGTTCACACTACTAATGATCCACACAAGGTCACTAAATGCTGATCCAAAATTGTCACTAGAATGTTGATCCTCTATGGGACTCTATAAAACTTGTCCTCTTCGGGCTGCTACGATGCAGATCCAGACAAGATCACTATGATGTTGATCCACACATGGTCGATATGATAATGATACAGACAGGGTCACTAGATTCTGATTCACACAGGGTCACTATATGATAATCCACAAAGGGTCACTAGTTTAGAATCCATATAGGGTCGCTTTGATGTTGACCCACACATAGTCGTTACTACAAAGACTAACGGTCACATGATTACCACTCATAACATCGTTGATTCTTGGAGAACCACTCCTCAAGTAATCTATCATATTATAGTAGGTATGAAGTCCTAGAAAAGCACACCCAATGAACCTCCCCAATCATAGGGGTCACAATGTCATAGACGGCGCATCGATCAGAAACTTGTTCTGTGAAATATGGGCACTTTTGTAAAAAGGATCTTGTAGGATTAAAAAATGATCCAACCCATGTCGCATGAAATTCTCCTTAAAAACTCACTAAAATTAAATCCAATGAACAAAATTTTCACAAAGTTCATTATTCCATAGACTTTGTGTTATTTAGGTGCCTGGTCTATTATTTTCATTTATTTCTGTGAAACAGGGGTGATTGCACCTCGGTCTGACCGGGCTCGGTCGGGCCTGCCGGAATATACCAATGGGACCCCTTCCCAAAAATGGTACCAACTCCACGGATAGCGTGTAAAATAGACACCTAGTTCATCAGTTAGGGGTGTTTATTTATTCGGGGGCCGTTTGGGTCTTGGCACGGTCCTACTCGTTGTGACCGACCCGACGCAACGGTTCCCGTGAACAACCTGAACCCGCCCAGGTCCGACCCATTCAGGGTGGGATCGATTCACTAGATGTAGCCTGTTGGGGTCGGCCAATTGGTTCACAGGCCTAGGTCACGGTTGGACCATTACATTGTGTGGAGCTCAACCCACCCGCACCAGCTCACGTCTGGCACGGTCGGCCCGAAGTCGGACCACCTTATCCATTGGCCGCATGGTTTCAGGTCCATTTCTCCCAAACGGTGGAGTTTTACCCCACCACATGAAACAGTCGTCCATTTGGCCGACCATCATCTGCCAATGTGGCGTGTCGTAGATCCACACCACACCCTACTGTCACAGCCTACTGGTGGCGGGTGCGACCATTAGGGGTGCCTAGAGGAGCTGTTGTTGTCCCGTGCAGTCGTCTCGGGACAATCGCACCCAGTCATCGAGGCACACAGCAACATGTTGCTTCCCACTGCCTATGGCTAGATTAAACGGGGCTCCTCCATCCACATATGACATTGCGCGCCAGCAGTTTCTTCCATGGGACACTGGATGCACTTCGAGGGTCTATTTATGGTGCCATAATGGCCTATGAGCCTCTTGGGTCACCCTCACTATTGTGTTTCCTCTGGTTTCATCCAGCCACTATGTTTGGAAAACCATTCTAGAAAAACGAGACAAATACCAAAGAGGTGGAGGGTTTGATCCTTGTTTTTTTTACCGCACCCCCCATAGTAGCATCATATCATGCGGTCAACAAGTTATCACATAAATATGAACTCTACAACAATCCCCTACCTGGATAAGAGATCTGCTCTTGATGATCGATTTAACAACCTTTTTCGTTGTCTTCGGTTATTGATTCAGGGTCTCTCTTCATCACTCGTAGAATCCGGTCTCATCCTCTATGTGGTTGGCGTCATGGTACTTGGAAAGTGTTTCAATTTATTGTGATGCCGTGACAACACCCCACCCATGCTCTATATATATAGGATGGGGAATTGGTGGGTAATTCTCGGAGGAAATTATGAGGTTCATTTAATTAATATACCACCAAAATTCATAACCGTGAGGTAAAATGTAAAAGAGAGTCTATCCATTTAATGGCTTGACATGTCCTCAGGCTCGCCACCGCGGCTCATTTATTGGAGGAAAGGAAAACGAGAGATAAAGTAACATAGTTATTTTATTATTCTTTTAAATGTCCAAAACTATATTTTTCTCCCGACCTTCTACGGTCGAAGTGAACCTTTTCTTAAAAGAAAGCTAGTGTTGTGTATTAAATGTAGCCCTCAAATTCTTATTCCGAGAAATGGTTCAAAAGATAGAAACTGATGCCCATGCGTTTACTGAATGTACCTTAAAAAAGCTTCGAAATTCATCCTCGGCACACCAGGGCTGGGAATCACGCACCGTCAATTTTCACACACACGTAACAATCCCAAATAATTAAAACAAATCTTGGAAGAAAATCCTTGACTTTATAATATATTATTTGAAATTAGAAATTATTCTTATTCCAAATATAAGAAAATATTTTTTTGATTCTAAATATATAATTAGTAAAAATTTATTTAAATTTAATCCTAAAGGCAGGAGGAAAAGAAGGTTTTTAAAGTAAAAACATCCAAAAGATTGTAATATGTTTATAATCAATATCAAAGTTAAATTATTTCCATTGAAATAAATTGTAATATTTAATAAAAATATTATCTATGTAAAATTTATAACAAATTTAAAATATATTTTAAACAAATAAATAAATTAGATGAAAATTTTGTTTTGAATTAACATTCCGTTTTTTTATTATTTATTAAATATTTATATGATTCTGAACATTATCAAAAAAATCATACTAAAATAATTATTATGTTTTTATTTCAAATATGTATTTTATATTTAAATTTAATCAATTAATGTGTATTAATGTATATTTAAAATGGGTTCTCTATTAAAATGTTGTATATTACCTTTATAAAAATATATTTTTTTGTATAATGTGTGTTTTGTTCCTATCATATTTCAATCAAACCTAATGGATTAATAAAAAAATTATTTTGTTGAATATATAAAATCTATATTTAATTAAAAAAATATAGAATTTTAATTAATTATTTTTCTCAACTCAAAACACCTATGGAAGCATAAACATAATAATATTTCAATTTATATCTTATTAGTTCTTATTTTTATTTTTAAATAACTGGAAACCAATTAATTAATTTTATATTTATAAAATAGTAAATATACTTAATTTATTTTATACTATTCATAAATACCCACATAAAAGAAAATGATGTATCGTATTATATTAAATAGTAATATTTTAATAATTATTATTTTTGCATAAAATCAATCACACATATAATAAAAGCCAGAAAATAAGGCCACTATTGCATGTAACATACACTATCAATGAATATCACTCATTATTGTAACATAATATTGCTTGGTGTTGCATGTATTACAAGTTTTATCAGGTATTGAATTTATTTAAAATAGTAAATAAATAGTAGAGTCTTGAGATATAATATTCCCTTACATGCATGGTGTTGCATTTCATAATCACTATTGAATACAATGTTTTACTTTCGAATTTTGTGGTGTTACATTATCCACACTTTAAATAATTTTTACCACAAAATTTAATATTGATCTTGGTAATAGAATTTTTGATATTTATTTGGTTGAAATCCCACATTGTGATAAGGGTTCATAAACAATCACCATTAAAAGAGAGAATTGGTGGTAAAAAGTTCACATGGATTGCCACATAACTAGGTCTCTAACTATGAGAACATCACTTAAATGATAAAATATATAATTGGATGAAAATAGTAAATATGTATATTTATTGAATGACATCATCAATCACAAAAAAGTGAATGATAAAAAGAACCTTAAAGGCTAGAAAACCATAAATCATAATTGATTTAAAAGATCATTTTTTCAACAAAAATTAATTTATTCAGACAACATTTGGTTTCAATTTTAATCTTATATTTTTAGGGATTTCATTTACTACCAAAAAAGATGAAGAAAGTTTTTTACATGAAATGTTTTAATTTCATATGAATAATTCAATATTTTTTTGTGCTTTGTTCAAATTCAAATACATACCATTACTCATAGAAATTATCTACAAATATTGACTTTATCCTAATTCTTAAAGCAGTAAATGAAACATTAAAATGATCATAAGTCCTATAAAAGAGTCACATGTCAATCTATTTTTCTATAAATATAGTACAAAACTAATATGGTTAATATATTAACATCTAGTCCTTAATATTTCTATTGATGGTTCAATACTAAATTTTATTCCAGAAATAGTTCAACAATAAACAATGATAAATTAATGAAGACATTTCATCAGTCACTGTTTGGTCTGAATCCCTTATCATCCATTGGTCATGGGTTTGCGACCCACAACCTTTCAATATACAATTAGTTGTCACTTGGCCTGCATGTTTTTCTTTTATAAATCATTATTAATACAATTTACTTAATAAATATCATCGAAATCCTTGAAATTAGGTTGATCACTAAATATAATTTAAACTATGGTTTTGAATACAACTACAGTAACTAAAAACTAAATCCATTTATTTTCCACATAGGTATTTCCCATAATATCATTAGTTGGATTTCAATATCCTGACACATTATCTTCAATCATATAGTCCTTCGGATTATCCATTTTTATTAATCATCTTTATCAATTCTAATTATTAATAATGGAGAGTAAAGAACTCATAGAATTTCGTAATCATATACCCCCATTGTGTCAAACTTTGTGAGAAGTAAAGCCATTTTTCATGTACCAGGTTACCACGAGTGTAGATCAAAACACTTTTTGGATTTAATAATTCTTTGTATATCTATTCTCGAACTACGTCCAATTGTAGAATCCAAATAGGTATTTATTTCAAGGAAGTCAAACATAATAAAAACTATCCTAATATTATAGGGTGTTCATCAATTATTATCCTTAAATTATACCTTAGGTGTATGTTATCTAAATTTTTTTTCCGCATTATAGTTCCCAATGTTTCTACTAAACATCATTTGATACCAAATATAGTGACCATACCCCAGAATTATGAATCTTGTGTCTGCTACTAATTACATTGGCATGATTTAAAGGAATCAAAATGTGATGGACCTAAGAGTTTATTAGAATTGGAAAACCATATACATACATGAGTGTTGAAATAAAAATAATATATTAATTTAAACATAATTTTTTTCCTCTTTCTAAAGAAATAATAATGAGGCCAAATATAATCAATATAGTAAATCCATACATATTTTTCACAGTAATATTCATCGATTCATTGGGAACGAAAAATAGTATGGGTAAGATTGAATGATAAGTAAGTGAAAAGTATATTGGATGAAATAATGTATCAATAAGAATAAATTACCTTTGAATGATAAATAATTGAACAAAAATCTTATATAATCGATAAAATGAATGGATTTGAAAAAATAAAACTGGTGATTAACAACTAAAAAAACATGTCATTCGCATAACTAGATATGGGAAAAATTATGGAACGGTATGAAACTAAAACACATTCAATTTAATGAATGAAAAAAAATAAAATGTATTCACAAATATATTAATGAAAAATATCATGGATGAATAAAAAATGGAACTAATTGTGGAAATCCTAGGAATATGGCACCTTTATCATCATGATATTGTTTAAAAATTTCTAATTTTTTATAAAAATTCATCCCATGAAACCAAAAATGCATTAAAGGGATTTTATTAACTAGTCCCCAACCCAAAGAGAATGAATTAATCGGTCTCCTACCCTTAGTGATTTCTTTAGCGAGTAAAAAACATGTATAATGAATTTTCAATGCATTTAAATAAACATGGTTCCTTATAAAATATATATATTAAATAAAGGAAGTGGTTTTATCAATATTTCCATAAATAATCAAATAAAATTAAATGTAAAAAACATATGAAAATGGTATATGGTTTATGTAATAATAATATCCCAGAAAAATTATTTGAATATTTAGGGGATATCTAATTTCTACAGATCTTACAAAATTGAATATTTCATAGGGATTGCAAATAATCCAGGATGTGAATGTGAATACTATCCTTGATCAAAAATTATGAACTGTATAGTGGAAGGATAATTATTGTATCAATTCAACATAACCCAATTGGTGTAAAAAAAATATGATTCTCTATTTATCAATGTAAATTTTACATAATGATATTCTAAACATATTCCTCGTGAACATAATCTTTAAACATTCAAGAGTGTTCCGTAAAACTTCAAATCATTTTAAATAAAAATCTGAGTAACGAGATAAAATTAAATGAAAATTTTTACATCATGAGAGTATGTATATTCATGAAATATCATAAAAAATGGTACTATATTCACTATTTAAAATAATGAAGGTCCATAATATAAAATAAGATTCAATAGAATATAAATTTTGATGAAATCATTTACTAATGTGGTAATAAATGAATTGAAAAAAAATTATTTAATAATCATTAAATAAAAAATTCAAATACCATTAAGATAATATAATTCATTATATTATATTTCAATATGTAAGTATATACAACATATATAAGAAATTGTGTTCACAATAATAAATTGTGCCTCGTAGAAATAAAAGTTAGACAAGATTCACTTAACTTGAGTTTCCATTTCGGAGAACGTCCTTTAACATCCTTCATAATAAAAATATTTTAATTTTATAATTTGTTGAGAAAAATTTCATCTATATATATTATTTTATTTATTTTATTACCATATTATATACCATTACACAATCAATTATTTGTATGTCGGGAATTTTGACCAAATTCAGTTTATATGTCAAAACCAATATAGGTAGGTCATCTATGGTCAGGGGGTTTGTTATATAACATATCCATAAAAATAATCATGACACAATTATAGTATTTATAAAACAATTATGATTTAAAATAGTAACCATTGTATATGGTTGTGAATAATTAATCACCATTATAATCATAGAGAAGGTTGGGAAAATGTTTGTATGAGTTATGTTCTCATTTGTCTCTGTTCATTATAGAAATATGTTAAGTAATAATATATCATTACATAAATATAATTATATCACAAATACAATATTATTAATCAATACATATTTAAATATATAGATCATGTGATGTAAAATTAATCACATATTGTCGAGGAGGTAATAATCAACACATCCATTAATGACTTTGTCACTTTATGTGTGAAAGGGTAAGAAAATATGATATATATATATATAAATATATTATTTCCAAGTAGTTAATAATATCATGAATTTAATATATATTTTTTCGGCATCAAATTAATTTTATAATTATCCTTTATAAATACCATGGATCATGTGTACGAATCACATTGCTTTGATGGGGCAGTAGTCCACACTTCCTCAAATGATGTTATCTTTTTAAAAAATTGGAAAATATTAATCGAATGAGTTATAAAATAATAAAATAAGAAAAATAAATAATAAATATCATATATATAATATTTAAATAGTGTTTCAATCATTATTTACACCATGTGGGGTTGTATGTGGAAAATGAACAATCATCATTTCATGAGGTATTAGTTCGTCATACAGAGAATATACATGTTAATTACCCATTAGATGTAAGTGTGTATAATAATAGGTAAAAAATATCCTAAAAACATCCAATTATATTTATTACATTTATTTTATTAGAAAATAAAATAATAAAAAGTGTTGATGGGTTGGTGAGGGGAAATTAAATTAAAAATAATTAGAGAAGATGTTACCTCTTAAGTGGGTAAGTACATTTGGTTTCTACCAAAAGACATAGTTGGAAGGATTTATGAAATAAGGAAGGCATAATGGTTTTTTAGAGGGATTTTGTTAAGATATAAGGGTTTTTATTTTCCAAACCTCCATTTTTTATATTTTCTAAAAATAGGGAGTGGTGGTGTCGATTTATAGGGATGGAGAAGGACTCACTTTGATTTTGTGGAATCATGTTTTGTGTACACATGTTTATACCTAAAAATAGACATACCAAACCAAATAAAATAAATAATGGAAGTCTAATGTCAATGATTTTTAAAGAAATTATATGCTGGATTGGAATCTTGGACATCTGGGCCCCTATGATAATTGTTTAGGCCTTTTATTATTATTAATTCTTAAGTAATAATTACAATTAATTTTAATTACATCCAATAATATTTTTTTCAATTTTTTTTCATTATTATAGATTAGAAATTATTTTTATTTCAAATATGTGATCAAATTTTCAAAATTACAATCATATAAGTGGAATAAATTAATTTAAATTTAATCACGTATCTCAGACGATAATGTAGGGTTTTAATGTAAAAACATATAAATATTTTCTATTATTTGTAATCAATTTCAATTTAAAATTCATTAAAATAGAATAGATTTACCTAATTGATAAATATATAGTCTAACTTATCATTAAATCTTTTTAAAAATTTAACTTTATCTTTTAAATAAAGTAGATGAAAAAGGGGTTTTGAACGAAAATTCAATCTTTTTAACTATTCATTAAAAATTATATGTTTTTGAAAAATATGAAAAATCCATCCTAAACAGATTATTGGATTTGTATTTTATAGATTATTTTTTTACTAATTTAATCAATTATTGTTTCAAAAATAAGATTTAAAATGGTGTCTCCATTAAAAGGTGGTAAAATTGTCTTTACCAAAATATAGGTTTTTTATGTACAATATGTTTTGTTCTTTTATTATATACATCATACATAATAGATGAATAAAAAAAATTTATTGAATATATAACATATATATTACATATAAATAATTAACTATTTTTTATTAATTATATTTATTAAGGCAAGACCCCTTTGGATGCATAAAAAATTAATATTTCATTTTATATAATATTGGCTCTTATTTTTATTTGTAATTAATTGGAAAATAATGAATTAATTTTATATTTATGTTAACCATGTGTTTTTATTATTTAGTAAATAATATTCATAACTAGTGACATAATAACCAAGTTATATCATAATATATTAAACAATAATATTTGAATTATATATTATTGTTTTATAACACTCAGCTTTGCGTGTAACGTAATCCATCGAATAAGATCGCTCTTGTTTGTAACACAAGAAATATATGAAGGTTACCCTTTTGTGTAATGTAAGACAAATCAGTTTTGAATCTATAATAAGTTATATCAGGTATTTAATTTATTTATCAAAGTAAATATATAATATAACCTAGGGATATCAAATTTTGTTACATGCATGGTAATTCATGTCATAAAAAATATTAAATAAAAAGTTATACATTCAAATTTCATGGTGTTATTTAAATGGTAACGAATAAATTGATTTATGTTATAATTTAATAATGAAAAATATTTATTTTATATAATAATTATTTCATATATATAATATATAACCTGATTTATATCCTTATATCCTTACATGAAAAAGATTTCTGAAAGCCGAATCACATCATTTCACGAGGCAGTAGTTCATCATAAACACAATGGATGTTTTTGTATACCCTATGGAATGGAATTTAATAATGGTATATATGATGTAATGAATAAATTGGTAAATATAGGTTAATAATATATTATATATACTTTATATCCACCATAATAAACAACTGTGATATGAGGTATTGGGGGAAATAATGATATCTATTTGTTGGGTGGTAGTCTCATGTACACACAAACGATTATTTTTAACACATTTCATGGAAGTGAACATGTTTTTAGGTCATAATATTAACATGAATATCTCATAGTATGTAGGATACAAGGGTGATTATATCATCATAGAATAATAATAATTGAGGGAGTTTGTGGAAGAAATAAAACAAAAATGATAATGATAAATGTAATGTATTATTCAAGTATCCTCCTTGGGTTTTGATCTAAATTCTTAATAAATTATATTTATGTCCAAAATAATACATCTAGGAATATTTGATTGAATTTTAGAATTTATTTTGGTTGTTATTGTCCAAACCAAATGGGTTTTGTAGTGTGAAGAAGATATGAGAGGGTTGCTATTCTAAAAGTGAGGTGAGTAGAATAATTTTTATTTTATTTATAAGATTCATTCATGGACACGTTTGTATTATTAAATAAGACTAAAAAATGGTCTATTATAGATATTAATATATTTACGGTTGTAATATAGAAAGAAATTTGGTTTTGGACAGGTTTGTTGGTTATCGATTGACACTTATCTTCTTAGATTAACTCCTAGTAAATAATATTTTACATTGACCATGGTATCTATTTTTTAGATTCTTTACAATTATTGTTTTTGGAAAATTTTATTTCAAACATATTAAACATCATATTTTATGATGATTCAAAATATATATTCCATTTTTAAGAAAATAATGTCTCATAATTTTAAAATGTTAATTTTAAATTAATCCCACTATCATGACGAGTAAGTGAGTTTTTAATGAAAAAATTATCAAACTTGTACATTTTTTAAGTATAAAATTCTATATGAAAATTTCAACCATTATCTAAATTGTATTAATTTATCTAAAAATGAAATAATGTTACTTTAAAAAAATTAAAAATACAATTTAGCACTGTAAATAATTTAAATGAAAAGGTAAGTTCCAATTAAAATTTATTATTTATGACTATTCATAGTAAAGTTGAATTTCTAATAAAATTCATAAAATACAATGAAAAGATAATTTTTTTTTATAATTTAAATAGTTATGTTTATTTTAACATATAATTTTTAAATTTTTTAAAAAGTATATTTAAAATATTTGTTCATAAAAGGTGAAAAACTTGTATTTTTTGAGAAATACATTTTAAAATAATTAAAATAGATTTATTCTAATATTTTGTTTATAAAACATTTATAATAAATGATGAATAGTCTATTAATTATAATATATATTTATATTTATATTAAAAAAAATAAACAATTTTTTTTATTGAAGGAGAACCCGTTTATTTTCATAAAACAAGATTATTTGAAAATTGTTTACATTATTTTAAATTAGTTTTTATTTTTAGTTTTAATTAATTAGTCACAAAGGAATGAATTATATATAACTATGTAATCCATATTTTCATAATTTATTTATTTATATTCAAAATAAATATTCCAAATACTTGGTGATAACTATCATTTTAAATATTTATATTTTAATTGTATGCCATGTTTTCTTAAAACTGAGTGTTATGCGTAACAAGAGATAAACTCATGATTATGTGTAATAAATTGAAAACATATTTTTATTTGGTACACAAGATAATAGTTTTTGGTCTAAAGTAAGTTATCAAAAAGATTAAATATATCTATAAAAAAAATTCAATATCTCAGGGTGTTACACACCCTCATATTTTCCCTTTCCCTGGGGTATGAAGTTTACTCCATTGAATGAGTGTCAATAATGCTAATCATTTTATTTTGTTTCATTTTTTTATATTCCCAATTTAATATTTTTATCTGGTAAATAACTAATTTTCAAAAACTACTAAACTGATCTATCCTTCTGAATTTTACACTTTTAATATAAGATAATGAAATAAAGTAGGCAGTGAATTCGATTTAATTGATTTGGTCCTATTATTGTTGTTATCAGATAATGTTTATAAGAAATCCTGTGAAACATATTAAGACATAAATTAGGGAACAAATACCTATGATAAAATCTTAGTATTAGTAAATAAGAACAACCTATTGTTATGGTAAGGACTCTATTATGTGATTTATTCTATAAATAAAAATATTGTTCGATACTAAATGTGGGAGTGGTTCTGGTATAGTGGTTACTATTGTTAATAAGTATGAAAATATTACATTTAAATTGTCATGATAATACATGTTTTGCAATAATGAGCCCATGTATGAACCTGGTTTGACACACCTATAGTATATTTTTAGGATCATTCACATTTTTTACAAACAAATATAATGATCTTGAAGACAATGATATCCCCAACGAAACCAATTTTATAATTATGATATTAATAGTTCATTATTATTAATTTATTTTAAGTCTTAAACAATATTTAAAATTATACATTATGATTTATAATTATTCATATTATATAATAACTCATTATATCACATTGTTTACAAATAGTGCCAGAATGGAAGAGGGTATCAATACTCTTGGATAATGTAGATACTTACATATAGAGGATGACTATACATCTAGAATTAGAACTAATAATATCATGGTTATATTAAATAATAGTAATCTTGTTATTAAAAATAACTTTTCTAAAATGGAAATACCAATTCCATAATGTTATTCTCCTATTTTGGATTACTTTATGCAAAAAAATCCCACATTACATGGTTAAAAAACTAATAGAAGGTAAGCATAGAAAATGATTAAGACTCTAGAGTGGATATTTATGGACTTAATATGTAATGTAAAATAAAAGGTTATAGTTCTAGTGTATTATATCAATCACCCAACATTCAACGGTGGTCATTGATCCAGGATAAATTGGATGAAGGAAAAAAACATTTAATAGATATATTTTAAAGAGAAATTCAGCAATAATTATTTTCACCATGAAAAGAAATTAATTTAAGAGAATGCTTGCTAGAATAATGAAAAAATGAATAACGTATTATTTAGTATGAATCAACCATTAAAATTTATTCTAGTTATGTGTTAAATTGTGAATTCAATATAGAGTGCAAGATTGACTATTTCATTTATGGGATGATGACAAGTCTCTAAAGGGCGATGATCTCTCATAATTTTACATCGTGTGATGAAATTTTTTTATGTTCGATAAAAATTGAGAAGTAATTTTTTATATCCAACATTTCACAGTTGTGTAATGAAAACTTGACTTCTAGGAAGCATTAAAAAATTGAATTTATTGAAGAATAAGAGAACAATAAAATTTTCAACTTGTGATAACTCTAGAATTAATCATCTTGTGAAATAATTCATAAGAATGGGATTTGGAAATAATTATGAAGATAAGGTTCATCATGATATAGAAATAAAATGGAAGAATTAAAACACTATTATTTGTTGTTTCAACCATAAATAGATGTTGAACTATGAAAATTAATATGCCATGTATCAAGGGAATATAACATAGTTGACTCCAAAGGGTATAGAATAAAATTATTCAATTAGTATATCAAATGTAAGAGTACCAAATTATGTGATTCCATGTAATTTAATCATAAAAAATTTATAATTAATTATTTTATTATCGATGCCTACAAATTTTATGTATTCTATGTGTTCTATGAAAATTTGATATCGTCCTTGCACATTAATAAGGGAGTTTTAGTGAAAACTCCCTGTGAAAGTATCATTGCATCAAGGATATGTTAGGTAGTCCCCATTATAAAACATGAATAACATTTATTAGTCATCCATATGATCATAAATATTTTTTATGAAAATATAATCCCTATTATGAACTAGATAACAAAATATGATTATAAAAATTTATTTCAAGAATATTGAAATAATGATTCTTGATGGAGATATTGAATTTATTCTTTTTATAGAAGTAAAATATTGATCTAATACATGCCTAGATTTCCCACTTTTATATATTTGGACTGTTATCATTTCGGATGAATAGAAAACACAATCAATGGATAGATAAGATAATCATAAAATTGATTATGTACCTATTATATGAGAATATATTGATGTATTTACTAAGGGATTACTAGGGTGTCTGAAAAATTTTGAAGTTGAATTTTGAATTGATTTAATCTCTTATGAACTCCCAATATCAAGTAATACCTATAAAAAAGAAACTATTTAATAAGTGGAGTCGAATAAACAACTATATGAGTTTTTTTAACAGTTATTTATCCCCCCTTGTTTTTATCAGTGGGGAACACCTATTCTATTTTTTTAAAAAATATGGATCATTGGGGATATGCATTGATTATATAGAAATCAATGCTGTTATGATATTGAAAATTATCTGATTATTGTAATTGAAGTCTTATTTGATAAATAGAATATAGAATAAATTCTAATCATTGATCATCGTTCTTGGTATCACGGATACAATTTAAAGAAGTAAGACCTTCCAAATTCTTCTTTTCAAATGAGCTATGGACATTATGTGTTTACAGTAAGGCCATATGGATTGACTAATAATCCAACTTTTTTTATGGATATAATGTATATAATATTCAAATAATATATTTATCGTTTAATTTTTTTTATTATGGTATGATATTTCAGTGTATTCTAAAAGCTATAAGGAATATAAGAATAAATTATGGATCATTTATTAGTCACATAGATGGAAAGAGTTATATGGGAAAATTTTAATGTGTGATTTCTAGCATCGAGATGTTTCTCTTCAGTGATATATTATATTGAATAATGAAATCCCAATAAATATTTGGAGAAATAAGGATACTAGTTAATTCCCTACCCCAATGAAAACAACAAAGTTATTTTCTTTGATAGGTTTTGTTGGATACTATCACTTATTATATAAAAATGTTTTATAATTTTATAACCCATTCCTAAATATAATAGATAAAGGCGTTACGGTCAATTAGACTATGTAATGTTATAAATGATTCTATGAACTGATTTAGTGACCCTATTTTATATGTGGTTTGAAATTTCCTCAAACATTTTAATTTTTTGAGGTTTGTGGGTGAAACCTAATTTTTTTATCTTCAAAATTTAATTCTTATATCTTTATTAGAAATATGAATTTTTTTGATTAATAATATTTCCTAGTGATTTCCTCAAGTTTTAGATGAAATTTATCTATGTTCGGCCCCAAAAAATAATGTTGGGAAACTTTCATATCAAAGAGTGTTATTAGATATATTCCTATGACCTCAAAACATATTTTATGCGGCCTATTTTTTTAGTGGGCACAATTATTGAAACTGTGAAGGTAAAGGAACATGATCGTGTGGGAGTTCTGAAATAAATCAACGAGGGTACATGTGACATACACATAGTTTGTAAAAAAATATTTATTACCCTTCATGTATAATGCCACATAGGATGTAGGAGCACATAGTTGGAATACTATCTACCAAAACCATTTGGACAGATAATACTAAATATTTTAATGGGGTGACACTTTTCACAGTATGTGTGTATATTTAGTGTACTGTTATCCAATATATATGACCTAAACATTTGTCTTTTTAAAGGGTGTGACATGAACAAAATACAAATCCCTTCGATTAAGTACTTTCCTAATATTTTTCCTTCTGATGTGTGTCCCTCTCCACTATGTGTGGATATCAGTTATTCTAATGTTCTAGGATTTGACCCCACTATTCGATTCGAGATCTGATTTGAGATTTGTCTCTCACATTTGAATTTAGTTTGTATGTATTTCAATACCCTTAAATAATTTCATCATTTCCACTCCATATTTAATTATAAATCATGGTGAACTCCATTTCCTTATTTTCCAAGAATTTGTCTAAAAAAATGGTTTATTATTATTTAGATTAAATTATAATATGATATTTGACTAGAAAGCACATAAATTTCTAATTAATGGGGTTCATAGATATATCCTCAATTTTATTGGTGTTTTGGGGAATATTAATTAATCTGCATGCTGGTTTGATCATGTCATACCCTATATGAAAACATGTTATCGTTAATTTTTTTAATAGTTCTTATGATTAGATGATTGGTATAAACTCTCACTGTTATTACTAAAGCAATCCATTTAAGGATATTTTGAAAAAATGGGTCAGATCGACTTGTTGTTATTTAAATTTAATTGATTATATATTAATTTCACTAGTCCCATGGGAAGACATCCTATAAGTCATTATGATTTTAGGTGAGGTGGATCATCGAGAAGGAGGTGACTTAGTTCATCAATTTCTAGATATCGAGTTACATGTTGTAATGATGGTCACTATGATAAGAGGAAACCATTCTTCAGTATAAATGAAATGCGGTTTTATAGATGATGAAATCGATTTTGGGACCTAGGATGGTGTTGAACATAGATATTTAGTGACATGGTCGCATCATGATGTTTTGACATTTGATATGGATTAATAAACATTTTTTTATTAATACTCACTATATTTTTCTAATGTGTCATTAGAGTCATGTGAACATAGATGTGACTAAGTTGAGTTTTTTTTAACACTTCTTGTTGGTGGAGGACTATAAATATCATTCATTATATGGTATGGTTAATAACATCAATGATGTTGGAGATCCTCATCATAGAAATCCATAATTAATTGTGATGGAGCATTTGGTGATGGTGCAAAGAAAATTCATTAGAGGGAGAGTCTCACCATTAAATTTGAGGTTGTGGTGTATTATTATTAGAATATGGATATCATATTTCCTTCAATTTTTTGTTTTTTGAGATAATTTTTGTTAATAACTTTTGGAAGTAATGATATCATCATTCCTTAGTATGTTAGGATGTATACCGATGATAACATTATTAATAGAAGTATAAGGGACATTGAAATATATTTTGGGAATGAAAATGGGTAGTTGGAACATTACTCAAATATAATATTAGTATTATAATTTTACAAAAGGTGTCCCTTATTTTGATTATGGGTGGAACAAGATGTTCTAACCGGTATAAAATTCATTAGGGGACACCATGGAGTTCAGAAATTAGTCATCACCACTATGAGTATATATTATTATTAATGTGATGAATGTGATGAATGCCAAATATATATTTCAGGTCGCATATTTTATGATATACTAACATTGGATGATGTAGATAAATTCTATTATATATTTTTTGAGCACATGGTATGTGGTTTAAATAATAATTGTGTGTGTGTGTTACCACTTACATTATATTATTTTTTCACTATAAAATTATATCTGTAAGATATTAAAACATTGTTGGTGGCCAACCGATTTCATAATCACAACTAACATGGGATCCTCTAGGAGCATGTAGAATTAAATTCTATGACCAGTTTAGGTATTTGTCTAAGTATATAAATATTTGTGTTTATTGAAGAAACTCTAAAAGCGATTGATGGAAGTTGTATAGGTGGTTCTTATAAATTTATTTTGACATTCTTTTATGATTTTTATATATGTACTTGTATTGTCGGCCATATTTGAACATTCTTATTTGTCAGGTATGATATGTATTGATGCTTTTATATATCAACATATAGTATCATTCCATTGGTCTTGTTATTACTATTATTGTTTATTAATTATTCCACCAATTTTCAATTGTTTCTCCACTATTATAGTAATTATTACATCATGTTATATAAACATGGAAAACTATTATTTACCTCCCTAGGTGTTTTAATCTCTACAATCTCACCTCTCAGGAACTCACTACAAGTAAGTATCCTATGGCCTTCAAGGAGGTGTTCCTAAGGTGTTATGGATCACCATCCATATCAAAGTATTAATGGATCCCTAGGTTGGGATGCTAAAAATTAAGTGAAGATCGGTCGATGTTCTAATTATGAATATAACATCTGGAAATCATTGTTTCATGTTATATATTGAATAATAAAATAAGGGATGTGGTTGTTTCCTAATGAAAAGTGATAATTTTATTTCATATGAAATAATGAAATTGAAGACTCCTTATAATAACTATCCAACCCATGATATTGAGTTTGAATATATAATATTTCCCTTGAATATGAAGAGAAATTATCTATATGGTAAATAGTGTGGGATATTCATTTACCGTGAAATCCCAAAATACATATTTTCAATGAAAGATCCCAACATGAGGAAAATGTGATGGATTGAACTACTCAAGGATTATGATTTCTCAACACACTACAATATAAATAAAAAAATAGTGTAATGATTCATTGAGTTAGATTTATAATGGAGATCTTAATGAATGAGTATTGAGAGAGATCAATTTTCATGTATGTTAAAATTATATATTTGAGAATATTTAATGAATGTGATATGACTCGCCATTTTAAATTATTTAAAATCAAAATTTATATGAATGAGGATAAATTTTTCAATATGATAATGAGAAATTTTTTAAGACAAATAATACATTGAATTATGGGATATCTGATGACATCATTTGTGAATATGGTGATCTAAAATTTTCAAAAAGAAAAAATACATATATTATATGTATAAAAATAGAATTTTTGGATGCTTCTCATATATCAAAAATATTTATATATCCCATTATTAAAAATATGTGTAGGTATTTAAGTGAAATTTAATTTATAGATATCATGATGTGGTAAATTAAAAATTTTCTTATATAGATGTTTGGTTTTTGAAAAATATAATTCTATGATGAAAAATCCTAGAGGATTCACGAGACTAATTCCATTTCTTATGTGGAAATTAAATGAAATTTTTATGGACTTTTTTACATGAATAGAACTGCCTCCATGAAATAATGATACAATATGTCCTATTGTTTATCATCTAACTAAATCATCACATTTCATCCATATAAGAAAATATTTAATTATTTATCCAATTAGAGAAATATATATTAATTAAATTGTAATATTCAATGGAACACATATTTCAATAAAGTATGATTATAATTATCATTATACATAAATTTTCTTGAAGAGACTTTATAGGGAACTTTTTATTAGGATTCATTTCAGTACTTCCTACCATCCTCAAACTGATAGACAAATTTAACGTACTATTAAAATGATATAAATAATTTTTAGCTCATTATATCTTGAAATTCAATGTTTGTGGGTTTTATTTTTTACCTTAGGTAGATATTTCTTAGGTGAATATTTTACATTCATGCATTCAAATGGAATATTATGAATAATTTCATTGAAAGTGATTTCATACTACAACTTGTTGGATTGAAGTTAGGGAAACAAACCCCACAGGATCAGAACTTATTGAATATTAAAAGAACAAATTAAATTCTTCTTTGTATCAGATTGAAAAAAAAAATCAATGTGGAAAAGATAGTTATGCCAATAATTAGAGGAATTATATGGAATTCCTTGTGGGATATCATGTTATCTTGAAACTGTCTCCATGGAAGGTAATTATAAAGATCGGTAAAAAGGAAATTTAGTGACTTATGTACATTAAACCCATTAATGTACTTGAAATAATTTTAGATTTTAGATACCATTTATAAATTCTAGCAGTTCTTTAAAATTTATATGATGTGTTGCATATATAATTATTTAAGAGGTACACGTATGAACCAAACATGTGAAAATATATATTGAAATTTAATTAGTACTTGTTATATAATATTTTGATGATCCCATATAGATTTATGATACAACAAAGAATGTATAAAATAATTAGAGGACTCTGTTGGGTATGTTACATTGGAGAAATCAAAAAAATATGAAGAAGCATTATAACTAGATGATTTTATGAAGAGTAAGTAATGTTATCTATTTGTAAGGTAATATATAAATAATTTTGAGGATAAAATTTCTATAGGATTTAATAATGTAACACCTCAAAATATTATTATTTATTTTTTCAAATTAAAATCATTCTCTTTGATATCATGCAATGCAGACAACACATGGTGTAAAATAAAATACTATATTAATATATTATTAATATATGACCATTATAATGTAAAAATTATGTTGGTCGGTATTAATAAAAATATTAAAATTTATAAATTAAATTAAATTGATAACTATTGAATATAAATAAAATAATAATTGTTTGATTGAAAAAGAAAAGTTTTCTAAAACCTGTATTGTTCTAAATGGTGTTTTAGTCATGCATTTTACAAATAATTTAAAAAATATAGAACAAATAAAATATAATATGATAAAATTAAATTAAATTTTTAAATAATAATATCAAAATTATTTGGTTTTTTTTGTATTTTTTCAAAAATAAAATTAGATAAATAGTGAATAAATTAATTTTATAGAAAAATATATTTTCTCTTAAAATAATTATCAATTTAAAATTAAATTTAAATTGGTTTTAAAGAATTTTTTTTTAAATATATCAAAATTTAACTATTTTAGTTCATTTATAAAATTTTAAATTTTATTATTACATTAAAACATTCAATATTTATGATAATTTCCTCTTTGAAAACCAACGATTTCTTCATGTCTATAAGTATATTTTTAAATTGGTCCCTAATAATTTTGTGAATTTAATTTGGAAAAATGAATTTCATATTATTATTCAATAATATATTTATTATATAATTTTTTCAACTTAATATAGTACCATTAAAAATAATAAAATCATAAAATGGTAATTACCATAGTTAAGGAAAAGTTGATTTACCTAGGAGTTAAACTAAAAATATAATGGCTAAAAAGGACCAAAAACATTTCCAACATAATTTGTTTGACATATTTAGAACCTATATCCTATAAGTATCTATAATGGCCCATTTTTAGGGGTTATAAATTTAAAAACTTGGTTTTAACTGATTCCATAAAAAATTCAATGTTTGTTGTTTTCGCCAATGATAAAAGGCAACCCACTCTCTACCCTCTTCACATATGTAAATTTTTTTTTTTTGAAAATACCTACCAAAATTACTTACTATACCCCCTAAAAACATCCTATATTCATTTAATTTATCACAAATACATACTTATAAGGATTTTGGGGGAATCCAAATAGAGTTCCCCAAAAAAATTTGTAATGTTCTTAATCAATAATTTTAATTTCATTTCATCATCAACCACCTAATAATTATATTTATTAAATATAGAATAATAAAAATATTTTTCCCATGTGGATATATTTTATTGTTAAGGGAATAAATTATATCCATCTCCACTTCCATAAAATAGGAAAATAAATCATCAATTATTTGTACAGAGGAACACCTCCTCATGAATGGATGTAAATCATTTTCCATCAACACCTAATGAGGTATGATATAATGACTGATTTGATATACATAATATTTATAATGATATTATAATTATGTAATTATATTATTACATATACATTATTAATTTTAATTCCTTTTATAATATCATAATGTCGCATGTTTGTTTGGAAGACTACCACCTCACGAAGCGATGTGACTTTTTTTCATATACATTTTACATTAAAGGTAAAATGATAAATTTAATGAATATAGATGATAAATATCCCAATATATAAATTATATGATTTTAATATCTCATAAAATATACAATTCATTTAACCTATAATGGGTATAACATCATATGTTTTTCTTACCTATGACTAATCGTCTATCTGAAGTGATGGGACTGATTTTCCAATAATCACATTAAAGAATGGTTTTAATAATGATTATAGTGAGTAAATATTATATTTATAATGATATTATTATTTTTATATGATTATTTAAAACTAATATACATGATCTTGAAAATTCATGACAAAACATGTGTGATAAAATAAGGAAATTGACACCTAAAAAATAATGATAGTAAAATATAGTTAATAAACGGGTGGTAAAATGTGTTAAGTAGATCATATATTATATTATAAATATTGATATGGAAAATGAATAAAATATTAATGTTATTAAAACCATTATATAGTATGATAAGTAATGTTCAACCAAAATTGATTGCGAGGTTCGTCTCAATTTGAATTACATTTAGGAATATTTGTTAATATGCATCTTTTAACATTGATATGGTGTTTATAAAAAAGCTTTCATTTACAAAAAAAATTGAAATTGTATATCATTATTACATATCAATTAATAATATATTATGTTTCTATTTGAATTATTTCATATAATGGGATTTGACGTGAATATTTTCATGTGGTAAAATTTATTGTACAATCCAGCTTTTTTTATGATTGTAAACATTATCTTAAAACAATTACTATCATTTGATAATTTTTTATTCAAAATTAAATTTCTCTTAAATATCCATTTTTTGTATGATGGATATATTTATTTCATGAACCATATACCTTTTTTACATATGGTGTTAAATTTATTTATTTTTTAAACTTAGGTAAACATTAATAATTTTTCCCATTACTCAATTACAATACAATAATAAGGAGTACTGATTCCTAAAATGAATTTATTATTCAATTTTTTATGAAATTTGAGGCCAGCCTCTTTATTCAAATAAAATCTAAAACATGGAACAACATGTGAATGGGGTTAGACAAGAAAAACTATCCTCATTCTAAAAAACAAAATGTCAAAGACATTATTAATAAAATTCATGATGATTATAATCATCATAATCCTAATCAGATTCATCATCCAAGGGACTAAAAGAATTACCTTGAGCCTTTATCCAACTAGAGATGGATCTAGTAACCATGCTAGTCTTTTGATGTGAGTAGTCCTTCCTTAGACAAGATTTATAATTTAAGGAAAAAATCCTTTATTGGAAACTGATATACCATTAACAACATCTCAATATGAAAATTTATTTCGAGAGTCACCGTTACAAAAAATTTTCCACTAATATTAATTGTCATCCACTTCTTGTTGAGTTCCTCAATAAGCTGTGAGCCTATGTTTGAAGATTTTCATGCATCCATGTTATGATTAATGCTATGGAATCATCCCATACATGGGTTGTAGCATCAGTGGCCTATGTGGAGTCCACCAAAAATGCATCTAATTTTTTACATTGTATGTGAAAAATTGCCATGGAATGGAAACATAGGCCCATCATGTTTTTAAACGGGTACCTACAACTCCACGGCATGGCAGCAGACCTCATACTGATTTACAACCTATATTTGCATTATTAGATCACTACCATCTACTCGAAGATATTCCTCATCCACGTATTTCAGTGACTCGGTGAGGCACCTATCCTCTTACTAATACTAGGAATAATGAACCTGAATTGGACTAGACTCAATACCTTCAATGGTATCATCCAAATTTATAGTTGCTGTAAGAGATTCTCCTTCTATGAATTATTTTTTATGGAGATTCTTACATACCTTCCTATTATAAAACTTAGTAGATAAATAAGTGAATGTATCATTTCTAAGACAATTATGCTACAGATGTCCAATGGGTTGACATTACACTCAAAATTGAGGTAATTTTCATACATAATTTCCAGATAAATATCATCTTCTGATGTAGAAAGACCAACATTTTTATGCAAGTCAGAATTTAGATCAATTTTATCTAGAATCTTAAAAAAGTAGCCATACTGTGCCATTTCTATAGTTGTGTACTTTTTAATGGGAACACCCAAACCCGTTGAAATATCTATCAATATACAAGGGTTCCAAAATATCCTTTCTAAGCCAAGATTTTTGATCCATACCTAAACCCTAATGTTTTTAATAGAGAGTTGGTTAAATCAGACATTCAATTCCTAAATGGTAACCATTCACGATTTTTGGGATATGAAGGAAAATTCCCATGCCCTATATTTCAGATCCTCAATGAAGAAAACAAAATGAAAAAATCATTTTCTCGATAAAAATAAATCAATAATTTGATAATCCCACAACTATAGAGATCATTTCTGAAAGTTCCTTCACCCTCAATGGCTTTGTCCCAATAAAAAAATCATACGAGCACGAATAAAATATCGTAAATTATTAATTCTATCTACAAAATCATCCTCATTTAAATTGAAATGTGAAATATTACCTTTTTGGATGATTCTCTCAGGAGTGAAATCCTTCAACGATGCGAAATGCCTCATGTTAGTGCCAAAATCATTAATTATTCTCCCAAAAACATACTACTTTGACAACACATAATTGTAAAGGTATAATTATTCACGAGATCATGATTTTCACTAATTAGGAATTTAATTCAATGATATTTTATTTTATATTAATATCCATGATATTTTCTTTTTTATATTATCTAATCATGTAATTCATTCTCAGTTACATGATTAAAAGGAATTTTATTTTAGTTATTTCCCATTATATATTGACTATTCCCTATCAATTTATGATATTATATTTATTTACTAAATGGAATGTTTTTTCAGTTATTTACATTTCCATATTCATTGTTCTTTATTGATTCATTACAACATCAATTATATGTTACACATACAGAGCACTTGAGCTCACCCTCATTTTGTTTCATTTTAACATGTTATAGAAATGAATAATTTAAATGATTTTGAATAATGATGATAAATTTTTTATTTGTTATTTTATATTCCCTATATAGTCCTTGTATCATGTATACACCTAGTTCTCTAAAATAGCTAAAATGACCAATTCTTCAATATTTGACATGATGTATCTAAGATATCATAATAAAGTAGTGTCCAAATATGAGTTTTAAGAATTAGGATTGTTGTATATTACAAATATATTTCAAAATAATATGCATATACCCCATAAAATTATTGATAAACTTATAATCATTTATCTTCATTATGTTAACAATTATTTCTTAAAATCAAATTTTCAGTTGTTATATTGCATCATTTTTCATGTATTTTATGGTAAGGTAATTTTCGTTAATTAAATTTTTCATCGAATGATCATCAAATGAATTTTTATGATGATATAAATTAAGAATTTATTCAATATAAATGAACTTATAATAATCTATTAATGTTAGAGATATGAAATGGATTACACTATTCATGGAGACAATTGGTTGAATATATGAATGACTATCGATTCCATTGTTATGATAGTAAGAGGGAGAGGGAAAGAAATATTAATTAACCCTAAAAAATAAGTAATAATATATATATCCTTTATATTAATAAAAGCCTTCATTATTCCCATATGTATAAAAATAAAATGTAAAAACATTTAAGATCACTGTTTGGAGGTAGTAGTTGGCATGTACGCACGAACGAAGATGCTGATTTAAAAAAAGGAGAAAAGAAGTGAGATGTTATATTAAAATTATAATATATTCTATGATCATACAAATAACATATATTAAAAAATTTTATCCATACTAGATTTAATGTAAAGATAAAATTAAAAATGATTCACATCACTTCAAAAAGTGGTAGTCCACTGTACACATGAGCGATATCATCATACCCCCCTTCAGAATGAAATTATGAATATATATTTGATATAATAATAATATAAGAATAAAAATTTCATAAATATCATATATATATATATGTGTGTGTGTTAAATTGATCATTATATAAACCCTTGATTTCAATTGGAGGAAAAAAATTACATTGGTTTGTGGGGTGTATGTCTTCCTTACACACAATCGATGGTTTCATATCAATATTGATGTATGTGAAGATAGATATAAATTATTAATTAAATATAACAAAATATTAGTATACAGGGGAAATTTTTTTAATTATATTATATTATTTTAAGATGATACAATAAAGGTGGAATAGTAATTAATAAAATAAGCGTGTTTAATAATTTTACTACTTCTTTATAGTGCCTATTTAGGTTTACACATATAGCCTTCATAGAAAGGATTACTAATCAAAATATTCAATCTTGATAATTTTGATGGTCTAATGAAGGTATTGGGGTAGTTAGTGGTAAGATAAAGTTCTTATGTTTGAAAATGAGAGGACAGGTGTTTGTATTTTATTATTTGGGTAGAGGACACACATTTATTTTTTAAAAATATAAAAATATACAAATATTTTTATAATTCCCAAAAACTATCAAATGGGTCATTATAGTGAATTTTTGGTTAAAAAGTATAAATACATCCCCAAAAGGTGTTTTTCACAATTTATAGGTAAATTTTATTACTTATATTCTTAGTTTAATCCCTAGCTAAACACATTTTTACTTTAACTATCATAATTATATTTTACTGTTATTTCTATTCATTAAGGGAAAATATTGTGGTTTTTTATTATATCATATATTATTATTATTATACCAAATATGGAATCGGTTTTTTCAATTAAATATTTCATAAGTGGAGAATTATAATTTAAAAATAAACATGTAAATGAGTATAAAAATGTATTTTCTAAATAAAAACATCAAATGCAAACAAATATTTTTTTATAGAAATAAATATGAAAAAATAAAATTGAAATAAATTAAGAAAATTATCATCTTCATAAACTATTTTTACATTGAAAAAATTTAATATATATTTTATCCTTATAAATAATATATACAGATGTGATGTTTTTAATCAAATTCATTATTTTTTTTATTCATTAATACATTCATTAGTTCAAAAAATTCTAAAAAATTAAATTAAAGTTAATTTTTAAATTTATATTTAAGAAATTAATCTTTTTCCGAAAAAATAATTTACCTAAAATTATAAAAAGATAATTTAAAAATATGAATGTAATATACAATTATACCACTATTTAGATCTATAAAAGATATAATAAAACATTTCCTTTTCAATTAAATTAATACTTTTTATATAAAATCAATAGAAAATCACAGAATTCATTTTAAATATGTCTATACAGAATAACATTCCTAATTTATTTATTCCTATTGATACCATCCACCATTAAATCTAGTTTATAATTTTTTATAAATAATAATATTTCAGTAGAGTATCATGATTCATTCACACCCATTATTGTGTGAATTTAATTCTATCAAAGAGATTGAATTTATTTTCAATTTAATATATGGAAAATTATATTGTTTTTTACTGTATTATAATATTGGTTTTATTCCTCATTAAATATTTCAATCATGGAATCCCTCTTTTAATATATAAGGGAATTTCAATTTTCCCACATTAAAAAATTATTTCCTCAATATTTAATCATGATATTAGAAATGAAGAGTTTTCTACTTGAATATAACTCTTTCAGAAAACTATTTTTTAAAATTTCCTAATAATGCATCCTAATGATAATAGAGAAATAAAAGTAAAAATTTCATCTATAATAATGCATAACATTGTTTTCTAGAAGTTAAATTTGGTGGGATGTGATGATATGGACATCAATGAAAAGCCTAAATAATTATAGAGAGTGATAGATATAATTTATCACAAGAAATATACTGATCAATTGAAAGTAAATGGCCTAAAACCCATACTTATATGATAATTTAAATAATCATTTTATTCATTTTATTTTAATGTAATATGATATCGTTGTTTAATATCTTGTTCTTAATGAAAACTAATTCTTTTACCATATAATAATATAAGAATATATATATTATTCATATATATATATATATAATCCATATTCATAATTTCATCATTTGATTGTGCATCGATCTATTTCTACTTCATATCTTACCCCAATAAATAAATATCAAAAAAATTAATTCTTTTACACGAATTTCTAAAATAACTTTTCATTGATAGTAGGATTTATAAAAGAATGAAATTCATTTATACCTATTTATAAATATATTTCCACACCAATATGGATATATGAATGTATATGACAAATTAATGTCTAAAAATCAAGAGTAATACCACTGGACTTAAAATAATATTAATCTGTCAAATTTTTATATAAAAATAATCGAATATTAAGAAAAATAGCAAGTAATCCAGGGGTAGTAATAACCACATTTTCACCCTTATGTTGTTTGTTGAATCCGAAAACCCTTTCTGGATGTGAAGAGTTTTCACCTAACATGTTTTTTGTCCTTTATACAGAATATTATTAATACAATAACTCTAATATTAAAAAATTATCATAACCATAATTATATCAACAACAAAGTTAATTTAAACATTAACGGCAACAAATAATTTCATAAAAATATATTTATAGTTAATATATCATCATCGTAAAAATATTATATGTTATCCTCCCTCAGTCATGTGTTTTCCATGAAGATAAACATCCCATTAAATCACATTTCTTAGTTATCGATGTTGTTCAAAATAATCTATAAATTATATAAATAAAATTTTATACAATACAATAGTTATAAATTTTATAATTATTAAAACCATATTATCATAGATGAAATTATCCTATATAATAATTATTGAATCTAAACACAAGAATATAAATCAATCCACTTTTTCTATATTAATAGCATAATATTAACATCGATCACTTATTTTTCATTAGTTATATTTTTATTATGATTTAGTAATTCATTATCATAGTCTATCAACACCATAAAATTGAATCATTTCGCATTGGAAGATTATTTTTTAGTAATTAAATCATAATTATTGTTACCTTTATCACCAAAATTGTAAAAAAAACACCCATTCTCAATCGACTAGTACCATTGTGATTTTTTCTGCAAATATAACAGGTGGAAATCCATCATTCCATAGTTCCACAGTTCTTAATTTTTTCAATTTCATCTCCTCTTTAATTTTTTTTCTATTGGAATACATAACACATAGAGAATTAATTATCTATATTTATTCCACATGATACTATGTCTTCATATGATGAGAAAGATTACAAGACTAGTTCCACAAAAGGAATTGGCTTAATTATGTCAAATAAATTGCCAATATTTGTCTTGGGATTACAAACATAGTCCAAAGAAAGAATTTATTTCACTATAATTTAGGATTAATACATGGAAATATTTTCATCATCCTTTATTCATTGACTATGGAATTATCATCCCATATTGGCTCGTTTCTCATGAAGAAAATATTTTTCCCATAAAATTACACTAAAATCTTTTCATTCAGTGCTTCTTTTTTATTATACGTCATTTTTTTGAATCACCCACCACCGTTGATCTATATATCCTATGATATTTTATACATTAATGAAAAACTTATCAACATCATTATTTCCCTATGCATGAAATATCAACCATACGAAAGTTATATATTTCATATTTATAGTTTAATCTTTAGTCCCATTGAATGACAAGAAATTTCTGGCACATGAAGAAGTATAACATTTTTACACTATATGGTAGATTATAATGATACACATTATAATAAAGGTCATTCATCATAACCAAATTATGTAACCCTAATATAGTTATAATTTGATTTGTTCATATTGTACCTCCATCCCAAACATCATTATTATTCCCAATGGGAATCCCTACATGGGGCATGTTCTTCGATAAGGTTATGATTACATCTACTAGGATCCATTAATAAACAATATAATACACCATATTATATCATAACATTATGAAGCCAAATGTGTACTCAAAAAACATTTGAAATAATGAAAATAAAATGAGATATTTATTCAAAGATAACCCTATAATCAAAAACAATTTTCATTAACAAACATTTCAAAAAATTATAATATATTAAAATCCTCTATAATTGTTTGTAATGAAAATGCAAACATTCTTAAGAAAATTATCTTTGTGTGACAAACATGGTGAGTAATATTTCCCATTTTTATATACCATGTAGTACTCGTATAAATATTTTTAGGCATTTTCGAAGCTATTAACCCTAGGTAAATCTATTTGAGAACCACATACACATGTATTATCTATACATAGATTTATTTCGTCGAAAACCCATAAAATTTAAATATTATAAAACATTACGGCTTCTTATAAATATTCACCATTTATTTCATAGTGTTGGGTTTTCTAATATATTTCTTTCTAATTGAAGTTCAATATGTTTATACTCAACATTCAATAATGCCAAATATAATAACCATGACTCTAGTTCCATAGAGTCAATGGTAAATTTATTAAATTGGTATATGATACCGTGAATTTCATCCAAATGGTCTATATAGTCTCATTATCTTGAAAAACAAGATATATACATTAATATCACATAAAAATTGAAAACATAAAAAACAAAACATTGTTTTATTAGTGTGAATCAATATTTATTCTATAATAACCCTTCATATTAGTGATAATTCACATATTTGAATCATGTATGTGTAAACATAAAATAGTGATGATGTAAAATTATATATAAGGTTTTATGTATGATGGAATAAATCATATATATAAAACATAATAAATATGATGGGAAAAATATCTAAAACAACTACCATTTAATCAATAACATTAATTTGAATAGTAATATGGAATGAATAAATAATTATAATATAATTTCATGTCAATAACAACATGATAATGAATGTTAACAATTTATATAATAAATAATCTAATAATCTCATGGAACGTCAATAATTATTCTCTTTATGTGGGAATTCATAAAACTAGACATCATAACCATATCATCAAGGCATAATTCCAATACATATTTCATAATCAGGTATGGAATATTCCAGAAACCACATCTAGTTTCTCTCATGATACCTACCAATGCATCAAGGGTCTATAATTAGACCCACACTTAACATATTAATTCTGATTCCTTCAAAATATTAAATTCATGAAACATAATAAATTAAAAATTTTAAATTCAATTACTAGAATATAAAATGTTAACAATTTCCTTAATAAAAAAATAATCATAAACATCCAAATTAATAATAATAGTATCAATCTATAATATACCTAGTCAAATGATAATAAACCACATGGATAAATTTGTAGGTTCATTCATTATAACTCATCCCTAGTGGATCATAATTTATAATAAATTTTTGATGAAATGTAAGAATATAATGAATATAAAAATATCGCAAAAAGATTTTGAGGTAGATAAAACTTAAACATTAAAAATATTTTTTAATCTAAAAGGTCAAAAAATAATTTGGAAAAATTTCATCGAAAATAACCTTTAAAAATTATATTGATAGGTTGAAAGCATATAATTGTCATGATGGCAGAAATTTCATATATCTCATTAAAGTTAAATCAAATATTTCATTCACATTTATGATAAAACCTAAATGATCCATGTCTAGAAAAATAAATGAATATTTATTTCCAAATTTTTGGTAAAAATTTAAAAAGGGTTAATAATATCTGTAATAAATTATTTTCAGAATGTTAAAAACATTTTTGAAATAATTTTTTTAAATGATGGTTTTCGAAAAAAGGATTTTTGATGATATAGAGAAATAATGATGAATTTTATTGAAAATATGTTATCAATAATTTTACCTAAAAAAGAGTGGAATATGTTAGTATTAGGTGAACAAATCATTAATAACCATATGAGAACAAAAATAAACTGTTTTATTAAGAAATTATCAAATAATTTAATTCAATGTAAATTCATGTATTGACACTCTAGATTGAAACGAGATTGAAACATAATTCTCTTACAACTATTGTATCATTTGAATCGTGTGCCACATAAAAGGAATAACATAAAATAAAACAACAAATACCTTGAATATAAATAGATTAGTTATATAAAATTTGAAAATGGTAAGTACATATACCCAAAAAATGATTAAGTTGTGAATTTTTTATATTTCATACAAAATTAAAAGCTTGTTGAGAAACCCTGAGTTTAAGTTCATGTTACGATGTTTGTGTCCGAGAAACCATTATAATAATTTTTTCTTTATATAAATCTATTATTAAGTTATACTAATATATTTAATACAATATATTATTTATTTATTTAATTTTAACCCCTTTTTATTTACAAATATTTGTTAAAATAAATATTTGGGTGATAATTACTTTGTTTTTCATGAATGTTTTCATTACGTACTTTCTCGATTTTTACATTGATATTGGATAAATATAATATATAATTATAGAAATTATATAAATAACATATATATTAATTAAATTTATGTTTTTATAGTAATATATAAAATTTATTGATAGAAGATGGATTAAACCATTCTTGGAGTAGATAAATTGTACATATGCATGAATAATGTTTCAGTTTTATCAAAATATTGAATGAAAAATTAAATAATTACTAATAAAAATTTAAATATTAATTATTACATTATATTTTTCTTGTATATTAATTAAATTCATCCATATGATAATGTATGTAAATATTAAATGGTACACATTTCACATCAATCTGTGGAGATGGTAGTCTATACGCACACATGAGCAACGTTATCATTTTACAAAGGATGAAAAGGTAAAAAGATTTATGGGATATTATATGTCCAGATGTATTTATTTCCCATTTTTTATATAATCATTATCAATATCCATGACACCTTTTAATTGAATCGAATGTGAAACCAAATCAAATTGGTTCATGAGCCAGTAGTTTATCGTACACATGAGTGACATTATTTTATCCCCCATCCAAAAGAAATATAAGATGGTATACATGGTAAAAGAATATAAATATTATAATAATATTTTAAATATCATATAAATATGTTAAATTCATCAATATTTTCATCATTGAATGCTGGTGATTAACAATTAATTATATTAGTTTGTCAGGAGGTAGTATGCCATACACAGAATCAATAGTTTCTTTTGACATTTGATAGAAGTAGAGATGGATATGAGTTATTAAATTAAAATAATAACATCTAATAATATATTTTTTTACTATTTTTATTATTATATCACTATTTAAAATGATTTCATGTAATTGTAATATGAAATTAATAAAATGTGAAGGTTTAATAATTTTACTAGTTCTTTAGAGAGCCTCATTATGTTTATAAATAAACACTTAATAGAAGGTATTTTTAAAAAACAAGTACTATTGGATATGTTAATTGAATAAATAACCATATTTGGGTAGGAATAATCTAATGCAAATCTTAAATTATGTGTTATTTTGGGAGGAGATAGGGTGAAACTATATATGTTGGAGAGAGGAACCACATGGATTTTTTGAAATTGTAAAGTAATAACATCATTTTTCAAGAAAACATCCTACAAAAATGACACATTATAGATTATATTTCATGGCAGCGTAGTAATATTTTTATAAAATGGTGTTTGAAATGTTTTAGGTTATTTTAAACATCATCTTCTTATATTAACCCCCACCATGAATATTTTTATAAAAAATGTGTTAATTAATTTTTCTATTTTTATGATTCATTATTTAAAAATAGTTTCACCTTCATAAAAAATGTTAAATCTTTTTATTCCAAATATTTCTTCAATTTTTTAAAATTAATTTTTATAAAGGGGAATAATAAAATTTCAAATTAAACCTGTATACTAAATGAAAACGAAGGTTTTCCAAAAAAACATTCAAATGTGAACAATAATTAATATCCTAATTCATTATGAAATTGATTAAAATGACATAAATTTGTTAACATTTAATATTATTGAAGAAATTTTAATATTAGAAAAATTTGGAATTTAGATTAACATTATAAATATTTTAAATAAAAAACTAATTTTAAATACAAATCAGTACTTTTAGATATTGATAAAAAATATTTCATTCTAGAAAATTATCAAAAAAATTACCCATGATTATTTAGAAATATATATTTCAATGGTGAAGTAAATTTTTTAATATTTATATAAATTTAGGAATAAGTAATTTAAAATTATTTTGGTGAAACTAAAATAAATAATCATTCTAAAAAAATGGATTTGTTTTTCATTCAAATAATGATTATTTTATTTCTAATAAATATTAAAAAATAATTTATTTTATACATGTTTAAATCATATAATTTTAATAATCTATTTATTTCAATTCATTCCTTCCAACATTATAGTTTGTTTATAATTGTATTTCATGAATAATAAAATATAAATAGAGTATCGTGTTTCACTTAATCCAAGTTCGGTGTGAATTAAAAGCATTCAAACCCCTTGAATTTATTTAAAAGAAAATTATATTGTAACATTGTTATATTCTATTCTATGATGGGTTTCTCTATCACAATTTCATTCAAAAATGATGTTCCCTTTTTAATATCTCTTTGAACATCATATTATATTTATTGTCCTTTTCCTTTTATATGGATTTACTCTATGGAACACTATATAAAGTTATTAAAAAAGTAACATCAAAAATAAAATCCAATCAAAGAGTTACATTATATAGCAGTATATTATTAAAATACTCATTGAATTTTATCCAAAATGGATTTTATAAACGTGAAAAAATATCTCCATAATGAATTCATTAATAGTTAAAAAATTAAAAGAAGAAATGATAAGTCATTATCTATCACATGTTGTGAAATGGATAAACCATATCTATTAAGTAATTTTATGTATATAGTTTCATAAATTAATGAGAAAATAGAATTTTAGGTTCTTCAATTCATAATGGTATAATATTTGGATATCAAATACATATAATCAATATATTATTGCATGGTATTGTTACAATATTTGTATATAATTATTAACTGATACAAAAATACATTGGTGATAAATACGAATGGTTTTCTGAAGAAAAAAGGACCATATCATATCTTAAAATGGATTCATAATAACTGTAATTAATTCAATATAATGGGATAAAATTATTGTATTATTGTGAAAATAATTATAAGTCAAAAAAATTATTTTCTTTGAGATTAAATTTTTTCATTGTGGAATGGTGTTCTTTTACACATTACATAAATATTATTTTTTTAATGAAAATCCTACATTATATAACCCAAATCATATTTTGAAAAAAATAATTTCTGAAAAATGATAATTATTTATGTAAATAAAATTTAATAAAAATGAATCAATATTATGTTTTTTAATAATATACATTCACTAATTACATAGATTTTTTTTGAATGACTTTTTTTAACTTAAATACTAAATAATATCATAACATTTTTTATCTTCATATGTTATATATTTTTTGAAAAAAATTATGTAAAATTATAATGTTAATATCAATTACCTATATTTAGGATATATTAAATAGAACATATATTTTATTTCAAGTAAAATATAATTATTTATTTATTGAAATTTTTATACATTATATAATTACAATCACTTTTCAATCCTATATAAAAATTTCAATAGAAATTGATTTATCATCATGGAAAATATAGAGTGTATATGAATGTACATATTTATACACTACAATTAAATTAAAATAAACTCATAATTATTTTTTATTATGATCAAATATTAAATATTCTCCAGATGTAACATGCAATTATGTTGAAGATTACTATATTATAGAATTAACAAATGTTATTATGAAATATAGTTATATATATATAATGATATAATTATTAATTATACAAATAATTCAGGAATATTAGAATATTGATTTTAAATTTAAATATGTTAATGAGAAAAAATATATTTTTATAATATCAAATAAATATTTTAAAAAAAATATTCTGTTTAAATATAGGATAATTATATAATTTAAAGATTCGAACATATTGATGTATTATAAACACAATTGATAAAATGTCTTTATTACCAAGCCATTTTTAATTGCATTGTTATCATGTTTATTATTAATTATGTAGATCATTTAGGATTATTTTTATCATCATTGTATAATAACGATGATATATTTATTGATATTGATGGTTGAGATTTTTTTTTAATAAATGTGATTCTGTTGAGATCAACATTGATGAAGAAACCAAAATCTTGGATGAAGTGGGATGTTATGTTTTTAAAAAGTAATCATTATTTTAATGAATTTTTTGGTAGTTTGATTACTCTATTTCATTTGTAGGGATATAGTAAAATTTATGGATTCCATTTGTATATTCTCTTTCAGTCAATTTTTTTTATTATTTTCTTTCTCGTATTCACTATAAATTTCAATTATTTTTTTAATAATACCAAATATGTGATTAATGAAATTATATCTGTTAGTTTGTGGTAACAAATAGAAATTATTATTATTCAAATTTGTGTTTTCTTCCTTTTTTAATTATTTATATATCATTAGATTTTACACTAGCATTTTTTGGTTTCCCCTTAGAGTAATTGATAGGCATTATATACTATATTTATATAATACATCTTAACAATTCTATTTTCAGGATCACCACCAATGATTTCCTTATTTGTTATGGCTGAAAAGTGATTTTTTAATTCAGAGAAACTATACAAGGAAATCCACCATAATAAAAGGTTTTTAATTGAACATAAAAATAATTATATCATAGTGACATGGTTTTGATATAGTCAATGAATCCACTAAAGATATTAATTTCACCATTAATTTTAGGAGAGTTTGTATTTATTTATCAACATTATTTCTATGTTTAATTTTGAAAAATTTATTGATGGCTTGATTAATTATTGGTTCCATTTTATATAATTATTTGTTTTAAAAAGTAGTTTTAATTATGATAATGTCCATCAATATTATTGAAAAACTTATACTTGTAGTTTCTTTAACAAACTATAAATTTTTTTTTTACAATTTAGAAATAAAAATGATAATTTAGAAAATATTACATAAAAAAAATTAATCTCCTGATTTTATATATATGTTATTTAATTAAAAAACATAAAATATATATTTTTAAAATAATAATTTTTAACACAAAAAGAAATATATCAAATATATTCAACATTTAGTTAACTATTTAATTATCATAAACGATATATATATATATATAGACATACACCCTTCTAAAATTACATCTATAGATAAATCACTTTACCTATATCTACCCACCTCTATATCAATTATTACCCTCATCATACAAAAAATTGAATACTTTACCATCACATCAACTGAAAAAAAAAACATTATTTAAATTAGAATAACTAATCACTATAAATATTAGTTACGGTATTGTCATTGATTTTACACAACCATAGCCCAAAAACTATAAAACATCATTATTACCCTATTAAGAGTGTAAATAGTTGTAATGAACAACCCCTACAAAAAAACATATGTTACTAAAAATATAAAACTATAAAATTTTATATAATGAATTTTATATAGTGTGGGTAGATAATATATTTAAAAAATATCTCATAATGGTTTCTATATTATTATCGAAAAAATTAACATTTGTGTTATTAAAAGGATAATTCATACAACATATTATATATTTAATGAGATTCAAAATATAAAAAACATAAAAAAAATATAATTTTTTACCAATTTATAGATTGTGTATCCCATAAATGTAGCATCAGCCCCAAACATAGTATGGTTCCTATATGAAATAAAATTTTTATTGGCAGGTGATTTGATTATATTGATCAAAAATTATTCTAATGTTATTATCCTAGTTTCATGGAAATATATAATCATTTGATTTATCTATAATATATGATGCATTCATTATTATGAGCACATATACTTAACTATAAAGATTAATGTTCGGCTATTTTTTTCAAACTGAATGTCTAGTTGGATTACAATACATCCCTATTATTCCAAAAAAATTGAATATCTTTTTCTGATTGTTTAAATATATTCTAATTTTTTTCTATCGTTTTAATAAATATATTTTTAAACCTTGTCAAAAATAAAATGTAATTTTGGAAATTTTTGTCTATGAATAAAATTTATTACTATGTGATTTCTAGGTTTATGTTTCAAATTAGTTTATGATTATTAAAACAAATTCTCACATGCCACTAGTCAATTTTCATATTTTTAGATCAGGATGTTTTCTGTTTATCTAAAAGCACCACTAAAATCATTCCACTTTATCAACACCTCAAATTTTCATGTTCTTGGATCCTATGGGTCACCAATGCGTTGAATATAAATTTTATAGAGTTTATTTACAATACATCAATGTTTCATAAATTTTCAACATCTGACATAACTTTTAATTTCAGAAAGTGTATTTAAATTTAAAATTGTTCCTTAAAACATTTTATTAATAAGTGATTCTGATTGGAATTTAATTCATACCAAAACAATTGAAATCATATTAATATCATAAATATATAGTTCGACAAAAATCCATGATTGTTTTTTTTATTTAGCATGACATTCAATTTTATGTAAAATAATTTTCAAAATAAAAATTCAAATTTGTCAATTCTAAGAAGACCACTGACAGAATTGATATGAGGTTTGTTCCTACAAGTCACATATGAATAAAACATATTACTAATATTGTTTAAGGATATTTTGATAATTTTTCTCATTTTAAATATAGCGACCACCTTATGATTCTAAAAACACACATCATATATTTACAACAAATACATACGTTAAATTGGTTGGTTTTTTGTTCATATGGTTTTTAAACTGTCTATATATTTTTTAGTAGAGTTTCATTATAATTTTAGATCATTTGATTTTTTCCAACATGTGATTCACATTTGAAATTGATAGGGTATAATTAATACTTAATATAAACTATGTGTATTATTTTGAAAACTATTAGTCTAATTTTCATATAATTTTATTTCCAAGTAATAAATTATTTCAATAGAATCTATAAAATATTTTCCATCATTATATGATTTTTTCTGTAATTTTTTATAACCCTTGTTTTTTTCAAGCCAATTTCTATATTAGAATTTTTTTTGTATTTTTTACAAATTACATTTTTTGGGTTATTATTATTTTTAAAATTCACAGATCTGTCTTATATTTATTTTATATAGGTTTTTTAGAATAAATTAATGATTCTTTTATTAACATTATATAATTAATATTTTGAATCTAAAAGTGCACCTCTAGTCTTCACCCCTAAATTTAAACTCAAATTAGTGAGTGGCTGGAACCTAACCTTCAAAAAATAATGAATTCTTTATCATAATGTTTATTTTATATTCAATTTTTTATTGACTTCCATCAAATGATGTAAATTTTCTAGTTAAAAGGTATTTTTGATGTTAAAGTTACACTTTTAGATATTATAATCAAACTTATAGTTTAATTTGAAGGAGTATCACTAATATACATAAAAAATAATATTAATATAATCTTAAAAAAATTTCATGTGATTAAAGTATTTTGTTCATAGTTTCTTATTGTCATATAATTTTATGTGTAAAGAATTTATCACTTAAAAAAAGGGTTTTGGTTACTCTGACTGACCTATAATTAATATTGGTTTGTTTAATGTTCCTAAAACTCCAAAATGAGATGTAGTTTATTTTGGTGTAGTTTTATATGACTTCAATCATATTTCTGATGTCTTATGTTCTTGATGTTCATTTCAAGATTATAAATTCACCACATATCATTCTGACCAGACACACCTTCAAATTATTTGTGGTTGGATCTTATGGGTCAAAAATGAATTAAATATTATATTATTATATTTTAATTAAAATTAATGATTATTTTTTCGTTTTCCAATTTTGAAAAATATTTATGAAAGAGAAAAATTATTTTTTATCTTTAAATTTTATGATTTCATATTCTTTTCAAACTGTGAATATATTTGGCATGTGGTTCCTTCACATAATTCAAAATAAGTTGATGGTCATCAAATTTTGTGTTATTGACAAATAGAAAATTACAATATATATATATATATCATTAAATTCTATTTAAAATGTATTATATCATGATAATATCATATTTTCAATGTAAAAATTAGCTCAAATCATCCAAACTCATTCTCAAAATAAAATTACCTACATTCTATAATATCAACAATGAAATAAATAAACAATACATTTATAAATAAAAAAGAAAGTATTTTAAAAATTATCACATTAGGATGAGATATATGATAAGAAAAATTCTATTCAATTCACCAGTCATCCTTTGGAATATAAAAACTAGGGAATTTTACATTTTCAATCACCACTGATCATGTGTTTTCCAATAAGATAAAAATTATTACACTTTTTCGTTCATCCATAATATGTTAATCTATGATTCCAAGATAATGAAACTCCATGATACCCCACATGATAGTGTAATAGTTAATCCTAATTGTGACCTACCAAAAAATTATATTGGCTAGGTCTATTAACCATTCTCCATACATGTATGCGATCTTCCTTCCCTAAAATAGTTATATCTATTTTGTTTTGGGAAACAAAAAATGGATTTTAAAGGTTCATTGCCCCTGATTCTAGAATTTAGTTATGTTATCTCCGCAATAAGAACAATTATTTTATTAATTATATAAACTTAAATATTACATATTTAATTTATTCATCATCATTATATTATTATATTAATGTAATAACATTAAATTTTAATGAAAAGTATATAACACAATATATTTTATTGGTTCATTCATGAAAAAACTATTATGATTATAATGAATATAATGTTGTATCCATGTCTTTCGAACCATGTAATCTACTTCCATTCACATTAGAAAAATATTGATCTCATGTTATAGAAAAATTATTAGATATAATAAAATAATTTAAAATATTATTAGTAATTTGGGACCAAGATTATTCTATTCGTGGGAAAAATCTACAACCACATTGTACGAATAATTTTTTTATATCAATATCCACTGATGTTTTTTATAGATTTACTAGAAAATCATGGTTAAATAAATAAAAACTATACCTTTCATATGTTCATAATTTTAAATTGATAATATTAAAGAAAAAAATATCTCCTGTTATATATCATTATTAATAGAAATAAATAAATTTCACTAATAAGAAGTCATTTCCTAAGGAACCACTTTATATTTATATTAATTAACCAAGATTAATTATTAATTCCATGATAACATATTCACATAATTTCTATTTATTACACTTTTAAATTCATTAATGTCTATGTTTGTGAAATTTTGATAAACACATTGAAATTAAAACACACATTGTAATAAAAAAAATAGTACACTAAAAAATTATTCACACATAATGAATGTTTCATAAATGAATACTAAATCAGTATTACCATTACATGAATATCAAAAACTGCATTCTAAATATTTAAAATAATATTAGAAAAAAATATTTATAAGTAATTGGAAGATTTATATTTTTCAAAACTGTATCCTATGAATCCATCCATATATTTTAGTATGATCACGAGTATTCACACCAATAATATAAAATGTAACCAAAATTTAAAAGCATCTAGATTATAATACATCTTATGTTTTTTTATTTTTTTTATTTTAATATATATTTTTATCTTTTTTTCAAATCAATTACATTGATATTGAAGATATATATTTTTTAATGGATGGAATACAAATGTCGTTGAACCACTAATATCTCCATGTTCGATGATTGACCAACTACTAACTCAATAGAGGTTCCTCATATGGGGATCATAAAACAAATTCTAGTGAATCTAGTGACAATTTAAGAATATATTTTATTATATTATCACATAAGTCTATTATAGGTGATGACAAAAGTGGTGTTCTCTTAAATGATGATTGGATGTGTGATTGAATTCTTTTCTGGGCATTATTAAATTTTAAATTCGTAGATAAATAAAAAAGTAAAATAAACATAAGAATAATGAAATATATTCCTTAGATAAAGTCATATAATAATAGTAATAATATAAAAATAATTAGTAAATCATTAATTATACATTGTTTTATGTTACAAAATAATATAATAGTGAAAATAATATCCCAACCTCATAAATGATGAATTATTTTAAATCATGAAGATTATTTATATTATTAAATATAATTAATGAATATTAAAAATGCATTCAACTATATACTAAATAAGTCATTTTTTTAACCATTGCATATTTATTAGATTGAAGAACTTCATTTAATATGTAATGAGATAATTCTAATCTATGATACTATGAACATAAAATATTGTTTCATTCCAAATTTATGCACTCAATAATAATCATATTATTTGTGAACCATATGATTAGGATTTTTTTTGATGGCTACCTATTCATTTCCCCCACCCATTTACTGTTTTTTTTAAATTTTGATAGGGAATAAATGTTGAATGATTTTTGGTTGGTAGGGGTCAATTTTATACATTTCCCATTGAGCATCATAGACCAAATCATTCAAGTCAATATATTCTATGTGTACAAAATACAATAAAATTTAGGAATATGGGAACCCATAATTAAATTCGTAGTATATCATTATTTATTACTTAAAGATACACTAAATAAAATACCATATGACCATGAGGCATAATATCATTAAAAAATTTGGTTCCATGAAAAATAAAATGAAACATATGTACAGTATCAATATTTAAAAACACTAAAACAGGACCTTATATTCTTCAAATCTTCTAATACTGCATAGGATAACATGGGGACGTACATAATAAAGGGGTGAGTTGTAAATCTCAAAAATTAAATAAATAACATGGAATAAGGTATTTTAGTATAAGTGGTCCAAGTGGAATATTCTATCTTACCAAGTAAATAAAGAATACGTCATATTTAATATTTAATAATATTTTTGAATTAAATGTTAATTTTACTTTAAAGTGATTGCAATGTTCGATAGTGTACCTGATATACAATAATGGGTTTCTTTGAAATCTTATAGTGTACAATTATTATATAATATTATTATTTTAATAGGATGTTAACTCCTAGTCATTGTATTGGAGGGAATGAAAAAAACTAACTACGATATGATTATACATTTTTTTTAAATGTATTATCTTTTTTCCAATAAATATTTTGTGGCTTAAAATGTGAATGAATCTAATTTTAACCATAATTTACATTAAAAGGCCAATTTACAAACTTTTAATGGAGAAACCTAATTAAATCTAGTTTTGGTCACATTAATACATTATATAAGACCATATAAAATCTTTCTTAATAATTGTGACATTAAAATTTACTTTGTGTAAATTTTTGGAATTTTTCTGATAAAGTCCATTTTTAAGGAGTACAGAAAAATATTGTATTTTAATTCAAAACTGTGTTTTAATCTAATTTATTTATATATTTTGATTATATTTTTAATTTTTTTAATGTTTAATTAGAATATATTTTTACCATTTAATCCAATTTTGTTCATTGTAATTAATTTCACTTTGAAAGTGCACATAAACAAGTTTCAATATTTTTATAGTTATTGTTTCTTAAAAACAAGGTATTTGTTTGGCTATGGGAATTAATTTCAAATTAATTAATTCCACTTTTATGTTTTTAATTTTGAAAAATATAAACCATTTTTGAATTTGTAATATCAAATAACTCTTATGATTAATTTTTGGTATTTTTCTGAAAAACATCAATTTTTGATGAATAGTGAAACCACTTAGTAGTAGTTAAAAAACTGAATTTTTCATTTAAATGAAATTTTACCACTTCTATAAATTTTATTTCAAAAATATGACATACATGGTTGTTATTTGTAAGTAAAATTTTGTTCAACAATATGAAAGTAGTTTTTGTTGAATAGTAATTTTTGACTTTTATTTACAGCTGCTAAAGGTAAATAGGCAATTCGAGGTAAAAATAATATTATAATAATTCCAAATTACCTTAACACTTTTCCATATCTTATTGGATGAGTCCTTTACAACCAAGGGAAATTTTTTGTCGATTTTTGGACCTCTTTGAGCAATTTGGAAGTGATAATGGAAATACAGATTAATTAAATTAAAGTAAAGGAAAAATGAAAAAAATATATATCTTTTAATAAATAAATTTTTACAAGGGGTTATATAAATTATCATTTCTAATATAAATATTAATTAGAAAGATATAATTATTTCCTACTTCATGGTATTTTTTTTATAATTTTTAGACAACATATAAATTATATTATTTATGACACAATAATGATGCATTGTGTACCTCATTAAGAAATCTTTTAAATAAATAAGTTTATAAATATTAAAATAACATCCAAAAACTCTCTAATTCTTATTGGATGATTTTATTTCGACCATTAGTTATCTTATCTTCGACTCTAATAAATTTTGGACTTTTTGAAACCGAATATCATTATATAATAAAATAATAGTTTCACACTTTCTTAAAGAGACCCTCCTCTCCCGAATAAAAGGATACCATTTCTAACTAATTACTCACAACTGTCGAGACTTTTGTCTCATCAAACCTCTGAAAAATTAAGCTCCATAAATTCCTCTCCTCCACCTAGAAACCTTACCTTAGGGAGAAGTCACTTCAATAATTCCTTTTGGTTCAAACCAAAGGAAGTTACCCAAATTAATGGTAATGATTTCTCTTAACTTATTTTCATTTATTTTAATTCTCCAACCCCTAAAATATTTTTATTCTGTTCTTTTATAACAACAACAATATCCTAAATATAGTAGGATGCGGTTATGAGAATTATTCGAGCTAAACAAACACACAACTCCATCTAATGGGTGTTGAACATACTGTTTCTGTGGATGGAAAACTAACGCCTCACAAGATGATGATTGTTTGATTATCTTCTACCACCTATCATGGTGGCCATTAAGATGACACTATATTTATATATGAAATATAATATGTTTATTTTTTCTGTATGTTTCTGTATTTTTCTTTTATAGCATACCTTTATGGTTATCATTATGGGTAAACGGGATAATCTCATTTGTGGAAATGTGAACTACCGCCCCCTCAAAGTGATACGAATCATTAATACCATATGTGGGACATGTAAAGGATGAATTTAATGAAATTATATGTGATATTATAATTTAATTCAAATATTCCTATGTATAATTATGTTTTAATTCCATAAAATTAAATAATATAAATGAAAGTACTATTCATGTGTACGCACGACATACCGTCTCCATGAACGGTGTATTTCATTTCTTACCTACAAATGTTATGTAATATTAAAAATACATGTATATACTATATATATATATGAAATATATGATATATAAATCATTAAAATTATTCTTATGATAATGGATATTTTATCACATGAACAACATGTAATTATAAGGTGTTCATTTTCGATTCAAGTACCAAATATCGACAAAATAATTGTTATTAAAATAATTGACTATGTAATGTTTATAACATGGTAATAGGTGATATAAGAAGAATAATAAACTCGAAAAAGGTTCTGAATATAGTAGAAATTGACATTAGTTTATTATTCAGGATGGTAAAGAATGAACAGGGCAAGTCAGGCAGGAGGTAAGGGACGTCATCTCAATCTTCTTTCATTGAGGCATATTTCATTTTATAAAAAACTTTTTTTTGATGTATAAACCACTTTGACTTTGACATTTATTTAAAAGGAATCTTTTCTCTATGAAACTTTTTACTAAATGTAAAAAAGAATGTTTCTTTTTAATGTATGGGGTGACAATTACCTTTTTTCCTCCACGAGTACTATTTGATCTTTGGCTTCCGCAACATGCTGTAATGTTTTTATAAGAAAATAAATAACATATAATCTTTTAGGTAATATGGTATTGAAAATGGTTTTTATAAAGGATTATTTTATATCATTATATTTAAATTATATATTTTGATTGAACTGTGGAAATTTTATCATTCCTTTATATATATTTTATCTGTTGTGATTTTGTAATGGTACTTGGACATTTGACAGGTGGTTACGAGATAAACTAAATGATGGGTGGTGCCGTGAAAACCATGATGGGTGGTTACATTATAACATCCAATGCATTGGATATGGATGTCAGCTATTTGGCTATTCCATTTAGTGATATGTGTGGACTTTGACCGTATGGTTATTCCATTTTAGTATGTTTATGTCCCAAGTTACCTATATTTGTAATGTGTTCTTTATATGGGGTTTACGGTAATGTTTTTTTACAAAAGGGTAAGTAATGATATTTTATTCAGTTAAGAGTATTTACTACTTCATAAAAGTGAAAAGTATTATTATATTAAATTATTCATCATTTACTTGTTGTTTAAAAAAACTAACAGTTTTCCTTCGTTGTTTATCCCTTCAAGAGATTTTTATTCTCATCCAAAAAATTTTTAAATGTTTTCCATAGGACATAATGTGGAATAGGTTCAAATATGGGATCAAGAAATGACATGCTCTCTAAAACATGGAATTAGAAATGACCCTTTTTCCAACAGTTTTTATGAAAAAAATGAAAACTGATTAGGAGTGTCTACTTTGTATTTGTTTTGAGATATAATGTAATAGTTATGCCTTAATTCTCTAAAACTATAAATATAAAAAGATCCTCAATTTTAATTATTCATTTAATTCAATATTATATAATGTTTTAAGTCCGAGTACTTATAATTGGTATCAGAGGTCAGTTTAGAGAACTTTAGGAGTTTGGGTATTGTTAAATAAATGTTCATAAACTAATTTATGGTAATATTGAAATGCTATTGCATTTACAGATTACCATATTGATTCACCTAAGATATTTCTATGTTCAGAATGGTTTTATGCAGAGGAAACATGGCATCTATGTTGGCACGACATCAGGAGGAAGACAACCTTCCAAATCAGCAACCTGAGATGGTTAGAATCAGAACTAAACAGTTTGTTGTAGTGATAGCATAGATGACTCAATCTATAAATGGTGGTCGTATCCATGCATGAGATTAGCCAGATCTACCATAGAGGAACATGTCAGTAGTGGAGCATTTCATGGGGAAACATACCCCATCATTTAGAGGATCATCTTACCTTCTTCTAGATGAAGGGTGGATTAAATCACTAGAGAAGATTTTCGATGTTATGGGGTGTTCAGAACATCAAAAGGTTAGTCTCGTTGTTTACCATTTTAAAGATGAAGCTGATCAGTGGTGGTCGACGGTGAAAAATATCATGTATAGTGATGAGATTTATGCTCTTGATTGGGATGAATTCAACGGTATGTTTCTTGAAAAATATTTTCCAATGGTTTTTCGACTTACGATGGAAAAAAAATCTTGGAATTGAGGTAGGAGGATGACTCAGTAGCTGCTTATGATCCAATGTTCACTCGACTAGAAAGGTATGCACCAGATTTCTAATTAGATCATGATAGTAAGAGAAATTTATTTTACTCAGGACTGATGCCATGATATAGAAGATGGTTAGCTTCTCGTGAGTTCAAATGTTATGAAAAACTGGTTCGATGTGTGGAGAAGGTAGAAATGGAGTTTGTCGATGATGAAGTGTTTTTTTTAAAAACAACAAAATAAGAGGTCCAGATGGCAGTAAAAGGGGAAGAATTCATCAAAGAAGCCTGGAGGTAATAAAATTAAATATCCAACTTGCGATAAGTGTGGTAAAAAGCATCCTAGATAATGTTTTTCAAATTCTGGAAAGTGCTTTTGGTGTGATAAGTTTGGTCATATTTCTCGTAAGTGTAAGGAAGATGATCAAGATAGAATTGAAAATCCATCTGTAAGATGTTTTAAGTGTAATGAAATGGTTCATTATGTAAATGTGTGTCCGGTGAAGAACTCAACTGAGGGAAAGCAGCCAGACTACAAGCAGAAAGGGGTGGTGAAATCCTTTGCAACTACTTCAGTAGATGATGGGACATCAAATGAAGTTTTTTCACATACGCTATTTGTTTGTTCAGATTATGAAAATGTGTTTTTTGATTTAGGGTCTACACACTCTTTCATTTCTGAGAAGTTTTCTAATAAATTGGGAATTCCATCTCAATATATGAATACAGATCTAATAGTAAAAACACCTAGAGGAAATGTTGAGACAAAAATAAAACATAAGAACCTTCATGTCGTTGTGTGCGGGAAGAATCTACTTGAAAACCTTATTGTTTTGCCTCTTGTATAGTTTGATGTTATTTTCGGAATGGATTGGATATCTGTTTATCATGCTAAGATTGACTGTAGAGCTAAAGAGTTTTCATTTCAGAAATATTTACATTTTTTGTATAAGAATGAACCCTTCTTTTGATAACATATCCGAAATTTGATAAAATATTAAAAGAACACTACTAAAAATTCGGTCATTACTAACAACCGATGGCGGCCACTATAGGCCTCCAGAGACTGCCCAACGACCACCATTGGTGGTCACTTTAGCCTCGTTGCAATAGGCTAATAGCGACCACCAATGGCAGTCTCTTTAGGTGGCTGAAATACTGGCCAGCAGCAACCGCTTGGCGGTCGCTGTTCTATTGATGGGTAAACATTAGCGCCCGCTATTGGTGGTCTCTAATGTGTGTCCCAGGCAGGCGAACAGCGACCGCCAATGGTGGTCAATCTAGGTGGATGAAATTCAGGCCTCTAGTGACCGCCTAGTGGTCGCTGTGCTATTGATGGGTTAAAATTGTCATAAAAAATAAAGGATAAACAATTGAAAGAAATTTCCAAAATTATAAACATCAAGATCATCATAAAAAATAAATGATAAACATTCTTCAATGATCTAAACAGGTCCATCCATTTCAATCTTCTACTTCAATAAACATACAATAAGACAAAAAATCACTAAAAACAAACGTAAATTAGAAATATTTAATCAGTTATTATATACATATAATAAAATTAAATCTGGCATCAAATCATGGTGCTATAATAATTTAAAACCCCCAATTTAAGAAATGCCATCATTTCAGGATTTTTTTCTTATTTGGTTTAGTTTGTGAAATTGTTTTGTTGTCTAAAAAGGAATTCTCTCCATGTGCACCTCACATCCTGTGGGAATGTCGTCTCCTCCTACACATCATGAATAATATTCTTATTGTTTTCATGTGGTTTCAGGTCATTCGGAGCACGTTTGCTCCGAATTCGACCGTCTCATGCCATTTTGCTGTTTTATGACTCCAGAAATGCGTTTCTGGTCACCGCAGTCAAACCACACCTCGGATTGACATGTAATCTACCCGACGATTTCAAACTTCACACCATGGCTATTGTCATGCGATTTCATGGAATTCCAAGGTTGTTCTGGTGGTTTTGACACCCAACTCGCCCATTTAGCGCCCGCAAAACTGCTGAAAATGACACCATCGGGCGTATCACGTGAACCGCATGTCTGATGGACGTGTCGTATTGTCCTAAATTTCACGAATATTATTACTATTTTTCATGTTGTTTCATGTAATTCAGAAAATGTTTTCTCTGAATTTGACCGTCTCATGGCTTTTTGTTGTTTTATGACTCCTGAAATGCTTTTCTAGTCACTCCAGTCAAACGAAACCTCGTATTGTAGTGTCGTCTATCCGAAAATTTCCCAATTCACACCACAGTTGTTTTCGTCCAATTTCATTGCATTCCGAGGTCGTTCTGGTGGATTTGACCCCCCAACGTGCCATTTTAGCGCGCGCAGAACTGCTGAAAAAAACACAATCAATCCTGCCACGTGCACGGCACGTCTGATGGGTGTTTTGTCTCCTCTTACATGTCATGAATAATATTCATGTTGTTTTCATGTGGTTTCAGGTCATTCAGAGCACAGTTTCTCCGAATTCGACCGTCTCATTCCGTTTTGGTGTTTTATGACTCCGGAAACGCATTTTCAGTCACCGCAGTCAAACAACACCTTTGATTGATGTGTCTTCTACCCAAAAATTTTAAAATTCACACCAAGACAGTTTTCCTAGGATGTCATTTAATTCTGAGGTCGTTCGAGTGGTTTTGACCCCCCAACGTGCCCTTTTAGCACACACCGAACTGCTGAAAATGACACAATCGGTCGTACCACGTGCACCACATGTCCTATGGGAGTGACATCTCCTCCTACACATAAAAAATAATATTCCTTTTGTTTTAGTATGGTTTCAGTTAATTCAGAGCACGTTTTCTCTGAATTCGAGCGTCTCACACCATTTTGGTGTTTTATGACTCTGGAAACGTGTTTCCGCTCACTGCGGTCAGACAACACCTCAGATTGATGTGATGTTTTCCTGAACATTTCACAAATCACACCATGGATGTTGTCGTCCATTTTCATGGAATTCTGAGGTCATTTGGGAGGTTTTGAACCCCAAAACGCCCTTTTAGCGAGCGCCGAACTACTGAAAATGACACAATCGGTCTTACCACGTGCACCGAACGTCCGATGGGCATGTCGTCTCCTCCTAAATTCCACTAATAATATTCCTATTGTTTTCAATGGTTTCAGGTCATTCGGAGCATGTTTTTTCCCTAATTCGACCGTCTCACGCCATTTTGGTGTTTCATGACTCCGGAAATGCATTTCCAGTAACCGCGGTCCAAAAACACCTTGGATTGATGTGACGTCTACCTGAAAATTTCACAATTCACACCGCGGCTGTTTTCAGGCGATTTCATGTCGTTCTGAGGTCGTCCTGGTGGTTTTGACCCCCAACGCGCCCTTTTAGTGCGCACAAAACTAGTGAAAACGACACAATCGGTCGTACCGCACGCACCGCGCGTCTGATGGGAATTCCTCCTCCTCTTACAAATCACGAGTAATATTCCTATTGTTTTAGTGTGGTTTAAGGTCATTCGGGGCATGTTTTCTCTGAATTTGGATGTATCATGCAGTTTTGGTGTTTTATGACTCCGGAAACGTGTTTCCAGTCACCGTGGTCAAGAAACACCTCCGATTGATTTTTTTTCTACCCGAACATTTCACAATTCACACCACGGCTGTTGTCGTGTGATTTCATGGCATTCCGAGGTCATTCGGGTGGTTTTGACCCCCCAACTTGCCCTTTTAGCGCGCGTAGAACTGCTGAAAACGACTCAATCGGTCGTACCGCACACACCGCAAGTCCTATGGGGGTTCCGTACCCTAATACATGTCAAGAATAATAATACTATTGTTTTCATGTGGTTTCAGGTCATTTGGAGCACGTTTGCTATGAATTCGAGCATCTCACGCCGTTTTGGTGTTTTTTGACTCCGGAAACGCTTCTCCAGTGACCGCGGTCAAACAACACCTCTAATTAATGTGATTTCTTCCGAACCATTTCACAATTTACACCACAGCTTTTTTCCGGTGATTTAATGGATTTCAGAAGTCGTTCGGGTGGTTTTGACCCCCCAACGTGCCCTTTTAGCGCGCACCGAACGGCTGAAAACGACACAATCAGTCGTACCGTGCACAACGCATGTCCTATGTGTGTTTCGTCTCCTCCTACACATCATGAATAATATTCCTATTGTTTTTGTGTAGTTTCAGGTCAGTCGGAGCACGTTCCCTCCGAATTCGAGCATCTCACACCGTTTTGGTGTTTTATGTCACCGGAAACGTGTTTCTAGTCACTATGATCAAACGACACCTGCGATTGACATGTCGTTGGTCCGAAAATTTAACAATATACACCACAACTATTTTCATACGATTTCATGGAATTTCGAGGTCGTTCGGGTGGTTTTGACCCCCAATGCGCCCTTTTAGCGTGCACATAACTGCTGAAAATGACACAATCGGTCGTACAGTGTGCAACGCACGTCTGATAAGTATTTAGTTTCCTCCTAATTTTCACGAATATTATTCCTATAGTTTTTGTGTGGTTTCAGGTCATTCGGAGCACGTTTTCTCCGAATTCAACCATCTCATGCCTTTTTGATGTTTTGTGACTCTGGAAACGCGTTTCCAGACACCACGGTCAAACGACACCTCCAGTTGACGTGTCGTCTATCCGACCATTTCACAATTCACACCATGGCTGTTGTCGTGTGATTTAATGGAATTCTGAGGTCGTTCGTGTGGTTTTGACCCCCATCACGCCCTTTTAGCGCGTGCCAAACTACATAAAACGACACAATCGGTCGCACCGCGCGCACCGCACATCCGATAGTCGTGTCGTCTCCTTCTGCACATCACGAATAATGCTCATATTGTTTTCGTGTTATTTCAGGTCATTCGGAGCATGTTTTCTTTGAATTCGACCGTCTCATGCCATTTTGGTTTTTTATGACTCCGGAAACGCATTTCCGGTCACCACGGTCAAACAACACCTCCGATTAACGTTCCGTCTACCTGAAAATTTCACAATTCACAACACAGCTATTGTATTCCGATTTCATGGCATTCCGAGGTCGTTCGGGTGGTTTTGACCCCCCCCCCCCCCATTGCGACGTTTTAGTGTGCGCCAAACAGTTGAAAACAACACAATCGGTCGTACCGCATGCAAATCGCGTCCGATGGGTGTACCGTCTTCTCCTAAACGTCACGAATAACAGTTTTATTGTTTTCATGTGGTTTCAGGTCATTCAGAGAACATTTGTTCTGAACTCGACCGTCTCACGCAGTTTTGGTGTTTTATGACATAGAAAACGTGTTTCCGATCACCGCTGTCAAACAACATCTCCGATTGATGTGATGTCTGCCCGACCATTTCAGAATTCACACCACGGCTATTTTTGTGTGATTTCTTGTTATTGTGAGGTCGTTCGGGGAGTTTTGACCCCCCCAATATGCATTTTTAGTGCGTGTAGAACTTTTGAAAACAACACAATTGGTCGTACCGTGCGCACTGCACGTCTGATTGGTGTTTTGTCTCCTCCTACACATCACAAATAATATTTCTATTTTTTTCGTGTGGTTTCAGGTCATTCGGTGCACGTCTAATCTGAATTCGAGCGTCTCACGCCATTTTGGTGTTTTATGACTTCGGAAACACTTTTCTGGTCACCGTGGTCATACGACACCTCCTATTAACATGCCATTTTCCCTACCATTTTAAAATTCAAACCACGGTTATTGACGTGTGATTTAATGGAATTCTGAGGTCGTTTGAGTGGTTTTGACCCACCAATGCACCCTTTTAGCGCGTGTAGAACTGCTGAAAACGACACAATCGACCATACCGTGTGCACCGCACATCCGATGGGCATTTTTTCTACTCATAAACGTCAAGAATAATATTTCTATTGTTTTCGTGTGATTTTAGATCATTCAGAGCATGTTTCCTCCAAATTCGACCATCTCACGCCGTTTTTGGAGTTTTATGACTCCGGAAAGTCGTTTCTGGTCACCTCGGTCAAACAGAACCTCTGATTTACGTGTCTTCTGCTCTACCATTTCAAAATTTACACCATGGCTGTTTTTGTGCGATTCCATGTCATTCCGAGATCGTTCTGGTGGTTTTGACCCCCCAACGTGCCCTTTTAGCGCACACAAAACTGCTGAAAACGACACAATCGGTCTTACCGCATGCACCACACGTCTGATGGGCATTCCGTCTCCTTATACACATCACGAATAATATTACTATTTTTTCATGTGGTTTCAGTTCATTCGGATCACGTTTACTCCGAATTCGACTGTCTCGCGCAGTTTTGGTGTTTTTGACTCCAGAAACGAGTTTCTGGTCACTGTGGTCAAATGACACCTTTTATTGATGTGCCTTCTACACTAACATTTCAAAATTTACACCACGTCAGTTTTCGTGCGATTTCAGGGCATTCCGAGGACGTTCGGGTGGTTTTGACCCCCCAACGTGCCATTTTATCGCTCGCAGAACTGCTAAAAACGACACAATCGATCATACCACATGCACCGCATGTCATAGGGATATCTTGACTTCTCCTACACATCACGGATAATATTACTATTGTTTTCTAGTAGTTTCAAGTCATTAGGATCATGTTTTCTCTGAATTATATCGTCTCACAATGTTTTGGTTTTTTATGACTTCAGAAACGTGTTTCCAGTCACCGTGGTCAAACGTCAACTCTGATTGACATTCCGTCTGGCCGAACATTTCCCAATTCACACCATGACTGTTGTAGTGCTATTTCATCACATTCAGAGGTCATTCGGGTGGTTTTGACACACAAACGCACCCTTTTAGCGCGCGCAGAACTGCTGAGAATGACACAATCAGTCGTACCGCACGCACCGTATGTCTGATGGGTGTTCTATCTCCTCCTACACATCAAAAATAATATTACTATTCTATTGATGTGGTTTAAGGTCATACGGAGCACATTTTCTCCGAATTCGACCGTCACACGCTGTTTTGGTGTTTTATGACTCTGTAAACGCGTTTTCAGTCACCACGGTCAAACGACACCACTGATTGACGTGCCGTCGGCTCGACCAATTCACAATTCACACCACGGCTATTGTCCTGCTATTTAGTGTCATTCCGAGGTCGTTCGGGTGGTTTTTACCCCCAACTCGCCCTTTTAGCGCTCGTAGAACTACTGAAAACGTCATAATTGGTCGTACCACGTGCACCGTTGTGCAGGGGGACTATCTGGGGTTCCAGGAAAGGTGTCCGGGGTGCGGGGGGGCTGTCTGGAGTGCAGGGAGACTTTCCGGGGTGGGGGAGGGCTGTTCGGGGTGCGAGGGGGGGTTTCCATGGTGTGGGGGGCTGTCCGGGGTGCTGGGGGCTGTCCGGGGTGCGGGGGGGGGGGGGGCTATCCGGTGTGCAGGAAGGGCTGTCTAGGGTGCGGGGAGGGCTGTTCGGGGTGCGGGGGTGCGGGGAGGGTTGTCCGGGGTGTGGGGGGGGATGTCCAAGGTGCGGGGGGGGGGGGGGGGGGGGGGGCTGTTCGGCGTGCAGGCGGGTTGTCCGGGGTGCGGGGAGGGGATGTCCGGGGTACGAGGAGGGGTTGAATAGGGTGAGGGTATGGTTGTACGGGGTGCAGGGGGGCTGCCCGTGGTGCGGGGTGGGCTGTACGGGGTGCGGGGGGGGGGGGGGGTGTTGTCTATGGTGCGGGGCGGGCTGTCCGGAGTGCGGGCGGGCTGTACGGGGTGGGGGGTGTCTGAGGTGCTGGGTGGGCTGTCCGAAGTGCGGGGAGGCCTGTCCGGAGGGCGTGGAGGCCTCTCCGGGGTGCGGGGGGGTGTTCGGGGTGATGGGGGGCTGGGGGCTATCCGGGGAGTGGGGAGGGTTTGTCCAGGGTACGGGGGAGGGCTGTCCGGGGTGCAGGGAAGGATGTCCTGGGTGCGGGGGGTGGCTGTCTGGTTTGTTGGGGGCTCTCTGGAGTGCGGGGAGGGCCTGTCCGCAGTGCGGGGGGACTGTCCGGGGGGTGGGGGCCTGTCCGCGGTGCGGGGGGGCTGTCTGGGGTGCTGGTGGCTCTCCGGTGAGCGGGGAGGGGTTGTCCGGGGTGCGGGGGGTGGGGGGGATCTCTGGGGTGAGGAGAGGGGCTTTTCGGGGTGTGGGGAGGGATGTCCGTGGTGCGGGGGTATGTCCGGGGTATGGGGGGTATCTGAGGCGCGGGGAGGGGTTTTCCAGGGTGCGAGGAGGGCTATCTAGGGTGCGGGGGGGCTGTTCGCAGTGCGGGGAGGGTTGAACGGGGTGCGGGGAGGGTTGTATGGGGTTGGTCGGGGACTAAAAATAGTGATCCTCAGCTCAATCATCAAAAACAAGTTTCATGGTTTATATTAGGAATCACATTTTTTTTCAAAACTATTAACGAACAAGCAATTGAAAACATTGAAAATCTAAATGAACAAAAGATACCCAAATCATTAATAAGTTTCATGGTTACTTCTCAATTCATGCACACAAACATTGCATCTGGACTAAACACATATGATACCCCCAAATCACAAAAAATCTCACTAGAAACCCAACCTAAATATCAATAACATCCCCACTATTAAAAACAGAAACACACCTCGTGAATATGATGCATCATGCGTGATCATGACTACTACCTCCATCATGTGGGTCAGGGGCCTACAACAAAAAAACATTATGAATAATTTCATAACAAAAATAATGTAAATTGAATAAATAAATACAGTATAAACCTACGTCGTCTGATCCCATGGACCATCACCTGGACGCACATATTGTCGCAGTGATCTAACCTCAATGATTAATTGCGCATTTAACTCCTCGAAAGCACGCAACCGTGCCTCAAAATTTGACAACTGCTGTGTGATCTGAGCAATAGCAGGACCGACAATCGCAACGCGTGACACTACAAAATGAAGAATCCATGTTCCATAGGTCAAATTATATCCATGCACGTCCCGAACAATAATGTGTTGAACGATCTCATCCCTTCGCATGGGAAGCTGTCGCTGGTCCACTGGCAGATGTTCTAACTCAGCTTCAAATTGAGCCTGTGAAATATTTAAATATATATACATATATTAATATAAATATTTTTGGTAAGAATTGGTAATGATTATAAGCACATACTATCAATTCTGGAACCTCTAGATCATTGCGATCATGAGTCCTTATCCACACCGACATTTTATCAGTCGGTGCACCTTTCTCATGTAACTGTATATGAATAGAATAGAAACAAAAAACAATATTAATTAATATATTAAAAATTGAATAATAAATACCTCATGTTGGATCTGAGACATGTGATGAGTCCTGAGCCTGTGAGGTGGTCCCTGCAACGCTCGATTCTCAGAATGGTGTGTTAAAACCTCATACATTCAATTATTTCAAAATTTAAACAAATCACACATTATTGAAAATATATATACCAAAATAAATATTCAAACCACAACACCCTCAGTAGAGAAAAATGCAAATAAATTACACCACTATGCTGGGAGGACACCTCTTGGAAATTTTTCCTGAATGTCTGGGGCACCCACATTTGGTAACCAGTGGTCCCTCTTGACTTTGCATTTATAGTATTTCCATATCTTACGGCATTTTCTCATACACACTGGCTGAAACTCATCGGGACATACTTTCAAATTTTTGTTTTAAATAAAAAAATTACATATGTTATTACTGTTTATACATAGGAAATAAAGAAAAATGGTCTTCTTACTAGAAACTCCCTCCAACGATGATCTAATGTCATGAGGGATAGAAGCCCAGTCACGCGTGGCCAATGGAAATCGATGTGGGTCACATATGATATGACCCATATAAAGAATAAATGTAGGGGAATTTTGTCCCACAGGATGAAATACCTCATAAATGGATACATCAAACGTTATGTCGGAATTCCATGATAATATGCCACGACCAGTTCCTCTATTGCAAGAGGAAGAAGCAGTCGAGTATGATCCTGTTAAAAACAATTTTATATATAATTTGAAAGATGTTATAAATTTAAATATATATATATATATATATATATATATCAATTACATAAAAAATAGAGACAATGACATTCAAACATACCTCAAACCTTAGACATAGATTCCTCAGATGGATGATGGGGATCTGCTGCCTCTTCCTGTGACATGCCTGCAGTCATGGAAAACATTAGTATGGGGACTATCCTAAGTGTCCAAATAATAAATTGGATTGTTTTTAAAAAAATCTAACTTGTACTTTTTTTAATCAATCAAAAACGAATTGAATAATTAGTTGTGAATGAATTTTAAAAAATCAGAAAGTTAACAAAACAGATATAAAAATTATGTACAAAACCAATCAATGCATATCCAAATTTCAAATTGAATTAATAAAAATTCATGAAGCACATGAACCAAATGAAGAATGGCACAAAGGGAATATACACCGAAAATAACATCAATATAACATCAGTTAAATCACCCTAAATATTTATAACTAAATAAACATCCAAAAGTGAGGATTAAAACATACGAGGATTTATAAAATGGTTAGATAATTTATGATATCCAAGTCTGAATAGTGGGAAAACAATTATATCTTTCATTAAGAATGGAAATCGGCCGTTTCTCCTTCAACAGTCGCTCTGACCCAATAAATATCTTCTTCACATTGAACTACGGTATGTTGATCATGCTGTTGGGAAACAAAAGGTACAGTCTCAGGTTCATCTTGTTCAAATACTAACACTCCTAACCAAGACATTTTGATAACAACTTTCCAACATGGATTCGAAGGCAAAGTAACAAATAATACTTGTTCCATTTGTGATGTCAAAATGAAAGGTTCATTATCAACTCAATCATTTCTGTATAACATATAGTTAAAATTCACCAATGAAAACTGATATTGATCGACTTTACATCCACACACTAGATCAATCCAATTACACTTTAACAATATGTACTTCAACCTGTGTGTGTATACAACTTCAATGATGTCTATCAATTGACCATAGTAATAAACAGAATCATGAAATGGACAACTGATTCCACTTTTTTATGTTTCTCGTTTGTCTTTAACATATTTAATGTGAAATCGAAATCCATTAGCATCTACTGATATATAACGATGAGCTGTTATAGATGGACCCTCATCCAGTTGGATAAATTCGTCAGTAAGCATGGGGTCCCCTAACTCCCTATGCTTATGAACCTACATAATTCATAGAATTCAATAATGATATATACAAAAAGAAATTATTCTAATACTTCAATCATAATGAAAATAAATTTATACATACATAATCCTTGAACCAATCATGAAATGATGCATAATGAGATTGTTGAATTTGCAACTCAGTCGCACGATACATCTGTTCTTTTATCGCATTAATGTGTTTCCTGTAAATGATAATGCGATGTTTAAATGATCAACTTATGAAAACAAAACATGTAAAAGTTAAACAATAAAAGTGATAAGATACTTACTACATTAATGGTTCAACTGATGGAGTATTGAACAAGATATATCGATGCACCTGTATCCACTGGATGTTGTCCATATCATATGTGGTTCCTTCTCCAACTGGACCATCATGAATCCGAGAGGGCTTATCTAATTTTGTTTCAACATCCATAAGATATTTTGCACAAAAATTAGTGCACTAATTCATCAAATAACCAATGGATATTGATGTCTACGGACGATCTCTATTGCATACAAATCATTTCAATTTACTTAAATACCACTCAATAGGATACATCCACCTAAATTTCACTGGACCAGCAGCCATTACTTCATTAGTTAGGTGCACTGTCAAGTGGACCATAACATCGAAAAATGAAGGGGGAAATAGTTTCTCAAAGTGACAAAGCGTAAGTACAATTTAGTCTAGTAAACTATTTAAATCACTCATTCGTTGATTTATTAAACAATTCTGTCTAAAAAATTACTCATCCTAATCAACGGCTGAACAAAATTGGAAAATAAACAATCGAAAATTGCAATTGGAATCAACTGTTGAAGTAGTATGTGATTGTCATGACGTTTCAACCCTTGAAATTTCTTGCGCGTCAGATTGACTTACAATGAAATATTAGATGAGTAACCATCAGGCATCTTGAGCATCTTCAAAATGGAAGGAAATGTCTTTTTCTCCCTTGTATTCATCGTATACTGTGTAGCAGTCATATATGCCTTGTTTCCCTTAGCTAACTGTTAATGAAACTGTTTCCTAAAAACCCATTACTTCCAAATCACGGCTTGCATTAACATGGTCCTTTTATTTTCCACTAACACCTAAAATGGTCCAAAATATGTTATCACAAACATCTTTTTCAATGTGCATGACATCCAGATTATGCCTTGGAATTGTAGTCTTCCAACACGGAAGACTATAAAAATTACTTTTCTTTTTCCAATTGTGATTGTGGTGCCTACCCACAGCATGAATATTACGTACTGGAGGAGCCACCAAATCCTGAATTTCATATAATGTGCGGATGTTTTCTTCCTCAATCGGTGATAACATTTCAACTCTTGTCATGATCTTTGGTGCTGGGATGAACTCTCTAGAACCATCAAATTCCACTCTGTCCTTTTTGAACCTGCGCTGAGGGGTGAGAAAACGTCTGTGACCCATGTATGCACATTTTTTGGAATGCTTAATCCATACATATTTTTTACTTATGTTTCAACATGGGCAAGAAAATTCCTCTTTTATACACCAGCCTGATAAATTTGCATAAGCTGGTAAGTCATTGATTGTCCACAATCAAGAAGCTTGCAGTTTGAACATCTCATTCATTTAACAGTCATAAGTCATCACACCATTTCCCCAAAATTCATTCAACTCAACAATCAATGGCTGAAGGTAAATATCAATCTTATCCCCTGGACTTTTAGGTCCATCAATAAGAGTGGAATGTAATATAAATTGTTGGTTAATACAAATCCATGGGAAAAAATTATACGGAACCAACACCACGGGACATGTGCTATGATTTGCACCAACCATAGACTTGAATGAATTGAAACCATCTGATACCAATCCCAATCTGAAATTACTAACATATATAGAAATGTCAGGATGTCTCTTATCAAAATCTTTCCATGCAGTAGAGTCTACTGGGTGGGTTTACATATCACTTTCATGAACTCTTTCTGCATGCCATCTCATTTAATTAGAAACTTTAGATGTCATAAAAAATCATTTCAACCTCTGTTTAAGGGAAAAGTAACACATTTGCTTTATGGAAATCGGTTTCACCTGTATCACAATCTGACTTTGATGAGCCTAATTTACCCTATTCTCTTTCCACCTGTAAGCACCACAAACCGTAAAAATATCCAAATGGGAATATTCCTTTCTAAAAAATATACAGTTGTTTTCACATGCATCTATGGTCTCATATGTAAAACCTATGTTCACTGTCAACGTACGAGCGTGGTAATACGACTCGGGAATATTAGTGTTGACAGGAAGAACCATTTTCAATAACAATAATAACATGTTGAATTATGTGTCTGACCAAGGATTAAAAGTCTTCAAATGCAATAACTCCGCGATAAATGACAATTTACTGTAAAAAAAAGTACAATCAAGATATAATTCTTTTTTTGCATCATCATGTGCTTCATAAAACCTCCTCGAATCATGATCTGCACCAGAGTAAAGATTTATCTCCCCGATCTCAAGATTCTAGATGTCAATGCCTTCAGGATCCAACCCACATACCATTTCGATAATCATTTCATGCATTGGATCATTTATCCTTGCATCAACATCCATCTGAACTGCATCCGTATTTTGAAAACGAATATAATCTTCTCCATGATGAGTCCAACTCTTATAATTTTTCCTAAATCCATTAAAGAATAGGTGTTCCCTCATAGTATCTCGTGTGAATTGATATATATTACAACATTTTGTACATGGACAACTAATATAGTCACGTTCAAATCCTCTGGTGAAGTTAATAAACTGCATAATGCCATTGAAATATTCTTTAGATGTTAGATTCAGAAGATAAATGCAACTCTTATCCATAATAATATCCCCATAACATACATTTACACGTGACTGATTACATTTTAATTTTTCATATCAAATATATTTAAAATAAATACGAATTAATTTTTTGTGAACCATTTTTAAAATAATAATGTATGTGAAAGCCCATGTCATACCTGATTGGGCTACAAACCTGGAAGGGAGGGGAGACGAAGGTGGTGCTGTGAGGGAGAGGAGATGTAGCGGAGGGGATCCGGAGTAGGAGGCGGTGCGGCGAGGGAGGGGACAGGCGGTGGCGGCGACGGGGAGCCGGAGGAGAGGAGGCAGTGAGGTGGCGACGATTCAGCAAGGTTGGGACGATGAGGGAGGGGACTGAGGATAGGGGGAGCCAGAGTGGATGGGCTGCAGCAATGAGGGGACGAGTAGCCACCGTGTGGGGAGGGAGGGGATCGGGCGGTGACGGTGCGGAAAGGGAGAGGACATTGATGGAGGGGATAGGCGGTGGTGGTGCAACGAGGGAGAGGACGAAGATGGATAGGACAGGGCTTGGCAGTGTGTGGGGGCGGAGGCAGGCGTTCGGGGTGCGGGGGGGGGGGGGGAGTGCAGAGGGGTCGGAAGCTGTCGGGGGTGGACGACAGAGATGGGTGGCGAGAGGACAGAGGGCAGAGGAGGGCCGGAGGGGACGAAGAGCAGGACGGAGGGTGGCCGGAGCTGGAGGAAAGAGACGGAGGTAGGCCGGAAGAGACAGAGGGCAGGGTAGAGGGAGGCCAGAGGGGAGGGAAGACGGTGGTGGGTGGAGGCCGACGAGGGCAGAGGGTGGAGGGCGGTGAGGGAGGGCGCGCAGAGACAAGGGAGGGCGGCGAGGGAGGGCGGTGAGGGAGGGTGATGGGGGAGGGTAGCGAGGGAGGGTGCGCGGTGACGAGGGAGGGCAGCGAGGAAGGGAGAGTGATGACAGGGGCGGGCACACGACGACGGGGGAGGGCGGCGAGTGAGGGCGCTCGGTGATAGGGGAGGGCATGCGGCGAGGCGGGGAGGGAGGAGGAGGGTTCGGGGGGTGATGAAGCCCTCCTTTTTTGGCAAAACATTTCGATCGCTAATGGAAGTCGCTATTGGTTACCTATAGAGACTGCCAGTCGCGGTCGCTATAGGTAAGGGTGCTGCAAATCCCAGTTTTCTAGTAGTGGAAGGAAATGAATGTTACCTTTCTCATACTATTGAAAATAATGAAACTGTTGAGATTAATGATGTTCTAGTGGTAAATGAGTACCTTGATTTTTTTCTTGATGATTTGCATGGTATTATACCTGATCAGGAAGTTGAATTTACTATTTACTTAGTTCCTAATACTAATCCATTTTCAAAACCCCCTTATCAAATATCTCAAATTGAACTTTTAGAGTTAAAGAAGAAATTGCAGGAGTTATTAGATAAAGGTTTCATTCGACCTAGCACATCACCATGGTGTGATCTTATCTTGTTTGTTAAAAAGAAATATGGTTCAATGAGACATTGCATTGATTATAGAGAATTGAATAACATCACTGTTAAGAACAAGTACCCTTTTCCTCATATCTATTATTTGTTTGATCAGCTCCAGGGAACTCAGTATTTTTCGAAGATTGAATTGAGATTGGGAAACAATCAGTTGAAAGTGAAAGAAGCTGACATTCCGAAGAATGTGTTTCATACTAGATATTTCCATTATGAATTTGTAGTTATGTCTTTTGGGCTAACCAATGCACCTACTGTATTCATGGATCTTATAAATATAATTTTCTGTGAGTTCATGGATTATTTTGTGCTTGTGTTCATTGATGATATTTTGGTTTATTGCAAAAGTAAAGTGGAAAATAAAATTAATTTAAGGCTTGTCATGAAAACCTTAATAGAAAAGAAAATGTATAGGAAATTCAGCATGTGTGAGTTTTTGTTGCAAAACATTTCTTTCCATGGTCACATTGTTTAATAAAATGAAATTATTGTTGGTCCTGGTGAAACAAAAGTTGTTGAAGAATGGCCATGACCCACAAATATAACCGAGATCCACAGTTTTCTTGGTTTGGTAGGTTATTACTGGAGGTTTCTTGAAAATATTTCACAGTTATCTATTCCAATGACTATGTTAACTTGAAAATGTGTTCAGTTTGTTTGGAAAAAATAATTTGATGATTGTTTTTAGGAATTTAAAACAAGATTAGTGAATGCTCTAGTTTTGTCATTACCTTCCAGAGATGTTGAATTTCTCATAAATATTGATGCTTTATTGAAAGGGATTGGTTGTGTTCTTATACAGAATGATCAGGTAATTGCTTATGCTTCGCATCAGTTGAAAACTCATGAGTTAAATTACCCTGAATATGATTTTGATTTAGCTACTGTTGTTTTTTATTTAAAAATTTGGAGGCATAATTTGTATAGAGTGAACTTTGAAATATATATTGATCACGAAATATTGATGTATATATTCACTCAGAAAGATTTAAACATGAGATAGAGGATATGGCTAGAATTAATCAAGGATTTTGACTTCACTATCCATTATCTTCTGAGAAAATCAAATAAAGTGGATGAAGCTTTGAGTCAAAAAAGTAATGCTTCATTAACCATGTTACGTTTGGAATAAGATCCTTTGGTTTTTGATTTGATAAACTCTGGCATCGAAGTTTTGGTGTAGAAAATTATTCTTTTTTGTATTAGGTATCAGTGAGATCATCTATAACATATAGAATAAAACAAGAACAAAAAGAAGATAGTGAGTTGTAGAAAAAGCTAGTGTTGGTTCAGAAGGGTAAGTTGCCTGATTTTATCGTTGATAATGATTATGTTTTGAGATTTGGGAAAATATTTTGTGTTCCTGGTGATTCAAAGTTGAAGAATGAGTTATTATGTGAAGCTCATTGTTCCCAATTTTCAATTCATCCTTGCAGTACTAAGATGTATAGAGATCATCGTGAGTAATACTGGTGGGATGGAATGAAAAGAGATATTTCTGATTTTACTGTGAAGTGTGTAACTTGTGAGTAGGTTAATTAAGAGTGGAAGTTACCTAAAGGGATTCTTCAGCCTTTACCGGTGCTAGAGTGGAAATTGGAAAATATACCTATGGAATTCGTTGTGGGATTACCAAAAACATTTCGAGGTAATAATGCAATCTAGTTATAGTTGACCGATTGACTAAATCTTCTCATTTCATTCCTATTTGGGATACATTGTCTCTAGATCAACTTGCTCAGTTGTATGTTATAGAGATAATCAGGTTGTATAGAGTCCCCCTCTCTATTGAATCTGATCGTGATCCCAGGGTTACTTATAAATTTTGGAAAGGTCTTTAGAAGTCATTGGGTACTAAATTAAATTTTAGTAGAGCTTTTCATCGTCAATCATATATTTACTTAAAATGAACAATTCAGACCTTGGAGGATATGCTACATGCTTGTTCACTAGATTTCCATGGAAGTTGAGACCAAAATCTTTCTTTGGTTGAATTTTCATATAATAACATTTTTCATTTCAGTATACATGTCTCCATTTGAGGAATTATATGGAAATAATTGTCAAACTTTACCTTTTTGGGATAAAGTAGGTGAAACGATGTTGATGGGACCAGAATTGGTAGAAGAGATGGTAGAGAAAGTTCAGTTGATTTAGAAGCACATGAGATCAGCTCAGAGTAGATAGAAAAGTTATGGAGATAACCCGAGGAAGTTTCTCTCTTTTGAGGTAGTTGATGTTCTCTTTATCAATGTTTCTCTAGGGAAAAGTGTGATGCATTTTGGTAAGAAAGAAAAGTTGAGTCCGAGGATCATTGGACCTTATGAAATTCTAGTGAAAGTTGGATTAGTTGCATACATAGTGGCTTTACCTCCAATATTACCCCAGGTACAAAATGTTTTTAATGTTTCGATGTTGAGAAAGTATATGCCAGATCCATCTCATGTTTTGAGCCTAGAGGTAGTTCAGTTGAAAGAGAATCTCTCTTATGAGGAAAAAACAGTCCAGATTCTTGACCATAGAGAGAAACTGTTGCGGATTAAGGAAATTCACTAGGTAATGGTTTTGTGGATAAACTATATGGTTTAAGAGGCAACATGGTAATCTAAAAATGCTATGAAGGATAAATACCCCCACAAATTTTGATAAGTGAATAAAAATTGCGAGGAAACAATTCCCAAAAGGGGGGAAGGATATAAGATCCCAAGTAAATAAAGAATAATACATATTTCATATTTATTTATATTTGTGAATTAAATATTAATTTTACTATAATGGGGTTGCGATGTTCGATAGCGTACCTGATACGCAACAACGGGTTTCTTTGAAATCTTACGTTGCACACTAATAATATAATATTATTATTTTAAATAGAAGTTAACTCCTAGGCGTTGTATTGGAGGGAATGAACAAAACTAACTAAAATATGATTATACATGTTTTTTTAAATATATTTACATTTATCCCATAAAAAATTAGAGGCTTAAATTGTGAAAGAATCTAATTTTAAGCATAATTTATATTAAAAGGTTGATTTACCACCATTTAATGGTGAACCAACATTAAATATAGTTCGGTCACTCTAATACATTCTATTTTACCAAATAAAATCATTCTTTATAATTGTGACATTAATATTTACTTTGTGTAAATTTTTGGAATTTTTCTCATAAAGTTCAATTTTAATTAATAGTGAAAAACATTGTATTTTAATTCAAAACTGTGTTCGAATATAATTTATTTATATGGTTAGATAATATTTCTATTTTTTTCAAGTGTAATTATAATATACTTTTACCATTTAATCCAATGTGGTTCATTGGAATTAATTTCACTTTGAATTTGAACATAAACAAGTGTCAATATTTGGATAGTTATTGTTTCTTAAAAACACGCTATTTGTTTTCACAACATTAATTAATTTTAAATTAATTAATGCCAATTTTATGTTTTGGATTTGGAAAAATAGACATAATTTTTTAAATTAGAATATCAAATAATGCTTAGTCTGAATTTTAGGTTTTTTTATAAAAAACATCAATTTTTAGGAATAGTGAAACCACTTAATAGTAGTTAAAAAAATAGACTTTTTCATTTATATGAAATTTTACAACTTCTGTTAATTGAATTTCAAAAATTTGACATACATGGTTGTTATTATTAATAAAAATTCAGTTCAATGAAATAATAATAATTTTTGGTGAATAGTAACTTTTGACTTTTAATTACGGTGGTTATAGGTAAATAGGTAATTCAAGGAAAAAAGAATATTATAATAATTCAAAATTACCTTAACACTTGTCCAAACCTTATTTTTTGAGTCATTTACGACCATTGGCATCTTTGGGTCTATTTTGGGTCCTCTTTGAGACACTTGTAAATGATAATGATAATTTAGGTTAATTAACTTAATGTAAAGGAAAAAATGACAAAAACAAATACCATTTAGTAAAGTATTTTTTACAAGGGGTTATATAAATTACCTTTTTGACTATTAATATTCATTGGAAATTTAATATTATTTCCTACATCATCGTATTTGTTTTAAAATTTTTAGACAACAAATAAATTAAATTATTTGTGGCACAATAATGACACAGTGTTTACCACATTAATAAATCATTTAAATAAATAAGATTATAAATATTAAAATAACATCCCAAACCTATCCAATTATTATTGGATGATTATTTTTTGAACATTACTAATCTTATTTATTTACTCGAATGATTTTTGGTCCTTTTGAAACCAAAAATCATTATATAATAAAATAATAGTTTCACACCTTCCTAAAGATCCCAACCTCTCCCTTAATAAAGGATACCATTTCTAACTAATTCCTCACATCTCTCAAGCCATTTGGCTCATCCAAAATCTACCCAATTAAGCTCCCTACATTTCACTACTCCAACTATAATCCTTACCTTAGGAAGAAGGCACTTCAATAATTCATTTTGGTTCAAACCAAAAGAAGTTACCCAAATTAAAGGTAACGATTTCTCTTAACTTATTTTCATTTATTTTAATTCTCCAGCCCCTAAACTATTATTATTCATCTATTTAATGAAATTAATAGTATTCTCAATATACTAGGATATATCTATGAGATGTATTCGAGCTACACTTACACACACCTCCATCTAATGGGTGAAGAACATAATGTTTCTGTGGATGGCAAAGTAACACCTCACGAGACAATGATTATTCGATTATCTCCTACCACCTATCTTGGTGGACATTAAGATGAAACTATATTTATATATGATATATAATATTTTAATATTTTCTTTATGCTTCTGTATATTTTTTATAGAATACCATTATGGTTACCAATATTGGTAAACGCGATAATTTAATTTGAGGATGTGCGGACTACCGCTCCCTCAAAGTGATATGACTCGTTAATTTCGTGTGTGGGATGTATAAAGGATGGTGTTAATGATATTATATATGATATTATACTGGAATTATAATGTACCTATGTATCATTATGTTTTAATTCCATAAAAACAAGAAATAGAAATGAAAGTAGCGTTCATGCGTACGTACGGCTTACCGTCTCCATGAACGGTGCATTTCATTTCTTACCTCCAAATGTTAGGTACTATTATAAATACATGTATATACTGAATATATTTATGAAATATATGATATCAAAATCATTTATATCATTCTGATGATAATGGATATTTTACCACATGGACAACTTGTAATTAGAAGGTGTTCATTTTCGATTCAAGTACCAAATATCGACCAAACAACCATTATTAACATAAATGACTATGTAATGTTTATAACATGGTAATAAGTTATATAAGAGGAATAATAAACCTGAAAAAGGTTCTGAAGCAAGTTGAAATTTTCTATAGTTTATTATTCAGGATGTTAAAGAGTGAACGGGTCAAGTCAGGCATGAGGTAAGGGACTTCGTCTGAATCTCTTTTGAGTGAGGCATAATTTGTTTTACCGAAAACGTTATTTTATACGGTGTTAAAACCAAGTTGACATTTAATTTTATTAAAAATGATTCTTTTCACTACGAATCGTTTTACTAAACGACAATAATAATGTTTCTTTTAAATATACGCAATGAAAAAGACCATTTTTTCCACCACGAGTACTATTTGATCTTTGGCTTCCACTACATGTCGTAATGTTTTTGTAAGAAAATAAATATCATATACTCTTTTACGTATTTTGGTATAGAAAATGGTTTTGATAAAAGATTTTTTTATGTCAATATATTTAAATGATATAGTTTGATTGAACTATGGAATTGTGATCATTTCTTTTATATTGGTTTTATGTGTTATTATTTTGTAAGGGTACGTGGACATTTTATGGTTCGTTATGTGATAAAAAAAATTATGGGTGGTGCCGTGAAGACCAGGATGGGTGGTTATGTTGTAACCTCCAACGCATTGGCTATGGAAGTTGGCCGTATGACTATTCCATTTACTGATATGTGTGGAAGTTGACCGTATGGTTATTCCATTTAAGTATGTTTGTGTTTCAAGTTACCTTTATATGTTATGTGTTATTTATATGGGTTTTACAGTAATGGTTTGGTTAAAAAAATGTAATATAATGATCATTTATACATTGAAGAGTATTTAATACGTCATAAAGGTGAAAATTATTACTTATGTTAAAGTATTAATAGTTTACATGTTGTTCTAATACAACTAAAGTTTCCTTCCATGGGTATCCCTTACTATGCTTTTTATGCTCATCCCATGTTATTGAAATGTTTTTAATAGGACATAACGTGGAATAGGTTCATGGATGGGATCAAGGAAAATTCATGCTCTCTTAAACATTGAATTATACATGACTTTTTTTACGTGTTTTTTAATGGTATAAATGGAAACTAACTAGGAGTGTCTACTTTGTATTTTTTTTTGAGATATAATGTAATGGTCATGGACTAATTCTACAAAACTCTAAACCTGAAATGGTCCTCAATGTGAGTTATTCATTTAATTAAATTTTATGTAATTTATTATTCTAAGTTCCTTATAAATATCTAGTTAAAATAAAATGGTTAAGAATCATAATCTTATCCAATGATTCATGAAATAATAAGATAATAAAAATGAAGCATAGTAATATGGAAACAACACAAAGAAGACATCATAAACATGAGACTTGGATAACAATCAATAAATTATTAAATAGCTCTCTTAGGCTAACCTATGGTTCATTATACATGGGATATCATGAGATAAAAACATTATCCAATGGGTTTTAGGGCTATATAATTTTGGGCCCACCCATCATATTCATATCATTTACATGCATAAGTCTACTATATATATCATACATCTTGGTGATATATTTAGTCAATTTCAATATCAAAATTAAAGAATGTGAGATACATGAAGGTAAGTTCCCAATAAATAAATTATGGGAATGACTACGAGAATTATAATGACACATACTTCACATACATTGTTAATACTTCAAAATTGAAGCATACATATTAAAAAATATAACAAAACCATGAAAAGATCGTATAGGTATAGTGTCTTTAGAAACTGGGAAACATAAACAACTGGTTCATAAAGCGTCTACATTGTCTCCAATTTATTTCATCATATCTATAGTCCCTTTTGGCATATCTTAGTTAATAACCTTCTTCCTGACCTGGGGAAAGAAAACATACAAAAAGGTTATCTCAAATGCTCAGTAAGGGTAAACAAAATAAATATCAATCACATCATATACATAAGCACATAACTTTTGGAAATCTTAACCTGAAAAAGAGATCATAATTTCATAACATGGGATAAATCATAGTAGTGAAATGTGATCCTAATAATAATAACATAAAACATGAAACTTTGTGGCATACGCACATAATCATAGAGAATCATTTCTTATTAATCAAGACTCATTGCCAAGACTATCTTAGTGGACAAAGTCCATTTTGGATCCGAGTTCACTCCTCGTTTCAGTCCTGTTTCACTGAACCGGTATAACCTACCGTTCCATCCATGTCTATCTCATGAGATATAAATTCTTTACCCAATGCATTGGAGGAAGATATAGGTCCCACCCATCTCATAATGATACCATTCTTATGTGTGCCACAAAATCATAAATCATACATCATTTCATAACCCATGTAATAAAAATGGGATTCTTAAACATCATGACATCATAAAACAATTCATATAAGATAAAGGAATTCATTAAAATAATTCCATCACAACATAATCAAATCAATGTAAGAATTGGGATAGAAACAGAACCCTATATTATCTTAGATGGAAAATAATTTTGATAAAACACTTGAACTCTATTCTTGAGGAAAATATCCTTTCTACTTCAAAAACATTTTCTTTTCTTAACATGTCATAAAATTTTAAACTAAAATTATTTTATTAAAAATAAACTTGAAAACTTGTAAAGTAAGCTTCTTGGAAATAATGTTTTAAAAATACCTTCATGCCTTATAAGTTAAAAAAACATTCTTCTCGTACTTTTTTTGGAAAAGTCAAAAAATACCTCGTACGAAAAATGAAAAAAGACTCATTTCTTATCTTTTACTAAAAACTCACCAAAGGGTAAAATTGGATATAAACTATTGTAGAAGTATATAAATATTACATGTTGAGGAAACATGGATGTGGATGATAAAATACACCCCAGTAAATACCAAAGTATAAACAATCTCGGATAAAAATGAGATTGTGATATTTCCCTTACCTTAGGTCTGATTTGCTTCGTAAGTGTCTGAACCTCTTGTATAATGATTTAAATAATGTAATTGACTTATTCCACAATCATAATTATTTTTATGATATCATATATGGTCATATTCTTAGCTTCTTATTAGTAATATTTCATTACTACTTGTTATTCGGGTGTTTATTACTTTTTGTTCTTATGCGTGTTTTGTCAAATAAATTCTTATTCTTCTCTTTGGGTTATAGATACCTCATTTCCAGAATGGTATTAGTGTAATATATATCATATTCATTCATTCAATTCATTTATATAATCATTATGAAATGAAGATCATGTAGAACGAGTTGCATCACATCGTGGAGACGGTATTCCGTACGTACGCATGAGTGATGATATCGTTCCTAGGATCGTGGAATTGTATTGGAGTGTATTTATACTATTTCAGAATCAATATCACTTTATAATAGTCATATATAGTCATTATTTACACCATTATACCCATCCCAGTAAGGTGTTTATAGATACTCAAAGCTTGACGTACGTGGACATTACATTACTTTTTTGGAATACATAGTACATAACAAAAACACACACACAAGGACCGTAATAGTTTAGTGTCTTTGGAAACTCGGAATATAATCTTCTAATCATGGTGAAAGATCTTCATCATCTCCCATAAAGATCTTCCTTTTTTTATTACTAAAACCTTTCTTTATATCCTGGGGAAATGAAAACATAAAAAGGTGACCTCAAATGCTCAGTAAGGGTAAACAAAAGAAATATCAATCACATCATATACATACGCACATAACTTTTGGAAATATTAACCAGCAAAAGAGATCATAATTTTATAACATGGGATAAATCATAGCAGTGAAATGTAATCCCAATAATCATAACTTAAAACATGAAACTTTGTGGCATACACACATAATCATAGAGAATCATATCTTATTAGTCAAGACTCATTTCCAAGACTATCTTAGTGGACAAAGTCCATTTCTGAACCGAGTCACCCTCGTTTAAGTCATGTTTCATTGAACCGGTATAACCTAGCATTCCAGCCATGTCTATCTCATGAGATATAAAATCTTTACCCAATGCATTGAAGGGAGATATAGGTCCCACCCATCTCATAATGATATCATTCTTATGTGTGCCACAAAATCATAAACCATACATCATAGCATAACCCATGTAATAAAAATGGGAATCTTAAACATCATGACATCATAAAACAATTCATATAAGATAAATTAATTCATAAAAATAATTCCATCACAACATAATCAAATCAATGTAATAATAGGGATAAAAACATAACCCTTTATTATCTTATATGGAAAATAATTTTGATAAAACACTTGAACTCCATTCTTGAGGAAAATATCCTTTCTTCTTCAAAAACATTTTTCCTTTCTTAACATGTCATACAACTTTAAACTAAAAGAAGTTGATTAAAAATAAAATTGAAAACTTGTAAAGTAAGCTTCTTGGAAATAATTTTTTAAAAATACATTCATGCCGTATAATTTAAAAAAACATTCTTCACGTACTTTTGTCGAAAAAGTCAAAAAGTACCTCGTACGAAAAACGACAAAAGATTCCTTTCATATCTTTTACTAAAAACTCACCGAAGGGTAAAATAGGTTTTAAACAATTGTAGGTGGATGGAAATAATATTACATATTGAGGTAACATGGATGTGGATGATAAAATACACCCCAGTAAATACCAAAGTATAAGCAATCTCGGATAAAAATGAGATTGTGATATTTCCCTTACCTTAGGTCTGATTTGCTTCGTAAGTGTCCGAACCTCCTGTATAATGATTTACATAATGTCATTGACTTATTACATAATCATATTCATTGTTATTATATCATATATGGTTCACTTATGACTTTATATTACCCGTTCTTTTGTAAATTAATGTTAAAGTAGCGTTTTGGGTAAAATCATCTCATTTGTCATTCGTGTTTTAACTTGTAATTATTCATATGATTACATAGATCATTATTAATTAATTATAGAATATAAAACATGATTTATATATTATATATATTCATAATATACATATATATAATGGATTGATAAATGGAAAGAAATACACCGTTCATGGAGACGGTAGGCCGTACGTACGCATGAACGCTGTTTTCATTTCCTTATTGAATTGAGAGGAATTAAGTAGATGACATACATATATATACACATAAATCCAATATATTTATAATGTCATATATTTCATTATTATTTCTTATATATACTTTATAATCATTCTTAAATGGTTAACATGGAGAATGAATCTCATCGCGCTGTGGAGACGGTAGTCCGTACGTACGCACGAGCGATGATATCATTTCCATAATTATTGAATTGAATTGGAGTGGATGATACAATATATCAGAATCATTATGATGTTATAATAACTATGTATAGTTATTCTTTACACCATAATACCCATCCATGTAAGGTGTTTGTGGAAAAATAGATTACACCACGGCGTGGAGACGGTATTCCGTACGTACGCACGCGCGGTGATTTCGTTTTCCGTAGGATGGATAGATGGTGAAATAGGGTTATTTCATACTTATAATAACATATAATTATATGACTGATACTGATGTTATTACTTCATAATGAAACAACCTAAGAAGAAGAAGTGGAAGAAGAAATAAAGTTGAAAGAATCGGTAACGGAAATTACCTCTTCTTTGAAGCGCCTCTTTGAGATCTCCTTTTAGGGCACTAAAATTGGTTTTTGAGGAAGACCAGAACCTCTAGGATGTCTCTATGGAAGTGGAGAATAGAATTTGGCAGGGTTTGTCCGAGCTTGAAGGCTCAAATTGTTGTGAGGAGGAGAGGAAGGAGGTTCCCTTTTATAAGGGAGGAGAGGGGCACCTTTGGAATTCTTAAAAATATTAATTTTTAATAAATCTAACCCCACATAAAAACCTCAAAAAATGACTCATATTCGAATATTAGATGCGATAGGGTTGTAATCTCATCAACCGATCAAATTTAGACAGGTTTGGATCTTATTTTAAACCTTATCATTTTGATTTATCCATTATTTAATCTATTTAAGTTTATTTGTTCTAATAAAATTCTAAATTTTAAATTATAACAAATAATTACTTATTAGTTTTGAATTTTCCATATTTTTTACTTTATAAACTTATAGACCATATAAATTTAAATTTATAATTTTTAAATATTTTTGTGATTTTTAAACAATTTTATAATATGTTATTTTTATAAAATAACAATAGTGTCAATTTTGACACTATTAATTTATTTGAATTTAAATGAAATATATACAGAAGATATGTTCGAACTAAAATATTTAATAGATTCATAGAAGTTCATAAGTATCTATAAAATTATTGGATCACATTAAATAGTTCATATAATATTTATTTTATTATTTTTAAAACCATTTATTTGATTTATCTCTTAATAAAATAATTACTACAACATGTTTGTATAATTATTTAATATACTTATTTGTTGCATAAAAATTTAAAATAAAATCATATGATTAATATAAATCTATTTCATTTTAGAATAATACTTTTAATCTAATTTATCATCTTAAAATCACAATATTTAAATTTTTATATTTATTAAATTATGAAGGTGACAACTTTGGCATCATTTCAAATAAAATAATATAAGTGTCATAATTGCTTGTATAAGACTCAAAATGGTAAAATATTCGACCATTGGATTATTATAGTTTAAATTTACATGAAAAATAAGTTTTAGTCAGGGTTTTGTGCCTTTTATGGTCACTATTAGTTTAATAAAAACTATATTCTTGATTTTTCACTAGATAAATAATTTATGCATCACTATTGTGTCACAATTAATGATAATTATTTAATCCCAAAAATTTCTAAATAAATTCCCATGATGTAGATAATTTTGTTAGCTTTCTGTAGAATATTAATTTTCGAAGTCTCATGAATATTATCACTAACTGAAAATTATTATACTTATAAGATTTAAGAGAGTGACATGTTGTCACTTTCTTTGGTTTTAATAATAATTAAATTATTTTCATGGTCAGAAGTCCGTAAAATGAATCTAATCCGACCCTTAGTTGATATGGGTTAACTTTTAGCCATCCAATAGAATTTTGGCATGTGTTAGGATAATTTTATAATATTATATTTACCCTTAATTACCCGATTTACCTTTAACTATGGTAAATAAAATTTACCGTAGTTACTATTCATAATTCCCAAAAGTAAAAAGTAGCTTATTAAAATAATTTGGACCCACTGATTCCTAATACAGAATCCATTTTTTCAAATTCAATACACAAAATTAGCAGAAATTAAATTAAAATTAATCCCTTTGTAGCAAGAAAACGGGTTTTTCTTTAAAACATTGCAAAAGATTGAATTGATTTAACCTACGAATTCAAGGTAAAATCAATGCTAATGACATAAATTATATTAAATGGTAAAAAATATATTCTATTTATAATTTAAAACCATTCACTATTATAATTTAACCAGATAAGATATTACGATGAAAAAAGTTGTTTTTAATTAAAATATACCGTGTTTTTACTATTCCTTAAAATATGAAAGTTATCAGAAAAATATCAAAACTTTATCTAATGGAAATTTTTATATCCTGATTCAAAAGAAGAATTTTATTTTGTCAAATTGAACTTATAAACATGTCAAAATAAGATTAAAAGTGGGTGCGCCATAAAAAGGTGGTAAAACTGCATTTTTTGAAAAATACTTATTTTACCCGAAAAATTTATTTTGTTCTTATACCATGTTCTCGAAATAATAATGTTATAAAATTTCAATTTTAGTTAACACTATTCATAACGGCTAGTTCATAACAATATTATAATAATATATCATTGTTTAGTAAAACTCAGTATTGTGTACAACACACACTATCGAGGAAGGTCGCGATTGCGTGTAATGCAAGCCAAGTCAGGGTTGCGTGTTGCTCAATAATCCTTCGTTGTTTCTTATAATAGAATCCAACCATTTTAATTTATACATTGAATATATATATATATATATATATATACTCAATGTTGCGTTGAATAACTATTATCAAAATTGTGTGTAACACGATCCAAGAATAGTGTTGCATATACTGCAAGCTAATACGGAGTTGCGTATAGCGCAAGGTAATCTTGGTTTTGCACAAGACATTAATAAAATTAAAAGAATATTTTTCATAAAATCTTGGGGTGTTACAGTGGTGGTGGAAAATAGATTACACCACGTCGTGGAGACGGTATTCCGTACGTACGCACGCATGGTGATTTCTTTTTCCGTAGGATGGATAGATGGTGAAATAGGGTTGTTTCAAACTTATAATAACATATCAGTATATGATTGATACTGATTTTATTACTTCATAATGAAAGAACTAAAGAAGAAGAAGTGGAAAAGAAATAAAGATGAAAGAATCGGTAACAGATATTACCTCTTCTTTGAAGTGCTTCTTTGAGACCTTCTTTTAGGGCACTAAAATTGGTCTTTGAAGAAGACCAAGACCTCTAGAATGTCTCTAGTGAAGTGTAGAGGAATAATTGGTAGGGGTTGGCCGAGCTTGAAGGCTAAATGTGGTGTGAGGAAGAGGGGGAGGAGGTTCCCTTTTTATAAGGGAGGAGAGGGGCTCCTTTGGGAAAACTAAAAATATTATTTTATTATAAAGTCATGTTCGGGTTTAAATAGCTCCAAATTGATATATTTTGAAGCTAAGGTCGGGCTGGGTCGAAATCCTCTCATCAAATAGAATTTAGACAAGTTTAGGTATCAATTTTAACCTTATCATTTATATTTATCTTTAAGTTAGATAATTTAACTTTTACCGTGTCTTCTTGTTTGCTTAAACTATAAGGTTAATAAACTTACTATATCAAGCCAAACGAACCCCAAGTTGTTTATTATTAATATATATATCCATATCTAAGTCATTTGGCCGAACCTTAGATTTTTAGGAATAAAATAACAATTAATAATATAATATTTGTTTTAAAAACTATTTTATGTCAATTTTGACACTATTTAGTAATTGATTTTTGTGAAAATCATAACAGAATGATTAGTTCGAACCAAGATACTTAAATCAATACTAACTTGTAATATTGACCTATATAATTAGTGGAATTCATAAAAAGTCTCAAATTACATTTGTTTTGGTGTTTATAACATTAATTATGTCAATATTTCATTAATAAGATAATTACTGCATCATCTTTGTGTCAGAAATAAATTAAATTATATAATGTCTACAAATTACAAATAAAATACCAATATGTAGGAAATATTTTTATCTTTATAATGAAAATTTATAGCCGAATTTATCTTATGTATAACCCCATATTAAAAATAATTTACTTATTAAACTTTGATTTTAACTATTTAACCCTTCTTTAAATAAATTAATAATAAATTTCGAAATCTAATCCAAGTGGGCCTAAATGGTCATATTTTATTCCTAAGGTTGTTTTTGGTCGAATTACACTTGTCCAATAGAATGAGGACATGTGTTAGGGTAATAATAATATGATTTTTACCCTTAATTACCCTATTTACTTTTAACCGTGGTAAATAAAAGTAAAAAGTTACTATTCACCAAAAATTATTTTCATCTCATTGAACCACATTTTAGTCCATGATATTAACCGTGTCTCTCAGATTTTCGAAATTCCACTCACAGAAGTGGTAAAATTTGGTTTTATGAAAAAATCAGTTTTTTTAACTACCACTTAATGGTTTCACTATTCATCATAAATTGAAAGTTTTCAGAAAAATACCAAAATTTCACCCTAGGCTAATTTCGATATTCTGAATCCAAAAATGAAGTCCATTTTGAAAAATTAAATTTCAAAAAGTGGTTATTACTATTCATAACGGCTAGTTTTAATAATATTTTAATAGCATATCATTGTTTACTGAAACTCGGTATTGCGTACGACACAAGCTATCGAGGAAGGTCGCGGTTGCGTGTAAAGAAAGACAAGCTAGTGTTTTGTGTAGTAAAAGATTCCTTTGATGATTTATAAAAATAAAATATTTCTCATAAAAGTCTCGGGCGTTACATTCTACCCCCCTTAAAATGAATTTCGCCCTTGAAATTCATCACTTTGTCACAAACAGATGAGGATACCTCTCCCTCATCATATCCTCAAGATCCCATGTAGCTTCTTCTAATTGGTGGTTCCTTCATAAAACATTCACCAAGCTAGTGGTCTTGTTTCATAGGACTTTTTCACTACGATCCAGAATCTTTATCGGCTGTTCTTCATAAGAAAGATCTTGCTCCAGCGGTACAACTTCTGAGCTGAGTACATGTGAAGGATCAGGTATGTACTTTCTCAGGAGAGATACATGGAACACATAGTATACTTGAGAGAGATTCGGTGGAAGCTCCAATCGGTAAGCTACCTTCCCGACACGATCCAGTATTTAGAAAGGACTGATATATCTAGGGCTCAACTTCCCCTTCTTCCCAAATCTCATGACCCTCTTCCAGGGAGATATTCATATGAACACTTTATCACCCACTTCAAACTCTAGGTCTTTTCTTCGGTTGTCGGCATAACATTTCTGTCGACTCTGAGCTGCTCTTATGTGTTGTTGAATATATTTGACCTTTTCTTCCATTTCATCAACGAGATCAGGTCCTAATAGCTTTCTTTCTGCAACTTCATCCCATCAAGTTGGAGTCATGCATTTCATTCCATAGAGAGCTTCATAAGGAGCCATCTGAATACTGGTGTGAAAGATATTATTATAAGAAAATTCCACCAAAGGTAGGTGTTGATCCCAACCACCTTTGAAATATATATAGCAAGCTCTCAACATATATTCTAGGGTTTGAATTGTTCTCTCAGACTGACCGTCTGTCTGAGGATGATAAGAAGTGCTGAAACTCAACTCTGTATCCAGAGTATGCTGAAGACTTCTCCAAAACTTCGAGGTAAATCTCGGATCCCGATCAGATATAATAGAAAGTGGTACTCCATGAAATCTTACCACTTCCTTTACATATATCCTGGCAAGCTGATCCAGAGAGAAATCCTCTCTAATAGAAATGAAGTGTGCAGAATTTGTAAGACAATCAACTATGACCCATATAGCATTATTTCCTTTGGATGTTTTAGGAAGTCCTGTGACAAAGTCCATAGTAATGTTTTCCCATTTCCATTCAGGTATGGGTAATGGTTGTAACATCCCCTAAGACTTTTGTCTCTCATCTTTAACTTGCTGACAAATCAAGCATCAAGAGACATATTCAGCAACATCTCTTTTCATTCCATCCCACCAGAAGTACTCTTTCAGGTCCCTATACATCTTCGTGCTTCCAAGATGAATAGAGAATGAAGAACTATGATCATCATCCAGCAGCACCTTCTTTAATTCCGGGATGGGAGGAACACAAACCTGATTCCTAAACATTATTATCCCATCACAATCAAGGTTGAATTCAGGAACATTTCTCACCTTCTTTTGTAACTCGACATCTGCTTTCTGTGCCTCTTTAATCTTCACATGTATAGATGGTTGAACATTCATTTACGAAAGATAAGATTTTTCCCCTTCCATTATAATTCCAAGATCCATCCTTTGTAAATCCATAAATATTGGATCTTTTGTGATCCTAATCATGGATAAACTGGCATGGTCTTGTCGACTTAATGCATATGCCACCTTGTTTGCTTTCCCAGGGTGGTAATGGATTGAGCAGTCATAATCCTTAATCAGCTCCAACCATCTTCTTTGACGCATATTCAGATCCTTTTGTGTGAAAATATACTTTAAACTTTTATGATTAGTATAAATATCACACCTTTCACCATAAAGGTAATGCCTCCAAATATTTAATGCAAAGATTATCGCAGCTAACTCCAAATCATGTGTTGGGTAATTTTTCTCATGTATTTTCAACTGTCGTGAGGCATAAGCTATCACCATATCATTTTTCATAAGAACACACCCCAATACATTCTTGGATGCATCACTAGAGATCACAAACCTTTCTCCACTACAAGGCAGTGTGAGCACAGGTGGGATGGATAACCTTCTTTTCAACTCCTTGAAATTCTCTTCACATTCCTCTGTCTAAACAAACTTAACTTCTTTCCGAGTCAACTTGATGAGTGGATTAGATAATCGTGAAAAATCTTTCACAAAATGTCGATAATATCCAGACAAACCAAGAAAACTTCGGATCTCAGTTACTGTTGTTGGTCTCGACCATCTTTCTATTACCTTTGTTTTTGCTGGATCCACAGATATCCCCTCTTTTGAGATTATGTGACCCAAAAATGAAACTTTTTTAAGCCAAAATTCACACTTGGAAAATTTGGCATAAAGCTTCTCCTTTCTCAGGGTCTTCAATATAATTCTCAAGTGATCTTCACGTTCTTCCTTGCTCTTTGAATAGACAATAATATCATCTATAAAGACTACCACAAATTGATCAAGATAGTCTCTAAAGACTCTATTCATCAGATCCATGAAGACAGTAGGGGCATTAGTAAGACCAAATGGAATCACTATATATTCATAGTGTCCATACCTTGTAACAAAAGTCATCTTTGGTATATCCTCCCTTTTGACCCTTAATTGATGATACCCTGAATGAAGATCAATCTTGGAAAAGTATTGAGCTCCGCGTAGTTGGTCAAATAAGTCATCAATGTGTGGGAGAGGATATTTGTTCCTGATAGTGATCTTGTTAAGTTCTCGATAATCAATGCAGAGTCTCATTTATCCATCTTTCTTCGTAACAAATAGATCAGGTGCTCCCCAAGGTGACGCACTAGGGCGTATGAATCCCTTATCAAGATTCTCTTGGAGTTGCTTCTTCAATTCCTGCAACTCAATTGGGCCCATTCTATAAGGTGTCTTTGAAATAGGCAAAGCACCCGGTATGAGTTCTATTGAGAATTCAACTTCACGATTTGGTGGAAGACCCGGTAATTCCTCCAGAAATACATCATCAAACTCCCGTACAATGGGAATATTATTAATCGTGAGTTTCTCACCACCATTTTAGATAAATAACCTTTATTTAGTGGAATCAAGACCCATAAGGTTGAATGAATTTCCACTGGAAGGTTATGTTCATCCTTGCATTGATATACGATCATAGATTGATCTGTAATATGAAATGTTACTTCCCTTCTTTGGCAATTGATATGAGCTCCATATAAAGAAAGCCAATCCATACCAACAATCACATCAAATTACACTATAGGAAGGATCACAAGATATGTAGGAAGACCTTTCCCACAAACTTCGATCGGAGAAGAATTATAAACTTTTGATTCGACTGTCGTGCCATTAGGTGTTGTCACAGCTAACTCAACATCTAATTGTTGAGGTAATACGGTGATACCCTTAGAAAATTCTTTATAAATAAAAGATTGGGTGGATCCAGAATCAAATAAAACATTCGCTACTTTAGAGTGGATGGTAAGTGTACCTTTCACCACATCGTTATCGTACTCCACATTGCTGATAGAAATTGCATGTGACTTTCCTTTGTCTTTAGCCTTAATAGTATGTTGACGTCTACCATCATCATCAACCCTTGGATTAGGGCATTTATTGGCATAATGCCTCATCTGCTTGCACTTGAAACATTGAAGTGTAGTAGGTTCATTCTGTGTATCCCTTCCATTGTTTGCATCATTAGACATCTTATTCCCATCATCGTGGCATTCAAATGCCCGATGACCTTCCTTTCCACATTTGAAACATTTACATGTCCCTTTAAGAAAACTCCCTCCATGTTTCTTTCCACACTTTGAGCATAAGGGAAAGCTCATCTTCATTTCATTGTGCTCTTTAGATTTTCCTTTGAATTCCATTTTCCTCTTCTTATCAAACCCATATGACTGATGGGTTACTCCAATATTCATCTCAACTTTGAGAGCACATCGAACGATTTCCTCGTAGCTATTGAAGTCCCTTAAGGCTAACGCCCTTCGAAGACTTGGTTTTAAGCCACTAAAGAATCGATCGATCTTACTCTCAGGTTGGATAATAATACAGAAGCGTACCTTGCAAGTCTTGTAAAATTTTCTTCATAGGTACCAACAGATTCATCATCCTTTTTCTTCAGTTCAAGAAACTCTTTCTCCATCTTTTTTCGGAGAATACGAGGGAAGTACTTATTAAAAAATAAGTTCTTGAACTTGTCCCATTCCATGGACTCAATTTCATCCCTTTGCCTCGTATTCTTAATAAGATTACACCATTGATCAGCATCTCCTTCCAAATGATACACTGCTAGGATGACTTTATCATGTTCAGAACATTGAAGAACTGAAAATATCTTTCCAGTAGTACTAATACATTGTTCAGCAACTATTGGATCAGTAGACCTGCTGAAAGATGGTGGACGCTGCCTCATGAAGGATTCAACATAATTTTGCTCCTTCCTTTGCTCGTTTGGAACTCCTCTATGATTCATAGCTTGAGAAAGTTGTGTGAGGATGGCTACAAGATTTTTCATTCTAGCTCCCATAATGTTCGGTTGCTCAGGGGGACAATCATTGCATTGCCCATCGCAGTCCGCATTAATGCAATTCCTTCGGGTTCCATCCATTGGCTAAAACGAAGAAGAATAGTGTGAGCAACACTAATTATAATAGGAAAACCACATAATCAAGAATAATATTTCACACTTAAGGTCTTATCCTAGGTTATTCATGGCCATTTCTAAAACACTAAGACTGTGTTCTATGCTTAGAATTATCCTTAGGGTTCTTACTAAGGTTTTCACATTCTAGTTTCCAAAGGGTGACTATACCTTTCCTCTGATACCAATTATAACGACCCATACATTACATACATTGTTAATACTTCAAAATTGAAGCATACTTATTACAACATATAACAAAACCATGAAAGGACCGTATAGGTATAGTGTCTTTAGAAACTGGGAAACATAAACAACTGGTTCATAAAGCGTCTACACTGTCTCCCATTTATTTCATCATATCTATAGTCCCTTTTGGCATATCTTACTTAATAACCTTCTTCCTGACCTGGGGAATGAAAACATACAAAAGGGTGAGCTAAAATGCTCAGTAAGGGTAACAAAAAGAAATATCAATCACATCATATACATAACCACATAACTTTTGGAAATCTTAACCTGCAAAAGAGATCATAATTTCATAACTTGGGATAAATCATAGTAGTGAAATGTAATCCCAATAATCATAACATAAAACATGAAACTTTGTGGAATACACACATAATCATAGAGAATCATTTCTTATTAGTCAAGACTCATTGCCAAGACTATCTTAGTGGACAATTTCCATTTCTAAACCGAGTTCACTCCTCGTTTCAGTCCAGTTTCACTAAACTGGTATAACCTACTATTCCAGCCATGTATATCTCATGAGATATAAAATCTTTACCCAATGCATTGGAGGGAGATATAGGTCCCACCCATATCATAATGATACCATTCTTATGTGTTCCACAAAATCATAAATCATACATCATTTCATAACCCATGTAATAAAAATGGGATTCTTAAACATCATGACATCATAAAACAATTCATATAAGATAAAGGAATTCATAAAAATTATTCCATCACAACATAATCAAATCAATGTAAGAATCGGGATAGAAATATAACCCTATATTATCTTAGATGGAAAATAATTTTGATAAAACACTTGAACTCCATTCTTGAGGAAAATATCATTTCTACTTCAAAAACATTTTCTTTTCTTAACATGTCATAAAATTTTAAACTAAAAGTAGTTTATTAAAAATAAACTTGAAAACTTGTAAATTAAGCTTCTTGGAAATAATTTTTAAAAAATACCTTCATGCCATATAAGTTAAAAAAACATTCTTCTCGTACTTTTTTCGGAAAAGTCAAAAAATACCTCGTACGAAAAACGAAAAAAGACTCCTTTCTTATCTTTTACTAAAAACTCACCAAAGGGTAAAATTGGATATAAACTATTTTAGAAGTATATAAATATTACATGTTGAGGAAACATGTATGTGGATGATAAAATACACCCCAGTAAATACCAAAGTATAAACAATCTCGGATAAAAATGAGATTGTGATATCTCCCTTACCTTAGGTCCGATTTGCTTCGTAAGTGTCTGAACCTCCTGTATAATGATTTAAATAATGTAATTGACTTATTCCAGAATCATAATTTTTTGTATGATATCATATATGGTCATATGTTTAGCTTCTTATTAGTAATATTTCATTACTACTTGTTATTCGGGTGTTTATTACTTTTTGTTCTTATGCGTGTTTTGTCGAATAAATTCGTATTCTTCTCTTTAGGTTATAGATACCTCATTTCCAGAATGGTATTAGTGTAATATATATCATATTCATTCATTCAATTCATTTATATAATCACTATGCAATGAATATCATGTAGAACGAGTCGCATCACATCGTGGAGACGGTATTCCGTACGTACGCACGAGTGATGATATTGTTCCTAGGATCGTGGAATTGTATTGGAGTGTATGTATACTATTTCATAATAAATATCACTTTATAATAGTCATATATAGTCATTATTTACACCATTATACCCATCCAAGTAAGGTGGTGGTGGAAAATAGATTACACCACGGCGTGGAGACGGTATTCCGTACGTACGCACGCGTGGTGATTTCTTTTTCCGTAGGATGGATAGATGGTGAAATAGTGTTTTTTAATACTTATAATAACATATCAGTATATTATTGATACTGATGTTATTACTTCATAATGAAACAACTAAGGAAGAAGAAGTTGAAGAAGAAATAATGATGAAAGAATCGGTAAAGGAAATTACCTCTTCTTTGTAGTGCTTCTTTGAGACCTTCTTTTAGGGCACTAAAATTGGTCTTTGAAAGAGACCAGGACCTCTAGGATGTCTCTAGGGAAGTGGATAGGAGTAATTGGCAGGGGATGGCCGAGCTTGAAGGCTCAATGTGGTGTGAGGAAGAGGGGGAGGAGGTGCCCATTTTATAAGGGAGGAGAGGGGCTCCTTTGGGAAAACTAAAAATATTATTTTATTATAAAGTCAAGTTCGGTTTTAAATAGCTCCAAATTTATATATTTCGAAGCTAAGGTGGGTATAGGTCGAAATACTCTCATCCAATAGAATTTAGACAAGTTTAGGTATCAATTTTAACCTTATCATTTAGATTTATCTTTAAGTTAGATAATTTAACTTTTACCGTGTCTTCTTATTTTCTTACACTATAAGGTTAATAAAAAACTATATAAAGTCAAAAGAACCCCAAGTTGTTTATTATTAATATATATAGACTTATCTAAGTCATTTGGCCAAACATTAGATTTTTAGGAATAAAATAACAATGTCTAATATAATATTTTTTTTAAAAACTAATTTATGTCAATTTTGACACTATTTAGTAATTGATTTTTGTGAAAATCATAACAGAATGATTAGTTCGAAAAAAGTTACTTATATCAATACTAAAATGTCATATTAACCTATAAAATTAGTGGAATTCATAAAAAGTCTCAAATTACATTTATTTTTGTGTTTATAACATTAATTATGTCTATATTTCATTAATAAGATAATTATTGCATCATCATTGTGTCAGAAATAAATTAAATTATATAATGTCTAAAAATTACAAATAAAATACCATTATGTAGGAAATCTTTTTATATTTATAATGAATATTTATAGCCGAATTTATATTATGTATAACCCCATATTAAAAATGATTTACTTATTAATCTTTGATTTTAACTATTTAACCCTTCTTTAAATAAATTAATAATAAATGTCCTAATCTAATCCAAGTGGGACTAAATGGTCATATGTTATTACTAAAGTTGTTTTTGGTCGAATTAAACTTGTCCAATAGAATAAGGACATGTGTTAGGGTAATAATAATATCATTTTTACCCTTAATTACCCTATTTACTTTTAACCGTGGTAAATAAAAGTAAAAAGTTACTATTCACCAAAAATTATTTTCATCTCATTGAACGACATTTTAGTCCATGATATTAACTGTGTCTCTCGAATTTTAGAAATTCCACTCACAGAAGTGGTAAAATTTGGTTTTATGAAAAAATCAGTTTTTTTAACTACCACTTAGTGGTTTCACTATTCATCAAAAATTGAAAGTTTTCAGAAAAATACCAAAATTTCACCCTAGGCTAATTTCGATATTCCGAATCCAAAAATGAAGTCCATTTTGAAAAATAAAATTTCAAAAAGTGGTTATTACTATTCATAACGGCTATTTTTAATAAAATTTTAATAGCATATCATTGTTTACTGAAACTCGGTATTGCGTACGACACAAGCTATCGAGGAATGCCGCAGTTGCGTGTAAATCAATCCAAGCTAGTGTTGTGTGTAGTAAAAGATTCCTTTCATGATTTATAAAAACAAAATATTTTTCATAAAAGTCTCGGGCGTTACAAGAATATCCTTGAGTTGATATAGAATATATTTTTCTCTATACAATTGTTTTTCATGAAATACACTAGAATAATTTCAACATCAAACTGATGGTACATAAAGAATAATTGAAAGTATTAATGACAGTAAAATGGGTTTACAATAACTTGAAAATCATAAACATCGTATGATTTATGTGTATAACATATCTTAACACTACTACTTCTAAATTAAAATGAATTATATAATGAAAGTTACTGAATAAAAAGGATAAGGATAGGATCTCATTCATTGATGGGGTTATTATTAATTCTTCTGAATAGATCATTAAAAAGAGTAGGGAACCATGGAAAGGATATATATATATATATAATTTATGATTAATTTTGTTTTATTACTATTTTTAGCGTATAAAATATTGTGTATGGATCGTATTTTATATAAAAAGTGAGGATAATTATTTATTATTTTCCAAACATCTTTTTTAGATTCAATAATATATATTTTTTAAAACCCAAAACCATCAAATATATTTTTACACATAATTCTACCAAGGAAGAGTTTTTTTACACTTCTATATGAATAATAATTGGTCACATTAATATAATTACTTTATTTATGTTGATATGAATAAAGTTTCAATGAAATTGTTTTAGAAACAATAGAAAATATAATATTTATTTTGTAATATTAAATAGTGGATTGTAAAATTAATTTAATAATATAAAAATATATTATTATAAAGGGGAAAATTAATTTTGTTCTAGAATACACATTATATTAGATATTATATTACTTTTTTGTGCTTATATAATCTAATATTACATAATTTATAAAATTTTTATTTAAAAATAAACTCTCTATGAATTTATTAAATAAAATTGGTTATTTTAAATATGAATATTTCATAAAGAATTATTTATTTTGGAATAAAAATTAAAAAATATCATAATATACACTTTTAAATTATGAACTCCCATTTATTAAAAATATTATATTTTTTAATTAAAATGGCGATGAAAATATTATTTTACATAACCATTTTATTATATGTCTTTAATGGAGGAAAATATAATAATATTATTTACAAAATGTCTATTGGGACAATGTTTAAATGTATACGATAATATTTTTTTGATAATGGGACCATTACACAGTAATATTTATGATTTAGGAAACATTAATATTATCAAATAATTCATATATTTTGAGTTTTCTCTAAGATATGATTTATTTTAATTAACTATTTTAAATAAATTTAATTATTTTAAGAATTCATGAATAACGAGGATGAGGTTTCAGAAAAAAATGAATAACTTATTATACTAAAATAAATTGTCAAAGAATACAAAATGTTGAGGAAAAAATGAGAAAAATATGAAAGGGCCTAAGTATTTAGTTATTCATGAATGAGAAAAACATTCTGATGTAGATCAAAAACTAATTCTTTATGTTTGGTGTTAGGAAAATCAATATGATTATATCATTAATTGGATAAAAATATTATTTTATTTAATAAGTGAGGATATTGATTCTGATATTCAAACATTTTAAATTGGAAGATCTAAATACGTTTCTAATGAAATGTAGTTCCCTTTTTTACGTTTTGTATATTTGTTTATTTATATTATATCTCGAGAGTGTTAGTATTATAACAACCAAATATTTTACAATGAATATAAATTTAACATAAATATTCCATTAAATAGATTTCTTCATATGAAAGATCAAACTAAAAAAATCTCTGATAAGATTATTCATTTAGACAATTATAAAATATCCATTTAATTAATATAAATAATTATTAGTATCTTCATTATGATATATATATATATATATATATATATAAATTATAAACAATCACATTAATTTGAGGAAGACATTCATATGAGGCTCATTTTTATGGGCATGAAAATATTGTAGTGTCATTAAGGTTTTACATAGACTAATGCCAACATAAAAATACTAAAGTGTAACGTTATTGAGATTTTATATGGGATACTGTTAAGATTATGAAATTGACTATAGAATTCATTCAAAATGAATGAGCACCTTGGAAATAAGACATTTATTAGCTTATCTATATATATATATATATATTAGTATTATATATTTCATAATTATTTGGTAAATATTTAATATTATATAGATGTATTGATTAATTCATTAGAAATATGTAATCAACCATATAAAATTGGAGATAAAACATTTGATGTTTAGATGACCATTTTTATGAATTAAAGGTTTCTATATAATACTTATTTTTATTTTAAGAAAATAATTTTTAATAATTACTTAAATTATATATATATACTGAAATGATAATATAATTTTATGAAACCATATAAAATATTTAAAATGGATAAAAAAATTGATCATGCCTAAAAATAATTATTTTTCATGTAATCAAGATTTTCTTTAAAATTTATATTTTCCATATTTAGAAAAAATATTGATAAAAGTCTTTATATTTTAATAATCATTATATTAAAATTATATTATAGTGTTTTTTGGGACTTTTCCATAAAAATAATTCTTTTTTATAATATTTAAAAATTTATATAAGTATTATATTTTGTAATCATTCATTTGAATTAAATTTTTAGGTTTTTATAAGATTTATGAATTTTTTGTTAACATAATTGTGGATGAGTCCCAAGAAACATACTACAAAATCAGATGTGAATTCTATATTTGAATATATAATAATTTATTTTCATTTTTTATTTTAAATCACCACCTCTAATTCCCGATAAATAATCACAATCACCACCCTATTTTATAAAAAATTATAAAAATAATGGCACTCCTATCCTCTAGAAAAATAAATCCCTAAATCCATTTACCAAATTATAGATGGTATTGTGTCAAAAAATATACAAATCAAATATTCCATAAGACGAGTTCTATGAGCCAACTTGAAAGGTAGATGTACTTTTCATAGCCTATATGTTTTATTATTTTCATATTCTACCTCCACTAATTGTATTAAATTGGCATAAAATAATTAATGAAATATAATAAATAGTACAAAATTGTATTATGTAAATTGAAAACAAATATCTTGATTCTTTCAATCCATCATATTATGATAAGGATTCCTAGGTAATGTGGGATATACCAACTTTGTGAAGAAATGCATATAATGTTTTATCCCCACATCAAATTGTCGGTTCTAGAAAAGAATGGAATACATAAATATACTACTAATAAATATATATTTAATCTAATAATAACCATTTTACTAAATAAATTAACAGTTAATGGGAATTTTTAGTTTTATCACCAAATGTTATAATGATGGAACGCATATAGATTTTAATTTATTTTTAACAACCTATTGAAATATAATTTTATTTCAATTAGAATAAAAAAATATCTCATAAAATAATGATATTAGGAAACTATTTAATAACTGCATTATCCCTATTCAATATAAAGATTCATTTTGCGAGAATTAACCAAACAACCTTTATTCGTGGAAGAAATTAAAACTATATGATAAATGAATGAAATATGATAATAAATTTAAAATAAAAAACAAATAATCCTCAAAAGGGTACTTATTCAAGTATATAATATAACTAATTTTATTAATTAGGAGTATATATAAAATTACATTTAATGATAGTACTTTTGTTTGTGTTCTTGTTAATCACACCCCAGTTAATTTACTCTTATTATTTATTCATGAAAATTATTTTTTTATGTTTTGTTTATTCCACCAAATAATTTTTTTCATTTTCTATTACCTCATCTAATTTCATGTTATCGATAGTTTCAAATAATATTAATATTTTGATGTAATTCATTCATAATTTTATTTACGAATAATTACATATATTCTAAATGATCATTTCCTCTTTGTTGATTTTTTAAAAATATACTAAAAATAATAAAACATCATTTCCTTTCAGTTTATTATTTATTATCTTCTAAAACATATATTTTAATAAAAATAATTTCTTTCAAAATGATCAAATATTGAGGATATCTTGTAGGGTTATTTTGAAAAAAATAGTTAACTTATATGAATAAGAAATTGATTGTGACACGTGAATTCTACTATTTACATTATTATTGAATGTTTTTGTTAAAATATATTTTTATGATTTCACTCCCATATTCATCTATATATAAAAATGTTATATCACCTTTGATGTTATATTTTCAGAATCATCATCTAATCTCTCTTATGAAAATCATTATTTGGTGATTAATCTTTTGATATCAATTGATTGAGTTCTTTTTTCCATTATTTGTTCTACAATTGAGAAATATTTTGAATCTTATTTTCATCCCATGGTTTCATCATGATATGATATATATTGGATTTATTGTGGAATTCCGGCTTATATAATGTCATTATGTGATAGGTGGGGGCTATATAACCCTGTAATGTATTTTTTTATGTTTTAAATCTCCTTACATAATGATGTTATGTATCAACACTATTTTTATGATCACAACACAATCTTTGGTTATTTTTAACACCTAAAATGATGTCTTAAAATTATTATTATGTTTATATCTTTATATATACATGGGTACATCTATCTTATTCTATAATGATATTATATACTATCCAAATTTCTCATTTTTATTTTATCTTCCTATGTTATTCTCAATGGATCATGTTTTATTATCCATGACCTCCCAGTCAATCACCATAGTATATATTTTGTCTTTTGAGGTATAATTATTCAATTATTTCATTTAGAAAAATAGTAATATTAAATATTTTTTATCAAACATAACCATCATGATCTTGATTTAAAACATTATCATGAACTAACACATTATAAATCACTGATAAGTTAACCACTACCTAGCATTTCAACTCACCCCTTCAATTTAATTTAACATCTATATGAATACAATTGTATGAATTTTTTTAAGAATATATATTATATATATTTTAATTATTTTAGATGATAATAAATAATTTGTAATAATAAATTTATAAATCCAACTTTCAAAAACGTTAAACCCTTGGGTTTGGTTATTGTATGAATATTGTGAGATGAAATGTTTAAATAAATTAATTAAATTATAATATAAGAATTTTATGATTAACTCCAATTAGTCAGTATGAAATATGGTTATAGTTTTTTTAGTTATATTTCATTCAAAATATAGAGAAAAAAATATGGTTACGTCAAAATATACGGAAAATGTCTAATTTTTTCATAAAGTATAGATTTTTTGGTTTCATAACAATAACACCCATATATGGGGTATGAAAAAGTAGATACATGTTATGTTATATATGTAATAAGGGATAATAATCCCTAAAAAGTTTTGTTGGGGAATTAATTGGATCATTACCTGGTTCAAAAAATGTTTGAACTAACAACAGACATAGTTTTTCATAGATGGGGGATATGCTTGTTTGATTCAAATAAACATTAAAAATAAATTTTAATGATTTGAATACAATTTTAAGGTATGGGTTTCTATTTTAAATATCTTTTAAAACACTCATTAAAATATATAAATCTCATAAGGTAGGGATATATGTAATTTCTTATTTGTTATTTTCAAAAACACATGGTGTTTTATTGAATTCATGTGTCACTATGACATATGAATTTGTGATTATCATTTAAATAAAAAAAATTCTCAAACACATCATTGAACTAAAACATGGTGAGAAAAAAAGATGAAATATATTGATAAAATATTATGAATAATAAGAAATCTATAATATAAAATTAAATTAATCAAATGAAAATTATTACTTTAATAGGATAATTAATTTTTTTTTGATTTTATATTAAAAGTCTTGTTTTAAAAATAACTGTTTCCATAAATTATTATTATTTATTTTATCCTAAAAAATTTAGGTTATCACTTTTAAAATTTGGTTATGATAATAAAAATTATTTAAATATATAAAATAATTTATTATCATTTATAAATTAGTAATATTATTTAAAAAAATATTATCAACACGTAAAGGATAATAGCATTTTCAATTTAAAGGCGTTTTTATATTTTATATATATTCATTATAAATATAAATAATAATTTTTAGAATTTAAATTTTTTGAAATGAATATTGTTATTTTATTTTTATTTTAAAAACTCTTATTGGTTGTTTTTTAGGATTTTTTTGAAATGGTGTGTTTTTGGATTAAGAGTAATGATATATATTTTACCGGTAACTTCACTTTTATTAAAACATCATGATATAAGGATGAAATTAATGTTCGAAAAGAATTTTTTATACACAATATATGTGTTTATGAGTTGAATTAAGATATTTTAAAATATTATGTTGAGTTTAGAAATCTATATCTTACATTTTAAATAATAACATTTGTTTTATTCTAATGAAAAAATAATTTTTTTCCTTTAATTTAATTAGAAATATACAAAGATACACTCATTAATGATTGATTTAAAATTCACATTACTCAAAAATTCTTAACCATATACCAATAATTCTCATGGGAGTAACTATTTTAGATTATTTTAGTGTAAAAATATTTTTACACTTAAAAATAATTTTTTATAATATATTATTTTTATTTTTATTCTAAAATCATATTTTATAGATATTTTTTACTAAAAATATAATTTTAATCGTATAATTTTTTTAACTATTTTTAATATGTATATTAAAATTAAATAATAATATTGTTTTTCTTTTAACATAAAATTATGTTAAAAGATTAAACTTTTGTCACTATATTATTGGATAACTGTTTTAAAAAAGATAAAAACTAAGTCATAATGTAAAAAAAAATTGTATCTCTAATTTGAATGGATGTGTTTATTTTAACTAAATTTCATAAATTTTAAATTGGATATACTTGATTCTACTTGTCCTTTAGAATGAAATTTATAATATTTTAATGTCAATATTAATTATAAAAAGGTCACCCCTATAACTTATTGAGTATCCCACCTTTCTTCATATCTCCACCAATAATGAGTACTATATATTAATTAATATCATCCCAAAAGTAATTCAGTCCCCCAAATTCCTGAATTAAATGATTATTATCACCAAAATACCATCAAAATAATGCTTATAGAGAGATCCAAATGAAAACGTTCAGGGAGGAAATAATTGTTTTCATTTAGTTTATTCATGACTATTTATTCTTGATCATCATTCAAATATTATATAATCATTTTATCGAAGTGAATGATGTATAATTATTTTAATAGAATTTTATTTTCAAGAACTAACATAGATATATGGTACACTAGTACCCAATATAAAACTAACATATCCTGAAGGGTATTCTTAATCCCCATGGGTTGGTGACAAGAACTTATAATCTTAACAAACATCGAAGATAATGGTTCATTCTGCAAGATAGTGGATGATAAAATAAAAAACTGTTTATATCCAACAACTAGTCAAGTAGAAAATAAACACAATTAGGGGGATAAAACATAAATAAAAACAACATCCAAATGATGAAAACACCATAATGGAAGAGTCCCACAAACTGCGTGCAATAAGTGTATTATAGCTCTACTGGTCACCATCATCACTCCATTCCCTATTAATCAAGAACACTAAACTCTTCCAAGAGGCACATCCCATTAGATATAACTATAATATATAAATATAAAAGTATAAAATGAAATGGTCGGGTATGAAAAAAATATCCCAGTTGGATACCACAATATATTACATATGGAATCCATAATAAGAAACAATTATTGATTTTACATTAGATAAAATGAGGACTAGTATGTACTCTTAACATTTAAATAACAATTATGATTACATGTAGAATAGATATAAGATATATAAAAATAGTAATAAATGATAATTTTATATAAAAAATATATATAAATCTATTTCTGTGAATTAATTAGTTAACTATGTTAGGACCTGTCCCTCGGGGCCCATTCTGTGACTACCCCAAGACCGAATTCCCATGTTCATGGGCTAGAGAAAAGCACCAAAGGCGTAATTCATTAAAACTGGGAATGAATTGCCTTTATATCTTAAAAACTCACAAAATATAGTAAAAGCTAGATGAAAAACACTAAGTAAAAACTTTATAATAAAAGAGTGCTGAAAAGTAAAAGGGGCAAGAACTACAAGCCCAAATGTAATGTACAAGGAGACTGAAAGTACAAGTACTAGAAAAAGATAAAACAACTCCTGGATCGTCCACCGGGAAATACTACCTGATGGGTAGGTACAGATATACTACAAATCACTCCATGTCTGTCTGTCTCCTCCGTGCATCGTCACACCGTGTTGTCCACCTCCAGGTACTGTCCAGTCTTGGTGCTCTCAGCCGCGGTCAAAGTTGTCCATCATCTTCATCCAACACAATGAGGAGCGGGCATAGCCCGTGCAAAAGGGAGTATAACAATACTCAGTAGGGACCCCGATACCCTCATGGTCTCACAAAATTCAAAAAGGATAAATCACAAAGTATGAATTCAAAATATTGCCTCACTTAGGTTTATGCCCATACATATACCAATGTTATCAAGAAATCCATCTCAATCAAGAGGTAAGCACAAAAGATACTGACTAATCTCAAACCAGGGTTTTATTCTATGGATAAAATCATGTAACATCCCCAGTCACATAGTTGATTCATCAGCTGCTAGAGAGAACCTCCTCTATCGAGTACAGTGGGCCTACTGCGTCATCATGGCGCTTCCCAATAACCTTGGACTGATGAGGTACATCTCCTCTCGAGTATCGTGGGTCTGCTGTGTCACCAAGGCGCCCCCTACCGTGGGTCTGCCACATCACCAAGGAGCTCCCCCTCATAGTACGTTGAGGTACTCCTCCTTTCGAGTACCATGGGTCTGCCGCGATATCAAGGCGCTCCCCACTGGGCTAGTCGAGTCACTCTGCGTTGAATCGGTTAGTAGTCGTCAGGTCTCAGCCAGCTACTAGGTCTCTTCACTAAACTCGCTCATTTCCAAGAGGATCCACTCCATGAGCTACTATTCGATACTCTAACTGTCACGAAGTCCCATGTAGAAGCATCACAATGGTCTGCCACGTCATTGAGGTCTCAACGCAACAGACAACACGTCAATCGGATGCCCGATCTTTGTGTTATTAGCATTTTAGTCTCGGGGGGCCTGGTTTGATTTGTGCATGATCTAACCTAGCCGTATCTCAACTATACTCAAACTCCATTGGGGTATACAAAATGGGACTGTCGTGCTCCAAGAATACCAGTGCCCCTGACGGTTCGTCAAATGGTCATCTGGTGCCAATGATATGGTCGAGGAATGTAAAGGGGTCGGTAGTGGTCCTGGGTTTGATCCGACCTCATTGGGCTGACCCAGTCCAACCCTGTATGTGCCGACCCAATCAGACCAATTGGGTATGGACCATCCCTTTGGGCGGGCTAGCCAGTTAGGTTCGTCCCGGCCCGCTGGACCCATCCTAGCAGGCCGCGTTGGCGGTTCGGTCCGGAGTGCCGCGAGGCTGTGGCGCGACGCGACTCATCCTGGAGGGCACGACCGATATAGTTCTGCCTGGGTGCTGCGAGGGGGGCCGCGGGCCGGCTCGGGGGGGGGGGGGTGTGGCCAGGGTTCCAGTTTAGACGGGTGGCAGCTCAGGTGGCTTGGGAAGTTGGGGCAGGACGGCCGGCGGCCGGGTAGGGCGGGCTGTCCGGGAGGTGGCCGGGCAGGGCACAACTGAGATGGTATGCGGACGGGCAAGCGAGGGGCATTCCGGCAGGGCGCGACCCGACCGGTAGGCGGCTAGGCAGGGCGCCAGGCTGTCCGGTGAGTGGCCGGGCAGGGCGCAGCTGGCCGGTAGGGGCCGGCGGGCAGCTGGGCCGGCCTGCAGGTGGCCGGGAGGCGGCCGACCAGGCCCTCCGTGTGCGGGCGATCTTGGGGCAGCGGCTCAGCTCTGCTAAAGGCGTTGTCGGCAGTGGTGCGGGACGTCACGGGGCCGGCACATATCTCAAAGGTTGCGGGTAGTGCGGCCTTTGTCCTCACCGCCTTTGTCTCCTCGTTTCTTTGTCACCATACTGAAGATCATCATAAACATGAACGGTGGATGGTCGGGCCTTGTTGGTTTGGCATGAACACTCCACATTTAGGGTGTTAACACTTGGCTCGTCATTTTAGGAGGACGATGAACAACAACTCACCCGTAAAAATAATCATAACCTCGTTCTTCGTTTGGAAAAAAAGGAGAACATGACACATAAAAGAAAACAACCCCTACCTTTGTTAATTGATTGACAATGATGTCACGGAAATTAAATGAAGGAGGTCATCGTTCGTCGCGATGACCACACACTTCTTATCCCAAGCTGCATCTCCTCGTTGAAAACGATTCAGAGGGTAGGTCGGTTGAAGGCATCCAACGTCGGTAGGATCCAAGGAAGGAAGTTGAAGAAGGTTGATGTTCCTCATTGGGAGATTTCTCTCAATAATCCTCCTCTCAATTCTGCAACCAAAATGAACTATTCCAACCAAAATAATAATAGAATGGGTTTATCTATTATTTAATTTTTTTGCAAAACATTCAAAAGTGTTAATTAATTAACTTGGCTCCACCTAATTAATGTGAATGATTTGGAATAATTAAATTAGGGTAGTTGGCACCAATAAAGGAGGGGGTGTGGAGAGACTCGCCCTCATTAATGAGGGGAGTTGAGATATTTTCTCTACCATCAATAATTGTGGATTTTGTCACGTGCGGTCCCCATGTCGTAACCTATCACGGGAGGTTAGATTTAGGAGGGCCCCACTACCATAACCTCTCATGGGAGGTTAAGGTGTGGTGGTCCCACCTCTAACTTCCATGAGGTGGTTTTAACCACAAAATAAAAATTAAGACACACACTTTATTTTTATTTATTTCATTCTCTAAAAACCCCAAAACTAACATTTAATCTTGACCCACTGTTGTCGAAGTGAAAGTCTCTTTATACGAATAATGGCGCTGTGAGTTCAATGGTGCCCTCATATTTCAATTCTGAGCATTGGTTCAAAAGTTATAAAACCTATTCGTACGTTTACTGTATATACCCGAAAAAACATCAAAAATTGATTTCGGTCATAGAGGGCTTTGGAATCTTGTGTCATCAGTTTTTTTGGACTCGTAAAATTCCCATGTGTTTAAGAAAAAAATTTCCTCATAATTTCCAGGTCTTTACATTCTCCCAACCTCAGGTCTTTACGTCCCCGTAAGCTATAACTCAATATAATGGAACATGAGGGGGTACTAAGCATGAATCTGGGCCTCCTACTCCCATGTGGTCTTTTTGAGGATCCCATGCTGCAGCGAACGTGAACTAGAGTTATCGACCGTCCACATTGGACTCACTCCTGTCGATCCTTAATCTCCACTAAATCCTATATGAATGACTCCCCACCGTCGACGTCCATCTCACAATGGACGATGATGTGAGAAGGGCAGTGCACGTATCTCCTCAGCTGAGATATGTGGAGGAAGCAGGGGACCCATTTCAACTGAGGTGAAATAGATTAGAGGTAAGACGCCTCACCATCTATGTTGAGGACCTAGAATGGTCAGATGAATCTCAGAGATAACATTCCGACTCAGCCAAATCTCCATAAAACTCGTTGATGTGTGACCCGTAGAAAGATGTGGTCACCATACCTGAACATCAGAGATCTCTGTCTCCTGTCAGCATATGACTTTTGGCTGCTCTGTGCAGTCTCCATCCGCTCTTGGATGATCTGCACCTTCTCCATTGTAGCTTGTACCATCTCTGGTCCCACTAGTGCTGACTGCCCAGGGTTTTTCCAACCCAAGGGTGATCTGCAAGGTCACCCGTATAACACCTCAAAAGATTCCATCCCTAAGGTTGAGTGATAGCTATTGTTATATGAAAAATCCAACAAAGGTAAGGGATCCTCCTATATGTGACTGAAGTTGAGAACATAAGCACGCAACATGTCTTAATGGTTCTGAATGGTATGCATAGTCTGACCATCCGTTTGAGGATGGAAGGTGGTGCTCAGATGAAGCTGGGTCCCGAAAACCTCCTGCAACCCCTTCCATAGCTGGAAAGTAAATTGTGTGTCATGATCAGAGAAAATAGAAAAATTTACTTCATGTAGCTACACAATCTCTTGCACATTGAGGCTTCCCAAGATCTATATTGAACCTTGCTCTCTGATCGGTAGAAAGTGGTCTGACTTGGTGAGTCGAACAACAATCACCCAAATCATTTTGTGACCCTTGGATGTACATGGAAGTCTTGTCATGATGTCCATGGATATCCCACCCCACTTCCAATCTGGGACCTCTAAAAGCTGAACCATTCCTACTGGTACCTAGTTCTTTTCCTTCATTTGCTGACAAGTGAGGCTCCGAGAGACAAACTTGGCAACTGCCTTCTTCACCCCTGGCCACCAGTGATGCCACTGAAGATTCTAGTACATCTTTGACACTCCTAGAAGTACCTCTAGAGGGGAGGTGTGGAACTCTCTCAACACTTCCTCTTGAAGTGACACTGAAACCATAGTACGTCCTCTGAGGAGGATGACATTCTTCCCACCATCAGAAAATATATCAAGGTGAAGACCACTTTTACTAACCCCAAGTCATGGGTAGTATAGTTCTACTCATGTGTTATAAGCTGTCGAGAACCATATGAGATCACTACTCACTCCGGTTTTAGTACACACCCGAGTCCGGTCCCTCATGCATCATAGTATACTATGTACCTTATTCTTTCCTCTGAAATACTCAGAATGGTGGCACTAGTCATCCTATACCTCAGCTTCTGAAACATTTTTTGGAGTATCTCCAACCACACGAAGGGTTTCCCCTACTCCATCAAGGCTGATAGTGTTGCTGCAACTCTGGAGAAGTTTGGAACGAATCTCCAGTAGTATCCATCCAAACCTAGGAAACTATATACTTCCATCACACATCTGGGTGGCTCCCATGCAGGCATCGCCACAATCATTACTGTACCCACTGAAAATCCAGCCTCCATGATGACATGCCCTAAATTGTGTACCTTCGGATCCAAAACTGGAAATTAGAGAGCTTACAATAAAGCTGGTTCTCTTGGAGTGTGTCCAGTACTACTTGTAAATGGTAGATATTCTCTTCCTAAGATGTCAAGTAGATCAAAATGTCTTCAATGAAGAATACGAAAAAGTGATCAAGGTAAGGCTATAAAATCTTGATCATGAGTACCATGAAAACTGATGGAGAATTGGTTATGCCGAAAGGAATAACCAAGAACTCATAGTGGTCGTTCCGAAATCTGAATGTCGTTTTCTTCACATCCTCATCTCGATCATTGAGATGGTGATATCCTGACGTGAGTTCTATGTTTGAGAACCACCGTGGTCCCTTCAACTGATCAAATAAATCATCAATCCTCAAAAGTGGGTACTTTTTCTTCACAGTCAGCTGTTTTAGTCTATGGTAGTCAACCTAAATCCTCAAGATCTCATCCGCCTTCTTGGGAAATAGAATGGTTGCTACCTAGGGAGAAACACTGGGCGGGATGAATCCATTCCCCTTCAAGTCCCCTAGCTGTACCTGCAGCTCGTGAAGCTCTGCCAGAGCCATCTAATACGTTGGTGTAGATATCGGTGTCGTCTTGGGGTACAGATCAATGTAGAAGTCCAACTCTCTGTAAGAAGGTAGTCCTAGGAAATCATCATGGAAAACATCCACATACTGGACCACTAATACTGGATAAGTTGGAATCTCCACATCAACTACTCTGAGGGTAAGGCAATACAACTAATGAGTGATCAGATGTACTCTCCTTCGGGGAAGTCCATCCTGCACTGCAAAGGCTCCCTTATTGCCGGTGAAGGTGAAAATGGTCCCCTCTGTGGGGACACACCTCACTTTTCACCTAATACAGTCGATCTGGGCATGTACTGTAGATATCCAGTCCATACCCAAGATGATGTTGTAAGGCCTCGACGCCGCTACGAGGAGATCCCAGCCGAAGCTCTCACCTCCTAGAGTAAGATCACACTGTTATCTCATGTGCGTAATTGTCGAGTCTTCTCCCGTAGAAGTCTCTAGCCGTAAGGATCGAGCCAATGGATCCTTTGGAATCTATGAGCTCTAAATAAGGGTAGTGGGAATGAAAGAGTGAATGGCACCTATATCTATAAGAACTACAGCTATGGTGTATTAGACACAGAGCGTACCTCAGATAATCTCTGGAGTGTCGTGATCGTAAGCCTAAATTACATGGAGTTGAGCTCTCCAATGTCCACCTTCTCCCTGCGGTCGAGGTGGACCTCTTGGTGGTGGTGATGGTAACACTTCGATATATTTCCAACAGCCAGATGTATTACCAGATCCTTCTTCACTTCTGCTTTCACCCTACAGACCTCCTTGATCGAATCTATGTCTCTACTCGGGCAGTCCTTCAATTGTATGTTGATCATCCGAACGATGTGTCAGACAGTCATGATCCATGTGACCCTGCATGCCGCATAAGAAACATTGCCTGCTCCTGGCATGTATGTCTCTGCCCAGGGTGTGTGGGACAACTGATCCTGAGTCATGCGTTCATCCACATGTGGTTCTGGTCCTCTTGGACATCTGAAACATTTGTATACTACCAACTGCAGAAGAATCCACTTCATGTCGAATAGTTGAATGTCTCGCTGCTGAAGACTGCCTAGCAAGGAAAATCTCCAAAAAGAGGGCTCGCTCCATTACCCCTATCTGCGTTGGGATGTAGAGGGAGATAATCGATGCCCTAATATCTCGCCTATGACCTTGCTCAAAGGTCCGAGCCTTAAAGAATGGGTCTCGTATCATATCTGTAGAGTAGCATGAGAGGTCGGTGAACCCCACTGAGAACTGTTCCACCATCATGTTTCCCTGCTGCAGGTTAAGTTGCTCCTGTATCCGAACATCACGTAGGGTGGAGGGGACAAACTCTGCCCAAAAAAAGACTATCGAAGTCACCCAGATAAGCATCATCTCATCATGGAACACATGCATCAATCTCCACAATCTGCATGTTGCTTCCTGTAGAAGGCTAGCTGCAATAAATCACCATGAAGTCGGCTGGTGACTCTACCAGTCTAAAAACTCTTACAACAGCCTCCATACAATCCTCAACTGCCTACGGGACCGTCACTCCCATGATCATGGGTGGCCTCTAATGATGAAACTCATGAAACACACTCAAGTGGCGTGCATCGTCTACTGCCGGGGCTGGTGGAATCGGTGGCTCAACGGGTAGTGGTACCGATGGTGCATTTGATGGAAAAGGGCCCTACACTAGGGCCTCATTTCTCGGTAGGCTATATAAACTTACTACTCTCGGGACTCTCTATGGTCATCCATGAGGAGGCATCCTGAAAGAAACAGATGCTAGACAGTCAAAGATTTTACCTGGTGAGATGACTTGGTTGAGGTGACTTAGGAAAAAATTTTGAAAACACACATTCAATCAATGTTTTCATGCACTAAGCCGGAAATCAATAGTCCGACTCCTTGTGTAAGGATACGTCGGCCACTGCGCCAGCACTGGACTCCCCGAGCTAAAAACCACACTAAGGACCCTTAACACTATTGCATATACGAAAATATTTCAGTCATATTTTCTGCCGTAGAACTGACTCCTCTAATATAATTGGTCACGACCCGTCCCCCGGGGCTGGTGTCATGACTAACCCAAGCCTGCCTTCCATATGCCAGGGGCTGGAGACTATCAACAAAGGCGTAATTCTCTAAAACTGGGAATCCATTTCCTTTATATCCTAAAACTACACACAATAGAGTACAAGATGGAAGCGAAACAACAAGAAAAAACTATATAAATAGATAGTGTTGAAAACTAAAAGTGGCTATAAAGACAAGTCCAACTGTAAGGTAAAAGGTTACTAAATGTACAAGTACTGGAAAATGGGAAAACGGCTCCTAGATCGTCCACCAGGAAATCCTAACTGATGGGTAGGTACAGATAGCCTCAACAACACTCCACGTCTATCCTTCTCCTCTGTGCACTGTCATGTCGTGTTTTCCACCTTCGGGTGTCGTCCAGTCCTGGTGGTCTCATCCTCGGTCTACGTTGTCCATCGTCTATATCCAAAAAATGAGGTGAGGGAATAGCCCATATAGGGGTGAGTATAACGATACTCAGTAGGGACCCCAAGACCCTTAAGGTCTCACAAAATCCAACATGGATAAATCAAAGAGTATGAATTCAATAGATAACATCACTTTGGTATATTACCATACATATACTTATGTTATCAAGTAATTCATCTCAATCATGAGGTAAACACAATAGTTACTGACTCAGCTCAAACCAGGGTTTTATTCTAGGGGTAGTATCAAGTAACATCCCTAGTCACACAGTCGAAACCTCAGCTGTTGGAGAACTCCTCCTCTATCGAGTATAGTGGTTCTGCCATGTCACCAGGGAACTTCTTACTACCTTTGGACTACTGAGGTTCTCCTCCTGTCACGTATCGTGGGTCTACTACATCACTAAGGTGTTCTACACCGTGGGTCTGCCGAGTCACCAAGGCAGTCCCCATCATAGCCTGCTGAGGTACTCCTCCTGTCGAGTATGGTGGGTCTTCCGCAACACCAAGTCACTACCCACTAGGCTAGTCGAGTCACACTGAGTCGAATCGGTCAGTAGTCACCAGGTCTCATCTGGATAATAGGTCTCTACATTACGCTCGCTCGTCTTGAGGAGGATCCGGTCCACTAGCTACTGGTCGATACTCCAATTATCACGAAGTCTCACGTAGAATTATCTAAAAGGTCTTCCATGTCATAAAGGACTCAATGCAACAGACGATGCATCAATCGGACGCCCGGTATTCCAGTTATTATCCCTTAGTATTGAGGGCCCGATAAGATTCGTGAATGGTCCAACCTGAAAATATCTCAACTATACCCCGAACTCCAGTGGGGTATGCTCAAATGGACCATCCTGCTCCCAAAATACCAGTGCCTTTGAAGGTTCATCAAATGGACATCTGGTGCCAAATATATGGCCAAGGAAAGTAAAGGGGTCGGTAGTGGGCTCGTGTCCTGTCCGACTCGGTCGGACCGACTCGGTCTGACCTAGTCTAGGCCAATGTGGTCTGGGTTGACCCGGTCAGACCAATTGGGTCAGGCCCGTCCCATGGGGTTGGCTAGCCTGTTAGGTTTGTCCTGACCCTCTCAGCCCAGCCCAGCAGACCGCGTGGGCAGTTCGGCCCGGGATCAGGGCCGGTTCGGCCCAGAGCGCCATGAGGGTGTAGCCCACCGTGGCTTGTCCTGGAGGGAGTGACCAGGCCAGTTCGTCCAAGGCGCAGCTAGGGGGGCCGCGGGCCGGTGTGGCCAGGGCACCGGTTAGGTCGGGTGGCAGCTCAGGTGGCTAGGGAACGTAGGGTGTGCACGACGCGCGGGCTGGTGTGTTTCGTACAGGTGAATAGGAGGCAGCCTGGCTGGTCAGGTAGACCGGGAGGTGGCAGAGCATGCCGGCTGGCGGGCCGCCGAGCAAGGCATGGGGAGGCCGGCGGGTGGCTGGGCTGGGCACTATGTTGGCCTGTGTGTAGCCGGGTAGGGCGCGGCTAGGCTGGCTAGCAGGCGGCCGAAAGGCAGCTGGGTAGGCTAGCGGGGCGCATGCCAGCCTGGGGCTACGTCCCGACCGGTGGGGATCGGTCGGGGCCGGTTTGGCCGGCAGTGGTGCGGGATGCCACGAGGGCGGTGCGGATAATGAAGGACATGGGTAGAACAGCTTTTGTCGTCTCTTCCTTCGTCGCCTTGTTTCTTCGTCTCAATACTAAAGATCATAATAAACAAGAACAACGGAGGGGTCGGGCCATGTTGGTTTGGCCCGCTCCATCCTCATTTAGGGTGGTAACACTTGGCTCATCAAGGTAGGAGGATGATGAAAAACAACTCACCCACAAAAAGAAGGCTAAACTAATTCTTCGTTTTGAAAGGAATGTAGAACATGGAACATAAAATAAAACAACCCCTACCTTTTTTCATTGATTGATGATTAATTCGCTGAAAGAATAAGAAGGAGATCGCCGTTCGTCGCATCTGCCGCACACTTCCAATCCTGAGCTGTGTCAGCTCGTTGACGACGATGCAGAGGGTAGGTTAGTTGAAGATGCCCCTCGTCGGTAGGATCCAAGGAAGGAAGTCGAAGAAGGTTGGAATTATTTGTTTTGGATCTTTCTCCCAATAATCATTCTCTCAATGCTTCCACCAAAATGAACAATGCCATCCAAAATAATAATAGATTATGTTTATCTATTATTTTATTTGATGGTACAAAATTCAAAATGGTGAATTAATTAACTTGGCTCCACCTAATTAATGTGAAGGAATTTGCGAAATTAAATTAGGGGAGTTGGCACCAATAAAGGAGGGGGGTGTGGAGAGACTCTCTCTCATTAATGAGGGGAGTTGAGAGGTTTTCCTCTCCCATCATTAATGGGGGGTGTGTCCCGTGTGGTCCCCACTATGTAACCTCTCGCGAGAGGTTAGGATCGGGTGGGCCCCACAACTATAACATCTCATGGGAGGTTAATGTGTGGCGGTCCTACCTACAACATCCATGATAAGGTTTTAACCATAAAATAAAAATTACGTCACATAGTTTTTTAATATTTAATTCATTCATTAAAAACCCAAAAAAATAGCATTTTATCTCGACCCACTACCATCGAAGTAAATATCTCCTTAAGAGAATATCGGTGCTGCGAGTTCAACGGTGCCCTCATATTTCAATTCCAAGCACCAGTTCAAAAGTTATAAAAACATGCTCATACATTTATTGAACGTACCTGAAAAAAATATCAAAAATTGATTCTGGGCACACTGGGCTTCAGAATCATGCGCCGTCAATTTTCATGGACTCGTAGAATTACCATTTATTTAAAAAAACAATTTTCCTTGCATTTCCGGGTCTCTACAAACTAAATAGTTGAAAGCATAATATGTCAAATAAAACAATTCACCGTGGTTGTATTCATTGGTTTATGATATGTTCAAGATCTCAAATACTCAAAATACATTGTCATAATTAATTTCCAATTATGAGTTCACATATCCCTATTATCTAACCAATGTGATGAATCTATAAACATCTCATCGTGGAAAATCATTCTGAACTAGGATTATTTAGATTTTCCATCATGAATTCCTTTATAGGGATTCATAGTAAAAGAATAAATTTTATAACAATACAATGAAAGATAAAGATTTCATGTGCATTAGTAAAAAATCATTTACTCATTAACTCATATAATAAAAATTCACATGAAACTGGTTCATCATTGATAACATAATCATCCAATTTTGAGTCTAATTTTTTTTTTTAATTTAAAAATAATACATAGGTTATCATTAAATTCTTGAATTTTAAAATAAAAATTAATCTTAATAAAAAAGTTTCATTAAAAATCATACCGTTTCATAAGATCAACAGTCAATTACACCCATGTTTTTCTGAAATCCAATCCAAAAAAGCATTTCTAATGAAATTGTGGGATTTTTAAAATTCTTATGCTATTTTAAAATAACATTTAAAAACATCACTAATCAATGTTATTAAATAAATTAAAAAATAATTTTAGATTTATATATAAATTATGATTTAATTTTTATAGTAAATCATTATGGAACCAACTACAATGTATAATACGATTAATCAAACCAACACAAGAAATGGGAAACTCCCATAAATAATGAAGTTGGTGGAGATCATAGAATGAAACCTGGAATAAATAAAATTAAAATAAAGGATTATATTCAAAAATATAATGATAATATATCGATATTTAATAAAGGGAAAATAGAATATATAGAAAAAACAACTAATAGGATAATCACTTACTACAAAAATATATAATGTAATCACCGGCTCTTCGATTCATAATGTTAAGAGGCCAAAGAAGTAAATTTTAACTATTTAAAGCCTCAAAGGAACATAAAAACATGTTACGATGAAATGGTGGTGATTAGTTGTTGAAATAATTGTATCATACATCTGAAAATTGTTTTTTTGTTGATTAAATTTCTGCTTTCACAGTTTCATTTATAGGTAGCACAGATTGGAGTAACTATACACCCTTAAGATACACCATTACAGGGATTCAAAATGGGGTACATGTTTTTTTACATCGTTAGGATAATCAAGGGCTATAAAAATAATCCCCCACTATCCAATGGTGTACTTCGTGGAGGCATTGATTCATGGTTTGAAATAATTGTATGCCAACAATGCACTACACTCTGAACCCTTTAAATATGTAACACTATATACTAGGCCAAAATGCACATATTATCCTAACTATTGGACAATAAGACAAACTCTAAAAAACTGAAAAAATTCAATTTCACTCAAAAAAAAACTCATACAATCCCAAAACATAAAGATATCCTTATAAGAAGATATATTAACCTAAAAGTGGGTAGCTATTTTTATAACCTCGCTTCATAATCACATTTTCTTTTAGAAGGATTATCAATATTATTTGATAATGAAGAGATAAGACCATTAATCCCCCTTTAGTTGCTAATTTTTCAATGTCTCCTGTGAATAATTACTATGATACCCAATAGCATGAACTAGTGGTGTTGTCTTCACATGAAGAACCTTCTTCTGGGAATCAATAATCCTCACTAGGTTTTCAAATATGGAAAAATTTGGTTCAACATGAAGATCAATCTAGCTCAGGTCATTAAAATAGTTAGAAATATACTTCATGAGCAATAATATGTGACACACATTGAGGATCATTATCCACTATTATGGTAATATAAAAAAAACTATCTGACCCAACTTTCTCAAAAATATAAAAATCACCACCAAACATATGTGAATCCTCTCCCTATTCATCATGATATTGATAGACCAACAAAGGGGAAACACTCAGAAACAACTAAACACTAATACAATAATACATCATTAGACATCAAAAATCATTTTAGGATTTATAATAACTCTATGATGTTACATTTTTTTGATGAATCAACTAAATTTTATTAATCTTCTCTTTGACTAAACTTGTTCCCACTTAAAAGGTGTCCCCAATCGTAGATCAACATAATGAATATATCACAGTTATCCATATTGGGCCTCATAGGGTTCCATATGGTTTGACTACTAGAAACTTTTATTATATTCTAACTAAACTTGTACTATGTGGATATCCCAAGAACCACCAATGTTTGGAACACAAGCATAGAGCATGTCTCCCATGATCATCAAAGAATATTTTATCTTAAAATCCATCTACTGATAATATTACATTCCCAAAATGACCTAGAATCCCAAAACCTACTATATTCCTCTCAATTAATTAGGAGAAAAAAAATACATATGGTAAAAATTATAAAATATATATGTCCATACAATCTAATAATAACATTCACAAAGAGGTATCACAATTCCTCAACATGAATTATGTGATGAATTTAAAAAATGTAATCCAATTTGATTATTAAATAAATTAATACATATATTGAATAAAAACATTGTGGGTACACATTAACACTACCATGTTGTCAGTATACATATCATCCTTTTCAAATTAAGTATGTAAATGGCATGAAAAAATCCCAATGGTTTATGGTTATCATATTTTACCATATAATAAGTACAATCAAAAAAGAAAAAATTTCATTTATTTATCATATCAGACCTTGTATGAAAAATCATCACCACATATTGTAGAACATTTTAATGGTACTAGGGTTGAAAAATCCACATTAAATTATAGAAATTCCATTATTACAACTATTATCCTTGTAAAATATATAATTAATCTATTTAGGAAAAATAGTTCACCCTCATAACAGAATGACGACTCACTAACTGTATCCCCACCATAAAGAGATTCTATGATGTTGTAGAATTCAATATAATGTCTATTATCTAAAAATATCCTCTCAGGAAGAGATGAGGTTAACTGAATGTCTCTAAGAACAAATTCTGTAATTTTTTATTCGAATAAAAAATTTAATAGAGAAATGAATTCCATCAAATTCCACAATTATGATGAATCCTTCGTCAACTGAGTCTGTTTTTTCCATTCTCAAGGAATAAAAAAGTATATTCCTATTACTAAATGTTTAGTAATAGGTAAAATAAAAGAAATATAGGTATTTCACCCAACATCTAGGTTGAAGGACTAATTTATCTTTTGATAATATATATATCATGATTTTTTAGTCATAATAAATGGTAAAAATTTCAATGAAAAATAAATTTCATCAACTCTTGAGAGAATAAATCACAGTAGTGTTCCAAATGTCATTAATTTGAAGTTTCTAATCGTGTTTCCTATGTATTATATGACCATATGATACCAACTTATTATCCAACAAAAGATTGCATCATAATCTTAAACCAGATATGTTACTGAATATCACAAAGCCTTACCTATAATTATAAACACTAATAAAAAATATGACATTAAGATAGCTAAAAATTACATGTATCAGTGCTAGAAAATTACTCTCCATCATAGAGAGATTATAATACCTTTTCAATTATCATCCCAAAAAATTATTGATAAAGGGCCATTTTACCATCACTAAAAAATGAATAGATAAAAGGGTTATTTATAAGTGCTTTTAAAAGAGTTGATAAAAGAAATAATTTATTGAAATTTTATTTAGCACTGATAAAGGGTTCCATTTATTATCTTTTTTAAAATTACATAAAAAGGACCCATTTATCATTGCTTTTAAAATCGCTGACAATGGTGAAAACTATAGTGTGACATAAAAATTCACTAAAACACCTGTAGAATGTGTTTTAATAGTACAATACAGAACCATAAACACCACCAGATATCAAAAAAATCAATTTACATTTAATAATTTAAATTTAATTAAATTTAAAACAAAAATAAAATATTATATTATATTATATCCATTTCAAACAATGGTTTATACAATTAAAAATGTAAAACTAATTATCTCCATTGAAAATTATCACTGTTTCTTTGTCTTTTGATCCAAACCACAAATGATTCTATTTCCAAAAAACATTCTTGAGAAAATTAATTCACAAATATAAGAATCTAATTCTTGTTGTAGTAATAATATAAAAAAATAAATCAACATAATGGGTAATTTTTAAAATTAACATTGATTAATTCTAGAATCATTGTGTTTCAAAATGAGTTATGGTTTATTATTATACATAACACCATTTCTTGAATTAATTTAAGAATTATCTACTTGAAAATTAATTACATATGAATAAGATAATGCCCCATGGGCGTAGCCAAGAGATTGTGTCATCTAGTGGTGTTTGGGAGGACATGGTTTTGATCCTCCCAATGCATATTTTGTTATTTTTTGATTTATTAAATCCTCTTCCCATGACTTATGTAATATAAATATGTTTAAGATAAAAATAAAAACAAAATCAATTAACTAATAGAATATAAAATGATTAGAAAACTATATAGTTTCATTTTCTCAGTTTTGGCAATGTGATCCCTATTTTAAACTAAAATGAAACTTTTATATTGAAAATATGTACTCAGATTAATATGTATCACATTAGCAATCATATTAAAGAGTGTATGGTTCTTAATAGTCTAAAATGGATAATAGATAATTTTCCCAATGTATCTAAACAATCCATAGGTGTTTTCTAATTTTTAGTACGTTATTTTTTTGTTATTTTAATGAAATTTTAAACTAAAAAAACACACATAGACTCATTCATGTCATATTGTGTGTCAGTTTGAGATTATACTAATTCCTACACATAAAAATAAATTTTGAATTGTTGGCCTAAATTATCAGGAAAATATGAGTATCTTTAGTTAGTTTTCGTGGATGATATTTTTGAACTAAAATGGAAATTTTAATATGATAAAAGACACACTTATTCATACGAGAAATATAATGTATCATATTGTGGTGAGTTGGATTGATAAACATCATAAAATGACTTATGGATCATTTTTCTAATGTTTAGAACCATTTTGTATTATTTTTATCGATTTTTGGTAGGTGATTTATCATTTTTAATAAAATTGATGACAATTTTTAATAAAAAGACACACTTTGATTCATACCGGTCCCGCATTCAATTGGATCTAAATGTGAATGATTTTTACACGTATAAAATGACATATGGGTCATTTTAATAATGTATCAAAACAATAATAATGCATTTTCAATGTTTTGATAAATACACATGTATTTTTTACTCAAATGTCATTTTAAACTAGAAACATACACTTTGACTCATACCGATGGCATCTGGTTTTGGTTTGACGTGAAACCAATGACTACACATCAACAATTACATATTAACTGTTATCCTAAATTATTGAGGAATCCCAATAGTTTTTTATTATATTTTAATGAGTTACACTTCTAGAAAAAGATGTGGATTTTAAATTGAAAATAGATACATTGAGTCATACTGGTCACATCGTGTATCAGAATATGGTTTGGTTCATTTATACACATCAATAATTATGTATGTTTCATTTTAATAATATTTAGGAAAAACATGAATGTGTTTTCTAAATTTTTTATTAAGAATGTTTTCTATTTTACTAAAATTGATGTCAAAAATAAATAAAAAGTTACACTTGGAGTAACATTGTTCACATCGAGCATCTAATTGAGCTGAGGCTGATTTCTACATGTCTCTAAGAACTTATTTATTGTATAATATATTGGTATAATAAATATCTATAAAATATATTTATATTTTATATTTTTATATTTTAATATATATTTTCATTTTTATAATATATATATATTTATATTCAAATGTATTTATATTATAAAAATTAATATATTTATTTTTATTTCTAAAATATAAAAGTGTGTGTATCTATATATATTTTATTATCCTATAAATATATATATAATATAAAGATATATTTTTGTTTTTACAAATTTATACAATAAAAGATATAAATATTTTATAAATATCTATATGTAAAATTTTAAATCCATGTAATATATATATATATATAATTTATATATTATATATATAAATGCACACACACACACAAATATATATATTTACATAGATAAATATGAATGTATTTATAAATATGTGTTTTGGTTTGTGTGTGTATGAAAATATAATTATATTATAAATTTACAATAATATATATATCATTATATTAATATGTACTAGGTGAGGTGGGAGAGAGAATTAATTTTCTTCCATAGATCCTATGGTCAACTCTAACAGGAAGGGAACTTATTGATTTTTGTTATCTGGGTGTAGAGGGTGGTGGTGGTCTCCAATGACGTCAACTGCGACTACATGAGGGGGAATGTGGTCATCCATAGGGGGGAACGATGATGATGATAATTCTTCTTTTTTAAAAAATAAGAAACATTTTAAGGGGTTTTCAATTTCATAATGTATATTTCAAAGGCATTGGGGCTTGTAGGTTGAACATAATTTGCATGCGGTGTGGGTGGGGACTGTAACAAATGACAACCATATATCAATTAAACCTAACATCACCAAAACAAACCGTTTAACATAGTGATATACCGAACTTAATGATATAAGGAAGATTAAAAAACAAAAATAGATATCGCCAGGCAAAAAATCAATGAGTGAGGAGGATGGGGAGGAAAAAAGATACATTGGATTGAAGATTTGAATCGTCTGAGATAAAGTTGAGATATCATACACCATAAAAAATGATTTAGCATTGGATCCATTTGTCCCATGAATCATTTGATCCTTGGATTTGAGCCTTGGGATATTTGTATCCTTGATTCAAGGTTTAATTCAAGATTCAATTCACTGAGAAGAAGCATCAGTATAGTTTGGCTTCCATGGAATGCTCCTGATATTGTGTTGTTTTTGCGACTAGTTTGAGTTGTTTAGCTAGATCAAGAAACATTTATTAGTTCTTCCAAAAATTTAATATTAAATATCTATTTTATCAGTGCTAAATTAAAAATCTCTCATAATATCAATATTTATCAGTGCCAAAAAAGTGATGATAAATATTGATATTATCAGTGCTTATTACATCAGGGCTAATAAAACATTTATAATTATAATTATTAATAAATAATTCTATAAATATATTTATATAATTATATATATATTTATATAATATATATAAAAATATAAATATAGTAATTATATTTTTTAGTTATGGATATTTGTTATAATGTTATAAATATTTAAATATATAATTATTTATTAATTATTATATAATTACGTTTAAATATTATTATATTTATGTCAGTTAACATATTTTTATCATTATATATATATATATGTTAATTATATTTAAATATATATATTAAATATATACATTATTTAAATAAATTTTTTATAATTTAATAATTAATTAAATATATATAATTAATTATTTATAACAATATATATACTATTTGAAAAAATCAACATTTATTTATTTATAATTATGAATATATAAATTTATAAAAATAGTAAATAAAAATTATAAATATTTTTATTTGTAAATATATTTTTTCAAATATATTTTTAACCTTACTAATGAAAATTTAGCCTTATGTTCATTCATATTTATAAATAATGAAATTAAATTATGGAAAACTCGTATAATTTAAGAATATTGAAAAAATAGAAAAGTTTTACTTATCAAATATGATTTATTAAAAAATATTGATATATACAGAAATATAGATGAATACATATTTGTAATATTAAATCATTGTAAATAAAAAAATATTATATAAATATTATAAATTGATTAAATTTCTATTAAAATAGTTGTGTTTGTGCATTGTATATAAAATAAATTAATTATGTATATATGAAATCAAAATAACCCACATATGACTAATGTTACATTAAAATATATGACATTGAATGATTTCCATTACCATTCAATTAATATCATTTTTATTCGTATTAATTTTCAATTATAATCTATTATTCAATAAATATATGACAATTTATTCTTAAGAATAATTTTTTTTATTATATAAATCATATTTATATACATTAACAAATGTATTTAAGTTTAATATATAATATTTATTTACATTATTATCAAATAATTAATTAAAAAAATGCCAAAAAAAATCTCAATTTATTTATTTTTATTATATTTATTTTTTTAATATACATATCAAATAATTTAATAAATATACTATTTATTAATATTTACAATATATATATAGTAAAATCATTTTATTAATTTGTAAAAATAATTATATAATTTATAAAAAAATTAATATTTTCTTAATAAACACATTTTTATTGTTTTACTTATTTAACTAGTTTATTTTATTTGGATCTTTATCGGTGTTAAAAATAGTAGATAAAAACCAAATTATTGGTTTAAAAAATAAAGAACAAATAAAGGGATCCCTTTATCCAGAGAGCATTAATGCACTAATAATGGGTACTTTATATTACCACTAAAAAGAAATCAATAATAAAGGGTGCCTTTTATCAATGCTAAAAATAAAACACTGATAACAAGTACTGTTAATAAATAATGTAAAATTGATGATAAAAGGTACCTTTTCAGTAATTTTTTACTACAGATAAAGAAAACATTGGCTGGTATTTTATATAGAATTGGTAAAGTCTAGTGATGTTAAAGTCAAGATTTCTAGTAGTGAACGATTGAACACATGAAAATAAATCAAACAATGACTCCAATCATCGATATAATTATGAAATTTAATGTCATAAGTTATCATTAATAATTTTTCAGTGAGAGGGAACTTTATAGAATCAAACATTGATAAATAGTTGAGAATTTATTAATAATATTCCACCCAAACCAATAAACCCCAACACTCAAACATTACAAGAATCCAACCATTTCATAACAACCATCACCTTATCTAGATTGATATAAATACCTCATTATGATACCATATTACAAATTAACTACACACCCATGATCCTAAAATTACATTTTATATCATTTCACTATGTCAGTGATATGTAACAATTTCTAGAACCACTCTTAAAAGGAGAACATGGTCTTCATAAATTTTTATAGAAAAAATATCATCAAATAAATCTACAACAAATGAGTCAATGAAAACATGTAATATCCTATTCATCATTTCTATAAAAAATAATAGATCATTGGTTTAATAAAAATGAATATTGGGATAATCATAGTGGTCTTAACTACTTTAGAAAAAGGCCTTCAGGATGTTAGATTCTTTATTTCTCAATTTGTGATAACCAAATCTTTGATAAATCCTTTATAAACACTTTTACAATATCAAATGATCAAAAAATGCAATCTAAGGAAAATAAACATGTTCATTACTAAAACCCTTTTGATTAATTGATGATAAACACAATGGGAAAGTGTGCCATCATCATTATTTTAAAAAAGAATTGGAACTGTCCAAGGTGACACACTTGATAATATAAGTATTTTTTATAGATAATATAAAACGATATTAGACTATTCCAGTTTATCTAGTTCCATGTAGTATGAATTAATATATATGGGTTTAGCACATTGCAAAAAATTAATCGAGCACTCAAATTTACTCTTCTAAAGGGAAAAATGTTTGATGGAAACACATCAGGAAGAATGATGAAAACTAGTTATAAGTCACTAATAATTGATTTTATAGCATTATAAAATTTAAACATTAATATTTCCCTACCCAACTCTAGAAAATGAGGTCTAACGATGCTCAACCTCAGGTCAAATTCACTAGAAAAAACATGACAAACCATATCTAGTGTCATGAAGGAGACTCGTCGAAGATAATAGTCAATCATTACCTCTTGGGTAGTAAAACAATCCATCATAGGAATAATTTAAAAATGTTTCATATTGATATGTATAAAATTTCTTTTGAGATAAATCTATAATAGAGTTATAATAGAAGAGTTACATCATAGATCATATTCTATCTTCAATCCAAGGGGCTATTAATTTCTATCCAATATGATAAAATGCATATAGGAATGTTTTGATAATTTACAACATGAGTTGATAAAAATTAATGAGATAAACTCATATCAAATAATGTAGTAACTAATGAATAATACATAGTGATGTTACCTTTCAATGTCATTTGTCCACCTTCATCTTCCTTTAAAGGATCTTCCATTATATAAACAAACTTCATTCTAAATGTGTACAGATAAAACCACTATGTTTTAGAATATAATTATTGAATTTAAGTAATTTATTTGTTTATGATATCATCCTACTAAAAATAGTATAAAATTCGTTACTAAACTTTTACATCTATCCTGAATGACCACAAGAACTACAGATATTTGTTTCCTCATTACATGACTAAAAATAATTCCCCACCATTGCACACTAACTTCAAGTCATTATAACTCTTCTATGATCTTATGTTGGTTTTTATGAAACCTTCTCGCAAGATCCACCATGAAAATTATCAGTCGTCCCCTTTTAATTAAATTACCTAACAGAATGTCCAATATGTAAAAGGGGAACTCTTGTAAAAACTGACTTACTATGTCGGTCTACTCATCCATCAACTATATATCAACACAAATGTATAAGAAGTAATATTAGGTATAAAAACATGAAAATTGATATTTGGATTCATGACCCATCTCAAATATTCAAGAATTTACATTATTATTCACCACTACCAATGGATAAAACATATCATTTTTTGGAAAATAGTTTACATACTGAATCATCATACTGTTCCACTAAGAGATTATCTAAAACTAAATATATTTTTCTAAGACCGTATATTATATCAAGAGCTTCTATATGATATGATTTCTAAAAAATTTCAACTAAAAACCCTTATATTTTATCACTACATCAAATGAATCTCACAATATACTACTAGTTCCTTCATGAATAATTTTTCTTATCCATAATATATTCTTCTATTTTCATGGAAAAAGAAAAAAATCATAGTAATTTTCACCCAATATTCCCCATTTTGAGGAACATTCGATTCTTAAAAAGTGGTTGGGGTTTTGAAAAAAACCCTAATCATGATATCTAACATCATTACAGTGAGATTCCTCTATCGAAGCCGGAACAAGAATGTGTACCTATCCTAATGTGTGGAAAAATCACACCACTATTAGAACATGATTTTTATCGAATAAGTGGATTCCATTTTTACAGTTCACTAGTAGCTTCATCCTTTGTCTTGTCTAAACAACTTATCTATAGAAAGATGCTACATATCCATAACTGGAAATAATGAAAACATCTTCATGGATACTGAGATAATCAGATAAATTATGATATATAGAACAATAAAACATCTGGTATTTTATAATACTAATAACAAATTGATAAAATATAATTTTTTGATTTAATAATTTCTCAATGAATGTTTTTAATAAAACCATCATGAATTAAGGCACTCTAAAAAGATATAAGTCCATTAACTCACTCTCAACTTCCTCCATTACCCTAAAAATCCTACCTCTGGTCAAAAAAAAGGTCCCAAAATGCATATTGACATTAATAAAATCATCTTTACATAGTTGTATATTATAATTCATCACAAAAAAAACCCAAATACCTTTGTAGGATGATTCCTAATCCAACCCAAAAAATCCCAAAGGGTGTTTTTAAATCCCACATGTTAGATGATTGAACCTAAATACCTATAAATATTAGGGGAACCATTTTTACCACATGATAGATAAATATAAAACAAAAAAGTAGGTATTTTAAAGACTAAATAATGAAAAAATTACATTATGTATCGGAAAAAAAACATAATATTCAAACAGGTCTCCAAAACACTATTGAAAAAGTGGATCATAGCCCTATCATTCATCATTATCACACTAGGTCCTATTAATCATGCAAGTCTTATACCTCAATGAAGTTATTTCACATTACTAAGACATTGAATAGAAAAATCTACAAAACCTAGAAGGTAAGGTTGTGGTGTAGAGAAATATCCTAAAAGGATACCACCATATATTACATTGGAAAAACATACTATTGAACTATTTATTTGATCTATTTAGATAAAACAATATATGATAATTCATTATCATATTTAAATCATATCATACTTTCAAATTAAATGGGTGGAAGATTTATCATTACATGAATAAATTGAAATTTTATATAAAAAACTCCCCTAAATGATTTTTTTAAAATAGTGACATGTATAATGATGTAAAACAAAAAATTGTTATATGCCCTGAGATATGTTAGTTACAAGATCTTATATACATTGACTAAAATATACGGCCCTATCCATAAAAATTACACAATCTTGAATTTAGTTAATAATTCACATTGAGGATCTTTTAAGGTTTAGAGTTTCAGAGAATTATGCCATAAATATAACATTACGTCTCAAATATTACAAAGTAGTCATTTCCACTCAGTATCAATTAATTCATTAAAAAACTATTAAAATAATACACCAATTATTATAATGATATAAATCTTCTTGTAATTTAATTTCAATTAAGTAGCATTATATCCTGTGATAATCATCTCAAAAACATGAGATGAGCATAAAAAAGCTAAGTAATGGTTATAAAATTATGAAAGAAAAAATATGTATATAATTACATGAAAAACATAAGATATTTAACCTAACTCATGAAATCCTTGGATTTATAAATAACACATAGAAATCATATAGGTATCATTTGGCATCTATAACATACTTACATTGTAGCTTTCACAGCTATGTAGAGAGTTACGTTTGGAATAACCATCATAATATATTCCATAAATCTCTCTGGAAAAACATTAATGTTTACATCCATCACATTTCCCAATGCATTGGAGACTTATATTAGTATCAACCTACCTAGGGTGATCAGTGAACCACCCGTATATGTATGCAATGCCCAAGAACCATGACATAATCAAAACACATAAAACAAGTATAGTGGAATGATAACATTTCCAACTTGAAATCATAATATATGATTTCAATATGTTTAAATAATCTATAAATTATCAAAACCAAATTCAGTACCAAAATATGTAAAATAATATATGGTATTTATTTTCCTTTTAAAAAACACTACAACTTGTTAAGGAGGCAAAAGATCAAATAATACTCGCAGGGACATAAATGTCATTGTCATCACGTATGTTAAAAAGAAAACATCCTTATTAATGTTTTTTAACACAATTAATATAAAACATATTCCTTTTTAATAAAAGTAAAATTAAAATGTGTTTATCCAACATATAAAATAAATTCATGTATAAATCATAATGTTCCTCAATGAAAAGATATCGAGATGAAGTCCCTTACAATGAGCCTATCACTACATTAACGATAAATTAAAGACCTAATTATGTGTGAAAAACAAGAATACACCCAATATAAGTTTATTTTTTGTATACAACCACCAGAGGTCATTCAATCAGATTAATAACACCAGATAATCAATAAGTTTAAGTTTAACCCAAAGAACGGATATTGGGATAACAAGGTCTCTTACCTTGTGTCCCACTTGACTCATTATTTCTTTAATATCATTAATAATAAACTAATAATAGTTTCTAATTTCTTAAGAACCTATTTAATGATTATTATTCCTTTTATATCACTTTTTACCATGATATAAACATTACAAAATCATTTATGTTAATAATAGTCGTTTTGTCAATATTTTGTTTTAATACCAAAATTGAACTTCTTATAATTAAAAGTTGCCTATGTTGTAATAATTACATTATATACAAAATGATTTTAATTATTTTGATATAATATTATATATATATATATATATATATCTAGTATGTATGTGTTTTTATAATAGTACATAAAATTTTTATATACGAAATGAAATGCACCGATCATGGTGATGGTATGTCATACGTACACATGAATGCTACTTTCATTTATATTTAATATTTAATGGAATGAAAACATATTGATTGATAGATATATTATAATTACAGTATAAAATCATATATAATTTTATTAAATCCATTTTTTATATGTTCCATGTATGGCATAAACGAGTCATATCACTTTGAGGGGACGGTAGTCCACACTTCCTCAAATGAAATTATCATATTTAACCATTTTGGAAACTATAAAGAAATTCTATAGATGAAAAATAAAAAATCATAATGAAAATATTGATATATTATATATTGAGTATAAATATAGTTCCATAATAATGGCCACCATGAGAGGTGGTATGAGATAACTGAACAATCATCTTTTTGTGAGGAAGTAGTTCATCCTCAGCATAAATAGTATTTTCTTATCCACTAGATGGAGGTTTGTGAAAGTTTTGTTCGAGTAATTCTCATTACAGCATCCTAGTATATTGTGGATAATGTTTTTCTTTAAAATAATGTATTAAATAGAGTTTAGTGGATTGGAGAAGGAAAATATAAGAAAAGAACATGAGAGAAGACGTTACATTTTAATCAGGTAACTCCTTTGGTTAGAACCCAAAGGATTTCTTGAATTGACTTATGTCTAGGGGAAGGCTTATGGGACTAATAGAGGGATGTTGAGAACTTCTTGGAGAATATTTTTGACAAGAAAAGGGGCTTTAAAGGTGTGAGAAATTAGTAACAGATGGCAACATTTTATAAGAGGAAGAAGGGGCTCTTTAGGAAAGTTTTAATGTATTATTTTATTATAAAATTATATTTCGTCTAAAAAGGTACAAAAAAATTTAATTCTAAGATAAAGAACATATATGTTTAAATATAATCATTCAATAATAATTGGACATGTTTTGGATATTTGTTAATACTAATCATTTTTTGTTTAACCTTTCGTTAACATATTTAACATTTACCATGTCCCCTTCTATATTCATACTAAATGGTTAATATATTTAATATAAAATGATAATTGTCTCAAATTATGATCATTTATGACATTATTCATTCCATTTGGCATAATCAAATTTTTTTAGTATTATTTTATCATTTAATAAAATATTAATTTTTTTAAAACTCATTTATGTCTATTTAGAAATTATTCATATTGTGACATTTAAAAAAATATATGGAAACATGAATGTTTTGAAAAAAAAATTAATTCAAATATAAAAAGTCATTATTATCCCTAATATTCTTATATGGCATAAAAAATTTATTTTTTAACATTTATAATATCATTAATTTGAATCTTTTATTAATGAAATAATTATTTCACCACCATTATGTCATAATTAATTTTTTTTATGTTTAAATTTTTTTTTAAAAACTACCATGATTTAGGAAATATTTTTAGATTTCAAATTAATATTTATAATTTTTGTGAACAATTATATAATCCCATTATTTTTTTTCTAAAACATATATTTTTATGTTACATTTGTTTTACTTTAAATTAATTAATATAAAGTGACATTATCACTCCCAAGTGGCTCCATGGGGTCCCAAAATCGACCCAGAGATGCCCTTGGTCGGAAATATCTCATCCAATAGGGTTAGGAAAAGTGTTTGGTTAATTTAGTGTTATTGTAACATTATTTCCACCCTTTTTACAAGATTTACCTTTTAACCATGGTAAATAAAATATTTACTGATGAAAATATTCATAATGTCTAAAAATAAAAGTTAACTATTTAAAAAAATGGATCTCAAAATTCCAAATATAAAATAAATTTTTCCAAATTTAAAACAATGAACTTTTAAAAAAAAATTAAATATAATTCCCATTATAAAAAAACTTTTTTTTATTAAATAACAATTATCAAAAGATTGACACTTGTTTATTTTCAATTTCAAAGTGAAATTACACCGTGAAACCAAAATTCAATAAAATTGTAATAATATAATTCAATTTCACTTTAAAACCAATAAAAATAACAATCTATCTTTATTAATATATTAAATTAAAAGGAAATTTTGAATTAAAATGCAGTATTTTTTACAATTCATAAAAAATCAACTTAATCATAAAAATACCAACAAATACCCAAAGTAATTTTTGATGTCCCTCTTATAAAGAAGAAGTTAATTTTGAAAATTAGGATATATAAAAGTAACAAAAACTATATTTAAAAGGGATTATCCATAAAAAGGTGGTAAATTACCTTTTAGAAATATTAGTGTATTTATGATTAAAATTGGATTCATTCTCATTTTAAGCCTCTAAATTTAATTAGATAAATTTAAAAACATTTAACAAACATATATAATAATATTTTAGTTAGTTGTTTTCATTCCCACTAATACAATTTCTAGTTATTAATGACTATTTAAAATTTTATTATTTTATTATTTTTCAGTATGACTCAGCCTTGTGTGCAACAAGAGATTTCAGAGATACTCATTGTTGTGTGTCGAGTACGCCATCGAACATAGAATCCTATTTAAAGTAAAATTAATATAAAATTACCAAATATTAATAAATATAAAAAAATTATATTATTTATTTACTTGGGATGTTACATCCTTCAACCCTTTTGGAAATTTCTTCCTCACAACTTTAATATTGGGCTCGGAAACATCATTAAAAGTCCCACATCAGAAAAAATTCAATAACACTATCACTATTCAAAAAATTAAAGAGATGTACAAATGTCACTCGAGAGAAGACATACTAGGATTCCATGTATGAAAACATGTATTTGGTGGGGAAACTAAGTGACAATTTCTGATGGAGAGTGATAAAAAAATGGAACAGGAGAAATTTAACTATAATAAAACTACAAACTTGTGATATGTTAAATAATGTTTGATTCTAAGAAAAGAAAAGTAAATGGAAAACCTTTTTTGTAAGTTCCCATTAATAATTATGGAGAATTTATTTGTGAGATTGACTTAGAACATAAGGACATATTATTACTTTTTATGTAGAGTTTCATCCATTAATAAGTTTCTACCAAAAACCCAGTTTTTCACAAAATAATGAGTATTCAAGATTACTTAGTCACACCTGATGTTCTACAATCAAATTCTATAGAATTACATAATCCACCAAAGATGAAATATATAATTCCCCATATCATTAGAAATTAACCACAACAATAATGGTTAGTACAATATAAGATAACACCCAAAAGGGTAATATTTTATAAATAAAAATTCTAATCTTAATCACCAAAATTGAACAAAACACAACCAAATATCAACAAAATACCATTAAATAAAAAACATTTCATTAAATCATTCAATATAAACCAAACATAGATTGAATCCCAAAACTCAGTAGTATCTAATAATATAGTCTTCTACAAAAATAATAACATTTATCTCCAAATAACATCGTTTACTCTTAAATTATCATACTTAAATTCAATTAACCTAGTAATATATTCCCTATAATAGTATAGTCATTTACATAAATAACCCAAATCTCTATATTTCTACATTAAAAAAATATATTCTTCCAAAATAAAATTTCAACCATTACTCCATTAATGAAATCTCATAGTATTATATTTTCCTTAGGAATATAGGGTTCCCAAAAGAGAGAATGTTATCCAAAATAACTATAATCACTTAATCACAAAATCATTTTCCTATAATATGTATTTCCATTTGATAAAACATAATATTAAAATTTAAATTATTCTTGAAAAATAAAATCATTTAACTAAAATTAATATGTTATACTAACCAATGGATTCATGTAGGTTAGTGGTAGGTGATAAATCCAAATCTAACTTTAGTTGTGGGTTCAATTTCGAGGGCCTTTCTAGACGTGATGGGTTTTCACCCATCTTGTGTTTTCTCCCTTTTTATAAAACATAAAAATTTACCCTAACATAATTTAACTTGAATGGTTGACTTGTACCTCTAATTTTCATCCCAACTCATAATTACCTCAGTATCATAATTCATGATGTCATATTGACATTTGTTACATCCATAAATCAACATTATTCCCAAAGAAAGAACATTATACATTGATCATGGTGTCCACCTGGTTTATCATCATCGTGTTCACAAAGATAGATGGTCATCGCATTGAAAAAATTATTTAGATATCCTTCAAAATCATCTGGTTCCTTTATCTAAATACACCTTGTACAACTTGGGTCACATGGGTGTTCATTGAAAATTAGTTTCAGAAAATAATCATGTATGACATATAATTTCACAAGATCTGATAAAACATTATTTCTATTAAAAAGATAGTTTGAGTTTGAGTTAAAACATTCAATCAATGGTCGTCTTAAAGTACCATAATTTTGTGATGAAAGACTACAATTAAAAAGATAATATAAATTGGTTGTGTAAGATTTTCCTTCTTCATCACCTTTTTCAAAATCATAATATTCTTCAAAATCTTGTGATAAGGTAAAATATTTGAAACTGCCTTGAAAATATTTTACTTTCCTAAAAATATGTGAATATTGAGAAAATAGGATTTGATTCAATACAACCCATGATCCATGATGGTATCGACGTTAGGCAGAGGTTTTTGATATCTCAAACAATTGCATGCAAGAGATTTTTTTGTTAGAAAATGTTTTAGAGTCATCAGGACATGAATTTGCAATAATTATTTCATGAAAGTCGTCAGGAAGAGATAGGAATGTAATTTGAGTTCATCCACTATCCATTTGTAATATACATTACTTGATCTCCAAAAGTTACAAAATAAGTATTTATCTTAAAAATTAGACATATAGACTAACCATGTGTCTTACAAAAACTCATAATCCATAATGTTCTCTAAACCAACATATGATACCAACTATATGGCCCCATTCTTAAACATTACATAATCTTGAATTAAGTTAATAATTCATATTTAGGATGACTTCAGGTTTAAGGTTTTAGAGAATTTGGCAATAATTAGTACATTACATATGAAATATTACAAAGTAGACATTTCTACTTAGTTACATTTTTTCATAAAATAAAAACTAATAAAAAAATATTTATTTTGTTGACATAAATCATCTTGAAATCATACTTTGTCTTACCCTACCATATATCATATGAAAAACATTTCAAAAACATGGGATGATCATAAAAAGCTCAGTAAGGGTTCTAAAATAAATAATGAAAACATTATTATATCATTACATACAATACATAAGATATTTATAATACCTCATGAAATCATAATATTTATGAATAACACATAGAAATCATAAATCATAAAGGTAACTTACGGTATCCATAAAATAATTACATTTTATCATTCACAGCTATGTAGGGAGTAACATTTTTGATACCCATCATAGTATATTACATATATCTCTTAGGAGAAAAATTAATGTTATCCTCCATCACATTACCTAATGCATTAGAGAACTATCTTGTGATCACTCACCCTTGGTTTATTATGGAAACACTCATATACGTAAACAATTCCCATGAACCATAACATAATCATAACACATAACAGAAGCATAAAGAAACGATAACCTTTCTATATTGCAATGAAAATATATAATTTCAATATATTGAAATAATAAACCCATTATCAATACCATATTCAATACCAATATATTTAAAATATTATATAGTAGTTATTGTCCTTTTATAAAAACATTACTTCTTTTTAGGGAATCCAAAGATCAAATAATACTTTCGGCAGTGGAAAAGTCATTTTCACCCCATACGTTAAAAAGAAACATTTTTTTTGTTTAGTAAAACTCTTCGTAGAAAAAATATTTATTTTGAATAAACATAAAATTAAAATGGGATTATACACTGCATAAAAAATTATGGTATAAATCAAAATGGGCCTCAATGAAAGGAGATCAAAACGATGTCCCTTTAAAAGATCGTATCATTACATTAACGATAAATTAATGACTTAACTGTGTGTGATAAACATGAATACACACAATATAAGTGGAAATTAATTTTAAACCAATCAGAGACCATTCACAAATATTCATAGAAACACATAATCAATAAGTATATGTTTAACCCACATATTGGAAATTGGGTTAAGAAGTTCCCTTACATTATGTCAGAATTCACACGTTCGTTCTTTAATCTCCTGAATAATAAACTAAAGATAATTTATACTAGCTTTAAATCCAATTTAAAGTTTATTATTTGTTCTATATCACTTATTTCTATGTTATAAACATTACAAAATCATTTAATTTTATTAAAATTCATTTTGTCGATATTTGGAAGTGGAGTCAAAAATAAACTTCTTATATATACAAGTTTTCTATGTGGTAAAAAGTAAATATTCTACATAATTATATTAATTATTTAGATATCATATATATCATATATCCCATATATATATATATTCATATATATTTATCACAGTAAATAACATTTGTATATAAGAAATGAAATGCAGCATTCATGGAGATGGTAAGTTGTACGTTCGCATGGATGCTATATTCATTTATATTTCTTATTTAATGAAATAAACACATAATTACAAATTGGTATATTATAATTAAATTATAATATTAGATATAATTTCATGTACTCCATCCTTTATATGTTACAGATATGACATTAATGAGTTATATCACTTTTAGGTGGCAGTAGTTCGCACTTCCTCACATGAAATTATCATATTTACTAACTATGGAAACCATAAATGAATGATATAAATGAATAATACAGAAGCATAGAGAAAATATAAATATATTATATATCACATCTAAATAAAATTTTATATAATGGCCACCAAGAGAGGTGGTAAGAGATAATTGAATAATCATCATTTTGTGAGGCATTAGTACACTGTCCGTAGAAAGAGAATGTTTGTATCCATTAGATGGAGATATGTGGATGTTTTTTTAGAATATTTTTCATAAAAAAATACTAGTATATTTAGGATATAGTTTTTTTATTAAATAATGGAATAATGAGTGTTTAGGGGGTTGGACAAGGAAAATAAGAGAAAAGAACTTGAGAGAAGACGTTGCATTTAAATCAGGTAACTCTCTTTAGATTGAACCAAAAAATATCTTTAATTGTATTCTTCCTAGAGGAGTGATTCAGTGACTAAGAGAGGGATATTGTGATTTTATTGGAGATTTTTTTCGATTATCCAAGTGGATTGAGAGGTATGAGTAATGGGTTTTATGCGGTTACCTTTTATAAGAGGGAGGAGGGGTCTTTAAGAATGCTTGAAAGAATTATTTTATTATAAAATGATATTTAGTTTTAAAAGGTTTAAAATTTATTTAATATGAAGATAAGGTACATATAAGTCGAAAAAAAACCATCCAATAATAATTCGACAGGTTGTGGATTTTTTAGAATCTTTATTTTCTTGTTTATCCCTTTGATAACATATTTAACTTTTATCATGTCCTCTTATATATTCATACTATATGGTTAATATATTTACTATAAAATGCCAAGAGACCAAAAATGGATTATTTATGACATTATTTGAGTAATTTGGTAGAATAATATATTTTTATTAATATTTTATCATTTAGTAAAATATTAATTGTTTTAAAAACTCTTTTATTTCAAATTATATATTATTCATATGAAGGCTTTTGGAAAAATCAATACAAATTTGATTCTTTCGAACAACATTCATTAATTCAAGGATAACAAGTCATTATTATCCAAAAAAATTGTGTATTGGATAAAAATCCTAAAAATGATTTTAATTTAATATTTATAATATCATTTAATTGAATCTTTTATTAATGATGGAATTACTACATCACTATTATGTCATTGTTAAATTTATTTATTTAATGTTCAAAAATTATAAATAATCTAACCTGGTTTAGGAAATTTTTTTAACTTTAAAAATAATATATATAATTAAAGATATCACTTATATAAACACATATAAAGTTTTTTTACTAAAAGATAAATGTTTTTGTTACTTTTGTCTTTTCTTTAAATTAATTAATAAAAAGTGTCATTATCACTTCCTAGTGGCTCCATGAGGCCCCACAATCGACCCAAGGATTTCCTTGGTAGTAAATAACTCATAATATAGAGTAATTAAAAGTTTAAAAGTAATTAAATATTATTATAATATTATTTTTCACCCTTACTTACTAGATATTCCCTTTAACCATGGTAAATAAAATATTTATTCAAGTAAAAATTCATTATGTCTAAATATAAAAGATTCTTATTTACACAATAAGGACCTCCTAATTCAAAATATAGAATCCATTTCTATAAATTCAAAACACATAAGTTGTAAAAATTAATATAAAATTAATTTCCATTCTCAAAACAAAAAATGCGTGTTTTTATTCAAGAATAACTATAAAAAATCATCACTTTTTATGTTAAATTTCAAAGTGAAATTACTTCTAATGACAAAAATTGGATTAAATGGTAAAAATATAATCCAATTACACTTTAAAACCAATAAATATGACTATATAACAATATAAATAAATTAGATTAAAATTCATGTTTGAATTAAAATTCAGTATTTTCAGTATTCATAAAAAACTTAACTTTATTAGAATAATTCCAAAAATTTACGTTAATTTTTTTCCCTATTATAAAGTAGAAGTGTATTATGTCAAATGAAAAATATAAAAGTAATATACAGTATATTTAAATAGGGTTCACCATCAAAAGTCGTTAAATATACCTTTTAAAAATAATAGAGTATTTATGCTTTAAATTGGATTCATTCTCATTTTAAGCCTCTAAATTTTATTGGATTAATATTAAAAAATAACAACACATATATATAATAATATTGTTGTTTTTTTGTTCATTATCTCTAATTCAACATCTATGCATTAACTGACATTTAAAATTATATTATATTAATATTTTTCTGTATGACTCAGCCTTGTCTGCAACATGAGATTTCAGAAAAACACATTGTTGCATGCCAGTTATGTCATCTAACATATAATTAAATTTATAGTAAAATTAAAATATAATTCAAAAATATTAGTAAATATGAAAATTTCATATTATTTATTTACCTCGGATGTTTCAAACACAATCATAAATCACATCACAAGTATGTGGATAATAGTACATAAGATCAAGAAAATATGATTAATCAATTAATATCCCATCAGATATGATAATTCTAGATTAGTATTTTTTTTAACGTTTTCATCATCTATCCAATTATTAGAAGTTAGTGTACCAAAATTTTTAACCAAATCACCCCATAAAGTTTCAGGATAACATGTTCTTAATTAAATCGGTAATTTATTAATTTATACTTTGGAAAATATTTAATTTACCAAAAATTATTCATTCAGGATAAAATTTCCTAATTTCATGTTCAATATGAATTCCAAATTACATAAATCAAATAATTGGTTTTTAAAATATTCATTCTTTTTTTATCACATTTCATTTAATATAAATTTATCCCCATTAATTATCAAATTACTTATTAAAATAAAATTTCAATTCATTCCCTTATTTTTCGTAAATCCACATAAAAATTTGAGTTCCATTGAAATTTAGCATCCTCAAAATTCAAATTAAATTCTAAAATAAAACCTAAAATATTCACAATTACCATTTTTAAAATAAATTTAAATGTCATTAAAAATAAATAAAAAAACTGGGTTTAAATGTTATGGTAAATGCATATAGAAAAATTACATTTTATCGTATAGTCAACCAAATAAAACATACTACTAGAAATTAAAATTTATAGTAAATGAAATTCATATTATGTAATAAAATAGAAAATCAACATCCTAAACATTAAGCATTATGAACTTCAACAACATGATGATCTATCACACTCTAAGAATGAGAGAATATAAGATAAAAAATAAATCATGTGAGATTATATTCATTTATCAGAAGTATAATTAATGCAATCAATATTGACACGATCCACAAAGAGAAGAGGTTAGAGAAGAAAATTCCCCTCTTAAAATCCTCTAGGGAAAAAGGAATCATTTTACAGTCACATGTAATTGATTAGGTTTCAAACAAAAGTACATGATTTTTTTAAAAAAAATAGGTGATTAAATATCCATTCAATATTTTGTATATGAGACACATAGTTAAGATATATTATGATACCTATTTTTTATCCACACAGGTATTATATATAGGATACATGTCTTTGATTCATGGGTAGTTTATCCATTCCCCAAACATATAAATCCTTATATTCCAAGGGAACATAGTTTGGATGAGTGGCCAAATGGATCGGAAAAATTGTGTATTATAAAAAACAATTTAATATGAAAATATTAATCTTATAAAATCATAAGTGTTCCTAGAATTAAAAATTTTTCATTATATTAATAATATTAACAATAAATTGTTACCCAAAAATATAATCTCCTAAAATGATCCTATTGACAAAATATCTATGTAATATATTTATACCATTATCCATAATTTATATTATTCATTTAACTATTCATAACACTAATTTAACATGTCAATATGATATTTTTAATTACTTTTCCTTCAAATAAGGTGATGTTATTATAATATAATAACATTTTCATACTTAATAAAATATTATAATATGTTCTTGTTGGGATGATTTTACCATGTTCTTGCATTTTATGTAATTAATGATTAATTAATGTTTAATTTCAATAATATCATCTAATAATGAGGAAATTAAACTTTTTCATAATTAATTAATGGTAATATATCCATGTATATTGGTAGGTAAAATCACTCTTCTTAAAAAATTTAAATTTATTAAAAATATATTTATGTATTTATGTATTTTATTAAAACAATATCCAAAGGTTCCATGAAATTGATATGAGACTTCAAAACTAAATCAATTACATAACATAATAATTCATTAAAATTATTTATATAATAAAACCATGACTATTCATTATATTATTTATTGACAACAAAGGTACAATGAATACAATAACAAAATCAAAATTGCAATGTATATGAGATAGTTATCACACAACATGTGATTTTAATAGGAAAAATAAAAAATAGAGAATAAAACAATTTATGTACATTATTAAACAATAAAAGTTTACATACAATACAAATATATATTTAAAATATATATATAAACATTTATTACATAGGGGTTTACAATGTGTTCAAATATGTAGATTTATGAGGTAAGGGAATTCATAACTCAATTTCTCTTTGTTGGGATATATCACTTCATCATTTCATGGGTTAAAAAAATATTATTTCTATTATGAATTGTTTTAATTAAAAATGAATTTATTTAAATAGATATACATTTTTTTAAATGATCACTTCATTTATTGATCCTTACATATAATATTATGATCATTGTGGGGGTTTATTCTAAAATAGCTCCTTTTAATATGATTATTTAGGAATCGATTTCAAATTAATGAATTATAATTTTTTTCACTACTAACCCCAATATATTTTATAACAATATAGTCATTTTTCTATTTTTATGGAATTATTTCACTTTTTGATATCTTTGGTTCTCAATCCCATGAGAATAATTTAAATAAAAAAATTTGATATTATATCTACTTTTTTGGTAGGAATATTTTTTCCACACCTATATTATTTATTTTTCATCATGATTTTTATTTTTAATAATTAATTCATAAAATTTATATATACTAAATTTTATTTATTTTAAAATTGTTAAACATGATATTTTTATGACTCCAAAAAATGAATTTGTTTATTTTCATTACAAAATTGTGAAAATAAAATATTTTCTAACATTTTTTGTAGGAACATATTTTCTCACTCTTATGACTAGTATTGATTATTTTGTTTCCTTTTAAACATTTTATGATTTTTTAATATAATAAAAATCCACATAGTTTATTTTAATTTTTATAAATATATGGATTTTTTATTAAATTTTTTTGATAGTTATTTCCTTCCACATATGAAAACTATTTTGGTACACTCTATTTTTGTTTCCAAAAGAATAGTTTATTTTCATTATAAAATTATTTTTTTTAAACAATATTTAAACATTATTCTTAATTTTTCATTATATTTTTTTATATATATTTTACCTTCATCTTGTTATTATGTTAAAAAATAAATATGAAAGTAGTTTTAAATTTTTTTACTCTATTTTCTTCCATATTTCCAAATTTAGATTAGTTTATTAAAAAATATATTTTTTATAAATTGATGGACTCTATTCATCCATTATTAATTTTCAGGATATATGTTGGTTTTATGGATTTGGTTTTCTCTCATTTAATAAATTCTATGATTTTATATTCTCTATCAATCTCCATCATTTCTTTTACAGTATTATTCTACTTCACGTTCATGTCCACATGTATCATGAAAATATTCAATATGATCTATATATATTAGAATTTTTAGAATAATATAACAATGGATCCAATTGAACGGAGTTTACTAAGAGAGATATTCTACTGATTGGGGAATAATAAAATTCCATATACATGATTCAATACAGATATTTATTGATCACTAAAGAATATTAACTTTAAATTATTTACCCTTATTTTATATAATGAAATCAAAATTTTTATTTAGTTGTGGGTGGGAACCAAAATTACATATTTCTTGATTCATTAGATTGTCGCATGATATAAACAAGAATTAGTATTTCTTGTCTGTATGCCCAACTTTTTATAATGGATAAGAATGGGGCCTTGATGGAATGTAAATGATTTTCCAAAATAAAGAGTCAACTATAATATTAATTTTTATATAGTTACAAATTCCATCGTTGAGAAATCAGTTATTATTATCGAAGGGTTTTCTATGTTTTCTTTATTTGTTTATACATTCATTTTACATTTTATTAGTTATACGGATAATATTTTTGTTTATTAATCTGAAAATATTATTTATGCATTTTCTATGATGAAGAATTCTTCTCACCACCTATAAATTATAGTATTTTTCTTATTGAGGATGATTTTATTATGTAAATATCTACATACCTATATGATAAATTCATGTTCACTCAATATCATTGACTCTTATCATGTAGATAAACCCTTGCATAAATTTTATGTCATATTTTTTAATGATAAAATTTCAATAATTCATATATATTGATATTTTGAAAGATATTTTAATAAGTGTATCATCTGTGGGAATTTTTTATATAATTTAATGAAAAAATATTGAGTAATAAACGTTTAGTATAGTGGGACATATGTCTATCACATGATGTAGATAGGGGTTTAGTAATAAAAATGATAATTTTAATTCTATAAAACATCACACATTAATGATATATTGTATATAAGTTACTAGATACATTCTAATTATATTATAATAATAGATTTTGTGTTCGGATCTCATCATTTTTCATTAATTAATGATTGTAAATAGTGTATTTTTATAACCAGATATTAGTGTATGGTGTCTATTCTAAACTAATTGTTATCAGTTGAGGGTTTAAATAATATTAGAGGTTAATATGTTATTGTATAAGAATATTTGATGAATTCTTGACTCCATTTTGGGTAAAAAAATTAGGTTTTATTGTATTTTAAAATTCATTGGTTTACTTTTAAGGTCTTATGTTATGAGATTTTTAAGGGATTTAATAGATATTGAGAGACATATATTGTAATAAATGATTTATTTATATATAAACCATGGGATTAAAATATCAATTTATTTTTAATATATTGGATAAGAAATTTATTTTAGGTAAAATTTAATTTCACCAATAAAAATTTGAGTTAATATATGATATTAATAAAAGTCATTATGGTCATTTAATGAAAAATTGTAATTATATTTTCGAGAATATAACAATAACTTTTAGGGATTGATTGTAATTCGAATTCAATGTGAATCTTGGGAATTTTTAACATATTTAAGAATATTGGTGTTTTTTTGGTAGTGTCCAAGTGGATGATTATATTTGAAATATAATTATCAAGTAACTTTTTTAAAGTATATGATTATATGTCATAGGGAAACTAGATCTATTTGGAATAGATTAATATATTTTGGGTTCGAAAAGCATTTTTGCAGAGGTTTTGAGATATTTAAAGATCAATAATTTTTTAAATAAAAATTATGATTATATTTATTTAAATGTGATCAAATAATTTCGATAATTTGGGTTTGGAATTGTCTCATTAATAGTTTGAAGCATTTTAGGAATCAGGTATACTAAACATTGGGTATATTTTTTGATATTATGGAGATTAATGTATCACTTATTGACATTAATGAATATTAATATTCATTATTTTATTATCTTTTGTAAAAAATTAGGATTTTAGTAAATGAAAAGATACTTTTGGAATAAATTTTTCTTTTTTGGATCTTATGATCAACAAAAGTTTTATTATCATGATTTATGAATGGAAAAATATTTATTTTTTTCATCATATATAATATGATTTGAAGCCATGATATAATACGGTTGAACGAAAAATGAAGGATATATAAATCGATTTTTTGTGAAGAAAATATCACTCAGTTGATAATATATTATATTGGAAACTCAATCTCAAGTACGAGTCTTATAATGGTAGATACATAGTTTTAGAAATATTTAACTATGAAATATTATGTTTAATAATAGTAAACATGAAATTATTTATCATTATAATGTCTAAATATGATTGTAGTAATACATTATTATATATTACATTTTATGAGAAATTTTTTTCTTTTTAGGATTCAATATTTGTATGGGGGTGTAGCACCCACTGATTTTAATATGTAATTTTCTTCAAAATAATAATTATTTTTAATCATAAAACATTCGAAAAAAATTATAAGTGATATATTGTATAAAAATTAGTAAAATAAGAAGAATAAGAATTATAAATATAGTAAATAATAAGTTAGTATTAAATTAATATTTCATACTTTTACAAGATTAGTTATTAAAATAATTTAATGTCAATATGTTTGATTTCCAATGATATCTTAAGAGTTGTGTATTTTGTAATAATAAATTGTATTTATCATATCTAATAAAATAATAAAATAATATTTATTGTTTCCATGGGCTAATTAATATATTTATATTTACATAAATACTTAATAATTTAATGCATGTTTAAAAACATTTAACGCTCATAGGGTCTTTTCATAAATTTTTTTCATTATATGATAAAATTTTCAATAAAAGTATAAATTCATTAAAATTTGGAAATTTAATTTCATCATATTAAATTCTTCTTTTAATTCATAATATAAAAAATACTATTGGTTTGGTTTGTTGATTTTACCTAAAATGGTTAATTTTTGGGTGAATTGTTAAATATTACATTTTTTAAAAATATAAACATATTTTTTAAATTGTAATTTTATAAGAATATAAAAATCACTCATAGACAAAATACATTTTAAATTATTAAAATAAAAATATTTAAAATTATTATTTAAATTCTATAAACTTATTTTTTACATTTTAAAACCCGATCGATATTTTATAGTAATAACAAAAATATTTAAAATTGTTTTCTAAAAAAATGTTTTTTGAATATTAAATATGGTTGGGAATGACATTAAATTAACATAAGTTTCATTTTTCTATCCATAGGTAAATAAATATCATTATAATTAATACTATGTAACAATTTGGAGTAAAATCATTTTTATACTTTACAATAACTGTTTCTGAAAACATTTTTTTTTGCCTTAAATATTTATATCAAAAATGATTCATACAACCATTAAAATTTAATTTCTAAAATTTTATTTCCTATTAAAAATAATTCATTTCTATTTAATTTATAATTTTCATTTCGATTTTTTATAATATTATTGTTCTAAAGTAAATGATAGTTACCTTGGTAATGGTTAAATGAGATAAAATTAAATAAAACCATGTGATAAAAACCAAAATGTCACATAATCATATCAATAACTTCAAAAAAAATAGTTTATTAAATAATATATTAGATTTTCACTAAATTTTGGCTTATTTTGTGATAAATGACCATGAAAAATACATTTATATAAAGTTAATGATAAGAGTATTTATACAAGTGACACCCCCCACACTTATAATAGGACTTCACCTCTCCCCACTTCTCTATCGTAAATGAGAAATTTATATTGATAAATATATAGAAATTAATAATTCATAAAACCATTGCTCAATAAATATATTTTATATTCTTATCAAAAGACAATCCCAAGATTTCTTATATAAACATAGAAAGTATCACACCCACAATAGAGTTAATAATCATAACAAATAACATTCAAGTTTCTTTTTTTCATAAAAAACTTTAAAATACCCTTTAAAATATTAAAATAATTACATATCTATAGTTACGTAATTAAAATGATGTCATATTAATGATAAATATATCGTCTACCTTATTTTCATCTGATGAAAAATTAAAATGTCTCTAATGTGTATGTATGGACAACTGCAAACATCAACGACATCTATCATTTTTTAACACTCCCTCACATGGTTTATTATAAATTAATATATTATTTTCAAAATATTATATTGATACCATAATTTGTATTTTTTAAATATTATTCCTTGTCAATTTTATCTCTCTCAAATTCATTAAAAAAATTTACTCATTTTATATAAGAATTATAGTATCAATGGGTGCAATATTTTATTTTTCATTACCACCATTCATGGCCGGTTAAAAATTAAATTAAATTGTTAAATATAACATTTATAACATTATTAATATTTATATGGTAATATTTCTATTATATATATTATAATAATAATTTAAGGTCGCTATAAAATATTACGATAAAAAAGTAGATGTCCGAGACACTTTCTCGACAACAAATTTATACTATTCTATTTAATTTATATTTTTCATACATACCTTTCATAAATTACATAAAACATTAATAATATTTTTTAAAATTAATTATTTTTCTATAAAACTTTATTTCATCACAATTAAATAACATTTTCTTACTCATTCAATAGTTATAATATATTCATGTTCGGTGGATTTTACAAACTACATAAAATATGTTACAATGTTTATTTCATTAATCGCTATGTAATGTTAAATAATATTAATATAATTAAATAATTATGAATTATTTATCATTTCAAAATTATTTGAAAATAATATACGAATGTATACTATTAAATAAAATATACTTTATATTTAAATTTATAGCAGAAATGGATTTAGAATAATTTTATGAATATCTTTACTATAAGTTTTATGTAATTTATATTGGACTTAATAACTCCATCATCCACATAATCAATATTTTTTTGTACATTGTAAACATTATTGAACCATATACATGATGGAATGACCAAAGCCTCCAAATTGTATGTTACATGGGATACAAGATAGTAAACACACATAAAATTGATGAAAATAAGGAATTATTAATAAATGTGTAATATGAAATTATATGTGAATTGTACCTAGTAATAAAAATAATTATAATTTTAGTATATAATATTAAAAAATATATATTAATTATATAAAATTTTACAACATGTTTAACCAAGAGGGAATCTAATTTAAGAAGATTCTTAACTCAATATATCATCATCGGTTAATAACACTTCTGTATTATCGTTGTTAGGGAAATTTAATGTTTGTTATAACCTATTATTATTATATATTATATTTTAGCTTTGTATATGTCATTAATTTATTTTTAAAATAACATATGCATTGGTTCATACTTATTTAGAATGTTATTATAATTTAAGGGTTTTTTTTTAATCTATATTTTTATAAAGATTATTATATTTCAAATTCCATTAATGAAATTGAGTGTTATTTAAATTAGAAAATGAGACACTATTTGGTTAGTTAAACGTGTGTAAATTGTGATTACAAAAACTATCTTTCATGGGTCATGTAATCAAAAGAAGGTATATATGTGTACATTTTAAAATAATATGTTATTGAAGAATAGAAACACTAATCACTATGTTAGTTTTCAATAGTTTTCATGGTGTTGTTTGAAAATATCAATAATTTTGAAGAAATTTCACATTATTATCAAATCATCTAACCATGTTTACATGGGATGGAGTAAAGATAAGTTATATATGAGAAATTTCTAAATACATTACCATTAAATCAAGAAATAATTTAGTGGACTATTAAAGAACAATAGATCATGTTATTCTATCATTGACATGGATTAGGAGGGACAAAATATTACAAGATATGAAAATGATTGATATATAAAAAATAAGTAATTTAATTTAATCATAAATTATGTAATTATTAAAAAAAATCATCTTCTTGAATATCACAGAGGATTAGAATTATGATATTTTGAAATAAAAGAATATTAGATGTATTTTGGAATTTAACATTGATAATGGAAGAACTATATCATTTGGTAAATGAATACGTGTCCCATAAATACAAAAATTGAAGAAGGATATTATTAAATATTTACTGAGAAAATTACACCACATTATCATTAGAAACATGAAGATATATAAAGATATTAATAAAATTCTTTATCAGGACAACATGAAAAGGGATATTATAGAGTATGTATCTTGATTCATGGTATGTCATTATGTAATGGAAGAGATAAATAATAAAAAGTGGATAATGTTGTTAATACCATTATAATTATAGAAAATGTATAAATTCATGACATATATTGCCTCTATTATACACAGTAATATTAAGGGATATAATTACATCTATCGATTGTTGGACCAACTAATAGAGTTAGTCAAATTTATATATATTAGAGAGGATATCACACTCAATCGACTTTCTATTTTTTTATAAAACATTAGTGGTAAGAATACATGAAATACCTTTTAAATTATATAAAAATAGATCCCATTTTTATATGAATATTCAAGAAGAGTATTAAATTATAATTTGATATAGAAATGACATTTTTTTTTACTTAACATCATCAAGTAAATTATAAATCTGAAAATATCATCCATATATTGGATGATATACTAAAAACATAATGTATATATTTCAATAGAATGTGGTAACCAAAGTTTCATGAATTTGATTTTTCATATTATAGTAGTTTTCAACATAGTATTCAAATAAAAACATACGAGAATATATGTTGGAAAATATAAAGAGCAATGACATAATGTGTTAATGTCAGAAAAAATTTAGGACCTGATATTTTCTTTGATGTAGTAGAAATTTAAAAAATATATATTAGTATAAGAATGTATAATAGATTCAAAAAAGTTATTCTATTGAGAATCATCAAAATGTTATAGAATATAAAGATGGTGATTGTGAATTTCAATTAATATCACATAGGAATATTGATGTTAGGCTTATGATTCAATGGGCGTTGAGACATTGATACATCATTCCAATTGAGATTTACGATCACATAGGGATAATAGATTATATACTAAAATTTAATCTAAATATATCATAGGAAAAATATTAATTTAACTTATCACTTTTGTTGAATAACATACTAGATCGATTTCATAAACTGAACTCAAAATTTATTCAATTGGTACATGATCTCTCATATACACAAGAAAATTATTATATCCAAGATCAATGTAGAAAATGTTTTTGGAACAATACCTCTTATATGGTTATGTTATAAGGAGAAATAATATGTTTGAGGAAGTAACATGGGAACCTGAATGTTTTTGGGGAAAAATAAACCCCATAATTTTGATTTGAGTAATAATTTTTTAGGATAATAATTTTTAAAGATGGTGTAATGAAACATCTCAGGATTTTACTACGTATTTTCACATTAAAAATTTATTTCATAAAAAGCATTACTTCACACAAAACATTGAACTAAAATAAACCATGATATGATTATTAAATATGTTCTTATAAAATATCAAATAATTTTCTTGGTATAAATATAAGTTACCACATTATGAAATATACATAAAAAACAAAAAAAATGATATCAAGTAGTGGGAGTGTTCCTTTTCTGTATAATTTTTTCAAGCATGGAACATATTTTGGGTAAATAGAGGTTTTCTCTAGTATAAGACCATGTTTTAGATAAATAATATAATATTGAGTAAAATATTATATGGTAGAAGATAAATCCTTGAGAAATAACTTTTAGATATATGTGTTGTTGAATCCCCAACCACGACAACCACAATTTCTTATCTTACCCATAAATCTTATACTACGGCCTTTAAGAGAGTTATATGTAAAATTTTGGATAATATAAATATTTAATTAAGCAAATAAATTTATTTATCATTATTTTATAAATATTTTAAATGATGAAATTGTGTCTATAAATATATAGTAAATATTAAATAAATTTTATATATTATGAATGATATAATTTGATATTTGAAATTCATAGTTTTGTAAAAGAATTATAACATTCAATATAATTTGTATTTTTTCTACATAAAGTAAAATAAAAAATTTCTTTTATTGATGAAACATATGTATGAAAAAGATAAAAAAAATTTATAAAAAAATATAAAATTTTTTATAGTGTCTTAAAATTTGATCATTTTATAAAATTTGGTATCTTCAAATAAATTAAAATTTTGTGTCAAAAATAAATTTCCCATATCTAAAAAATATTTGATACTATTGATTTAATATTTGGAATAAGCCCAATGAAATTATCTTTGGGTTAGTGTGTTATATTTATTAAATAGTTAAATTTTATTGAACATTATAAATATTTTAAAAGTATCAAATTTTATAATATTATATATTAAAGGTTATTTTTTGTTAATAAAATAAATATGAAAATTTTATAAACCCCATTACAATAGAGTCACTCTTCCCTTAAAATTTAATAACATGTGGAGTCAAAATATGATTATATAATACTTTTTCAATAACACACCCTCTATATCAAGATAAATACCAACCTTCACCACCTCAATTCTATAAACATTATAAATTATTTATTTGGCCCAAAATCAAAATAATTCACTCCATAGTTTTCATTCCCATTTCCTAGAGTTTTTATTCTCAAAAAAATTCAATTTATAGGTTCTTTAAGGTGTATTCAAATAGTTAAAATCCAATGGACGATGTAATCTTCTTAATAGATCTCTATTAATCTATTATAATCTTGCATACTACAAATGTATTCCATAAATATAGAATAATGATATAAGTTTCATTAATATACCATAATGTTATTATTATAAATAAATAACCCTTATATACCTTATTTACATGTATCACAATGTGTTTTTTGAATAACACTATGATCGATAACTTTCTTAACATGTATCACAACAATTTATGTATCTTGGGATATATTATAAAAATAATATTATTTTAATGTGACCAACATAAAATATATATTTAATAGAAGGGTATGAATATTATTAACTACATTATTATATATATTATTTCCAAGCCTGATATAAATCTACTAAATAATTCTTATGAAATAATTAGTCAATTTTCAATAATGTTTTTTTGATTCATGAAATATAATTGCTTCTGAAGTGTTTTATATAAATTTTTTCAGCGTATATTATAAATAGTTTTAGAAATTTTTTTAAATTGTTCATTATAATATATATATATATATATAATTTTTTAAATCATGATATCAAAATTATATTAGGTTTAATTTTTGTGATTTTTTTGAATAGTTAAATTTTTTGTGAATAGTAAGGAATCCTAATTCCAATAGAACATTCATTAATTATAAATAATTTTTTTTAATTTGATAATTATGTGAAAAAATATATTATATATAATATATTTAATTTCATATTAATTATAATTGTACTTGACTTTGTTATATGTTGACTTTTGGGCATAAAAAGACACATTTTTGTTAAAATACATTTTTTCTTGAGTTTTATGAATTTATATTAAAATTGATTTATGAAAATTATATCAATATAATTTAAAGATTTATATTCCATATTTTTAATTTACGTTTTTAATTTAACTAAATTTCCCCTTTTATTTTTTCTCATTATGAATAATAACCCAATTAAATATTTTTCACCATGGAAAGTTAAAATCTGGTAACTATTGTAAAACTATTTTCATAAGGACTAAAAAATGATCCTAATAATTGCAGTTATTTCATTTTAGGAGTAAATTTTGTCCATAAGAATCCCAAATTCAAAATATTATTATTCCATTTGTCATTGATTCTGACCATTTTAATATTTTTGCAAGGGATAAAGGGAAAAATGTCTCAATCTTAATTTTTATGTCAATAATATTGACTGAAATATAAAAAAATATTATGTTATTTTATTAATTATTACTTATAAAATAAATTATTTTTTATCATGCTAATTTTTCTATAATTTTTAATGATGAAATAATACCATAAAATTCGTACACAACATCCACACGATATTTATTAAATTTATAGATAAATAAGGTAAATGATTACAAAAAACTACAAATAATATTATTTAGGTAATTTTAGTTCCCCAAATAATTTTATATCTCAAAATAAAAAATTATATATTTTTTTAAAATATTATATTCTATTTCAATGGACATGAGGTTTGTTTCAATTTCAAATAAAATGTACATTTTCAAGAATGAAATTAATGATATTTTAGGTTAAATCATATATGATTAAATTATTTAAAAATCATAAATATATTTTAATTTTAAAATTAATTTTCCAAATTTTATAAAATTTAGTCACGTTTCCATTTGTTATCCAATTATCAACATATAATTAAAAATAAACCTTTAATATTTAGAAATTCATTAACATGGATAAAGTTAAACTTGTTAAACTTGGTGACTATCCAAAAGATAAGGATAAAAATGATATTCAAACTTAAATAAATTCTATTATATGAATATATTAATATATATAATCCATATATGCTAATAATTATCATTTTGAACCATTTTTAATTAGTTTGAAACTTATTTTATTATAATATTTCGTGTGTTTCCAAATGGGACATTCTTTATGTTTTATAATAATTAAATTTTACTAAATGAATTAAAATAACCAAAAAAATTATTTGCATCAATTATAATGGTATATAGTTTATAATATTAATCATAGTACATTTATGGGTCAATTTTTCTTTTATATAAATTTTCATTAACCCTAAAAACTAAAAAATATTTTTATCATTAAAATTTTTAAATGGTTTAATTGGGTTTAAAACAAATATATACGACTGATAACAAAATATAATATTTTAAAATTTTCATTGGATGATTATATTTTTAAAAATATTCATCCAATAATAAAATTATATTATTTTGGATCATTGTTTCCATAAAAAATATATATAAAAAGTTATTATTTTATGTAATACTATGACAGCCCCCTAATTATAATATTGATCATATTATTCTTTATTATTCTCACTTAAACCCCTTTTGTTTTTAAATTTCCCAAAAAAATCCACTACTTAAATAAATCCCCATTTCCTAGAATCATTTTTATCCTAAAAAATTAAGATTTATATTAGTTTTGACATTAAGAGGTTTTCAAAAGAGGATGAATTGTTCATTACCAAGCATTTTCATTTTATATCTTCATATACATCATTGATATATTCTTACAACATGATGAAATAATAATAATAACAATAATATATATTATAATATGTTTTTATTTTTATGTAATAACCTATATTCATCTTCTCTTCCATCAAATCAGAAGTGAAACCATTATTTATGTATATGGCGTAATACCGCCCCATGAACTGATGTAATTCGTTTCCCATCGACCACACTTAAGGATGGTTATAATGATTGATTTAATGTAAATATGTCATATTCCTGATATATTTAACATTATTTAATGATTATGAATCATTAAATTTATTATTATTTTATCCATTGAATTGTGATAATGTATTTCAAGCATCTGTGAGGAATACGACTTCCAGGAAGTGATGTGATTGATTTTTCATAACCATATCACATAGAATATATATATAAGTGTATCAAAATAAATAATATTATATTTTTAATATAATAATCATAATTGATATATAAAATAATACTCTTATTTTCTCTATCATGATCTTTGGAAAATAGAAATGTTAAACCGGTGTACAGATTACCTATTATCTCCATGAATATAATTACATTAAGTTTCAATAACTATATTTCTTGTTTTTCTAAAATAATAATTAATATATAAAAATTATAATTATCTCATGATTATTTTTTTGGGGACTAAGGAATAATGAACTCTTTTAAAATATTCAACCAACGAAGTCATTTTAGATATATGAGATGAATATCAGGTAAAAGTATGATGTGAACTTGATTGATTAAGTAATTGAATATGACATAACATTAAATAAAATAATTGGAATAAGGATCATGAAAAAAATAATATTTACGTAAATATATGACATATATTTAATATTTTAGAATATATTGATATTTGTTTCTGAGTTGGACTTCAAATAATTTATATATTATATTAAAATCTTCATGTTAAATTATTAAAGGTATTATTTTCAATATATTTTTGTTAAATACACATATTCCTAAAATTATTTAATTAATGAACTTATAATGAGCTGTATTAATTATAAATGACATTTTATGTCAAATATGACTATCTTTAAAAGGTTTTTAAAAAGAATAATTTGATTTATTAATAAATGAATGGTTATACAAATAATATAACAAGAATGATATATTTTATCATATATGAGCTAAATAGTTAACAATTATTAGTAACAATTATTTGATTTTTATCACCCTTTATAATAATTATTCTTTTAGTAATTGAAAAAATATATTTTAATTTATAGTGTATTTTAGAAAATAGTATTAAATAGAATTCATATTTCAATAGCCATAAATATTTAATAACATTTGTAAATAATATTTTAATGAGTGTAATGTTAAAAATTGAAATATTTTGAATGCATTAATTATTTTATTGTTTTTTGAAAATTGTATATGAGGATGAGTGGTTATATTAGGTAAATGGATAGTTTGTTCTGTAATCAATGAAGGACGGGTGGTTTCTTAAAAAACAGACATGTGGGTAGATGATATTCTTCTAGTAAATTGGTTACTAATTATATCGGTAGTCACCCGTACCAGTCATTCCAATGTAATCATATTTTTTTAGGTGATATAAAATTTATATAAGGAGTTACCTACATGATTTATCTATAATTTCAATGAGATTTTATGGAAATATTATGATTTCATAATATTTTTTAATGAACATATATATAAAATAATGAATATTCTATTTCTAAAAGGGGAAAAGTATACCATTTTTCAAAATAAATAACACGTTTCACATTATTTCAGTGAAAATGTTATGGGTAGAAAGTTTGAATTTTTGATTACTAAATTGTTTATTTTTATACAAAATTTTATTTTGAAATGGGATATTGGGTATTTTATTACTCTTTATGCCCCATTATGATATTTTTTTCTTCATCCAATGTTTTATAATTTCTTCCAAATTGACTAAGGATGAGTAGGAAAAATATAATGATTTAAATCTCTATTATAGAGATTTATCATTAAATAAAACAACATATTTTAATGATATATGTTTTTAAAATTTATTTATCATGTTTTTGAAATAAATATATATTGAGTTGAATTTAAAATTTTAATAACAAAGTTTTTTATAAATAGTTTAGTAACTAATTATATAAAACCAAAAAAATAAAATATCCTTAGGATTTCATCACTATGAAATCATGACAAAAAACTCAATATTATGTAATGTTTATGATTTGGTACTTATAGTTTTTAAAATAATAAATATTTATATAACATTATAGTTTATGATGTTATTTGATAATATGTTAATAGGCCAATATATCCAAAAAAATATATTATATTGAGGATAATAATGGTTATATTTTATAAATAGAAATATTTGAATATAAGATAACATTGTTAAGGATATCTTAGTGTTAATTATTCTCATTAGATGATTCACTATTATATTATTCAAAAACTCACACTATCTTTTATTTGATTTTTAAAATCAATGGTGCTAATATGAACTAAACAAGTTATAAAATTGATGTATAGTGTGGTGGTTTTCTAAATGAAAAACTGAATGGAATGAGACCTATAATGAAAATTGTAGTAATTATTATTAAAATTATTTCATGAGTTTTAATTAATTACATGAATATAGGTGAGTTTCATAATGCATAAAATATTATAGAAATGATGTTCAACTGATTTTTAGAAAATAAATATCATAAAGGTAAAAATATACAGTGTTACATGTTTTAATAATGTATGATAAACCAACCAAGTAAATTTATTAAAAGAAATGTAATATGTTTTTATATGGTAAAGGATGGTATTGGAGAATAATTTAATAAGAAAAAACTAATGATTTGAGTTATCAGAAATACAATAAATGATGTTATTTAGTATATTTAAAATGAATGGATTAAATTTGGGTTGTATGGGAATTTTCAAAAAAATTGGCCAAATGGGAAATCTAATGAACGAGTTCAGCAAGATTGTTTAGATAAAATTTTTTCAATGCCTAATGTCATTATATTTGAAGATGTGAAAAATAAGAATGATATATGAAATTGATGGATTATTTTTTTAATATGTTTTGATATTGTAGATTATTAGGACTTCATTTTTTCTAAGGAAATAATTAAGGAAGAATAATATGAAAATATTTTTGAAAGTGTTTTCGGTAATTTTGAATTATTATGTTTTCTAGATATATGTATTCAAGAGTTATGTTGTAGTGGAAGATTTAATGATGATCATAAATTTAAAATAATTAATAAACATTTGGTGTTGTATGTGATGAGAGTAAATTAGAGATTCTCTTTTGTTCTTAATAATGTTTTTATGTATATGTAACCCTTTTTATTAAAATACATTTTAATGAAATATTTTTGAGGAATAATTTTCAATTTATTTTTTGCATAGGATTTGAATTATATTGATTAACAATAAGAATAATTAGATATTTTATGATGAATTAATTATGGATAATTGGGATAACAAAGTTATTATAAATTTTTAATAAAAAAGTTATTATAAATATTTAATATCAAATTTATTATATTGATAACCATAGGATTGATAAGTGATTTTGGGATAATGTGATTGGTTTTTTGGGTAATATTTTCTATTTTTGGAATATAATATAAATAAAGAAAATGGGATTTTTTTTATATGATGGGATTTTATTTTAGGGATAATAATGAATTATGTTTTTTATTTATATATAATTTTATTGTGAATGTGAGATAAATATAAAATTAATAATGGTATAACATATGACTAATTTTTCATGATTTTTGGTTTTTAAAATTGTTAAAAATATTTTCAAAAAAATTAATGTTCGTTATTGTTGAAAAAAATAGTCTGAACAATTTGTAGTACTATTGAATATTGGTGATTAATATATTATTTTTATAAATTATTTTTATTCATTTTTTGAATTAACTAAACATGTAAAAATTATTTTGTTTTTGAAAAATATCCTACAATAAAAGAAATTTATTTCTATACATTTTGGATATTGTGATATATTATAAGTTAAAATTATTTCTTCAAGAATGACTAATTAACATTAAATAATAATTATTTAGAGACAAATATAAGAATATAGTGGAAATTGATTTAATAATGAAATTATATAAAAAAAATTATTATATAATCTTATGTTCTTAATATAATTGTTTAATTAATTACTAAAATATATAAATGGAGCTTTAATTAATATTTTTATCATGTAATTTTTTATGAATCGATGGTATTTTTTACACCACTTGGGATTACAGTTTTGTTGGTCAGAATGTTTTTCATTATCATTCACTTTTTTATTTCAAATTATCTCCTCCATTCCCCATTGTTATTTATACATCATACGTTTCTTTAATGTCTATATTTTTACTTCTCAATAATTTTCACATATTTGGAAACATAGTTATATGTTATTCCATATGTCCTTGATATTTCACCATACCTCTTTTCCAAATCATATTTTATTAAACCTTTTTATTATGTGGGATTTAAATAAAGGAATTTTATAATATTATACCTCTAATTAAACTGATAAATTTTATGGATGAAATTTATTAATTTTGTGTAGAATTTAACCACATTATTTTCTAAAATAATACAATAATATATTTTTTTAACATGAAACATCGAGCATCATGTGACATGGTTTATATTATAATTATATTATAATTTAGATATTTCATTATAACAATGTCAGTGAATTTGTGGGTATGAAAAAGATTAACACAATTTATATATATATATATCAATCTCACACTCAATAATAATTTATTAATAAATTTTTAAGAAATAATATATCAATTTTCAATAATGTTATTTTAGTTTTTAAAAATATGCTCTATTCAAAAAAATTATTTTTTAATGAGAGAACATTATAATTTATTTATTCCTACTATAATATTTTTTCATAAAAAATTATCATTATTTAAATAACAATATCAAAAAAACATAGAGTGAATTTTTTGGGAAGTCATAAAAGGATTGTTATTTTTAGTTTATAGTAAAATATAAGGTTTTTATAAAACTGTGATTTTTTTAAATTAAAAAGAATTACTATTTTAATACCCCAATATTTAATGAGATATATTGTTTTTAATTTTTTTATGCCTTCTGTTGTATGCTAAACCAATATTATCTTGCACTATACACAACACCTTATGATATTGCAGTATACAGAACAAAATACTTGGCTTGTGTTTCACAAAATTTCAATTTCTTTTGATAGAATTCATCTCAAACAACAATGAGTATATATTTTTTCAATGAATAATTGAAATAGGTTTGTATTATGTTATAGAAAACACCAGAGGAATATTTCCCTACATGCAACACGGATATGGCTTGTGATACATGCATGAACGACCTTCCTCGGTAGCTTCCATAGTACGCAATATTAAGTTTCACTAAACAACGATATGTTATTATAATATTATTTTGAACTACCTGTTATGAATAGTATTAACAAAAATTTTAATTTAATAACATTATCATTCACCTTACACATTTTATAGAACATGTTATGAGAATAATATCATTTTTTCGGATAAAATATTTATTTTTTAAAAAATGAAGTTTTGTCGCCTTTTGATGGCACACCCATTTTAAATCTAATTTTTTTTAAATCATTATATGTCCAATCTGATAAAACAAACGTATAACTTTGAATTAGGATATATGATATTACATTGGATAAATTTTTTATATTTTTTAATGACTTTTATATTTTGATGAATAGTAAAATTACGCTAAATTTTATTTAAAACCAAATTTTTTTATTGATATAATTTATATTGTTAAATTATAATATTGAATATTTTTGAAGTAAAAATAGAATATCTTTTTACCATTTAATATAATTTATGTCATTATCATTAATTTTACATTGAATTTCTAGGTAAAAACATTTCAATCTTTTGCCATGTTTTAAAAAAAATCTGTTTTTTAAACAATGAGATTAATTTTAAATTAATTACTGTAACATCTGTATTGTGAATATGGAAAAATGCATTCCATGTTTGGAATAATTAGGTCAAAAATATGTTAATAATATACTTTTATTTTTTGGCATTATGAATAGTAGATATGTTAAATTTTATTTACAATAGTTAAAGGTAAATCAGGAATTAAGGGTAAACATAAAAATATAAAATTTTCCAAACACTTGTATTATATAATTGGAGGATTATATTTCAACCTAAAATATAATTGGGTCGAATTTGTATTTATTGAAACCCACATGGATGTTATTGAGACATTTAATATATTTTATGTAAAGGAAAGTGAAATATGTCTCACTCAAACGTTAATAAATAAATTATTTTTAATTTAAGGTTATATAGAATATAAATTAGATTATAAATACACATTTCAGAGAAAAAATTTTTTTCTTTATCATGGTTAATTATTTGTAATTTTTAAAAAATATATAATTACATTAATAACTTATACATTAATGATGCAGAAATTATTTATTTAGTGAAAAATCAATAATATTTTTTTTATTAAAATAATAATACCCATCAAAATGACAAAAAACATGACAAATCCATATTGGTAGAGTAAATATAAACCATAATCATACAAGGGACTACCTAAGGACCATTTGGAGACCTATAAAAGTGATTATTACATTTATATTATTTTACTTTAAATGATGTCAAAGTTGTCACCTTCATAATTTAATTAATATAACATTTTAAAATTTGGTGTTTTAGAAGATAAATTTTAGTATTTTTTTTTATAAAATATGAAAGATTTATATTTTTCACAGTATTTTATTTTTAATTTTTATGAAACAAATAAGTATATTAAATAATAATACAAAAATTTTGTAATAATTATTTTATTAAGATAAATATCAAATAAATGGATGTAAATTTTTATAATAAATATTATATGAATTTATAAATGTGCTATACATATTTTCACGATGAATATGACATGTTATAAATTTATTAAATTTTTTTTCAAATATATCTTCTTTGTGGATTTTATTTAAATTCAAATAATTGAATATTGTCAAAATTGACAGTATTGATATTTTATAAATATAACATATTATTAAATTGAATAAAAATTAAACAAATATTTAAAAATTATAAATTTAACATTATATGGTCTAAAATGTCATCATATATCTAATTATAGACAATTCACAACACATAAGTATGTTTTTATAACAATATAAAATTTAGAATATTATTACAACAAATAAAATTAAATAGATTAAATATGGATAAATTAAATTGATAATGTTAAAAATAAATTTCAAACATGTCTAAATTTTATTGGATGATGATATTAAAACCCTATATCGTCACATGTTCTAATTTGAGTCATTTTTTAGGTTTTTATTTGGGTTTTGTGTTTATTATAAATTAATATTTCAGAGGATTCAAAAAGATCCCCTCTCCAATCTTATAAAACTGTACATCCTCCCTCTTCTCTTCTCCCCATTTTTATCATTCAAAAACGGATACACCCTATCCATTTCCCTTCTATACGTCCAAAAAAACATACTAGTGGTCCTGGTCTTCTTCAAAGACCAACATTAGTGTCATAAGAGGAGGTTGAGAAGAGGAATGTTGAAGAAGAGGTATTATCCTTTATCGATTCTTTCAAACATATTCATTCTTTTACATCCTCTATAGGATTTGTTTTATTATTAAGTAATAAATACAGTATAACTTGTATAAAAATATTTTATTATGAATATTAAACAACCATATTCCATCTTTTATCCATTCTATAAAAAAGGATATCACCATGTGTGCGTACGTACGACCTACTGTCACCACGCTGCAGTGTAATACGTATTTCATCACCAGCATGCTTGGATGGTTTTAATGATGAAATAAAGAACTATATATAGATTATTATAAAGTTATATTGATTCTAAAATATTATACACCATAAACTTTAATACAAATCAATAATCATGGGAATGATATCGTTGCTCGTGCGTACGTACGACCTACCATCTCCAAGATGTGATGCGATTCATTCTACATGATCTTAATTGGGGAATGATTATATAAATAAATTTACTGAATAAATATGATATATATTATAATAATAACATTCTCTAAATGATATAACTATAACCTAAAATGGGGAATAATTATTTATTTTCAAAACATGCACAAGAACATAAATCAGTTGACATCTGAATAATGAGTAACAATGAAATGTTAGTAATAAACAGATATGAATATGACCATATATGAAATCAAAAAAATGACTATGATTATAGAATAAGTAAATGTAATTATTTAAATCATTATATAGGATGTTTTTATTTGTACAAAGCATCTCAGACCTAATGTGAGGGAAAATATCACAATCTAATTTTTTTCCAAGATTGTTTATACTATAGTATTTACTAGGGAATATTTAACATCCACATCCATGTTTCCTAAATATTTAATATTATTTCTATATTCATAAAAAATTTAAATACAATTTTAAAAATTGGTGAATCTTTATTATTAGATACGAAAGTAATCGTTTGTCGTTTTCAGTATGAGGTTCTTTTAGACTTTTCCTGCCAAAGTACGAGAAGAATTTCATTTAACTTATAAGGAATTAACGGATTTTTATGGTTTCATAATGCATTATTTATATGATAATTTCTATAAATGGTTTCATGATTATTTCCAACAAAATTATTTCCTTTTCAAATTGCTTGACATTTTGATAAAAGAAGCTGATTCTGAAGAAGAAAAGGTATTTTCCTTAAGAATTCATTTCAATTGTTTTATCAAAACTATTTTCCACATAATATGACATTATTCAATATAGGTATATTTCAAGAATAATTTCACTATTATATACAAGTTTCAATTTTGTTTATAATGAAGTGATATCCATTTATTTTATATGTATTATGTTATGATGGAATGATGTTTATGAAACTCATTTTATTCGTTAGGTTATAATGAATGATTTTTGTTTATTTTGTTGAACCCATTAGAATGATTTCATTATGAGATGGGTGGGACCTATATCTCCATCCAATGAATTGGTAAATATGTATATCTCATGATATAGATATGGCTGGAACGATAAGTAAATCTAGTTCAGTAATAAAGGGTAGAAATGACAAGTAAACACAGTTCAGTAATGTACTTCATCCATTATAATGGTCTTGGAAGAAATGACTTGGCTACTATGGAAATTATAATATGATCTTACTAGTTTTCCAAAATTACATGATTTATTCCAATGCTATTTTTCATGGTTAATGTACTATTATGATCCATTCATTATGAACTTCCAAGATATATGTCGTTGCTGAATATTTTGATGTTTCAATTTTATGTTCATGATTTTACATTCAAATTTTTATGGATTGTATTATGTTCTTCATGGTTACCCTTAACATGAATTTGAGCTCACCCTTTCAAGGTTTTATTTTTTAATTTTTCCAAGATATAAAGAAATGTTTTAGGTAACAAAACAATAGCGGAATATATTTATTGGATATGTTGAAGTTCTTTCACCATAATTAGAAGATTATTTTCTGATTTTCCAAAAAAAATAAACTATTACGGTCCATGGGTGTCTATGTATTACGTATTCCACAAAAGTAATGTAATTTCCATGTTCGTCAAGCTTGGGTATCTACAGTTGGTATTAGAGGAAAGTATTAGTCAACATTTTGAAACTAGTATACGAAAACATTATTGAGTTTACTGGAGATGTCTCTAAGGTATGTTTATGGATGTCCCTATGTTTAAGTATAAGTATATGTTATAGTGTTATAATTATGGTAATGATAACTAATAACCTAGTATTAAACCAAATATGTCAAGGATTGAATGTACTCCCCCTAATTATGTTGTTTTCCTAGTGTTATTTTTTCCTCTCAATCTATTATTTTTGGGTTTCAGAAAGTGGCTGGAAACAGGAAGATTCATGTTAATGGGGAATATGATGGACAATGTGATGATATTATTCATTAAAAACCAAATGAAATGGGATTTTTAAGGTGAATCACCATTATTATTCCTAATCATAAATCTCATAATATGATTAATATTCTCAACATTGGTAAGTCTCCTGACTCAGCTAATAAGTGAAAGACGGAGTTTCATGATGATCATATAGGAAAACAGTTAAATTTTCCTCTTGTAAACCATGTGGTAATAGAAATAAAGGAGAATGTTTCAAAGGAACTAGAATATTATTTGGGTGTGGAAAATAAAGACACAAAGACAGAGATTGCAAAGGAAATGTATCGGCTAACACAATGGAAAAGGATAGTGGTATTGCTAAGAAATAAAAAATAGTTAAATGTTTTAAATGTATAATGTATGGGAATTATGAAAACCAATTCCCAAAGAGAAAATCTCATGAAGAGAATCAGCATGGTAATATGGGTAGTATTTATTTTGATGATCATAAAGAGACTACAAATGATATATGAGATGAAAGATGTGTTGAGGAATAAAATGATGAATCTTGGCCAATGGTTTATAAAGGTAGTGGATTTATTGAATGATTATCAAGAGTAATGTTGTATAAGTAATTTTTTGGTACTATGGAATAAAGAAACATCTAAGGATTGTTAAAATATTTGTTTTCTTTATTTATTTGAATGTATATGTTGAATGGTACCGGTAACCTTGAAAAGTGATTGAAAATGTTTTGAAAAGTAGATTATATGTTCATAATTATGGGATAAGGATAAAATAAAACTATTGATATTATTAATGAGCTCAGGGCTCATAAATGGACAATGTGATATCATGGTTTGAGTATATCGAATTTTTGGTATATTAGGTGTATGGAAGGATTTGATTTCGATGGAATTCATTCTATCACGATGGTTCTATGATAATTTATGTTATTATCATATATTAAGATGGTTCATGATGATGTCATTTAAATGTATGGAATGTGACTAACAAGATATATCTTATGATATATGGGGGATAAATGATGGAAAAAGAACTTTCTAGAAATTTTTGTCTTCATACTGTGAGATTAGATAGAATTATTTTGGATAAGCCTAATGGTAGGAATGGATTATGTTAGAAAACATATAGTATTGTTTAAGGCTAGAACATCATCATCATCATCATTATTATTATTTTTTTTTCATGAAGGTTATAATATTATGGTTTAAAAAAGAGGAAAACTACAGGACATGAGACTACCCGTCGAATCAGATTAGGATACCAGAATCAAACACACAATCAAAGAGTGACATGCCTTTATCACTTACCACTGGCCTACATGAAGTCCATGGTTAATAGAAATTTTTTTTATTTTATTAAACAGTATAATAGATGATGTATAAGTCCATTTTTGGAACAATATACGATTAATCTCACTGTATATGAACTTATATATATTTAAAAAAATGTCCTATCCTTTTTGTGATAGAGAGAGATAGAATGATATATCATTCTATCACAAGATCATATAACACTTTAAGAATGAACAATTCAACTTCAATTCTTTAAATAAGTGATAAAGTGGAAATTGTTCATAGAATGACCAACTATGATTATAAGGCCCTAGCCTTAAACCTTACTTAATCTTGAGTTATTACAAGATTACACATTGAGGATCTTTTCGGGTTTAGAGTTTTAGAGAATTAGATCATAAAACATGCATTACATTCCACATATAAACAAAGTGGTTACATAAAGATAGTATTCTTCATTCCCATCAATGGAAACACATTTAAAATAAAACATGGATTATTTCTTGACACTTCCTTGACACTATCATCATATCATGTACCTTTCCCTTGACCTGTGAAAAACATTTCAAAAAAACTTGGGATGAGCAGAAAAACTCAGTATGGGTTATAAAAAAACATGGAAAGGAAACATGAGTTCATATATACATAATAATGAAATCATAATTTACCCATAAAACATAGGCACTTTAATATACCTCATAAAATCATGAATAAATCATAGAAATCATAAGACATAAAGGTAACTTGAGTCATTCATAACATTCTTACGTAGGGAGTAACCCTCTTGGTTACGTTTGGAATACCCATCACATTATATTCCCTAAAATATCTTCGGAGAAACCGTAACGTTTCACTCCTTCGCGTTACCCAATGCATTGGAGAGCTATAACAGGCTCACCCGCCCTTAGTTTATCACTGAACCACCCGTCTTCATAATAATGCCCAAGAACCATAACATAATCATATCACATAAAACATGCATAAAGGAAACATAACATTTCCACATTTCAATCATGAGATATCAATACAACACATTGATATAATAAAAACATTATGAAAACCATTTTCAATACCAAAGTAAAACATGGTATTTATTTTTCGTTTTTAAAAAAATGGTATGGCTTGTAGAGGAAGCCGAAACTCAAATAACGGTCACGACGGCGGATAAGTCGTTGTTGCCGCATACGTACGACAAAAACAATCCCTTTTGTCGTTTAGTAAACGCTTCGTATAAAAAATATTCCTTTTGAATAAACGTAAAATTCAAAGGGGTTTATACACCGTATAAAAGAAAGTTGTGTATAAAACAAAATATGCCTCAATGAAAGGAGATTGAGACGAAGTCCCATACCTCGTATCCGACTTGACCCGACCGTTCTTTAATCTCCTGAATAATAAACTTGAGTTAATCTCTACTTTCTTATGAATCTTTTTCAAGTTCATTATTCCTTTTATACCATGTTATGAAAATCATGTAATCAGTTAAGTTAATAATGTTCATTTTGTCGGTATTTGGTTCTTAAGTCAAAAATAGACTTCTTACACTTACATGTTGTTAATTTGGTCAAAGGTTCATTATATCCAGAATGGTATTCATGATGTAGATATCATATATGTCATATATATCCAGTACATACATGCATTTATAATATTACATAATCATTTAGAGGTAAGAAATGAAATGCACCGTTCATGGAGACGGTAAGCCGTACGTACGCATGAACGCTACTTTCATTTCTATTTCGTATTTTATAGAATGGAATCATAATGATATAAAGGTATATTATAATTCCAGTATAATATCATATATAATATCATAGTTCCATCCTTTATATGTCCCACATATGGTATTTAACGAATCAAATCACTTTGAGGGGGCGGTAGTCCGCACTTCCTAAAATGAAGATATCGTGTTTACCCATAATAGAAACCATAAAGGTATGCCCAAAATGAAAAAAACAGAAGCTTAAGGAAAAAATAAATATATTATATATCATATATAAAAATAGTGACATCATAATGGCCACCTTTGAAGGTGTTAAATGAGTATTGAACAATCATCATTTCGGGAGGCAGAATTTCTCCATCCACGGAAACCGTATGTTTTTTAACCATTTGATGCAGTTGTGTGAGAGTGTAGCTCAAATAAATATTATAACAACATCCTTGTATATTGAAGATACTGGTGTTGTTACAAAATAAGTAAATAAAAAGATTTTAGGGGGTTGGAGAAGCAAAATAAAACAAATGAACATGAGAGAATGAATTACCTTTAAAAGTGTAACTCCTTTTGATTTGAGCCTAAAGGCTTCCTTTGAAAGGATTATTCCCAAAGGTAATCCTCTAGTATGAGGAGAGGGATGTGGAGAGAGTAAATGGGCAGGGTTTGGCCGAGCCAAAGGCTTGAGGAGTGTGTGAAATGAGGTAGAGGTGGGGGCCTTTTATAAGAGGAGAGGAGGGTCACTTTTGGAAAGTAAAGAAATATTACTTTATTTGAAAATGTGTTTCGGTTTTAAAAAGTCCCACATTGATATAATTAGTGGATAAGGTGATAAGGGTTCTAAATCCACTCATCCAATTGGTTTTGGCCATGTGTAGTTCATAGATTTTACATTTTCTTTCCATTTTATTTAAATCGTCAAATAATGATGTCATCGCTGCATCATTATTATGTCATAAATAATTTAATTTATTTAATGTCTAAAAATCATAAAAAAACTAATATGATTTAGGAAATCTTTTTAGCTTTCTAATGACTATTTATAATCAAATATCTGATCTTTATAACCCCATGTAAAAATTGTTTTCGTGAAACATATTATGTTTGTGTCATTTTTACTTTTACATTAAATAAAAAGTTATTTATGTCATTTCCCAACCAAAATATCTCCATGGGGTCCCCAAGTTGACCCATGGCTTGTCTTGGTCGTCCATGACACAACCAATAAGGTTGGGACATATGTCTAGGTGATTTCATATTATTAATGGATTATTTATACCTTAAACTACACTAATTACCACTAATCGCGATTAAAAACGTAATAAGTTACTATTCACTGAAAAATTATTTTAATCTCATTGAACCACATTTTACTTCTTAATGACAACCATGTATGTCAGATTTTCAAAATTCAATACACATTAGTGGTAAACTTTCATTTAACTGAAAAATCGGTTTGCTTGATTACCACATAGTGGTTTCACTATTCATCAAAAATTGATGTTTTTCAGAAAATTACCAAAAAATCACCCTAAGCTATATTTGATATTCCGAATTCAAAAATTAAGTCTATTTTAAAAAATTCAAATCATATAAGTCACATTAATTAATTTAATAATTAATTCCTGCTGCCAGAGCAAATAGCGTGTTTTTACAAAACAATAAGTATCAAAAGATTGACACCAGTTTAAGTCTAATTTCAAAGTGAAATTGATTCCAATGACCACCATTGGATAAAATGGTAAAAATATATTATAATTTCACTTCAAAACCAATTCAAAACATAATCTAATCATATAAATAAATTAGATTAAAAAGCAGTTTTGATGTAAAATGCAGTATTTTTCACTATTCATTAAAAAATGAACATTGTCAGAAAAATACCAAAAATTCACACAAGGTAAATTTTGATGTCCCAATAATAAAGGATAAGTTTATTTTGACAAAAATAGTTTATAAAATTGTCAAAATATAGATTCAAAAATGGTTTTCCATCAAAAGGCAGTAAAACAATCTTTTAAGAATATTAGTGTATTCCATGCATAAGATTGTATTTATTTTCATTTTAAGCCTCTATAACTCTATATTAATCATTAATAGACATAGATAAAAATATCTATTATTCATTACTTACTTGGGATGTTACATCCTTCCCCCCTTTAGAAAATTGCGTCCCTGCAATTTATTTACTTATCGAATAAATGGGGGTACTTATCCCTCATTGCATTTTCAGATTCCCATGTTGCCTCTTCAATCATGTGGTTTTTCCACAAAACTTTTACCTGGTGAATCACCTTATTCTGTAACACTTGCTCCCTGTGGTCAAGAATCTGGACCGGTTGTTCCTCATAAGATAGGTTCTCTTCCAGCTGAACTACCTCTGGACTCAAAACATGAGATGGATCTGGCATATACTTTCTCAACATCGAAATGTGAAAAACATTGTGTACCTGAGATAAACTCAGAGGTAAAGCCACTCGGTACGCAACTGATCCAACTCTCTCAAGAATTTCGTATGGTCCAATGAACCTTGGACTCAACTTTCCTTTCTTACCAAATCTCATCACACTTTTCCAAGGAGAAACCTTGAGAAAAACATGATCACCTACCTCGAAAGATAGATCCTTCCTCCGGTTATCCGCATAACTCTTCTTCCTGCTCTAAGCTGTTCTCATGTGTTTCTGAATCAGATGAAATTTTTCTGCCATCTCTTCTACCAATTCTGGTCCCATCAACTTCCTTTCAGCCACTTCATCCCAGAAAGCTGGAGTTCGACACCGCTTCCCATATAATGCCTGAAATGGTGCCATCTGTATACTGGAATGAAAACTGTTATTATATGAAAACTCAACCAAAGAAAGATGTTGGTCCCAACTTCCCTGATAATCCATAGAAGAAGCTCGTAGCATATCCTCCAATGTCTGAATTGTTCGTTCTGACTGCCCATCTGATTGAGGATGAAAAGCTGTACTAAAATTTAATACAGTACCCAACGACTTCTGAAGGCCCTTCCAAAAGTTATAAGTAAACCTGGGATCACGATCCGATACAATGGAGAGAGGAACTCCATGTAACCTGACTATCTCTTTAAGATACAAACGGGAATGTTGATCAAGAGAAAAAGTATCTCGTATAGCAAGGAAATTAGCAGATTTGGTCAAGCGATCAACAATAACCCAGATTGCATTATTACCTCGAGATGTCTTCAGTAATCCAACAAAAAGGTCCATGGATATATTCTCCCATTTCCGCTCTGGCACTGGTAAAGGCTGAAGCATCCCTTTCGATAACTGCCGCTCTGCTTTAACCTTCTGACAAGTCAAACACTTCACAGTAAAATCAGCAATATCTCTTTTCATTCCATCCCACCAGTAATACTCTCGCAGATCTCTATACATCTTAGTACTGCCCGGATGAGCTGAAAACGGAGAACTATGAGCTTCACATAACAACTCTCTCTTCAACTGTGAATCACAAGGCACACACAGTCTCTTCCCAAATCTCAAAACACAATCATTATCAATGTTGAATTCAGGAAACTTACCTTTCTGAACCAGCTCTACCTTTTCCTGCAACTCACTGTCTTACTTCTATGCTTTCTTGATTCTATCTGATAGAGAAGATCTCACTTATACCTGAAACAAAATAGAAGGACTTCCTGTACCAACAACCTCTATGCCAAATTTCATCAAATCGTTAACCAAAGGATCACGTTCCAACTGCAACATTGTTAATGAAGCATTACTTTTTCGACTCAAAGCATCATCCACTTTATTTGCTTTTCCCGGATGGTAATGAATTGTACAATCATAATCCTTGATTAATTCTAGCCATCTCCTCTGTCTCATGTTTAACTCTTTCTGAGTGAATATATACTTTAAAGTTTTTTGATCGGTATATATTTCACACTTTACTCCATACAAATGATGCCTCCAAATTTTTAAATAAAAAACAACAGCAGCTAGTTCCAAATCATGTGTATGGTAATTTACCTCATGAGTTTTCAACTGTCGTGAAGCATAAGCAATTACCTGATCATTCTGCATTAGGACGCAACCAAGTCCTTTCAATGAAGCATCACTGTATATAACAAACTCACCATTCCTGGAAGGTAGTGCCAAAACTGGAGCATTCACCAATCTTCTTTTCAATTCCTGAAAACAATCATCACATTCTTTTGTCCAGATAAACATAACACCCTTCCAAGTTAGCTTAGTCATTGGACTAGATAACCGAGAAAAATTTCTAACAAACCTTCGGTAATAGCCCACCAAACCAAGGAAGCTACGAATCTCGGTTACATTTGTGGGTCTTTTCCATTCTTCCACAACTTTTGTTTTTGCAGGATCAACAGTTATTCCATCTTTAGAAACAATGTGACCAAGGAAATAAATTTGTTGTAACCAAAACTCACACTTTCTGAATTTCCCATACAGTTTCTTTTTTTTTATGGTTTGCAAGATAACCCTTAAATGTTTTTCATTCTCCTCTTTACTTTTAGAAAACACCAAAATATCATCAATGAAAACCACCACAAACTTATCCAAGAACTCATGGAAAATTCTATTCATTAAGTCCATGAATATAGCAGGTGCATTGGTTAGCCCAAAAGGCATTACTACAAATTCATAATGGCCATATCTCGTACGGAACGCGGTCTTCGGAATATCTGCCTCCTTTACCTTCAGCTGATGGTACCCCGATCTCAAGTCAATCTTTGAAAAAAACTGAGCTCCCTGGAGCTGATCAAACAAATCATCGATATGAGGCAAAGGATATTTGTTCTTAACAGTGATATTATTCAAGGCTCTATAATCAATGCAAAGTCTCATAGAACCATATTTCTTTTTAACAAATAAAACAGGAGCACCCCATGGTGATGTGCTAGGTCTAATGAAACCTTTCTCTAATAAATCTTGCAATTTCTCCTTCAACACTAAAAGTTCAATTTGTCCCATTCGATAAGGGGGTTTTGAAATTGGCTTTGCATCAGGAACTAAGTCATCAGTAAAATCAACTTCTCGATCTGGTATTATTCCAGGAAACTCATCAGGAAAAACATCAGGATACTCATTTACCACTGGCACATCATTAATCTGAACAGTTCCTTTATTTTCAAAGACGTGTGCAAGGTAACATTCATTTCCATCTTTTACAAGTTTCTCGGCCTCTTGATATGTTATCAAAAGTAAGGGTTCATTCTTGTAAACAAACTGAAAGTCTTTCTGAAAAGAAACTTCTTTACCTCTACAGTCAATCTTAGCATGGTAAACAGAGAGCCAATCCATACCCAGGATAACATCAAACTCTACTAGAGGTAGAACAATAAGGTTTGCAAGTAGGTTCTTTCCACAGATAACGATAGGAAGATTCTTATAAATTCATTTTGCCTCGACACTTCCCCCAGGTGTTTTTACCAAAAGTTCAGGAGTCATTTATTGAGATGGTATTCCCATTTTACTAGAAAAGGTTTCAGAGATGAAAGAATGTGTAGACCCCGAATCAAACAACACACTGGCATAATATGAAAAAACAAACAAAGTACCTGATACAACTTCATTTGATGGCCCGCCATCTGCTGAAGTAGTTGCAAAGGATTTCACCACCCCTTTCTGCTTGTATTCTAACTGCTTCCCATCACTCAAGCTCCTTGTCGGACACTCGTTTGCATAGTGACACATCTCATTGCACTTATAACATTTCACTAACTGTAAATCAAATTTGTTCTTACCTTCAACTTGATCCTTTTTAGTGCAATCACGAGCCTTATGTCCCATCTTACCACATCGGTAGTACTTCCTAGAATTCAGAAGACATTCCCCAGCATGCCTTTTGCCACATTTATCACAAACTGGAAACTTAGTTCTCTTACCATCAGACTTTTTTGAAGAATTCTTACCTTTCTCCTGCCACCTCGGTCTCTTCTTCTGCTGGTTGTTATAGAAAACTTGGTCATCGGCAAACTCCATTTCCACCCTCTCAGCACATCTAACAAGCTTTCCATAACTTTTAAACTCACGAGAAGCTAATGCCCTTCGATACATTGGCTTTAATCCTGAGTAGAAATGATTGATTTTACTATCAAGGTCCCGGATAAAATTTGGAGCATACCTTGCCAATCGAGTGAACCTTTCTTCATAGGCAGCCATTGAGTCTTCCTCTTGCCTCAATTACAAGAATTGCTTTTCCATCCTAAGTCAAACAGCCTTAGGAAAATAATTCTCAAGAAACATACCTTTGAATTCATCCCAGTCAAGAGCATCAATCTCATTGGCGTCCCTGATATTTTTTACCATAGACCACCACTGATCTGCTTCACCCTCCAAATGGTAAATAGCAAGACTAACATTTTGATTGTCTGAACACCCCATGACATCAAAAATCTTCTCCAATGATTTAATCCACCCTTCAGCTAGCACAGGGTCAGATGATCCTCTGAATGATGGTGGATGTTGCCTCATGAAATGTTCCACCACTGACATGTTCCTCTGCGGTTGATCTGGCTGATCTCGTGCATGGATACCACCGCCATTTATCGCTTGAGTCAACTACGCCATTACTGCAACAAACTGTTCAATTCCAATTCCGACCATTTCTGGATGCTGATTTGGAAGGTTATTTCCTTCTGTATGCCTTCCTAGCACTACTTCCATGTTTCCTCTGCGGAAAACCATTCTGAACAAACATGTCTTAGATGAAGCAACATGGTAATCTTTAAATTCTATATCATTTCGAAAAAAAAAATTTTGGATAATCATTTATTAGAATTCTAACTCCTAAAATTATCTAAACCGACCTTTGATACCAACTATAAGGCCCCATCCTTAAACCTTACTTAATCTTGAGTTATTACAAGATTACACATTGAGGATCTTTTCGGGTTTAGAGTTTTAGAGAATTAGATCATAAAACTTGCATTACATTCCACATATAAACAAAGTGGTTACATAATGATAGTATTCTTCATTCCCATCAATGGAAACACATTTAAAATAAAACATGGATTATTTCTTGACACTTCTTTGACACTATCATCATATCATGTACCTTTCCCTTGACCTGTGAAAAACATTTCAAAAAAACTTGGGATGAGCATAAAAACTCAGTATGGGTTATAAAAAAAACATGGAAAGGAAACATGAGTTCATATATACATAAGAATGAAATCATACTTTACCCATAAAACATAGGCACTTTAACATACCTCATAAAATCATGAATAAATCATAGAAATCATAAGATATAAAGGTAACTTGAGGCATTCATAACATTCTTACGTAGGGAGTAACCCTCTTGGTTACGTTTGGAATACCCATCACAGTATATTCCCTAAAATCTCTTCGGAGAAACCTTAACGTTTCACTCCTTCGCGTTACCCAATGCATTGGAGAGCTATAACAGGCTCACCAGCCCTTAGTGTATCACGGAACCACCCATCTTCATAATAATTCCCAAGAACCATAACATAATCATATCACATAAAACATGCATAAAGGAAACATAACATTTCCACATTTCAATCACGATATATCAATACAACACATTGATATAATAAAAACATTATGAAAACCATTTTCAATACCAAAGTAAAACATGGTATTTATTTTTCGTTTAAAAAAAAGGTATGTCTTGTAGAGGAAGCCGAAACTCAAATAACGGTCACGACGGCGGAGAAGTCGTTGTCGACGCATACGTACGACAAAAACATTCCCTTTTGTCGTTTAGTAAATGGTTCGTATAAAAAAGATTACTTTTGAATAAACGTAAAAGTCAAAGGGGTTTATACACCGTATAAAAGAAAGTTGTGTATAAAATAAAATATGCCTCAATGAAAAGAGATTGAGACGAAGTCCCATACCTCGTATCCGACTTGACCTGACCATTCTTTAATCTCATGAATAATAAACTTGAGTTAATCTCTAATTTCTTATGAATCTTTTTCAAGTTCATTATTCCTTTTATACAATGTTATGAACATCATGTAATCAGTTAAGTTAATAATGTTCATTTTGTCGGTATTTGGTTCTAAAGTCAAAAATAGACTTCTTACACTTACATGATGTTAATTTGGTCAAAGGTTCATTATATCCAGAATGGTATTCATGATTTAGATATCATATATGTCATATATATCCAGTACATACATGCATTTATAATATTACATAATCATTTAGAGGTAAGAAATGAAATGCACCGTTCATGGAGACGGTAAGTCGTACGTACGCATGAACGCTACTTTCATTTCTATTTCATATTTTATAGAATGGAATCATAATGATATAAAGTTATATTATAATTCCATTATAATATCATATATAATATCATATTTCCATCCTTTATATGTCCCACATATGGTATTTAACGAATCAAATAACTTTGAGGGGGCGGTAGTCCGCACTTCCTAAAATGAAGATATTGTGTTTACCCATAATGGAAACCATAAATGTATGCCCAAAATGAAAAAAACAGAAGATTAAGGAAAACATAAACATATTATATATCATATATAAAAATAGTGACATCATAATGGCCACCTTTGAAGGTGTTAAATTAGTATTGAACAATCATCGTTTCGGGAGGCAGAATTTCGCCATCCACGGAAACCGTATGTTCTTTAACCATTTGATGCAGTTGTGTGAGATTTTAGCTCAAATAAATATTATAAAAACATCCTTGTATATTGAAGATACTGTTGTTGTTACAAAATAAGTAAATAAAAAGAGTTTAGGGGGTTGGAGAAGCAAAATAAAACAAATGAACAAGAGAGAATGAATTACCTTTAAAAGTGTAACTCCTTTTGATTTGAGCCTAAAGGCTTCCTTTGAAAGGATTATGCCCAAAGTGAATCCTCTAGTATGAGGAGAGGGATGTGGAGAGAGTAATGGGCAGGGGTTGTCCAAGCCAAAGGCTTGAGGAGTGTGTGAAATGACGTAGAGGTGGGGGCCTTTTATAAGAGGAGAGGAGGGGCACTTTTGGAAAGTAAAGAAATATTACTTTATTTGAAAATGTGTTTCGGTTTTAAAAGGTCCCACATTGATATAATTCGTGGATAAGGTGATAAGGGTATGAAATCCACTCATCCAATTGGTTTTGGCCATGTGTAGTTCATAGATTTTACATTGTCTTTCCATTTTATTTAAATCGTCAAATAATGATGTCATCGCTGCATCATTATTATGTCATAAATAATTTAATTTATTTAATGTCTACAAATCATAAAAAAAATACTATGATGTAGGAAATCGTTTTATCTTTCCAATGACTATTTATAATAAAATATATGATCTTTATAACCCCATGTAAAAATTGTTTTCGTGAAACATATTATGTTTGTGTCATTTTTACTTTTACATTAAATAAAAAGTTATTTATGTCATTTCCCAACCAAAATGTCTCCATGGGGTCCCCAAGTTGACCCATGGCTTGTCTTGGTCGGCCATGACACAACCAATAAGGTTGGGACATGTTTCTAGGTAATTTCATATTATTAAAGCATTATTTATACCTTAAACTACACTAATTACCACTAATCGCGATTAAAAACTTAATAAGTTACTATTCACCAAAAAATTATTTTAATCTCATTGAACCACATTTTACTTCTTAATTACAACCATGTATGTCGGGTTTTCAAAATTAAATACACATTAGTTGTAAACTTTCATTTAACTGAAAAATAATTTTTCTTGATTACCACTTAGTGGTTTCACTATTCATCAAAAATTGAAGTTTTTCAGAAAATTACCAAAAATTCACCCTAAGCTATATTTGATATTCCGAATTCAAAAATGAAGTCTATTTTACAAAATTCAAATAATATAAGTCACATTAATTAATTTAATAATTAATTCCCGCTGCCAGAGCAAATAGCGTGTTTTTACAAAACAATAAGTATCAAAAGATTGACACCAGTTTATGTCTAATTTCATAGTGAAATTGATTCCAATGACCACCATTGGATAAAATGGTAAAAATATATTATAATTTCACTTCAAAACCAATTCAAAACATAATCTAGTCATATAAATAAATTATATTAAAAGGTAGTTTTGATGTAAAATGCAGTATTTTTCACTATTCATTAAAAAATGAACATTGTCAGAAAAATACCAAAAATTCACACAAGGTAAATTTTGATGTCCCAATCATAAAGATAAGTTTATTTTGACAAACATAGTTTATAAAATTTTCAAAATATAGATTCAAAAATGGTTTGCCATCAAAAGGCAGTAAAACAATCTTTTAAGAATATTAGTGTATTTCATGCATAAGATTGTATTTATTTTCATTTTAAGCCTCTATAACACTATCTTAATCATTAATAGACATAGATAAAAATATCTATTATTCATTACTTACTTGGGATGTTACAATGATATTACAAAAAAATCAAGTAAGTATTCACTCTCATGTAAAATTCATAAACTATATGGAATAGATCATAAAAACCAACATGTAATCCTATTACCTTATTAACTGATGAATCATATGGTCCTTTAAATCATCTCAAATTTATGGCTTTCTGGTAGTTATCTTTCCCTATAACTTATTCTCTATCCCTATCCATTAGAACATAATGGTTAGATTTCTATTCCATATCCATTTTTTCACCTACGGTCTCTTATGTGGAAACCCAGTGTTGAGTTAAATTGTTAAGAATTATGTAATTTAAATTACATTTTAAAATTATGTTTTAGTATTCCTTTTTATGATGTGAGTTTATATGAAAGAAACTTTCATGTAGTAAACCATTCATTACTCTGACAAAATTCGATGGAAAATTCATCTTAAGGGGGGTAGAATGTAGTACCCTGATATTTTATAAGATATATTGTTTTTAATTTTTTTTGACGCCTTCTGTTGTATTCTACACAAAGAATATCTTGCGCTATACACAACAACATATTATCTTGTAGTATACGCAACAATATACATGGCTTGTGTTTCACAAAATTTCAAATTATTTTTATAGAATTAATCTCAGAAATCAATGAGTATATATTTTTTCAATGTATAAATGAAATAAGTTTGGTTTATGTTGTACGCAACACCAAAGGATGCTTGCACTGCACTCAACACTGACATGTCTTGCGTTACACGTATTAACGACCTTCTTTGATAGCTTTTGTAGTACGCAATACCATGTTTCACTAAACAATGATATATTATTATAATATTAATATGAACTAAACTTTATGAATAGTTTTAATGACATATTTAATTTAAAAACATTATCATTCATCTTAAACATTTTCAAGAGAATTTTATGAGAACAAAATCAATTTTTTAGATAAATGATGTATTTTAAAAAAAATGTAGTTGTGTTTCCTTCTCATAAAACACATATTATAAATATATTTTTGAAAAATTTATAAGTCCAATTTGACAAAATAGACTTCTTCTATTGAATTAGGATATTAAAATTTATTTTGGATTAATTTTTGATATTTTTCTGATAACTTTCATATTTTGATGAATAGTAAAAATACACATAATTTTATTTAAAAACAACTTTTTTCATCGATATGATTTATATGAATAAATTATAATATTGAATGGATTTAATGTAAAAAATATAATATATGTTTACCATTTAACATTACTTATGTCATTATCATTAATTTTACATTGAATTCATAGGTAAAAACATTTCAATCTTTTGTAATGTTTTAAACAAAAACCCTTTTTTACGACGAGATTAATTTTAAATTAATTACAACAAATTTTGTTTTATGAATTTGAAAAACTAAATTCCATATTTGGATTCAGTAGCATGAAATTATTTTAATAGGATACTTTTATTTTTGGGGATTAGGTATAGTAACTACGGTAAATTTTATTTACCATAGTTAAAGGTAAATCGGGTAATTAAGGGTAAAAATAATATTATAAAATTACCTAAGACATGTCATAATATAATTGGATGATTATATTTCGTCCTAAAATATACTTGGGTAGAAATGGTATCTATTAAAACCCATATGGATGAGATTGTGACATTTAATTTATTTTTTTATAATAAATGTAAAATATGTCTCACTTAAACTTTACTAATTGATGTATTTCTGATATAAGGTTATAAAGAATATAAATTTGAATATAAATACTCATTTTAAATATAAAATGTAATTCATTATCATGGTAATTTATTTTATTTTTTAATAAATATATAATTATTTAATATCATATACATTAATAATGCAGAAATTATTTATTTAGGGAAAAATCAATAATATTGTTTTTAGTAAATTAATAATACCCATCAAAAGGCCCAAAAAAGTGAAAAAAACATATAGGTGGAGTAAATATAAGTAATAATCCTAAAAAATAAGACTTGGGGACCATTTGGATCCTTATAAAATAGATTATGACATTTATAATATTTTATTTTAAATGATGTCAACTTTTTCACATTCATAATTTAATAAATATAACATTTTAAAAGTTTGTTGTTTTATAAGATAAATTAGACTAAAAGTATTATTTTTAAATATGATAGACTTATATTTATTATGGTATTTTATATATAATTTTTATGCAACAAATAATTATATTAAATAATTATATAAAAATAATGTAGTAATTATTTTATTAAGAGAAATATCAAATAAATGTTTTTAAAAATATTAAAAAAATATTACATAAACATCTTAATATGCTCGAAAAATATTGTAGATGAATATGACATGATATGAATATATTAGAATTTTTTGTTCGAATATATATTTTATGTGGATTTTATTTAATTTCAAATAATTGAATACTGTCAAAATTGAAACTCTTGATATTTTATAAAAATAACATATTATTAAATTTTCTAAAAATCACAAAAATATTTAAAAATTACAAATTGAAAATTATATGGTCGAAAATATCATTATATATTTAATTATGGACAATTTAAAACACATAAGTAATTATTTATAAAAATTTAAATTTTAGAATATTATTACCACAAATGAAATTAAATATATTAAATAAGGATAAATCAAATTGATAAGGATTAAAAAAATTTAAAACATGTTTAAATTATTTTTTTGATGAGATTAATACCCTATTTCATCACATATTCTAATTTGAGTCATATTTATCGATTTTATGTGGGTTTTAAGTCTATTATAAATTAATAATTTTAAAGTTTCTAAAAGTGCCCCTCTATTCTCTTATAAAAGGGTACCTCCTCTCTCTTCTCTTCTCTCCATATTGAGACTTAAAACTCTGCAAAAAATAGTCCATTTCACTTCTACACTTCCCTACCAACATACTATAGTTTTTGGTCTTCTTTAAAGACTAACATTAGTTCCCTAAGATGAGGTTTGAAGAGGCACGTCGATGAAGAGGTATTATCCATTATCGATTATTTAAAAATTATTACTTATTCTACATCCTCTATATGAGTTTTTTAAGTATTAAGTAATAACTAAATTATCACATTTATACATATATGTTATTATGAATATTAAACAACCATATTCAATATTCTATCGATCTTTTTAAAAATGAAATCACCACGCGTTCATACGTACGACCTTCCATCTCCACGTTATGGTGTAATATGTTTTTCAACAACAACATGCTTGGATGGGTATAATGATGATATAAAGAAAATATATGGTTATTTTAATGTTATATTGATTATGAAATATTATACACCATATTCTCTAATACAATTCCAGAATCATGGGAATGATATCGTCACTCGTGCGTATATACGACCTACTGGCTCCATGATGTGATGTGATTCATTATATATGATCTTTGTTGAAGAATGATTATATAAATGAATTGAATGAATAAATATGATATATATTATACTAATAAAATTATTTAAATGACATAACTATAACATAAAAAGTGGAATAAGAATTTATTCGACAAAACATGCATAAGAACATAAAGCAGCTAACACCTGAATATCAAGTAGCAATGAAATGTTAATTATAAACAGATAAGAATATGACCATATATGATATCATAACAACGACAATGATTCTTTAATAAGTTAGTTACATTATTTAAATCATTATAATGGAGGTTTAGATACGTAGAAATCATATCATACCTAAGGTAAATGAAAATCTCATAATTTAATTTTTATCTGATATTGTTTATATTTCAGCATTTACTCGGGAATATATATCATCCACATCCATGTCTTCTAAATATATAATATTATTTCTATCCTCTTAAAAAAATTAATACAATTTAAACCTTTTTGAATTTTTAGTAAAACATATGAAAGGAATCATTTTTTGTTTTCAGTACTAGATACTTTTTTTACTTTTCTCACCAAAGTGTGAGAAGAATTTCTTTTAACATACACGGCATGAATAGGTTTTTATAGTTTCATAATGCCTTATTTCCAACAATATTACTATACAATATTTCATGATTATTTTTTTAAAAAATAATTTTCATATAAATTTTCAATACATTTTTAAAAAAGAATATTATTTTGAAGAAAGAAAAGATATTTTCCTTAAGAATTAATTTCAAGTGTTTTACCAAAAATATATTCCATAAAAGATTAAATTATTTTATATGGGTTTGTTTCAAGTATAATGTCACTATTATTTACATGTTTTGATTTTTTTATAATGAAATGATATCCATTTATTTTTTATGGATTATATTACAATGGGAAGATATTTATGAAAACCATTTTTTTTGTTGGGTTATTATGAATAATTTATTTTTATATTGGGGATACTGTAGGAATGATTTCATTTTGATATGGGTGGGACCTATATCTTTATCCAATGCATTGGGAAAAATTTATATCTTATGGGATAGACCTGGCTAGAACGGCAAGTAAATCATGTTCAATAATACAGGGCCAGAACGACAAGTGAACCCAGTTCAGTATTGGACTTCGTCCACACACTAATACAAAAACTATTTTTAACATCGCCTATTTTTAAATCGGTTTTTAAAACCAATGTGAAATTGATTTATCACGTTGGTTATTATATAATTGAGGTGAACAATCTATTTTTGTTCAGTTTTGATGTCGGTTATATAATAACCAACGTGAAAAATCCATTTTTGCAGATTTATCATGTCAGTTATATAATAACTAACATGAAAAATATATTTTCCCGGCCGCTTCATGTAGGTTCTAAGTAACTGACCTGAAAAATAAATTTTCATGACTTATTCACATCGTTTATTTAATAACCGACGTGAAAAGTGATCAAAAATGATTATGCACATCAGTTATTTAATAACTGACGTGAAAAGTATATTGAAGTTGATTTTTTAAAACATTTATTTAATAACTTATGTGAAAAATGTTGAGATAAATGTAGATGATTTCCCAATCTTTGATTTGATAGGTCACGGAGCTAAAACGGAGTTACAGATCAAAAGTTATGGGCATCAAAAGTTGATTATCTCTAAATGAAGTCTTAGAAAATGCCCATTTTCAAAGGCCATAACATTTAATTCATAACTCTGTTTGAGGTTTGTGACCTATCAAATCAAAAATTGGGAAATAATCTACATGTATTTTAACATTTTTCACGTCGTTTATTTAATAAACGATGTGAAAAATCACTTTTAACATCAGTTATTTTATAACCGAAGTAAAATAGTGAATAAAATTGATTTTTCACATTGGTTATTTAATAAACAACATGAAAAACGTTGACAAACATGTATATAATTTCCCAAGATTTGATTTGATAGAATATAGAGCTGAAACGGAGTTACGGATCAAAATTTATTTGGCATCTGAAGTTAATCATCTCTAAATGAAGTCTTAGAAAATGCCAATTTCCAAAATCCATAACTCTAAATATATAACTCCGTTTGAGTTTTTGGACTTATCAAATTGAATATTGGAAAATAAATTACATGTCTGTTAAAATTTTTTACATCGGTTAATTAATAAATGACGTGGAAAATAACTTTTATCATTGGTTATTTTATAATAGACGTAAAATGGTGAATAAAATTTATTTTTCACATCAGGTATTTAATAACGGATGTGAAACGTGTATAAAAACATGTAGAAAACTTTCCAAGATTCTATTTGATTGGTCACAAAGCTGAAATGGAGTTACGGATCAAAAGTTATGAGCATCGGAAGTTGATCATCTATATATGAAGTCTTATAAAATGCCAATTTCATAAGGCCATAACATTTAATCCGTAACTCCATTTGAGCTCCATGACCTATCAAATCAATGATTTAAAAGTTAACGACACATTTGTTATCATTTTTCATGTCGTTTATTTAATAACCAACGAGAAAAATACATTTTAACGTCAGTTATTAAATAACCAATGTGAAAAGGTCAATAAATTTGACTTATCACGTCGGTTATTTAATAACCGACATCAAAAAGTGATTAGAATTATTTTTTCACATCGGTTCTTAAATAACAGAAATGAAAAATATGGGAAAATATTAAAATATTCTCACGACGGTTATCATATAACCAATGTGAAAGATAATTTTAATATCCCACCAATGTGAAATTTCAATTTTTTTACATCGCGGCATAGAAATTTCCAATTACTGCATAAAATTTTTAATATCGTTTTTTATTTTATCATATAAATTATATTTTTTCATTATACACATATCCTAATTTAACGATCATTTCTTTCAACCATCATTTTTTCCCCAACTCGACTCATTTGATCTTCAGCAAGAATCAATTATTTTTTCATTCTGTGAACTTATCAAGGTATTTATAATTATTTATCCATTATTTATAGTTATTATGATTTGTTTTCTTAATTAATATACCATTTAACAATCATTTCATTAAGCCATCATCCATCCACAAACTCAACTTGTTTGATCATCCACATGAATCCACTATTTCGTCATTCTGCGATCTCATCAATGTATTTGTTATTATTTTCCCATGATTTATATTTTTTAGGAGTTGTTATGTTAATTGATATACAATTTAATGATTATTAATTTATTACAGTGATGTATAATTCTTCATATCATAGTAAAAATAAAAATCCTCTTTTGGATTATAAAATTCCTTATAATACAAAACATTGGTTGAATAATTCGATCTTTCCTCGAAAAAATTAATCAAAACTCTGATAATAATAACTTTTGATATGTAACATCATTTGAGCTCTACGACATATAAAATAAAATAATTGAAAATTATCTACAAGATGGTACACATTTTTTACGTCTTTTATTTAATAACCGGAGTTAAAAGTAATTTTTAATGTCGTGTTTTAAATAACAAATGTAAAAATTGACTTTTCACATCGGTTTTTTTAAAACAGACATAAACAATGGATTTTTTATGGTATATTTTGATGTTCTTTCCCATTGGTTATTTAAAAAATGACATTAAAAACATAAATCCCCATTTTTAGAGTTGGTTATTAAATATATGATTTAAACGATGGCTTTTCATCGGCACTTCCTGAAGGTCTTTCACGTCGGTTTTTTTAAAAACCGATGTTAAAAAATATAAAACTCCATTTTTAAAGTCGGTTATTAAATAACTGACCTAAAAAATCATATTTTTTACATCCCTCGCAATAACGTCACCTCAAAACCGACATTAAAAAGCTTTAAGAACTGATGTAAAAATACGTTTTTGTACTAGTGACTATGATTCTCTTGGTAGAAATTCCTTGTCTACTATAGAAATCATAATATGTGCTTATTTGTTTTTCACAATTACATGTTTTATTCCAAAGCTATTCTTTCATGTTTAATTTTCCTTTATGATACATTCCCTACATACTTCCATGATTTATGTCATTGCTCTAGATTTTGATGTTTATATTTTATGTTCATGTTTTAACGTTCAAATGTTTATGGATTTTAATATTCTCCATGTTTACCCTTAATGAGAATTTGAGCTCACCCTTTCTATGTTGTATGTTTTCATTGTCCATGATATAAAGAATGGTTTTAGGTACAAAAACAAAATGGGGAAATCTTTATGGGATATGTTGATGATATTTCACCATGATTAGAAGATTATGTTCCGAGTTTCCATAAACACTAAAATATTACAGTCCATGGGTGTCCATGTATTAAGTATTCCACAAAAGTAATGTAATTTCCATATAGGTCAATCTTGTGTATTTACAACTATTATTTAAATATCATCTTAAATTAATACCCCCAAATTTAATTTTAGAAAATATAATTTATTTTTAGGAATCATAATTATACATAAATTTTGGTATATGTCCATTTTCGGCCAAAAAATAAAATTTCATAAAAGTTATTTTTTATTACGTTTAACAAATTTATATTTAAATCTATTTATGTTAATTATATGAATAGAATTTTTTGAAATATATTCCATAATAGAAATTATTAGTTCTATGTATTTTTTGTCATTTTGTATAGCAGTCATAGAAATTATTAGTTCTATAAAATTTATATGATAAAGACTAAAACAAGACACTGACAATTATATTTATTTCAAATTTTTTCTATTTCATCCCTAATAAATTAAAAAACAAAAATATGTCATTTTTTCTTTTTATACATTATTTTTACCATTATAATATTTATGATAATGATAAGGTCAAAAATTTTACTCTCTTGTTTTTAATATCATTTATATTTTTTGAAATAGGTAAATATTACATCTATTTTTTTAAGTTGTTATTATAAATATAAATAATTTATTTTTATCGTGGTTATTTGATTAGAACTTTTAGATGTCAAATATTCACCTAAAATTATTACACAATGCCTATAAAATAATTATTCAATAAATAGAAAAATAAAATTATTGATTTTAAATACTCTAAAAGTAATTTTATATCTGAAAACTAATGTCTCAATTAATTGGTATATATAATAAAAATATGTTATAAATGTTTAAATATATTTTATTCAAATATTTTTTTTAATTATTGTAGAGTCAATTTAAATAAATATTATCAAAAATGGCATTAACGATTGTTTATTCTAAAATATTGAATATAAATTTTTGAAAATAGAAATATTCAGAGAATATACTTACTAGGATGATATATTGTATAATATTTTATATCATATACATTTATGATCCTATTTTCACATTATATGTAAAATTATAACACTTTTATATTTAAAAATTCATTATCAATGTTAAGGATAAAATTTCTTAAACAAGGGGTCAAACCAACATATATTTTTTATAATGACACAAAAACCCCTATAATAATTAATTATTAACTATATTAACATAAAATAATAAATATATTTTAATCAAAAACCTTTTCAAAAAATTATACTTCAGTTATACATGTATTATATAATAAAATATTATGTCATTTCAAAAGATATTTTATTTTTATTTTATAATAAAAAAATTTATTTAATGTTTTAAAACCCAAAAATATATAGTATTCATTCATTTGAATGTGATATGGTTTTTACCATAAACCATGGTTCATTATTTCCATTATCCCTTCTATAGTAACATTCCTAACACATAAATAGAAAAAAAACATTGCAATCGTCGTAATTCCTAGGTTGGTTAACGAGGAGATATAACAAATATAGATGGTTATAAAAATAATATAAACATGAAAAAAATATCTAATGTCACTATTTTATTCCATCATCATCATTTTTTATAGTTAAATTTTCTTGTGGTTTTTTCCATTGAATTTAATTTATATTAATTTTATACTTTATTTGATTTCAAGAGTGTCCCTCCTCTCGTTTATGAACAGGAACCTACTATCATATTTATTTCACACATAGGAATAATTTTTATCCAATAATAACCCAAATAACTTATTTATATCCCTCCCCACTACCTATATCCCTTTTAATGAATATTAAAATAACCTAGGAAAACATTTAGTATAAACCTTATTAGGTTTTTTAAATAAGGGGCATAGTTCTTTACCTATGGGTTTCCTTTCATTTGTTAATAAAACTAATAAGAATATTACTAAAAATGATTAAATAATAACATTATCATATTATATATAATTTTTTTAAGTTAATGTAATTGAAAATATCCATCTCACTTCTATAAAAAGTGAAGTGAAACCATTGATCATGCGTTTGAAAAACTATTGTCTCGCATAAATAGTGTAATTATTTGTCCATCATTGTCTTTTTAAGCCTTCACATAAGAATTTATTTAATATATATATATATAGGATATTAATGAAATATTATTTTTCTATAGATATAGTATATCATCTAATTTAAAACCATTTAATCAATTGAATACTGATAATGTCATTTGTGAATATGTGTGGATTACCACATTCTCAATTAAATGAGATTCATTTTTCATAACCACAATAGATATATAAAATTTATAAGTCTATTTAAAAAAATTATTTAATATTTAAAATTAATTATTAAAATTTAAAATGATACTTACCATATTTTCATCATGACCATTGGAAAATGGAAATGTTACTCATGTGTACGTATAACCAACCATCACCATGATTGTATGGTAATCCATTTTTATACACACATTTCATGATTTGTTTTAAAATAATAATTTATATATTAAAATTATAAATATATTATTATTATTATTTTGGGTATATTTAAATAAGGACCTATTTAACTATAGTCAACCCATCAAATCCATTTTTTTCATATAAGACGAATATCATCAAAATGCCCGAAATGAACTTAATTGATTAATTAATTGAATATATATGTTAATATATAAATATATGGAATAATTAAAGTGAAAATTTTCATTAGAAATTAAATAATTACTAATTTTTTACTATTAAAGAATATAAAGAATGTACATGATCAGTATTACTCGAGGTAAGAGATACTTCACATTAGAAATCCCATATTTTATATGGTACATTTAAAAAAAGTCCAAATGAATGTTCTATTTTTTCATATTCATTTTCAATAGGTTTTCTTAAATTGAAAACAATATATTATTTTAATATTAATTTACAATATTTAATGTCTTATACAAATAAAAACCCCCATTTATTTTTTTCATGGAATTTTAAAAAAAATTGATATTAAATGTATATTTCAATATATGTAAATGTTTTCATATGGTTAAAAAGAATATTTTTAAGACTATATTAATTAAAACTGGATGATTTTATATTGTTATATTATTTTATGGTTTGGGGAATTTTTTTTGGTGATGGGTGTTTCAATTATAAATATTTAATGGGTGGTTCTATATAACAAAATACCAGGGGTTGAGATATAAACTAAAGATGGGTGGGTCTGTGATGGCCCTCCAACACATTAGATTAAATATTATCTATTATTACATTTTGTAGAATGATTATAATAGTGATATAAATTTTTTCCCCAATTTACCTATATGATTTATTAGTTATTTGTATGGATTTGAATTAAAATATTTAGATTTGTAAATTAAATTTAATGTCATTTATTATAAATATAAGTATATAAAATTTCATACCAGGGATAAATATTACATTTTAACAAAAATTCATGTGTTTTTAATGATATCAAATAAACTTTTATGAGTTTTATTTTCCATTTAGTATTTATTATGAATTTTTTTTGAAAATAGTTGGTCATAAAATGTGAAACATTTTGTATGAAAAAGTTTATATTTAGACGAATGAAAATATTAATAAATGAAACTTTTTATATGTTTTCATGAACTAACATGTGTCATTATCTGTTTATATATAAATTAGTGAGATTTGAAATTTAATACATGTTTTTTATTATTTTTCTTAAAGTATCTGTGTGAGTTATATCTATATCAATGTCTGAAATTCTATCATCAGGATTCAAAAATAATGAACAAAATGTATTTTAGTTAATATAGGGTTTAAATATTATAAATCTTGTTTATGTGGAATAAATTTATATTTAATGGATTTTATACATTGTAATATATGCCTTTAATTTGATGGATATATGACTATATTATCTAAGTCAATAATTTGAAAATAACATAAGGAATGTGTGATAGTGAATTCTTGATTTAAGGAACAAAACAATGTAATGATTCTGGTCAGGTTTGTATATATCATTCCATGGAAAATGAATATATCACTTAGGTTACATGTGGACTACCACCCTTATGTAGTAATATAGATAAATTTTCATCACCTATATACATGGATTTTTCTAAAAATTAATTAAATACATAAATATTCTATTTATAAATGGGTTATTAATTTTCAATGATAGTTTATCCACTATTAAATTAAATTGACCTTAAATAGTCCTTGTAATTTTAACCTCTTTAATAGATTATATAACGAATATTTTATTAACTAAAATATTTTTTAATATCTTATTTATATATATACAATTTTGAGACAAATTAATGATAAAATATAAGTATCTATAAGGGTTTTTTGATGATAAACTACTATATAATCTCTTTAACCATGATCAATATACAGAAGTTGTTCTAGATTAATTGACCACCAAACCAAATAGGGTTAATGAGAAAATAATATATGTAATATAAAATTATAAATTTTTTAAAAAATATTTTTAAAAAATAAATATTCATTAAAAATAGTATGAAAATTTCAGAAAATAAACATATATTAGTTATTCATGAGGATATACGCATGCACCGAACAATTATAGACAAAAATTAATTGTTTCTTAAATCATCGTCCATTAACTGAGTTCTATTTATTATAAACAAAATTTATTAAACAATTTATTTTCTCATCTATATTAATATTTTATTATATTTTATTTTATCTAAACTTTACATAGAAGTTACATTTTCACATCAAAAGCATCCTCTTGATGATTTTCATTCACCAAATAATGGGTTTTAAGAATAATTCAATTGGATTATAGAGGATTTTTACCATTAATGTTCATATTCCAATAAAATAATATTTTTTTTTAATGTTGTTAAATAATATTATATTTTATATTTTTTAATATTTAAATCAATATTTTTTTTATTTTAAAAAAGTTAATATTTTTAACTATTTTTCAAATTGTTTTAACATCAAAAGAATCATGAAACAGTCTTTACATTCATGTTCATTAATTTTTATATTTCATGAGTAATTTACATTCAAAACCCATGAATAATCTCAACATTCACATTATTGGGTATTATTTAGTTTTTTTTTCAAATTACTTTATTTCATCTTCTAGGATTTTTTTAAAAGTGACACCAAACTACATCTTTTTATAATGTTATTAAAAATGTTTTATAAAATCTATTTATTATGAATTATCTTATATTATAATTTTTATTTCAAATAACTATTCAATTATAGAATTATGTTTTTTATATCTCCCTCTAAATTGTTTTATGATTTATTATTTTTCCTGTTTGAGTTTTAAATATCTATCAACCTAATTATTGATGTTATTTTATGTAATAATATTTGTAAATTTTTTGAGACATATTTTTATCTTATTGGTTATCACTATATTATATATGATTCATTTCATATGTAACACCCATTTATGTATTATCATTAGGTGACAGTTGTGGAACATTATAACACCCTAATGTAGTGGTTACTATTTAATGTCTCTTGATAAAATGAGGATATGATTGAACTATTTTATTATGTTCATGACATAATATTTTGGAATTATTTTTATGTTAAAAAAATTATATATTGATATAATTTTTATGTTTATAACATTACAAAAAAAAGGTTAAAAATATCCTAGTATAACTTTTAATGATATAAAATTAATGTTCCTCATTATTATATTAGATACGAATTTCATACATTTTTCATCATGATAATTATGCATTTATCAAAAAGTATTTCACAATATTAAGTGGCTGATAATTTCATTTCATAAGATAATATATAATTATTTATAAAAAAACTGTTATTTTTACATATTTTTATCATATATTTCTCTTATTATCATATATTCTCTCATGATTTCTGTCGAAACATATTAGATTCATTGATATGTTATTTTGTACTATGTATTTCTTGTCACTCATTTTGTTCACCACTTCCATAGAAAACTATATTCCTGAATTTTTCTACAGAAAATATTATTTAGTGATATTTTTTATTGAATTTAAAGAAATAATGTGGAATAAGATATTTTTAAAACCTATATCCATAGACACAAAACCATAAAGTTCATGTATTCTATATTTTTTGTGAGCTGGGATTTTTAAATTAGTAAAAGAGATTAAAATATATGAATGTTATGTTTGGATCATTGTATGTATAATAACAACATGATAATTTTATAGTTTAGGTAACATATAATTTTCAAATGACGATAAATAGTAATCCAACAAACTATTGATGATCTATTATTATTGTTAAATCTATGTGCAATGATATTAATTAGACCCAAAAATAGTAGTTACCCACATTTTGGCCAAACCATGTAAAAATTATGTGTTCCATGTATTTATCTTATTTATGTATTCATTTAGATGTGGAGGTGGTTTAATTATATTTCTCTTGGAGATCATGTATTAATAATATGTAATGGATAATTGCAATGTGAATTAAATTAAAATAATTATAAACTCTGTTTTCGACCAACATTATGAGTGGGCACCAACTATTGGGTCACATCAAATGAAATTATAGAATTAACATCCATTTTATCAAACCATTGAGGGATATATAATAAAAATATAGTAAAAATTTATATTCTTAGTTTTTTTGTGGAATATTACAAAATTTTGAAGAAAAATATTCTTTGATATCATCTATATCTTGTCATCAATGTGGTTTATGTTTCAACACTGGTGTTTAATAATATTGATATAAATAATAAAATATCATTTTTTGTTAAGAAGTATCTATAAGTTTATAGATAAAACAAATAATTTTATAATTTTTTATCCGAAAAAATTTACACTAAGTTTATGTGAATATAGATTTAACATCCCAATAATATTACTCCAATATCTGGAGCTAAAAACATAACCCTTTCATTTCTCGAATTGATACAATTGAAGGATACCCAATTTTCACATTCCAAAAGATACAACATAAAAAAGGAAATATCAGATCCCTTACATACCAAATCAACTTTTATATTATGATTATTATGAAAATAAGAAAAACCATTACATGAAAAATATACATGAAATCATGGGATTATTTTTTCCACAATACCAATCATTTCAAATTACATACTAACTCTTCAATACATCCCACGAACATCATCAAACCATAAAAAATTATAGAAATGAATCATTTAACAATAAATATTCATAACCTAGGGAATTAGAAACATTATAATGGTATATGTAATTATAAAATTTTATTATTAAAGATAATATTAGAATAAGTGTACTATTAAATCATCAAAGTGCATGATTATAATATCAATGTATGCATACCCATCAATACATTGATCATAAATTCCGAAACTGGGAATATATATTTATCATAGGAAGGAGTCATAAAATTCATTAATAATGATCCATGTGATTTCAATATTAATCAATGTAATAATAAAAAATGCAATATCCCATGATTTAAAAAGTAAATACTATGTTTGATGGTGGAAAAGATATGTAACAACGAGTAGGAAAAAAACCAAATGTCATTTTTTAGATGTGACCATTATAACGTAGTAGTTATATAGAAATGAATTAATATTATTCTAATATATATATATATTTATATATTTTTCATACACATTGAAAATATATTAATTAATTTCAGATAATTACTAGATTTTTACTAAATTCATTTTATTCATCAAGAACATATTTTCTTCAAAAAAATAATTTTATGTAAAAAAATATAATTTATTTATAGAACCTTTAGAAAACTTATTTGACAAAAAAACATTTTTTAAGTCAGAATATCAAATCATTATTATAGTTATATCATCGTAATTTTCTGAACTGTTTGATTCTTCAATGAATAGTAAAAAATAACAATTTTTTAATCAATATATTTTATTTAATTTATTTTAAAGTAATTATTTTTTTGTTTTTTATTTTAACATTAATTAGTTCTGTTTTCTTTATATAAACCTAATTACGGTTTCTTAAACTAATTTTATTCTTCAATTTAGTATAACAACATTTTAAATTTAAAAATAAAATTTTAAAAAAAACAATTTATTATGTATTTATTGTTTTATTTTAAATTATATTCTTCCAATATTGTATTTAGAATTTTGAAAAATAGATGTAATATTTGGATTTAAGAAGGTAAATATTTTTTAAATAGTTTTATATAATTTGATGAAATTATGAATAGTAAATTTGATAAACAATTATTACTATGTTTAAGCGTAAACTAGGTAACTAAGTGTAAAAAATATATTATTAATATTTTAAAAATAACATAAAACATGGGAATGTATTATTCAATGTGGTTAATTAAAACCATAACACATAAAGTTCTAAATTTAATTTTTTAATATACACTTATCCAAGAAAAATACTTATACAATACAAAAACAAAAAGTATCACAAAATATCGCATTCATCATCTTAAATGACTCTTATGTGTCCACATTGGGAATAAATTATCTTATAAATGAATATAAATGAATATATGATTATAACTTATTTTTTTATATTAATTTTTTTTTAAGTTTTAAATGTTAAATAACTAACTTTAATTATTATGAAATTGTGATGCAATGTAATTACAAGGAGAAGAAACATAATAAAATGAAATTAATTAAAATTAAAAAAAACCATTAAGGATCAAAACAATTGATTAAATAGTAATTTAGGAGTATATAAGAACCAAATTCATCCATGGGTAAAATTAATTACAATTGGGATCCTCATTAATTATGATTATAAAAATTAATATATTTAATTTAATGATATGTAAAACATGTCTCACTCTTAATTTTAATATTTACAATATTTTTAATATATATAAAAACATAATATATATTAAGAAATAAATATTTTTTGTAAATATAAAATATATATTTACATAATTTTAATTTATAAACAATTTTTGTAAATTAAATATTTACCTTAAGTAATCACAAAATGACGATGTAGTAATTATTCAACTAATAGAAAAATTAAATAAATTACTATAAAAATATTAAAATAAATAAAATTTGAAATAATGTAGGATCCCAAAAAAAATTTATTAGTTAATAATACATATTAATGTTTTATAAAATAATTGTTTCTATTCTATGTTACATTTTATTATTATTTTAAACTAATTTAATTGGTATTGTCAAAATTTACACTAATAATATTTTACGAAATTAATATCTAATTAAAATAAATATTAATAAATAATTGATAAAAATAAAAATTATTATTTTAATTAATAAAATATCATTAATTTAATAGTTATTTATAATGAAAGTATATAATTAATAATTATAATGTTTTAAAAATAACTGTTTTGATACCATGGTTATAATTGAAATGGGATACCTAAGGGTTAATAAAATTGGTAAGATTTTGAAAAACAACAAAAATTTAATAAAATTAACTTCTATATTATATTACAATAATTTATTATCTCTAATTTTAATTCATTTGATTTTATAGTTATTTGGATTGAGATTTAATTTATTATAAATTAATCGTATGAGAAATTCTAAAAGTGCCTCTCACGTTCATTATAAAAGCAAACCTCCTTCCATTCCTCATTTCACCACATTTATTCCTCTATATTGATAAAACTAAAAATAAATCCATTCTACACTTAGTTTTCCACATTTTATATGTTCCATTCTCCTCATAGGTCAACCTATATATTCTTTATGAGGATATGTAACAAGTCTTTTTAAATAAGATGTAATATCTCTAACTGATTGATGTTTTTTCTACTATTATACACTTACTATAAATATATTATATATATAATAAAATAATTAATTAAAATTATTAAATATTCATAATTTTAACTATGACTTTGACCACACCATTATAAAAATCATTTATCATTGAACAAGAAGTGAATATATCGCTCGTGCGTTTATACAACTTTCCATCTCCTCATAACGATACAATTAATTTTAAATAAAATTCATTCATGGGTGGGAATTATGATGGTTTTAATGTTTATATATGATATTGATGTATTAATTATACATTTTTAATTATAATATACAAATTCATACATGTTTTTCATTTCATGGGAATATGATAACATAATTTTTCGACGTGGGGATTACTGCCTCCTCAAAGCGATGTGATTCATTCAAACATTACATGAATGTATTAAATATGGGTTTAGTAAAATTGTATTATATATATTAAAAAAATAATAATATGATAATTTTAATATTTATATACAAAAACAATAATTTATATCTATCATTTACCTTTTTACCTTCAATATGAAAGGAAAACGGAAACAACGTTCTTTTGTACATATGGCATACAATATCAATTAATAGAGTATTCAATTTCATATTTATATATTTTTCAGATTTTTATAAATATTTATATACCAAATATATATGTTATTTATATCTTGAATTAATTTTTTTATATTTTGATATAGTTATGATTAACAAAAATATAATAAATCAAAACATATACTAAAAACAAAACTGTTATTACACAGAACGTAACTTTAACAATAAAATAGTAATAAGTGAGTAATATAAAGTCATAAAAATAATATTTTATTTTACATATATTAATATGTTTATATGGTAAATGTATAATAAAGTTAGTCATATTATACATGAGGTTTGAACATGTGTAAAGAATGTGAAGACATAACGAAAGGGTTTTCTCATCTCACTTTTTGTTTTGTGAGATATATACCTTATTAACCGCTTATTTATCATTGGTGTTATATATAGTTCACATATATTTAATATATAATCTTCATCTATAAATTTATGGTTATTTTCATATCTGTTTGATGATCTCTCTTTCATGTGGTTTATAGTTCAAATTTTACCAAACCGGTAAGGGAATTTAGTCTCAATTTTATTTATTTTAGACAGAAGTTATATTATGAACCTATATTCTATTAAATTGTGTATAAATTCACTATTACATTCCATATATTACATATCCATAGTTTGAGGATATTTTATGTTCCATGTAATATTATTCTCTATTTGGTTAAAAACATGTCATCCATTAAATAAATATTTTTTAAACATGTTTTTAAAGTGTTTTAAATGATTATTATGTCATTTTAATGGGGAAAAAATTAAAATATTATTAAAATTGTTTTTAATGATTATTTTATAAGTTTTATAAATTATTTATAATGATTTCTTTTCTAAATGATTAATGATTTATGAATGGTTTATCAAAATGAAATGGATGGATTGTATAAAATTATTTCAAGTGATCTTTCAAAATCATTTTCCAAATATGATTATAATATTTGATCTTACATAAGATTTATTATGGATATTATTCATGTAAATTACTATTATTATTTCATTTCTGTTTTATTGTTAATTTTATGTAACATGTAAATTTTCCATGGGTTTTTCTATGATTTTAAGAATTTTATTTTTTATAGGAATAATATGAAAAATAATTTATGTTCTCACAACACACATATGTATAATTTTAATCATGTAAATGGTGGGTCCTATATATCCCTCAAATTAATTGGGTAATGGTATTACATATCAGGATAATTAAATTACTAGAATGTGTATTTTAATTGGTTTATACATGACTAGAACAGGAAGTGAAACCAATTCAATAATGTACTTTGTTCCCCATGATAGTCATTATGGTGAATAATGATTATTATGAGGGTTTATATAGTGGAAGCATTCCACTTTGATAGTCTTTGAAACGTTCACTAAATAATCGACATATTATTTTCACTGATTATGTGTTTACCATAATTCCATGTTTTATTCAATTTTATTCTTCTATAATTACGTTATTATGAATTTTAATTATTTATTATATTACTAATGTTTATGATCATTTTAATTTAGGGTAGGAAAATATAATGTTATTCTCATGTTCTTATACACTAATTAAAATAATTATACTTACGTATCTCCCTTGTGTACCCTTAGTTAGCAACTTATTTACTCTATTCTTATATTTACTTTCCCTTGTTTATGAAATGAATTGTTTCAATTTGGATATATCAATGAATAGTTCCAAATGTGAATATTTTTTGGGATATGATATAGATTATAATGAGTAAGATGATTAGTTTTTAATTAAATGTATGAGTTTCTCTTTATTCTCTAAAAATATAAACCCAAATTATCATTGGGTATGTATGTTATCCATACTTTCATTTTTATAATGTATGATTTGTTTGAAAAAATTGGCTGACATTTGTAAATTTATGTCGTTTTTCAAGATATATATGAGAAGATTTTGGGAGGATCCATTTGGTATCAGAGTATGGTTTAGATGACATTGGATATTATGAAGTTTTAATGAGAATTTATATTAAGATTTATAGATACCATCATGAATATATAGGAACATATATATTGAATCTTAGAAACAGATTACGATGTTTTAAGATATGAAATTTTAACGTAACTACTAATATTCTTGGAGACATTAATTATTTTGGAGGTTCTAAATGGTTATTTCAATTTAGGATGATAATTTAAAAGAATTATATAAATAATGTATTTGTAAAATTTATTTAATTTTTTATAGGTTATAATTATTTTTATGATGTTTTTAAAATTACCATAAATATATAAAGATTATATTAAAATTGATTTACAAAAAAGGATATCCTAGAAGAACGGTGATAACCTGTCACGTCCGATAAGGTCGTGGGGATTGAACCAACAATCGAATGGTGAAATTGTTTAATCACCTACCAATATCCTATGTGAAGTCCTGATTAGTATTTAATTTAATTTTAAGATAATAGATATTATGGAAAAAAGTTATGTTATTTTTTTGAATATAATATTTATAATAATGATAACCACTAAAAATATAATTATATATAGTATTAAGTGATTCATGTTACTTTAAAAGACATTCACTATTTTGGGAACCCTATAAGATTAATTCAAATAGAAAAATATGGAAATTTAATTTGAGTAATAATGGATGGATTATATTTTAGAAACTTATATTATTTAATTTATGATTTATGGTGATTTGGGTTATTTATAAAAATAGTTATCTTATCATGTGGTTTATAAATAAATTTAATTTTTGGTGTGAGACATTAAGAGAAAATGATTTTTTTAGTGATAAATATTTCTTGAAATACTACGTGATCAAATCCTTTTGACTTTTTTCATTCAATAATAGTTTATAAGACGTTTCAGTAATTTTATGTTTAGTTATTTTTTGAATGCTCTAATTTGAAATCACGATATTTGTATTTAATTTTAGATATTTAAAGTAGGTTTTGTTATTTAATGGGTTATTAGTTTTGGATAATTACCCAATATTATACTAAATATTTTTGTTTGGGTTAATATTTTAATATTGGATAAATATATATTTAATCTTTTTTCCAATAAAAAATCATTAGATGTATATTTTAATTCATTTTGATTAAAAAATTATGCTTGAATAGTCATCATTTTTAGAAAAAATTATAGTCTAGTGGTCAATCTATATTAAAGTTTGAAATTATTAATATTATGCAATTATTCAACCTAATGTTTCAATTATATATTTTATTGTATTTTTTCAAATCTAAGACATTTAATCTGAAAATAAATTTGTTAACTGTTTATTTTTTTACAGAGAAATCAATGTCCTTTAAACACATCATCGATTTATGATTTTGTGATGGTTAAAATTATAATAATGATGATATATAATTGTTGAACAGATGTTTTGAGGTAAGTATCCTTTTTTATTTCTTTTTTAGGATTTTAAGGTGTTTGTGATTAGTTGGGATGCAGATGTGAGAGTTTTGAAAGATTTTGAATATGTTAGAGAAAACCATTCATGTTTTCTGAGAAACCGTGCAAGGGCAGACATCAGTTTTCACAATGCCTACACATGATTTTCGATACTACATGAGGAAACATTTTCGACCCCTTCTCTCGATATAGTGGCATGCACACAGTTAGCACATGGTTTTCCAAACCTAGAAAGATAACCGTGCGGCCACATAAAAAGAGGTTTTTTTAATTCAGGATACCTTAGGATTGACTTATTTTACTCTAAATCATCTCCTACTCAAGCCTCACTTTATAAATTCGTTTCTTATGGGTTTAATGGGATGTCAAACAAATTTTGGAAGAAATTAAAAACAGTTTCAATGCAGTTTGAAGGTGGTTTCCCATAGGTAACACACTTCTATTGGTTTCTCATTATGTTCCTCTTGATCTATTATTCTCTCTAAATTGGTTTTCAAGATCTACAACTATTATATGTAGATCTAGGGTTTTTTCCTTGGGTGTTGATTTTATGGATTGTTTAAGTTAGGGAAGGAGATCTAGGATGGTTTCGATTGTACGTTCGACTGATTTGGGGTACGGTTGTGTGTGGGATGATTTTACAAAAACCCTAAAGGTATGTGGCTTCTCTATCGACTCCTCATTGTTAGAACTAGAAGGCTTGTTCAAATTAATTGGTTTTTCTTAAATTATTTTTTGATTTTGATGTTTGTAATTTTTACGAAATCTTTTTGGTAATATTTTATGGGTTTTCGGGGAAAGGGTCCTTTGTCATGTAACTTTTCTAATGATTGATTTTAAAATTGAGAATTTAAAATCAGTCTACTGTGTTGATTTCTAAAAATGGTTAATGAAATTGGTTTTAAATAAATATGTGGTTTATTGAAATGTGGGTTGGCATTTAAAGTGGTTAAATACTATTTTTAATAAATGAGTGATTTATTGATGTGAATTGGCATGTGCTGAAATTGTTAATGTTCCTGAGGTATTTTTTGGTAAAGATGAACTGTTTACTTGACATGGTTACCATTTTGTGATTTTTATGTTCTTGGGATAATCATTATGTATTTCATTAATTGTGTGTGAAGTTGGTGGGGATTACCAATGTATTAGAGGATGGATATTTGACATAAGGGCCACCATCAAAGGATATGTGGGCGGGAATTACCACTTCTTAAGAATGGGGTGAACAGGATGGGTGGACATCCCACCATAATGGCTGCAATTTTGGGTGTTTTTTTTTTTGCAATGATGGTTTTTTTATGATAAATCGTGATTGGGATATGGATTTTAGAACATTAGGGCTTTCCTTTGTTTTTCATGGATTGGTAGGGGTATGTTTGGAATGTTTTATGTTGTTTCACTATTAAATGTTTAATATACAGTGATTATTATAAATGTTCTGATGGTTTTACCATAGTTTCATTTATAAGGACACACTTTGAGGAAAACCTACTGAGTATTAGTACTCACCCCCCAATTTGGAACTTTAGTGCTTTGGCAGATGTCATATTCCGAGACACAGGTAAAGCCAAAGTATCTCATTAAAATTGGCTCGTGTTGATGTTTAAGATATGTGTTGGTTCTTAGATAATGGTGCTTGGTGTGGAAATGTAGAGTGTTTCATGGTTTATTTTGGTTCTCTTGTTTAGTATTCCACATAGTACTCTTATATTGGGTTTGGTTGTATTGGGTTTGGGTTGCATTGTGGAAAAACATGGTTGTCTTTTTGGTAATACGTGGTTGGGTTGCAATGTCGACATGCATCATATGCTATTTTTGGTAATTACTGGTTTTACTAGTAGTTCTTTTTAAAATGGATAAATCATTCCCCAACTATTCTTTAATTCATCGACATTTACTACCAAACTTTGGCATCTTTGGAACGATACTTAAGGAAATGTTGAATTCCTCTATGCTCTAAATCCAATGAGATAAGGAGGGATGTTACAATATTAATCTCTATAAAAACATCAATGTTATTTTTTTATTTCTTGTCAATATTTTGCAACATGGTATCCTAATATGTGATATATGAGGTGACCTTTTTACATTCTCTTATCCCTTTTCAAATGGGTGTTTTATTAATCCTATTTTGGATGTGAGGTTTCTATAATTGAATTCTAAAAAGTAAAACCCTTAGATACAATGAATAATATAAAATTGTGAGGAATAAATTTATTAGGGGGTGAGGGCGAATGTAATACCCTAATTTCTTAAAAGTAAATACTATGATTGATTGTATAAAAGATATACTACATTGAGCCTAAAAAGTTATGTGAATATCATTATTTATATGTGACCACTATAACTTAGATGTTAAAAAAGAAGGAATGAATAGTATTGGGAAATATATATAATTGTCATTCTCAAATATAATATATTAATTTTATGTAAATAATTACTATATTTTTAGTCATGTCATCTTATTCATAAAAAAAAATTTCATCAAAAAATTATTTTTTTACATTTTATATACAAATAATGTAATTTATATATAGATATTTTCTAAAATCTATGTGATAAAATTAAATTCATTTTTTAAATCTACATATCAATGTTTTTCTACAATGAAATTTACATAAAATTTAGAGATGTTTGATTTTGGAATGAATAGTAAACAAATACCAAATTTTATTCAAAATTGTATTTTTTTAATTATTAAAATTTATAATTATTTCATCAATTTTAATTATAATATATTTAGTGTAATATTCTTTTAAATAATCCAATTATGGTTTCAAAAATATATTTTTTCTAATTATTTAGAGTAAAGTCAATTTAAATTTATGATTCATATTTTGCCGGAAAATGTTTATATTGATTTTTTTTAGTTTTTAAAAAATTAAATTCCACGTATTATGTGATTTAAAATTTAAATAATGGATTCTATATTTGGATTTATAAATTAAAAATTTGATAAATATTGTCCATTTATTTATTATATAAATAATAAATTTTCTAAAATTTTGTTATTATGGACAATTTGAAATCATTTAAGTGCCACTAAAATATTATAAATATTATAAAATTAACCTAAAACTTGGAAACATATTATTGTAAGAATTTAATTGAATATATAACTCATACTAGTCCAAATTGAATTATTTAATGGACACATGTAAGTAAAAATGGCTTACAAAATATTTAAATGAATCAAAGTTACGAAATATCATTCTCTATGTCTTAAACATATCTTATTTGCCTATAGAAGAAAAAATAGATTTTGAATGAATATAAATGATAATATTGAGATATTATTAATTTAGTTATTATTTTTTATATGTGAAATAAAGACCGTTAATGCTTTTTTAACACTAATGCATAGCATTTTCAATGTGATTAAAAATCAATAAAATGTTTTTTATAAGATGATAAGAACCATAAAAAATGACTAAATATTATTTTTTGATTATATATCGACAAAAATCATATAACGGTTGAATTAATGACAACGTAGAACCACTTAAATAAAATTATGATTTTTATAGTATTTAATTTAATGAAAAGTCAAACAATTGACATTATCATTTTTAATAATTAAATATTTTTAATATGGGATAATTTAAAAGATATTATAGACTATAAATATTAATTTTAGATATAAAATATTTATCTAAATCATGGTAATTTATTAATAATTTTTTATAAATTAAATAACTTTTTTAAGAAATTACTCAATAATAATGATATAATTATTTAAATTATTGAAAAATGAAATAAATGAAATTTAAAATATTAAAATGAACATAATTTAAATTAATTGAGGTGCCTAAATAATTTTATAGGTTAATATGAAATATTACAGGTGTACTAAATGATGTGGTTAATAGTTATATTTCTGTTTTTATTTTTTTAATATTAATGCAATGAATAGATTCATAACTAAAAATAATGATATATTAAGAAAATAATATTTCATTAACTAATTTAATAATCATAAAAATCAATAAAAAATAAAAAATTATTATTATAATTTCTAAAATTTTATAAATATACTATTTATAAAAAATGAAACTATCTCTGTACAAATTACTATGTCTTAATTTGAAAAACGTTTTTTAGCATAGTTAAAATTAATATGCGTTAACTATGGTTTAATAAAAAAATAAGACATGAAATAACATGAAAATATTTCTAAAATCTATTGGTTTACTATATTCAATCCATATACTATTTTATCTTATCCTATAATTATTATTATTTGGAATAATTTTGACTAATATTGATTTATTGTAAATCAATATTATGGGAAATCATGGAAGTAAAACTCCTCATTCATATCATTTCTTCTATTTTATTATTCAATATTGAGAAAACTCTACGGTATTATCTTCTAAAACCCCATTACACATTTTAGATCATTTTCATCCAAAAGGGACAACTTTATTTCCATTATAGGATATCTAATAGAGCTGTTTTGAAGAAGAGGTACTATATCTAACCTATCACTCTCCTTTTATACTCTTCCATACCTCCTATAAATATATAATTTATACTCCAAAATAATGGCATCATAATACTCAATACTCAAAAAAAATTATTATGATTATGAACACAAAATTTTATATCACATTTTCCATCTGACATGAAGTGAAAGTAATTATCGTGCATATGTGCAACTTATAATCTCCACATACTGAAACAATTAATTTTCCACCACCATATTTCATTATTTTTAATAATGGTATAATGTATATTTATATATGATATTTATGAAATAATTTTTCTACTGTAATTATTATATAACACTTACCTGCACACTTTCCATTTTGTGGGAATATGATAACTTCGTTTGTCGAGTTGTGGACAACCGCCACATCAGAGCAATGTGATTAGTTCACTCTTTACATAGAATTAATTAAGGATGGGTTTAGTATAAGTAATATATATATATATATATATATATATATGAAATAATATTAATAATAAAAATTAAATTATATATATATATATATTAACACACACATATATATATTTCATTTACTTTTATATTTTAATATGATATGAAAACATAAACATCATTCACGAAGATGTATGTCCTACAATCTCATAGAACTGTTTGTTCCATTTCATATTTTTTTATATTATTTTAAGTACGTATATAATAAATATATATGAGATTCTTATCATTTTTTAAATTTTACAGATCATGAGACAATTACAAGGATAAAAATATAGTAAATCAGACATATACAAAAAATAAAGAGGTTGTTACCTGAAATGTATCTTTAGCATGAAATTGCTAATAAATGTGTAACATAAATAAATAGTAAAATAATATATTTTTTTGATGTATAATAATATTTATATTTGGGATATGGATAGTAAACATATACTTATTAAATATGAGTTTGACCATGAATGAATAAACTAAATACTTAAGATAAGGGTTTTCTCATCTCACTTTTTCTTTTATGATATATACGAAATTTTTACAACATAATTATTTTTTATGGTGTATATACAACCCATTATTGTCATTTATGATCATTTACCTTAATTAAATGGTAATTTACATATCCATTTATTTATCTCTCCTTCATGGGTTTTACATTTCAAATTTTATCAAATCAGTAATGTAATTTCATCTCAATATGACTTATTTGATACACATGTTATGCTATGGACCTACATTAATTTAAAATGTGTATTTACATCCATTATACATATTTTATGTTGAATATAATATTTTTATTATAATATATGTTTTATATAATTTTATTTTCTCTTCATTCATAAATATTTGTTCCTTCAAATCAATGTTTTCTAAATATATCTTAAAATTGATTTAAAATATATTATAGGCATTTTTTTGAAAATTATTTAAAATATTTTTAAAATAGTTCTCATTCATTAAATTATATAATTTAATTATTTTTCTATTAATTTTTTTGATATATTTTGTATGATTTATTTTTTTTCAAAATCGAAATTAAATTTTCTTTAAGAATTATTTTGAGTGATCTTTCAAAATAATTTACCGTATAATTAAACAATATTTCATGTCAATTAGGGTTTAATATGGATATTATTCAAGGTAATTATCATTATCTTTTATGTTTAGTTTATGTTTATATTTTTAAAACCCATTTTTCTATAGGTTATGTTAAAATGTTTATGAAACCTATTTCCTTTTAGAAGATCTGATATGAAAAATAACTCATGATCTTATGGAACATATATCTATGTTTTTAATTATGTGATAGGTCATAAAAAGATTTGACTTCAGATAATTATCTAATGATTTTATATCTCATGAGATAAATATTACTACATTAGATATTATACTAAATTCAAAAAGGACTAGAACATGAAGTTAATATGGATCAATAAAGGACATTATCTACCATGATAGTTATTAGATTAAACCCCAACTACTATAATGTATTGGAAACTAAACCCATTCCACTATGATAGTTTTAGAAGTAATCCTAGACTACCAAAGAAGTTTTCCTCTATTTAAATTCATTATCCACAATTCAATGATTTATTCTAAATTTTCTCTTTTATAATGCATGCCTTATAGATTTTTAAAATTTATTATATGATTAATGTATATGATATTTTTTAGGTAGGGTAAAATTATTTAATGTTTTTCTTATATTAATATACCAATATGTTCATTTTTATTCTTATGTATCTCCCTTGATTAACCTTATAAAACATCTATTATCACCCATTATTGTATTTTTTCCCCTAGTTATGAAGATATGTTTTATGATGGATATATATTGGATATGTTCTAGATTTGATGAATATTTGAATGATAATAGTGATTTTTATGGGAATGTTTTTATATTTTTATAAGAAATGTAAAAGTTTTTTTGAATTATCTAAAAACATATTAATAAACAATTCCTAGTCATGTAGGTGATCCATTATTTCATATGGATGGTGTAATATTTAATGGAAACAATTTTGGAAACATTTGTAATGTTTATGTATTTTATATTGGATTCAGATGTGCTTATTTTTGGTTGTTTAGAAGAACACAATAAGCATAAATCATGTGTGATGGTATATTTTCAATATTATAATTAGAAAACATTTTAACATAATTTTAGAAACAAATAGATCCTTGTTAAACAAGTAAGATTAAATATTTGGTAATTCCCTCCTTCTTGCATCAAAATTTAATAAAATTACCCATAGAATTGGATTATTAACTAGTAACTCCCATTATTTATTCAATATCATTCTCACTTAATTATCTCTAGGAACACCCATTACATCATACCACCAATAACTATCTGGGAGAACACATTATATAAGTTATATCTTTCTCACCAAGGATTTATAATGGGGCTCAAAATGTAATATATATATATATATAACATGAAACACAGTAGTATTAATGTACTTGTAACATTAATTTTTTATAAAATTATTAAAACTGGTCATTATTACATTTGTAAAAATATTAACTCCTAAAAAAATTGTGTTCCATAAAAATATATTGAAATAATAAAAATACATCAAGTGAAAGAATATAGATTGTATCATTTCAACATATCACAATATAGAATACATAACATATTTAGTTTATTAAATTTATGAATAGATATACAAAATATATTACTAAAAAAATTTGAGTAAAAAAGCTTTTTTCACTTTTACAAACATTAAAGGATGTCTTCTTAATGTAAACATATTTTTAATGACCACTTGGAAAATCTCATAAAGAAAATATGCTTTATATTTTAAAAATTCATTCATAAAATCTAAAATTCTAACAACATCTATGAAAAAAATTTATTTGAAATTAACATTTTAAACATAAAATTTAATATTTCAAACATTGATTTTTCATGATTTTTTGGAAAAAAATTCATGGAAAGTGTGTCAAATCAATGTCTCTTTCACATTTTTTATTAAAACCAAAAAGTGACCAATTTATAAATTGACCAAAACATTCCTATTAAATTTTTCATAAAAAAGGAAATTCTGGATAAAAATGATTATAATAAATCATAGTAAAACATTAATGAAAACATTAAAAAGTATTTGGAAAATAGATGATTTGAAATCGAAGAGAGAAATATAGTTATACATCTAAAAAAACCATTTCATAATCATTTTAGGTATCCAATAGAGGAAAATGTTACTATTTATTGAACATTACAATAACAGATGAATCATGGAGGTGAGTCCATGATCCAAAAAATTATTATTAAAATAAAAGTCAAGCATATAATTTGGTATAATGATTTAGGGTACAGGTGATGAACACCAACGTAATCCAAACATAGTCAGCCTCTGGTCTTGCCTCATATCCCGCCTCTTCCACGATGAACACCATGTACTTTTAGATTTCTACCTCTTTTCAAATGATTCGGAATATTTAAATCATCACCATCATCATTCGCACCTCCAGCATCATAGCCATCATGATGAGAATCAGCTAGATAATCCGTAGTTTCAACATGAAGGACACCATGATCTGATCCATCAGTGCCTTTATCCCCATCCTCCAAATTCTCCTCAGTATCGGGCTTCCCAATCAACTTAGCACTAGCATGTGCAACCAAAGAATTTTCATTAGTAATAGGACTTTTCATGGTGACATGATGTTTCCTCTGACAGCTCTCCATATAGAGGAGATCAAAATCTGGGGAATTCATTTAGTCTAGTATGGAAAATAAGTTTGTAGCACCAGTGGTAGCAGTCAAAGCCACAACACCATTTTTGGGAGTCAATGCCATTTTGATGGTAGGTTCATCCAAAGAAGTCCAAAGATCAAGTGATAAAGAACCTGCATCCAAGGCATGAATGACATTGGCATCCGAGGAAGGTATACCATATTCCTGCATAGCAGCGGCCTCATGTGAGGATAACATAATAATGGCAGGTTCACCTAGAGAAATAGAAGCAAGTACAGCATGGGCCACTAAATATACTACTATATTATTATGGGAAGTATGCCCAGCATTCACCTCCTCCATTTTCCCCAGCGATACAATAGATATAGTGAGAACAGCAGTAGAAGAACCAGAGGCTTGTGAGACCCCTACTATATGAGAAAGAGTATAAGAATCAAAATCCTTAAAGACATTATAGCCTTTCACATCCCTTTGCGTAACAGAGTGATCATTAGAGCCTCTCCCAATAGATGGCAGACTGCCCAACATACCTTTATCAGAGTATTGCTCCTCCATCAAATCAGCATGATCCATCTCCAGTTCACTATCAGCACAGTCAGAACAAATATCACCCCATTTAGAGGTCTCTACATGCTCATTTGTATGAAAGCTAGAAATAGGGGGCTTGATACCACCCAAAGGATTAGACAGCACACCCCTACCTTGCTGATCATTCATAGGCCTATCATTGGGGTTCTTACCAGAAACAACATCGGCAAAAGAAACAAATCACACTTTTCTAGAATCAGGTAAATTGTTTTGTACCAAATCCACCTTGATGGTTTGAACATTTTATTAATAGAAAATAGATAATAATGGATTTATGGCTCATGAAAATAATATACTATGATTTCCCCTCAAATTACATTCAAAATAATCAACCCTGAAAATAAATGAAAATTATCATAAATCCTTTTCAATCTTTGACACTCCACAATCATAAACCTTGAGTAATAAGAAGATCATATGAATGTTAATTATAATTAAATCATGTATATTCATGATATAACATATCAAACGAGTAGTATATACAATTCATAAAGGATAATAGGTGTATACGATAACATATATCCATACGAATAAAATCTAAGATAATAAACACAAAAAATGATCATATGATTGAACTGATAATTAATCAATGAATAGACTATGTGTATAAAAATTGAATAAAACTACAACAATTTAAATTAAAACATAAGATAATAAAAATTAATTGGATACATAAACATTGAATATAAATAAAAATTATGAATTAATATAACCTAATGAAAAATAATTGATATTTATCATATTTATCCTATTTGTAACATTTAGGTCAAATATTCATTGTTAAAATCTCTTAGATAGAAACATAAAGCATCATTATTTGCCAATTATTGATGATATTACACATAAAAGGGAAATTAATTATATAGTGTAAAAGAAATTAGTTTAAAAACATTTAAATATTCCTCAATGATGGAAAATTTAAACCAATTCTATTACCTCGAGTACAGTCATCGAATGTATATAATCTAACTCATTTTTAATTATATTATATAAATTTTTTGGATTATTAAGAACCTTTAACAACATTAATACTAGTTATTAATGTAACATCATAGGTAAATAAATAATATAATATATTCATATTTATTAATATTTGTGAATTGAATATTAATTTTACATTAAAGGGGATTCTATGTTTGATACTGTATCTGATACACAACAATAGGTTTCTATGAAATAATATTTTGCACACAAGGTTGAGTCATACTAAAAAATAATAATATAATATTATTTTAAATGGTTGTTAATTCCGAGATAATGTATTGGCTGGAATAAATAGAACTAATCATATTATGACTAAACTTGTGTTTTTAATGTTTTTACATTTATCTAATAAAATTTAGATGCATTAAATGAGATTGAATCCAATTTTAAGCATAAATAATGTAAAAATTTTAAAAAGGAAGTTTTACAGCTTTTTTATGGTGAAACCTTTTTAAATTTAGTTTTTGTCACTTTAATATTTTTCATTCGATAAAATAGATTTATTATTGAAAACCGAGACATCAAAATTTACATTGGGTTAATTTTTGATATTTCTCTAATAAAGAACATTTTTTAATATTTAGTAAAAAATATTGAATTTTAAATCATAATTACAATTTTATCAAATTTATTTATATGATTAGATTTTTCTTTTAATTTTTTTAAACTGTAATTATATTATATTTTTTTCCTTTAATCCAATTTTGTTCAATGGATGTAATTTCACATTGAAATTGGAAATAAATGATGTCAATATTTTGGTAGTTTTTAATTCTCAAAATTAGGTTTTCTAGTCTTGACATTGTGGATTAATTTTAAATTTACTTATGTAAATTCTTTGTTTTAAATTTGAAAAAATGGATACAATATTCAGAAAAAGGTGGTCCAAATTTTGAAAATAGTTATATTTTATTTTTTGAAATTATGAATTGTAACTTCAATAAATATTTTATTTACCATGGTTAAAAGCTAAAATATGATAAATAATAGTAAAAAATAATATTATAATAATATTAAATTACCATAACACATGTCTTATCAATATTGGATGAGATATTTCTAAACATGGGCATCTTTGGGTGTATTTTAGGACCACATGGAGCCCCTTGTAACACCCCGAGATTTTTTGAAAAATATTCTTTTTAATTTTATTGATGTCTTGTGTTGTACGGTAAAATAAATGGACCTTGAACTACAGGCATCCTTGACTTGTCTTGCATTACACGTAATCGCGACCTTCCATGATAGCGTATGTTGTACGCAATACCGAGTTTCACTAAACAACGATATGTTATATAAACTAGCCATTATGAATAGTAATATTCAATTTTTGAAATTTTATTTTTCAAAATGGACTTCATTTTTGGATTCGTAATATCGAATTTAGACTGGGGTGCAATTTTGGTATTTTTCTGAAAACATTCAATTTTTGATGAATAGTGAAAACATTGGGTTACTATTTAAAATCTGACTTTTTATTTAAATAATTATTTATTTTATTTAAATTTATTTTAGGTCAAAATTAATATATAATACCTATATAAGTTCAATGTAATTCGTTGGAGTGATTTTTTAATCATTTTAGATATATAAAAATTTTATTGAAGTTTTTACCATCTTTTACCCATCTCCTATGAGAATTTGGAAATTCACATAAAACATAATTTTATCGCTTCTGTGAGTGTAATTTCGAAAATCCGAGAGAAACAGTTAATATCAAGGACTAAAATGTGGTTCAATGAGATGAAAATAATTTTTTTGTGAACAGTAACTTTTTACTTTTATTTACCATGGTTAAAAGTAAATAGGGTAATTAAGGGTAAAAATGATATTATTATTAGACAAAAACATGCCCTAATTCTATCGGATAATTTTAATTCGACCAAAAACAAATTTAGGAATAAAATATGACCATTTAGGTCCACTTGGATTGAATTATGACATTTATTAATAATTTATTTATATAAGGGGTAAAATAGTTAAAATCAATGTTTAATAACTAAATCATTTTTAATATAGGGTTTTACATAAGATAAATTAGTCTATAAATATTCATTAGAAAGAAAAAATTATTTCCTACATAATGGTAATTTATTGATAATTTTTAGTCCTTAAATAATTTAATTTATTTATGACACAATGATGATGCAGTAATTATCTTATTAATGAAATATGAACATTTTTATGTTATAAATACCCAAATAAATGTAATTTGAGACTTTTTATGAATTAAACTAATTTTCTAGGTTAATATGACATGTTATTATTGATTTAATTAACTTTTTTCGAACTTATCATGCTGTTATAATTTTCAAAATAATCAATTACCAAATAGTGTCTAAATTGACATAAAATAGTTTTTAAAACAAATAATATATTATTAATTGTTATTATATTCCTAAAAATCTACGTTTCTGCCAAGAGACTTATATCATGATAGATGTATCATTAATGGACCACTTGGGGGTCTCTTGGTTGTATATGGTATGTTTATTAACTATATAATATAAAAATACAAAGTGACATGGTAAATGTCAATCTAATTAACTAAGAGTTAAAACTAAACGATAAGTTTAATATAATGACACAAATCTGTATAAAATATATTTTTTGAGAGTATTTCGACCCATACACACCTTATCTTAGAAATAAATAAATTTTTATCTATTAAACACCGAATATTAATCTATTATAAAATAATATTTTAAGTTTTTCCAAAGGTTCCCCATATCCTCCTTTATAAAAAGGGCACCTCTTACCTCTTCTATTCACACCCTTTTGAGTCATGAAGATCGTCTAAACCCTGAAAATTTCTCTTCTACACTTCCCTAGAAACATTCTGGAGGTTCTGTTCTTCTCAAAAGACTAACTCTACATCTTTAAGAGAAGGCTTAAAGGAGGTGCTTCAAAGAAGAGGTAATCTCTTCTTTTGATTCTCTCAAGTTTCTTTCTTCTTCAACTTCTTCTTAATTAGTTGTCTCATTATAGAGTAATAACAAAAGTATTAATTATATACTGATATTTTATTATAAATATAAAACAACCCTATTTCACCTTCTATCCATCCCAAGGAAAATGAAATCACCGCGCGTGTGTACGTATGGAATACCGTCTCCATGCCGTGGTGTAATCTGTTTTCGACCAACACCTTATTTGGATGGGTATAATGGTGTAAATAAATAACTATACATGATTATTGTAATATTATATTGATTATTAAATATTATACATACACTTAAATAAAATTACACTATCATGGGAATGATATCATCGCTCGTGCATACGTACGGACTACCGTCTCCATGACGCGATGAGATTCTTTCTCCATGTTAACCATTCATTAATGATTATAAAGTATATATAATAAGTAATCATGAAATATATTACATAATAATGATATTGTATTTATATATATATATATATATATTAATTCCATCTACTTAACTCCATTCAATTCAATAAGGAAATGAAAACAGTGTTCAAGCGTACATACGGCCTACTGTCTCCATGAACGGTGTATTTAATTCCATTTATCGATCTATAATATGTATATGCTGAAAATATATTATATATAAATCATGTTTTACATTATTAAATTATGTAAATCATGATATAAGTAATAATATCAAGAACAACAAGTCCAAACATGTACGATAAATAAAACGATTTTACCCAAAACGCTAATTTAACATGGAATTTACGAAAGAACGGGTAATATAAAGTCATAAGTGAACCATTTATGACATAATAACAATGAATAAAATTCTATAATAAGTCAATGAAATTTTTTAAATCATTATACAGGAGGTTCATATACGTACGAATCATGTCGGACCTAAGGTAATGGATAATTATTCCAATCTCGTTCTTATCTGAGATTGTTTATTCATTAGTATTTACTGGGGTTGTTGTTATCATCAATGTACATGTTTTATAAAAGTGTTTTTATGTATTTATAAATTCATTTTTACCCATTTTAGACTTTTACTACATGGTATGTAAGGAATCATTCTTTTGTTTACCATACGAGGTACTTTTTGACTTTCTGGTAAAAGTACGAGGAGAATGTTTTTTAATTTATACTGCATGAACGGATTTTTACAGTTTTATAACGACTTGTTTTCATGAAGATAACTCTACAATATTTTATGAATATTTTCAAGAAAATACTTTTCTTTAAAAATTGCATGGAATTTTGAGAAAAGAAAATGATTTTGAAGAAGAAAGGATATTTTCCTCACGAATTCATTTCAAGTGTTTTATCAGAACTATTTTCCATCTAAAATGACATTATTTAATATGTTTATGTTTTAAGTATAATTTCTCCATTAGTTACATGGTTTTATTTTTCTTATGATGAAATGATATCCATTTTTTTGGATTATGTTATGATGGCATGATGATTTAGAATCCCATTATTATACATGGGTAATGCAATGATGTATGATTTATGATTTTGTGCCACACGAAAGAATGATTTCATTATGATATGGGTGAGACCTATATCTCCCTCTAATGCATTGGGTAAATTTTATATCTCATGATATAGACATGTTTGGAATGGTATGTTAATTCAGTTCATTAATACAGGACTGAACCGAAAGGAGTGAACTCGATTTAGAAAGGGACTTTGTCCACTAAGATTGTCTTGGCAGCAATGCCTTGGCTACTATGGAAATCATAACAAGTTCTGAATGGTTGCCACAATTACATGATTTATTCCCTTTCTATTTTATAAATATTGATGTTCATTTATGATATATGCCTTACATACTTCCAAGATTTATGTCTTTGCTCAAGATTTTGATGTTATGATTTTATGTTCATGATTTTGCATTCAAATGCTTATGGATTGTTTTATATTCTCTATGTTTACCCTTACTGAGCATTTTAGCTCACCCTTTTTATGTTTTCTTTTCCCCAGGATATAAATAAAGGTTATAGGCAAGAAAAAAAAGGCAAGATCTTTATGGGAGAAGTTGAAGATCTTTCGCCACGATTAGAAGATTATATTTCGAGTTTCCAAAGTCACTAAACTATTACAGTCCTTGTGTGTCTGTGTTTGTTATGTATTAAGTATTCCACAAAAGTAATGTAATGTCCATGTACGTCATGATTTGGGTCTCTACACTCCTTGTGTGTGAAAATATCATTTAGATACTTTTAATTTTATATTAAGGAAAATATAACCTAAATATGTATCTTTTACTAAAAAAAATTAATATGGGATATATAAGTGATATCTTCTACTATAAATAGTATATATTATGATAAAAAGATTTCCCACATAATAATTTTTTATTTATAATTTATATAACTTGTATAAATAAATTTATTTATGACACAATGGTGATGTAATGATTAACTCATAAATTATTGTTTTAATAAATTAGATTATAAATCATTAAAAAATTATTTTTAGAATTTTTATTTCATCCACAAATTTAATAAATTATTATGACTTTATATATTGTGATTAATGAATTTTTTTCTAATTAATCATGTTGTTATAGACTTTTTAAAAAATATTCATTATATGAATAGTAAAAATAGACATAAATGAGTTTTTAAATAAATTAATATTTTATTAAATGATATAATAGTTTTAAAAATCTAATATTATTCCGAATAACTTATATGATGTTATAATTGTAATTAAGGATCCATTTTTGGGTCTCTTGGCATTTTATAGTAACTATAATAACAATTTATTATGAATATACAAGATGACTTGGTGAAAGTTAAATAAGATTACTAAGGTTTAAATCTAAAATATAAGGTCAATTTTGTGACACATAATTGACTAAAAACAATTTTCTAATATTATTTCTACCAATAATAATCTTATCTTCTAAATATATCAATTTGGTGTTATTATAATTCAATAATAAATAAATAATAAAATAATATTTTCAAATGTTTCAAAAGTTCTCCTCCACCCACTTATAAATGGACACAAAATCTTACCCTTACACACACATCTAAACACAACATGGCTCATTAAAAATCTACTCAAATAATTTCATAACATCCCACCATTCCTCCTAGAAGCCTACCCTTAGGCAAAAGGTAATTCAAGAAATCCATTTGGCTCAAATCAAATAACGTTAATTTATTTTTTCTAATATCTTCTCTCAAGTTCCGTCCAATTATATTTCATTCTTCTCTCCCATTTCTCTTTTATAATTTTTTATATAAAAAATTCAATATCCTAAATATACTAGGTTATTTTTATGAGATGTATTTGAACTACACCTACACACATAACTGCCTAATGGGGATAGAACATAATGTTTTTGTGGATGTTGAACAACTACCTCATGAAACGATGATTGTTCAATATTCTCCTACAACATTTTATTGTGTCCATTATGATGGAACTTTAATTATATATGATATATATATATATATATATTATCAATATTCTACATTATTTCTAATTTATAACATACCTGTATGCTTTTCATATTTTATTAATATAATAATTTCATTTGCGAAAGTGTTGGCTACCAGACACTCAATGTGATATGAATCATTGATGCTATACATGGAAATTATATATGAAATAATTAAAGACATTATTTAAAATATATAACATATATATTTTACTTTAATTATTATATACCTAAATATCATTTCATTTTCATTTCATTAAATATGTAATAAATGAATGTAGTGTTCATGCGTACCTACGACTTATCGTCTCCATGAATGAAGTATTTCATTTCTTATATCTAAATGATTTGATCTATTATAAATACATATATATTGTATAGATATGATTTGTATGATATATAAATCATGAATATTAATATATATATAATAGAATTTTGACCACAGGGACAATTTATAATTATAATATGTTCATTTTTTACTCAACTTCTGAAAATCGATAAACGTCTCATGTGAAATCAAATAATAAACTAATTGTTATAGAAAGGTTATAAGTGATATAAAAGGATTTATAAATTTGAAAAAGGTTCTAAATCATGTAGAAATTAACGTATGATTATTATTCTGGAAATTGGAGAAAGAATGAGTCATGATGGATACGAGGTAAGGGACATTGTCTCAATCTCCTTTCTTTGAGGTATATTTGGATTTATACACGAAATTGTTTTATACGTTTTATAAACCTCTTTGACATTTAATATCATTAAATGGAGGAATTTTTCTACATATCATTTTACTAAATGAAAAATGGAATGTTTCTTTTTAATGTATGTATTTATGATGACCTTTCCTCTACTATGAGCATTATTTGATATTTGGTTTCTGTAATAAGTAATGGTGTTTTTAAATAGAAAATAAAAACAATATAACATTTTTAAATATTTTGGTATTGAAAATGGTTTTTTAAGTTTATTTACTATTTCAATATCTTTAAATTATTTTTGTGATTAAAACTAAAATTTATAGTATTGAAATGTGGAAATTTTTAATATTTTTTATGTGGTGATTATATAATGGTACTTGAAAATTTTATGGGCGGATACATGATAAACAAAACGGTTGGTGGTTTTGTGATAAACCAATGATGGGAGTTTATGTTATAACTTCTAATGTAGTGGGTATGAAATTCATCTATATGGTTATTCCATTTGTATGAATGATTTTTGTATGTCGAGCATATGGTTATTCCATTTATGTATGATTATGTCCCAAGATTGCCTTTTATATGTTATGTGTTCATTTTTTGGGTTTTAGGGTATTATTTTGGTTATAAAAGGGTAAGAAATAATCCTTTCTTCAGTGATGAGTATTTAGTACTTCATAAAGGTAAAAAGTATTACTTATGATAATGTATTCATGGTTTACATGTTGTTTTGAAAAAATAACAGTTATTTTTTCTTTTTGTATCCCTTATTGATCTTTTTATTCTCATAGAGTGTTTTTAAAAGAAAATTCACAGGACTTAATGTGAAATAGGGTCAAGGATTATATGAAGGAAAAATCATTATGTTTAATGAATGGAACTAAACAAGTTTCTTTTCTTTTAAGAGTTTTTATTATATAAATAATAGATACTGAGTAGAAGTTTCTACATGTAATATTCAAGTTTTTATGTATATGTAATGACATAAATCACTAATTAAATAATTCTAAAAAGATCCTCAACGTGAATTATTAACATAATTTATGATTATTTAATATTTAAGGATGGGGACTTATAATTGGTATCAATGGTCAGTTTAGATAACATTTTGAGAAAGTGTTTTGTTAATAGAATATGAATAAATGCTATTTAAATTATGCTAAAATTGAAATAGAATTTGAAGATTACCATTTTTTAGCATAAAATATGTTTGTACGGGATGTTTTTCCACATAGGAAACATCGTATCTATTTTGAGAAAGAATACATATGAGAATAACCATCCAAACATGCTTCCTGAGATGTTCTAAATTAGAACTAAATATTTTTTATGTACTGATGGATCAGTTTACTAGGGAAATAAGTGGTGGTGGTGTCCATGAATGAGATCAACTAGATCAAACATAGTGGAACATGTCTATAGTAGAGTATTTCATGAGTCTGCATACCCTAACATTCAATGTATCATCTGACACCATTCAATCTGAATGGTACATCAAATCATTGGAAAAGACTATCAATGTCATGGTTTTTATATAACATAAAATGGTTTTTCATGATGTTTATCATTTTTATGGAGAAATAGATCAATTTTGGTAGATGGTTAAAAATATCCAGGACAATTATGAGATTTATGCCTTAGAAAGGGATGAATTCAATGGTTGGTTTCTAGAGAAATATTTTCTTAAGGCGGATCGACTTTAGATAGAAAAAAATAATAATTTGAATTGTGTTGGGAGGATGAATTATGGATTCATAAGAATAAAAGTTCACTCGATTGGAAAACTATGCTCCAAATTTCATTTGAGATCTTGATAGTTAGAGAAATATATTTTACTTAGCACTGAAGTAGAGATATCGAAGTGTATTATCCTATAGGTAATTCAAAAATACGAGAATCTTCTCTGATGTTCCAAGAAGGTAGAAATGGATTTTTTTTAAGGATCATGTGTTTCATGAGATTAAGAAAAATAAGAGGTCTAGTGGGCATGGAAAATGAATTTATTCAAAAAAGAAGCCTAGAGGAAAGAAAATTAAATTTTCGTCTTTTGAGAAGTTTGGAAAAAATTATCCTTGAGAATGTCTCTAAAAATCTGGATATTTCATCTGGATTGTTAAGATGGGTTATATTACTTGCAACTATATGAATTATGATCAATCCTGTAAGTAAAATCCAGTAGTAAGATGTTTTAGTTGTAATGATTTTTTTCATTATACCAATGTGTGTCCAAAGTTTATTAACCATGATGGAAACTAAACTGATCAAAACCATAAGGGTGAGGCAAAATCTTTTTCTAATACAATAGTTGATATGGGACCATAAAATGAAGTTGTATCAAATATATTGTGGGTTATTTTTTCAGATTTTTCAAAAGTATTGTTTTATTTAGGATCTTCACATTCTTTTATTTCTGATATATTTTTGGGTAAATTTGGAATTTCACATAATGAAATAAATCCTGAACTTATGATACAAATATGTTGGATAATTGTTTTGAAAAAATGTAATTATAAGTATTTTTTTAATCATTATTTGTTGAATGGATTTACTACAAACGTATGTTGTTTTTCCTCTAGTAAATATTGATGTTATTTTGGGAATGGAATGGATTTTTTTACCATTATAATATTTACTTAATATCTAAGGTTGTTTATATTAAAAAAGGATTTTCCTTTCTGTACAGGAATGAACTCTTATTTCTAATAACATATCTTGAAGTTGAGAAACTAGTGAATGATGCAAATGACTCGTACCTTGTAGATATTGTAGAAAACAAAGGAACTATCCAGATTAATTATGTGTTAATGTTAAATGAGTATCTTGATGTTTTTTGATGTGTTTCTTGTTTTGATACATAACCAAGAAGTTAAATATACTAATGGAATAGTTCCTGATGGTATGAAAATTTTGAAACCCCATTATCGACTAGATAAAAATGAATATTTAGAGGAAAATAAACAATTACAGGAGTTGTTAGATAAATTATTCATTCAACCTAACACATTTCCATGGGGTGATCTAGTCTAGTTTGTTAAAAATAATCATTGTGTAATTATACTACAAAAAGATTAAAGAGCCTTGATCAATATCAGTATTAAGAACAAGTATATGTTGCTTAATATAGATGATTCATTTGATCAATTATTTAGAGGTCAATATTTTTCAAAAGTTGACTTCCGGTTGGGGTACCATCATTTTAAAGAAAAGGAATCCGACATTCTGAAGAACATGTTTCTTACTAGATATGGACATTAAGAATTTTAATTATTCATTTATGGTTAACCAATACACTTGTTGTATTCGTGGATATTATGAATATAATTTTCCATTAATTCATGGATATGTTTTGGTTGTGTTTATTGATGACATTTTAAAATATTTCCAAATTAAAAAGGAACATGAATTTTATTTAAGGTTGGTCATAAAAACCAAAAATGAAAATAAATTATATGGTAAATTTTTCTTGTGTGAGTTTAGTTACAAAAAATTTCATTATGTGGTCACATTGTTTCATGAAATGTCCTAAATGTTAATCCTCCTAAGAAAAGTCGTTGAAGAATGGAAAAGACCCACAAATATAACTGAGATTCGTAGTTTTTTTCGTTTGGAAGGCTATTACAGAAGGATTTTTGAGAATCTAGAACATTTATCTAGCCCACTAACCATGTTAACTCAAAAGGGACTTAACATAATTTGGATAAAATAATGTAATTATAGTTTTTTGGAATTTAAATGATGATTGTGAATGCTCTGGTATTCAAATTACCTTCTAGAGATTGTGAATTTTTTATCTACATTGTTACTTCGTTGAAATAAATTGGAATTGTACTAATAAAGAATGATCAAGTAATTGTTTATGCTTCTCGTCAGTTGAAAACTCATGAGCTAAATAACCCTACACAGGATTTGGAATTTTCTGATGTTGTTTTTTATATACAAATTTGGAGGCATAATCTATATGGAGTAAAATATGCAATATATTCTAACCAAAACAGTTCGATGTATATATTCACTCACAAATAATTGAACATGAGAAAGAGGAGATGGATATAATTATTCAAGGATTATAATTACATGAATCATTACCATCCTGGAATAGAAAATAATGAGGTCAATTCTTTAAGTCAAAAAATTAATTCTACTTTAACCATGATACATTTTTAAAAATATCCTTTAGTTATTGATTTTATGATCTTTGTAATTTTAGTTCTTTGTGGAAGAAATTGCAATATTTTCTATGTTGTTAGTGAAATCGTATCAGTCCGATGGAATTAGGAATGTGCAGAAGGAATATAGTGTGTTATATAAAAAGGTAGTGTTAGTTCAAAAGGGTATATTTACTGAAATTAAAATTGATAACAATTGTATTTTTATATTTTGGTAGATATTATGTGTGACTTGTGATTCAGAGTTGAAGAAATAATTGTTATGTGAATCTCATAGTTCTACATTTTTAGTTTATATTTGAATAAAAATATGTACAGTGATCATTGGGGGTATTACTGCTAGTATAGAATGAAAAGAGATGGTGCTCACTTAACTGTGAAGTATTTAACAGGTCAACAAATTAAAGAAGAGGGACAATTATCAGAAGGGTTGATTCATCCTTTACCTGTTCTATATTGGAAATGGTAAAATATATCCATTGAATTTGTCATTGGATTATGAAAGACAACTCGAGGTAATAATGCAATCTGGGTTATTCTTGATTGATTGATTAAATCTTCTCATTTAATTATTATTCGAGATACATTGTCTCTAGATCAACCTTCTAGATTGTATATTAAAGATATTGTCAGGTTAAATATTGTTCCCCACTCCATTGTATCTGATATTGATCCCATGTTCACTTATAACTTTTGGAAGGGCCTTCATAAGTCATTGAGAACTGAATTAAATTTTTGTACAGCTTTTAATACTCAAATAGTTGGGAAATCAGAGTGATCAATTCAGAAAATAGAATATATGTTACGTGATTGCTCAATATATTACTAGAGAAGTGGAGACCAACATTTTTCATTCGTTGAGTTTTCTTATAATAACAATTTTAATTCCAGTATACATGGCTCCATTTGAAGAATTATATGAGAAGATGTGTCGAACTCCAACATTTTGGGATGAAGTAGCTGAATAGAAACTGATGGGAATGAAATCGGTAGAAGATAAGGAAGAGAAATTTAAATTTATACAGGAACACATGAGGATAGCTCAGAGGTGGAAGAAATGTTATTCAGATAACCAAATTAAGGGTCTTTCTTTTGAGGTAAGTGATCATATTTTTTCAACATTTCTCCATAGATATGTGTGATGTGTTTCAGTAAGAAGGGGAAGATGAGTCTTGGGTTCATTAGACCCTATGAAATCTTGGATAAAGTGGGATCCGTTGACTGAATAGTGTCTTTACCTCTGTGGTTATCCTAGGTACACAATGTTTTTCATGTTTCTTTTATGAAAATGTTTATACCAGGTCTATCTCATGTTATTCATCCATATATAGTTCAATTTGAATAGAATCCTTCTTCTGAGAAAGAACCAGTTCATATTCTAGTCCGAAGTGAGAAAATATTGGGGAATAAATTAATTTACTAGGTAATGGTTTTGTGGAAAACCTATATGGTTGAAGAGGAAACATGTGAATAAGAAAATATTATGAGGGATAATACCCCCACATATTTTACATGTTAATAAAATTGTCGGGACGTAATTCCCAAAAGGGGGTAGGATGTAACATCCAAGGTAAAAAAATAATATCATATTTTCATATTTTTTAATATTTGTTTATTAAATATTATTTTCAATTTAATGGGGATGCTATGTTCGATTGAAAACATGACACAAAATAATGGGTTTCTCCGAAATCATATGTTGCACACATAGTTGAGTCATACTGAAAAATAATAATATGATATTAGTATAAATGGTAGTTAACGCCTAGACGGTGTATTATAGTGAATGAACAGAACTAACCATATTATGATTAAACTTTTTTTTTTAATATTTTCAAATTTATCTAATAGAATTTATAGGCATAAAATAATAATGAATCCAATTTTAAGAAAAAATACACTAATATTTTTAAAATTTAGTTTCACAACTTTTTGATGGAGAATAGATTTCAAATTTAGTTTTTGTAACTTTACATTTTCTATTTGAATAAAATAAACGTAATCATTAGAATCGGGTTACCCAAATTTATTTTGGGTAACTTTTTTTTTCTGATAAAGTTCATTGTTCAATGTATAATGAAAAATAATGCATTTTAAGAAAAAACTATCATTTCCACTAATTTATTTATATGATTAAATTGTCTTCTTTATTGGTTTTATAGTGTAATATGATTTTATTTTTATCATTTAATCCTATTTCAGACTTTGTAATTCAATTTCAAATTGAAATTGGACATATACGTATGTAAATATTCTTGTATATATTACTTCTTAAAAACACACTTTTTGGTTTTGACCACAAGGATTAATATTAAATTAATTTCTGAAACATATTTTTTTTAATAAAAAAATGGATTCTATATTTTTTAGGAGGCTCAAATTGTTTAAATTGTTGACTTTTATTTATAGATATTATGAATATTAACTTCATTAAATATATTATTTACCATGGTTAAAGGGTAAATCTGGTAAATAAGGGTAAAAAAATAAATATAATTTTACTAAATTACCCTAATACATGTATTAAACCTATTTTATGATATATTTATAACAATGGGAATTATTTGGTCGATTTTAGGAACCCATGGATTTACTTGAATGTTATAATGGAATTTAAATACTTTTAATTAAATGTTAAGGAAAATTAAACCTAAACATGTAACTTTTACAAAAAAAAACTTAGGGGATATATAAGCGATCTGTTAGACTCTAAATAATGAATAGAAATATAAAATGATTTTCTACATCAAAATATTTTATTTATAATTTATAGAAATGATAGAAGTAAATTTATTTATGACACAATGGTGATGTAGTGATAATCTTTTTAAAGAATTTTTTAAATAAATGAGATTAAAAATATAAAAAAATATTTTGAAACATTATATTCCATACACGACCTTTATGGATAATTATGACTTGTTGTCATTGAATAAGTGTTGTTTTTTAGAATTAAACATGTTTTAATATATTTTTAAAAAAATTTGATAATTTAAATATTATAAAAATTGGCATAAATTAGTTTTTAAATCAATTAATACTTTATTAATTGATATAATAGTCTTCAAAATCTATGATTTGGACAACTAAAATATTTGACGTTTACAATGTCATTAATGGTCCATTTTTGGGTCTATATGAATTTTATAGTAACAATGTTAACAATCTATTATGAGTATACAAGAAGACATCGTAAAAGATAAATAAGTTTACTTAAGGTTAAAGTTAAAATATAAGGTTAATTTTGTGACCAAAAAATTTCTAAAAACCATTATCTGAGAAGATTTCGACCAGTCCTCATCTTAGCATCGAAATATATAACATTATTGTTATTATATTTATAAAATCAATTAATAATTAAATAATACATTCAAACGTTCCAAAAGATCATCTCCTCTGTCTTATAAAAGGAAACCACCTCTAACACTTACTAACACCTCTCAAGCCGGCTGAGCTCATCCATCTTTTGCCCAAATAATCTCCCTACATCCATACTTTGCCCCTAGTTTTCTTCCCTTAGTCATAACTAAATTCACAAAATCTATTTGGCTCAAATCAAATGAAGTTACCTGATTTTAGGAAACATCTTCTCCCAAGTTCCATTCCATTAATTTTCTTTATCCACTCAATTTTTTTGTTTAAATAACAAAAACAGTATCCTCGATATAGTAGGTTGTTTTTATGAGGAGTATTTTGAACAACGCATACACACAGCTCCATCTAATGGGTATAGAATATACTTTTTCAATGGACGACGAAGTACTGCCTCACGAAACGATGATAGTTCAATATTATCCTACCACCTATTATAGTAGTAATTATGATTAAACTATAATTATATATGATATTTATTTTATCTATATGCTACTTAAATATATTTTATATCATATATTTATTATTTTCATGTTTTATATGTATTATTATTTCATTTGAGGATGTGTGGACTACCGCTCCCTCAATGTGATATGACTTGGTTATTCCATACATGGAATATATTGAGGATGAAATTAGAGAACTTATGTAACATATATAAAATAAGTATTATAATATAATTATTATACATATATGTATCGATTATTTTTCATTTTTTTAATGATGAAAAATAAGTGAACGTATCATTCCTGCGTACAAACGACTTACTGAATCCATGAATAGTGCATTTCATTTCTTATATACAAATGATACGGACTTTTATAAATACATATATACTGGATATATATTATATATATTATATCTAAATCATGAATATGATTCTGTAGATGATTTAATTTTTACTAGATAGACAATTTATAAATATAACATGAATATTTTTTACTACTGTTCTGAACATTGACAAAATGTATGATATGAACTCCAATAAATTAACAAATGTTATACCAAAGAAATATTTTATATAATAGAAATAATAGAATTGAAAAAAGTTTTTAATAAAGTTAAAATTTACTGAAGTTTATTATTCCAGAAATTAAAGAACGAATGCCTCAAGTCAAACAAGAAGAAAATGACTTTGTCTAAATCTCATTTTTTAGGAATTTTTTGATTTCTACACAACATTATTTTTATATTGTGTATAAACCCATTTTAAATTTAATTTCATTTAAAGGGAATAATTTAATACATAGAGTTTTACTAAATGATAAAGGGAATCTTTCTTTTTAACTATCACAGTGACAACAACCGTTCCACCACCATGAGCATTATTTTATATTTGGTTTTCTTAACAAACAGTGATGTTTTTCAATGGAAAATAAATAACATATTCACTTTTTACATATATTGGTATTTAAAATGTGTTTGAATGTGTATTTACTAATTCAATATATTTAATGTATTTCTTTCAATTTCAATTTAAGTTTTCATTATTTGAAATGTTGATATTTTCAATCATTTATGTGTGATAATTATATAATAGTACATGGACATTTGACGGTTGTTTACATGATAAAAAAATGATGGGTGGTTCTGTGATAATCCATGACCGGGTGGTTACATTTGAACTTCTAATTAATAGCGTATGGAAGTTATTTTTATAGCTATTCTATTTATAATAATTATTCCAGGAAGTCGACCATATGGTTATTCCATTTAAGTATGATTATGTACCAAGATTACCCTTGATATGTTAAGTGTGATTTCTATGAATTTTATTGTAATAACTTGGTTACAAAAGGTTCAGTAATGAGGTTTTATTTAGCGAAGAGTATTTACTACTTCATAAAGGTGAAATGTATTACTTATGATAAATTATTCAACGTTTACATGTTGTTTTGAAAAACTAACAGTTTTTCTTCCTTGTGTATCCCATAACGAGATTTTTAGCACATCCCATGTTTTTGAAATGTTTTTCATAAGAATAAAGAAAAATAGAGTAAACAATGGGATAAAGGAAAAGTCATGTTATTTAATACATGTAACTAAACATGTTTTTTTAAGATATAATATTTTATGAAAAAAATGGATATTGAGTATATGTGTGTACAAGTAATATTCATGTTGTTATCTATAAACGTGAAATGATCCTCAATGTAAATTATTAACTTAATTGAAGATTATTTAATTTTTATGTTTGGGGCCTTATTATTAAATCTTTTATTTTATATATTATTTTATAAAAAAATTTATTACATAATAATTTATGTCCTCATTCGAATTTTTGATGATGTTTTCATTTTTTTCAAAATGACTTTAGTGTGTTCAATATGGAAAATGTTGGCATTATTCTATCATGTACTAAAAAATAATCCTTACATATTTATAATATTTATTCAAAAAATTTAATTTTATACATAAATATGAAATATATATTTGAAAATTTTACTATGTTATAATCATGGGAACGGTAGGTCATACACAGAGATGAGAAACATTTCCATTTTATAAGGATCATTATAGTAAGAAGTTAATTATTATTTTTTCATTCAGGGATGATCAAATTATAATAAACAATATATTAAATATTTACATATACATATATATATCATGAATGGGAGTTGGTGATTATAAAAGTATCACATAACATCATAGAGGTGGAAATCAACATGAATACACACATAATGTTTTAATTTTTTATGTATGAAAAATTATGAAATAATAACATATATTATAATTTAATAATGATACATATTTAATTAATATTACATTTTTTTAATATAAGTACACAACCTTCAACATTACATAATATTGAATTGTGTTAATAATTCACATTGAGAATTATTTAATGTTTTGAGTTTTAAATCATTTGTCCATAACAATTAGATTAAATCTCAAAAATTTCAATGTAGAAACTTCTACTCAATTTCAATTTTTTTATAAAATCAAAACTCATAAAAAATGAAGCATGTCAATTTTCATGTTTTAGAAAACATCTCTTTTCCTTGATCCAATCATTTTAGCTATTCATCATATATCTTAGGAAAAAAAATTAAAAAACATGGGATGAGGATAAAAAGATTAGTATGGAATTCACAAAGATGGAAAACTATTAGTTTTTCAAAACAACAAGTAAACCACAAATATATTATAACAAGTAATACATTTTTCCTTCATGAATTTATAAATACTATTCCCTTTATAAAATATCATTTCATACCATTTTGTTACCAAACTATTACAATAAAACCTATAGAAATATCACATAACATATAAAGGAATCTTGGGACATAAACAAACTTAAATGGAATAACCATATGGTCTACTTCCACACATATCAAAAAATTGAATAGCCATACAACTAAATTACATACTCAATGCATTGGAGGTTATAACATAACCACCCATATTGGTTTATCACAGCACTACCCATCTTTTGGTTTATCACATAACCACCCATCCAATGTCCAAGTACCATTATAAAATCATAACACCTAAAATATTACATTTCATTAAATAAAATTTTTTTCAATCATAAGAAATCATTTCAAGATATTAAAAAATCAATCCATTTCAAATACCTTTTTCAATACCAATACAATCAAAATAGATGAATGTATTTCTTTAGATTTTAAAATCATTAACTATTATAGAGGAAGCCAAATAATGGCGGAAGAGTGGTCATTGTCACTGAAAACGTTAAAAAATTACTTTTTATATTTAGTAAAACACTTAGTAAAAAATATTCCCATTAAATGAAAAGAAAATCAACGAAAGGTGATTAGGACAAAGTCCCTTACCTCATGTCTGACTTGACCCGTTCGTTCTTTAATATCCTAAATAATAAACATAAGATAATTTCTATTTCCTTAAGAACCATTATTATGATTATTATTAATTTTATGTCACTTATTATGTTGATATAACAATTTTTTTATGAATTTCAGTTCAAATCGTACATTTTGTCGATGTTAGTAAATTGAGATAAAAATGAACTTGTTTTAATTAAAAATTGTTCATGTTATCGAAATTACATTACCTTGAGAATGATATTCATGACTTATATATCATATATATATTATATATATCAAGTACATATGTATTAAGAGTATTCCATATCATTTGGTTATATTAAAATGAAATTAACCATTCATGGAGACGGTAAGCCGTACCCATGCATTAATGCTAATTTCATTTCATTTTTTTAAGGAAAGAAAAACAAATGATACATAGGTATATTATTATTACAGTATAATATAATTATTTATATACATTACATATGATCATTAACACCATTATTTATAAATTCCATGGGTGGTATGAATGAGTAATATCACTTTGAGAGGGCGATAGTCTGCACATCCTCAAATGAAATTATCATATATTTACAACATGAAAAGAATAAAGGTATGTTATAAAAAAGAATTATAGAAGGATATAGATTAAATATATATCATAAATATCATATATAATATAAATATCATATATAATTATAGTTCCATAAAAATGACCACCATGAGAGGCGGTAGGAGATAATCGAACAGTAATTATTTCGTGAGGCAGCAGTTCTCCGTACTCAGAAACAATATGTTTGTATCCATTAGTTTGTGGTGTGCATAAGTGTAGTTCGAATAATTCTCATAAAAACCTTCTATATTTAGGATACCATTTTTATTATGTAAATAAATAAAATAATGCTCATTAAAAGTGAGGAAGTAAAATAAAATAAGAGAACCTGAGAGAAGACGTTACCTCTAAATCGGGTAACTCCCTTTGAATTGAACCAGAAGGATTTTATGAAGTGTTTTATGCCTAAGGTAGGATTATATGAGTAATATAGGGATATTTATATCTTATTTAGATGCTTTTTTATGAGCCAATGGGGCTTGAGAGGTGTGAGTATGGGTTAGAGATGATGTCTTTTTATAAGGCAGAGGAGTGGCTCATTAGGAATGTTTGAAAATATAATTTAATTATATTCTGAGTTTCGGTTTATAATGGTCCAAAACATATTTAATTCAAATATAATGTTCATATAAGTTGAACGAAAATCATTCAATATCAATAGAAATATTTTTGGTTAATTTTTAATCCTTATCATTTTTATTTACCCCTCTGTTAACATATTTTATATTACCTTGTTCTCTTATATATTCATAATATATGGATGAAATAGATACCATAAAATGACAACAGGACCACAAGTTCTTAATTAATGATATTATAAACTAAATCTATGTAATATTTAATAATCATATATTTTTATGATTATTATATCATTAATAAAATATATATTTATTTAAAAACTCATTTATGTCAATTTAAATACTATTCATATCAATGGTTTTAAAAAATCAATAACAACGTGAGTCTTTTAAAAAACCTACAACAATGAAATGATAACAAATCATAATAGTCCCTAAAATTATTTTATGGCATAAAAAGTTTTAAAATATATTTATTTTTTCATTTATAATCTCATTTATTTAAAACATTCATCAATGTGGTAATCATTAAATCATCATTGTGTCATAAATAAATTTATTTATTTTATTTCTAAAAATTATATATATAATACCATGATTTATTAAATCGTTTTATATTTTTAATGAATTCTTCTAGACAAAGATATATCTTATACAACCCCATGTAAAAATTCAATTCTAAAAGATATATATTTAGGTCATTTTTGTCTTTACTTTAAATTATTTAATATAATGTGTCATTATCACTCTAATATAGCTTCATGGAGTCCCAAAATCGACCCAAATATAGTCATGGTCAGACATGTGTCAAATAATTTGAATATAACACATGTAAAGGAATTTTAATAATATTTGAATAATATTTTTTACCCTTATTTACCAGAATTACCCTTTAACCATTGTAAATAAAATATTTACTGAAGTAAATATTAATAATGTATAAAAAAATAGTTACATATTTTAACAATTTAGTCCTCATGATTCTATATATGTAATGAATTTTTAAAATTCAAAACATATAAGTGCTAGAAAATTATTTAAAATTAATTCTTGTTGTCAAAACAAAAAGACTATTTTTATAAAATAATAACAATCAAAAGATTGACACTTGTTTATGTCCAAATTCAAAGTAAAATTACATCCAATGAAAAAAATTGTTTTATATGGTAAAAATATAATCTAATTAAATTTTTAAACAAATTAAAAAGATAATCTAATAGTATAAATAAATTATATTAAAAAGCTACTTTTAATGAAAATATAGTATTTTTCACTATTCATTAAAAATAAAATATATTAGAGAAACACCAAACATTTATCCAAAGAAAATTTTCATGTACCTCTTCTAAAGAAGAAGTTTATTTTTTCAAATAGAACATATACAAGTGACCTAAACTAGATTTAAAAAAAAACTCACCATCAAAAGGTGATAAATCGACATTTTAATGAATATTAGAGTATTTATGCTTTAAATTATATTCATTCACATTTTAGCATTTAAATTTTACTGGATAAATGTAAAAACATTTGATAAACATGTGAAATAATATTATAGTTAGTTATATTCATTTCCACCAATATAATGACTATGTGTTAATAACTATTTAAAATAATAATATTAAATTATTATTTTTTATTATAACTCAACATTGTTTAAAATGTAAGATTTCAAATAAACTCGTTCTAGCATCTCAGGTACTCCATCGAAAATAGAATCTCATTTAATGTAAAATGAATATTTAATTCACAAATATTAATAAATATGAAAATATCATATTCTTTATTTACTTGGGATGTTACATCCTTCCACCATGTGATATGATAAATGACAATTGGTTTCCCCTGTAAGAAATGTTAATGGAAATGGTTTTTTTAATGTTTCATTTAGTAATGATATAGAATTTAATTATGATGTGGACTAATAACATGAGAAAATATACTTACTTTTCATGTAGAGTTTAATCATTTAATATGTTTCTACAAAAAAATATTCTTTTCTATAAAAAATGAGTATTCAAGTTGACTTTGTCACACCTTATGTGATTGAATAAACTTCAAGAGAATCAGATAATCCACAAAAGTGGAACTATATATTTCCCTTGTCTATAGAAGTTAACCAAAACAAAAATGGTTAGTACAGATACAGATAATCCACAAAAATGATATTACGTTATAATCAGAAATACTACCCATAATCTCCAAAATTCGACAAACAATAAACACATTTTAACAAATAACATTCAATAAACAACTTCCCTTAAAATTCATTAAAATAAACCAATCTACGATTGATACCCAAAATTTAGAACGATTTGAAAACATGGCCTTCCACAAAAATCAAAACATTTATCTCCTAATAACATCAGTTACTCTTAAAGTATCATACTGAAAGGTAATTAACCTTGTCACTTATTTTCAAAGATAGGTTACAAATTTCCATAAATACCCTGAATATCTATATGTATAGAATAAAACATAGAGTCTTTCAAAATAATATTTCAATCATAACTATTTCCCCAAAAGATAGAACGTATTCCAAAATAACCATTATCACATAATCACCAAACCACTTACCTATACAAAGAATTTACATTTGATAAGACATATGATTCTAAAATCAACGTATTTTTGATCCATAAAAGTATTTAACTATAAATAATAAGTCATACTAACCAGGGACTTCACGTAGTTCAATGGTAGATGATAAATCCCAATTGCACTTTGGATGTAAGTTTGATACCTGCAGCTTTCTCCAATGCGACGGGTTGTCACATGGTGAGCATGTTATCCTTTTTCAAAAACTATATAATTTTATAAAATTTCCTAAAGTGATATAAATTCCTCAAAAATAACCGTAACATATTTTAACCACAAATGCTATCTCATACCTCGCATTTTCATCGCAAAAAATAATAACATGTAATTGCCTCAAATTCAATGATCATATAATCCCAAATAGTACTTTATAATTATATCCATAGAATAAAATACATTTCTTCCTTGAATAACATTATCACATATCAAGCATCAGGTTTACACATAATATAAATAGTCTTCCATTAATATATTTAAATATATCATCATCCATAGATCCAAAAAAACTCTTTAATTCCTAAAATATATACATCTTAATCATAGATCATTCTTCATGATTCATAATCCATATTTTTCCATATTATTTCCTTATACTTCATTCCTACAGAAAAATCATACATAATTTACTAATTTTTCAGTAATATTAAAACACGAGCTAATAAATAATATTTACCTTTATTGAACATTGTCAATTTCCCCTGCTTCAATTATATTGAAATTAGGAATTGTTAAAAATATATTTGTATGATCCTACTGATCCCATTACCAAACATTCATCTTATGACATATATGGGGGTAAGGACCATGAAAACCACATTTAAATCATCAAATTCAACCTACGGATATAACTTTTATCCCTTTCCTAGAGTACAATGGACTCATCCTTTTCTAATGGAAAGTTTTTTCTTTATAAACACCATTACCATATCTGAAACATATTCCTATACTATTGAATCATTTTCCTATGTGTTTCATTACACATCCTTGACAAATATTTTTTTTAATATACTTACCTTTATGATTATTACCGGAAAATCCTTATGGATTTGTTTTTATCATTTATGATGCCTTATAAAAAGACACCAAAGTTTATGTGGTCAATCATAACTCCATATTGTTGGTTGAAAATAACCCAAAGTGTTCTCATAGAATTCCCCACATCATTTACTTGCTTATTCAAAAACCATCACAGTTTTCGTCACATCCATTGTTACATTGGTTCCTTCTAGATCCTGTCATTTACTAAAACCAAAAGGTTAGTGTGAGTATATCAGTAAAATCATCATATAATATCTTATATGGTGGGTGAATACTAACATAGACGTATTTGTGTTATCTTAACCTCATTATATTTATCTATAATACCTATGTCTTTTTCTATATTATAAAAATTATGGTTTTGTCACTTATGTTTAAATAACACCCTAACCTCTAATGTTATCTAAAACAACCTCAGATACCAAATGTAAGGCCCCATCCATAAACTTTTCATAATATTAAATGAAGTAAATAATTAAAAATAAGGATCATTTTAGAATTAGAGTTTTAGATAAATAGGACATAATTAATACATTACATCTCAAAATTTACATATTAGACAGTTCTACTCAGTTTTTATTTTTTCATATACTAAAAACTCTTAAAAGGACATGTCATGATCCCTATTTTTAGACAGCATGAATTTTCCTTGATCCCAACCTTGACCCTGTTCATCTTCTGTTACATGAAAAACATTTCAAAAAAACATGGTATAAGTAAAAAAATCTAGTAAGGGATACACAATGAAGGAAAACTTTAATTTTTTAAAACAACAGGTAAACAATGAATAAATTATCATAAGAATTGTTTTTAACTTTATTAAGTAGTTAATACTCTTAAATTAATAAAACATCTTTACATACCATTTTTTAACCAAAATATTACCATAAAAACCCATTGAATGAACACATCACATATAAAGGTAACATGAGTTATAAACATACTTTAATGGATTGACCATACGATTGACTTCTACACAAATCAATAAATGGAATAGTCATATGGATTAATTCCATACCCAATTCATTGGATGTTATTTCGTAACCACCCGTCCTAGTTTATCACGACACCACCCATCATTTGGTTTATAAACTAACCACCCATCCAATGTACAATTACCATTATAAAATCATAACAAATAAAATATCACATTTCACTAATAACATTTATTTTGAAATAATAAGAAATAATTACAATATATAAATATATTAATCTACTTCAAAACAATTTTCATAATAAAATAATAAAAAAATAGAATATGGTAATTTTTTCCTTTCAAAAACATTCAGGCTTATAGAGGTAACCAAATAACGGTTCCAGAGATTTCATTGTCGGCGTAAACGTTAAAAACATTCCTTTTTTCATTTAGTAAAAATATAATAAAATATACCAATTGAATGAAATAAATGGTCAATGGGGTTTATAAACCATATAAAGTAATGCGGTGTATAAATCAAAATATCCCTTAATTGAAAGGAGATTGAGATGAAGTCCCTTACCTCAGGTCCGATTTGACTCGTTCTTTCGTTAATTTTTGCAATATTAAACATAAGTTAATTTATTTTTGAATATGAACATTTTTTTGATTTTTTTTATTACATTTATATCACTTATTACTTTTATAAAACAATTAGTTAATTATTTGAGTTCATATTCGACATTTTGTTGATGTGGGGAACATGAGATAAAAGTTATCTTGTTATAATAATAAATTGTCCATGTGGTCAAAATCCCATTATCTCTAGAGTTATATTCATAATTTATATATCATAAATATGTAGTATATATTTATTTATAATAGACCATATCAATTGGATATATGAAAATGAAATGCACCATTCATAGATACGCTAAGCTGTATGTACACATGAATGCTATTTCCCATTTCATTTTTTTCAATTTAAAAGAGATGAAAACAAAATGATACATTGGTATATTATTACTAAAGTATAATATAATATATTATTTATATTGTTTATTTTCATTAAAACCATATTTAATATGTTCCATGTATGGTATGAACGAGTCATATCACATTGAGGGGGCGGTAGTCCGCACTTCATCAAATGAAAGTATCTTATATATGGAACATGAAAAGCATAATGGTATGCTATAAAAGATAAATAAAAAAACATGGAGATAAAATATATTTCATAAATATCACAAATAATTATAGTGAGATCATAGTGGACACCATGATAGGCAGTAACAGATAATCGAACAATCTTCGTTTCGTGAGGCACCATTTCACCATACCGAGAAACAGTACATTTTTATCCATTAGATGGAGGTGTGTGTAAGTTTAGTTCTAATAATTTCCGTAAAATAAATCTATTTTATTGATTATAATGTTGTTTTATTGTAGTTAAATAATTAAAATATCATGAGGTGTAAAGAAGTAAAGCAAAATAATGCAACTTGAGGAAAGACGATAACTTTAAATTAGTTAACTCCCTTTGGTTTGAACCAAAAGGATTTCTTAATGTGCTTTATTCCTAAGGTAAGGATTATATATGGAAGAGAGAAAATTTTAAATATTATTTGAGTAGAGTTTGTTCTATCCAAGGGGGGTTTATAGGTGTGAGTAAGGGTTTGAGGATATGACTTTTTATAATGGAGAGGAGGGGCCCTTTAGGAATGTTTGAAAATATTATTTTATTATGTAATTATTTTTGGTTTTTAATGGTCCAAAAGTTATTTAATTATAAGATAAGGAACATATTACCCGAAATAAAATCATCCAATAATAATTAGACATATTTTGTATTATTCATAATCCTTATCTTTTTTATATAACCCTCTTTTAACTTTTTTAACTTTACCATGTCCTCTTATATATTAATATTATATGGTTAATATAGTTACAATAAAATGAAAATATAAGAACAAGTGGTTTATTAATGACATTATCAACCTTATTTAAGTAATTTGGCTGAATCATATATTTTTATGATTATTATATCATTTTATAAAATATTGATCGATTTAAAAACACATTTATGTCAATTTAAATACTACTCATATCAAGGATTTTACATATTCTATAACAATATTATTCTATTGAAAAAACTACGATAATTAAAATATAACATGTCACAATCATCCGTACAATTTGTTGATAAATTAAAAAGTTTCAAAATAAATTTATTTTATCAATTATAATCACATTTATTTAAAACATTAATTAATGAGGTAATAATTACATCATCATTGTGTCAAAAATAATTTATTCTATTTAATGTATAATAGTTATTAATAAAATACCATCATGTGTGAAATTCAATCAGATAGAAAATAAATATTTATAGTCAAAAACATAAATTATATTACCCCATGTAGAAATTGATTTACAAAAAGATATATGTTTATGTCATTTTTCACATTACATTAAATTAATTAAAATAAAGTGTTATTATCACTCTAATGTGGCTCTATGGGGTCCCAAAATCAACACATGGTTTCCCATGGTCTGACATATATCAACCAATAAGAATACAACGTATTTTATAGTAATTTAATATTATTATTCCTCTAATGGCCCGACGACCTTTATTATTTTATTTATTTTGATAATCCACATTTCAAGGGGTGATTTGGAACTCTTATAAGGCCAGTAGTCGTATGTATTATATGGCATGTAGGCCTTAAATGAATTCATTGCCCATAGGCTTCAAACATTACATACAACCTATAATAACTACTTGGAACTGCTCCTCCCTAGCATCTTCATCGTGAAATCATCTCTCTACCTTTGTATGGCTGTTCGGCTAGGATTTCCCATGCATGTACAGGATTTTCCCGATGAAGTTTCCATATCCTCTGATTCATGAAATCAATTTATCATTTTCTATGGTTAATGCTCCTTGCTCCTTCTCCATCTAATGTTTGTTCCTTGTAGGTTGTCTGGTTTTCATCTGCACTTAAGGTGGCCCGAAGGCCTTGAGGTGGCCCGAAGGCCTTACTAACCCGAAGGGCATGGTGTCCTAAAGACCTTAAAGGGCTCGGTGACCAAATCGGTGGACTGAGGGAACAAACCGGGGAATATTTCTAGCTTCTACAGTGCCAAAGAGTGCCTGCTAAAGTTCCCGCTACAGTACCTGTTATAATTCTGCACAATTCCTAAAATATTTACTGTAGTAAATAATTATAATTTATAAAAATAAAATTTACCTATTTACAAAATTTATAACTCCTAATTACAAATATGAAATCTGTTAATCCAAATTCAAAAAATATGTGTGGAAGAAATTATTTTAAAATTAATTCCGGTTTTCATAGAAAAAAAGGATATTTTAACAAATAATAACTATCTAAAGACTAACACTTGTTTATTTTAATTTCAAAGTGAAATTACAACCAAGGACCAAAATTATATTAAATGGTAAAAATATATTCCAGTTAAAATTTAAAAACAATAAAATATATAATCTGACCATATAAATAATAATATTAAAAAGAAGTTATGAATTAAAATATAGTATTTTTCACTATTCATTAATAATGACCATTATTAGAAAAATACCAAAATTTTACCCAAAGTATATTTTGATGTCCCACATATAAATAATATGTATATTTTTCGAACAAAACATATAAAAGTTGAAAAAATAGAATAAAAATTGTTCTCCATCAAAAGGTGGAAAGTTGACTTTTTAAGAAATATTATAGTATTTATACATGAAATTGGATTCATTCACATTTTTATCCTATAACTTTTATTGGATAAATGTAAAAACATTTAATAAACATGTGTAATAATATTTTGTTAGTTAGCTTCATTCCAGCCAATACAATGACTATGTGTTAACTACTGTTTATAATAATAATATTATATTATTATTTGTCAGTATAACTCAACATTGTGTGAAATATATGATTTCAAAGACAACCATTATTTTGTATCATGTATTCCGTCAAACATATCATCCCCTTTAAAGTAAAATTAATATTTAATTCAAAAATATTAATAAATATGAAAATGTCATATTCTTCATTTACCTTGGATGTTACATCTAATATATATCCGTTATATTCATTTATATAATACTTATAAAATTATATGTATAGAAATAGTGAAAAAAATCACACTAATTTGTGTGGTGATAGTTTGTCGTACACATAAGCAACATAATAATATCCCCAACAAATAAAAAAAAGATTTTATAAGCGATGTAATAACTAAAGAAGTATAATTATTAGTAAAATGGAACATATATATATACACATATTATCCATATTTATAAGATTCCATGATAGGAGAAGATGAAAAATGAATTACCTCAGTTTTTTAGCCGGTAGTCTATCATATACATGACTTGTTGTTTCATTTCCCATTTAGTGGAAAATAATGAGAATGTAAGTTATTCCATTACCATAACAAAAATATTATATGAGATATAATGGTAAAATTTTATCATATTACCTAAACAGTTTTTTATGGATGATGAAAAATTAATAATATGATATTTCTCATTTATGCATGATACATATTTTTTAGAAAAACTCATTACGTTAGCATCAAAATTCTTCTTATGATGGGGTTTTGATCAAATTATGTTTTCAAGGATTAGGGGATGGATTTAAGGATGGTGTTTGAGAATTTATTACCTAACACAAATGAATTTTAATTTGTGAATTAGAGATGAGAGGGGGAGGCCTTTTATAACATGTTGATAGGATATACATAGAATTATTTGAAATGAAAATGTCGTAACCAATTTTTTTACTAACTAAAAAGAAAAAAATAGACTATTATTGAGATTTAGATGATATATGGTCTATATATTTCCCTAAAAAATATTATAGATATTTGATATGTTATTATAACCCTTATTTATTTTCTTAAAACCCATTTAATGTGTTTCCACCTAATCTATAGTTAAATATTTTATTTTCTCCATCCATTGAACCACTAAACTGGTTCCATAATCCAGGTTTCCACATGACCCCAAGAGTGGATCCATATAATCTAGAGCCTATCAACTAGTATAAATGAAATAATAGGTAACATGGGGTGACTATACCCTCTAAATAATATTAAGGAAATTATGATAATGTTTAAAATAATGGATGAAATAAACAATAAACAATAAACATGAATTTAAAACACTTCCTTAGACTATGTTTGAATACATTACTATAAAATGAATATGACATGCCACATAATAAAATGTGATGTATAAGGAATAACAAAAATAAATAAAATCCAAAGAATCATACAAATGGGTCTTGGCGCCAATTCTAGATCCATCGTCCATATACATACCATGCCAAAATCAACCATCTATCATAGGGCCCATTCCATTGACCTGACCCAAAACTATGAAATTTTATTGAGTTCATAATGACAGACTGATTAGGGGGTAATTAAAACTCACTACCCCACCCAAATGTTGTCTAGAAAATATCAGGTCTAAATAGAGAGTGTATGCTTGTACTAAAATAATTACAAGGTAAATAAGAGATAAACCATGTGACATTATTTCACAAAATTCACTTAAACCATTTTCATCATCTTATCCTTGGTTTACAAATTTTCATCAATTTTCATATGGAATATTCTGGCCAACTACTATTTACAAAGAGAAAATTATTGTTCCCAGTCTCACTAGGGGGGAATTTTCAAAAAAAAATACATAACACTTACCTCAGATCATCATCCCATTTAGTCCCATCAAATAAAACAATTTTGGCCGTGGAGCCTCAATTTAACTCCCTAGACCATTGATTTTAGTAATGGGGTTTAGTGCCCCACTTCAACCCAACCTCTAGGAGTATATCCTCTTGAATAATAACCCACAACCACCAAGCCACGTGTAGATTATTTATTAACAATTCAACACACATGTCTTATCAAAAACCGTACTCACTAAAAAAACACATAACAATTCATAGTTCATTAACACATAAATTAATTTCATGACTAATCCCATATATATTTTTACCATTTTATTTTAATTTAGTATTTAGACCATGTACAATATACCAAATTCCCCCTTTACCATGTTATCGATTTAATATAACTAAGGTCAATTTTATTTACAATCCTTGTTAACCAATAAAATATTTTTTTGAAATATTTTTTTCCATAAACCAATGTATGGATTATATACATAGAAATAATATTTTTAATCTATAAAATACTAAAATTTCATATTCAATAACAAAATATCTAGTTCATGAATATTTCAGACCAAATGGGTATCACTGATCCCTGTCTATTCAACCTCATCACATACCATGGGGATCATTATGAATTTAATTATTCAATTAACCAATTATTGAATCATTTATACTATAAAAACAATGGTAAAATTCCAAAATAAAATGTCAAAAAAACCCATGCACATGAATTTAACCACATGTGTATTGGATATAATGTACAAACACCCTACATAAATTTTAAGGATGGATGCTCACTAAAACATTTCCATAGATTCATATTATAACTCCCATTGATACCCCAAAATATGATCCACAATAAAATGTGTATTTTTAGGATTTGGAGGATAAATAACTACCATAATACACATAATCTAAAAAAGAGAATTAAAATTATTGCTAAAATATCCCAGATCATCACTCTACACACAATATCACTCAAAGGAGTGTATAAATGATGGAGATTAATCCTTGGGAATATCATGGAAATTGGGTTTTGTCGCTAGGTTTCTTTTGGGAAGAATAAAATAAAATACTTTTATAGAAATCTTCTGTCCATATAGGGAAAAATATTAAAAACCATTTTTAAGGGGGTCCGTGATTTTGCTACATAGTTATCCATATCATCATCCAACCATGGCTCTATCCTCTATCAAATAAGGGGGCATGGATACATGGCTACATAGAATGGATGACCAGTTTAAATAACCATATAATGACCATCTTGGATAAATTTTTCCAACTACACAAGGAGATTAATTCCACCTTGCTCAGTTTATTCAACCCATATACCCATCCCCTAGGCATGAATGGATTGGTTTCACAGTAACTACTAACCATGTGCCAATTATGAAACATGCACTGGATGGAACTATTCTAATTATTTTTGTGTCTCAAACCACCAAAAGACCCCTGAGACTGTGTATTTACAGACAAAATTTTTATTGACCAGCATTAAGGGACATAAAAACAACATAAATAGAAATAGACATACACATTTTCTGAGATCATATATCCTCCCCAACATATAAATTATATTACATGATCTGATATTCCCAATCATCCCTAAACACTAAAATTAATGAAATCATGAAAATATTCTCTCATGTTCATTTCTTCTCCAGTGTTTATTTCATTCTCCCAGTACAAATTTTATTCCCGAAAGGAATTCTATCTATAATCCAGAATACAAACTAGATTATCGTCAAAGGAAAAAAACATCCTTAAGTTATAATTTATAACCATCAATCATGTTAGATTGATTAGGGTGATGATCCAAAAATTCTGACACATGAAAAATATTCTACATAGCACTATACTATTGGGGAAGAGATAATTGGTACACACCTAGTATGATCCCCTCTACACTCTCAAATGGTCCAACATTTCTTTGTGTCTTCATAACCTATATTTTAATCAGATGGTGACCTAATTGAGGAAAAACTTTAAGAAAACCATGATCACCCTTCACAAACGCAAGATTTCATTTACATTAATCAACATATGAATTATACCTATTTTGATTCATATACATATGTTTTAAAATCAATTGAACATGTTCTGACATCTCCTACATGATACTCAGTCCCAAAAACTATAAATCCTCTCCCATTATCCAAAATAATGAAGATAATCATGTCCTGCCATAGAGGACCGCATATGGACCCATCTGATTCATTTCTTAGTAAGTTCTTTTATTGGAAAAATCAATAAAAGTGTGATGTTTCTATAATGATCTAATAGAATAGTGGATACATGTCATCAACATGTCCTCTACACATGAATTATATGCTTTGATTTTCATTACTTTTGTGTGGATTTCCATCAAAAAAAATCATGTTTCATATGGACCTTCTATAATCCTTTACAAAAATTCTAATTTAAATAACGATCTAAACTTGAAACAATAGTCTATGTAATGTCATGCTATTATATTACTTACCAAACAGACAACCTACCCAATTAGGCAATGGTAAAGTTATCTTGTCTTAGTATGAAATCTTTATCACTGGACAACTGATCCAAAAATACCCAAATAGAATCTCTATTACAAGGAATTCAAGGAAGACACACTAAAAATTCCATTATCACATTATCCCATTTCCATTATGGAATGGTATAGGGATATACTAACCCACTTGGTCACAAATTTTCAGCATTGACCTGTCGACAGGTATATCATCACATCATGAAACCGAAAACCCTTTTCTTTATAAAATTCCACCGATATTCTATATTAAGATCATGATAATTTTATTAAATCAGGATATACCACCCATTTCGATCTATAAATCTCACACATCATCTATTCTAATATACAAGTAGGCACGACCACACCACCATGAACATAAACAATCTCACCGTCACTAGTAGTCCAAGAATAATGTCTCTCCACACCTTCAATACATTACCTCTTGGAAAAAACATTAATTACTGATAATACATATCCTTGATCCATCTTAGAAGAATGGACAGAACATCCATTGATGATTTGGTCATCAATAATTTCCCATCCATAACATCTAGAATAAATTCAGAAAATAATTCAATCATTCACAACTCAAATCTGAATTCAAGTATAGCTAGATTCTGATTTATCGATGTTAGAGCATCCACAACACTATTACCATTTCATTACATTTATACTATCTCAAAATGGAATAAATTCATGTACTCTAACCATATTCACATCTAAATGATAAATTCCAGATGAGAAAAAATTTACTTTTGTATTTTATGATCAGTATACATAATAAACCATTCTCTCAAAAATTTATTATTTGAAGACATTAAATCATATCCTATTGTCGTCAATTCAATATCTTATCTAGGGAGATTTATTTCATTAGGCCTCAACTATCAATACCCATATTTCGCATCCTAGTCATACTATATCTTCACTTACATAATTCCAATTGAAAATGCTTCACAATACCTGGTATACTCTTTACTTGGATCAGTTAATATTTGAATCGATGTAGTTTTTTACAGTTTATTTATGTTTGGAATGAATTATAAATATCATAGATCATGTAGTACTAATTCCCTTCATGGTCAAGACTAAGAGTGGTGATTCATAATGTGAAAAGACATTGATGAACCATTGATAACATCCCAAGAAACCCAAAAAAATTAAAAAAAGCATTTTTTGCGTTCTCCCATGATACAAATCTTTTTACATTATATGGGCCCAAATATAAACCTTTTTCTGTGATAATGTTTCTAGTGAAATGTACATTTTTAATTAGAAACGAAAAATGGATATCTTTTCATATACAATGTTCTCACTTAGTGTACTCAGGAAGATTTCCATGTGATTGACATGATTGTCATGAGTCATTGAGTACACTAAGATATCATAAAATAATAGTCCTATATACTAATATAGGTATAGTTAAATGATTCATTTCATTTGTTACATAAAAATAGTTGGTGAATTGGAAAACATTAAGGACATCAAAATAAAATCTCAAAACCCATACCTACTAACAAAGGTAGTTCATAGTATATTAAAAAGAATCACCCCCATCTATTAATACCCCAAAATCAAATTATTTTGGAGAACACAGATGAACCTATCATCCAGTTAAAAATATAACTAATATGAGTATGGGGTATCTATTTATAACTCTCAACTAATTTAGTATTTGATAACAAACTCACAACTACAAGGATCCATTACATTTCACTAAAAATAGAACTAATGATCCCCTAGGATACATACCGAGAATAATAAATTATTTATTATGCAATTCCACCTACTGATTTATATGTTTTTGGAGTTCAAAAAATTCTATTCTATATGGTGGAAAAGAAACTAGATTTTATAATAAATAATCTATATCAGTAACTCAATATCTATCTTGGGTGGAGTCCCTATGAATCCCTCATAAAACACATCATGAAACTAATCCAAAAAAATATAAAATACAATCTACTATACACCCCATTAGACAAGAACAATACAAGACACTTAGTTTGTGGGTTAACCCAATTACTGACAGACTGCTTATGATCATATTTCTTTAATTTCCCACTATCCATGGTGAACGAATTATTAACCTCATAGAAGGAAACATTTCCCTATATGGATAGTAGTTAATATGGGCTTTGTACAACATTGTCTAATCCATCACCAATATCATATCAAGGAATGAAATTTAGAGCATAAATATGTCCCATAGATTATGATACTACCATACTCAAGGGTACACTACCTACATGCCTAAATATTATCAGATCGCACCATTAATAGTCTATCGATAAACATAACCTTGAACATATGTTCCACTGATAGGCAAAACCAACTAAAAAATTTTGTTGAAGTAAAATAATATGAGGCACTTATATATATTGAAATAGTATAAATTGTGGAATATATAATAATCTTACCTAAAAAAGTCACTGGTTTGGGATTTCCACCACTAGGTGCTTTTTAAACTGCATTAATCATGCTTGCACACTACTCTAGACTCCAACATGATTCCCAAGTGCTACACTACCCTGTTAATATGGGCTCACTTATTTTGAAATACCACATCTACTAGATTGACTAATATGAGTTTTAGAACTTCAAATATCTACATGGTATGGGGAATCCAACCCCAACTTGAACTCTTTATAGGCCTCAATTTTACATCACTACCCATCTATCAATCACTACTACATAAACTCTAAATATTACCCTTCCTTATCCATTCTTATCACGCCATAAGTGATTCAGGAAATGAACATGCATGTTTCCTAGTAGACCACAATAATATAATAACACTTAGTCACCACCCTTAGAGGTTAGTTCTCTTCTCTGACTACATTATACATCAACTCTCTAGTAAAGACTCTCAAAATGATGCTTCCTTCATAAGTCTCACCACTAGATCCTATAACTACATTCATGTTCCCACCACCAGAATGCAAATTTAGGTTCTCTTTTGAAATAAGGTAATTATCTACCACCTCATTAATCCTCTTTAAAAGTATTAAATTCACCACATACATGATATCATTTCTTATTCCATCTTGTAAATATTTTTTCATAGATTCCTTATACCCTTAAAATGTTGGGATAATTCATTGAAATTCTATAATACAGCCATTACTATCCATAATTAACATAGTATCATGGATAAAAATCATAAAACATATATCCTTCTAATATCATAAGGTCTCTGGATTGAAATGTACCAAAAAAATTCATGTATTCCTTTCAAAGTCATACCATCTACCTGCTAAGTCCAAACCAAAATATGATACCAACACATTTACAATCCTCACAATATATAAGCTGGAAACATGACTCTCTTTTCAGGAAGAGTCACCAGAATATATATAATATTATGTATGAATTTATCCATAATTTTACTAACTCAAGTCCATCCTCTCTGAAAATTTCATAGGGTGCTGCAAATGAAGCTTTGTAGTCCGATCAAACATACATGGCATGACCCTACTGAGGTCACATTTCTTCATATATATAAAACAAGAAATTTTACCACCAAACTATCCTTCCCCTTAGTTACCCTATACCAATGAGGTTTCTTTCCCTAATATTGGAGGACTATTCTCAGAAATATCATTCGGTTTCCCAACTAGAACACCACATCGGGGTAGCATGTCCCTAAATTTCCACATACACATCTCGAAACACATTGTATAAAACATTAATAGATTATGTAATATAAGTCTCTCTACTATCTATAAACAACTCATTTCACATACAATATCCCAAAAAAAATATCATAACACCTTTATCACCACCCACATCCATCCCTACCATAGGTCATGGTTATAATGGGTTATACAAACAAATTTAATCAAATCAATTTATTAGAAACAATTTTTATCCACATAAACTATTATAATACAAATATTTCTTATATAATAAAAATTAAATTTTTTCAACTTATCAAAACCTTTATTTTAACCCATTTATTTTCTATCATAGGGAATAATTGCTAAACCATTCCATTACACACCTCCCATTTAACTAATAGAATTATCTTAATTAGACACATTATTATTCATATTTTATTGGAAGGAGAAAACATTATCTCACATATATATTATATGTCTTTCTCATGTGTTCTTACAATTATGCATGTCAAATATATCCATATGTTCTTAAAATGATGCATGTATGTACAACCTCATGAAATATTGTCCATGATCCAATATAGAAAAAAATAGTTACATCACACAACAATTGTAACACATAATAGATAAATATCATTCAACTATAAAAACATACATCATGGATAACTATAGCACCATGGGTACATGGGTTTTCCCTCATACATGGGTTAACCAATCCCACACCGGAGCTCATTTTCAAAGCATGAAACTTCCTAATCTCGAATATACCTACACTAAATATTATATAAATGTAAAATAAATCTAATTCCAATACTAATTTGTAACATCCTAATTATTGGATCCACTACATAGGTACCCTGAGTTGGGTTTCCACATGACCTCAGGCACACCTCCCAGTATGACATATCCTATTTACTAGTTGTAAGGGTCTAATAAGTTACATGTGGAGACTACAAAATTTTAATTAGACTAATCCACGACTAATAATTTACAAAATATAGGAATAAATAAATTGTAACAAATAAAATTACATTACCAAAAACATCACAATGTGGGGTAGAGTCACACACACAAATAGTAAATATTATCAGGCATATTATACAATGAAAAGTGTAAAAAAATCCAAAATAAATAAAAAAATATGAATCACCAACAAGGTCCATAACTCTATGTGTGGATCCAGGATCCATGTATATCCCACATCCAAATTAACATTATATAATTTGACCGTTTCCCTTTTTCTTACCTACAACCATGAAATATGCTCGGGTACCCAATGATGGACAAAGATGGATGTGAGTACAACAAAGTAGTAAACTTACTATGGTCTCTACAAAATAACTACCCAATAAAAATAATTAATTAATTTACAGAGTTAATATCAAGGTTAACATGAGATAAATTAGGTTCCTTTTGATAACAACATTCAATTAAACCATTTTCATTTATTATACATTGGGTTAGGCATTTTCATCATTTTCACTCTGGACTATGCTGACCAATGACTATGAATAATGGGATATTTCAAGTTTTATTTATAATTAGTGAGAAAATTTCACAAAAAAATTACATCACACATAACATGGAGCATTAGTCTAGGTAGTCTAATAATGTGTAACCTTTAATAGAATATTTCCTTAGTCTGACTCCCAAACATATATATTATAGGGGTGAATATTATTTCCTCAATCCAACTTGACACGTTGGAGTAGATCCTCATGTATGATACCCCAAAATGACCAAGCCATATTCACATGATTTACTAACTATTAATCACATATATCATATCACAAACCATACCCATTGAACAAACAAACAATTAAAAATTCATAGTTCATTTAACACACCCATGAACACATTTACCATTTAATTTTCATAGCCAAAATAACCCATTCATATTATACCCAAATAACTCTAATTCCATGTTATCAATTAGACACTATTTATGTTAATTTCATTTATAATAATTGTTAAAAAAATTAGAAACAATTCTCATAGATTTTCTTCCATTAACATATGTTATAATTGTAAGCACATAAATTATAGTTTTTGTCTTTAAAACTCGTCAATTTCAGGTTTAATAACCCAATACCATATTCAAAAATATGTACAACTCACTTTAGCCCCTATTCTAGTCTATTAATCCTCAACTCATCCCACATGGGTCATGAGGAGTTCAATTCATTACTCAAAAAACTAATTCATCATTTAGACTATATAAAAAGAGGATTACATACCAATTAAATAGAAACGCAATTACATAGACATGATTTTAACAACATTACTTTGAGATATAACTTGTACACCACCTACCTTGATTTCGAAGATGAACTATATCTCAAACATAGACATTGATTCGGATTCTAAAACCATTTAAATCCCTACCCCATGACCCATTAGAGAAAGAGGGTATTAGAAATTCCGAATAAAAACAACTACAAAAACCATATTCCATAAATTATAATAAATAAGTGTAGTAGAATCAAACATAGATTCGATACACACAGAATGGTTCTCCAAACGGATAAAAAACAAATTATATTGATCATTATAATGTTTTTGGAATCTTGAATGTTCTTTAGGTATTATTGTAAAGTCTTTGAAAACCCATGGAAATTTTATCTTTAAATACATAGGAATTTTACGAGTCTGCGAAAACTGATGGTGCGTGATTTCGAGGCCTGGTGTACCTGAAATCAATTTCTGAAGTTTTGTTTTGGTATATTCAGTAAACATACAAATAGTTTTTCATAACTTTTGAACAAGTGCTTGGAATTGAAATCTGAGGACACCGATGAACACGCATCACCGGTATTCGCTGAAGGAGACTTTCACTTCAATGGAAGTGAGTCGAGAAGATAAGATAGTTTTTGGGTTTTCGTGGAGAATAATACAATAAACTGAACATCACTTTATTTTTATATGAGGTTCCATGTGGGAGATTAGAGGTGGGTCCCACTGGATCTATAACCTCCTTGGGGAGGTTAGAAGTTGGAGGTGGGACAACCACACCAAAACCTCCAATGAGAGGTTATGGATGTGGGGCCCACCTGAGGTCTAAACCTCATCTACTTTTTTAATGTGGAGGGGACCACCTGAGGTTATAACCTCATCAACACCCCATTTAGTTGGGAGAAACCTCTTGAGCTCCCCACTTAATGGTGCCACCACTTTTCCACCTTAATGGATCCAACTCCCCTAATTAATTTGGGCCAAAACTCATGAATTAATCAAGGGGGATCCAATTTCATTAATTCACAATTTTGAATTTTTAACCAAACAATCTAAAATAATAGAAAAATAATTATTCAGTGTGGGGATATCTATTCACTTTGACATTTGGGTGGAATATTGGGTAGAGGGGATATTGGGAGGATTATAATTCTCCAATGAAGAATCCCATATCCCAACAAAGAATGGAGAATGAATAACACGTTCATCCAACTAAGAACATCGTCAATAATCCTCTTCGAACATCTTCCCTACAAACCTACCAACGCAGGACGTCTTCAACCAACCTACACTTCGCATCATCATCAGCGAGCCAACACAGCTCGAGATTGGATGCATGATTCGGACGCGACTAACGATGGTCTTCTTCATCTACTTTCCATGACTCTGTCAATGAATGACGAATGACGAACAATGTTATGGGTTTTTTACATGTTGATGTTTTCCTTGAATCTTCTTCAATGATTGGAAAGAAATTGTTGCAGGTGAGTTGTTTTTCAGTATCTTACTTCATGATGAGCCAATTGATACCACCCTAATCCCAGAGGGTGCGGGGAAATCCAACATGGCCCGACCCCTTCATCGTTCTTGTTTGTGATAATATTCGGCATGGAGATGAGGTGACGGAATGACAAAGGCCGCGCTACCCGCGACCTCCGCAAATCGCACCGCCCAAGCGATGCTCCGGTGCTCCAGGCCGAACCAAGGCCCCCCAGCCGCACTGTCGTTGGCCTGCGCCACCCGGTTCCCGTCTGCTTACCAACCTGGCCTTGCCCTGCCCGGTCACCCTGTGGTCCGCCAGGCCGCACCCTGCCAGGCAGCCCACTGGCCCGCCCACCGCCCCGCCTGGCACCTTGCCCGACCACCCGCTCGCCCGCCTGCAAGCCCGCTCGGCTGCCTGCTGGCCACCTATTGGCCAGCCCGGTCACAACTCGACCAATCAGGGGACCTGGCCGCGCCATCCTCCCATGCCGGCATGCGGTCCCCTCACGGTGGTCTGGCCGAACTGGCCCGTCCGTGCCCTCTGAGCCGTGTCGCGCCGTCGCGATGCTCTGGGCTGAATCGACCTCGAGCCTGGGCCGAACCGCCCACGCGGCCTGCAGGGCTGGGCCCAGTAGGCTGTGCCAAACCTAACAGAACGGCCCGCACAATGGGCCAGGCCAGACCCAACAGGTCTAACCGGGTCATCCCAGACCGGGTCGGCCCAGACTAGGTCAGATCGGGTCGGATCGGACCCATGACCACTACCGACCCTTTACTTTCTTTGTCCATATCTTTTGCACCAGACGACCATTTGATGAAACTTTAGTGGTACTGGTATTATTCGAGTGCTATGGTCCCTATGAGTATAGACCACTAGATTTCTTGGTAAAGTTGAGACAAAATTAGGTTAGATTGTGCACTAATCCAACTAGGCCCCCAGAACTAAAAGGCTAATAACTCACAGACCGAATGTCTGATTGATGCACCATCTGTTGCGTTGAGAACCCTATGACGTGGAAGACCTTTTAGATACATCTATGTGGGAAATCATGATAGTTGGAGTATCGACCTATAGTTCGTGGACCAGATCCTCCCGGAGACGAGCGAGCATAGTGCAGAGACCTAGTAGCTGGCTTATACCTGACGACTGCTGACCAATTCGTCTAGGAGGGATTTGACTAGCCTAGTGGGGAGAGCCTTGGTTTCGCGGTAGACCCACTTTGGGGAGCGACTCTATGTGAGTGTGGCAGACCCATGGTACTCGACAGGAGGAGTACCATAACAAGCTACAAGGGGGAGCTCCAATGTGTGACGCGGCAGTCCCATGGTGGGTAGCACCCCTATGTCAGTGTGGTAGAACAACGGTACTCAACAGGAGGAGTGACTCAGCAGTCCAAGGATATTGGGAAGCACCTTGGTGTCGCGGTAGGCCCACTTTACTCGATTGAGGAGGAGTTCTACATCATCTGAGGTTTCGAACATGTGACTACGGATGTTATTTGATACTAACCCTAGAATAAAATCCTGGTTTGAGATGAGTAAACATATTTTGTGTTTACCTAATGATTGAGATGGATTATATGATAACATAGGTATATTTATGGGCATATATCTATGTGGGGTTATTTGTTGTTTTCATACATTGTGGTTTATAGTTGTTGGTTTTTTGACAACTTTAGGGTCTCAGGGTCCCTACTGAGTATCGTTATACTCACCCCTCACAGGCTATGCCCACACCTAGTTGTGTTGGTTGCAGATGATGGATAGCTTTGACCGAGGCTGATAGCACCTGTACTGAACGCTACCGAGAGGTTGACCACACGGTGGGCCGGTGCATGGAGGAGATGGACGAACATGGAGTGTTGTGGAGTCTAGCTGTACCTACCCTTCACGTAGGATTTCCCTGTGGATGATCTAAGAGCTATTTTCATTTTTCCAGTGCTTGTACATTCAGTTTCCTTGTACTTTAATGTTGGACTTTTATTTCGGGCCCCATTTTACTTTTTAGTACTCCTCTTGTATACTATTTTATTTAGTGTTTTGTTTCCATATCATACTCTATTTTGTGAGTTTTCAAGTTATAAAGGAAATTCCTTTCCTATTTTATGGATTTATGCCCTTGGTGCAAGTCACCAGCCCCTGGCATGTGGAAGGCGGGCTTGGGGTAGTCATGGCATGGATCCTGGGGGATGGCTCATGACAAATTGGTATCAGAGGAGTTTGTTCTATCGAAAAACATAGGACTCAGATCTTTTTTGTGAAGAAATTACGTTAACTGTATTGAGTGTGGTTTTTAGTTAAGCGAGTCCAGTTTTGGTGATGCGACTGACATATCCATACACTAGGACCCTAACATATGATTTCTGACTCAGTGCACGAAAACAATGATTGCGTGTGGGTTTTCAAAAGTTTTCTCTAAGTCAGCTCAACCAGGTCAGGTCACCAGGTATAATATTTGACCATGTAACATCTGTTTTTTCAGGATTCCTCCACACGGAGGACCAGAGAGAGTCCTGAGAGTATTACGCACAGATAGCCCACTGAGTGAGGAGGCCTCAGTGCAGGGCCCTTTTCCAGCAGAGGCACCAGTGGTAAAAATTCTTGTTGGGATGAAGATTCCACCAGCCCGAGCAGCAGACGATGCACGCCACTTGAGCGCGCTTCACGAGTTCTAGCACTAAAGGCCACCAAGGTTGAGGGGACAGACGGACCCACAAGCAGCTAAGGGTTGGCTGGAGGATATGGTAAGAGTTTTTTAACTAGTAGGGACACAAGAAAAATTTAGGGTGATTCTTGCTGCCAGCCTTCTACAGGAAGAAGCGGGCAAATGGAGGAGCCTGATGCTCCAGGTGCATGACGAGATGATGCTTCTCTGGGATGACATTGAGAGCCTGTTTGGGGCAGAGTTTGTTCCAGCAACTCTTCACCAAGTGTGCATATAGGAGTTACATCATCTGCAGCAGGACATCATGAAAGTAGCTCATTACTCAGCGAGGTTCACAGACCTCTCACACTACTCAACCGATGTGGTACGTGACCCATTCTTTAGGGACCGGACCTTTGAGCAGGGACATTGGAGAGAGATTAGAGAATCAGTGATCTCACTCAGCATTCCAAATCAGTCATGGGTGTTAGAGAGATCCCCCTTAGTGGAGAGTTTCCTTGTTGATTGTCTCCAGTAGCGAGACCCACAACTAGTCGACATGTAGTGGAGTCTTATGCAGCTGACAATATATAGATATCTCAGAGGTACAAGATTACGAGACCCATGGGTGGATGACTGCATGAGTTAGAATTAGTTTTGCGAGGCCCCTGGGGCAGAGTCATGCATCCCAGTAGCAGGCAGTGTTTCTCATGCAGTGAGCAGGGTCACATGGCTCGTGACTGTCCGACCCGTCGTTCGGATGATCAGAAAACGGTCGAAGGACCGCCCAGGCAAAGAGAAATATTTGATCTAGGATGTTCACAAGGATAAAGCAGACATGGAATAGGAGTTGGTCGAGCAGCTGGCGATAGGCGACGTTTCAAGGTGTTACTTCCACCACTACCAAGAGGTCCACCCAGACCGTAGGGAGTAGGTGGACAGGAAAGAGCTCAGTTTCAGGTAGTTGAAGCATACGAACATGGTGCTCCAGAGATGATTCAAGTTACGATCTGTGTCTACTCCACCTTATTTTTAGTACTTATAGGCACATGTTTCAATCACTCTTTCATTTCCACTACCCTCTTTCGGATCTCGGAGATTCGGATGGATCCTTATGGCTCGATCCTTATGGCTAGAGACACATACGGGAGAAGACTCAATGATTACACACTCGTTCCGGTAGAATAAGCATACTCTATGAGGAAAGATCATCGACTTGATATTTTCGTAATGGAATCAAGGCCTTACAACGTCATCTTGGGTATAGATTGGTTATTTACAGTCCATTCTTAGATCGACTGTATTTGGCACAAAGTGTGGTATGTCTTCATGGATGGGACCAGGTTCACCTTCATTGGAAATAAGGGATCCTTTTCAGCACAGGAAAGACTTTATTGGAGGAGGTTGTAGCCAATCACTCCTCAGTTGTCTTGCCTTACCCTCATTGCAGTTGATGTGGAGAGTCCGACTTATCCTGTAGTGGCAGACCAGTACATGGATGTTTTCCCTGATGATGTCATAGGTCTACCTCCTTAGAATGAGGTGGACCTTTACATTGAGCTATACCCTAGGATGTCACCGATATCTACACTAGCATATTGGATGGCTTTTGTGGAGATTCGTGAGCTACGTGTATAGCTAGAGGACTTGCAGGGGTAGGAATTCATCTGGCCCACTGTTTCTCCCTGGGCAGCACCGATTCTATTCACCAAGAAGGTGGATGGGAGCTTGATAATTTGTGTCGACTACCATTTCCTGTACCAGGTGACCGTGAAGAACAAGTACCCACTCCCGATGATTGACGTCATTTTTTGATCAGTTGAAGGGATCTCAGTTGTTCTCAAAGATATACCTTAGATCAGGCTGTCACCAGCTCATAGTTCGAGACGAGGATGTGCAGAAGATGTCCTTCATATTTCGATATGGCCAATATGAGTTCTTGGTTATGCCTTTTAGCATAACCAATGATTTAGCATTGTTCATGGGAATCGTGATTAGGATTTTACAACATTAATTCAATCGCTTTGTTGTAGTATTCATTGGCAATATTCTGATCTACTTGACTATTGAGGAGGATTATGCCTACCGTTTGCGGGTAGTACAAGACACACTCTAAGAGCATGAGCTTTATGGAAATCTCTTGAAGTTCCAGTTCTAGATCATAGAGGGTCACTTTTTGGGACATGCCATCTCGGAAGCTATAGTTGTAGTGGATCTAGCAGAGATTGAGGTGGTACTTTCTTGGTAGCCACCCATGAGTGTTACGGAGTTATAGAGTTTCTGGGGATTGGCTGGTTACTATCAAAGATTCATTCCAGACTTCTCCAGAGTTGAAACACCACTATCAGCCATGACGAAGAAGGGGAAACCCTTCGTGTGGTCGGAGAGATGCTATTAGAGATTTCAGGAGCTGAGGCAGAGGATGACTAGTGACCTCATCTTGAGGCTTCTAGAGGAAATTGTAGGGTACGTAGTCTACTGTGAAACATCAGGGACATGATTTTTTTGTGTCCTGATTCAGGAGCGAGAAGTGATCATCTATGGTTCTCAGCAGCTGAGACAAATTGAGCAGAACAACGCAACCCATAACCTGGAGTTAGCAGTCATGGTCTTAGCCTTATATATGTTGTGACACTATCTGATGGATGACCATTTTATAGTATACTCTGATCACAAGAGTCTCAGGTATATCTCCTCTCAGAAGGACCAGAACCTGAGATAGCGGTGATGTCTTGAGTCCCACTAGGGATATGACTTCGAGATAATCTATACTCCTGGAAAGAGGAACGTTGTAGAAGATTCACATGGTAGGAGGTCTGGTATACACCATTTAGGCGAAGAGACGGAGCAGCTGGCCACTTTGCAGATATCCTATGTGGATAGAGGTGGAGAAACTTTTTTTAGCGCCTTACAATCACTCCTCCACTTATTCAGCGAGACAGGGAGGTAAAACATGGGGAAACTGACTGCAAGACATGATGTGATAAGATATCCATAGGGTAGGAACATGATGGATTTTCTCAAGGTGGGTAGCACGTCATCCTCTTTAGAGGACATTCTATGGTGCTAGTGTCACTTCAGTAGGATTTTTTGAGGGAGTTCCACACATCCGCTATTGTGGTACATCCAGGAGTGGAGAATATGTACGAGGACCTTCGATGATAGCACTAGTTTCCAGGTATGAAGAAGGAAGTAATGGAGTTTGTCCCTCGATGCATCACTTGTCAGCATGTGATGGTGGAGCACCAGGTACCAGAAGGCTTGTTTCATCGTTTAGAGGTCCCAGAGTGGAAGTGGGATGGGATATCCATCGAAATCACGACGAGTCATCCATGTACATCCGAGGGTCACGACTCAATTTGGGTGATCATCGACCGACTCACCAATTTATCGCACTTCCTACCGATCAAAGAAAAGGGTTCAGTGGAGAGCTTGAGACATCTCTTTGTGTAAGAGATTGTGCGGCTACATGAAGTACCTTCTTCTATTGTCATCGATCGTGATGCACGATTTACTTACCGGCTATGAAAGGGGTTTCAGGAGGATTTCGGTAATGATGGAATAAATTGGTTTCATGTTATTATTATTTAATTAAATAGTAAAATTAATTATGTTAAAAAATTATTAAAGTTAATAATTTTCATAAAAAAATAAATTATATTTATTAAAATAATTTATTATATGGTTATATTTTAATAATTAATTTTCATATAATTGAATTTTTATTTCAAAAAAACTAATTTAATTATATTAATTTAGAATGTGGAAATATTCTTAGTTTTAATATTTGATAATTTTCTGAAACTTTTTTAATTTTTGGAAAAGTGTAAAAAATCAACTTTTTTAATAATATAGAAATTTTGTGACATCAGAAAGACATAATTATGATGCAAAATTTAATGAAAATATTGGATTATTATATCGTAAAATAATAAAATAATAAATTTATGATAAGTAATTTAGAAAGGGTATGTTATAATTTCTTCTTTGATAAGAATAAAAAACATTGTTAATGTAGAAATAGTGCATTCATATTGTTGGGAAAGTCAAATTTAGTTCCCTGTGTTACTAATTGATTACTAAAAATTATTTTTAAAATATTTAAAAATAATTATGTATGATTCATTTTTTTCAATTAGTTTTTAATATAATATTTTTATAAGATAACCCCAATTCAAATACAAGTGTAATGCTTGTTCAAGGAAATAAAAGTAAAATTATCAAATTAATGATGTTGTTTTGACATGTATATGTGAAATTATATTTAATAATTGAATATAAAATATAATCACGAAATAAATTATGTTTTTTATTATTTTTATTTATTTTTATTTTTTGTATATTTAAAAATTAACTTTAATGATTATGTAATGCTTATGTAGTGATTGTGCAAGTTGAAGGGAAAAATTAAAAAGTTTTTAATTAAAACTGCAATACCATTAAATGACCTAGAATCATGGATAAATCAAATTATATAATTATATATTGATCATTTTTGTCCAACGGTAGAAATAATGACAACTTGGATACACATGGATATGATTAAGACCCTTTATAATATTTTATTTTAATGGAAGAAAATTTATTCACACTATATTTTTTAAATACTATAGAATTTTAATATATGGTTTTACAAAATAATAAAATGTAAATATTAATTTAAAATATAAGAAAAAAATATTTTTTGAAAAATATTTTTAATTTTTAGTTAATAAATAATTACCTTAATGGTTTACACAATGATGATGTAGTAATTTTATAATTAGTGAATAGAAAAATTAATTATTTTGAAAATAATAAAATAAATATAATTTTATATTTTTAAGATAATTAACAAAATCACTAGTAGAATTTGATATGTATATGATATAATAAAAAACTACTTTATTATTTTGAACTTTTTATTAATAATTTAAATTATTATTTATGAATAGTGTTGAATTTTACAAACAAATTCAAGAATATAATATTTTATTAAATAATTATAAATTTCAAAAAATAATGAAAAAAGATAAAAATTATAATATTATGTCTTCAATTTGATCTACTCTAATTTTTGGTCCTTATGGTGTTTTAACCCAATATTAGACTTATTATATTTTTATATGTTAAGTAATTCATAAATTGCTTATCACAACAATTATAAAAAGGGAATCATTGTTTCACTTAATTATATAACAATAAAACAAATTCCTCCATTTCCCTGTGAAAATGTACCTTATCCAATTCTATGACAACATTATATATGTCTTTTTTAGGGAGAACAACATATTTTGTTGTTTGAAGGTGTTAACCACTGTGATTTTTTGAAGAATAAGTAGATAAAGAAACCGTGGTGATTAGTCAGACTCAATGTTAGGTGATAGTTTTGAAAGAATTATTTTTATTACATAATCTCATATTTTCATGGAAAATTCTTATTTTCAATCATGATTGTAGATATATACATCCTATATAATTATTATTGAGATTTTTTGCTTTTTTATACAAGATATTGCTTTAATTACCAAGTGTTTATATAGATGTATTTTAAATATAAGAAATTATTTTTTTATAAAAATGTATTTATATTAAAAAAAAATTATTTTCAATGAGTATATGTTACAAAGTAATTTTCATATTTCAAAATAATTTATATATGGTTTGTAATTTTTTATGATTTCTAAATGAAATGGTAAGGACCGTTGAAAATGATTTCAAAAAATTATGGTACAAGAATATCAAATGGTATGATATGTTATAGGGACTAGACCCATGACCTCAAGGATAAATTATATCATATTTTATACAGAAAAGTAGCCTTGTGTTTTTCTTATTGAATGCTGAGTATCATGATTAATGCATAAAAATTATTATTTTCAAAATTAATAAATCATTTTTTGTATTTCAGATTAATTATTATTTTAAAAATCCATGTTTCATTATTATTATAAAATATATAAGGATATTTATAATTTTTTCATTATTATAATACTATTTTAATATTATTTATTTTTATTAAATGATTTGTTTGATATCTTTTATTATTAAAAAAACAGAATTTCTAAATGATTTAAAATCCCTTACTTGGAGAATTAAATGATCTCCATAGGTTTAAAATTTATTTTCCATAGTTTTAATATAATTTCATTGTGTTTTTTATTTCTCATAACAACATAGAGAGTATGAATTTTGTTTTTTAATTTCTGTATATTTTTTAAAATTTGAAATGTATTTGTCTAATTATCTGAAACCTATATCAGAAAAGGTTCCTAATGTTACAAATAACTATTTATTTTTTATTTGTCTTTATAATAAAATAAAAATAATGTTTTTATAACAAAAACTATAAGTATAGGTTTGGGTCATCACATTTGATATCTACGTAATGTCCTAAAAAACATTGGTTATTAAGAATTATTTTAAAAAATATATTCTACGTAATTATGTTCTATTATAATTTCAGAATTTTCATGATTCTGAAGATTGAAATTAATAATTTTATGTGTTATAATTACATAATTGAGAGCGTGAGATTCATTTAATGGGGGGAGAATGTATCATCTTATGTAATGATAGACTAATATGGATTCTTATTAGTATTATTTTGTTAAATAGTTAAATTCATTATGTTATGTAATTTTTACAATTAGTAATTTCATAAATAAATTAACTAACTATATTAAACAAATTTCAGATATGAATATATTTAAATTATTAATTTTTTTATTATGGAGTTGAAATTTTTCAAAAATAGTTTTTATTTTTGAATTCATAATTTTGACATTATCATAGTTTGCATTTTTGAAAATTTATTATTTTAATTTTTGGTGATTACTAAAAAATACAGTTCTTTAAAATAGTGTATTTTTCTAACATCATCAAGACATAATTATGATAAAAAATTTATTAAAAATAAGTAATGAATAAATTATTAAATTATCAGATAAATATTTTACATGAAATAATTTATAACATGAATGTTTAAATTTATTTCTAGATAACTATAAAAATCATTGTATGTGTTGATATAGTGCATGTATAGCATTAGAAAAGTAAAATTTGGTCACTTTTAAATAAAAATTGAGTACTAAAAATTATTTTTCTAACATTTTTATTAATTATTATTTATAAATGATGTCTCTTTATGTTAATATAGTATTTTAGAGTAATATAACATGACATTTATCAAAATGCATGTGCAGTGATTGCACATGGAAGGAGAAGATAAATTTACTAATAAATGAAGTTTTCCTGACAAGGATTTGTGTAATAATATTTGATAAAGGAATATAAAAGATCATATTGAATCCAATAAATTTATTTTTCGTGATAGTAAATTATTTTTTTAATTTTATATATAAAAATTAATTGTATTGTTTATGTAATATTGATGCATTGCATGTGCATGTAGAAGAAAAGTCATTAAAAAGTTTTAAATTAAAAATATAATAACCGTTAAATGGACCTAAATATACTAAATATTATTGGATGATTATTTATCAAAATTTTGTATCTAATATTATAATTAATGACCATTTGGAGCATCGTGGTTATGATTAAAAGCATTTATAATTTTTTATAATGGCATGTTATTTACATAATAGTTTTCAGTAAGTATAATATTTTAATTTATAGTTGTTAAGACGTTTTTTTGAACATAATTTGTCATTATAAAGATATAAGAATTATATTCTTCATCATTTTTTTCAATTTCTGGAAAATAAATAATTACATTAATTCCCTTAAAAATGATGACGTAGTGATTATTAAATTAATGTATAAATAAAATTAATGATATGAAAAGTAATAAATAAATGTAATTTGATATTTTATGTTTATTAAGGAATAATTTAAATTTATTTTATATGTATAGGATATATATGTCTTTCTTTATAATTTGATATTTTTTCTGATGTTTCAGTGTAATAGTTATGAATGGTGTTTAATTTGATAAAATTTATTTTTCATTAAATAAAATAGTTTATTAAATAATTGTTAAATGAATAAAAATCTCAAACCAAAATGATAAAAATTTGTCTAAAATGTTATTTCATAAGATTGTTAGGCCTTATGGATGCCTTAAACACAATATTATGGTTGTTATATTTTAGTATTGTATGTAATTCTTGTATTCCCCCCATCTCAATTTTAAATAGGGATTAATTCCTTTAAGTAATTTCATGAAATGAAGCCATTTTTCTCAAATATCCTATTCCATACAATCCCCTTCACTTAAAACACATTATTCTATAGGTCTGAGTTTAGGAAAAACATAATATTTTGTGGTAATAAGTTGTTAAAAAAAGTGATTTATCAGAGATGATAAAGATAAAGAAAACCCATGTGATGGGCCAGACTCAAGGTAAGAAGATTATTTTGAAATATTTTTTTATTATTTAATCATATATATTTAATTAAATATTCTATATTCATGATTTATTGTTGATATAAGTAGTATTCATTATTTTTATGGATATTTTAAGAATTTTATACTAGATTGAAGTTTAATTTAAAATTGTTAATGTTCATGACTTTTAAATATATGTAATTTATTTTTGGAAGTGTATTTATCATAAAAATGATATTTTCTATAGATTATAGGTTATTAGATTAATTTAATCTATGAAAATAATTTATTTGGGGTTTTAAATTTTTTGGGTTATGTCAGGAAACAGTGGAACCATTTAAAATTCTTTCATAAAATTACAACACTAAAATATCGAATGGTAAGATGTGGTATTGGTATTAGACAAAAAAAGGGGGAAACCATCCCACATATGATATGGCTATGTATCCTTATGGTTTTTTTATGGCCAACATAGTATACTTACTAATCTATAAAAATTATTATATTCAAAATGAATAAATATGAAGAAGTATTTAAAAGGAATTATCATTTTAAAAGAATATGTTAATAAAATTATGGTAATCCATATATTGATATACATAAAGTTGATTCGTTATTTGAAAAGCCTTTTATAATAATTTATTTCCATCAAATTATATTTTTTAAATTTTTTAATGCTTTTAAAAAAGGTATTTTAAAATGTTTTTAAACCCCATACTGGGAGAATTAAATAGTCATCCTAGGTTTCTAATTTTTTTCATAGGATTATAAGAATTTATTTGTGGTGTGTATTTAAAATAACAAGGTAGTGCTTATGAATATTTTTTAATTTTTCTTCATATGTTTTTTAATTTCCAATGTATTTCTCTCATTCACCAACACCAAAACTCGAAAAAGTCCACTATTGTATAAAGAACTGTGTTTTTTTCAGTTGTCATTATTCAAAAAAAATAAACAATATTTTTTATCACTAAATCCAGAACCACATATTTTTTTCTTTTAAATATATGAAAACATATAGATAATCATGCCACTAGTATATAATTATAATAAATTTTCAGTTATTATAAAGGAGGTTATATTGCTTTCTATATAAGGAAAATATGAGGAAATGGTTTTATGTCATAATATCATTATTTATTGAGATTTATTATGAATATGCTTTAATGATGAACTGTTATGATCCACCACTCAATAAAACTTATGAATTTTCTTCTAGTCAAGTTATTTATTTAAAATACATTTTTCCCTTTAATTTTCGTTATCTATGTCCCCAAGGGATTAAAAATATGTTTATAAGTAAAATTTACTTCATTTAACTATTTAGGTAAAAAAACATTTTTATTTTATATCTATGTTTTATAAAAATGTTTTAAAATGGTTTTTAATATTATACTATGATGTTTTAAAGCCATTTTGAACCATGATTTAATTTTTACATGATATTTTGAAAGGAATGTTCCTATCATTTTCAAAATTGTTCACTTTGTTTCCATTTTTAAAAACTATAAAAGGATTTTTCTTAACATATAAGTTAAGAATGTCTTAAATCTATGTAATGACTAATTTTTTATTTGAAGAATCATTTGTAACACCCCGAACCCAGTTACCCAGAGTCGGTTCATTATTTTAATACATTGGCATGATTACAAGGAATCAAGTCTCGAAGGACCGATCGGTTTAGCAGTCCTCAAAAATAGATTACATACATTAAAATTACATTAAAATTTCAAACATAAAACATAGCTTAAAAAGTTAGTTGAGAATGCCATTAATCCCTATAGCTTAACCCTGCATATCAAATCATAATACACTTCTTGTAATCCTGGGAAAAAATAAAACATAGAAAAGAGTGAGATCAAACGCTCAGTAAGGGTAAGCAATAAAGCGGAAAATGACATAAATATTAAGCATGGTGAATAATTGAAACCACATGCCTTTACAAATAATAAACGTGAATACTTTTATGGAAAGAATATGAGTTGGGTAAATAATGCCATAATAAAACATAATCATGGGTATTCTACAAGTCGAATAACCACATGAACCATCAATATTATTTCCATAATGAGGGAATGTATAACGCCAGGCATTCTAAAACATTTTGTCAGGGCCTTGGCCAAGATGTATAAAATGATTAAGGCCTCATCCAAAACCATAAATTAAATTGGGAAAGGGCCTCAGAAAATTTTACGTCTAGTTGTCTCATGAGACCTACCGATGCAATTTTTTTTAAGATACTTACATTTAAAATTGCTCAAATATACTTCAGTGTTTTTCTGAAAACATTATGAAAGCTTCTGAAAACAAAATAACTAATTCTGAGACGTCTCGACTAATTACAGGCCACTATTGGTCCACTCCCAAGCCCTTCTTTTCTACCACACTCGAGAGTCAGGTTTTCTGAATAAATATTTTATGCTTTCGTTAAATACGTATACATTTGCACTGGATTTTCAAATATTTTAGAGAAATATCTCTCTCTTTTTTTAAATCATTTAAAAATCACATAATTATAAAAGAAAACCTTTATCATTAAAATTTTATTATAAGAGTGTAAGGGAAGCTTCAATGGTGTAATAATGGTGGAGAATAACCGCACCTTCTGTATAAGTTAAAAAAACATTCTTACCTTAGTTTTGTCGAAAAGGTCAAAAAGTAACCTGTTTGGAAAACGACGGAGAGATTGCTTTAAAAATGTATAAGGTCAAATAATGGTATAAATTACATTAAATGATTTTCTATTAAAAAGTAATAATGTTTTGAAATACATTTTAAACAAACAGAGAAGTGGATGATAAAGATGTCCCAGTAGATATTTATGAATAAATAACTCGGATAATAAAGAGATTGTGAAATTAACCCTTACCAATTTGGTAACATATGAAACATACACCACATGAAAGAATTATCATACAATGAATATGAAAATACATATAAATTAAATTTTATTACACAAAGAATACAATTATGGTCTGTAGATACACCACACAAAAGTTAATAGTGGCAATATTGCATGAATCTCACGAGAACAAGGAGTGAGATGAAAACTCCTTACCTTGTACTTTTCTTTGATAGTGTGTATGTTAACCTCCTATATAATAGTTAAATAATTTTTATTAAATTACACAAGAATAATATTCATAAATATTATATCATATATGATCTTTTAATATTTCTTTGTTAATAATATTTTAGTATTATCGTTATTTCAGGTGTTAACTGATTCGTTTTCCTTTATATGATTCGTTACATAAGTTGTTCTTATTATGGATAGGTTGTATCTTATTAATATCCAGAATGATATAAAGTCATTAAAAATTACTTTTAATCATAAAACTATAATTATTCTTTAATGGATATGATGGGAAAATGAATCTTATCGCGTTCGTGGAGACGGTAATCCGTACGTACGCACGAACGCTACTTCCATTTCATTTTTCATTTTAAAAAGAATCAAAACGAAATGATACATAGGTATATTATTATTCCAGTATAACATTATATATTATATGTGTTACTTGAGTTCATTAACACCATCCTTTATATGTTCCATGTATTGTATGAACGAGTCATATCACTTTGAGAGTACGGTAGTCCACACTTCCCCAAATGAAATTATCGTATATATATACAACATGAAATGAAAAATGGTATGATATAAAATGGAATTATAGAAGATTATATATAAAATAAATATAATTAATATCATATTTAATTATAGTGCTATCATAATGACCATCATGAGAGTTCATAGGAGATAATTGAACAATCATCGCTTCGTGACGCGTTTGGTTTCCATCCACAGAAACATTATGTTCTTCACCCATTATATAGGGGTGTGTGTGTGTTTTATTTGAATACATATAATAAAAATATACTAGTATATTTAGGATACTGTTTTTGTTACAAAATAAAATAATAAGAAGAGTTTAGGGGTTGGAGTAGTAAAATAAAGAAAAGAAGCTAAGAGAAAATGTTGCCTTTAATTTGGGTAACTTCCTTTGGTTTGAACCAAAAAGGACTCTTGAAGTGCCTTCTGCCTAAGGTAAGGATTCTAGGATGGGTAGAGGGATGTAGGGAGTGTAATTGGGTAGAGTTTGGAAAATACAAAAGGCTTTAGAGGTCTGAGTAATTGGTTATAAGTTGTGTCCTTTTATAAGGGGGAGGAGGGGCTCTTTAGGAAAAACTTAAAGTATTAATTTATAATAATTTCAAATTTGGTTTCTAATGGCTCCAAAGTGGATTATTAAAAGTATAATGTGGGTATAGGTCGAAATACTTTCAAACAATATATTTTAGATAGGTTTTGGTCATTATACTAACCTTATCTTCTAGTTTTAACTCTTAGTTAATTAGATTGACATTTACCATGTCACTTTGTATTTTTATATTATATAGTTAATAAACATAAAATATACATCCAAACGACCACCAAGTGGTCCATTAGTGATACACCTATCATGATATAAGTTTTTTGGCCGAACCTTATATTTTTAAGAATATAATATCAATAAATAATATAATATTTGTTTTAAAAACTCTTTTATGAAAATTTTGACACTATTTAATAATTGATTTTTTTAAAGTAATTAAAAAATTATTAATTAGAAAAAAATTAATTTAAGAAATCATAACATGTCATTTTTATCAATAAAATTCTTGGATAGCATCAAAACTTTCAAATTATATTTATTTTAATATTTATAATACCAATTATTTTATTCTTTCGTTAATAAGGAAAATACTACATCATTATTGTGTCATTAATAATATTAATTATTAAATGTCTAAAAATTATAAATAAAATACCATAATGTAGGAAATACTTTTATATTTCTAATGAATATTTATAGTCGCAATTAAAACATATATATCACTATATAAAAAGTGTATTTCTAAAAGATATATGCTTATGTCATTTTTGTATTTATTTTAACTTAATTAATATAAAGTGTCCTTATCACCTAAAAGTGTGTCCATGGGGTCCCAAAAAGGACCCAAAGATGCCCAGGATTGGAAATGTATCAAACAATAAGGTTAGGACACGTTTTAGGGTAATTTATTATTATTATAATATTACGTTTTTACCCTTATTTACCGGATTTACCCATTAACCAAGGTAAATAAAATATTTACCGAAGTAATTATTCGAAATGTCTAAAAATAAAAGTTACCTATTTAAAAAATTTGGACATCCTGATTAAAAATATGGAATCCATTTTTCCAAATTCAAAACACAGAAGTGGCAGAAATCAATTTAAAATTAATTCTCGTTGCTAAAACAAAAAGAGTTTTTTTAAGAGATAATAACTATCAAAAGATTGACACTTGTTTTTGACCGGTTTAATTGTGAAATTTTGTCCAATGACCAACATTGTATTAAATGATAAAAATTTATTCTAAATATAATTTAAAAAAACTCAAATTCATAATTTATCACTATAAATTATTTTGAATAAAAAATATCTTTTTAATTAAAATTTAGTAATTTTAATTATTCATAAAAATATAAAAGTTATCCAAAAAGTACCAAAATTTCACCCTAGGCTAATTTTGATATTACAAATCCAAAAATGAGGTCCATTTTGAAAGATAAAATTTAAATAATTTAAAAAAGTGTGTATTACTATTCATAACGGCTACTATGATTGGTCGTAGTGTGTTAGAATCTCGAAGTTGCGTACAACACATTCTACTGTATTATTCAAAGAGAATCGTACCATGGAAGCTTGGGGTGTTACATTCTCCCCTCCATTAATAAATTTCCTTCTCACAATTTTAAAATTGTTCTTCAAAAATAAAAGGTTGGAAATAGAAAATATCTTTGTGGGAAAACCCATATTAGAAATTGGGTTAATAAAATTTAGTCTTAATAAGAGGAAAAGGGAAATGAAAGGGTCACCACCTAATTTTGATATCGATTAAGAGAACATTGGTGAAAATTAAAGACATATAATTAGAGGAAAAATGTAAATATTTATAGGTAGTGATTGAGGTCATCCATCATAAACAAGTGTAAAAATTGAGGGCCTTAAATTCATCAATCTATGATGATTTAAAATACCATTGGTTCAAAAAAAACATATGGTATTAGGATAACATATTTTTTGTTTTCAGATCCCTTCACTAAAGTATAAGAATTAATTTCTCCAATGAATAAGAGAAGAAAAATATATACTTGACAAGTAGAGTCCCATCCTTTAACTAAGTTCTACCACAAACTCATCTTTAACTCTAAAAGATAATAGAACTTAAAAATAATATTCTATTTATCCTATTTGTATAGGGTTCAAAAATAAAATGAATTTATAATTCATCTATAAGGACCAAAAAAAACTAAATTATTCAATCTAGGACATCACGTGGGTCAGTGGTAGGTGATACAGCCTTGTCCCCATTCGGTTGTGGGTTCAAGTCTCGCAGACTTGTTGGACGTGATGGGTTGCCACCCGACCTCCGGGTTGTCCTTTTATGTTAATACAAAAATAATCCAAACTAGAACAATCCAAAATACTTCAGTCCAAAATTTATAAGGAAGTTAAACACAATGAGGATCCTTTTTTCTGCGTAATAACATGTGAACACCTTCATCATGTATTCTTTTAAAACACAGCAAAATCCTAAATTACCATAAAACCTTATTGATTACATTCAACATCCCTTATTCCTTAAAGAATAATGGATATACTCCTTCATTCCAAAAATGTTGAAAACTCCAAAAAAGATGAAATATACAAATCATTATTCAGTTTCAAGGTAGTCATGAATATCTAATTTAATTTATCCAAATAAATCATGTATAATTCCAAAATCACTACCTCAGTTTCATAACCATATTATGGTTTATCGTTCTCTCAACCATATATTTTCCAAAAATTTAACCTGTTATAGAGTCACTTTTCATGGTTCCACACAATCTCATGTCCTTAATGAAATAGTACATTAGTACAATACTTATATACTCTATAATTATTATAACCAGTAAATCGTTGATACAATACTCAAATGACAAAATTCTTTAATAACAACATAAGAACTCTAATCATTCATCCTCATCTATGGTAGTATCATAACTGGATTATTATCCAATAAAATAATTTGGGGAATACTCTGATGATTTGGATATTGGTTTGGGTACTGTCCCAACTCCTTGCATATGAAGCATTGTACATTTGTAACCTTTTTCTTACCCTTGCAGTCAAGTACAAGTTGTCCTTTTTCTCCACACTTATAACAAACTCCCATTCCCTTCATGAAAATTCCAGGGTGTTTCTTCCCACAATTAACACATATAGGAAAATTCTTCTTTTCCCTCTTCCCTTTATTCATCTTTTTCTCTCCCATACGTTTCTTCTCTTTCTTCCCTTCAAATCCATAGGACTTAGATAACTCTTTAATTATCTTATCAACACATGATACTATTTCTCATTCCTTCTACTGGGCGCCATTTCTAAACAATGTCACACAATAGATTAGTTTGTGAATAGAAATACCTTATCCCTGACTTGTAAAACACTTAACATTAATTAAACAGTTTACGGATATAATCCATAATCATAAAAAAATTTCTTTGAGGAATTATTTACTCATAAACCCTTCATAATGGTTTGTAAAGAAAATGAGAATTATACTAAGCATATCCACCGGGAGTGTCGTAACCAAGAGTACAACAAGGCCCATTGTTGTGCACGATTTTCTGTTCGAGTCTAGCTCATAGCGTTGTTTTTGGGTTTTACCCCTTGGTACATCTATGCTAGAGCCGCCTCTACCTGCTCGTATCCAGACAGGGATTTATTGCTCAAAAAACTCACAAAATCTCTACAATATCAAAATTCTAGGAAGTTCTTCTCTACTAATCATCAAATTCTATCTTAGGGCTATGTGCTCTAATTAGAGTTTATCTAAATCTAGCTTCTAAAGTTATTGCTAAACTTCCTTTGATACCAACTATTACGCCCCGACCCCAGTTACACGGAGTCGGTGCTTTATTTAAATAATGTGGAATTATTACAAGGAATCAAGTCCCGAAGGACCGATCGGTTCAGTAGTCTTGGAAAATAGATTACATACATTAACATTACATTATAATTTCAAAAATAAAACACATCAAAAATAGTTATTTGAGAACGCCATTAATCCCTTTAGCTTAACCCTGCACAGCAAATCATAATACACATCTTGGAATCCTTGGAAAAAATAAAATATAGAAGTGGGTGAGCTCAAACGCTCAGTAAGGGTAAGCAATACAGCGGAAAATGACATAAATATTAAGCATGATGAATAATCGAAACCACATGCCTTTACCAATAATAAACATGAATACTTTTTTGTCGAGAATATGAGTTGGGAAAATAATTCCATAATAAAATATAATCATGGGTATTCTAATTGTCAAATAACCACATAAACCATCAATATTATTTCTATAATGATGGAATGTATAATGCCTCACATTCTAAATCATTTGGTCAGGGCCTCGTCCAAGACGTCTAAAATGGTTAAGGCCTCGGCCAAAACCATAAATTAAATTCTGAAAGGGCCTCGGCCAATTCCACGTCTAGTTATCTCATGAGACCTACCGATGCAAGTTTTTTAGAGGACACTTACTTTTAAAATTTCTCAAATATACTCCAGTGTTTTTCTAAAAACATTATGAAAGATTCTGGAAAAAATAACTAATATTGATACTCCTCGACTAATTAAAGGTCATGATTGGTCCACGCCCAATCCATTCCTGTCTACCACACACGATAGTCAGGTTTTTTGAAAACTTTTTTAAGCTTTCGTTAAATACGTATACATTTGCACTGGATTTTCATATCTTTTAGAGAAATATCTCTCTTTTTTTTGAAGTAATTTAAAAATCACATAGTTATAAAAGAAAACATTTATTTTGAAAATATCATTATAAGCATGTAACGGAATCTTCAAAGGTGTAATAATGGGGGATAATAACCACACCTTCCATATAAGTTAAAAAAACATTCTTACCATAGTTTTGTCAAAAAGGTCAAAAAGTAACTTGTTTAGAAAATGATGGAAAGATTCCTTTCAAAAACTTATAAGGTCAAATAAGGGTATAAATAACTTTAACTCATTTTCTATTAAATAGTAAAAATGTTTTGAAATACATTTTAAAGAAACATGGATGTGGATGATAATGATGTCCCAGTAGATAATTACGAATAAACAACCTCGGATAATAAAGAAATTGTGAAATTAACCCTTACCAATTTGGTAACTTACGAAACATACACCCCATGAAAGAAGTATCATACAATGAATATGTAAATACACATAAATTAAACTGTATTACACAAATAATACAATTATGGTCAGTAGATACACCACACAAAAGGTAATAGTGGCAATATGGCATGAATCACATGGGAATAAGGAGTGAGATGAAAACCCTTTACCTTGTACATTTCCTTGATAGTGTGTATGTTAACCTCCTGTATAATAGATAAATCATTGTTATTAAATTACACAAGAATCATATTCATAAATATTGTCTCATATATGATATTTTAATATTTATTTGGTAATAATATTTTAGTATTATCGTCATTTCAGGTGTTAACTGATTTGTTTTCCATTATATGCTTCGTTAATAAGTCATGTTTGTTATGGATAGGATTCATCATATTCATATCCAGAATGATATAAATTCCTTAAAAATTACTTTTAGTCATCAAACAATAATTAGTCTTTAATGGATATGATGGGGAAATGAATCTCATCGCGTTCGGGGAGACGATAATCTGTACGTACGCACGAATGCTACTTCCATTTCATTTTTCATTTTAAAAGGAATCAAAACCAAATGATACATAGGTATATTATTATTATAGTATAATATAATATCTTATATGTGTTACTTGAGTTCATTAACATCATCCTTTGTATGTTCCATGTATGGTATGAATGATTCATATCACTTTGAGTGGGCGGTAGTCCGCACTTCCTCAAATGAAATTATCGTATATAAATACAACATGAAATGAATAATGGTATGATATAAAATGGAATTACAGAAGATTATATATAAATTAAATATAATTAATATCATATATAATTGTATTACTATCATAATGGACACCATGAGAGTTGATAGGAGATAACTGAACAATCATCGCTTCGTGAGGCGTTTGGTTGCAATCCACAGAAACATTATGTTCTTCACCCATTAGATGAAGGTGTGTGTAAGTGTAGTTAGAATACATCTAATAAAAATATCCTAGTATATTTAGGATAATGTTTTTGTTTCAAAAAAATAATAATAAGAGTTTAGGGGTTGGAGAAGTAAAATAAAAGAAAAGAAGCTAAGAGAAAACGTTACCTTAAATTTAGGTAACTCCCTTTGGTTTGAACCAAAAAGGACTCTTGAAGTTCCTTAGTCCTAAGGTAAGGCTTCTGGGAGAAGGAGAGGGATATATGGAGCTTAATTGTGCAGAGTATGGAAGATAAAAAAGGCTTTAGTGGTGTGAGGAATTGGAAAGAAGTGGTGTCCTTTTATAAGGGGGAGGAGGGGCTCTTTAGGAAAAACATAAAGTACTAATTTATAATAAATTCATATTCATTTTCTAATGGTTCCAAAGTGAATTATTCATTGTCTAAGGTGGGTATAGTTCGAAATAATTTCATCAAATAGATTTTATACAGGTTTTCGTCATTATATTAACCTTATGTTTTAGTTTTATCTCTTAGTTAATTAGATTGGCATTTACCATTTCACTTTGTATTTTTATATTATATATTTAATAAACATACTATATAATCCAAAAGACCCCCAAGTGGTCCTTTAATGATACACCTATCATTATATTAGTTCTTTGGCCGAACCTTAGATTTTTAGGAATAAAATATCAATAAATAATTTAATATTTGTTTTAAAAACTCTTTTATGTCAATTTTTACACTATTTAATAATTGATTTTTTTAAAGTTCTTACAATATTATTAATTCGAAAAAAATTCATTTAATAAATAATAACAAGTCAAATTAATCAATGAAATTCTTGGATGGAATCAATACTTTCAAATTATATTTATTTTAATATTTATAATACCAATTATTTGATTCTTTCATTAATAAGAAAAATACTACATCATTATTGTGTCACAAATAATATTAATTATTAAATGTCTAAAATTTATAAATAAAATACCATTATGTAGTAAAGCATTTTATCTTTCTAATTAATATTTATAGTTGAAAATCCAATGTCTATAACCCTATGTAAAAATTCTTTTTCTAAGAGATATATGCTTATGTCATTTTTGTATTTATTTTAACTTGATTAATACAAGTGTTCTTATCACCAAAAAGTGGGTCCATGTGGTCCCACAATCGACCCAATGATTCCCACGGTCGGAAATTTATCAACCAATAAGGTTAGGACACGTTTTAGAGTAATTTATTATTATTATAATATTATTGTTTTACCCTTATTTACCAGATTTACCCTTTTACCATGGTAAATAAAATATTTACCGAAGTAATTATTCAAAATGTCTAAAAATAAAAATTATCTATTTACACAATTTGGACATCCCGATTCCAAATATGGAATCCATTTTTCCAAATTAAAAACATAAAAGTGGCAGAAATTAATTTAAAATTAATTCTCGTTGTTAAAACAAAAACTGTTTTTTTAAGAGATAATAACTATCAAAAGATTGACACTTGTTTATGTCCGGTTTAATTGTGAAATTATGTCCATTGATCAAAATTGTATTAAATGGTAAAAATATATGCTAAATAAAAATTAAAACCACTCATATTCATAATTTGTCACTATTAATTATTTTTATTAAAAAAGCTGTTTTTAATTAAAATTTAGTAATTTTCATTATTCATCAAAATATAAAAGTTATCCGGAAAGTACCAAAATTTCACCCTAGTCTAATTTCAACATTAAAAATACAAAAATGAAGTCCATTTTTAGAGATAAAATTTATAAAAATTTAAAAAGTGGGTATTACTATTCATAATGGCTACTTTGATTGGTCGTAGTGTGTTAGAATCTCGAAATTGAGTACAACACACACTACTGTATTATTCAAAGAGAATCGTACCGTGGAAGATTGGGGTGTTACATAATTCATATGATTACATAGTTATTTCAATTGAAATTTATTTCTTTATATTTTGATATTTTTTAATATTTTATTTTAAGATGGCTTGGTTATTTTCCTCATAAATGTTTTAATATTAATTCATGAAATACAAAAACCATTGATTTCACTTATGATTGACTAGATATATTTTATAATGGTATGATACTTATTCTTTCTCATAATGGTTTATATTTATTATGTCATGATGTTTATAAAACATTTTCAATTTACACGGGTTGTGGTATGATGAAATTTTTATGAAACATTATTATTTACATGAGTTCTAATATAAGGAATAGATAATAATATTATCAAAATCATGTGTATGATTTTTATTATGTGTTTTGTGGGACAAATATATCAATCTTATTCATCGGGTAATGATTTATATCACATTTGATAAACATGACTGGAATTGGTAGTGATCTCAATCGGGTAGGGTACTTTGTTGAAAATGATTGTCTTTAGAGTGATCCTTAAATACTTTGTTGGTTTGATGAGTTAACCCATTACACTACACTATCCATGGAAGTGGTAATTAACAATAAGGAAATGAGTTTATATGCCTTTTTATATTAAACAAATCAATGTCTTGTTGCTATTACATGATTTAATAATTCATTTCCACTGATTCCCTTATTATTCATGTTTTATTTACTAAAAATATCATTCCATGACATAATGTTATGATATTTGATATCCAATGTATGGATTTAAAACATTAATATTATTTTCATGTACATTTACTCTCATGCTATTCTTCTTTGATCACATATATCTCACATATTTACCCATAATGAGCATATGAGATCACTAATTTCTTGTGTTTCCTTTCCCCACATTATGAATAATGGTATTATTTATGTTATATATAATAAGGATTCTAGTTATGAAATAATTAGTGGGATATTAGGTAGTTATTTTATGATCAAATTGTATTTTCCTCCACATTAACAAGGATATTTTTCCTAAATTATATTTCTGGGGATTGAAATGATACCAAATTTAAATTAATCTATTTAGATGTAATATCTATGTATTAATAGTATGGTTCAATAATGATCATAGATAATCAAATTATACATAAATACAACCTTTTTAAAAAACATAAATCACAATTTACCCAAGCACAACATTGTGAGCATAACTAACCCAAATTATTCCAATGAAAAAAAATGTGACTATTGATAAATGACAATTATTCCTATGTATAACCATTAGAATGTAGATAAATAGAAAATATACCCATACACAACCATGTGATAAAATTTCGAATGAAAATATACCATTAAACATCCTTGTAAGCATATATATTCTATAATTATACCCACAAAGAGAATAATTCTCTAAAATGATATAAAATCATAGAAAATTCGTTTGATTGTGATATAGGAACCCACTGGTAATCATCCATATATATGTGTTCAACATTAAAATCTTCATTAATTATATCATAAAAACCCCATGTAGAGAAAATTTGTTTTCACAATCACAACTAGAAAATTGCATTTTCCACTGTTCAAAACTGTGGCAATAGGCCCCAGAACCATAATCGTAGTTTACAAACATTGTTTTAACCAACTGTTGCCAAAATCATCATGGCAGTGGGTCCTAACCTATCGCAACAGTTTTAACCATAGTTGTATATTACTATATCCATGGTTTTTAATTCCATGTCAATAGGCCTCAAAATTCCCCACCATGGCGGTTGAACTAAGGAAACAGTTAAAACCATCACTATATAAATATATTTACATAGTTTTAACAGTGGCTATAGCCTTGGAAAACCATGTAAATAGCCTAAATAAAAAAAGTCTGTCGTGTTTCGATCCTTGAAACCCCTATATTCCAACCAGCGAAGCTTACCACTACACCACCGAACGCTTCACGAATATATTTATATATTTTTATAGATATATATTAATAAAAATAGTGGAAATAGCCAAAAAACTATTGCAGTATGCCATCCCACCAAAAATATGGCATTAAATGTTTTCATGTGGAAGCATGGTAACCCTATAGCCACAACTTTGGAAAATCCTGGGTATAGGTCATAAAAAATTGGCTTTTATCCAAGTTTTTGAAAATCGTGGAAATATGCCATATAATCTTGGCTATAGGTCGTAGAAAATAGACCAATATCCACGATTTTAAAACTATGGCTATATGCTATAAAATTGTGGTTATAGCCAACTATAGATATGATTAAAAAAATGTGGCTATAAGTCAATGGCAGTAGGTTCATTTTCTAGTAGTGACTATTTTATTACGGTATTCCAAAAAGATCACATAAATAATTTAAATAGTTAATAACCATAATAAAAATAATAAAAATGATATTTCATAAGAACATTTTGATGGTGATTCATAAAAAATACCCAAATAATTATATCCTTTAGATATACTAAGACAAATTATGGTTAAATCATAAAATATTTTTTAAAAAATGATTTTATTTTTGGTATAATAAATTGAAATTATAGTCACATTTAAAGGTCATTTATAAATTACGTAAGTAAAAATCACTTTAAAATTATTTACATTCTGAAATAACAGTCAATAAAAGGGTATTAAATATGCATAATTGTTTTCAAAAATGAATTAGGAGTTGAAAAAACCTAGATTTTAAATAGATGTAAAAACTTCTGGGGAATTTTGAAATACACTTTTTGAAGACCCATATTTGAATTGAGTAACTAGAATATCCTTTTAAAAATATTAGAACTAATATATATAGCTAAAATTATAAAAATATATATTTTTTCATCATATAAAAGTGTAACATTAAATGAATGGAAAATATGTACAAGGATTCGAAACATTCATTAAGGAGGATATGGACTATTCTTAACTTAGTCGTATTTTTATGGATACAAATGACTAATGAATAAAATATATATGACTAAAACTTTATCTACCAATACATTAAATATTGTTTAACATATTATTATAAAGATAAATATTAAAGTGAAATATTATAACTCATGAATCATGTAAAAACCTAGACCCCACAAGCTTTAAGTTGGTATCTTTTTTATTACATTTTCATGGACACAAAGGGTGGAATCATGAATGACCAACCAGTTTAGACATTTTGGATGAACATATACATAAATGATAACCATTTTAAATTAGGAATACAAAATAAATAATAAGACATAATAAAGATAACTAAAATCCATCATTGAATAATCATTATGTGATATAATATTACTGCATCGATACATAAGGAATAAACAATAAGAAAAGTTAAATATCAGATAATCCATTCCATTTAATCATTATACTGTGAATAAAATTCATCCAGAGGTTATATCACGATGATAATATCATGTAAAATAACAATTGGATTGTTAATAAAGATATTGATTAATTATATTATTCCATTATACTATGAATAATGAATCCTCATATATGAAAACCATTCACAAGATATTATAAATATTATATGTAGAATCTAGATTAATTTGGAATATTGATTGGTCACATGAGACATAGACATGCATCAAGGGGCTATATAATACTAGACCCCACCAATTACTATAGGTCAAATGAGTTCCTAATTTATTTAATAATATATATAATTCATTAATAAATGTCTCATAATATAAAATATCTTTATTGAGTAAAGGATAATTATTTCTAAATATTTCCTCAATTAATCATTCAACAAACAAAGTAAACACGATGTGTAAAAATAGTATATGATTTAAGAGATAATAATTTCCATAATAAATATATAAATAAACATAAATTTAAATATTGTTCATCATGAATAATAATATATTCACGTTAAATAAATATATGTGAAATTATATAGACCACATAATAGTGAATAGTTTCATTATAATAAAATCGTCTCAATTAAATGTAAATTGGGATGCAATACATTAAATTGCACAAAATGTTGATGTCTGAATCAATTAATAGATTATGTGTATCGAATGTAAAAAACACAGAATGACTATAAATACAACATATGATAATTAAATGTCGTTATAAACATAATATTATAATATCAAAGGCAAATGAATAATTAATATTACCCAATGTAATGAAATTCAATTATGAAATTATTTACTACTTTTTAAATTTATTACCAAATCCCATTAGATTAAATCATTCAAAATCAAACATAAGACACAATAAAATGTTAAATTATCTATAAATGAAATGTAAATGGGGATGTATATACAACTTATAAATAAAATTAGGATAACAATGTTATTATATTCTTTAATGAAGAGAAATTTTGATAATGTTCCTTACATCATGCTTCATTTTTGTCCGACATGAATTACAAATAAATAGAGTGGGTTTAAACATATAATTTACTTATAAAAAAATTATATTAATATTTATAAAAGTATATATGTCCCCATCATAACATCGTGTCACCTGTACATTAATAATATTTCATTATGTTTATTGTTCCAGGTGATAATTTAAATGCTTTCATATTCATGCCTTATCATGAATGTTCTGGTTCATGTGGAAAGTATAGAGTTCAATATTATCCATATTATTAATCACGAGGCAATTATAATATTTATACATCAATTACACTTTTAAGGCTAATAATGAATGAATTTTTTCATAAATGAAGTATGTTATTATCGTGGAGATGATAGGCTGTATGTACACATGAGTAACATTTCCATTTTTCAATGAAAATTATGGAAAAATGTAATTAATATTTCTTTTCATAAATTATCATTAAAACATAAATATGATATTTTACATTATATATATATATATATATAATCCATGTGTTGTGGTGATGAAATTAGAGTCACGTCATATAATGATGGCGGTAATTGATACATACACGAATGATTTTATCTTCATTTATTTTATGAATGAAAATGAAATTATATATTTAAAAAAGGTTAAATAATAAATCAATATCACAGTTTTTTCTTATAGATCGCGTATATTTTTTAAAATCATCCTTATTATCTTCAATGTAAACTATTAGTGTAAATTAATCACATCGCTTATCAGGGAAGTAGTTCATCGTACATGTGAATGATGTTATTGAATCCCCTATAGAGTAGAATGTGAAATGAAATACATGATACAATTTTATAATAGGTATAATTATGTTATAATTATCATATATTGAATTTATATCCATAATATTATTGAAATTATTATATATGTAATGGAAAGATGAAAAACATCGGGTCGTGATATGGAAGTCCACCATACACATGAATAATGATTTCATAACCCCTTATTTGGAATTGGGGAGGGATTTAGTTAATTTAAATAAATTATCTAAAAATAATTTTATAGAAGATAATTATTTTATTATATCATCATGGTTAAATTATAATTTTATTAGGTGGGAGAAGATATAAAAAATAACACCTGTTTAAGAACATTTCCTCTTCTTCAGATTCCTAATTTTGTTTGCACAAAAATCCATACTATGATAAATTTATACACAAAATATTGTTTATATTATAAGAGAATGTGTGTTTTAAATTGATTTGATCTAGTATTTTCCAAATTATTGAGGTTTTAATGTTCAAAGAAGAGATGATATGGGGTATCCTTTTATTGGCTATGTGAGTGGCAAACTTTTAATATTTTAAATGGTAAATTGACACCGTTTATTTTCAAATTCCAAAATGTTGTCCAGTATAAAATTATAAATATATGGAAATTATAGGGTAAAAATAATTCCATAAATTAGTTTTTATACATGTTTTTTGGTCATTTTAACACTTATCATTTTTTATTAACTCCATAGTAAATCTATTTTTAAATTTACTGAAAGAATTTATTTTTACAATTTTAACTATTCATTTTGAAAAAAAAATATGTTCAGCGTATTTCAAATTATAAATAATTATGATTCAAAATATATAATTCATTTTTTAAAATTATTTTTACTTTACAAAAAATTTTAATTTAAAATTAATCCTTCAAATGCTATGAGAAAGCAAGATATAAATGAGATAATGTTCAAAATTTTAAAACATTTTTATTGAAAAAAAATGAAAATGATTTAAATGACATAAATTGTATTAATTAATATATAATTTAAACAATTATACTTTTCAAAATTAAAAATTAATTTATATTTATAAATAAATTAAAAAAAGAGAAAATTCAATAAATATTCCATATTCTTTAGTGTTCATAAAAAATGAACCTTTTCAGTGAAATCCCATACAATTCACTCAAAAATAACTAAAATATTATTAATTAAAAATGTATGGTCATTTCAAAAAAAATTATAAAATTAATAATAAATAATTTTAAAATATGAGAAAAATCAGGTCTAATCTAAATTTTACATAAATGAAAGATTTTAAAAAAAATATTTCTATTTTAAATTATTATTATATAATTTCCAATAAATATAAAAACAATAGTTAAATAATATAGTTATTACTATTAATGAACTGAAATTTATTTTCTACTATATAATGGTATATTATATTTACATACTTGTACACATGGGGTTGTGCGTTCCGTAAGATATAACATACCATATTCTTCTATTTAAATTCTTTGGTGCTACAATATCCTAAAAATAAAGAAACTATTTCATAATAAATATAAATTTATCTCAATAATAAATGGTTTTATATTTTAAAAATCTATTCCTAAAAACCCCAAATTATAAAAATTATTAATAAAACATCATTTAAATAATAGATATAGGGAATTATAAATGTAACAAGGAATGATAAAAAAATTAGGTTTCTAATTGGGATAATGTAAGATGGAAATGAAATAATCGATATATTAAACGATAATAATTACCAAGGATTTATGGAGAATGATATAGTTCATTTATCACATGATAATGAGTTATCCAGATACGTTTAATGACCACTAAACCATAAAACAATAAAGTGTGCAAAAGGTCATTGATATCAAAAAACATTGATGATAATATTACAACATTTTTATTCATGACGCTTTCAGATTTTAAAATTCATATACTATCTCAAAAAATAAGGAAGTATACTTGATGTATTTTTATTTCATAAGAATTATTTCATCCTTTTTTTCTTTATTCAATATTAAATACATATCTTACTCAATGAAATGAATATCAAAAAATTATTTTTAAGCCTAAAGCACTAAAATTATATCTTATCACATCATAAGTCCTATAAAATAGTTAAAATATATTCATAATTCTATTAATTAAAAAAGAATAGGATATTTTATCCAACTAATCCTAATGTGAAATATAATTTTGTTAATAAATATTCTACCTTAAGGCTCATCAAAAATATGGTTGAAAAAATTTAGAAGGAATGTAACAAAATCAACATTATATTTCTATTATACTGGTTAATGATACAATGATTATTATTAATATTTATTTATATTTATGAATTTAATATTAATTATTCTTTAAATTAGACTCTATGTATCATCGAATACAAAACTCGCAAAAAAGGATTTTCTCTCAAATCAAACATTTCACAGAAGATTAACTTATACCGAAAATAATATATTATAAATGTTGTTATTTTAAGTTGTTGTAATCTCCTAACATTTATTTGGTGGGCATGAATATAACTAAATAAATTTTTTTAACACAATTTTATTAAATTTTCTTACATTAATACAATATGTTTGATAGGATTAGAAGAATACTAAATCGAATTTTAAGCCTAAAATGGCCTATATTTTAAAAACGTAGTTTATCACCTTTTAATGAAGATCCCATTTTATATATAAATTTTGAAATTTTTTTATTTTAATATAAAATAATAATCATAAATTTTTGTATTTGGATATCAAAATTTACATTGGGTTAATTTTTTGTATTTTTATGAGAACATTCATATTTTCATAAATAGTGAATAATACTGAATTTTAGTTCAAAACTTCCTTTTCGTGTAATTTATATAAATAGATAAATTGTATTTGTATTATATTTAAAAGTATAATATGATTAATTTTATATAAGTTAAACATATTTAGGTCATTGGGAATAATTCCACAATTCATTTTATATTAAAACTTAAGAAACAATTTAGCATTTTTTCCTTTTAAAAACCCACTTTGTCATCACATATTCGGGGTGAAATTTATATTAATTTATATAAAATCAATGGTTGGAATTTTGGGAAAACGCCTTAAAATTTTGAAATTATAATAATTTTAAATTTATAATAATTTAAACTTGGTTTATGAGAAAGAAATATTATAGAAATCAATTAAAATAAATAACAGTGATTAAGAGGAAAATTAGATTAATAAAGGACATGAAGACATAGTTATGGAACGAATGGCTTCGTCTTCGAGTTAGGATGCGCTCAAAACTCCCCCTCCCTAGTTGTTTTTGAATTCTGCGGCAGATCCCGTGTTGCCTTAGGTTCCCTTTCCCCGTGCGGACTCGGGGGGGTGTCAGTTCCTCGTGGCCCTCATGGAAAGAGGTCCTCCTCAACGCCTCGCCGGGTCTGGCGGTCTCCCAACCCTCAGTCCCTCCAGTGCCTCCCTCACCTCGGCTTCCTCTTAGGGTTTCCAGGGGTCTGCGTGGAGTTCCGCGGGTGCGTGTGTCGGAGTCAGATTTCAAGGAGGCCTCGCTGCCACTTAGCTGGTCCTTGGTGGCCCGCTTCGGGGCTGTCAAGCCCCCGATCGGAGTATTCCAAGAATTCATTCGCAGATGGGCTCTCATCCCTCCAGCTAGGGTTTCGTCCCTCAACTACAGGTCATTCCTCATTCTCTTGGAATCCCGAGAGGACTTCATCCACGCTTGGGCCAGATTCCCCCGATCCTTCGGTCGCTGGAGGTTCTTTCCCTCCCGTTGGTCCAGGGAGGTCCACCGGGATCGGGAGTCACCGGTCGCTGCGGTCTGGTTATCCTGACCGGCCTTCACATTCTCTTCATGTGCACAAAGTTTCTGGAATTTATTGGAAACTCCATCTGGGAGTTCCTAAGTGCGGATGATCGAAACCTCTCCCTCTAGAGTTCGGTGGTTGCTCAAATTTTTGTGTCCATGGACATCTCTTCTCCCCCGCCATCCAAGATCCATCTTAGTGTTGGGGAGCTCCTGGATTTGAGATAGGATATTATGTTCTCATCGGTGCCCCGGTTCTGCTCTGCCTGTCACCTGGTTGGCCGTGCGGTTCATGAGTGCAGGAGATCGTCGGCTTCCAGGTGGTCCTCTCAGGCGGCATCCAGCACCCAGCTTTCTGGCGGACATGTTGCCTTGGTGGAGTGGGATTCACCCCCCTCGGCCCCTGGCCTTACCCCTACCCCCTTCCCCCTAAACTTTCCCCTTCTCCTGGTTTTCCCTCTCCGGTGGTCCCCAGGCTCCCAGCCCCACTCCCTCCTCCCCCACCCTTAATTCCACCTTCCCCTCTCCCATCTCTCTCCAGCCATCCCGCTCTCCCTACCCCTCAGCCATACCCCCTCAGCACCCCCTCTTCCATGCCGGGATATAGTTCCCTACATCCCTCGGGGACTCCCCCCTTCTGCTTGGTCTCCCCCCTCCGCCTTTTGGGGAAGTGCCAGTTGGCTTTCCAATGGGAAAGTAGTCCTCTTCTGTGATCCTCTTTGGTCCCCCACCCAAACCCATGCTTCTCAACTAACCTTCCACCCTATATCCTTGACCCATTGCTTCAGTGCACTAGCGCACGCCCCCACCCCCTGCCTCCTGCCTGGGCCCACCTCTGGGTTCCCGCCAAAGTCTGGTCCACAACAATCCCTTCCCCCACCCAACCCTCCTTCTTGACCCTCTACCTCGAGTGGGTCAATTCCCCTGCCTACTACTTTGCCCCCTGTCTTGGCAGCCCGCTCCCCTTCCCTCAGTACCCCCTCTAGATGGATGTGTACCCGTTCAGTGAAAAAATCGCTTCTCCTCTCTTCAAGGGAGCTCCAACGCAGACCTTCTCCAGGGGTCAAGACCGAGAGCCTTATTCATTAATGTTGTCACTGATTATCTGGAATGCTAGGGGACTAGGAGCCCATGTCAAAACAGACTTTCTCTTCTATGAGGTGGCTAGGAGAAATGCCTCCCTTTTGGTTATCCTGGAGCTGAAGATGAACTCTTCCATAATTGGAGACTGTGCTAGAAGAGCAAGGATGCAGTTCTCTTTGCATGGTGAGCTAGAAAATCATCATATCTTGATTTTTTGGAAAGACTCTAATTTGGTGGACATGTTGGTCGGGCCTGACCAGCATCTCTTGGTTAGGGTGTACTCGGGACAATGTATATGCTTCTTCTCCTTTGTCTATGTTAACTGTGGGACATGACTTTGTGAGCAGTTATGGTTTTATCTTAGTTCCTTTGATCCTGGGGATGAACCCTGGCTGGTTGAGGGTGATTTTAACATTATCTTGGACCCGTCAGAAAAGAAGGGGGGGGGGGGAGCTCCCTCCCTCAGAGCGATAGGGTTGTTTTCTCATATTTTGTGGCCCAGGAGGGGCTTCTTGATTTGGGTTTTTTCTGGTGACAGCTTCATGTGGTGAAACAATTAGAGAGGAGACCATAGTACATGGTGCAGATTAGACCGCTGCTTTGGGAACCTTCATGCTATTTCCGACTTCCCCAACTCGGAGGTCATCCCCTTGACTCGTGCCCTGTCAGATCATTCCCCCCTTCTTGTCCACCTCAGTTCAGCTTCTCCCAGGGGGTGGATATTCTTTTTCATCAAAAGTTGGACAGCTCTCCCCGACTTTATTGAGCTGGTTCGTTCCTCTTGGGTGGATCCCTGTGAGGGGGGGCCTGGACCCGCCTCCATAAAAAGTTTTGGCGCATAAAGTCTGCTCTCAGAGGCTGGTCGGACTCCCTCCCTGCTGTGCAGCCCGTTATGGAGGTCTTGATGATTGAGACTGAGAGGGATGAGACCATCTTGGAACTCCTCTAGGATGAGGGAATTTTTTCCACTCTCAGTCACAAGAAGCAACAATTTAGTGAGGGTTTGGTGGAGTAGGAGATATTCCTTCATGAGCGCTCCCGGGCCACCTGGCTCAAGGAAGGTGACCGAAACTCGTCTTATTTACATGATTGCATTTGGGAGAACCAGTGGCAGAAGACTCCGAATATCCAGCGTGATGATGGGTCCTTTACTAGAAACTTGGATGACATTAGTGGCATGGTTGGCTCTTATTTTACCTCCATCCTGTGTAACAACAATCCCCAATGGTAGAATGGGTATCCCTATGATCATACTGATCTCTTCAGGTCATTCCCAAGGGTGGTCTCTGATCACACCAATGTGGCCATCGAATATGTTCGGGAGGAGAAGGTGGTCTGGGACTCAGTTACCTCTCTGAATCATGAGAGTGCCCCTAGACCTGATGGATTTCCGGGAACCTTTGTTAGTGCTTGGAGTATCATCAAGGAGGAGCTTGTCAGTGCCATCCAGAACTTCTTCTATGGAGGTGGACTGTCGTGGGTTTCCATTGCTACTACCCTGGTTTTTATTCCCAAGGTTAGTGACCCCAGTACGATAGTGTAGTATCAGCCTATCATCATGTGAAAATTCATGTACAAGGTGATGGAAAACCTCATCAACAGAAGACTTTCGGAGTTTATCCACAACTGGGTTGCAAAGGAACAACATGCCTTCATACAGGGGAGGTCCATATCGGGGGGAATGGCTATTGCATAGAAGATGATTGGGGAGATAAACAGGAAGGTCCGAGGGTCTAACATCGCGATCAAGGATGATATGGAAAAGGCCTGCAACAAATTGAGTGGGGGTTCATCATCCATGCCATGAGAATCATGGGGTTTTTTGAAAGGGTTATTGACCTCCTGTTCAGCTGTTATAGCTCTCCATGGCTCAACCTGGTCTTTATTAGGAGGCAATGCTACTTCTTGAAGATAGTTAGAGGACTCAGTCAAGGCGACCCTCTTTTTTCCATCATCTTCATTCTGGTGCAGGACGTCCTGAGCAAGTTCGTGGTCTCCTCTATCCAATGTGGTCATATCCTTTCTTATCACTACAGGGCCTGTGTCCCGGGAGTGTCTCAACTTATCTTTACGGATGACATGATCTTCTTCATCAATGGGGGTAGCGCCTCCATCAGGGGCTTTATCAGTATCATGGATGAATATGCATTATAGAGTGGTCAAATGATGAACAGGGATAAAAGCGGGGTTTACTTGCCCTCTTCTTGCCCGGCCTGGAGAATGGAAAACATTGTCTCTGCCCTGGGTATTTGGAGTAAAAACATCCCTATTATCTACCTCAGAGCTCCCAGTTCCCCGGGCAGGATTCAGGGTCAATTTTTTGGGGGTTTGGTTGGCAGAATTTCCAACCGCATTCTCAACTGGAAGCAAAGGTTCTTGTCCTTTGGAGGAAGGATCACCCTCATCAATGGTGTCCTTTCACTGATCCCTATGCACGTTCTCTCCACCCTCAAGGCCCCTAAGTCTACCATTATCCAGATTGATAAGATCATAAAGGGGTTTATTTGGGATATCCAAGGGGATGGGAGATGCTGATGGTCCTCGTGGAATACGCTCTCCAGGCCAGTGGAGTTGGGAGGCATTGGGGTCCAGGAGGTGGGTCAGGCCATCTATTTCCTCTAAGGTAGGCTCGCATGGAAGGTTATTGAAGGAATATCTTTGTGGAGTCAACCGATTAGAGGGAAGTATGACTATGGCCTCTGAGAGAATGGTAAATCTCCTTCAAGCCTCCGGAGATCTCACCAGACTCACCTCCCTGTGCTTTTATGTCACTCTCAGTGGGTCCTAAGTCAGGGGGATCTCAACTTATGGTAGCGTGATTGGGGGGGCGGCCTACTGGACTTCCCTAGATGTCCTGCACCAAACATTTCCTTCTTAGAAGACAGTTCTCACCCTTCCTTCATCCAGGCGGTTCTATCTTCCTATCAAAAGGCCTTCTTTGACAACATTTACTTGATGGCTCCCCAGATAGTTGCATCTTCACTGGTTCCCCCATAGGGAAGTTCTCGGCTAAATCCTATCGCCATTGTACATTTGCCCAGTATGTGAGCGACCATTGGGGGAGGCGTAAATGTTGTAAATCCACCCCAATAAAATTCTTCTTCCTTCTTTGGAGAATCCGAAATCAGGCTCTCCCTTCGGACCTGGTGATTAAAAGGAAGGGGGTCCAGTTTTCCTCCAAATGCTCTTGCAGTTTGATTCCGTTCGAGGAATCCACGTTGCACCTATTCTTCCAATGTGAGTGGGCTATGAGGATCTGGTGTGAGCTTGGGGAGTTCCCTCTACCCCCTAGTGTCATGGATTTCATAGAGGATTCTTTGTGAGCTGGTTTAGCGGCTGCCTGGATAACAACCACGAGGTTGTGGCCAGGGAAACCCTTCTACAGGCGGGCTGCTAGTGCATTTGGCTGGCACGTAACCAGGCGCGCCATGGGACTCGATGATCTGCTATGGCATTGCTGGTTAGAGCCAACTGCCTTGCCTTAGAGCTGATTAGACTCCTCCCTCATCATGATGCAGTGCCTTCTCTCTACCGCTTCTACTTCAGGACTACTTCTCTAGACCGTAACAGCCCCAAGCAGTGGGGACGATAGGTCCGTTGGATACCCCCCATTTCAGGCCTGAAACACAACGTTGATGGAGCCTTTGGCTCTGGAACCATGTGCGGTTGCGGTGTGGACCGAGACATAGGTAGCTCCGTTAATTTCGCCTTCATTGCCTTATTTAGACCTGGGAACTCCCTTAAGGCAGAGGCATCGGTGCTGCTCAGCAGCCTCTCTCTTTACTAATCTAGAAAGCTTCCCCTGTCCTATGTTGAAACGGACTCCTGTATTGTGTGGGGCTCTCTCACCGACTCCTCCTCCTCCCCATATCATATAACTTATTTGATCTGTAAGTGCATGGATCTCATCTCCAGCGACATGGAGGTTCTCCATACGTGGCGTGAGGGAAACCGAGTGGCCGACTTCTTGACTCCCTTTACCTCCCCGGAGTGACCCCTTGTGGAGTTTTTCTCCTTTGGATCCCTTCCTCCTTGTGGGGCGGCCCATGTTTTCAATGATGCTCTTGGCCTCTATTTATTTAGTCCACCTTGAGTTGTATTTCTTCTATATCCCTTTTTGAAAAAAATAAAATTTATTTTTGGAAAGGATTGGACATTAAACATAAGGGATGAAATGACATAGACAGTTGTAAAAAATCCACTTTCTGTCAATATTTTGACCATATCCTCAACTTTCTTGAATTTTTTTCATTATTGGAGAAACATGTAATAGAAACGATATGGGTGGAATTTCATTTTCAATAATTTACAAGCATGACACACCTCCTGTACTATAAAATTTGACTCCCCATTCTCATTTCATGATAGATATAGTTCCCTTTTTCTAAACCAAATTGTTCAGAAAAAATCTCTCATCTTACCTACATTCATCATAAAATTCTCCCTTTAGGAGGAAATCCATCCATAGAAACCCATTGGGGAAAAACAAAAAGATTTACCCAAAGAAGCGGATGCATCCTTCCTCAAGTTCCATTATTTTATTTTCACTCTAAATAACCTCAATTAAACTTCTTCAATTATTACATAATAAAACTTATATAAAAAATTTTTGTGATATTTTCATGTTTTGTTTTCTACCTACACTTTAAAACACTTTCATCAAATGGGTAATGAATTTACTGTTTAAGTCTACGTAAAACAACTGCAACACAGTACATTTTCGTTCGTATTTACATTAACATTTTTCATGGTTGGGAATTATAATGGATAATATTTTCATATATGATTTATAATATATATATATTTTCCTTATTAATAATTAATTTTTATATAACTCATACCCTTATTCTTCTAATTTTGTGGTAATACGATAACATCGTTTCAGGATGTGTGGACTACCGCTTCCTCAGACCGATGTAAAACGTTGTCACACTACACAGAATGTATCAAATATTGGTTTAGTTAAATATACAATACAAAACTAAAATCCATATGATATTCATTAAAAAATTATCATTATATAAATAAAATATATCATTCTCATTAACAACATTTCACATATAGAAAAAAGTTATAATGTTTTCTGTGGATGTGTGGTCTATCACCTCCTCGATGCAATGTGATTCCTTTTACATGGGAATATATATATATATGATTATATAATATGTTATTTATGATGTAATTTTTTCATGTTCATTTAATAAATTGGAACATTACTAATATGTTCATACAACCAACTATCATCATGATTTCAACGTTTGATCATTTTACATGACTATCATTAATGATTAGTTTAAAAGACAGTATTGATTTATAAATATCATAATAATGAAATTGTTATTATTATTTGTATATAAAATGACCCCACTGACCATATTCATCTTAACAATGTTTATTTTAACACATATTGTAACTCCCCGACCCCAATTACCTAGAGTCGGTGCATTATTACGTATCATTGGCGTGATCACAAAATAGAAAGTCTCAAATGACTGATTAGTTTCGTATCCTTGAAATCACTAGATACATTCATAATATTTATATTTCATCATAAAGTGAAAAAATACAACAACATCTTGTCTCCATAGACCACACTCATATCCTCATACTATCCCTGAAGGTCATTCATAAAATACTTCTTCACATCCTTGAAAAAATAAAACATAGAAGGGGGTGAGCTTAGATGCTCAGTAAGGATAACAATATAGAAGAAACATTCATATATAAGCATAATCATTTAAGGCAATGTATAACTAATACAAAAGCCATTTAAACATGAACTTTAGAATAATATGGAAAAGATAAAATGAAATAATTCCATTTACTTATTCACATGGATATTCGACTAGTCAAATAATCACTTGCAATATCAATAACCACTTTCATAATAATGGAATGCATAATGTCATAGTATCATAACCACATATTCAAGGCATTGTGCCAAGACTAAAAATAAGATTTTGTCAAGGCCTTGTGCCAAGACACTAGTTTGTCTCATTAGACCTAAAGATGCATCGAGGAGCTATAGCGGGCTCCACCCGTCCCATACTAAGTCCAATGCATTCCTGATATGAAATGATTGAAACATAAAATAAACATTGGTATTAAAACTAGGATACGAAATGTCAATACTTTCTCCAAAACCCATGAATGGTATAAAAATAGCACATCCACAGACAAACATAACTCATTCAGTAAAATGTGGAAGATTTTATTGTAATATATTAACCTCAATCGATAATAATAAAGGATAGGTTAAAATAATCATCAAAATATTGAGAGAAATATCCCATTTTTCTTGAAAACAATTAAAAGTCTTACTATTTGTCATGAAGTTGTTTAAAATAGATTTTAGAATCAAAGTTTCCCATACCACACTGAAACTTTTAAAAGGAATTTTAATTTTAAAACATTAATTTCCATATAAATAAAACCTCAAAACCATTTTTGAAACATGTACAATAATGAGATAAATTTTGAATAATAAATCTTTAAAACATTTAAAATGAAATTTAAGTTAGAGTTCCTAACCAAAAGAAAGACACTTGCGTAGAAATAATTGAGTTAATAATAACATTTTAATATCATGACAATAAATGGATTAATGATATACCATTTCAAATTATATTATATACACCATATAAAAGTTATTTGGTGTATAACAACAAATAAGTCTCAATGTAATGTTAATTGAGATGTAATCTCGTATAAAGACCATATCCTTTGGTTAAGGATAACTAAAATACATTATTATGTGTGGAAAATATTAATACACTCAATATAATTGGATATTTAGTGTAATTAAATCATAGGACATTCACACATATTCTCCTAAAAACAACACCAATTAATTGAATGCTTAACTCAACAAAATGGAGATTGAGTTAAAATTACTCTTATCAAGTTCACATCGATGAATTGAGAATTTATCAATGGAGTGATTATGTGTATCAAAAGTATATGCACAGAAAGGGGAGTGTAAATTATTACATAAGCAAATGAATATTGATTCCACACATAATCTTGGAGTAATATAATCAAGGAAGTATGCATAAAGCCTAATGAGTGGAAATTGAAATATAAAATTCACTTATCGATTTGGTAACATAAGAAATATACACCCATGAAAGAGGGATCACACAATGATGACGTAAATATCCATAAATTAATGTATATTACACAACGAATACAATCATGGGCAGTAAAAACACCACATGAAATAAATAAGTGGTGAACAATGGAAATCTCATGGAATTAAAATTGAGATTAGAAACCCATTACATTGTAATTTTTCCACGGTCAAGGGTAGGTTAACCTCCTGTATAATGGTGAAATAATTTTTATTGAATTATAAAATAATCATATATATTAATATGATATCATATATGATATTTTGACATTGATTTGTTGATAATATCTTAGTATTATCATCATTTTGGGTGTTAACATATTCATTTTGCTTTATATTCATTGTTATGTGAGCCATATTTGTTATGAATGGGATGTATCGTATTCATATCCAGAATGATATCATGGCTCTAAACATTATTTTTCTTCATCAACTGAAATTTAGTCTTGAATGTATATGATGGGGAATAAATCTCATTACGTTCATGGAGACGGTAATCCGTACGTACACACAAGCGCCAATATAATTCTTTTGATATTAAAATAATATATAATTGGATATTATATAATATAAAAAGAATCATTATCATTTTATATTTATTATTTACATGAATTACCAATCATTATTATACCCATCCAAGTAATAAAATATTGAATAACAATTACACCACGACGTGGAGACGGTAGGCCGTACGTACGCACGTATGGTGACATGTCATTCAAATGATGGATATAATAATGAATATGGTTGTACCATATTTATAATAATAGAAAAAATATCAAAAATATTGGTGTTATTATTTTAGAATGGAAATAAAAAAGAAAGAAGATGTGGAAGAAGAAAGGAAACTTGAAAGAGGGTGGTGAAATCATTACCTCTTCTTCAGGTTCTTCCTTTTGATTTGATCAAAATGGATCCTTAAGATGTATTTATTAACAAAACAAGGAATATAGGATGAAGTGAGGTAATTTGAGAGGATATTTGAGCCGAGTTTTGCCAAAACTAAAAAGCTTTGAAGGTATGAATTTGAGAGAAGGGGGAGTTCCCTTTTATAAGAGGGGTGAGGGTCACCTTAGGAAAAACATAAAATATTATTTTATAATAAATTAATATTCGGTTTATAAGGGCTCACAAGTGACTTATTTCAAGGATAAGGTGGGGATGGGTCTAAATCCTTTCAAACAATATATTTTAGACAGTTCTGGGTCACTATATTAACCTTATCATTTATATTTAACTCTTAGTTGAATAGTTTGACATATATCATGTCTCTTTGTATTTTTATAATATATGGTTAATAAACATACTATATACATCCAAGAGCACCCCATGTGGTTCATTAATGATAAATCTATAATTACATAATCCCTTTGGCCGAACATTTTATTCTTAAGAACAGAATATGAATTAATAATATAATATTTGTTTTAAATACTCTTTTATGTCAATTTTGAAACTATTTAATAATTGATTTGTGTTAAAGTTATAACAACTTTATTAATTATAAATAAATTCAATTTATAAATATTAACATGTCATATTAATTTATAAAATTTGTGTAATTCATAAAAATTCTGAAATTACATTTATTTGGATATTTATAATATCAATTATTTCAATATTTCATTAATTAGGTAATTACTGCACCACCATTGTGTCATAAATAAGTTAAATTATTTAATGTCTAAAAATTATAAATAAAATACCATTATGTATGAAATCTTTTAAGATTTCTAAAGAATATTTATAATCAAATTTATCTTATGTACAAACCTATATTAAAAAGGTTTTAGTTATTAAACATTGATTTTAACTCTTTTAACTCTTCGTTGAATTAAATAATAATAAATGTCCTAATCTAATCCATGTGGACCAAAGAGGTTGATATATTATTACTAATGTTTTTTTTTCTATAATTATATTTAGGAAATAGAATTTGGACATGTTTTAATGTAATATTAATATCATTTTTACCCTTAATTACCATATTTACTTTTAACCGTGGTAAATAAAAGTAAAAAGATACTATTCACCAAAAATTATTTTTATCTTATTGAACCACATTTTACTCAATGATATTAAATGTGTCCCTCTTATTTTTTAAAATTCCACTCATAGAAGTGGTAAAATTAAGTTTTATGTGAATTTGCAAATTCTCTTAGGAGATAGGTAAAAGACGGTGAAAAGTTCAATGAAATTTTTATATATCAAAAATTATTATAAACTGACTACAATGAATTACATTTAACTTATATAGGTATTATGTATCTATTTTAACCTAAAATAAATTTAAATAAAATAAATAATTATTTAAATAAAAATTCGGATTTAAACTGTAACTTAGTGTTTTTCACTATTCATCAAAAATTGAAAGTTTTCAAAAAATACCAAAAATTCACGCTAAGCTAATTTTGATATCTTGAATCCAAAAATGAAGTCCATTTTGGAAAGATAAAATTTATAAAATTTCAAAAAGTGGGTACTACTATTCATAACGGTTAGTTTGATTGGTCACAGTGTGTTATAATCTCGAAGTTGTGTACAATGCAAGTTATTGCATTATTCAAATCGAAATGTACAGTGGAATCATGGGGTGTTACATTCTCCCCACCTTCAATAAATTTCATCCTAAAAATTTTTATAATTGGGCTTGGGAATATAATGGAATGTCCCACATTGGAAAAAGAGTCCTTAAAACTATCACTTTAAAATAAAGAAAGAGAAGAACAAAGGTCACCTGAGATAACCAATACTAGGATTACAGGTTGAAAAACAGGGATATGGATGATAAACTAAGTGTCATGTTTTGATATAGAGGGATAGAAAACATGATCATGAGAATGTTAACCACAAGAAAACCACAAACTTGTGATTATACAAACAGTCATTAATTCCTAGTAGGAAAAGTAAATGGACAACATTTTTATTTTTTTTAAGTTACATTACATATAGATGAGGAATTCATTTCTGATATAGACTAAGAACATAAAGATATATAATTACTTTTTATGTAATGCCTCATTCTTTAATAAATTTTAACTACTATCTCATTTTTAAATGATGAGTATTTAATGAGACTTTTTCACACTAGAATAGCTAGAATAAACATCTTATAGACTCACATGATCCATGAAGGATAAACTATATAATTACATTATCTTTAGAGATTAATCAAAACCAAACCGGTTAGTACAAGATCTGATGATCCCCCAAAAAGATATTCCTTTAGAGAAAGAAACACTAATCTTAATTTCTAAAACTAAACCAAAAATACCCCAAAGTTAAATAAATACCATTCAATAAAAAATTGTCCTTAAAATCCTTCAATATAATACAATCATATATTGAAACCCAAAACATAGAATAATTTGGTTATTTAGTCATCCACGTTAAATTGTATCTCTAAATGACATCAACTTCTCTTAAAGTCATATACATAAAATTGATTAACCTAATCACATATTCCATATTATAGGATAATAATTTCCATAAATAAACCAAATAAATATAAACCCACAATAAAAACATAGATAAAAATCCACCATTACTTCTTAAATGAAATCCCATAGTATTATATTTTCTTTGGCCATATAGTGTTCCCAATTGAGTGAACGTCTTCAAAAATAACATTTATCACTTAATCACAATTTTTTTACTATACTAAGGGTATTAATTTTATAAGACATAATATCCCAAATCAACTTATTATTTATCAAAAAAAATCATTTAAATAAAAATAAATAGTCACACTAACCAGGGACTTCACGTAGTCTAGTGGTAGGCGATAAATCCAAATCGCACTCTGGTGGTGTGTTCATTTCCCACAACTTTGTCCAATGTGATGTGTTGTCACACGGTCTGTGTGTTGACATTATTAAAAAAAATATTTTATAACATTACCAAAATGTGATAAATTCCTCAAAATAACCATACCATAATTTAACCACAAATGTTATATCATACCTTGCATTTTCATCCCAAAATTTAATGACATGTAATTACATCAAATTCAAGGGTCATATAAAACCAAATGGTTATTTATAACTATATCCACAGGAGAAAATATAATTCTTCCAAAAATATCATTTTCACATGATAAATTGTAGGGATACACATATAAGAGATAATTCAACCAAATTAATCTCAACAACAAAGAGCACTAATACCTTTAAACATTTTTCCATCAATTTATTTCCACATAGATTCTTCCTTGACCATGAGGTTATCGTATAGAATAGGGAATTGACATGGGTGATTCCAAGGTCCTTTATATTTATGACAAATGACCGTAATTGGAATATTAGGATCATTTTTATATTCTTCCATAATACTGTTCATTTTTCCTCGGAAATTCTGCACATTATGTCCTTCTTTACAGCACGTAAAGTATTTCTTTGATCTATTGAGACACTTTCCTAGGTGTCTCCTTCCACATTTCTGGCATGATGGAAATTGAGCTTTCTTCTCTCCATGGTCTCCATTGCTGGAGCTCTTATCATTCACTACCTTTCTCTTCTTTTTTGAGTCCGGAAGTTGGTTAATATATATGTTGTTGATCATATTTTTGGAAACATGATTCGGCATGAAGACAATATCTTTTATGCCTATCCACATTCCCTTTTGTTGTGCATTTCCACCAACGTTCCCACCATGTACGTCATTCTCAAAGTTACAATTACTTACATGGAATCCAGCCATCGATTAAAACCAGAAAGCATTGTGTGAGTAACAGTAGTTATAAAATCATTTAGAGAATATCATGACACCATATACTCAATTTGAATCACCATAGGATTAACCATGGTAATTTATTCTCATCTTATATTAAAATAATTCAAATCGTTTTGTAAAGAAAATGTAAATTATCCTAATCATATCCCCCGGGAGTGTCGTCACCAAGAGTGCAGCAAAGCCTGCTATCGTGCACTAGTTCGCATTCGAGTCTAGCTAAAGCGGTGTTTTCAGGTTTTACCCCAACCTATATCTGTGCCAGAGCCACCTCTACCTGCTCGTATCCAGAAAGGGATGTATTGCTTGGAAAAGACAAAAAATATATAAAATACCAAAATTATAGGATGTTCTTCTATTCTAATCCTAAAATTCCATCTTTGGTATATGTTCTCTAATAAGAGTTTATCTAAATCTAGTTTCCAGGATTTTTTCTAAACATCCTTTGATACCAACTGTAACGTCCCGACCCCAGTTACCCAGAGTCGGTGCATTATTACGTATCATTGGCATGATCACAAAAGATTAAGTCTTGAAATACCGATTAGTTTAGTAGCCTTGGAATTACTAGATACATTCATAAAGTGTACATTACATCATAAAGTGAAAAACTACTACAACATCTTATCTCCATATACCACACTCATATCCTCATACTATCCCTGTAGGTCATTCAAGAAATACTTCTTCACATCCAAGAAAAAATAAAACATATAAGGGTTGATCTTAGATGCTCAGTAAGGATAACAATACAGCCGAAACATTCATAAATAAGCATAAACATTTAAGGCAATGTATATTCAAAACAAAAGTCTTTTAATCTTGAACATCAGCATAATATGGAAAAGATAAAATGAAATAATTCCATTTACTTATTCACATGGATATTCTACAAGTCTAATAATCACATGAAATATCAATAACCACTTTCAAAATAATGGAATGCATAATTCCAGACTATCATAACAAAATAGTCAAGACCTTGTGCCAAGACTACAAAAAAGATTTTGTCAGGGCCTTGTGCCAGGACACTAGTTTGTCTCATGAGAACTACCGATGCATCTATGATTTATATCAAGCTCTACCAGTAACTTACTAAGTCCAATGCATTTCTCATATGAAAAGTTTGAAACATAACATTAACATTCGTATTAAAACTAGAAAATGAAATGTCAATACTTTTTCTCCAAAAACCATGAATGGTATAAAAATTGCACATCCACAGTCAAACATAACTTATTCAATACAATGTGGAATATTTTATTATAATATATTAACCTAAAATTAGAATAATGATTGATAGATTAAAATAATCATCAAACTATTGAGGGGAATATCCCCTTTTTCTTGAAATCATTTAAAAGTTGCACTATTTGTCATGAAGTTGTTTAAAATAGATTTTTGAATCAAAGCGTCACATACCACTTTCAATCTTTGGAAAATAATTTTAATTTTAAAACTTTAATGTACATATAAATAAAACTTTAAAACCATTTTTAAAACGTGGACATTAATGAGATTGATTTTGAATAATAAATCTTTAAAACATTTAAAATGATATTTTATTTATAGTTCCTATCCAAAAGAGAGACACTTGCATAAAAATAATTGAGGTAATCAAAACATTTTAATATCATGTGAATAATGGGATTCATGATATACTATTCCAAAGTACATTATATACACAATATAAAAGTGATTTTGTGTATAACATCAAAGAGGTATCAATGGAATGTTAATTAAGATGAAATATCTTATAAAGACTGCATCCTTAGGTTAAGGATAAATGAACAAAATAATTATGTGTGACAAATATAAATACACTAAATATTATTGGATATTCAGTGTAATTCAATCATAGCACATTCACACATATTCTTGTAAAAACAACACCAATGAATTAGATGTTTAACTCTACAAAATGGAGATTGAGTTAAAATTACTCTTATCAAGTTCATATCAACGACTTGAGAATTTATCACCAGAGTTATTATGTGTATAAAAAGTATATCCATAGAAAGGGGAGAGGAAATTATTACATAAGAGAATGAATATTTATTCTACACATAATCTTGGAGTAAAATAATCAATGAAATATGCATAAAGCTGAATGAGTGGAAATTGAAATTTCAAATTCGCTTATCGATTTGGTAGCATACGAAACATACATCAATGAAATAAGGATCATACAATGATGATGTAAATATCCATAAATTAATTTATATGACACAATGAATAAAATCATGGAATGTAAAAACTCCACAAGAAATAAATAAGTGGTGAACAATGGAAATCTCAGGGAATTAAAATTGAGATAAGAAACCCCTTATATAGTACTTTTTCCTCGGTCGAAAGTAGTTTAACCTCCTGTATAATGGTGTAATAATTTTCATTAAATTATAAAAAAATAATATACATTAATATTATTTCATATATGATCTTTTAACATTGATTTGTTGATAATATCTTAGTATTACAATTGTTTTGGGTGTTAATGGATTTATTTTCATTTATATTCTTAGTTATGTAAGCCATATTTTTTATGGATGGGATGTATCTTATTCATTTCAAGAATGATATAATTACTATAAATATTATTTTTTAATCATAAAATGAAATTTATTCTTGAATGGATATGATGGGGAATTAATCTCATCACGTTCGTGGAGACAGTAATGCGTACGTACGCATGAGAGACAATATCATTATTTTGATATTAATATAATATAAAATTGGATATTATATAATATATAAAGAATCATTATAATGTTATATTTATTATTTATATGAATAACACATCATTGTTATACACATCCAAATAATAATATATTGAATAACAATTACAGCACGACGTGGAGACGGTAGGTCGTACGTACGTAAGTATGGTGACATGTCATTAAAAGGATGGATAGAATATAGAATATGGTTGTACCATATTTATAATAACATCAATGTATAAATAAGATAATGGATTTATTATTTTATAATGGAAATAAAAAAGAATGAAGAAGTGGAAGAAGAAAGAAACATGAAAGAGGGTGGTGAAATCATTACCTCTTCTTCGGGTTCTTCCTCTTGATTTGATCTAAAGGGCTCCTTAAGTTGGATTTATGACCAAATGAGGGCCTCTAGGATGATCTTAGAGATGTTTAGAGGATATTTGGGTAGGGTTTTTCCGAAACAAAAGGCTTTTAAGGTATGAATTTGAGATAAGGGGGAGTGCCCTTTTATAAGAGGGGTGAGGGGCACCTTAGGAAATCCATAAAATATTATTTTATAATAAATTCATATTTGGTTTATAATGGCTCCAACATGAATTATTTCGATTATAAGGTAGGTATGGGTCTAAATCCTTTAAAACAATAAATTTTAGACAGGTTTGGGTCACTATATTAACCTTATCATTTATATTTAACTCTTAGTTAAATAGTTTGACATTTACCATGTCTCTTTGTATTTTTATAATATGTGGTTAATAAACATACTATATACATCCAAGAAAACCTCAAGTGGTTCATTAGTGATACTAATATAATTACATAATACCTTTTTCTGAACCTTAGATTTTTAGGAATAGAATATAAATTAATAATATAATATTTGTTTTTAATACTCTTTTATGTCAATTTTGACACTATTTGATAATTGATTTTTTTAAAGTTCTAACAACTATATTAATTAGATATAGATTCATTTAATACATACTAACATGTCATATTAACCTATAAAATTAGTTTAATTTATAAAAGTCTCAAATTACATTTATTTGGATATTTATTATATCAATTATTTTAATATTTCATTAATTAGGTAATTACTACACTACCATTGTGTCAAAAATAAATTAAATTATTTAATGTCTAAAAATTATAAATAAAATAAAATTATGTGGGAAATATTTTTATCTTTATAATTAATATTTATAATCATATTTAGTTTATATATATCCCTATATTAAAAATGTTGTAGTTATTAAACATTTTTTTAACTCTTTTAACTCTTCTTTGAATTAAATAATAATAAATGTCCTAATCTAATCCAAGTGGACAAAAGAGGATAATATTTTATTCCTAAGGTTATTTTTGGTATAATTATACTTAGACAATAGAATTAAGAAATGTTTTTGCATAATATTAATATCATTTTTACCTTTAATTACCCTATTTACTTTTACCCGTGGTAAATAAAAGTAAAAAGTTAATATTCACCAAAAATTATTTTTATCTTATTGAATCACATTTTAATCCTCTATATTAACCATGTATCTAGGATTTTGTAAATTCCGCACATAGAAGTGGTAAATTTATGTTTTATGTGAATTTGCAGATTCTCCTGGGAGATGGGTAAAGGACAGTAAAAAGTTCAATAAAATTTTTATATATCTAAAATTATTATAAACTAACTACAATGAATTAAATTGAACATATATAGGTATTATGTATCTATTTTTACCGAAAATAAATTTAAATAATGTAAATAATTATTTAAATAAAAATTTGGGTTTAATCTGTAACTTAGTGTTTTTCACTATTCATCAAAAATTGAATGTTTTTAGAAAAATACCAAAATTTCACCCTAAGCTAATTTCGATATTCCAAATCCAAAAATGAAGTCCATTCTTAATGATAAAAATTATAAAATTTCATGAAGTGGGTATTACTATTAATAACGGCTAGTTTTCTTGGTCACGGTGTGTTAGAATCTCGAAGTTGCGTACAATTCAAGATATTTCATTATTCAAAGGGAAACGTACTGTGGAAGCATGGGGTTTTATATTCTCCCCTGCATCAATAAATTGCATCCTCTCAATTTTTAAAATTGGGCTTGGGAATATAATGGAAAGCCCCACATCAAAAAAAGAGTCAACAAAACAATCACATTAAAAGAAATAAAGAGAAGTACAAAGGTCACACGAGATAACATATACTAGGATTACATGTAGAAAAACATGGATATGGATGATAAAATATGTTTCAATCTCTGATGTAGAGGGATAGAAAACATGATCAGGAGAAATTTAACGACAAGAAAACCACAAACTTGTGATGGGACAAACGGTCATTAGTTTCCCAGTAGGAAAAGTAAATGGAATTTATTTTTATTTTTTTTATGTTACATTAAATATAGATGAGGAATTAATTTCTGAGATTGAATAAGAATATAAAGAGATATACTTAATTTTTAAGTAAAGTTTCATTCATTAATAAATTTATACTACTAACTCATTTTTAAATGATGAGTATTCAAAAAGACTTGGTCACACTGGGAGAGCTAGAATAATCTTCTTATAGATTCAAATGATCTATGAAGGATAAACTATATATTTACCTTGTATTTAGAGATTAATCAAAACCAAAACAGTTAGTACAAGATCTGATGATCCCCTAAAAAGAGATTCCTTTAGAGAAAGAAACACTAATCTTAATTTCTAAAATTAAACCAACAATACCCCAACGTAAAATAAATACCATTAAATAAACAATTGTCCTTAAAATCCCTTAATATAATACAAACTAATTTTGAATCCAAACACATAGAATAATTTGGTTATGTAGTCCTCCACGTTACATTTTTTCTCTAAATGACATCAACTACTCTTAAAGTCACATACTTAAAAGTAATTAACCAAATCACATATTGTCTATTATAGGTTAATAATTTCCATAAATAACCCAAATCAATATAATTCCACAATAAAAACATAGATAGAAATCCACCATTACTCCTTAAATGAAATCCCATAGTATTCTATTTTCCTTGGGCATATAATTTTCCAAATAGAGTGAACATCTTCCAAAATAACATTTATCAGATAATCACAAAATCATTTTTCTATAATAAGGTTATTAATTTGAAAAGACATAATAAACTTATTATTGATCAATAAAATCATTTAAATAAAAATTATTAGTCACACTAAACAGGGACTTCACGTAGTCTAGTGGTAGGCGATAAATCCCAATTGCACTATGGTTGTGGGTTCGGTTCCCAAAGCTTTGTCCAATGCGATGGGTTGTCACACGGTTTGCATGTTGTCATTTTTCAAAAACAATATTTTATAAAATTACCAAAATGATATTAATTCATCAAAAGAACCATCAAATAATTTAACCACAAATGTTATATAATACCTTGCATTTTCATCACAAAATATAATAACTTGTAATTCCCTCAAATTCCAGGATCATATAAAACCAAATGGTTATTTATAACTATATGCACAAGAGAAAATATAATTTTTCATCAAATATCATTTTCACTTGATAAATTGTAGGGTTACACATATAAGAGAAAATTCACCCAATGTAATCTCAACAACAAAGAGAAGTAATACCTTTAAAAAATTTTCCATCCATTTATTTCCACATATGTTCTTCCTTGACTAAGAGGTTATCTAATAGAATAGGGAACTGACTTGGGTGAAGCTGAGGTCCCTTACATTTGTGACAAATGACCATAATTAGAATAATAGGATAATTTTTATTTTCTTCCATAGTAATCTTCATTTTTCCTCAGAAATTATTCACTTTATGTCCATCTTTCCCGCACGTAAAGCATTTATTTATTCCATTGAGACACTTTCATGAGTGTCTCCTTCCACATTTTTTTCATGATGGAAATTGATATTTCTTATCTCCATGGTCTCTATAGCTGGAGCTCTTGTCATTCACTACCTTTATCTTCTTTATTGAGTCTGGGAGTTGGTTAATATATATGTTTTTATCATATTTTTGGAAAACTGATTCGACATGAATCCACATTCAATTTCTTTGCTCATTTCCACCATCATTCCCACCTTGTAAATCATTCTCAATGTTACTATTACTTCCTTGGAATCCAACCATTTACTAAAACTAGAAAGCATTGTGTGAGTATCAGTTGTCATAAAATCATTTAGAGAATATCATGACACCATATTCTCAATTTGAAACACCTTAGGATTAAACAAGGTAATTTATTATCATCTTATATTAAAGTAATTCAAATCAGTTTATAAAGAAAATGTAAACTATCCTAAGCATATCCCCCGGGAGTATCGTAACCATGAATGTAGCAAGGCCCGTTGTCGTGCAATAGTTCAAGTTCTAGTCTAGCTCAAAGCGGTGTTTTCGAATTTTACCCCTAGGTACATCTGTGCCAGAGCTACCTTTACCTGCTCATATCCAGACATGGATGTATTTCTTGGAAAAGACACAAAATCTATAAAATACCGAAATTACAGGAAGTTTTTATATTCTAATCCTAAAAGTCCATCTTAGGTATATGTTCTCTAATAAGAGATTATCTAAATCTAGTTTCCAAGATTTTTACTAAACATCCTTTGATACCAACTATAACACCCCGACCCCAGTTGCCTAGATTCGGTGCATTATTACGTATCATTGTCATAATCACAAAAGATCAAGTATCAAAATACTGATTAGTTTAGTAGCTTTGGAATCACTAGGTACATTCATAAAGTTTATGTTACATCAGAAAGTGAAAAACTACAACAACATATTATCCCCATAGACCACACTCATATCCTCATACTATCCTTGCAGGTCATTCATAAAATACCTCTTCACGTCTTGGAAAAAATAAAACCTAAAAGGGGGTGAGCATAGATGCTCAGTAAGGATAACAATATATCAGAAACTTTCATAAATAAGAATAAACATTTAAGGCAATGTATAACTAAAACAAAATCCATTTAAACATAAACTTCATCATAATATGAAAAATATAAAATGAAATAATGCCATTTACATATTCCTATGGATATCCTACTAGTCAAATAATCACATGAAATATCAATATCTACTTTTATAATAATGGAATGAGTAATGCCAGACTGTCATAACCACATTGTCAAGGCATTGTTCCAAGACTACAAATAAGATTTTTTCAAGGCCTTGTGCGAAGACACAATTTTGTCTCAGGAGAACTACCGATGCATCAAGGAGCTATAGTGGGCTCTAAACGTCACTTACTAAGTCCAATGCATTCCTCATATGAAAAGTTTGAAACATAACATAAACATTCATATTAAAACTAGCATACAAAATGTCAATTCTTTCTCCAAAAACCATGAATTGTATAAAAATAGCTCATCCACAGTCAGACATAACTCATTAAATAAAATGTGGAATATTGTATTGTAATAGATTAATCTCAGTCCAGAATAATGAATGATAGATTAAAATATTAATAAATATATTGAGAGAAATATCCACTTTTTCTTGAAAACATTTAAAAGTCGCACTTTTTGTCATGAAGTTGTATAAAAATATATTTTTTAATCAATGTGTCCCATACCACTTTGAAACTTTTAAAAGGAATATTAATTTTAAAACATTAAAGTCCAGATAAATAAAACCTTAAAACCATTTTTAAAACATGGACATTAATGAGATAGATTTTGAATAATAAACCGTTAAAACATTTAAAATGATATTTTAGTTAGATTTCCTAACTAAAAGAGAGACACTTTCATACAAATAATTGAGGTAATAAAAACATTTTAATATCCTAAGAATAATGGTATTCATGATATACTATTTCAATGTACATTATATACACTTTATAAATGTGATTTGGCATATAACAAAAATGAATTCTCAATGGAATGTTAATTGAGATGAAATCTCTTATAAAGACCGCATCCTTAGGTTAATGATAAATGAACGACATAATTACGTGTGAAAAATATAAATACACTCAATATGATTTGATATTCAGTGTAATTCAATCATAGGACATTCACACATATTCTTGTAAAAACAACACCAATGAATTGGATGCTTAACTCAACAAAATGGAGAATGAGTTAAAATTACTCTTATCAAGTTCATATCGATGACTTGAGAATTTATCAACGGAGTGATTATGTTTAACAAAAGTATATCCACAGAATGGGGAGTGTAAATTATTACATAATAAAATGAATATTGATTCCACACATTATCTTGGAGTAAAATAATCAATGAAGTATGCATAAAGCCGAATGAGTGGAAATTGAAATATCAAATTCCCTTATTGATTTGGTAGATTACGAAACATACACCCATGAAAGAAGGATAATACAATGATTATGTAAATATCCATAAATTAATTTATAATACACAATGAATATAATCATGATTAGTACAAACACCACATGAAATAAATATGTGGTGAACAATGGAAATCTCACTGAATTAAAATTGAGATAAGAAACCCCTTACTTTGTACTTTTTCCTCGGTCGAGGGTAGGATAACCTCTTGTATAATGATGAAATAATTTTTATTCAATTATACAAAAATTTTATAAATTAATATGATATCATATATTATCCGTGAACATTTATTTGTGGATAATATCTTAGTATTATCGTCGTTTCGGGTGTTAACGGATTCATTTTCCTTTATATTCATTGTTATGTAAGCCATAGTTCTTACGGATGGGATGTATCTAATTAATATACAGAATGATATCATGTCTCTATACATTATTTTTAATCATAAAATGAAATTTATTCTTGAATGGATATGATGGGGAATGAATCTCATCATGTTGATGGAGACGGTAATCTGTACATACACACGAGCGATAATATCATTCTTTTGATATTAAAATAATATATAATTGGATAGTATATCATATATACAGAATAATTATAATGTTATATTTATTATTTATCTGAATTACACATCATTATTATACCCATCCAAATAATAATATATTGAATAACAATTACACCACGACGTGGAGACGGTAGACCGTACGTACGCACGTATGGTGACATGTCATTCAAAGGATGGATAGAATACTAAATATGGTTGTACCATATTTATAATAACATCAATTTATATAGATGATACGAGAGTTATTATTTTAGAATGGAAATAACAAAGAAAGAAGAAGTGGAAGAAGAAAGGAACTTGAAAAGGGTGGTAAAATCATTACCTCTTCTTCAGGTTCTTCCTTTTGATTTGATCAAAAGGGCTCCGTATGTTGGATTTCTGACCAAAAGAGGGCCTCTAGGATGAAGTTAAGGAAGTTGAAACGATATCTAGTTAGGGGTTGGCCGAAACAAAAGGCTTTGAAGGAATGAATTTGAGAGAAGGGGGTGTGGCCTTTTATAAGAGGGGTGAGGGGAACCTTATGAAAAATATAAAATATGATTTCATAATAAATTCATATTCGGTTTATAATTGCTTGAAAGTGACTTATTTCAGGGATAAGGTGGGGATGGGTCTAAATCCTTTCATCCAATAGATTATAGACATGTTTGGGTCACTATATTAACCTTATCATTTATATTTTACTCTTAGTTATATAGTTTCACATTTACCATGTCTCTTTGTATTTTTATAACATATGGTTAATAAAATTACTATATACATCCAAGCGAACTCCAAGTGGTTCATTAATGATATACCTATCATTACATAAGCTCTCTGGCCGAACCATAGATTTTTAGGAATAGAATATCAATTAATAATATAATATTTGTTTTAAATACTATTTTCTGTCAATTTTGACACTATTTAATAATTGTTTTTTTTAAGTTCTAAAAATTTTATTAATTCAAACTAAATTCAATTAATCAATCCTAGAATGCCATACTATCAATTATTTTAATATTTCATTAATTAGGTAATTACTGCACCACCATTGTGTCATATATAAATTAAATTATTTAATTTCCAAAAATTATAAATAAAATACAATTATGTAGGAAATATATTTAGATTTCTAATGAATATTTATAATCTAATTTATCTTATGTATAACCCTATATTAAAAATTTTTATTTATTAAACATTGATTTTAAATATTTTAACTTTTCTTTGAATTAAATAATAATAAATGTCCTAATCTAATCCAAGTGGACCAAAGTTGTTTATATTTTATTCCTAAGGTTGTTTTTGGTCGAATTATAATTATTCAATAGAATTAGGACATTTTTTAAAGTAATATTAATATCATTTTTACCCTTAATTACAATATTTACTTTTAACTATGGTAAACAAAAGTAAAAAGTTAATAATCACCAAAAATTATTTTTATCTTATTGAACCACATTTTACTACTTGATATTAACCCTGTCTCTCGGATTTTCGAAATTCCACTCACAGTAGAGGTAAAATTAAATTTTATGTGAATTTGCAAATTCTCCTAGGATTTGGATAAAAGACAGTGAAAAGTTTGAAAATTTATTTATATATCTAAAATTATTATAAATTGACTACAATGAATTACATTGAACTTATATAGTTATTATGTATATATTTTGACCAAAAATAAATCTAAATAAAATAAAAAATTATTTAAATAAAAATTTGGTTTTAAACTGTAACTCCGTGTTTTTAACTATTCATTAAAAATAATGTTTTTCAGAAAAATACCAAAAATTCACCCTAAGCTAATTTCGATATTACAAATCCAAAAAATGAATTCCATTTTGAAAGATAAAATTTATAAAATTTCAAAAAGTGGGTATTAATATTCATAACGCCTATTTTATTGGTCATAGTGTGTTAGAATCTAGAAGTTGCGTACAATGCAAGCTATTGCATTATTCAAAGGGAAACGTAATGTGGAAGCTTGAGGTGTTACACATATACCAAATATGGTCAAAAAACCCCAATATAAACCTAATTTTTTATGTATTTGTTTGAAAAAAATTTAATAAGTGAAATAAAAGTAATGATAATTATGATAATTTATCCCAAGAATTTAGATAATTAACAATTATTATTATTTAGGAATATATAAACCCACATTACATGTCAAACTCAAGGTAAGGGGTGTCTTCTCAATCTCTATTCATTGAAGGAGTTCTAAATGATATGCACATTTATTCTTTTATAAGGTATATATACGACCCCTTTGACAATATATATCTATATTTTATCTATTATCATGTCATTAATTGATTTCTTAAATATAATCTTCCTAGTTATCATGATTTAAATGGTCAATGTGGTATAAGATGCTTCGAATATTTAGACATTTAATCCTTCCTTTCAAAACTATTGATATTATTTTACAAATGTATTTATATTGTTATAAAAGGGTAATAAAGGAAATTTTATCTTTAATTTTAAATTCAATTCAATTTTTTTTAAAATACAAAACTATTATCATTTTTTAAATGGATAATTTTGTCAACTAAAAAATTGAATGTACTATTAATAATGTACATTATGAAAATTTCTATTTTAATTCCATAACCATTATATTAATTTTCACTAACTTTTTAGGATTTCATATTTTAATAAATGAAAATCCATCTATCCATTTTTGATATTTTGGTATTGAAAATGATTTTTTTCAAAATAAAGGGTTATTTTTACAAAAAAATTATGTTTCTGAAATAAATGAGTAATTTAATATTTAAAATTATTTTATATGAGTTTAGAATTGTTTTTAAAATGATGTAATGTTATATTTGATGTTTTTCATGGACATTATAAATGAAGGGTTCACCATAGTAGAACCTAGTAATCATGTTATGGATTAAACGGTTGGTGCACCCAAAAATGACTTCAATGCATTGGGTGATGATTATATTATCTGGAGAATTACATTGGATGTTTCTATATAGTCATTCCAATTTGTAATGGTCCTGTAAGGGTTCAGTGATATTATATCCCAAGTTACTTAAATGAATTATCTATGATTCCATTGAGTATTCATGGAAATATATATTTGTCAAATGTTAATGAAAATCATACATATTAAAAAATAATATAACCACCTTTGTGAAAATTTTTATTTTTTTATGTATGTGTTATCATGTGTTTTATTATTTACCAATTAACTAACAGTATCTTTCTTTTTATATCCCAAAAAATTTTTCTCATACAATTTTTTAATGTTTTTAATAAGTCTCAAGGGTGATTAAGGCATTGGAATAATTTCTGTTGAATTTCATGGTGATTTTTCTATGAATAGAGGATGAATTAATTTAAAAAATTTACAAAATAGAAAAAATGGATACTGTTTTTTAGTGTTCACATGGTGTTATTATTGTTTTATTATGTATATGTTATGGAAATATTCTCCAAAACTATAAACATGAACAGATCGTCAATACAAATGAAAGTAGAAATACATAATTAAATAAATATATTTTTAATATTTAATGATAGGGCATTATAGTTGGAATAAAATATCAGTTTTTATAACATAATATGTTTAGTAAATATTAATGATAATCCCTTAGAGTATTATAAATTATGTCCTTGTTAAAATATTATATCATTTTAAGATTAACATGTTACTTCACCTAAAACATTTTTATTTTTAATGGTTTTCCCTAGAGAAAATGGGTAACTAATAGTGTGAAGGAATTAAGAGGATGATATCCTTCCAAATCATCATCATGTTAGGGTCGAAATTGGAAAATAATTGTTTTTTATTATGATGGATTAATTGATCAATGAAACAAATGGTGTTGGTATTCATTGTAGAAATTAACTTGATATTGTAACATACATGACTTTTTATAAAGGTATTTTCAATGAAATTTATATTCATTATTTTTTGTGGGGGTTTGCCACACATTTTTGGTGGAAATTGTGGATTTTCATGATTTAGGCCTAACCTTGAGCCCATTTCCATATTTAAAAAATATATTTTTTCTTATCTAACTCCTTCATCATTAAATATTTTTATTCCTTTCCAATTTCAATGTATCCTCTACTGACCTATTAAAACCACCACTTCCATTTGTATCCCTTAAGAACTCATAATCTTTTTGGATTTGGGTGATTTAATTAGGCATTGGGAAAATCTGTGATCCCATTTCATTCATTATAAAATTATGTCTTTAATATCTCATTGATTTTTACTATTTTTCAGTAATTCCACCTCCAGTATAATGCCAACAGATCTAGAAACTCTCTCATAGCTATGTATCACCCTTTAGAGCTCATTTTCATCGTAGATTTGGGAATACCATCTTATGATTTCACAAATAATCCATATTTGAGAAGGCAATTTGTTTTCTTTATAACTCCATCAATCTTAAATTTGTTCCCCCATTTTAGTCCCCACATGGACTTCTTAGCATCATTAGTTCCTAAAAATTAGTTTTTGTTGTATGGAGATGCAACCTTTGGGGGATTCAGGATGATTTGTTTTTTCAAAATATCACAAGTAAGTGGGTTTCCTTCCATCCACCTCCCAATTACAAAAGGTATCATCCATTTTATTAGGGGTTCGTCTATTATAATTGATTTTATTAATGTATAGAACATAGGTATTTGAACCTAGAGTTTTATTCTGATTTTCTTTGTCTAATCATGTTGTTTTTGGTCACTTTAACTTTCCTGTAGAGAGATGGTGGTGTGGTTGATGTTTTGGACAATGATTTATGGGATTAAAAATGTATGGTAGGTGATTCCATGTGTAATCATTGTATAATGAGTTATACTTATGGATTTATATTTATTTTATGTACCTCTCTCATTATTTATAGCGAGATAACAATTTTTTAGTGCCATTTATTGAGTGTTTTAATTTTAAGTGATGATTTTCAATGAAAATTGGTGTATTTACTTGTGCATTCCTTGTTGTACCAATTGGATTTTTTTATAAATCATTAAAAAGATTTATAATTTTTTTAGTGTTTAAAATTATGGTTTGGTGTAATATTCATATGAATTTTCTGTTTAAAATGTGATTTAAAATGGATTTTATGTGCAATGTTTTGTTATAACTTATATAATTTTTTTATGGAAATTCTAACTATCTGATTTAGTTATAAAATAATAGAAAAAAAATGTTTAGATACTGTTTTGAGTGTTTATTTTTAGAACTATTATTTTTATGTGTAAATGGAATGTGGTAGAATGTAGAATATGTTTGAGCACAAATAGGGACACCTGAGTATCTAGGTGGGACGATTTTTACTACCAAACTAATGATCCGTAGTGATTTTGTCCCTATTTCACTTAGCAAGTTTCATGTTGAAAAAACTAACAAAACAATGATGATTATGATTTTGGGTACCACTAGGTTATGGGTGATTCCCCTACTAGTGGCTTGTGCATAAGAACAAATATTTTTATGGTTACATTCACACCGAGATGCAAGATACCTAGTTCTCACAACTAACCAGTGCCTGGGGTGTTCCCATGTTGACTACTCATTGAATATTTAGAATTTATCATTGGATTATGGTGTGTTTGGATGAATAATTCCATAGATTACATGTTATATTTAAATGTACTTATTATTTAATGTTACACTCTATTAAAATTATTTTCATTTAAAAGATGTACCTTTAGAAATTATTTGTAGAAATCACTGTTTATAACATTTGGAAGCTTTGTATAATATAATTATTGGAAGATAGAATCATTGGAGGTATAATATTATCCATATTATCACACCCTACTTACATCATTATGTGTAATTATAATTGGTTATGTTTGACATAGTTAGGGGCAAGGCTTTTGGAGACAAAAGTTCAGAGTTCTAATAGCTTCTCTTGAGCAGTGTTGTCGAGATAGCTCATGGGTGATGACCCCTGATCATATGGAAGTATTTGGGTTTCCATTTCTATGACTTCTATAGTTTGGGATCCCTATATTCAGGTTAAAAACATTGTATTCCGTTATTAATTTTTTGTTATGGATTTTTTGGCATGAATTTTCAGATTCATTTTATTTATTATCTTTTGTTGTCTTATGCATCCTAATTCAGGTAAATTGTTCACAACCCATTACTTAAGATTCTCGAGAACATGTTCCATCCTGTTGGGATACGGAACGCCCTTTAGGACTTTATATGGGCTGGGGTTGGTGCCAGTAATGATAGACAACAGATTCACATCGTTCTAGTTAAACCAAAATAAATATGTATTTTGTAAACAATTTCATGATGAAACATCCCCATCATTTAGTGGATCATCTGACCCCATGGTAGCCAAAATATGAATCAATTTATGAAAAAGGATATGTCATGTCTTGGTATGTTAGGAACATTTAACAGTTCTCCAGTCATTTTATCATTTTGATGTTTAAATGAATTGATTGTGGTCTTTGGTTCAAAATATGATAGAAAATGATGATCGTGATCCCATTGAATAAAAAACATTGAGGCAAATATTCCTTAAAAATATTTCTGTAAGGTTTTAGACTATGAATCAAAAATAAATTCAAGTAATTAAGGAAAATAGATGATGATTTCATTGTTTCATATGAAGGTAACTTCATAAGATTATCTATGTTTATCCCAGATATTATTTTGGAAATTGATCGAAAAACTAATCCCTTTTACTTAGGATTGAAGCCAATCTTTCATTGATATTTTTCCATGAGAGAATTTGAAATGAATTTTAAGTTATTTTATCATACTGAAACTGTAGAGATGGTGTTTTATGAAACTTATTTTCCTTCTGATGATGAATGTAACAAGTGGTCGGGATGAAAGTCGATGGAGAAACATACCACCCTGAAATCTACAGGTATAAAAATAAATTTCTAATCTTAAAGTAACTATTGTAAAAATAATCCTCAAGAATGAATTAGGATGATATTAAATAGTTATAGATATGGAATGATTGTCAACATGATCCGTAAATGCAAGGAAAATATATTATGGAATTAAAAAATATTGAAAATGATATACATTTGATGGTAAGATATTTTAGCTACAATGAGATGGGTCATTAATATAACTGATGCCTGAATATAGTTTCACATGATAAAAATCATCATGATCAGAAACTGAAAGGCATAGTAAAGTTATTTTGTACTATTACAGTTGATATTGGACCATCAAATGAAGTGGTAACAGTTATAAAACATGTGTTTTTGATTTATTCCAATGCCCTGTTTTATTATGGATCTTCATATTTTTAAAATTCCATATTATATTTTTAGATAGTTTGGAGTCTAATCACATGAATGTAAGATATAAATTTGTGTAAAAAATCATGGATGATGTATCAAAGATACCAATATTTATATGAATTTCTATTGTTATATGTGGGATGGTTTTTCCACCAAATCTTGTTTGAATGGCCATAATACAGTTTGATATCATTTTTAGTATAAATAGGAAATCATAAAATCCTTCCATGATAGATTATAGTTATAATATTGTTTTGATTAATAATTTCATGAAATTGATATCTTACCATGAATATGGGAAATTTATTAGAGATGGAAATGAATTTTACATAGAACATGTTGTTGAAAAAGTAAAAAAAGTATTATAATTAGTGATGTGGAATTAGCAAATTTATAATTGAATTTTTTTTGGATGAAATTTATGGTGTTATTATTGGTTGAGAGGTTGATTTTATTGTTTAATTAGTACCTACTGCTCATCCCATTTCTAAACGCTCAATTAGAATATATATAGTGGACCATTTAGAGTTGAGAAATAAATTTTATGTATTTTTAGATAAATGATTCATCAGACCTAACTCTTCACCATGTGGTAATCTTATAAAAAAACATACATATATCAATGAGACTTTTCATTGATTATAGATCCTTCAATAACACCACAATTATGAAAAACATCATTAAACTCACATAAATGATTTATTTGATTAGCTCTAGGGAAAATAGTGATTTTCAATGGTTGAACCACTATCTAAAAGTAAAGGATGCATACATTATGAATAAAATATTTCAACAAGATATGTCCACTATTAAAACGTAGTAATTATATATGGGTTATCTAATTACACTTCTATATTCATTTATCTTATGAATATAATTTTTCATGAGTATTTGGATAACATTTCCATGGTTATTATTGATGAAAATTTATTATTTTATAAATTAAAAAATGGGAATGAGAGGCATCTATGAATTGTTTTGTAAACCATAAAGAAAATAATCTATTTAGAAAATATATAATGGGAGAATTTTGATTGAAAAAAACTAATTCATAGGTCATATTATTTATAAATATGGAAAACCAATTCATCCAGGTAAAACAAAAATTGTTTTAGAATGGTCAAGACCCAAAAATAAGATCTATATTCATTTTTTTATTATATTAGAAGGTTAAAAAAGGAAGTTTTTTAAAAACTTGTTTCCATTTTATGGCCAACTGATTAAAATGTTCATATGGTTAATACTAAAATGTATGGTGACCTTCTTGAGTATCAATGGTTTGAATGGATGAAATGATTTACTACTTATATTACAATTATCTTTTTAATGTGTCAATATGTCTAAGAAGTGAATAAGTTACTGAAGGGGATTGTTCAATTATTTCCAATACCATAGTCTAAATGAGAGAATATATCAATGGATTTCATGGTAGGATTTCTAATGTTTTTACAGAAAAATAAATACATTTTTGTTATTATTGATCGATTAACTAAATATGAAAACAAAATTCAAATTCAAGATAAAATTTATTTATAAAATAATTCTAGACTATATGTATAAGATATTATCATATTACATCGATTTCATCTCTTTATTTAAACATACAGTGTTCTTAGGTAGAAATCCAATGTTTTCACATGACATTAAAAGTCATTGGGTTTTGAAATAAAGTTTAACATGACTTTTTATCCATATTCTATTGGGTAGTCTAAGTAGAAAATTCAGGCATTAGAGGATATATATTATTCTTTCTCAATTCATATTTAGGGTAGTTGGGATAAAAAAATTTCATTGGTTGAGATCTTTTATATTAACAATTATAATTCTAGTGTATAGATATCCCAATTTAAGTCATTATATTGAAAACTGTTTCACACAATGGATTTTGTGATGATGTAGCATAATAAAATTTTATGGGACTAGATTTTTTAAAGGTAATGGATTAAAAAGTTCATTTTATTCAACTACACTTGAGAAAAACTCAAAGAAAGAAAAATAATAATTTTTTTTTGACGAAAGATCATTCTTTGATGGTATGTGATCATATATTTTTAAACTATTCTCTATGAAAAAGTGTGAGGTTCATTATTATGAGGTGTGAGTTGAGCCCACAATTAATTGGACTATATAATATACTTGATAAAGTTGTATCAATATCTTACTTATTTGATTTAACACCATTATTTTCCTTGTACAAAATATATTTCATTTTTAATCTTAATGATATACTTAATTTAACTCACATTTTGAGTACATAAGAATTTCAGTTTGAATATAACTTTTCTTTTGAGGAACGGCTAGTTCAAGTTCATTATCATAGAGAGAATTTGTAACATAATAAAATGATATATCAATTCAATGTTATATTGAAAAATGATATAATTGAAGAGGAAACACTTGAATTTGAATATTCTATGAGGGAAAAAATTACCACTTATTTGATAAGTGAATAAAATTGTGACGATGTACATTCCAAAAGGAGGGATAGATGTAACATCCCAATTAAAGTGAGAATGAGTATTTTTTATATTTATAAATATTTATGAATTAAATATTAATTTCATTATAAAGGATACTCTATGTCAGATATTGTCATGAACCAGCCTAGAATGTCACCTGACCCAACATCCAACTCCGTCTACCGCATGGCCGGAATGGCTTTCCCAATCCCCATGGAATGGAAACTAATTCTAGACATCAGAACAATACAAGAGAAAATGATTTTATCAAAACAATTAGGATAAATAAAATTAAATCGGACAAGGACCCAAAGATAATAACTGAATCCCAAATAAAGTAAAAAATCGATTCATATATAAGATACAACTGAACAATTGAAAACTAAAAGAAAACTGGGAATATGTAATAAAAATAGATCATGCTAAAAAAATATCTAGGTGGCAACATGGTTACCTCCAACCACAATAACAACACTACTCAGATAATGAGAAACAGAACCAGGAGAATATGAGAATAATGGAACCTGTAAAACAACTTGGGTGTAATGACACAGAGTGGAACAAGTAGGTTTCGAACTAAAACATATCAGTACAAAATCACCAAAGAATCCATGTATTTTTAATTCCTAAAAAATAGAATTAAATCAAGATTGAAATATAAATAAAAAATTATATTTTTTCACATTTTATCAAACCAACACAACTTTCCCATTTTAAAGGAAATCATGCACCACCATTCATTTTTTAAGAAAAAATTACCTTTTATTACAAAAAACCCAGAACAAATAATATTAGTAATAATTTAATGAAAAATAGAATTAAATGAACAACAAATTGAATGATAACGATTTTAGAGGGAACATACATTCTTTTGAAAATTTACAACCAAACACTACCATATCCTGATGGTAGGTTCAATATAACCAATGGGAAATAGTCATGGGATAACCCCCTAGAATCTTTATAACAATGGGTAATTAAGAACATCATATCTCGGTGAGATATGGCATAGTATACAAAAAAACTATTTTCTCGAGCATGATCCACTAGTTGGTAACACACCCATAACATAGTGGTCTCCAATAAATCATCAATATATATTTACTATTGTCATAATCAATCATGATATGTGAAACTAGGACAAGTCAACTTCTGAATCACTACCAACTATTCCTAGACTTCCCACCTAGATATGAAAGGTTTCCCATTGGTGCTCAGTAAATTTTAACATGTTATAAAATAAAATTTTCACATTCCATCAACAAAACAATTCTTTACCCATCATGAGGCACCACTTTCACACCAAAAATCCCTTTCAAAAACATATACTCATCAAAACCATTTAAAATCATTATTTACACATCTTATATAGTTTAATAAATCATTTAAAAAATTAATTAAATAAAATTAAGTGGAACAATTTCGGTTTACAGAAATAACACACCCTATTTCATATAGAAATTTTATTTTAAAATAAAATTCAAAGAAAAACCATATCAAAACATTCACTTATATAAAAATGACAAATAGACCATTATGTAAAAAAATTTACAACACATTCATCAAATTTAAAATGGAATACCATCTGATGATTTCATTTTAAAACATATTTATAAATCAGATGTGGGGATCAATAACATTTTGAAAGAAAAAACCATTTAAAGAAATAATGATTAAGGAGGAACACCATCCTCATGTTCCATTTTCATTTGAGGGAACATATGTGTGTCCCCCATGTGAACCCATGTATATTCCAACATCCAATGACACTATAAAATTCATAGAAATACCAAAAAACAATATTCATAAAAATAGTTATTTTCATTCAAAACAAATCCATAAACTCCCACTATTTGAAGAACATAAACCATCCCTTAAAAAAATGAGAACCCTTCCAAAAAATTTCAATATAAATCATAATGTCATAAATATGCATATAAATCACTTTTCATGCCCTGTGTCTTGTTTCAACAAAGATAATATGTAAAAAAATTCCAAATAATACCATAAGTATTCTAATATCATATTTAGAAAACAATATTCATTTTATCGAACACCATGTGTGCACACATTTATTGGCATAATAAAAGAGACCCTGGGAAAGCCATTTTTAGCATATTCTATCAACTAAGAAACAGGAAAATGAACTATCCCGGAGTATTATAAGGATATGAATAAAATATAATATTTAATTGATGATACTAAATAATTTATGATCTTCATCGGTGAAGAAGAACATGGAAACAACTACATCGGTTGTGTGTGTACTCAATTAAACTTTCAGAGTTGAGTGATCTAAGAAACCCAAACTATTATAACACCCTATATCCAATAGAAAATTAACCAAATGTAAAACCTAGCCATTAGGATCCATCAATTGGTGGAAACCCCATGGAAAACCATGAAATAGAGATAGGGAAGAGAAGATAAGAGGAAGAGAAGGATTTCTTAAAGAAACCATTGTGAAACACTATACATTGGTGAGAAACCACTCACAATGTGACCAAAAAAGATGGAGAATGGAGTGGGGATCCCTCTAGTCAATACCAAGAAGGTAGGGTTTCAAATGAGAGGTGAAATAACTGTAATCAAATTTTTAGGTTATATTATTTTATGCTCTTTACGGGATGAATTTTTTTGTAGGTTTTTGTAAACAGTGTGCCAATTGGGCAAATAATATAAGATGTATTTTAAAGAAATATAGGTTTATGTTTAATTATTTGAAAAAACAATGTGAAAAACATGCGACCCCAAAATTTTATCGAAACCCACAATTGTAACCCTAAACACTATATAAGACCACCCAATGATCCTTGGAATATTTAAACAAAATATCGTGACAATGTGGGTGTCAAAAACTCCCCACTATGAAACATTATCCCAATAACATTCACAAAAACAATGAATAGGGTTATAAAAAAATCAAAACAACCAAAACACAAATACCTATGTTGGATACTCAATCCAAACCCTAAATAAATTATCCAATATCAAGAAATAAAACAATAATGACAACTGTGTTTGGGGTGTGATTATTATCCCCAGCACAAGCACTTTCTATCCCCAAAAAGTCACCAAGTCAAAGGACAACAATAACTTGAGTTTATGCCTGATGAAAACCAAATAAAACATTAATCTCAGAATAGAATTTCACTCCAAAAGACACACCTGGACAATCAAGGAGAAACCACAAAAAATAGGTGAGAACATGAGAGGTTTATTCCCACAACAATTAATCCACTAGCATTGAGACTTCAAAATCCAAACAACTCCCTCACCACTACTAGGTACTAGGGAACTGCCAATATAAACTAACCCTTCTTCTTTAGAACGAGAGAAAAAACACCACAACCACAACTAAAAACTCAATCCCGAACTATTTGAAACCCCCAAATCTAGGGGAATCACACAAAAGAAACTCAAAAAAAAATTACATCAATTATTTCCATAAAACGTAATCATATCCCATCAAGCACAACTAAATCCGATACCATCCCACATAATGGTCAACCACACTTAATGAAGAATGAACTAGTCTAGAGTCTTATTTTTGGATGAATAAAATTACTCATATAATGATAAAAATAATTCAATTAGCCTCTTAAAAATAAATTATGAACTTACATAAAAACTACACTAAAGAAACCTCAAATTCTTTCATACCAATATGGGGAAATAACTAGTACATTGTTTCAAATACCAGTCACAATCCTGAATGTGAGCGAGTATAATCCCAAGATGTATGGCTGGGTCTCTGATGGATAAAGCAACTCTCACCTCACTATTAGGTATAAGCATCCCTTATAAATAACCCCTTCGTTGAGAAACACTTATTATAGAACTTCTTTATGTGACACAAATGGGCACATTGACAGCCACTCTTAAAAGGGTTATGACATGGTGGATTTCAATGCCTATACATACTATACTGATAGAGCATCATGAAAATGTTTGAAGATCTATAATTCATAACCTGTGAGGATAACTCCTTAGGAATCGGTTCATCTTGCATATGCTCTTTTTTGGATAGGGAACCTTCATGAATGACGAGTGTCATCACATGACGAACCATCTGCACTACAGGAAAGGACTCATCCAGGAAGACTTCATCCACTATATTCTCAAAAAAAATCATAGAAAAGAGGACCCACTACATGGAATCTTTAGAAAATACCCCCAAGGAAAAGAGGAGACTTCATCAGATCCAACAACACCCCCTCCAGATAAAAGGAAGACAACTTCTTGAAATGGTTAATATAGTCCATCATCGTATTTTGGCCTTGTTGAATATGCCCAAACTATTTCCATTTCATTGTCTTCAATACTTGAGATAAAAACTATCGAATGATGATGAATTTAAATACACACCAAAACATCCTAAATAACATTGATGGTGGGGAGAACAAATCCGATTCATCCAGATCTGGACCATCAAACATACCCAAAACATCATGAACTCTAACAGATTCAGGAGTTCCAATCGATTTAATGATGTTCTCTACATCCTTAAGCCACTCCCCTACCTCTAACAGATCTCGAGCACCATGATATATAATAAATAATCAAGAAGAACTACAAACATTTCATGAATAATCAGAAACTATAGGGACTATTCTAAGTGATCTCTTTTAGGAAACATGATAAAAACAAAAAAAACCAACATCATACCAAAACATAATCGAAAAGAAAAATTTTAAAGAATAATAATAGACTCTAAATTTAAAATCATAAAATCACAAACAAATTTCTAATTTTAAAATCCCATTTCCATTTTAATTTTCAAAATCACATTATTTCAAGGCCACTTTCAAAATACAAAACCACTCTTCACAAAACCTAAACCCCCATTATAATATAAAAACCATCTTCTGGAGTAAATTTACTTATTCAGAATGAGTTTAGAAAAACAAGGCCAATCCTAATCAGACAAAATCCCATGAAATTTCATAAAATTTTTCCAATGTATTTGTCCACATCCATCCACACATGCCAACATGAACTTTCCACACAAATACGCTCACATGTGAAAAAAGTTCACAATAAATACTGAGGGTCTCTCAATTCCAATTATTTAACCATTAAAAAAAACAGAATTTTTTTACAATAAAAATAATTTCCTTGAAAACCAACCATATAAATGTCAATATCCTTTAAAAAGAATCATTTTACATCACTAAACCACATTCTTTTTAAAAAACTAGTTTTAAAATTTCATACCATTTGAAAGATTGTAATTTTATTCCCAAGAAAATAAATTTTCAAAATAAACATACTCCAACTAGAACCAAAACATAACATAAAATATACCAAACTATCAGAATGAGGGAACAATTTTATCCCAATAACCAAGATCAATAAAATTAAAATAAATAAAATGGTAATAATTGTATCCCAAATTAATAAAAAAACAATTCAGTTACAATATAGAACTAAACTACTCAAAAATAAATGAAATCTGTGAACATGAACTGAAATAGGACCATACTCCCAAAATATCAAAGTGAACACATGGTAATCTCCAAAAATTACACAAAATATGATCACATAATGAGAAATTATACCCAGAGAAACTAAGAAAAATGGAACCTGAAAAAAATACCAGGTCTACTAACACCTGCCAATATAAGAAATATGTGAGTTAAAACAACTCAGTAGGAAATCCCCAAAGAATCCATGTATTTTCGTTCCAAAAAATCCATTAACAATAGTTTTAAACAAAGTTATACAATTTTTTTTCATATTTTATCAAAAAAAAAATAACATTACCGTGTTAAAGTCCAACACACACCACCATTCATTTTTCAAGAAAAATTTCATTTTATAAAAAAACCAAACGAAATAATAATTACAACAGTTTTAAGAAAATAATATTTAAATGAATGACAATTTTAAAGGTAAAAATTATAAATTGAACACACTTAAACTTGAAAAAATACTACCAAACACAACTATATGTTGATGGTAATTTAAATATAACCAGTGAGCACAAGTCATGGGAACTACCCCTGGGAAATAGCTAAAAATGGTTCACTATGTACATTGTATCTCTGTGAAATTTGGTATGGAAACAACAATAAATTGCATTCTTGTGCATGATCCACTAGTAGGGAATACACTCATAACCCAGTTGTCTCTAATTAATCATTGTTTTTTAGCTAGATTTGTCATGGTCAATCTATCTATGTGAAACCAAAAAAATTACACTTTAAAATCACTAGCATTCTAGTCATATTCTACCCAATTGGATATGCATGTTTCTGATTTGTGCTCAATAAAGTAACACATGTTATTAAATACCATTTTCACATTCCATAAACTTAACCAAGCATTACCTATCACAATCCACCACTTCTATACCCATAATAAATTTTAAAAACATATGATCACCAAAACCATTTTAAAAAATGATTAACAACACACACATAAATTAATAAATCATATAATATATTTATAAAACACTTATAAATTGAACACTATGGATTCACACCAATAACACATCCAATTTCACATAAGATTCACTTTAAAACCAAACACATAGATAACACATTCCAAAACATTACTATTTATAAAACATGCCAAACATACCCCTATGTAAAATGTTTCCCAACACATTATTCAAATTCCATATGGATTACGTTTTAATGATTTCATTTTCAACCATCATTAGAAATCAGAGATGGGTACCAATAATGTTTTGAAAACAAATAACTATTTAAATATCAAAGGATTAATTAGTAACACTTTTCTCATGTTCCATATTCATTTAATGGAACGTCCATGTGTGGACCTAGTGCACCCATGGATACGCCAACATCCAATGAAAAACTATACAATTCATGGAAACACCAAAAATGAATTTTCATACAAATCAATATTTTCAATCAAACTAAATCCACTAACACAAACTATATAAATAACACAAACAATCCATTTATAAACCATGAGAACCTTTCCAAAACATATCCCTATAAATAACCATTTCAATAATAAGTCTTTAAATCACATTTCACGCCCCATCTCATCTTCTAAAAAATATAATAATAAAAACCAATTATAAATAATAATACAAGGTTTCAATTTAATGTTTAGAAAACAATATGAATTTTATTGAACATATTTTGTGATCCAATTTATAGGAATAATGAAAGAAACCCATAAGAATCCCTTTTTATCAAATTTTATTAATAAATATACACCAAAAAACTATCCACGAGTATTATAAGTATGAGAATAATATTTAAAAATTAATGGAATACACTAAATCAACAATAGTTTTCATTGGTAAAAAAAATACGGAAATACCTACCTCAGTGGGGTGAGAATTCAATGAAACCATTTAAGAGGAGATATCTAATCCCTACATAAAATTACCACAACCTTGATCAAATAGGAACTGAAACAAACATAAACTTAATACATTAGGGTTAATACATGTGAAGATTATTCAAGTAAAACCAATAAATAGAGTGAAGAAAGGGTGAATAAATAGAACATGAAGGATTTTAAGATCAAACCCTTAAGAATCACTACCCATTGGTGAGAAATCAAAAAAAAAGTTATCAATATGAAGGATAATAAGGGGGTTCCCTATTCTCGATTCTCAATAGGTAGGGATTCAAATGGGGGGGGGTGGAATTACTCAAATCATATTTTTAAGATAAATTTTATTAATCCCATAATGGGATGCATGGTTTTGTTCCATGTTTTTGTACACCGTGTGTATACCGTGTTAATGCTACTAAATATTTTTCCTTATATTCTGAATTTTCTTACATAGATTGAAAAACTGGTGATCAAACTCTGAGACCCCAAAAAATTAAAAAATCTCTCAAATGACACCCCAAACACTAGGTAAGACCACCCAATGGTTCTTTAATTATTTAAACATAATATAGTGACATATTGGGTGTCACAAACTCTCCGTCATGCAACATTATCTCAATAACTTAAAAAAACCATGAATAGGGTTAGAAGAAAATAAAAAAAAATACAATCATAATGTCATTTGTTTGACACTCAACCAAAACCGACCATCTAATATCCAACATAAGAAAAATAAAAAAAATAAGAGCCATGTTTGGGGTTTGATAGATAGCATATCAAACACAAAACAATGAGTTTTCGTCGAAATCTTCAATTTCATGCAAGATTGAGTTACACCAAAAATTAATATATTGTTAATATTATTTTTTTATGTTGTAATAATATCCTATATTTTATGTCAGTGTAAATGAATAATAATACCTATATTATGTTTACATGTGTTTATACAATGATTTTACATAATCTAATAAGTTTGATAAGATTAAAACAAGAATAAATCCAATTTTAAGAACAAAAATGTCTATATTCTTTAAAATCCATTTTATCACCTTCTAATGGTGTTCCCATTTCACATATCATTTTAACCCCATAAATATTTTCTATATTAAAAAATAATAATTATTTTTGAAATTGGGATACCTAAATAATTTGGTTGTATTTTTGGTGTTTTTTAGAGATCAATAACATTTTGATGAATAGTGAATAATAATAATTTTTAGTTCAAAGAATATATTTCATTTAATTTATTTATATAAGAAATTAATTTTTTTTCATTTTGTATTTAAAGTATAATTAGCTCAATTTTATACCATGTAAATTAATTTAGGTCATTTGAAACAATTTCACATAGTATTTATATATTAAAACATAGAACTAATTTGAACAATTTTACTTTAAAAACCATCATTGTCATCTCCTCTACATGATTAAATTTAAATTAATTTCTACAGAATCCTAAAATAAAATTCATAAATTTAGATTCCATATTTTTAATAATAATAATATATAAATTTTATTATGGTTGAAATTGTTTTTTATAAAAAAATATTAGGGAATGTAATTAAAATTAATTACATCGATTATGATGAAAAATTAGTTAATAATGAACTAAACCTTATAAATAATGGTAAAATTACCTATAAACATGAAAAAAGACATTGGATGGATATATATCAACCTTATATTATATTTGATCTAATTTTATTAATTTTCAAAGGCATGCTTTACAGGAAATATATATTTGGAATTCCCTTTTAAAAAATGTAAATGAATACTACTCCTCCTCAAATATAAATAGGCAATAAACCTTCCCAATACATCATAACTATAAATTGAGTTGGCTTAACCAAAACCTAATAAAATATTTTACTAAATTAATACCCATCAACCTATAATCCTTATTTTTTTTAATATATCTATCTAACTAATCCCTTTGGTGTAACCTAAATGGAGTTACCCAAAGAAGAGGTAATATTCTTTTTTAAACACGTTTCTATTATTTTCATTATAAACCACCTCAATCATTATTATTCCATTTTGAAATAATAACTTCAATATCATTAATATAATAATATGTTATTATGATTAGTTTTTGACCTACTGTTAACCAAACTTCCCTCTAATGTGTAATGACATCACTGTTTATGTATACGACGAACTACTGCATAACAAAACGAAGTCATAAATTTTTCCATTACAATATATTATGGTTGGTAATTATAATGGAAAAAATATTTATATATGATATATATGATATTTATTATTTATTCATTCTTTTTATTTTTCAAATTACAAATAACATAATTCTTTCTATTTTGTGGGAATACGATAACATTGGTTGTGGAAGTGTAGACTACTGCCTCCTCAAGGTGATGTGATATTTTGATACACAACATAAAATGTATTAAGGATGGGTTTAATTAAAACATATGTTTGAAAAATAATATCCATATGAAATAAAATAAATAATTAAATTTAATTAAATTAAATATATTATTTTCATTAATAACTTTTCTCACAATGAAAAAGTGAAAATGTGGTTCGTGGACGTGTGGAGTACCACCTCCTAGATGTGATGTGGGTTTTTTACATCATATGAATTCAATATGTAATTATATACTATTTAATAAATATTATTAATTATATAATGTTATTTCTAGGAAGATTAGTGATACCAACCTTTTTTCTATAAAGTTCATTGAAAAATGGAAACGTTACTCATGCATACATATGACCTATCATCTCTATGATTGTAACGTTGGTTCAATTTTCAAGACCATAATTCAAGATTATTTATATAAACAGTAATTATTAATCTATATTATAATTATTTAATGATTATTATTATTATTTATATTTTTATATAATGACCCATTTTACATTGTTCACATACAAAAGTCATTTTTGACACATAAAATGAATATGGAAAAAACACCAGACATAAACATAATTGTTAAAGTATTTTTTTAAATCAATTTAATATATTAAATTAAATTACTTATAAACGTTAAAAAATTTCTCATAAAACTTCATAATTTTCATAATGTTTTTATTCAAGAACATAGAGAGACATATGACAGTTAGACATAAGGTAAGAGATTTCGTCTCAATATCCTCCCATTGGGACATTTCATAATGATATGTGCTTTTATTATTTTATAAAATTTATATACATACCATTTAAAATTTTATATCCATATCATATCTATAATTATTTTATCTAATTTTTTATTAAAGTTTTTTAAATCATGGTTCTTATGATTTAAACGCTCAATGTGGTATGACATTATTTATATGCATACATATTTAATCTTTTAAATTTATTATTATTTATATTACATTTTGTATTTATATATATAGATATAACTGATTTATATATTAAATTTTATCTCTAATTTTTATTCCATTCAATATTATTTGTAAGGAATATTTTTACATGTTTTATAAAGAATGTTTTTGAAAATAAAAAATAATGAATTTTTTCCCCTTATATAGCCAGAAACAATATTGTTTCAACCACCATGGCCATTATTTTAATTTTGTATCCCTTTAAAAGATTTCATAATTTCTTAAATAAAATGACATATTTTTCGTTATTTTTTCACGGAAAATGGGTTTTCTAAAGAAATGTGTATATTTGTTTGAAAATGGGATTTTATAATGAATATTTTATTTTAATATCAAATGGTTTTTTCATATTAGTTAAAAGGATTTTTTAAAATAATGAAGTGTTTTATATAATTTTGTGGACCTTGAAAATTATTAATGATATTTCCACTTATGTATCACAGAGTGATCCCATTATAGCTTAAATGATTGGTGTGCCCAAATAGTGCACCAATACATTGGGAAATAATTATATTCACTGGATATTTATATTGGAATATGGAAATATGGTTATTCATATCTGTTATGGTTTTGTAAAGGATTTATAAGGATTAAATTGGGTGATTTAACAACATTCCTATATAAATTTTCTATGTCGCAATTAGTTTTCTATAGAATCATTTATTTTAAAAAGGTAATGTAAACAATACATATTAAAAAAATTAAATATACCTATTTGGGTAAAATGTTATTTTTTCATGTAACTATTACTTGAGTATTATTGTTAATCAATAGACTAATGGTTTTCTTCTTTTTTACATCCTTACCGAGCTTTTTATAATAATCATATTTTTTAAATATTTTTCATTAGAATTATGGGGGATTAAGGGAATAGAGTAATTTATGTTGAATGTTTTGAAGAGTTTTCCTAAAAGAGATAATGCATTGTTTTAAAAAATTCATTAGGAAAAAAATAGAATCAATTTTGGAAGTGTACACTTTATATTTTTATGGATTCCATAGGTATATGTTATGGTATATTTCACAAAAATTATCACCCAAAAAATATACTCAATGTGTAAGAGAGTAAAAATTTATACCAAGCTCAATATTTTTTTTTATAACCAAGGGGTTATAACATTCCCACTGAAATATATTGTGGCAATTAATTTCACAGTCCAAATATGTGAATAACATAATCCCATAAAAACTAAAATGAAAACAATCCTTCTTGCAAAAAATTAAATATCAAGTTATCAAATATAATATATATATCCTAACACGTGGGAAACTCCCTAAAAGATAACACAAACAATCAAATCACAAACTAATTTAATTATCATGAATAAAATCTCATTAACAACACATTACATTGCTAATATGAACATATGGAACATATTAAGGGTTATATTATACTATTTATGTGTTTTCCAGTAACATTATCACGACAATGAATTAATTTTAATAGTACCATTCAACACATGATTTAAAATAGTTTATAAAAATGTATTATAGTACAATCCATATGAATTTCTTGATTATAATAATGAGAATATATTAATATAAATTCATTTGTGACATATTTAATGGATCCAAATACATAAGATCATTAATCAATACAAATTGTTGATATTAATAGCATAAACATAACATTGATCCCATATCTTCTTTTGAGGTATATTTTTACGAATCATGGGTCATTAAATTGTGTAGTTCTCTATCACTTTTCTATAGAATAATTTCATATTATAAATTTATTTATTTCTCTTTAAATCCTAATAATTATTTAATTTCTCCCTACACTTGTTGAAAACACCCCTTTCCTTCAAGAAAGTACTAGTGTGTTTATTTTGACAATTATGGTTTGTGGAAAACCCTTTATTAACTTATACCCTTTATTAATTTTATTCCACACTGTCCTTTTCTTCTATTTAATCCCTTTAATGATATAACACATAGATAAATATTTATATTTTGACATTGAAAATAAAACTATTTCATCATAAGAATAAATATTTTACAGAGCAATTCCAATTGATGTACTGGATTAATACCCTCCAATAAATAGTCAATATTATAATCTATTTTTCATATATAATCTATAGAATACTTGGATAAAATTTTAATGGAATCCTCACACACATGTACAATTTCTTATAAATTTTTAATTACGATAATGAAAATTCTATTTATTTTTGTTTTTTATCAAATAGTTACTATATTTCGAAGTATATCTCCTTAACAAAATTAAATTCACAGAGTTTTATTTCTTTTTCCTCCTAAGTATTAAAGATTAATAACAACTATTATTTCAAATTGACATTGATATAATACTCTAAAATATTAACATGTTCCCTTTCCCCATATTTTATGTTCATAAATATGTTTGTGAACAATTAATCCATTTTTTTCCTACCATTCAATTATGAGAACCACCAAACATTGAGATCTTTAGACATATAATGTGATTCAACAACAGAAAATCTCACCTTGGACCATATTACTCAATTCGAGAAAGGTTATTTTACAAAACAAGAATTAGTGTACAAAATAAAGTTGTAACTTAATCGTTTCATGCACTATTTTTATTACATTCCTAATCATGGAAATATATACATTGGTTATGAGTATTTATAAAATTTTCCATCCATGTTACATTTTTAAATAATGATATAAACTGTAATATCTAAGAAAAATATGAATTTTAAATCATAATGTATAATTCGAAATATGGTGTAATAATTAACATAATGAATCAAATTGCATCATAAAATTTATTTCATTGGGGATGTCGGTATTTTATTTGTTTCATAATGGATAATAAGGAAAATATAAATATTCCTAGGTATATAACTAAGGAGGTTCAATCAAAATGAGTTGTTGGGCATATATTCAGGAAAAATTTATGATCACATCATGCCCAATGCATGATTTTTAGAGTTTTTACACCTACAAGCCACTATTCATGAACCCTGACCAATTGTAGTATCTTGAAACTAATTTATTGATAGGAAAAAAAATTCTCATAAATTCAAAAACATTACAATATTATTCATTCATTTAACTCAAATAATTCAATAGTGTTATTTTATCTAATATATGTCTTCTTGAATATTGTTCCTAATGTCCTTACTAAACTTATCTTAGTAAAAGATGCAATGACACTAAAAATATACTCCTAAGACCATGTTTTTATCTTACATTGTCATAGATAAATAGGGTTAAATCTTAATAGGCCAATCAATTTAGATTTTTTATAGAAGAAGATAAATAAATTATTCCCATTTTGAATTGGGAATAGAAAATAAAACATCACAAATAATAAATTATAATGAAATTCATCCTTTGAATCACATTCAAAAATATCTTTTTCATATCATGTTTAAATGAACCATGTTATTGGTGAGATCCAATTAAAAATTAGGCTTATGTACAATAGAATATATCATGAATCTATCTACAATAATAATTATTAAAAGTTATATAATTATACACAAATTCCATCTAAATAAATTGAATACATGAATAGGTAAGGAATAATTAAAATTCAAAATAAAATAAGTAAAAAAACATTTCATTTATGCAATAAACAAATAATGAAAAGCATCCAAATATAATATCATTATGAAAAAAATATTTATAATAATAAAGTAATTATTAATTATGTAAATGCTTAATTATTGGATTCCATGATCTCCATAATAATGATACATTAATGTTAAATAAATTTAAAAATATTGATTAAATATTATTGGTAGAAACGTGTTAAATTTGGTAAATTTATTTTTCCCATGAGACATATGAATCTATCGAGGGGCTATATAATACCTGGACCCACCCACATTTTACCAATATTAATTTTCTCATTTATTGTATAATTTATTTAGTTTATCAATTAATATTCCATAACATAACATATCTTTATTGAGTAACGCATAAATATTTATCAATATTTCCAAATTTAATAAAATAAAATTCAACAGAAATACAGTATATAAAAATTATATATGGATCATAAACTGATCATATCTATCAAATAATTATATGTATAACCATGAATTGAAACATAAAATATATTGATTAAATAGTTATAAATTTAAAATACATCAAATAAGTATATATACAACAAGTAATAGTGAAAATGTTCTTATTAAAAAAATTGTCACAATGAAATTGAAATGGTGAAGAAATCCCTTAAAATTATCATCACGTTGAATTAAGAATAAATGAATTGATATTTTATATCAAATTTAAATCTACATAAAATAATTTTAATGAAAACATAACATAATAAGATGAAATTATAAAAATATTTTTATTAAATACATGGAAAAAATATGTAGTATAACTTACTATATGTAAATTGTGTTATGAAATTATTTATCATTTGGTAATATTCATGTAAAATCACCTTGGTTGAAATGATTTGAATGAAACATAATATAACAATATTTTTTAATGAATCATTAAATTACCTATAAAAGGGGTGTATATAAAGAATGTAAATATAATTAGGTTAATAATGTTACATTACGCCTCAGGAAAAAGAAACTGGGATGATGTCCCTTACATCACTATTTCTTTTTTTTGATAGGTTTTAACCTCATTTATAGTTGTTTTAGAATTGTTATAAACTAATTAAACAAGAATATTAATATTCATAATTTTATACATTATCCCTTTCTATTAAATTTTAAACTATTCATTAACAATCATTCAATATGTTCATTGTTTTGGGTGTTAATTTCCTTGTTTATATATTCGTCCTTAATCGTGAATGTTCATGTTCTTCTAAAAATATAAAGATAAATAATCTCCAAAATAATAATAATGACAAATTTATCCTATTTATATATTAATTTTACTTCTATGAAAAATGATTAAATATGGTTTTATGAAATGAAGTACATTACGATCATGAAGATGATAGGTTGTACATACGCTTAGTTAACATTTCCTTTATTCCATGATCATTTTTAAAGGTGGTAAGTAAAATTTTATATATCCAAAATGGTCATAATATGATAGATACATTATTAATTTTTTACATATATTTAAATATATCATGCATGTAGTGTCTAAAATCTATTTTGTATTTTATTGAAAGAGGCACATTAATGAAATGTAGGGAACCTAACAAAAACACTCAACCATAATTGAAAATTTCAAATAATAGGCTTCATACAATTGACAAATTTAGGACAGACAATCATCAACATAGGCCAAGTATAGCCTACCGATACCCACCCAGAAAAATTTCAAAACCCAATGAAAACACTAACATGTTGGAAAGAACCTTATACGAAATCCATCAATGCCAATGAAAACACCATTGTATAAAACACCATAGTATTGTACCACTGTTACATGTTCTTCTATAATCATAAAAAAACACCCTTATATACATTTAAATCCATGTTCTACACAATTTAAAACAAAAAGAAATACCACTAATAAGCATATAAGAAAAAAGAATCAAACTAAAACACAAACAGTCATGAAAATGAGCCCTATAGTGACCCATGTTCAAGGTTGAATCCATCAAGAGGAAAGCACCTCTTGAATCAGTAATGGATGTTCAAAACACACATACCAAAGCACATTGAGAACCAAAATTCGAATAAAAATTGGAAAATATTGGATGTAATCAGGAGATAAAGTAGTGTTCGAAGCAAAAAAAATCTAATAGTGGATATGGGCACCGCCATGGCCGTCGAGGCCTACCGACGGAGTCACCAACAGGAATAAAATGATATCGGTTCATGAGGAAGTAATCCTCAACAGAATAATACTGATTTCATAACCCATTTTATTGAATTGGTGGCGGTTTTAATTCATGGACTTAATATAGAAAAATCTGTATATTTAATATAATGATGTTGTTAAATCATCAGGTTTTAATCCGATCTTTCAGAAGTGTTTGAAGAAAAAAAACTCATTGAAGAACATTACACCTTCTTCAGTTATTTTCAATTTGTTTTAAAATATAGAATCTAAAATTATAGGTGGTATTTTTTATGGTATTATGGTGCTTCATATCTGAACTTATGTGGTTTAATGGTTTTAAAAATAGATGGGGGAGGTCTTTAATAGGTGTCGTGAGTGCCACACATGTAATATTTCAAAATAAAAGTGATACACACATTTTACACATTAAATTGCATAAATATGGAATATAATTAATATTTAGACACTTTAGGGTAATAATATGACCTAAAAACATATTTTAGATATGTTTTAAGTCATTTTATTTCCGATCATTACACATTAATCCCTTGATAAATCAATTATTAAATTTATAGTAGTAATTAATTTTTAGTTTTCCAAAAATAATTTTGGTAAAACATATTTTTTTACATAATATAAATTATAAATTATTATTATTATATATATAAAATTAATTATTCCAAATTCAGTTCACATAAGTGGAAATTTTTAATTTAAATTTAGTCATATAGAGGCAATGAAAAAGAAGTTTTTCAATAAGAAATGATCAAAAAACATACAATGTTTTAATATAAAAAGTTAATATAAAAATGATTATAATGAAAAAATTTATATTAATAGATATATAATTGTAAAATTTTTACATTTGAACCATCATTAAATATAACTTATCGTTATGAATAATTTTATTAAAGAGGTGGATTTCAATTTAAAATCAACATTTATCACTATTAATTATAGAATATAATTTATTAGAAAAATAAAAATATTTATTTTTTAGAACATTTTTATATTATTTAATTATAAATTTTGTTCAACTTATAAAATAAATGATCTATATATTTTAATATTAATTTAAATTATGATTGTAATGTGGGACTAAACAAACTTTTAGAAAAAAATTTCATTTTCACTGATTTTTTAATTTCTAATCAATAGATTACCATAAATTTAAAATTTTATTTGGTAATATTAATTATTTTCATTTTAATGTCTATGTTGTTATGGTTTTCTTTATTATTGTTCATTTTTACATTTGGTTGTGTGTTTCACAAAGTTATTGAATACAAATTTATTGTCTTATAATTTCAATGTGTTAAAAAGAAAATTGAGTAATAAAATACCATTAAATTACATAGATGCTATCAACCATAGAATAAAATGATTATGATAACTAATTTAAGTCAATTGTAACGTTTAAAATAAAATTTATAATATTAAAATGAATGTGGGATTTATTGATTCTATAAAAATGATTATTTGTGAATAATAATAATAAATTCCACAATTATTGGTGATTGTGATTGAAAATATTACCTTGGTCCATATTTTTTATTCTAATTCCCAAAAAATCATGAATAAGTAAATTATATTTATTAATTATATCCCTGAAAAAAATATTCATAATTATATCATGTTATACTCATCATTTATAATAATTTCAAATATATTAGTTATTTGTAAAAAACATTTCCCACATCAAATGTTTTATAATTGTAATTATTTATACTAGTTACTAGGGGAGGATTCAATATTTTTTCTTATTCAATTATTAAAATTCATTAAATAATTAAAAATACTATAAAATTTATTTATTAGGATCTTTTGGGTATATATTTCACTTCTTCAATGATTTATTCTTCATCCTTATAGATGAAATCGATAATTACCATATTTTTAGTATTCATTACCAATTTCAAAATTACTAAAATAAATAATGATTTATCCATTCCTGAAACAAAAAATAATAATTAATTAAGTATTTTTTTCAAAATAAATCACTAATTATTCTTTCATAGTTATCCATGATAAAATTTGAGGCATTAATACAATAGGTGGTCAAACTGACCCAAACATTAACATACACTGATTATTATATATTATGAGGAGATTTAGTAAAAATATTTTTATACCAATAGAATAATGATATAATTTTCTGTTTATTAGTGAATTATATCATAATTATTTGAATATGAGAAAATAATTTAAGGATAATAAATAATTATATAGATTGAATTAATTGTTATCTCTTTTAGTTCGTTTATTTCAGACAATTAATTTTATTACAATTCGTTCAGTAATATTATTATGTGGTTATTAAATTTATATTTTTTGAACATTATATATATATAAAAATATTTATACTTTCAGATATTCTTATATCATGCAATGAAATTATGTATTGAAAACAATTAACACATTTCTTCATAGTGGTTGTAGTCTAGACATAATTAGGATTTATGTTTTATATTTTTATAATATGGAGAGGAGATATGGATAATGTTTATTCCCAAAAAATAAAGACATTGTGATTAATATAAATAAAAAGATCATCATATGAAATTGGGAATAATAAATTTTAAAAGGAATGATAAAAAACAGATATTAGATAAAATAGTCAATATATGTTGGGAACTATAGTTTTATATTGGAGGTTTTCTTGGAAAGGAATGAAATACATTGAGCCCTTCTAGACAAAAGATTATTAGATTAAAAAGGGAGGTTACGTGCATGATACATGCATGATTTTTAAGAATTAACTCAAATTTTTGGTGTTCTATGAAGGGGTGGTAACATAACACTTTTATAAATTATTAAAATGATATTTTCATAAATTAATCATCATAATATTAATTTAGCACACATTAAACTGATATTGAGGATCAAAATATAGTCATTAATTAAGGGAATGATGATTTAAGGTCTACTACATTTAAATAAAAATGTTAGTACTATGTTTTTATCATGTTAAAGTAAATTTAATCATTTTATTTTTACATTTTCCATTCAAGGTTTTATAATAGTAACTTATTTTTACCAAATTTAACATTATTTTAATGCTTCAAAATTAATTATAACTTTTAATATATTTTTTTGTATTATGATTATAAATTTTAAATCCAATTTTATGAATCAATTTTATATTGTTTTAAAAATTAAATTTTACAAAATACATATGCAATGTAATAAAATAATTTTTAAAGGAAGAAATAATATATATGTTCCAAAATGATAATCATAGATTCTTAAAATATAATTAATATTATAAAACGTTAAATTGATATTATAAAATAGTAATTTTTTCCAGAAGAATATTTATGAAAATATTATGTTACACTTAGATGCTATTAATGGTATAAAAGTAATAATATTAATAAAAATATTAAATTTTAGTACTCACATAAATATTTTCTTTTTATGAAATATCAAAAGTATATACTAAGCTTATTTTGAATTTATAAATTTTAGAAAGAATTTATTTCTACCTAATTCAAATTCTAAAATTTCGAAATTTAATCTGTGATAGAAAATAATATCAATAAGGAAAAATTATTACAATTGAAAAAATATGTTTTTAAACATTAGGTGTTCATAATATTATTCGATTTCAATTTATAATTTTTATAATTTTTATATATTATTTATTAAATGGAAATATTAATTATTATTTTTTCATATTGGATCATTTTAATTATTTGGATGAAATCTACACACGATTTGGGAAAATATTTGATAATGAAGAATTCATTTAAATATTAAATAACATTTATTATATATCCCCTATAAGTTAGAATATTTTTTATTAATATAAATTCAAATTATATTGGATTTTTATATTTTTATATTTTTTATAATTGAATTCATTTAAAATTCTTCTTTTACATTATTTTCCAATGAATTATGCATCGAATAAAAAATTTATTTATGGAAAATATTATGTTTTTAATATTAGGGTGATAAAAACATTGAACCATGGATAATAATACAAATGATTTGCTATATTAATTTAAATAGAGTGTCTCAAATTATTAGGACATTGAATACATTTCTCACAAAATAACATTTAAGGAAAAAAATAATTTCTACTCAAAATATCATGTCCCTAATATCATAATGTAATAAATTGATAAAAACAATATTCATGGAATATATATGTCCTACAAGAACCTAAAATACATCATTATTGTTAAATATTGTGAAACACAACCTTATAAAAATGAATAAGAGGATCTAATCAAGTGATGAAATCTTTTTTCATTACGTAGTATGGTGAGATACTATATAGAGTACATCTAAAATATTGAATCCATAAAAATATAAATAATTACAATTTTGGAAATGAATGTATATACATTCAATAAAGAGTAATTAATGTACATAATTAAAATTCATGTAAGCCATTTAGTCCATGACTATATAATATATATATATATATACTACCCACTTATATACCCAAAATCCCTATCATTATTCATCAATTTTGGCCATTGGTCCCTCACCTTCCCCTCTTCTAGCACCAATGATAGTGGTTCACCCCTATTACACTATGAATTCTATCCCTCTAACCTCGCTCCGAAATCATTTTCCTTATAAACATTGTTACATCACTTTTCTTCCCCTTATTGTCTCCCTCACTAATTGGATCACATTCTTACCATCCCCTATTTCAATGAGGGCCACCCCAACTGTAACACCCCAACCCAGTTACCTAGAGTCGATGAATTATTAAATAATAGTGGAACGATCACATGGGATCATATCCCAAATGACCGATCAACTTAGTATCCTTATGAGTACTAGATACATACATTAGTTTTACATTAAATTATAAACTAAAAAACACAAACAACATTATATCCTTTGACAACAATCATATCCCTTATACTATCTATGAAGGTTATTCATAATATACTTCTTCACATCCTGGAAAAAATAAAACATAGAAATGGGTGAGATGAAGTGCTTGGTATGCATAACAATATAACGAAAACCTTCATCAACAAGCATAAACATTTAAGGAAATGTTTAAAAAAACAAAATCCATTTAAAAATAAAAATCAGAATAATATGGTGAATATAAATCAAATAATGTCATTTACTTAAACACATAGATATTAATCATGTATAATAATCACATTTAATATCAATATCCAATTTCATAATGATGGAATGCTTAATACCAGGCATCATAACCACATAGTCAAGGCCTCATTATCTGACTACAAATAAATATTATTCAAGGCCTTGTGCCAAGACACTAGTTTTTCTAATGATACCTACCGATGCATCAAGGAGCTGTAGCATGCTCTTAACGTCACATATGAAGTCCAACACATTCCTTATATAAAAAGGATGAAATATGAGATTGTAATTTGTATTATAACTAGCATACGAAATGTCAATAATTTATCCATAAACAATGAATTGTAAAAAAATAACACATCTATAGACCAACAGATCACAAAACCATCAATACAATTTAGAATATTATATCACAATAAATCAACATCAAACAAATGTAAAATCTATCAATGGATGTGGACATTGATGAAATAAAAACTATTTGAGAGAAATATATATTTACATTGTTATATAATTTAAAAGTAATGTAATTATAAAAGAAAATATTTATTTTGAAAATATTCTTTTATTCTTGTAATGAAATCTTTGAAGGTATTATTATTTTAGAAAATATCCTCACTCTACTTATAATTTAAAAAACATTCTTTCGTTAATATTTTTTTAAATGATCGTGAAAACCCATGTTTTGAAAATTATGGAATGATTCTTTTATAAAACATTAATAAAAATTAATACAAAAGGATTATTGACATTAACCCATAGTTTTAGAAATAGTAAAAATGTTTTGAAATACATTTATAAGAATAATGGATGTGTATTATATAGAGGTCCCAGTAGATACTCGCGTATAAAAAACCTTAAATAACAAAGAGATTGTAGAATTAACCCTCACCTTTTAGTTTTCTTTTATAGAGTGTATTTTAACATAATTTATAGTAGATAAATAATTTTTTTAAGTTATATAATAACCTCATAAATAAATATGATATCATATATGATCTTCTAATATTTCTTGGTTAATAATATTTTAGTAGTATCATTGTTTTGGGTGTTAAAAGATTCATTTTTCTTTATATACATGGAAACGTAATCCATGTTTGATATGGATAGGATTTATTTGATTCATATCCAGAATAATATTATGTTCTGAAATATTATTTTTAGTCATAAAATGAATATTATTCTTGAATAGTTTTTATAGGGAATGTATTTCATCACGTTTGTAGAGATGGTAATCTATACATACGCACGAGCAACAATATTGTTCTATTTACGGTCAAATCATATAAAATTGGATGGTATATCATATATACAAAATTATATTTATTATTTAAATCAATTATACTCATTATTATACCCATCTTAAAAATAAAGTGTTTGAATGACAAACTACACCACGACGTGGAGACGGTAAGCCATATGTACGCACGTAAGTGACTTGTCGTTCATATAATGGATAGAATAATGAATGTGATTGTACTATATTTGTAAGAAAATTTCAGTGTGTATAAGGTACTATAGTTAATATTTTGGTATACAAAAAAGAAATAAATTGTATGTGGATGAAAAAAAGAACACTGAAAGATGTGGTAAATGTATTACCTCTTCTTCGGGTGTTTCCTTTTAAGATGATCAAAAGGGCCCCATAAGTAGAATTTCTGTTCAAATTAAGGAATCTTGGTCAAAGTGAGGGTTTTTTGGAGGATATTTGAGTAGGTTTTGGCCAAGTCAAATGGATTTTCAGTTGTGATTTTTAGATAAGGAGAAGTAGACTTTTATAATAGATGTGGGTGTCACTTTATGAAAATATTGAAATAATATTTTATTATACATTCATATTAATTTTATAATGGATACAAAATTATTAATTTATAGTCTAAGGTTTATATTAGTATAAAATATCTAAACCAATAAGATTTAGATAGTTTTATGTCCCCATATTAATCTTATATTTTAAATTTATCTCTTATTTAAATAGTTTATCTTTTACCATGTATTCTTTTATTATTATAATAAATGGTCAATAAACATACTAAAAAATCCAAAAGAGCCCAATGTGGTTAATTATTAATATAGATAATCTTATCCATGTCCTTTGGATGATCCTTATAATTTTAAAAAAATTATATCCATTAATAAAATAGTATTTGTTTTAAAAACACATTTATGTCAATTTTAACACTATTTGGTATTTTTTGGAGGCCAGAAAATCTTTTTCACATAGAAATAAATTTATTTAATCAATTGTAACATGTCATATTAACCTATAATATTAGTGTAATTTATCAAGAAGTCTCATTTTACATTTATTTATATATTTATTATATCCATTATTATAATCTTTTTTTAATAAGTTAATTATTGCATCATCATTTTATCATAAATAAATATAATTATTTAATGAGTAAAAATTATTAATAAAATACCATTATGTAAGAAATATTTTTGGTTTTATAAGGAATATATATGGTCTAATTTATCATATGTATAACCCTATATTAAAAATGGTTTAGTTATTAACCATTGAATTTAACACCTTCAACTCTTAATTAAATAATATAATAATAAATGTCCTAATCTAATACAAATGGATAAAAAGGATCTTATTCTATTCTTAAGGTTGATTATGGTCAAAATACACTTATCAATAGAATTATTATATTTTTTAGTGTAATTTTAATATAATTTTTTACCTTTAATTACACAATTTACTTTTAACCTTGTTAATGAAAAGGCATGAGTTACTAATCACCAAAAATTATTTTCATCTTATTAAACAAAATTTTACATACTGATGTCAACCATGCATCTCATGTATTTTAAATTCAATTCACATAAGTAGTAAAATTATTTTTCATTTATATTTTCATATGCGCATAAATGGTGGGTAAAAGAAGGTATAAAGTTCAATAAAAAATTATATATCTTATATTATTATAAAATGACTCCAATGAATTACATTTTACATATTTGGGTATTATGTATATTTTTTACCTAATATAAATTTAAATAAAATAACAGATTATTTAAATAAAAAAGGTATTTTTAAACAATAACCTAGTGTTTTTCACTATTAATCAAAAATTGAATGATTTAAAAAAATACCAAAAAATCACACTATGTTAATAGTGATATTCTGATTCCAAACATTAATTCTATTTTGAACAATAATATTTTTAAAATTTTAAAAAGTGGATATTACTATTCATAATGGCTAGTCTTATTGGTCATGGTGTGTTGAAACTCCATGATGCGTACAATGAAAACTATTTCATTATTCAACGGAAACTGTACCGTGGAAGCTTGGGGTGTTACAAACTCCCCTCATTCAAATAATTTTGTCCTAGAAATTTCTATAATATTATTACATAAAATGATTGGGGTGTTTATTCATCATATATTCCTCTGGTTCCCACGTTGCCTCCTCCGTCTTATAATTTCTCCATAGAAATTTCACCAGACGAGTCGTCCGGTTTCTCAACACTCGCTCTATGGTATCAAGAATTTTGATAGGTTTTTCGCAATAAAATAGGTTAAGTTCTAGTTCTATTTCATTATAGGAGAGTGCATCTGTTGGGTCAGGCATCTATTTCCTAAATAGTGACATGTGAAACACATTATGAATTTTGGAGAGACTTGGCGGAACTATCAAAATATAAGCTACAACTCAAATTCATTGAAGAATTTCGAATGATCCGATGTACCTTGTACTTAATTTACCCTTTTTACCAAAACATATAACACCCTTCCATGGATGTACAATCAAGAAAAATTGATCTCCTATTTGAAATTAAAAATATTTCCTTTGGTTATTTGCATAGATCTTTTTCCTACATTGAGATTATTTTTTGTGGGTTGGGATAACATTCTCATTTTATATTGTTTCATCAACAAGTTCTGGGGCTACATGTTTTATTTCACAAAAATCATCCCAACAAGTTGGTGTGTAGAATCTCTTTTAAAATAAAGCATCATATGGTACCATCTGAATACTTGAATGGAAGACATTATAAATGGAAATTTTTACCAGAGGTAAATATTGATCCCACATACCTTGAAAGTCAAGTGAGAAAGATCTCAACATGTTTTCTAATGTTTGGATAGTCCATTCTGATTGTCTATCAGATTGAGGGCGGTAGGTTGTGCTCAAACAAAGTTCAGTATCCAAGGTTTCTGGAGAATTTTCCAGAATATTTATGTAAAACTGGGATCACAATCAATAACAATACATACGGGTAATCCATGAAGTCTTATAACGTTTTTAATATATAGTCTTACTAGACGTTTAAGTGGTAATTATTCTCTTATAGCATGAAAATGTGTTTACTTGGCAAGACAATAAAAAATGACTTATATAGCGTCATTACATCTAGAAGTCTTTGGTAGTCCCATAACAATGTCCATCATAATACCATTCCATTTCCACTCAGGTATGGGATGAGGTTGCATGAATCCTCTAGAATGTTTTCTTTTATCATTCACTTGTTTAAAAACCATACATATTGGCACATAATCAGTAATCTCTCTCTTTATGTGGTCCCACAAAAAATGATCCTCCAAATCTCTATACATCATAGTGCTACTAGGGAGTAGATAGAAATTGGAGCGTTGAGCATCATCCAATAATTCCCTTTTTAGATCAGGTATGTCGAGAACACGAAGTCTCTTCCCAAATTTTAAAATCTCATCTTCATATATGAAGTCGATCAATCTCCCATCATTCTCAGCTTTAATTTTATTTGTAAACTCATAAAAAATGAATCTGAGAACGTTTATCATGTATAATAAATATGGTATAGAAACAATTTGAAAAATTAGTGATGGTCCACCTTCTAGGATTATTCCCATATCCACATTACTAGATACATAAACATAATATCCCTTTCAACACTCATCTTGTTCAAAATACCATGATCTTTTCTTATCAAATAATCTACCAACTTATTTCCTTCCCTATGTGGTAGTGTATAGTGAAATCATAATCCTTGAGTATTTAAATCCATCATCTTGGCATCATGATGAGTTCTTTTTGTTAGAAAATATACATCAAACACTTTTAATAGGTATATATCTCAAATTTTATACCATAGAGATAATGTCTCCATATCTCCAAAGAAAATATTACTGCAGTAATCTTAATATCATAAGTGGGATAGATTTGTTCATGATTTTTTGGTTGTTGTGATTCCAAGGAAATAACTCTATCATTATTCATAAGTACACAACCCAATACGTTTATTGAAGCATCACTATATATAACAAAACCATCATTCCCTAACGGTAGAGTCAAGATAATGAAATTAAATTATCACCTCTTCAGTTATTCAAAATATTCTTCACACTCTTTTGTCCAAAAACTTTAACCCCTTTCCATGTGAGCATGGTTAATGGGTTTTCCAATCGAGGAAAATTATGGATGAAATGCTGATAATAACCTGCTAAACCAATAAAATTGTATACCTTAGTTATAATCACTGGTTCTGCACAATATTGTTTTCTCTTGTATTAGAAGGATCAACCTAGATTCCATCCTTAGGGACAATATGGACATGAAAATATATTTCCTGATGTTAGAATTTACACTTGCTAAATAACACTATAATTAATTTCTTCTGAGGGTTTTAAAGAAATTGAGCAAGTGAATTTTATGATCTTCATTTATTTTGAAGTAATACAAGATATCATCAATAAATAAAAATAAAATTTCATCAAGATATTCCTTGAAAACATTATTCATTAGATCCATAAAAACATAGGGTGAATTAGTCAGTCCAAAAGGAATTACTGGAAACACGTAATGCCTGTACTTGGTTTGAAATGATGTTTCCAGAATGTCTTATTTCTTCACACACAACTAATAATATCGAGATCAAAGGTCAATCATTGAATAATATTGAGCTCCATGATATTGATCGAATAAGTCATCAATGTGAGGTATGCGATACTTGTTCTTTATTTCCATAGCATTGATCTCCCTATAGTCAATGGACAACCTCATTGATCAATTTTTCTTATAAAGAAAAAGAACATGGGATCCCCATTGAGAAAAAATATGGAGAATTAATCTATTATTACTCAATTCCTCTAGTTGATTATTTAGATCCACTAATTCCATAGTGGAAATTCTATAAGGAGTCTTTGATATAGGCCTTGAACCAATAAATAAATCAATGGAAAACTAAATTTCTCATTATAGAGAATGTCGAGGTAAATCATATGGAAACACATCCCCATATTCTTAAACAATAAAAATATCCTCGAATTTAAAATTATTTTCCTCACCCATAGTTATTTCATTCACTTCTTCTCTAATAATTTAGTTAAGCTATTGGGGGAGGATCTAGATAAAAATCATGTGGTGACATTTCTTCTCTAAAGTTTGGGTACTCCATATAATTATAAAAAATTATAACCTCATTATTCATACAATAAATTTTTGCATCATGATTTGAAATCCATTCCCTAGCAACGATTATGTCAAATTAAATCATGGGTATTACCATGTGATCAGCACATAAATAAAAATTATATGCCTTAATGGGGACTGATTTACAATACATTTTTGAAATGATACATTCATTAAAAGTTTTGATAGACAACACCCTTAATGAATTAAATTGAAAATATCTAATTTTCTTAGAAAACTGGGAAGATATGAAACAATATGATGATCCATAATCAAATAAAGCATTGGATAAACATAAAAAACCATTAATTACCTGCCACCACATCATTCATAGTTTCAACCTTAGTACTAGTGATTGCATAAGATTGGCCTTTCTCCCTTGGAATTTTCTGAGGTATGTTTCTTTGGCACTTAGGATATTCATTTTCACAATTACCCATTTCTCTAAATTTTTGTAATTCAACATTAATATCCGCATTCATTCTCTTGCAATCACGATCTTATTTCCCTTTTCTACCACACTTGTCACAGACTCACATTCCCTTCAGAAAAGTACCGAGGTGTTTCTTCCCACATTTACTGGAGGGCGATAATTCAACATTTCATTTCTTCCCCTTATTTTCATTTCCAGAGTGTTCAACAGATCTCCTTTTATTTTTCAATTCTATAAAGACACATGAAATGGAGAGTTACATTTCTATCTTTATAGCACATGAGATAATATCTTGGTACGATGAGAAGGATAGTGAGAGTAATACTGGATAGAGAAATGGTTTTAACCCATTAATTAATCAATCAATATTACTTCATGGGTTACGTATATAATATGCAGTATGCCTTGATCACCTTGTAATGTTAGCCTCATACTTTGAGACATTCTCGTCCTCTTTTTCCCTCAGACTCAGAAATTTTATTTCCATGTCAGCTAGACTACTATGAAGAAAGTACTTGTCTATTAAAATCACTTTAAATTCACTGAATTCAATACTTTATACTTCTTCATCTTCCTTTGGGTTTGTAATTAATGTCCACCATTGATCTGTATCTCCCATGAGGTGATAAAATTCCATGAATTTTTTTTCCCACTTGCTAAACCCCAAGTAATGAAATATTTTCTCTAAGGAACTTATCTATAGCTCAACATCAAATAGATTTGTAGTCCAATTTAATGTTTGTGGTCGATTCCTCATGAAGCATTCTAACATTGATCCTCCACATTGTGGATCAGGGTGATCCATACAGGTAAGGATATTATACATAACCCTAGTGAGTAGTCCCGTATTGGTGAAAAGATAATCACCATTAGTTACATCACCAGCTCAAAAATAATTATCTTAATTAGTAGGGAAAACTGACATGGATTATTTGCATTTAAATGGTTTCCATTCCTTCTATTTGGCACAATTTCTAAAAAATTTCATACACTAGATTAGCTTCTGAATCACAATATATAATTCCAAACATCCAAAACACAATACATAAATTGAATGGTTTGTGGATATAATCAATAATCATAAAAATGTTTTCGTTGAGTATGTATAAAATCATAAATCTTTTATAATGGTTTGTAAAGAAAATTTAAATTATCCTAATAATATCCCCCGGGATTATCGTAACCAAAAATGTAGCAAGAAGTTTTGTCGTGTACCAGGATACCCTAGGTCAAGCCCGAAATTCCTTATCAGAGTTTTCAACTCCTAGGTACATATGTGCCAGAGCCACATATACCTGCTCGTATCCGGATATAGATACATTTCTTGGAAAACTCACAAAATATCTACATTACCAAAATTCAAGGAAGTTCTTCTATACTAATTATCAAATTCTATCTTAGGGTAATGTTCATTAATCAGAGTTTTTCTAAATCTAGCTTCCAATGTTTATAATAAACTTCCTATAATACCAACTATAATTACCTCACCTCTATTACCGAGACTTGGTACATTATTACATAACATTGGCATGTTCACAAAGGATCAAATCCTGAAAGACCAGCCGGTTTAGTATCCTAAGAAGTACTAGATTGATACATTAGTTTTAAATTACATTATAAGATGTAAAATAGCAACAACATTATCTCCATTTACTACTTTCATTTCCCTTAAAACACCATTATAGGCCACTCATAAAACACTTCTTTTCTTCTTGGAAAAAATAAAATATAGTAAGGGGTGAGATCAGGTGCTCAGTAAAGATAAAAATATTATGGAAACTTTCTTAAATAAGAAAATACATTTAAGGAAATTTATAAGACTAAAACAAAAGCCTTTTAAACATAAACATCAGCATAATATGAAATGAAAAATCAAATAATGTCATTTACTAATTCACATGGATATCCTACTAGTCTGATAATCACATTTAATATCAATATCCAATTTTATAATGATGTAATGCATAGTGTCAGACATCATATCCACATAGTCAAGGCCTTGTTCCATGACTATAAATAAAGATTTTTTCAAATACTTATGCCAAGAAACTAGTTTTTCTAATTATACCTATTGACACATCTAGGAGATATAGCGGGATCCACACGTCACATACTATGTCCAATACATTCCTCATATCAAAATTTTTAATCATAACATAAACATTCATAGTAAAACTAGAACACAAAATGTAAATACTTTATCTATAAACCAATAATGGTATAAAAATAACACATCCACAGTAAAATAGATCAAAGAAACATAAATAAAATATGGGAGATTTTATTATAATAAGTCAACTTCTAACAAGTGTACAATCCAACGTAGGATGTTGACAGAGATGAAATCAAAATTATCTGAGAGAAATATCTAGTTTTATTAGGAAATCATTTAAAAGTAATGTAATTATGAAAGAAAACAATTATTTTGAAAATATTTCTTTATTCTATTAATTTATGTTTCGAAGGTGTTATAATTTCAGAAAATAGCCGCACTCTCCATATAAGTTAAAAAACATTCTTTCTTTAAATTTGTTGAAAATGCTGTAAAGGACCTTGTTTAGAAAAAGATGGAAAAATTCCACTATAAACATTATATAAAAAGTTATACAAGAGTATAAATGACATTACACCATATTCTTGGATATAGTAATTTTTTTTGGAAATGCATTTTTAAGAAACACGAATGTGGATGATAAAGAGGTCCCAATAGATACTCATGTATAAACAACCTCAGATAACAATGATAATATAAAATTAACCCTTTCCTTGTACTATTACTTGGTCAAGGGTATGTTAACCTCCTTTATAATAGTTAAATAATTTTTACAAATTACTCATGAAACACATACATAAATATGATATCATATATGACATTCTAATATTTCTCTGTTAATAATATTTTAGTTGTATCAACATTTCGGGTGTTATCTAATTCGATGTCCTTTAAATTATTTGTTATGTAATCCATTTTTGTTATGAAATAATGTATTTTATTCATTTATATAATGATATTAAGTTATTAAATGTTATTTTTAATCATAAAATGAAAATTATTCTTGAATGGTTTGGATGATAAATATTTCATCGCGTTCTAATAGACGAGAATCCTTACGTATGCACGAGCTAAATAAACATTCTATTGTTGGTGAAATTTTATATAATTGGATGGTATATCATATATAAAGAATTATATTTATTATTTATATAAATTATACTCATTATTATTCCCATCTAGATAGTGAATTGTTTGAATAAGAAATTATACCACGATGTGGAGACAGTAAGCCATACGTACTCACGTATGGTGACTTGTAATTAATAAGATGGATAAAATAATTAATATCATTGTACCATATTTATAATAAAATCAAAGAATTTATAAGGAACTCAAGATATTATTTTATTATGGAAACAACAAAGAAAGAGGATGTGGAAGACAAAAAGAACATTGAATGATGTGGTGAAATTATTACCTCTTCTTTGGGTGTTTCCTTTTCAGTTGATCAAAAGTGATCCTTAGGTTTTATTTCTGATAAAATTAGGGACTCTAGGTAGAAGTGATGGTAGTTGAGAGGATATTTTAGTAGTTGATGGTTGATCCAAATAGATTTGGAGGTGTGATTTTGAGAGATGCTGGAGTAATCTTTTATAAGAGAGGTGAGTGTCACATTAGGAAAAAAATTAATATATAATTTTATTAAAATATAATATTCAATATATAATCGCAAAAAAATGATTTATTTGGAGAATAAGGTAGGTATGGGTCGAAATCTTCTCAAATAATAGGTTTTAGACATGTTTAGTTCACCATATTCACCTTATCTTTTATATTTAACTCTTAGATAAATATGTTGAACCCTCTAGGAGAATTAGTTTAACTCATATTTTGATAATCCCAATTGTGATCAATTATGGTTTTATAATCCCTATATTGATTAATGGTTAATTACTTATTTCAGTATTTCTGTACACCATGCACATATTCATATATTATAATATTTACATGATCTTCAGAGAATTCGGTTACTGGAAGGATATATTTTCTAACTTAACCAATTCTTCCAATAGAATGCTTAAAGAGGCAAGTGGTCACCGTTATAGAACAAGCCTACCGATACGTGAAGGTCACCGATACATGATGGTCACTATTACATCAAGTCTACCGATACGTGAAGGTCACAATTACAGAACAAGCCTACTGATACATGAAGGTCACCGTTACAACAAGTCTACCAATACAGGAAGGTTACCGATACAAGTAACCATTATGCAAGACTACCGATACAGAGTTACACCTACCGTTACACGGAAGATCACCGGTACATCAAGCCTACCGCTACCGATGTAATAAAGCTTACCGCTACCAAAGTCTACCAATAGAAACGATGTCTACCGATAGAAGGGTTACTGATGGAAAGGCTACCGTTACACAAAGGTCTACCATTACACAAGAAGATACTAATACTCAGACCTACCGATACACAAGGCCACCGATATCCAAAGCTACCGTTCCAGAGATAGAACCCGACACTGATTTAATTTCTTTAACTTAATTTAATCTAACCAATGGTCATATCAGGTATATTTTAATGCAATGACATTTATTTAATGTGTGTTGTTGGATGTCAGGGAACCGTACCTCGTACCTGCAAAAAGGAAATCATTTCTGTTGCTGGAGCACGTGATTTAAATAAGAGATGCTCCAACTGCTGAAAAGGAGGATGGAAAAATAAATAAGATCCTGACAAAAATAAAAAGGTGCTGAAACGTGTACATGCAAAGCGACTACTGGACACACCAATATACATACATACATTCATGCATACCTGTGAAGAGCCAAGAATTAAAAAGAGAACATAAACACAAGAACTTCATCGACTATATTTTTCTCGATCTATAAACCTAGATGTCAAGAAGACGACACTCTTTTTTTCATACAAAAACCAGAAGAGGTCTCAGAACCATTTCTGATCAAATTCGAAGGAGTCCAGAGCTACACTGCAATCCCTAGAGCCATTCTAAACTCTATATCATGCTCAGTGATTTATTATTTACATTTTGAGCAGTGTGTGTCATATGTTTTATTTTACACACACTGTCTCCTATACTTTAACTGGAGGATCTGAAAATCCTCATCCATCTCTTTAAATCTTTTATTTCCCATTGTGGAAAGTGGTAGAGGTCGTGTGAGACCTGGACAGCTGGATTTTTTGTTTTTTTGTTTCCCACGTAAAACTGTGGAAGAGGTCATTGAACTGGATAGTTATAAACTATTGTGAACCCCAATCCAGGGTGTGGATCCAATTTATATAAAGTGTTGAGAGGACTATGACTCAGCTTGAGACTGAATCTTTTGGTCATATCTGCTGTGCTTTTTTTAGTTTTATCTAAATCCTTTTATTCCGCTGCCAAGTGCTTTAAAACCTAAACTTTTTTTCAAAGTTACTCTAATAATTGAATTAGAAAGTGTTTGCATTATTTTTAAATCAGTAAGTTAGTTTCAAAAGCTAATCTGATCCTCTGATTAGATTAATTGGGAATTAATCAATCCCTTGAGAACCTAGCTTAAAGTATTCTTTAGTTCAAATTCACTACAATTCATTTAGTATTTTAAATTGGGGGAATTTGGTAAAATATTTTTAAAACAGAAATTTTAATTGGAACTAAATTCACCCCCCCTCTTGAGTATCCACTCCGAACAACATTTTGTATCAGAGGTGCTTAAAATATTTTATGAAGTACTCTGTTTTCAACTGTGATTTTAGTTGTATTTTAAAGTTTTTAAAATTTCTGTTATTTCTAAATTTTTATCTCTTTAAAATTTTTATTTTAACATAGTTATCATGGATAACATACATAAAGGTGTTTCTACTAATAGACCACCATTTTCAATGGAAACAACTATGCTTAGTGGAAGATTAAGATGAAAATTCATTTAGAAAGCATGGGTTTTGATATTTGGACTGCCATAGAATCAGAATATAAAATTTCTACTACTGTTAGATCTACTTGGAATGAAGCTACTAAGACAACCTACAATAATAATTGCAATGCTAGGAATGCTCTGTATTGTGCTTTAGGAGATGAGGAATTTAATAGAATATCTACCTATAAGACTGCACATGAAATTTGGGATACCTTAAGTGTTTCTCATAAAGGAAAAAATAACGTTACAGAAATGAGATTGAACACCTATACTATTAAATATGATAATTTTAAGATGAATCCTGATGAACCCATTTCTGATATGTATCTCAGGTAACGAAATTGTCAACATAATGATCTCACTTGGAAAGGATGTTCCATCAAAGGAGCAGATCATGAGAATTTTGAGATGCCTACCTGAAAGATGGAGGGGCACTTCTGTTTCAATTATAGAATCTTGTGATATTGGTGAAATTCCAGTTAAGGAACTTATTGGTAAGTTGATAATGTATGAATAAGATCTTAAAGTAAACAAAGAAGGAGAAGATGAACCAAAAAGGAAGTCAGTTGCCTTCAAGACTTCTACTTCAAAGAACAAGGATAAGGATAATCTTCAAGCTATAAGTGACAGCTCAAGCTGTGAAAAAAGTGAAAGTGCATCTGAAAGTGATGCAGAAATGGCTCACATAGCTGGAATATTTAATAAGTTTTATAGGAAAAAGTTGTTTTTTAGAAAATCAAATTACAAAGGTAAGTATGACAACAAGGGACACTGGAAAAAGGACAGGAAGAAATCTGAAAAATATGATGAAGTTGTCTGCTATGAATGCAAGAGAAAAGGACATATAAAAGCAGATTGTCCAAAACTAAAATACAAGAAGAAGTATGAGTATAAGGATAATATGTATAAGAAGGCCATGAAGGCTACTTGGAGTGCTTCTGAGGATAGCTCCAGCGAATCTGAATATTCTGAAACTGAAATCAGAAATAAGTCAAACATATGTTTTGTGAAAAACACCTCTGAGGTAACATCCAAAACTCCTGCTTTAAATTCTTATTATTCTGGAGATGATTCTGATTATGAAAATATTTCAAAATCTAAACTATTTGAATACTGTGATATATTGGATGAAACCTATAATGATCTGAAAGACAAATACAAATGTTTAATGAAACAGTATGCATTAACTGTTAATCATAAATCTGATCATGACATAGAAATAGAAAAGAATGCTAAGTTACTTAAAGAAAACACCAAACTGAAATTGTCAAATGAGCAACTTAGGAAGGATTTAGAAAAATTCACAAATGGAAAAGATACTCTTACTCAAATTCTAGGTAAGCAGATTGCACCTAGATATACTACTGGCATAGGATACCAACCTGGACAAAGAAAAATTACCAAAACTAGATTTATTCCTAAATCTGGACAGAATGTAGATAGTTATAATTCTGAGAGTTCATATGCTTCGACCAGTTATATTCATAGTTATGGATATAATAAGGTTTATCTGTCTAAATCTATTAAATCTGAAAATCTAATGAGACCCATAAGACAAATTTGGGTACCTAATGTTTTATTGGCTAACCTGTCTGGACCCAAGAAAATCTGGGTACCAAAATCATTTCCTATCTAAATCTGTTTTGCAGGAACCTGCTTAAAGAGCTCCTGTAGAAAGACTTGGTACTTGGACAGTGGATGTTCAAGAAATATTTCAGGATAATTCTCATGCTTTAAAAGCATAGTCAGCGTCGATGGAGGTTTTGTCACTTTTGGTGATAATTCTAAAGGGAAAATCATCGGCTTTGGCCAGATTGGTAACACTGACTCAGTATTAATTTCTAATTTTCTATTTGTTGATGGACATAAATATAATTTACTAAGTATTTATCAGTTATGTGATGATGGTTTTAATGTTAAATTTTAAAATTATTCTTGCAATGTTTTTAACTCTAAAAATGCTTTAGTCTTTTCTGCCTTGTGAAATGAAAATGTCTATGATGTTGATTTAAATTCTTTATCTATGAAAAATAATACTTCTTTAAATGATTTTCATAAAGAGTATTGGCTTTGGCACAGAAGATTAGGACACTGCAATGTACATTCACTTAGAAAACTTACTAGGAAGAACTTAGTTAGAGACCTACCAAAACTTGAATTCCCAGTAGATAAAGTTTGTAATACCTATCAAAAGGGAAAGCAACATAAAGTTTCTTTCAAATCAAATAAAGAAGTGTCAACTTCTCAACCTCTCGAGTTGGTTCACATGGATTTGTTTGGACATTCTCGAGTTTCTATTTTAAATGGGAAGCACTATGTCTATGTTCTAGTAGATGACTATTCTAGGTATACTTGGGTATATTTTCTAGCTCACAAAAGTGAAGCTTGTTCTTACTTTGTTAAATATTCCTTGTCTGTAGAGAACCATAGTGGCCTTAAGATTAAAACCTTGAGAACTGATCATGGTCGTGAGTTTGAAAATCATGAGTTTGAATCCTACTGCTCACACAATGGCTATAGTTCCAATTTCTCTTCCCTTAGGACACCTTAGCAAAATGGTGTAGTGGAAAGGAGGAATAGAACCCTTCAGGAAATTGCCAGAACCATGCTCAATGAGTATTACCTACCTATTTATTTTTTGGCTGAAGCTATCAATACAACCTTTTATATTATCAATAGAGTCTTAATCAGACCTGTTCTTAAGAAGACCCCTTATGAGTTGTGGAACCATAGGAAACCTAAGGTTAACTACTTCAGAGTTTTCTGTTGCAAAGTCTTTATTCTTAATACTAAAGATAATATTGACAAGTTTTTATCCAAGAGTGATGAAGGAATTTTCCTAGGTTACTCTATTTCGAGTAAAGCCTGTAGAGTTTTCAATAAAAGAACCAAATGTGTGGAGGAATCTGTTCACATAAAATTTTATGAAACTGATCCACATGAACCTAAGACCTCTCTTGAAAATCTTGATGATGATCTCTCTGTTTTGAACCTTAATAATAAAGACAGTGGACCTATAGTTAAAACATCCAGTTCTGGAAATTTTCTAGAACCTGCTTCTGTTGACTCCCAACCTGTTGATGAACCTGAAATCTATATCCCTACCTTCTTGGGACCAACTAGGATTCTCAAGAACCATACCTTAGATGCTGTTGTAGGTAATATGGATAGAAGGACACAAACTAGAGCTTCTCTAAGAAATCAGGTTGAACATCAAGCTTTTCTTTCACAGTTAGAACCTAAAAATATCAATGATGCCATCAATGATGAATTCTGGGTAATATCTATGCAAGAAGAACTAAATCAATTTGAAAGAAATAAAGTCTGGTAATTAGTAGAAAGACCTAAGGACACTTTAAACATAGGCACAAAGTGGGTGTTTAGAAATAAAGTTGATGAATCTAGAAATATCATTAGAAACAAAGATAGACTAGTTGCCCAAGTTTACAACCAAGAAGAAGGAATTGCCTATGAGGAACCCTTTGCACCTGTAGCTAGATTAGATGCAATTAGGATCTTACTTGCCTTTTCATCACATCTGAATTTCAAGTTATATAAAATGGACGTGAAAAGCTCTTTTCTAAATGGTTTCATTGTTGAAGATGTTTTTGTGGAACAACCACCTAGTTTTTCAAAACCTCACTTTGAAAATCATGTTTTTAAACTTTCTAAATCTTTATATGGTTTAAAACAAGCTCCAAGAACTTGGTATGAAAGACTTACAAATTTTCTTATTTCAAAAGGATTTACAAAAGGAATTACTGATCCCACTCTTTTTGTAAAAAGAATTTCAAAAGATGTTTTAATAGTACAAATCTATGTTGATGATATTATTTTGGGATCTTCTAAAAATTATTTATGTACTGATTTTTCCAAGGTTATGAAAAATGAGTTTGAAATGAGCTTAATGGGATAGCTTAAGTACTTTCTTGGATTTCAAATCTTTCAAACTAAAAATGTTATTATTTTGAATCAGAGTAAATATAATAAGGATTTATTAAAACGTTTTGGTTTGGATAGTATTAATGGAAGTGATACACCTTTGAGTACCACATGTAAATTGAATTTTGATGAAACTGGTAAACCAGTAGGTCAAACTAATTATAGTGGTATGATTGGGAGTTTACTTTATCTTACTTCTAGTCGACCTGATATTATGTTTAGTGTATGTATGTGTGATAGATTTCAAGCTAACCCTAAAGAGTCACACTTACTTTCTGTTAAAAGGATTTTCAAATATCTTAAATACACTGCCAATTTGGGACTGTTTTACCCAAAAGAATAATCCTTTGATTTTATAAGTTATTCAGATGCTGACTTTGCTGGATGCAAGTTAGATAGAAAGAGCACATCTAGAACATGTCATTTACTTGGAAAGTCCCTAGTATCATGGTGTAGTAAGAAACAGAACTCAGTTGCATTATCCACTACTAAAGCATAGTATATAGCTGCTGGTAGTTGATGTGCACAGATTATATGGATGAAACAGACATTATTGGACTGTGGATTTGAGTTTAAACATGTTTCAATTAACTGTGACAACACTAGTGTGATTAACATCTCAAAGAACCCTCTGTCTCACTCTAGAACCAAACACATTGATGTTAGACACCCCTTTCTAAGAGATAATTATCAAATAGGTTATATAACTCTTGAATTTATAGGCACTGAACTTCAATTAGCTGATATTTTCACTAAGAAATTAAATTCAGAAAGATTAAGTTTCATTAGACACGAATTAAGAATGATAAAATACTCTTAAACCATTAGGATGAACCTGACTGTTAGATGAACCTCACTGTTAGGATGAACCTCATAGTTAGGATCAACCTCACCGTTAGATGAACCTCACCGTTAGGATGGACCTCACCATTTATGGACACCTCACCGGTACATTAAATTTTTGTATTAAGGCCGAGACTTTAAATTTCTTTCTAATATAATAATTATTTTATATGTGAATCCTAAATGATATTAAACCCGACTCTAGACATCACTCAATCACTGCAAACCCGTATGTTCGAATCCCACTTACCTAAACCTCTCAAGCTTGCAAAACCCTAAGCCTCAAGAATCTGAAATGGCCCATGTGAAGCGACCCTCAGTGGATGAAGGGACTGATGCACCGCAAGCTAAGAAGCAGAAAGTAACCAATGCTAGTGCTAGTGGAAGTAGTAGAGATGTTGTTCGAAGGAATCCCGTGAATCCACATTTATTGAAGCGAGCAATTGTAGGGGAAACGGAATTATGTGCGGCATGGCTGCTCAAAATCAAGTCCTTGATTCTGAAGGTTTTACAAGAACAAGTATGGCTCGAACGCTTCATAAACAATAATGGACCTTATTATCCAACACTGGTAAAAGAGTTTTATGAGTTTGTCTATTTTGAGACATCAGAGGAGGAAAATAGGATGATTTCCTTTATGAATAGTCAAACGTTTTTGTTTTCATCAGTTGAATGGGCTGAGAACCTTAAGGTTCCTCATAGTGGTGATTATGGATTTAATTCAAAATCCATACCTACTACTAGTGACTTTTTTGAGTATGAGGATGCCTTGTTGGAATTGACATGAAATGGAACTCTTAGAAAGGTCATAGCTGCAGAGATGGCAGGGGAGGATAAACTACTTTTCAAGTTCATTCAGCTTGTGATTAGTCCAAGGAGAAGAGATTTTGGTACCCTCAGATTTCCGGAAATTTATTTGTTGTATCTGTTAAAGCATGGAGTAAAGGTGAATTTATGAAGACTGCTAATGATTCAGATTGAGGAGATGTCTAGACCAAAGTCTAAGTCCAATGCACTTTTCTTTTCTAAGATGATTTCTATTATGTTGAAGGCAAAGGAGGTAGATAGACCTCAAGATGAAATTGTTTTGGTTAAGGATAACGTTTTCCTCACCTAGACTGTTTGTAAGTTTATGAAAGTCAGCAAGAACCCTTGGAAGAAATCATGGGTTAATGATTATGGAAAAATCAATGACAAGTACACTCTTGTGGATCATCCTTCTAGAACAAAGGATGTGAGGGATCCTGGTCTTGGACCAGATGAGCCAGAACCGGTCTACAGTGATAATGAAGCTGAAGCTGAAGAGGAAGAGACATCAGTTGAGGAAGGAGGAGACCCATATTTACCTCCTAGTCCAGTGCCCCAAAACATTTCCTATGGAGCAGCTAGCCCTCCAAAAGAATTACCATGGAGAGAAACTATTATGAAGGACAATAAAACTAAGACTACAGAAGAAGAAGAAGAAGCATATAAGATTGTTGTCAAAGACACCTCTGAAGAGGATGAGGAAACCAAGTCAGATCAGATTTCTCATGAAGAGAAGGAGGCTTCTGGTGAAGAATATGATGAGGAAAATGAAGAAGTAGAGATCAGTTTGAGCCCTCTGATAGCCAGTACAGTCAAGATAGTGCCTGATCAGGAAGCAGAAGTAGCATCTGTTGATGATAGAGTCCTTGAGCCATCAGAGAAAATGGATATTGAATCTGGTGCAGTTCCAGAGGATCTTATAGAATTACCTCGAGCAGAACAGTTGGAGGAGATTCCTCAGGTGAATTCTCTAAGTGAGGGGAGAATCTTGGTTCAGTATCAGTGTTGTATGCCATTGAAGGTTGGACATGAAATCCAGGATATATGGTTCTCAGACTTAATTATGATGATTCTAATGAGGAAGACCAACCCCAAAGAGAATCAGTTATCCTACCTACTGTGGCTGAAAATTAGGCAACTAAGGAGGACCTTGAGTCCTTAAAGGCTGATATGAAAGAAACACTGAGAGAATCAGTGGTAGATTTGAAGAAAATCCTTGTTGATGAAATGAGAAGTCTGGAGCAATCCCGGGAGCTATCTCTGGGATGTACTGTTTCTAGTCCAGTGAAAGGAATTATGGATGAAGTTAAAGTATTCCATACTCAAATTGAGAGTTGGAAAATAGTTGTAGTGGATCTAAGACAATCGATTGCTTCATTGAATGCCATGAATAGCTCTCAAACCCAAGTGCATACTGATATCAAATATATCAAAGAAGTATCCAAGCAGTTTGTAGAAGTTTTTGAGGCTTTTAAGACTGTAGTCAAAGAACATTTGAACAGTCAAGATGAACTTGTTCATAAGGTGGTTAGTAATCTGACACAATCTTTCAAGGAGAAAATAGATTTCTCAGTTAAACCCCTCCCCTCATTCAGCTCCACTGTGAACCTTGACCAGATTAGAACTGTTATCCAGGAAGATTTGGCTAAGGCCAGTACCAATGGCTCCTCGGATACTTAGATCCTTGCTACAACTAGGGAAGTTAGTATTTTTGTTCGTGATCACCTACGGGCAGCTACTGCTTCTCAAGAGGAAATTAAAAATAAGGTGGATGCTTATTTTGAGAAGGTCTATACCAAGCATCAAATGAACAACCTTTTCAATATCTTGATGGAAAATATGAAGTTTCCTCCAGTCACTCAAGCTTTCAGAGAACAGGTTAGTAAGCTCTGAGAGCTTACTTCTGCCTTAGATAAATTCATTGAAAATCGAGATGATTTTGTGTCAGCAATGGAAAGAGGAGGCAGTATTATTATGGATTTCAGGAACCTGTTACTACCATTCTTGCATGTGGATGCCAGACCTATGATTGTACTTCCTGCTCTTCCTGCCTCTACCTCTGGGAGTACACCTCAGTTGACTCCAGTTCAGGCTATTCGAAGCTTGACACCTATGATCTCACAGAAGAGCACAGATTTCCGAACTGGTAGAGTTTCAGTGGCTGACCCTCCAGTTGTTCTTTCAGTTATTCCCATGATATCTACTCAATCTGAACCTACACCGTCTTATGATCCTAAGAGAAAGTCTCTTGTTCAAGAGGATGATTGAGTGATTCTAAATGTTTTTGATAGGATTAACTTGTATTTTTGTAATCCTGACTTTCTCAGTTTGTACCTTTTGTACCTTAATGGAAATTTACTCTTACATTCGCCACTTTACTGTGTTTATGGTTCCTTGATATCTGTTCTATTTTTGTCTCTACATTTCTCTGATTCAACCCTTATTTTTGTTAATCACAATGGGGGAGAAAATGCAACAAATGAGACATGGGAGTGAAAATGCAACAAATGAGAACTGGGAGTTCAACTGAAAGGGGGACCAAAATGAGAACATTGTTTTAATGTTTTTCTTAAGAAAAATTTCCACTGATATTAGTTTAATTTTATTAATAATTTGGCATACATTGTGATTATCAAAAAGGGGGAGATTGTTGAAACCTCTCGGAGAATCAGTGGAACTCATATTTAGATAATCCCGATTATGGTCAATTATGGTTTGATAATCCCTATATTGATTAATGGTTAATTACTTATTTCAGTATTTCTGTACACCATGCACATATTCATATATTATAATATTTATATGATCTTCTGAGAATTCGTATACTGGAAGGATATATTTTCTAACTTAACCCATTCTACCAATAGAATGCTTCAAGAGGCAAGTGGTCACCAATACAGAACAAGCCTACCGATACGTGAAGGTCACCAATACGTGAAGGTCACCGATACGTGAAGGTCACTGTTACATAAAGTCTACAGATACATGAAGGTCACCATTACAGAACAAGCCTACCAATACATGAAGGTCACCGTTACAACAAGTCTACCAATACGGGATGGCTACCGATACAAGCCACCATTATGCAAGTCTACCGATACAGAGTTACCGCTACCGTTACACGAATGATCACCAGTACATCAAGCCTACCGCTACCGATGCAATAAAGCTTACTGCTACCAAAGTCTACTGACATACATGAAGTCTACCGATAGAAGGGTTACTGATCGAAAGGCTGCCGTTACACAAAGGGCTACTTTTATACAAGAAGCTACCGATACTCAGACCTACTGATACACAAGGCTACTGATATCCAAAGCTACCGTTCCAGTGATAGAACCTAACGCTGCTTTAATTTCCTTAACTTTATTTAATCTAACCAATGGTCATATTAGTTATATTTTAATGCACTGACATTTATTTAATGTGTGTTTTTGGATTTCAGGGAACCGTACCTCGTACCTGCAAAAAGGAAATTATTTCTATTGCCGGAGCTCATGCTTTAAATAAGAGATGCTCCTGATGCTGAAAATGAGGTTGGAAAAATAAATAAGAGTGTGAAAAAAATAATAAGGTGCTGAAACGTGTGCATGCAAAGAGACGACTGGACACACCAGTATACATACATACATTCCTTCATACCTGTGAAGATCCAATAATAAAAAAAGAACATCAACATAAGAAATTCATCGACGACATTTTTCTCTATCTATGAACCTGGATGTCAATCAGACGACACTCTGTTTTTTAGAAAAAAACCATAAGAGGACTCAGAACCATTTCAGATCAAATTCGAAGGAGTCAAATCCTACACTGCAATCACTAGATCCATTATAAACTCTATATCTTGCTTAGTGATTTATTATTTGCATTTTGATTAGTGTGTGTCATCTGGTGTATTTTACACACACAATGTCTCCGGTACTTTAACTGGAGGATCTGTAAATCCTCATCCAGCTCTTTACATCTTTTATGTCCCACTATGGAAAGTGGTAGAGGTCATGTGAGACCTGGACAACTGGATTTGATGTTGTTTTGTTTCCCACGTAAAACTGTGGTAGAGGTCATTGACCTGGACAGTTGTAAACTATTGTGAACCCCGATCTAGGGTGTGGATCCAATTTATATAAAGTGTTGAGAGGACTAAGTCTCGGCTTGGGACTGAACCTCTTGGTCATATCTGCTATGCTTTATTTGGTTTTATCTAAAACCTTTTATTCCGCTGCCAAGTGCTTTAAAACCTAACCTATTTTTCATAGTTACTCTGATAATTTAATTATCATGTGTATCCATTATTTGTAAATCAGTATGTTAGTTACAAAAGATAATATGATCCCCTGATTAGATTAACTGGGAATTAATCAATCCCTTGAGAACCTAGATGAAAGTTTGATTTAGTTAAAATTCACTACAATTCAGTCAGTATTTTAAATTGTGGGAATTTGGTAAAATATTTTAAAACAGAAATTTTAATTGGAACTCAATTCACCCCCCTCTTGAGTATCCACTCCGACCAACAAAATTGTTTATCTTTTACCATGTATTCTAGTATTATAATAATAAATGGTAAATAAACATACTAAAAAATACAAAAGAACCCCAAATGGTTAATTATTAATATATATAACCTTATCTAAGTTATTTGACCGGTCCTTAGATTTTTAGGAATATTATATCAATTAATAATATTGTATTTTTTTAGAAACTCATTTATATAAATTTTGACACTATTTAGTATTTTGTTTTAGTGAAAGTGATAACAACTTTATAACTTCAGATAAATTTTTTTAATCAACCCTAACATGTCATATTAACCAATAAAAGTTCTGGAATTCATTATAAGTATCAATTTACATTTATATAGAAATATATAATATCAATTATTTTAATCATTCATTAATAAGATAATTACTACATCATCTTTGTATCCGAAATAAATTTAATTATTTAACATCTAAAAATTACAGATAAAATACTATTATGTTAGAAATATTTTTATATAGATAATTAAAATTTATAGTTTAATTTGTCTTCTGTATTGCCCTATATTAAAAATGGTTTAGTTATTAAACATTGAATTTAACTCTTTTAACACTTATTTAAATAAAATAATAATAAATGTCCTAATCTAATCCATGTTGACCAAAAGGATCATATTTTATTCCTATGGTTGATTTTGGTAAAAATAAACTTCTCCAATAGAATTAGGCTATGTGTTAGGGTAATTATAATATAATTTTTTAACTTTAATTACCATATTTATTTTTAACCGTGGTAAATAAAAGTCAAAAAGATATTATTCACCAAAAATTATTTTCATCGTATTAAACCCCATTTTACTAACTGATGTCAACAATTTGTATTAGATTTTTTAAATTCATTTAACATAAGCGGTAAAATTACGTTTTATGCAAATTTTCAAATGTGCCAAGAGGGTGGGTAAAGACATTAAAATATCAATTAAATTATATATATATATATATAATTATTATAAAATGACTCCAATGAATTAAATTGAAAATATATAGGTTTTATTTATCTATTATTACCTCATATAAATTTGAATAAAAAACTAATAATTTAAATAAAATTTCGGTTTTAAATAATAACATAGTTTTTTTAACTATTCATCATAAATTTAACTTTTTCAGAAAAAATACCAAAAATTAAGTCGAAGATAATTTTGATATTTCAAATCCATAAATAAAGTCTATTTTGAAAAATAAAATTTATAAAATTTAAAAAAAGAGGGTATTACTATTCCTAATGGCTAGTTTGATTGGTAGTGGTGTGTTAAAACTCAAAGTAGCGTACAACAAAAGCTATTACATTATTCAAAGGAAAACATATCATGGATTCTTGGGGTGTTTCACCAACCATAATATTCCATACATGGTTTTGCATCCCTCGACCATCCCATCTCTCAAATAATATACTCTTTCCCTTGATACAACCCCACCCCATCCATGAAGTCATTCAGAAGTTTTTTTATAGATTCCTCATATTCTCTTTATCAGATGTTGAACTCTCTTCTTTGAAAGGTTACCTCTTATGGTACCTCATCACCATGTTTAACCCAATACATATTTCCTTTTCAAATTTACATTTCCATTTTGTATCGTGACTTTTATCAAATCATAATTCTCATTTATTGCTCAACTTCCAATCCTTTCATGGTCATATTTTATGTTGATGGGATATTGTAACATCCTATTCAAAATAAGTAATTTCAAATAGAAATCTTGGGTGCCTATTATTTTAATAGATTATGAATATTAATAATGACAATGTAACTCATTTTATGATTGTTTGGGTTTATCAACATTTTATTTGTATCACATTAAATGACCCATCATCAATCAATGGAACTACATATATATTGGGGAAGATCATTTATGTCGATATAGACATTATATAGATGTATAACCATATGGTGGTAATGAAATGTATTGACATGTATCTCTCATTCCCTTACACCAGTCATATATTTCTAAGATTGATATTTTATTAATCCGTTTGATGAAGATTGAATTATCCTAGGTGTTCTTTTTGAGGTTTCAACCTCCAAGGTCACCCCCTAGACATAAGTTGGGGATGGTGTCTCAACCCTCATGAATGGAATCCATCGATTTTAGTACATGAATTTTAATATAATTCATTACATTTATTGCATTTAAAATATTTAATTATCTTATAAGGTATATATTCCTGTAAAATCGTTACAGAATGCATGAATTTTATAAAGGGAAACATATAAATAAAAATTAATTAATCCTTTTGAGACCCTAAAATGTTTTTTTTACAAGGTTTCTTAAATGAAATGTAATCTCACGGAAGAAATAAAAAATAGAAAATGGTGAGCATAAATCAGTTTAAGGTATAATATATGAAATAGAACATTAATTATATTCATGGATAAGAAAATATTCATAACATGAGAGAGTAATAATATATACTAGATTCATTACATGGATATATGGTTACAGAAAATGATACATTCATAAACATTTCACCTTGCTGTCATAAAATAATTTTACCAAGGTTATTTAATAGGTTTCATAACACATGTTATCTCTATATAAATAAATGGTTTTGGTTTTTCACATAATAATTTTTTTTAAATAATTTACATAAATTCAAGAAATGAATTCAACAACATAATGGAATACAATATGGGCTGGGATAGGGTATAAGGGGAGGGTACATAGGTCTCCCCAAGATAAAAACTATTTTTGTAGTGATGTGATCATAAAAAATGGTATGAAAAGAGAAAAATTACAGAGATAAAAAAATAACACAAAATTTGTACTTCAGTGGAAATATAGAAGTGGAGATTTCCCTTAAATTTAAAATTTTATTCTTAGAATCATAGGGTGATAGATTGATATTTTAGGAAAACCATAGAGGGATTCATTGGGATGTAATAGGACCATAAATTAATTGATATTTGATTTGTTGGGAGTGTAATGGTGGGATTGGTCAGTATTTGTAGTAACATGTATGGAATTGATTCATGATTTATTAATATAGGTTATATTATTATAGGATGAGGAAAATTAAATATAAATTTCATACCCATGAATTTGTGTCCTAGTATTCGATATTTTGTTACATTTTTATTATATTTAAATCCATTATAACTAAAAACAAATGTTGTATTTTTTTTTTGAAAATTAAAAGAAAATTTTCAAAAAAATCACTCTTTTAAAACCATAATATTGATTTAATATTATAGAATTCCATTTATAGGGTTGGAATTTAATTAAATCCAAAAAATTGAATAATATTAATAAAAAATAAAATATTGGTCATATATTATATATAATTAATTATAAAATTATTATTAAATATATATGAAGTTTTAAAAATTTATTAGCACAAGAAATAATATTTTTAAAAATCACTACAAAATAATGTATGTTGGAAAAATATATAAGTTCAACCATAATTTTATTTGAAAATTATATTTCCAAAGATAATTTTTGTCATAAAAATAATTTTTTAAATATGAAAATTTGTTATTCTAATGAGAAGTACGTCTTTATTAAAAAAATAACCATCTTAATAGCATTGTGAACAATCTAGAACTTATAAAATATCATATGACTATATAAAATTATATTATCATTATTATTAAAATAAATATAGTTCTATAGTACTATTTTATGAAAATAAATTTTATTTAGCATAATTTTTTAATAAAATATTTTTTTAATTCAAATATATTTCATTTGTATTAAAACAAATTTTTATCAAATTTAACATCCATTCATTTTTTGTATTAAAAAAATAATAATTAAAATGGAATTAAAGAAATATCTATATAAATTATATAGATGAATTTACAATTTTATTATACTAAGTTCTAAATACATAACAATTTATTACTCATTCACACAACCAAAGGGTATGTATGCGGTTATAGTAGTTTCAAGGGTGGATTTGATAACACTCACCTAGTGGTGATCTCTACTAACATTAAATTCATAAATAGTTTATTCTAATAAATAATTAATTATTGAATATCTACTTTGGATTAATCAATGGTGATCTCTAGGGACACTACCACCCTCCCATGTTCTAAAAAATGTGTTTTATAAGGAACTACATAACCAGTTATGGTAATCATTTAACTTTTTTTGCATCAATTATCAGTTTTCATTAAACTTTATAAACAATAATTCTAATGGTAATATTAATACCAATATTAATAAAAATCAACTTTCATATTAACTAAAATTCAGTTTAACTATTGTTCATATTGATCAATGTTCATATCCAAATGGTCACTTTTTTATTTTATCCTATATATATTTCATAAAAAATTATTATTTAATACTTCATTCCCAAATGTTTTTAAAAAATCATTAAATATGTATATTACCTTTGTAATATTTATTTGTCATTATAAAATTTTAATGATAGGGGTAATTTTCTTAGTAGAGCTCAATCATATATAGTGTACCACTGTGTGGTCACTATTTTTTTATTTTTATATCCATGTACTAGTCTTTTCCATAGTAATTGGGATTATTACATGACATGTAATATATTTTTTGAATTTAATTTCTAGGAACATCATTTTTAAAATATAATAAAATAATTATTATGAGAAAATATATCTTTAATTATTCATAGATGAAATTATGAGTCCACTTAAATATCCCACCCCCTAATGGAATTTCTTCCTCAAAATTGTACTATTCCCTCCAATAAAAAGTCATGGCATTTATCCATAATTTATTCTATAGGTCACCATGTAGCTTCCTAAACCTTGTTGTTTTCCATGGGACATTCAAAATTAATATTATCTTTTTTCTCAACACTTATTTCCTTCAGTTACGAATCATTATTATATCCTCTCTATAAAATAATTATAATAAAAATTTCAAACCATTAATGTTTAGTCAATGTTTTGGGATGGACATATAACTTCTCAATTGAATCACAAAAATGTCAAAATTTATATTTTATTGATTTATAGTTATCTTCAATAAAAAATCATCTACTCTGACATTCTCAAAAATCACTAATGGGAATCATTACCATGTACTCACATTAATCTTATTTTAAAATCTCATGAACCATTTTATATTGAAATATATATGAATATATGATCTCTAATATGAAACAATTTTTAACTCCTTCATTTCTAAAAATAATGTTTTGGCCTTGATATAACATTATGTGTTCCAAAATCACTTGTATCTATTCTGTTCTCTCCTTCTCAATGTCTAATCCCAGAAGATTCCATTATACAACTTAACCCCATCATTTTGGTGTTCTAAACCTCATCCCATAGAGAGAATCAAAAATTTATATTTGAATACTAGATTGAAAACTATTATTATAGTTTAATTTAACAAGTGGAATATATTCATCCAAATCTCTTGACAGTAAATTGTTTTATCCAATTACATTTCATTAAATATTCAAATAGTCCTCTCATATATCAAATAAATTTAATAATTATAGGATATTTTGTAGTATAATTCTATTTTCAAAGCCTTTAAAGGCTCCTTTAGAACATTGAGGTATATATAATATCGAATTTATATATAATTGATTGCGGTACTCCATGGACTCTCACATCACCATGAATATATAGGAGAGTTTATTATTGTATATAGAAATAATATATTATGGAAATATAATTGTAAGACATTTTAAATATATCAATGATTACTCATATAATCTTTTTTATCATTAATTTCATCAGAAGGTCAGTGATAAATTCAATAGTGATGTCATCCAACCTACATATAGTTATGCGATGTGATTATAACATGCATTTAGGAATTTTTAGCTCCACCTATATGTTTTGACACATGAATAACCATGCTGTATAATAAAAAATATCCCATTTTGTATTATCACACCAATGATGGTCAATTAGGTAATTATAAATCGGAGTAATTCTAGGATTTATAGTGAATGTGGAATGATGTTGTTCATCCATCATATCTTTCTCTTTCATTGCAATATATATAAATCATAGCCATGTAAAAATATTTATTACATCTACTACATCAAAATATAATTCAAAAAACATACCATTATTTATTCCCTATATATTCAATTGAATCATTGGGTAATCTAATTGTTATTTCACAATCATATATAGTAAATATAGATGAGAAATCATTTGATATAGTAATGATGAAGTCCATTGCATTATTATTCCAAGGTATAACCATACTAGATACTCAATCAATGGACCTCCTTTAGTCGATATCATTTCAAGAACAACCTGATCAATCCTACTAAATTCATTTGTGACTTTCTATTCTCTTTTGTGATGATAACGAATTGAACAATCATTGTATATTATAAGTGCATACCATCTCTTTTCTCCCATATTCAATAAAATCTTAGGTCTGGATGCCAAATTATGGTTACTCATACACGGTTGGACACATGTCATCAAGCTCATTTCCAAAAATTCTTGAGGATTCTCACTTGAAGCGAAGGACTAAGACTATTAGTGGTAAAATTACTCCCCCATATTCAATGTTTATTATAGTGGGAAAATAATATTCAATAGTGGAAGAAGTAAATACCAACAGCTAATGTAAAAAAAAAGGAATTATAAATGAGATAACCTGACAGGATAAGATATAATAGATGATGCTTCATATCACATGTCATATGAAATCATCCAAAACAAGATACACTGCAATAAAGTACAATATACAATTCCATGGTATAAAAATACAAAAGAAAACTCAGAAGCATTGCATGCCATGACTTTGTCACATATTCTCTTTCTCTTAAACAATATATCAAATACATGTAGTAGGGTTTCTAACCATATCAACACATTCCCAAACATAATATTTTTTGTGCCCAAAAACATGATCCAAACAGGGTTTGACACTAAATCATAGTAGGAAGATGACCATCTTCTGTGCCTATTTGTCTATGTGTATAATTGCAACTGGTAGTGTACACAATTGAAAATGGTAAAATAGGAATTACTCAAAATTATACTATAAGATCATTATTTATTTCCATTTATTCAGTTCATGTTCATAAAAAAATATATATTATATTTAATTTTAACAATCTTGAGATCCGGCCTCATCACGTCAATAAACCATATAAATTAAGCATGCCCGATGTCTCAAAAGACTATCTAACCAGATATAAGGTATGTGACAATCCAATATTGTGATATGGATTAGAAGATGTGTCATAATACACTCATTTATATATTCAGTTCAGAACCTCTACCACATGCATTGAAAAAATCCATGCCCAGATTCTCAACAAATCCCCACCTACAGGCATTGTAGAACCTCACTCGCATGAATAGAAAAATTGTTCCCACAAGAATTTCTTCATTCAATCAAGGAAAATCCTACTGTATAAAAATATCAGCTTGTGTTATGGTAAGACCCAGAATATAATATTTCAGTATAAAAAACCATATAATTTTCAATATTTCATGGTTATCAAAAATAAAGAACCCAAATGGGAATCAAACATGTCGCAAACCATTCTAGTAATTTCACCATTACCAAGCTTAAAAATATTAAACTCGCCTGGTCTTCAAACAATTTTTAATCCCTTCAGGTTTCTTAAACTATCAAAATCCTTAAACAATTATTTATATCAAATGGGATATTCACATCATAATACAAACAAGTGAATTAAACTATCACAAGACTTAAATAATTATTTATCCCTTAGGGGGAAACATTGAATTATCCAATATAATTTTTAATATCCCAGAAAATAGAAACAAAGAATTCCCATAAAAATCCTAGGAAAAATGGAGAAACAGTGGATATCCCAAGGAAATGATCTAATGGGTGGTCAAAAATAACATAAATTAACCTCAAAAATATTTAATTCACTTAATTACTTACCAAATAAACATTAAGTAATAACATGGGTCAATTACATTCAATGAGACACCCTAAATATGGTTGATCTGCACTCAAACATATATAAACAAAAATAAAATTCATGAAAGGTACAAGACCACCTACCATGTAGTCGTACAACTCTCCTCATCTAGTATCCATCTCTAATTCGACCATGAACGGGGTAGATCTATAAAACATGTATATAAACACAAAATATATTATAACTAGGTCAAGAGAATAAATCATTAATAATGTCTTAAGATAAATTTTGATATTAATTATTGGATTCCAACGAATCTTATGGATATAGAATCGGAGTGCAGATTGAGAATTACAAGAAAATCCATGCAAGACACGGTTGTTCAAGAGAACCTGGGTGAGGTTCTATCCCTAATGAGAAAACCAGGATAATGCCCATTGTATCAAATTTTAAAAAATACGAAGTGTGTAATTGGAATTTACAATCCATATATATTCCATTTTTTCTATCCTTTCATATACATAATTTAAACGTCATAAAATGTTCTATCGGCATCCATACACCATGTGTACTTGGATTTCACAGCTTGTAACCCTGAGTTACATTATAAAATAGCCCTGAATTCATCCCTTAACCACTTTCTCTCCAGTTTTTTAAATAAAAATTTAACAGAAAAGATCCATACCTTAATAGAAGAACTAGGTTCTTAAAAATTCCACACTTGAAATAATTTTCCCCAAATTTCCCTTTTATGGATGGTGAGGAAATATCTACAAAAAACTCGGGCAACTGTGATCATACATTGACCTCCCTCTGTCAAGTCTCATCCTGAACTCGGTCGTTCTTCCATAGAACTCGTATTAATGGAACAAAACTAACACAATGTACATTTATGCTATGATTCATAAATAGAATAGGATTCTCCTCAAAGGATCCATCTACTTCTAACTCAACCACCTCATGTTGAAAAGCATGAGACGAGACTGAAATTTAATGATGAAATTGAGAAACATGGAAGACTTCATGCATAACATGGTACCTATGATGTAATTGTAATCGATAGGCAATTCATTCAACCCGTTCAAAAATCTCAATCGACCCAACATATCTCAGTGAAAGGCTACCCTATCCCTCGATCCTTTGGTGTCCTAAAAGATATGCAACACATAAGAAAACATGATCCCCAACCTTGAATTCTATAGTTCATCTATGGTGTTTGACATAAGTTTTTTTGATCCTATATAGTATCCATCCACTTCTGAATCAATTGAACATACTCAGTGGACTCTTGGAAATGACGAGGTCCCAAAATTGCTGAATCCCTGGCCTCCACCCAACATAGCGGTGACCGACATGGTCTACTGTAAAAATCCTCAAAATTAACCATCATAATAGCATCCTAAAAACTCACTTTATTGGAGAAATAAACCAACGGTATGTGTCTCTCCCATGAAACTTCTAAATCCATGACGTATGCTTGAATCATCTCCTCTAGCAGCTGAATCGAGCGCTCTAATTCACCATCTGTCTGAGGATGGAATGTTGTGCTATGAAGCACATGTGTAACCAGTTTCCTCTTTATCCCTTTCTAGAATCAAGAAGAAAATTTGGCATCCCTATCTCAAAAAATATAATATGGATCCTCATATATTTGTAAAGTATCTCTGATGTACAACCTCCCAAACTCATCAACATTGAAGGTTTACTAGATCAATATTAAATGTGATACACTCATGATACTAACAACAAAAAACCATATGAAGTCATTTCCTCAAGGTGGCATCAGTATCCATATTATGAAATCCATCCCTAAATCATTCCATTTCCAATCAGGAATGTGTAACAACTGTAAAAGTTTAATTGGTCCCTCGTGTTCCGCCTTCAACTAGTGACAGGTGGAGAACTTCATGAAAAAACCAGTGACATCCCTTTTCGTACATGGACACCAATATTTTTGATATAAATATAAACACATCATGGAGATACCAGGATGCACTTCGCGTATAGATACATGAAAATTCTGCATCAGGTCCTCTTGTATGTCAGTTGAAACCCAAATGCGGCCATGTAAAAGAAGAACCTCATCCTTGACTACAGTCCATCTAGTTGGAGGTTCTTCACCTGCAACACTCTACCATAGAACTAGGCCTTCATAATATGAATGCTTCATCATCCTCACATTGTTTAATAGGGTAGAGGTAGCAACTAAGGATCAACGAAAACAATTTACCTGATTGTCATGAACCTCCAAGTGCATCTTAGTGAACATCGCCATAAGCTACCACTCGCTATTGGGTTACCACAATTCCTGTATCACTGTCCTACTACTCAAAGAATATGCCACATAATTTCTCTTACTAGGCATGTAGGCATGTTTGATTAAGAAGGATTGAATATATTCCACCCACCTTCACTTCCTCATATTCAGATCATGATTCGTAAATATGTACTTCAGATTTTTTTGGTTCATGTATACCATAAAATGAATTTACAATATGTAATGTCTCCAAAAATGTATATCATGAACAACCACAGTTAATCGAGATCGTGTAATATGTAATTCCCCTCATGAGGACCTAATTTCTGAGATTTGTATGCAAAGAATCAACCCCCATACATAAAAACTACTCCTATCCTAATACCTAATGCATTGTAGTAAATAGTATAACTCGTTCCCGGCTATGTAAAATCAGTATAGGTGATGTATTCATTCTCTATTTCAACCTTTTAATGGCCATGTATTAGGAATTTTTCCATATATACATCACTCCCATTATAGTCGGGCCTATCAAAAATGCTGCTAAATATTAGATGACCTCTATTAAGTGACTTTACTTACTAGCTAGCCCCAAGAAACATTTTATGTCAATGACGTTCTTGGGTTGTTTCCAAGAAAATAATACTCTCACATTCTCTAGGTCCACATATACTTATTTCTCCGATATAATTTTTTCTAAAAAGTGAATTTGATCCATCTAGAAGTGGAACTTTGTGAGCTTAACATATAACAGACTCTATCTCAGTGTATTTAAAATGATCTCAAGATGAATGGAGTGGTCATGTCGATTGTAAGAATAAATCATGATATCAATAATGAAATCCACAACAACCTAATCATCATAAGGATAGATAACTCAGTAAATTAGATCCACAAACACTACAGATGCATTTGTGAGACCTAACGGCAATACCAAATACTCATATAGATCATATCTTCTCCGAAAGGTTGCTCGGGGTATGTCTTATGATCTAACATGAAACTGATTATAACCAAATATCAAATCAATCTTATAAAATACCCAGATCCTCTTAGATCATTGAAGATATCCTCAATTTATTGTAGAGGATACAAGTTCTTAACCATTAACTGGTTTATTTTCAGATAATCCATGCAGATCATAAGGATAAAATCCACCTTTTTCACAAAAACTACTAGCAATACCCATGGAAAAGTACTGGGTCATATAAAAACCTTACCTTTTAAATCCTCTATCTACCTATTGAACACATTCAACTCTATAATAGAAATCAGTTAAAGAGTAATGGATATCATAGTTTCTCCTATCAGAATCTCAATAATGAATTCTAAATCTCTCACTCGAGGTAGGCCACAATGTTTATCTAAGAATACATCTTTAATGTGTTTAACTACATGATAGAATTTTTCCTAACATGTCCCCTTGACGTCCAGATATAGACTCACAATTTGTGCTATCATCCCTTCTAATACATGATTCTTAGGTCCGGCTCGGCTCACCAAGATATCCCATTCAACATTTTTTTGATACGATTTGACTTATTATGATATAATACTAACCCTACAATGATACCAAACGACAAAGCCTTCATAAGAGGTCAACCAGTCTATGATGATAATGACATCAAATCTAATGATCTATAATATGTAGATGTCCCATAATTAGTGATACCTACTAACCTTAAGGGTCACTAATTTCAACGATGTACACTTTCTGTTCTAATCACAAATGGAGTTTCTTGTGTCATAACATCATCAGAATTAAAAACCTAAATCCCATTGATCCCCAAAATGGTCACAAATATGAATCAATGAAAATCCCCTGTATCAAAAATCGAAGAAGCTCAAATCGAGGTGACTAGAATTGTACCTTTGATAGTAGATGTTTTTTGATCCTACTCTTAGTAGGTATGATGCACTCCATAAGTCCAAACAATACCATGACCTTGTAACACTTCCTGTATACCCTGAGATGATCCACTATACTGTCACTATGATCCTAGTGTGTGAATTCCATGACCATGACCACCACCTTGGCATGAATTCCCGAAGGTATCCCAATTTTCTATCTGATGAGAATCTATAGACCCTGATCCTAAACGTAGAGTTAGGGAAGAACCTATCTTACTAGATGTTGGTGTAAAAAACCCCACAGAAGCACTACAGATGGCCCATGCTGCTGCCAAATCAGCACCAGAATGAGTCTATTAGACAATGAGGTATCATATGCCTAGTGAATCGGCACCGGTAGCACCTCACCAGGATACCCAACTAAAACTTTTTACTGATACTATCCCCATGAGAAAAATCCATATGATGATTCTTATTTCCGGTAGAGACAGTACCAGATCTACGTGACAAATCACTCTAGTACACACCTCCAACATCCTGTAGATTACTCTTAGTAATCAAATCTCAATTAGTGATATCATATTAAGAATTAATCCTAAAAACATTCTCCTGTGATCAAATTTCATACATGTGATCATCCTCGAATTGCTTAGCCCTCAATATCTCTTCACCCATCAGAATATGTTTGAATCGCTGAAGTTCAGGGAAACGGGAAGAGTAGTACATCACTGACCTATCATCCAGCTCTTGATTCATAAACTCCTAGGCTCTATCACCCCTTAGTGTCTTGGAAAAAAGCATCACTACTAGAAATATAATCCATTAAAATGTTTTCAAACCGTTGTTATATCCCATGATTCTGTTGGTATAGGCTATTCCCACATTTTTATTAATAATGGGCTTCTGAGGCCTCTGTGTATCCTTTTCCCCATGGTTTTTACAAAACTATTGTTATATCCCATTGAAATTTCATAATTCCCACATTTTACCAAAGCCACTGATATAAATTTTCACAACAAAAAATATATACCCACGGTTATGTAACACCCCAAGCTTCCACGGTACGTTCCCCTTCGAATAATGCGATAGCGTGTGTTGTACGCAACCTCGAGTTCTAACACACACCACAACTAATTAAACTAGCCGTTGTGAATAGTAATACCTACTTTTTAAAATCATATATATTTTATATTTCAAAATGGACTTCATTTTTGGATTCGGAATATCGAAATTAGACTAGGGTGAAATTTTGGTACTTTTCGGATAACTTTAATATTTTGATGAATAGTGAAAATTACTAAATTTTAATTAAAAACAACTTTTTTAATCAAAATAATTAATATTGATAAATTATGAATTTGAGTGGTTTTAAAGTATATTTAGAATATATTTTTACCATTTAATTTAATGTTTGTCATTGGACACAATTTCACAATTAAACCAGACATAAACGAGTGTCAATCTTTTGATAGTTATTATCTCTTAAAAACACGCTTTTTATTTTAACAGCGGGAATTAATTTTAAATTAATTTCTGCCACTTATGTGTTTTGAATTTAGGAAAATGGATTCCATATTTGGAATCAGGATGTTCAAATTGTGTAAATAGGTAACTTTTATTTTTAGACATTTTGAATAATTACTGCGGTAAATATTTTATTTACCATGGTTAAGGGTAAATCCGGTAAATAAGGGTTAAAAAATAATATTATAATAATACTAAATTACCATAAAACGTGTCTTAACCCTATTGGTTGATACATGGTCGACCATGGGCATCTTTGGGTCGATTTTGGGACCCCATGGATCCACTTGTAAGTGATAATGACACTTTATTTTAATTAAGTTAAAATGAATACAAAAATGACACAAGCATATATCTTTTAGAAGAACAATTTTTACATAGGGTTATACATGTTGGATTTTCGATTATAAATATTCATTAGAAAGCTAAAAGGATTTCCTACATAATGATATTTTATTTATAATTTTTAGACATCAAATAATTTAAATTATTAATGACACAATAATGATGCAATGTTTACCTCATTAATAAATCATTTAAATAAATAAGATTATAATGATTAAAATATTATCTAAAACCTGTCCAATTCTTATTGGTTGATGTTATTTAGAATATGAGTCACCTTATCTTCGACCTCAATGATTTTTGGACCATTATAAACCGAATATAATTATATTATAAAGTAATACTTTCACTCTTTCCTAAAGAGCCCCTCCTCTCCCTTATAAAAGGAGACCACATCTACTCATTCCTCACACCTATCAAGCCACTTGGCTCGTCCAAACCCTGCCCAAATAAGCTCCCCACATCCCTCTCCTCCTCCTTGAAGCTTCCCCTTAGGCAGAAAGCATTTCAATAAGTCCTTTGGTTCCAACCAAAGTGAGTTACCTAAATTAAAGGTAACGATTTCTCTTAAATTATTTTCATTTATTTTGCTTCTCCAACCCCCAAACTCTTTTTATTTCCTTTCTTTTGTAACAACACCAGTATCCACAATATACTAGGATGTTGTTATAAGAAGGATTCAAACTACACATACACACAACTCCATCTAATGGATGATAAACATAATGTTTCGGTGGATGGCAAACTAACGCCTCACGAAACGATGATTGTTCAAATACATCTTACCGCCTCTCATGGTGGCCATTATGATGGCACTGTAATTAAATATGATATTAATGATATATATTTTATATATAAGCTTCTGTAATTCCATTTTATTTCATATCATTATTCGTTTCATGTTGTATATACATACGATAATTTCATTTGAGGAAGTGCGGACTACAACCCCCTTAAAATGATATGACTCGTTCATACCACACATGGAACGTATAAAGGATGGTGTTAATGAACTTAAGTAACATATATAAAATATTATATTATACTGGAATAATAATATACCTATGTATCGTTTGGATTCAATACTTTTAAAATGAAAAATTAAATGGAAGTAGCGTTCATGCGTACGTACGGACTACCGTCTCCACGAACGCGATGAGATTCATTGTCCATCATATCCATTCAAGTATAATTATAATTTGATGATTTAAAAATAGTATCTAAGGACTTGATATCATTCTGGATATGAATAATATACATCCCATTAATAACGAATATGGCTCACATAACAAAGAATATAAAGTAAAATGAACCCGTTAACACCCGAAATGACGATAATTATAAGATAATATTAACAAATCAATGATCATATATGATATCATATTAATGTAAATGATTCTTGTATTATTCAATAACAATTATTTTACCATTATACAGGAGGTAAACCTACCATCGACCAAGGAAAAAGTACAAAGTAAGGGATTCTCTTATCTCACTTTTAATTCCGTGAGATTTCCATTGTTCGCTACTAAATTATTGAATGTGGTGTATTGTGTACTTCCATTTGATATATATTATCATGATTCACTTTATATTCATGTTATTCTGTAAATAATTTGGTGGTTATTAAATTTTGGCCATGCGACTCAGTTGATTAACGTGGTAAGGGGTTTCTTGTCTCACTTTTAATTCCGTGAGAATTCCATTGATCACCACTTAATTATTGCATGTGGTGTATGTGTACTACCCATGATTGTATTCATTGTGTAATATACTTTATTTTATGGGTATTTACATCATAATGGTATGATCTTTCTTTCATGGGTGTTTGTTTCTTAAGTTACCTAATCAATAAGGGAATTTGAGATTTCAATTTCCACTCATTTGGCTTTACGCATATTTCATTGATTATATTACCCCAAGATTATGTGTGGAATCACTATTCATTTGATTATGTCATAATTTCCACTCCCCTTCCTGTGGATATACTTTTGATACACATAATCACTCCATTGAAAATTCTCAAGTCATTGATACGAATTTGATAAGAGTAATTTTAACTCTTTCACCATTTGTTGAGTTAAACATCCAATTCGTTGGTGTTGTTTTTACAGGAATATGTGTGAATATACTTTGATTGTTTTACACTGAATATCCAATCATATTTAGTGTATTTATATTTTTCACACATAATTGTGTTGTTGATTTATCCTTAACCTAAGGATATGGCCTTTATGAGAGATTTCATCTCAACTTACATTCCATTGAGACTTCTTTGTTGATATACACCAAATCACTTTTATGTGGTGTATATAATGTACTTTGACATAGTATATCATGAATTCCCTTTATTCTCATGATATTACAAAGTTTTGATTACCTAAATTATTTTCATTCAAGTGTCTCTCTTTTGGTTAGAATCTCTAACTAAAATACCATTTTTAAATGTTTTAAAGACTTATTCATCTAAATCTTTCTCATTAATGTCCATGTTTTAAAAATGGTTTTAAGGATTTATTTATATGGACATTAATGTTTATAAATTAAAAATCCTTTTAAAAGGTTTCAAAGTGGTATGGGACACTTTTATTCAAAAATCTATTTTTAAATGGCTTCTTGACAAATAGTGTGACTTTTAAATGTTTTCAAGAAAAGGGGGATATTTCTCTCAAATAGTTTTGATGATTATTTTCATCTATGTCAACATCCTTCATTATTCATGATTGAGGTTAATGTGATACAATACAATCTTCCATATTGTATCAAATGAATTATATTTGACTATGGATGTTCTATTTTTATACCATTCATGGTTTGTGGTTAAAGTATTGACATTTCGTATGCTAGTTTTAATACGAATGTTTATTTTATGCTTAAACGTATTCATATGAGGAATGAATTGGACTTAATAAGTGACGGGTGGAGCCCTCTATAGCTCCTCGATGCATCGGTAGGTCTCATGAGACAAACTAGTGTCTTGGCACAAGGCCTTGGCAAAATCTTATTTGTAGTCTTGGCACGAGGCCTTGGCTATGTGGTTATGATAGTCTGGCATTATGCATTCCATCATTATGAAAGTGGATATTGATATTTCATGAGATCATTCGACTAGTAGAATATCCATGTGAGTAAGTAAATGGCATTATTTCATTTTACCTTTGCCATTTTATGCTGAAGTTCAAGTTTAAAAGGCTTTTGTTTTAGTAATTCATTGCCTTAAGTGTTTATGCTTATTTATGAAAGCTTCTGCTATAATGTTATCCTTACTGAGCATCTGAGCTCACCCCTTTCAATGTTTTATTTTTTTCCCAGGATTATGAAGAAGTAATTTATGAATGACCTGCAGGGATAGTATGAGGGGATATTAAGACAAGATGTTTTCTTATGATGTAATGTAAAAATTTATGGATGTAACTAGTTATTCCAAGGCTACTAAACCAATCGGTCTTTCGAGACTTGATCTTTCTTGTGATCATGCCAATGTTATGTAATAATGCACCGACTCTAGGTAACTAGGGTCGGGGCGTTACAGGTTATGTGAACTATGTGTATATATTGTTTTGTTCACCACACACATACCCATAGTTTAGCATACCATGGGTATAGATGGTATTCACAGTTACATATATACCAACAGTTCATTGAACTGTGGGTATAAGTGGTTTTCCCAGAAACAACAGCTACCCACCATTCTTTCACCATGCTCTTACAAACCAGAATACAGACCATAATCCAAAGTAGAATGAAAAAACAATGGAACCATAATCTAAACTAGAATCCAATGGAACACAATGCATTATATTAACTAATAAATACAATCCACAGAAGAATACTAACATGTTATAATTTGGTTAAAAACCAAAATCTTTATATTTCCAATATTTATAAACTCATAAAAACTTAATTTAGAATGTATATATGGTTGAACAATCACATTGATAACAATGGAGAGGCTGTTATAAAATAATACTAGGTCATTAGTTTGGTAGTGAAAATACTGGAATATATATACAGATGTATACTACACATCTATAAGGGGATGAACTTATTTTTTACTTATGGATCATTTAGTATGATCTATAGTTTTTAAAAATCACACATCCAGTTGTATAAATTTTATAACAAACATTATATTCAGAGGTGTAGATTTATACTTTCTATTCAGGAATTGCCTGGAATTCAAGTCCTACTAGTAGATATCCAAATAATCATTAAGAATATAGTGAGATACTCATTGTTTTATTTATTTACATATGATGAAATCTAAAAAATCATATTTATATTATCATCAAGGAAGATAAGAATTGGGATTTTATATAATGTTAATGCATTAATGTGTCTTGTTAATATAAATCCATTTGGCCATCAGTTGTGTGTTATATACACCCACCCAATTTTATAATCTATTCGGGTTAAATTATTGATGGTTTCTACCAAAATATTTGGATTTCAGGTTGATGTTACATCCTATGGTGGAATAAAAACTATAGTTAATGATGATTTGGGAGGACACAAATATCAAGATAAATTTCATATTCATAGATGTTGGTGTTCATTTTATGTTTTAGTATTCAAAAATATGGATTTAATATTATTGTCATAACATGATATCCTAAAATATAACGAGGGAAAATTTATCAAATTTCACTGATAGGGGAGTAGTGAAATAAGGAATACATGAAATGGGTTATCCTAGTTGGTTGTCTCTATTTATTTGAGGCCAAAATTCACTCGATCCCACCAATAACTAATTATCAAGGAGATGATGCATTTTAATCTAATAAAATGGATATCATGATGGGGTGGAGAATACTTTTTCTTGGTCATAATGATACATGCTAAGAAATATGATGAAGATTAAATGGTTTAATACCTCCCCAAGCTTTGTATATCTTTAGAGATTTTCCCTTTGGAGTAGCTGGCTACTAATCAAGAAAAGAAATTATCTATGTGTTTCAAATCAACATGGTTGATGACTTCCTAAGATATGGAATGTGATATATCCCACAAGAATAATTATTGACATAATTTTAGTAGAAATTAGCATATATGTCCCAAATTTGGAGATATGCAGTTGTAAACTATCAATGAAAATATCCTAACCACTAAGAATTTGTGTGAGATGATAATAAATGGAATAATAAAATGGATAATCAAGAAATCTATCAATAAAGAGTGGAATTATTCCCTTATAATTAAAATTATATGACGAATAACCATTGAAATAGACACTATTTATTATCATTTCTCTATTTAATTGATCAAAACTATTCATTTTTTCAGATGACAAAAGAGAACAAGGAACTGATAAATTCCCCATAGTATACAAAGGGTATATCTATGGTAGGATGTGTTATGGGGCTAGACACCTCGAGAAGGGGGAAAATTAACCCTTTCTATAGTAGGATTCTGGAGGGGAGGAACGGGAACCCATTTATCACCTCACAATAAATTGGAAACAACAAATTAAAATAGAAGTGTGTAAAATGAATAATGTATGATTGATGAAACTGAAATTCTTAAGGTTGTAAGATACCATGAAATAAAATTATTTTCACACATTGAATGATTCAATATAACCTTTTTCAAAATAAGAGTACTTTAAGAGCCTTTAAATAAAATTTGGTGCCGCTATAGTCTATTGTCCTAAGACTATCAATGAGAACCTAAATTTTCATTCAAATTCCACTATCCCTGTGGTCAAAAGAGAAAAATGTCAGCATTATTCTGCTGCCCATTTAAAAACATATTAATTAATAACATTTTTACATACATTATGGTGACATTTCAACTATCTGGATTTAGTTTAATTCAAATCTCCATCACACTGGCATCTCTAAGAAGAAAAAGTTTAGTAATGATTAAAAACCATAAAATATCTAGACAATAACATGAATTACTAAAATAGAATCATAGAGAAAGGGTAAAAAATGATTTCCAAATGAATCACAATATTTATTTATTAATGAATTTGAAAACCTGAATAAATTGAAATTTGAGGTACAACTATTAACACAACCACACTATACAAGCTCTTGTAGAAACACCTCCATGAGGATCTATTGGCTATGAAGTATCAAATATAACAACCTACTAACCAAAAATTCATTTCATATTTTATCTCAACTCACAGTAAAATAGAATAAACAAATTAAAACAATAAGAAAAGAGAATATGAAAACAAAAAAAATAATGTAAACAAAAATTTCTCCCTTTAAAATAAATTCATAGACTCTAAAACCTTTACAAAGCATCACATCAAAGATGTATGTTTCTCCAAGACAATTAATCCTTTTTCGATCTCATGCCACCTTGAAAACTCCACTTTAATAATTGTATTCATGTACCGTTGTTTAAATACCTTCATTTCCATAACCATAAAATGAAAAAAATTCAAAAGAGAAGACATTATGATTGGTAGGAATATATACATGATGTGACACTACATAAATACAAGAAAAAAACCCTAATATAATAAATGAACATAGACATACTATAACATAATGAAATTAAGTAGTTTTATACCTTTATAATCCAACAACTCATGGATGTGACAATTTGATATTATTTAACTCCCATGACATCTTGAATTTCTCAAAAATAAATCTTCATTAATTATCACTACAAAAAATTCTTACTCATTGTAATACCACTGTGAAAATGGAAATAATAGTAAACTATATCTGATAAAATAAATCCCATATAAATACATAAATAATCCACACCTATGAAAACATCGTCCAATTACATAGAACCTTATCATGATAGGATTTTTACTATAATGTCATGGTCTTAATTTTTTGAAATAAAAATAAATTCTTTGCATTCCATTGTAGATAAACATTAACAATCCAAAAGAAATATATCTTGGTTGTATTCCTACTTATTTTAAGTCAAATACCAAGGCAATGATAGTGTGGTCTACCTTGGAGTCTCTGAAGAAAAGATTCATTGATTTTTCCTTCATAGGTATACAACACATTCAGAAAAAATCAAAAGTATCATTTGTAGCCCCCATACAATCTTTTTCCCTCCTAAAATGAACCCCCTTTCTACCTACACCCCTCCCTCCCAACCATGACCCCCTAGAAACATATTTCCCCCATTCCTCCCTGCACCCCACCCTATCCCTCCAAACACAAACCTAGCCCCATCTCTCTTTACCTGCACCCAGCCCCCTCCCATCTTGCACCCCCTCAAACCCAACCTGTATCCACCCCTCAAAACATATTTCCCCCTCCATCCTTACACCAATCCCCCTCCTTACAAACCTTCACCACCTCTTTACCTATACCCATCCCACTCTACACACATCCCCACTACAAACATACAAACCCCCCCTCCATTCCAGTTTCCCCATATCCCTACCTACATTCATCCCCCCTCTATCCCAACCATCACCCAAACCCCCTCTCTATACCTTCACCTTGCCCCTTCACCCATCCCCACTCAAAATCAGATCTCCCTCCCTCCAACCATACAGCCACCCCAATTCATATTTCCCCCTCTCTACCTCCACCTAGCCCCCACCACCCGCACCTAGTCCCCCACCCAACCTTCACCCATCTGCCCTATATATAGCCCCCCTGCACGTAGCCCCCCTCCCTACCAGATCTCATCACCCGACCCCCTACACCCAACCCCCCTCCATAGATACACCCAACCCCCATTCAACCATCTGCCTCCCTACCTTCAACCTTGTCCCAACATGTACATAGCCCCCTCTCTACCTTCACTCATCCCCCATGCACCCCCCCATGCACCACCTTCCCACCTGCACCCCCTACCAACATGCACCCCCAACCAAACCTATTTCCCCCTCCATACCTGCACATATCCCCCAAAACATAGTTAATTATTTGTTATTATTTGGTTCTTCTTTAACACCAGTGTATAGATGAAAATTGAATCAATGTACAAACCATAATAGTTCACAATTTTGTTTTTATTTATATCATGCCTTCGTACAGTCAACAATATAAACAATGAAAAAATATTGTTAGGGAATGAATACATGTATATTATTATCCCCTCTAAAAAGAATTAGTCATAAAATTTAACCTCTATGTGGTATATCAATATATTTATTCTTAATGGAGTAATATCCATTTGTTTATATACAACCAAATGCTAAAAAAAATCTATAGGGACCATATCTTTCACATATGATCTTTCTATTAGTTAAGCTCACCAGAATCACATCCCATATATATTTTATGTAGATAAATTGTTTTTTGTATCTTGAATATTTATTAGAAATCATAAAAATGGGAATTACATAAGATCTATATGGAAACATATAACTCCAATTTATAGTTTTCTTTATATCTTTATTACATAGTTTTTTAGGCCTTATTATTTTAACAATCTATAAGTAAGGTATTTTATGGGAATTGGGATATTAATTGGCATTGATAAAATCCCATCCACCCATATCATCAACTATCTATACCAACAATACTTTGAAGGGGACAATAATTTCAAGATGGGACTTACCTTAAGAAACATTCAACATATTCCATTGTAACATTGATAAAATAGGAACAAACAAGTTTATTCTTTTCAACTTTCTTGTTAAGAATCGATTATATCATTTTTCATCATTTATCCCCAATTTTCTCAAAATAGGATAAGGAAACCTCAATGGTTTATTTCTATGAAACCCACCATGATAAAAAATCATCCATCTTTGGAGATAAGATCCTAAATGTTGTTTGGAACTCAAATCCATAAAAAATGTGTTAGAAGAAATTAAGATTCCCATGTTTATCATGTATAAGTAATGATAATGTCATTTTATGTTATAATTCATTATTTATCTGCTTACAAATCTAGTTATCTCATTCCCAAAAAAAACATTTAAATTCATATTCATTTCATAGTCTATAATATTTATTTTATATAAATTAATTTCTTAGTGATTGAAAAGTTGCCTTAAGAATGGGTTATAATGATTCATCTCAAGGATTAGAACTAATCCCATAGCAGGTAAATCCTTATTATTTAGAGTGGTGTGAATTGATTCAATTTTATGTATATTTTTTTTTTCTGAAGTAATGTTTTGTGTGATAAAGGTTATTTTTTATCTGATGCTTAAAATTTATTTTTTTCTATACATTGAAATAAGATGTCTATTCATTTTTAAAAAATTTACATTTTTCCACATGTTGAGGTTCTAGAAGGACATTCATAACATGTTTTTTTTAAATAACAATTCTAAACCCATAAAATATATCTAAAACACTATGAAATCTTGAACTTTAATCCAATACTATATTAGACCACAAACAATATTCTTGAATAAGATTGATCAAACTAATTCCACTTGAGAAACTAGAACCATTACTTTATTATCTTTTCCAAACCCCCCATTCTACCATGATTATTCATAGGTATTTTCAATAGAATGTACTCTTTTATTTTATACTTAATATATTCATGAAAATAAATATTGAACTCGGACCCGTGTATAAAATTCTCACAAAAATTAACAGATTCCCCATCTTAGAAGGTTTAATACATCATTATAATATTTCCCTTATTGTTCAATAGATCACCTCTACAATGTACCCCCATTTCCTACATAATATATTTCTAAGGTACATAGACATATAACCCAGAAAAAATAAAATGGATAATAAAGTTAATACGAATATTTTAGTATAGATCATCCAATAATCCTCAATGTATGCAGTAAGTTCACTGTAGGATTTTGTACCATGTCTTGTTATAATTAATTATTCTCTTATGAACCCTCAGTCGTGAGTTTTTTATCCATAACAACATTTTTATAGAGACGTTTCCATATGAATTTTGGAGTTCCATTTTATAAGAATAAGCAATGTAAATATAAAAATCAATAATCTAACAAAACACACACAAAAAACAATCACATTAAGATATAATTCAAATCCAACAACATGGCCAAAATCATGTTCTTAAAGTAAATGAAAAATTATAAATAATATGACGAAAATAGAGGGGATTAATAACCCCCACATCACCAGCATCCACATCCCCATTCCCATCATCATCGTCATCAACATCAACAACATTTTCACTAGCCTCACCACTAACAGTAGCATCAGCAACATCCTTTCCACCAACATCTATATCACCACCACCTTCATATCCACTAAAAACCTTATTAGATTCATCCAATGCATCATTTAAATAGAACATTAACTCCATATATGATTCAAAACTAGAAACAACTACTAATAGAGGTGATTGAACCAAAACTAAAATAAGATTCCTGAAATTATAGATTGTTATCTTACTTATTTTACACTACTATAATGTTATTTTAATTGCCTTAGCTACTTCCGCATGACATATTTCCATCTCAGAAGTATAATAGGAATGATATTATCCGTGTGAAAACAAATACCTAGAGGGGATGATGTTTTTCCTTGGTAAACATCATAATATCCCTAGGTTCTCATAACTAATTGAATGACTGAAATGATCACGTGGCCTGAAGTTGTCATCTTTATTACCATCAACGACCAAAAAGAAAGACTATTGAAATTATAAAAATATTAAATTATGAATTTTTTATAAATAATTAAAATATAAATAAATAAAACTTACAATTTTATCTTGGTTTTATTCATTTAATTAACTTCCATCTTTTTTTCATTCTCTTGGAGAAAAATAATATTGAACGAGGTACATGACCTTTGATGCCCAATAATACTTGCTCTAAATTATAAATTTACAAATCTAGATTAGAACCATATATGAAAAATGAAAAATAAGACCTATGTATATTAAAATATATTTTCAGTAGAACATCTTGTATAAAATCGCAATAACCGGATAAAGTACCTGGTCATTTTCATACTCGGGAATTTTAGTGAGCCTCAATGAGTGAATATATGTCATTGATGTTTTATTCTTTATTTTTTGTACTAAAACATCCTTAAAAAATACAATTAATGTAATAACAATTAATGATTTAGTTAACCTTAAACTCAGAAATCAACTAACGTGCAATAATTTTTTCTAATTGACATTTTGGATTGTCAAGGACTATAGGTACACATTCTAAGTCACGACAAACCCTTCTATTCCAAACAACTTGAAACTCATGCTTATATGAGCGCTAGTACTCTCCAACAACCATTAACCATGCATCCTTGGTAGTTTCTCTATCTGGAATGTTAAACTGAATATTAAATGAACATGTTATTTCATTTTAATATAATAATAATATAGATATCATGTTATAAAAATTTCATACCCATCTTTTCTCTATTATTTCTCTTTGATCTATATGCTGATAAATTTCCATGACACCAATTACACTGGAATGATATTTTGATACTTGTCCAAATTTTCTATTAAACTATAATAATTCTTTTAATTAGGACCTACTATCTAATATTCTCGATTATAATCCACCATTAGTTGTGTCTATTGATTACAAGATTCATTAATAAATGTTCTCCCACATTTCCAAGAAAAATATCCCACTGAATTAGAAGGGGTGAAGGAAGAATTATGTCATGGTACAACATGAAAAAATAATGTGACATAATTTATAATATATATAATAAGAAAACATTCTGAAAGCTTCCCTATAGACCTTGATGGATCTATGGAAGTTCATGACCTAGCAGCCTCTACAAGAATATTCTATTTTAGTGCATTATATGGCTGGCCTTCAGGCACTCTAGTGGATTCTAATTGAAAAGGCTCATCATATTCAAGATGGATGTCAGGAATTAGAGGCAATGTAGAGTTGGAATCATAAGAATTGTAGTATATGGGATAGATCATCCGATATGAATATTTTATTGGTGTAAAAATTTGTGTAGGTGGTGCTGTCATTGTATGAGAAGAAGAGGTAAAATGAGATAATGGAGGCATGCAATAAATCAACCCTGGTGGCGAAAAACACATAGAATGTGAATAAGAGGGTATTTGATATGATGACGGAGGCATGGATAAGAACATCCTCATATACTCAAGGGGAGGATGTAAAGGTTTGGTGGAAGGGGTGTCTGTCAGTGGGTCACTGTGAAAATGGGTTTGATGGGTGCTAATCTAGGTATAAGAGCATCCCCACTAATTCCCATGTTAACAAGATTACAATTCAAATCTGGTGTATCTGAATGTCCCTAAAAAATGGTAAATAATATTAACATTAAATTATATTTAATGTAGAAAAAAATTTCAATTTTTTTACTCAATGATGGAAGCGAAGGGGGAAACGCACGCTCAAGCCCAATCAATCAAGACCAAATAGTAACTTCCTATTACTTTTTGTAGTATCTATTATAATATAAAAATGAATATAATGTATATTTTTGGGATATAGTTTTTAAAAATCATGCATACAACTTATATTTATAGGTAATTAATGAGAGGGACCAATTTTACATATTTTAATTATTAATTGTACAAATGATTACAAGGAAATGACTATCAAAGAATTTAAAATTACATACCATGTTATGAATTTATTGAAAACAATATTTAAACCATGTTTTATGCATTGAAATAAATCTTATTTAATGAAACGAAACCAGAAAAAAAAACAAATATATCATTCTAAACTGAAACATAATTAATGTAATTATAATAATACTAACCTAAGAAACTCATTTCAGTGTAAGTTGAATGAATATTGAAAATATATGGTTGCTTATATATATTTTCAAAATCTAAGTCATTTACAACATCAAATCTCACAATGGGACAATTTGATTCATCAATTGCAATATTTTGGGCAACACCAACCGGGGCATCAATAGTTGATATTTCATCACCTGCATCATGAATTTTTTTGGGGATTACACCATTATCTAATCAATAATCAGGACACATATGATCATTAATATAAATTGATTTTTTATCAATTGATTCCAAAATTTATGGTTCATCGGTACACAGAGGTTTACTTATATTAATAAATATAAATCTACAATAATCAATAAATGTACCCCATCATCCCATTGATTCAAACCATTTACATTTCATCCTAGTGACTCTACCTTGAGTGTAGTAATCCAATTAAAATATTTTCTCAATAATTCCATAATAAAACTCATCATTATATCGAGTCTGAAAAATTGATACATTGATATAACAATCAGTTGTATTAGTTCACATAAATCCATAATGCTGTGTTCTTATTTTCACCACTCGATCCATTGTAAAACAAATTATACCATTTATTAGTAATGATATTCAATATCGAACCAGTGAATTAGAACCAAAATATAATGTTCTTAATTATTGAAAAAGAGAGTCAATAAATAACCCCAAACCTGTAATATATATGAATAATAAAATTAAATGGATATTTAAAATTTAATCTAATTAACGTATTGGTAATACCATATATTTCAACAGGGCAATAAACTCTAGGCTATGCAAAGCCTCACTTCTTCTAAAAGTCACAGATAGATGAAGTATACTTATAATTTGATTATGGTCCCGACATAAAATGATAATGAATGTGTATAGTATATGGGAAATTTTATAATATGACATAACATATAAATATCAAATTACATACTAGATATAATCATCGAACAAACCAAAACTAAACAATATTTTGTGATGTGAGATATCCCGCACTTCAAGGATCAATGTATCCAATGTATAAGACCCAAATATTCCTCCTGTTTGGGCTAGAGATTGAAAATAGATATCTATTTCAGAATACTGTTCATATACATTATTTCATCATCAGGAAAATAAATGTTTTATACATATTATTTTGTCATTAACATATTTCATTAATTAGTATACATCCACTTAAATTAAACTAGTCCCTTTAAAGTGTTTCAATTGGAAAATGAATTATTAAATACACCATGAAATTGAAAAATGATGGAGGCAAGTTTTTATCTATCTCACATAAAATTAATTGTACCTCTAGCTGCATTTATATCAAGAATAAATTTGATAACCTTTTAGGAAAATGTTCTAAAAAATTTTGAACTACAAAATTACTATCACCATTACATTAATTGATATAAAATGTTGAATTTCTATTGGAATCAATTCATGAAGAAGGATGTGGTAATCATGAGTTTTTATGGATTTTAATATCACATATCTTGTGTTGACTCATTTAGATATGTTAGAGGAACAACCATTAGGATCCTTGATATTCCCCAATAAATCCAAAAATGTTCTTTCTTTGAAGGTGTCATCACAAATGAATCCCAAGGAATATTCCATTTGTTTTTAATAATGCACATAAGATTTAGTAATAGTCAAATACCCCAATCCAACAAGTCTCGATGAGATCAGAAGTCATCTTTGTCTTCCCCATGATATTCAAAATAATTTCAAGGAACATAACAAATGTATTTTTCTCAATATGAATTACATATAGACAATGATGTAACAATTACGTAGACTAAAATGAAAAAAAATACATACCTTTTTACAATTGTAAAGTGATTTAGTTTCAAAATTCATCATCATTAGAAATTTCATCTGACCATTCCCTAATAAAAAAAAATTAATTATTTTAATTCATTATGCACATCACATCTTGACATACATTGAGGTTGTTTTTTTGTCTCAACGGTATTATCAAACCTCTGACAATTCATCTTGTTTTTATGATCCAATGGTATTAATCGTTGATTCTCCATGAAACTGAATCTATGATTTCATTTAAGACTTATCGATTTTTTATTCTTCATATAAATAAGATGTGATTGTTTTAAATTTATTCTCCTCCCAGACATCATTTCATAAGGAGGGAAATGATTTATGGTCCATTGAAAATAACCACACATCTTAAATGTATTCTTTGATAAAGCATTGAATGTCTGCACCGCCAAATATAAATTTTGTTTAAAATCACTTATTAATGGCTGTAAGTAGAAAACTTTTTAATTAACGAGAATAGAAGGTCTAGATATCAGTATACTAAATAATGTGAAAGATTTATTCATACACATCCACATAGAAGGATTATAAACATGAATAAAAACATTCCACGTGATGTGAGAAGTATAAATATTACTAAATGAATTAAAACCATCATAGGATAGACTAAACCTAACATTACACACCTCACATTCATAGTCATGATGTTGTGCATAAAATTTCATCAGGTTAATCCATCTTTAGGATAATCCAACTCATCGTTACATTTAATTCTATATGTATCATTCTATCTCATAATGGATGATACTTATGCATATATGATTATTTTTTGATGTATGGTAATCAATGGAAACATCCACATAACATTATATTCCATGAGAGATGGTGTCCCATCTACATTTTTCTTCTATAAATATGTAACTCCTTATTTATAGTCATTACAGTCAGCTGCTTCCTCCCAAAATAAACTACAGTCTTCTAGACATCCATGGACTTCATTATTATCAAATCCCATCTACTTAATTAACTTCCATTCCTTGTAATGATTTTATTAATATTTGCACCATCAAGAAGAACATACATAAAAAATGTAATTATATAATGAATTGTGGTTTTATAAATTCCATACAAGTTTTTCCATTCATATAACTACATTAAAAATTCTAACATGGTCATTTTAGTACAATACAGATATACTCGTGTTCATGCATAATCCGGTAATTTGTTCTCTCTCTTATCATTATTTCAGTATTTTCATCATGTTTATTGATATAATTTTATTCTTTCACGAGGATACTATCTATCTCGGGATGATGCACAAATGGAAAAAGATCAAATATCTAATTATCCATGTCACTTCATTCATTTTTTAAAGGAATAGTAAAAACATTAACATATCCCTCTATGGTGATACCAAACATAATAGTTTTTTTGAAATCAGAATTTATTATATGATAGCTAACATAATCTTGACATAACCACGATCTTCCAACACATTTATAGCATTGAAATTGTATACAACCTCCATATGAAACATTGTTAAATAAAAAATATAAAAAATTATCAAAATTATTTTGAAATTTAGTTGATATCCTCTCAGTATGATACATCAATATTACATCCATTCTATAATAAGAAAAAAAGATATATGTCAATCAACAATGTGAACCATAATTAAAAATGATATATGTACTATAAAAAATAAAACTATAAGAATATCGAAACATAATATTTAAATATAATTCACATTTCTATCACATGTTCATTATTTTTTATCACCAATTTCAACCAATTCAGTATTAAATAGAAAAGTATTACCTTTATCCGAAAGATGGATGATCAAAAACATAAACCAAAACTGGGAAAATAAGGTTCCATGTCTATTATTGAGTAGTATATGTCATTATAGTGGATCTCTACCATGATAATTTTTTTATCCCAAATATAGAAAGAATCAATCATACAATCTCTTTTTTAGATTCATTTAAACATAAAAGTTTAAATTTTCATAGTCGTTAATCTAATTGAGTTATTTTTTAATGATCCATTATTAGGACATGAATTAATCCTAAAATTACATCCATAACTAAGATGTTTTCCAGTGTCTTGTTATGTAGTGATATATAGTATATCATAAAATTAGAAAATATAATTTATTTATAAGATTCAAAATTGGTCATCTATACTCTAACCATGTATAGTACAGTAGTGGGATGACTTGGTCTAATTTTAGGATCCAATAAAGGTGTTTCTCCAATGAAAACGTTGGGTGCTTTGAATAAGTTGATACTTTTATAAATTATTTGTTATATTGAAATTTACCACTATAAAAGTATTAGGATCTAATATGAATTTTTTAAAATTTAACCATACACAGATATAGTAAAAATTAATAAAATAAAGACACAATATTATTACATGGTTTAGTCGCACAACCAGAAAACTCCTTACTTTGAATGGTATGATTTTCCAATCACATATTCTTCAACATAATTCCAATCGACTACTCTATAAAATATTCTCTATAATAGAGAAGATTATACTATTCAATCCCTAGGATAAACTGAGTAGAATGTGCCTACATATTCATGACCCTAGAAAATAAATAATTTCTCTGCATCTGCAAATAATTTTTTTATTAACAAAAGCTAGTTTATGGGATCTGGTGCCCAAACTTACAAACACAAACTCAAACAAGGAAAACAAAAAATCAGGAAACTAAGCCAAAACATAATTACACATCATAAAAACCATAGTCATATCCGCATCCCATGCCAAATACATCTTCACCAGTAGCCGTAGATGATTCCCATTCTGCGACCTCCAGTAGCTTGCACTTTGTACCTGACACCTGAGCTGTTTCACTGCTGATTGGTCTGGTGATGTCCCCTTGATCAAGCTACCCATCCTTACAGCCACAGTCACCTCACTATTCATCATAGAGGCGTACCTAGTCTGCATCGTCTGTGAGAGAAAAGAATAATCTCTCCTTTTCCATCTTCTTGGTGTAGCTGAAAGAGTCCCTTCAACTGTATCCAAAGGCTTATTCCCACCTAGAACAACCTCGCTGATAAAAAGACCAACTGGGCCACACACAATTTCTTTACCTCCCCCAGAGATCCCCTTTCCTTTACTGGTTTGATCCCCCAAACTTGAGACAGGACTCCCAGAATTTTTCCCCCTCTATTGATCTGGAGTATTACACTCCATAAAAGGTAGGTAATCACCCTATGGAAACACATATTACATAGCCACCGCAGAAGCATCCTTCACACCACCACCAGCCTGAAGATCCGGACTCTTATCTGTTTCAACCATATTGGACCTCCTGACCACTATGTGGTTGTCTTCCATAGTCAACCCAACAATATCAATCCCCATAGACTCTAGCCTATGGAACCTCCACCGACTATCTCTCTGGAGCCACCTCACCTGAAGTCTCTCTGCCTTCTTCAACCGAATGATTCTATGGATGTCCCATGTCACCAACGAGTTCATTTTCCAAGCCTTCAATCAGCTGTCTCACTGGAGCTTCCTCACCATCAGTCCTTCTAGTAAGACCAGCCTCCTCTAGACCCTAGGCCATCAAACCATCAGACAAACCATCAAACCTGTTACTCAATGAAGGAAACGGTGGAGCCAAAGGGTTCAAACCACTAGAATACATAGCAAAAAGTGATCTAACCACATCTGAAAAAATAAATGTCTCTCCATCCCCATCATTCCCTGTACTCTTACTGACCAAAGATATAGAGGAAACTCCAACCTCCTACCTTAACATATGAAAACTTCCAACATCCTTCGGGTTATGCCTCTGACCCCAAGAAACTCCAGGATCATGACTGCCACTCTCAAAAGACACCTTACAAGACCTAGATGGCTTACCATTCATAGCTGAAGAAGACCCACCTATGCACCTTCCTCAGTCAACATGCCCTATCGAACTCAGCTCAGGACCCATCTCTAATCCTGCCTCCAATAGGGTATCATCAGTTGTGCTCACCAAAATTGATTTCCCTTTATGGTGGTTCTCCCTCAACTGTGGAGGATGTCCCCTTCGATATAACTCAGCTGAATGGCCCAACCTCCTGCAAGAATCACAAAACTCGACACAATCTTCGTAAATAATTCCATACATCCAATGATACTCTTCGCCAATCATAGTCTAAAAAATGTCAAACAACGTGCGAGACACATCAATTTCAACACACACCCGGGGTGTTCAATGGATAGAAAATCACCTCGGCCCAACTATCAGAACATAAAAATTGTTCTACCATGTTGCCCAGTATTCGAATAATTGAAGGATTTTGAAACGGAAATAGAAGTTTCAGAAAACATACTAAAACCATGATGGAAGGTGAGTCACAATTCATATGAAGATCGAATGACTAACGAAGAAGCAGAAATCGAGTACCCTTGAAGTAGCGAGGAGCCCTCAACCATGCTTGAATGAGATCTGCCACTATCTCAAAACGAATAATAATTTGCTTGCTGTCAAGCATGCCAACCACCGTGCATTCCAATATATCCCATGACCTGAAAACAAATCGGTCGAAGTCATCCACATAAGGCATCTTATTCTGGAACCGAGCCACAAGAGTGCGATTCAACAAGCTGGAAGATTCCATAAACTCAGAAGCATAAAGTTGAAGGTTAGACACCCCGTCAACCAGATTTGGGACCATAGGGTTTATAGCACCATTCATGAAGGTAAAGAGAAACTCCAGATTAGAAAAGTATATGATTCAATAAAATAATATGTATACTATCTCAGGTTTTTGGTTCAATAATTTTATTCTTCATGAACTGTTGTTTCAAAAAATAAATAAATGGATTTCATTATTCTTTAATAAAATTTATGTAAAACGAAACATGAATAGTAATGGAATACAATACGTAATTCGTATATAACTAGGAATTATGATTTCAAATATCGACATGTTAAGACCAATATGAAGTATATAATCTTTTTTTAAAAATATTATTTTTTCACCATTTAAAAAGACACACATAATAAATTTTGTATCATCCTAAGACATTTCAAATATGAATATCTCTTTTAAATATCTTAAAACCAACATATGATAATTAAAATTAGTTTTGAAGAATCTTTTAAATCCATTAGTAAATTACCCAGACATGATGGGTTAGTTATACACAGAAGCAAGAACCACAATTCCAATGGAAAAAAACTAATGCCAATAAGATAAAAGGCCCCATTAAAATATTAGTATGGGAAACATACAATTATGAAATTAATGGAAATTCCCTTTATTAATCCTATAACCATGAATGAGTGTATCATGGGCTCTACCATAAGAATAAAATGTGAGATGCAATTAATTTTATAAATTTTATGTGAACCAACATCAGACATGTATTATGTCCAATTCAAAATCTATCAAACTATCCCAAAAAATCCTCATTAAAATTATATCCCCACCAATCCCATGAACATAACATGATTGGGGGACACTAGTTACTTGTGAATCAACTTGTCATCGTAAGAGTGGTCTATAAAATAGTACCCTTGTTTCCATGACTAATAACAATGTGATGGAGTGAACAAAAAAATACAATATCAATAAAAATAAATAAATAATACCTTTCCCTAACATCCAACACCATTGAAATAAATATTACTTAACACATCATGAATTAATTTAGTATATAAGAACATTCCCACACAAGGGGGTCAACAATAATAACATAGTGGTAAAACCCTAACAAGGGGGAACATGAAACAAGGGGAAATAAATAGGGTCTCACAATAATTAAATAAATCTCATTCTAAAGTGAATATTAATATAAAACCATAAAAAATGGAGTAAAATTATAATAAATTTAAATTCTTAAAAAATGTACACTAAACATTCCTTAAAAGTATCATAAAACAACAAATAAAACTTCTATTTCAAATCCACCCTTTAAAACATGGGTCTTCTTATTTTAAATCAAAAAATTATCCAAATAATCAATATTTTCACCAAAAAAATATATACTATTGTAAAAGAAATTTTCATAAGGGTCGTAACCACAAACCATTTTCAAATAAATATTTTAATTAATAAAATAATCACCTTTAAAATAATTTCATGGTAAACACATCATTATAAACAAAATTCTATTTTTGAATTACTTTTTTACCATCTCAAAACACAAATTGGATCCAAATAAAATAGACACCATCAAATCCATCTCAGATAGACTCATAGGGTTTTTAAAAATAATTGGCATATATGAAATTCTATAATATCATAAAAATGATATTTTAAAAGGGAAATATATTATGATAAATAAAATGTAAAATATATGTCTTAATAACATCACTTGTATAACACATATATTCAAAATTTTAATAAAATGATATTTAAAAAGATCTGAAAGACAATGAATTACAAAATAATGATATTTAATAGATAAAACTACTTGGAAGAATAAAAAACTAATCCAAAATGTGTAATATTTAGCAGTGACCATATTAATTAGTAGGAATATCTACTCAATAAGACAAAATATAACAAAACCAAAGAATAGAACAATCATGAGCCTAATACCAGGATAAAACAATGAATTATGATTATAGGTGTCACGACCCGCCCTCGGGGTCCGTGCCGTGACTACCCCAAGCCCGTCTTCCATAGGCCAGGGGCTGGCGACTAGCACCAAGGCGTAAATCCCAGTAAAAAGGGAAGGCATTGCCTTTGTAAAGTAAACAAACACCACAGAGTAAGCAAGCGGAAAGTAAACACTACGCAAAAGCAGAGTACAACTGAAAGTGCGGAAAAGGAAATGGGCCAGTATACAAACCCAAACTGAAAGTAAAGTACAACTCTAAAGGGAAAACAGCAACAGAAAAGTAAAAGCCGCTACACCGAGCTGTCCACTGGAAATCCCACCTGAAGGGTGGGTACAGATAGCTCCTCTACTCCACGGGTCCCGCCGTCCGCTCCGTGCACGTCCCGCCCAGTGGTCCACCTCCGGGTACCGTCCCGCTCTGCAAGCCTCAGCTAAGGTCAACGCTGTCCGTCGTCTGCAACCAACACAACTTAGTGCGGGCAAAGCCCGTGCAGGGGTGAGTATAAGCTACTCAGTAGGGACCCCGAGACCCCTGAAGGTCTCTCAAATCCACAAAGGATAAACCACGAAGAAAGGAACAATCACGAAGTAATAACCGACACTGCTTAGGTATATGCCCATACATATACCTAAGTCATCAATTTCAAATACGCTCCAACCTCCGAGCCCAAGTACAACTCAGTCCACACAGGAAAGTAAACGTATTCTACACAGGAAAGCAAAATGTAACCCACACAGGATTGCACAACACAATCCACACAGGAAAGCAACAGGATTCAGCTCACACAGGTATACTTCTTCAAAGGACGATAAAGATGATCTCTGATCCATCTAAGTCGTCGGACCCACGAAGGATCGATAGGTAACTAACCCCCGCAAAGACCCACACAGGATCGGGCCCACACAGGACCTGTAGGCGCTGGTTCACACAGGACCACTGAGCGCAAGGACCCACACAGGATCGGGCCCACACAGGACCTGTAGCACTGATCCACGTAGGATCGCTGAGTGCTGTAGTCGTCGTCGTCGAATCCACACAGGATCTCTGTACTGTCGTCGTCGCAGTCACAGTAGCAGTAGTAGTCACAGTAACAGTCGCAGCCAGCACTAGGGTTCCCGCACACAGCAAGCTCATTCGGAGGGTCCGCTCCACGAGCCGAGAGGCTGATACATCAACTGTCACAAAGTCCAGAGTTGATGTATCCAAAAGTTCCATATCGTCAACAGGAACTCAACGCAACAGACGGCGCGTCGATCGGATGTCCGGTCTGAGAGTTATTGGCATTTTCGTCCCCGGGGCCCGGTTGGTTTTTAAGGCAAAACCAACCCGACCGTACTCCACCTGCGTCCAAACATCGGGCGGAGTATGCCAAAAGTTCCGTCTCACTAAGAGGAACACAACACAGCTGACGACACGTCAATCGGACGTCCGTAGCTCAAGATATGAGCGTTTCCGCTCCGAAGGCCCGGTTGGTTTCGTGAACGAACCAACCCGGCCGAACTCAAAGAAATCCGAAACCATGAGTGCGATATACCGAAACGACCGTCTCGATCCAAGGATCACTTTTCCGCAAACGGTTCGTCGATCGGAGGTCCGTGGCTCAAGTTATGGCCAAAAGACCGAATCTGATCCGAAACGGGGGGTCCGGGTCCGGGCCGACCCGGCCCGACCCCCCTGGGTCGGCCCGAACCGGGTCGACCCGACCCGGCCGGCCGGCCGGCCGGCGGCGCAGCGGCGTGGCGGCACGGCGGCGCGGCGGCCGCGGCGGCCTGGCGCCGCACGGAGGCAGCACGGGGGGCAATCAAGCCCCCGCTTGATTGGAAGACGGCGCGACTTTTTAGCCGCGCCTGTTGGCAAACCGCCCCCCCCCCCCCCCCACGTGGGGGGCTTGATTGGTAGGAAATGGGGGGCCGCCTGCCCCCCCTCAAAGGAACCGCCCCCCTCATAAAGAGGGGGGGTTGTTGTGAGCTGGACGGGGGATTAATTTCCCCCGGTTTATTGCCATCCGGCCGGCCATCCGGCCGGCCGGTTTTCTCCAACGGGACCGGAAAATCCCGTCCCCTTTTCCGCTTCCGACGCCGGTGGCCCGGCCGCCGGTCTCCTCGTTCCGCCGCGGCCCGGAACCGGCCGCGGTGTTCGTCGTCCGGCACGGTGCGACGACACCGCGCCCCTCCGCCGTGCCTTGATTTCTTTCAACGCGGCGCGACGGCGTCGCGTACAAGATGTTTCTTCCATGGCGCGCGCGCGATGGTGTTGCGTAAAATAAACGCACGATTAACCGCGTGGTGAGACGGCACCACGCCACCTTGTTTCCACCCGCAAGGTAATTCAACAAGAACGATGGAGGGGGTTCGTCCGTGTTCATGCGGTCCGTCCCCCCTGACGTTAAATAAAAACACAACTTAAAATATTCAAAATCCACACATTAGACTTGCTAGATCCACGATCAAGAATAAAATAATTAAACAAAAATAAACAACCCCTAACTTGGGTATAAGTTCGAGGATTTTGTCAACGTTCCGCGGAAGACAACGTCGCGGAGGTCGGGCGTCGTGGTAGTCGTTCGTCAAATCCGATGACGAAGAGGTGCGTCTGATGAGATACGTCATTGGCGAATCTTCGTATGCCGACGAAGGGAGTCCGAAGAGGAAGCGACGTTCCCTCTCATTGACACGGAAGACGAAGAAAAGAGGAGCGGTGTTCTTCGTCGGAACTTGAGCGTTCTTCGTCAAGTTGAGCGTTCTTCGTTAAGTTGAAGAAGAAGGAGGAGGAGTTCTCAAAAATCCTCACAAGTTGGCTAAACAAAACTAACAAAATAAAATAAGGTTCCTCCTTATTTTATTTACCAATCCAAGGAATTCAAAACTTCAAATTTAAAAACATAACACTTAATTAATTAAACATGTCATGTGTAATTAATTAGATGTTAAGTTTACAAACATTTAAGAGGGAGAGAGGGGAGTTTAAGGGGGAAGATGAGAGGTTTAGGTTCGTGTGGGTCCCACCACACTTAATCCTTTCAAGGGAGGTTAAGTGGGTGTGGGTCCCACCCCTAACTCCCTTTGAGAGGAGTTAACCTACAAAAGTTAAATAAAAAGAATTCCACAATTTTTTTATTCAACTTTTTATAATTCTCCCAAAAACTAACTTTCGTCCCGCAAAAAACGCAACTTCCGAAAAGGTCTCTTTAAGCGAATATCGGTGCTGCGAGTTAATTGGTGCCCTCAGATTTCAATTCCGAGCACCGGATCAAAAGTTAGGAATTCCTGCTCGTTCGTTCACTGAACGTACCTGAGCCAAACTTCGGAAATTGATTCCGGGCACTCCGGGCCTCGGAATCGGGTGCCGTCAGAAACCGCGCTCTTGTAAAATTCTAAAGAAAATTAAGAAAAAATTTCCCTTGAATTTTACGGGTCTTTACATTACTCCCACCTCAGGGCTTTACGTCCCCGTAAAGATACATCAAAAACTAGGGAAACAAATGAGGGTACTGAGCACGCATCTGAGCCTCCCGCTCCCATGTGCTCTCCTGGAGATTCCCGTGCTGCCATCTAATGCGCACAAGAGGAATCGATCGCCCACGCATGACCCGCTCCTGTCGATCCTCTATCTCCACCGGGACCTCCGTGAAAGTCTCCCCATCGTCAATGTCAAGCTCCCCATGGTCAATGATGTGCGTCGGGTCATGCACGTATCTCCTCAGCTGAGACACGTGGAAGACGTCGTGCACCCGGTGCAACTGAGGTGGTAGAGCCAGGCGATAAGCCACCTCACCAATCCTGCTGAGGACCTGGAAGGGTCCGATGAAGTGCGGAGATAACTTTCTGCCTCGTCCAAATCTCCGAATACCACGTCGAGGTGAGACCCGCAAGAAGACGTGGTCGCCATCCTCGAACTCCAGTGGCCTCCGCCTCCTGTCAGCGTATGACTTCTGCCAGCTTTGAGCTGTCCTCATCTGCTCCTGGATGACCTGAACCTTCTCTGTCGTGGCCTGGACCATTTCCAGTCCCACCAGTGCTGACTCCCCTGGGTCTGTCCAGCACAAAGAAGATCTACAAGGTCGGCCATACAACGCCTCGTACGGTGCCATCCCGATGGTGGAGTGGTAGCTGTTGTTGTACGCAAACTCCACCAAGGGTAGGTGGTCCTCCCAGCTACGACCAAAGTTGAGGACACATGCGCGGAGCATGTCCTCGAGAGTCTGAATGGTCCTCTCCGTCTGACCATCCGTCTGAGGGTGAAAGACTGTGCTCAGACGTAGCTGCGTCCCAAACGCCTCCTGTAACCCCTTCCAAAGCCGGGAAGTAAAGCGAGCATCTCGATCGGAGACGATAGATGATGGCACACCGTGGAGCCGCACAATCTTCTGAACGTAGAGACGTCCCAAGCTCTCCACTGAGCCCTGCTCTCGGATGGGTAAGAAGTGTGCCGACTTGGTGAGTCAGTCAACAATCACCCAGATGGAGTCGTGACCTCTGGAAGTGCGTGGAAGTCCAGTCACGAAGTCCATAGATATGCCGTCCCACTTCCACTCCGGAACCTCCAAGGGCTGTACCAAGCCTGCTGGTACCTGATGCTCTGCCTTCACCTGCTGGCAGGTGAGGCATCGAGAAACGAACTCTGCTACAGCCTTCTTCATGCCCGGCCACCAGTGCTATCGTCTGAGATCTTCGTACATCTTCGCCACTCCAGGATGTACCGCCAAAGGAGAAGTGTGAAACTCTCTCAACACTTCCTCTCGCAAAGCGACTGGTACCGTGGTACGTCCTCTGAAAAGGATGTCGTGCTCTGCTCCAAGGGAGAAACCATCAGGTGCTTGTCCCGAGGATATCAGTACACACCATGTTTTCAGAGTGAAGACCACTGCTGCTAACTCCAGGTCATGGGTAGCGTAGTTCTGCTCATGCGACCTCAACTGACGTGATCCATAGGCGATCACTGCCCGCTCCTGCATCAGAACACATCCGAGCCCGGTCCCTGATGCATCGCAGTAGACTACGTACCCTACTCCCTCCTTAGGCAACCTCAAGATAGGTGCGCTAGTCAACCTCTGTCTCAGCTCCTGGAAGCTCTGCTGACATTTTTCTGACCACACGAAGGGTTTCCCCTTCCTCATTAACGTACGAAAAAGCTGCAAAGATTTCTCCTTTGCCGAAAAGTGAAATCTGGTCTCATCCCCTGGATGAACCACGTTACTTGCCTAATACAGTCAATCCCGTCATGATTAGTTAATTCATGGCATGGATGACGTCGTAAGGCCTCGCCGCTGCTACCAAGAGATCCAACCGTTACTCTCACCTCCAAGGGTTGAGTCACACTGTCGGAATCAGTGTGTGGTCACTGGGTTTCCTCCAGTAAGAATCTCGCAAGTGAGGGTCAAGTCAACAGTTTTTTTTTAAACCGGCACCTCTTAGTAAAAACAAACAAAAGACAAGAAAACAAAAGTCACCAAGGCAAGTGTCTTTTATTACTTCAACTTAAAGTACAAGGACACAAAGCAACACAAACTATGAAACTAGAGGCATTATAGGCAAAGGCCTCTATGCCTAGAGCTAGTCCCGCACTAGTCCACCCGTTTCCGGAGCTCCATGATCGTAAGCTTCAGCTGCCTGAAGTTGTGCTCTCCCCTGAGGTCGGGGTGGACCTCCTGGTGGTGGTGGTGGTAGAGCCTCAAAACGTCGCCCACCACCTGCTGCTCGGCCAACTCCTCTGTCTCATCCACCTCCTCCCTGCGGACCACCACAGTCGAACCTCTGCCTCTGCCTAGGTGGTTCCTCAACCGTCTGCTGCTCCTCTGCATAGCGGGTCGGGCAGTCACAAGCCATGTGGACTTTCCCGCCGCATGCATAGCACTGTCTTCCACTTGAAAGACTGGCTCCGCGCTGTGTGCCCCGCACTGCTGAGCCAGTGCCCTGAGGTCGTCTACCTGAGGGTCTGGTCTGTCTGGACCCCTGAGTCATCCGTCGACTGCCTGCTATAGATGACTCTGCCACGTGCCGCCCTGCGGTGGGTCTCGGCGCTGGTGTAGACTCAGCAAGAAATCTCTCAATCAAAAGGGCCCGCTCCAGTACTCATGTCTGAGTCGGTATGCTGAGGTAGATCAGCGATGCCCTGAGCTCGTGTCTCAAACCCCTCTCAAAGGTCCGGGCCCGGAAGAATGGGTCCCGTACCATGTCGGTCGAGTAGCGCGAGAGATCAGTAAATCTCGCCGAGTACTGAGCGACCGTCATGCTGCCCTGCCGCAGCTGAAGAAGCTCCTGGATACGCACCGCACGAAGGGTGGCTGGGACGAACTCCGAGCGGAAGAGGCTCTCAATGTCCGTCCAAAGTAGAGATGCCTCATCGTGCACCTGGAGCATCAAGCTCCACCATCGTCCTGTTGCTGCGTGTAGTAGGCTCGCAGTGAGGATCACCATGAGGTCTGCAGGTGTCCTCACTAACCTAAACACACGTACCACTGCCTCCAGCCAGTCCTCTGCTGCCTGGGGGTCCGTCTCCCCACGAAACCTGGGTGGTCGCTGGTGCTGAAACTCATGCAGTGCACTGAGGGGACGTGCATCGTCAGCGGATGGTGCTGGACGCATCGGTGGCTCGACGGGTAGAGCTACTGCCGGTACCACTGCTAACAAAGGGCCCTGCACCGAGGCCTCGTCGCTCGGTGGGCTGTCATCACACTCGACTCTCGGAACCCTAGCTGGCTGCCGTCGTGGGGCCATCCTTAAAAGGAACAGGTGCGTCATGGTCAAACAGTATACCTGGTGAGCTGACACAAAGTAATCACAAAGAAAACTTTGAAACACACACCCAATCAATGTTTTCGTGCATTAAGTCAGAAATCAGAATTCAGGGTCCTGGTGTACGGATACGTCGGCCGCCGCACCAACACTGGACTCCCTGGACTGATAACCACACTCAATACGCTAAACATTATTGCTTCATATAGAAAGATCAGAGTTCGCGGTATAACCGAACTCCTCTGGTACCAATTTGTCACGACCCGCCCTCGGGGTCCGTGCCGTGACTACCCCAAGCCCGCCTTCCATAGGCCAGGGGCTGGCGACTAGCACCAAGGCGTAAATCCCGGTAAAAAGGGAAGGCATTGCCTTTGTAAAGTAAACAAACACCACAGAGTAAGCAAGCGGAAAGTAAACACTAAGTAAAAGCAGAGTACAACTGAAAGTGCGGAAAAGGAAATGGGCCAGTATACAAACCCAAACTGAAAGTAAAGTACAACTTGAAAGGGAAAACAGCAACAGAAAAGTAAAAGCCGCTACACCGAGCTGTCCACTGGAAATACCACCTGAAGGGTGGGTGCAGATAGCTCCTCTGCTCCACGGGTCCCGCCGTCCGCTCCGTGCACGTCCCGCCCAGTGGTCTACCTCCGGGTACCGTCCCGCTCTGCAAGCCTCAGCTAAGGTCAACGCTGTCCGTTGTCTGCAACCAACACAACGTAGTGCGGGCAAAGCCCATGCAGGGGTGAGTATAAGCTACTCAGTAGGGACCCCGAGACCCCTGAAGGTCTCTCAAATCCACAAAGGATAAACCACGAAGAAAGGAACAATCACGAAGTAATAACCGACACTGCTTAGGTATATGCCCATACATATACCTAAGTCATCAATTTCAAATACGCTCCAACCTCCGATCCCAAGTACAACTCAGTCCACACAGGAAAGTAAACGTATTCCACATAGGAAAGAAAAACGTAACCCACACAAGATTGCACAACACAATCCACACAGGAAAGCAACAGGATTCAGCTCACACAGGTATACTTCTTCAAAGGACGATAAAGATGATCTCTGATCCATCTAAGTCGTCGGACCCACGAAGGATCGATAGGTAACTAACCCCCGCAAAGACCCACACAGGATCGGGCCCACACAGGACCTGTAGGCGCTGGTTCACACAGGACCGCTGAGCGCAAGGACCCACACAGGATCGGACCCACACAAGATCGGGCCCACATAGGACCTGTAGCACTGATCCACGTAGGATCGCTGAGTGCTGTAGTCGTCGTCGTCGAATCCACACAGGATCTCTATACTGTCGTCGTCGCAGTCACAGTAGCAGTAGTAGTCACAGTAACAGTCGCAGCCAGCACTAGGGTTCCCGCACACAGCAAGCTCGTTCGGAGGGTCCGCTCCACGAGCCGAGAGGCTGATACATCAACCGTCACAAAGTCCAGAGTTGATGTATCCAAAATTTCCGTATCGTCAACAGGAACTCAACGCAACAGACGGCGCGTCGATCGGATGTCCGGTCTGAGAGTTATTGGCATTTTCGTCCCCGGGGCCCGCTTGGTTTTTAAGGCAAAACCAACTCGACCGTACTCCACCTATGTCCAAAACTCGGGCGGAGTATGCCAAAAGATCCGTCTCACTAAGAGGAACACAACATAGCTGACGGCACATCAATCGGACGTCCATAGCTCAAGATATGAGCGTTTCCGCTCCGAAGGCCCGGTTGGTTTCGTGAACGAACCAAGCCGGCCGAACTCAAAGAAATCTGAAACCTTGAGTGCGATATACCGAAACGACCGTCTCGATCCAAGGATCGCGTTGCCGCAGACGGTTCGTCGAGCGGAGGTCCGTGGCTCAAGTTATGGCCAAAAGACCGAATCTGATCCGAAACGGGGGGTCCGGGTCCGGGCCGACCCGGCCGGCGGCGCGGCGGCGCGGCGTCCGCGGCGGCCTGGCGCCGCACGGAGGCAGCGTGGGGGGCAATCAATCCCCCGCTTGATTGGAAGACGGCGCAACTTTTTAGTCGCGCCTGTTTGCAAACCCCCCCCCCCCCCCCCACGTGGGGGGCTTGATTGGAAGGAAACGGGGGGGACGCCTGCCCCCCCTCAAAGGAACCGCCCCCCTCATAAAGAGGGGGGGTTTTGTGAGCTGGCCGGGGGATTAATTTCCCCCGGTTTATTGCCATCCGGCTGGCCAGCTGGCCGGCCGGTTTTCTCCAACGGGACCGGAAAATCCGGTCCCCTCTTCGGCTTCCGACGCCGGCGGCCCGGCCGCCGGTCTCCTCGTTCCGCCGCGGCCCGGAACCGGCCGCAGTGTTCGTCGTCCGGCGCGGTGCGATGGCACCGCGCCCCTCCGCCGTGCCTTGATTTCTTTCAACGCGGCGCGACGGCGTCGCGTACAAGATGTTTCTTCCATGGTGCGCGCGCGACGGTGTTGCGTAAAATAAACGCACGATTAACCGCGTGGTGCGACGGCACCACGCCACCTTGTTTCCACCCGCAAGGTAATTCAACAAGAACGATGGAGGGGGTTCGGCTGTGTTCATGCGGTCCGGCCCCCCTCACGTTAAATAAAAACACAACTTAAAATATTCAAAAGCCACACATTAGACTTGCTAGATCCACGATCAAGAATAAAATAATTAAACAAAAATCAACAACCCCTACCTTGGGTATAAGTTCGAGGCTTTTGTCAACGTTCCGCGGAAGACAACGTCGCGGAGGTCGGGCGTCGCGGTAGTCGTTCGTCAAATCCGATGACGAAGAGGTGCGTCCGATGAGATACGTCGTTGGCGAATCTTCGTATGCCGACGAAGGGAGTCCGAGGAGGAAGCGGCGTTCCCTCTCGTTGACACGGAAGACGAAGAAAAGAGGAGCGGCGTTCTTCGTCGGAACTTGAGCGTTCTTCGTCAAGTTGAGCGTTCTTCGTCAAGTTGAAGAAGAAGGAGGAGGAGTTCTCAAAAATCCTCACAAGTTGGCTAAACAAAACTAACAAAATAAAATAAGGTTCCTCCTTATTTTATTTACCAAGCCAAGGAATTCAAAACTTCAAATTTAAAAACATAACACTTAATTATTTAAACATGTCATGTGTAATTAATTAGATGTTAAGTTTACAAACATTTAAGAGGGAGAGAGGGGAGTTTAAGGGGGAAGATGAGAGGTTTAGGTTCGTGTGGGTCCCACCACACTTAATCCTCTCAAGGGAGGTTAAGTGGGTGTGGGTCCCACCCCTAACTCCCTTTGAGAGGAGTTAACCTACAAAAGTTAAATAAAAATAATTCCACAATTTTTTTATTCAACTTTATATAATTCTCCCAAAAACTAACTTTCGTCCCGCAACAAGCGCAACTTCTGAAAAGGTCTCTTTAAGCGAATATCGGTGCTGCGAGTTCATCGGTGCCCTAGGATTTCAATTCCGAGCACCGGATCAAAAGTTAGGAATTCCCGCTCATTCGTTCACTGAACGTACCCGAGCCAAACTTCGGAAATTGATTCCGGGAACTCCGGGCCTCGGAATCGGGTGCCGTCAGAAACCGCGCTCTTGTAAAATTCTAAAGAAAATTAAGAAAAAAGTTCCCTTGAATTTTACGGGTCTTTACACTAGGAGGAAGAGGAAACCAATGATGTAATTAAGGAAGAATAATACAGGATATAAATAAATTATAATTAATCTATATCCCACAAAAAATAAAAGACACATGTCACTGTGTTATTAACCATAAAATTTCTCGTTCCTACTACATAATGTCCAACTTCTAATATTAGAATTAGAAGGAATATTCCCAAATACCATTTTATTGTTCCATTTTTTATAAATATGAAGGTCATATTTATAACCTCTAACAAAAATTATGTAATTATATGTTCACCTATTACCAAAAATATACCTGAACCCATCATAAAATCATCTGACACAATATTTATTATCCATAGTCCAACCACAATTAGTAAAATACAATGAATCTCTATAATCAATTAAACAAATCAATAACAAACCTCTCACTTAATTTCTGATAGATAAACTATTCGACTTAGAAGGTATGTGCATCAGGTGAGGGAAAGACCAACCTAAGGGTGATTCACGACCTAGAAGGGGATGCTCGACCCGAGAATAAAGAGGGGAGCGAATTCTAAACGACTGAACCAGGATGGTTGGGGATATTTCTCATTGACCGGAGGAGGAGAAGAGGAATCGGGTGAACGAAATACGGGGGAAGGTAAAGGGAACTATGGGGGGGGGCGTTGATTCCCAAATAGTGAGTGGGTGGAGTAGGGTGAGGTGAAATAAATCACCTCTCAATAACAACAGTTATTTAAATTCTGTTGTTATTGATATCATATTCTAATGGTTTATTCAAACCCATGGGTATACCCAATCCCGAATCAGGCTATACAAATAGTTTATAAAAATTTGGGTATAACTCCATTGTGTTAGACCCTCTTTCTAGTTGTGTATTTATAGAAGACTATCAAGAAATATTAATAGGCCATGTCCTGTTGATTCTTTATTCGTGAGATAACATCCCACCAGCTCTTTGTGGAGTCACACAACACATAAGACATGATCATGACTATCATTTTACAAGGCATCTAAGTATTGTCAAATAAAGAAAAAATTTACTCCAACCATGATTACGTAGCATGTGGTCCTCCATCGCATGAAAAAGTATGTAGATGCAGTTGTTGGAATACTCACATCATTTCTTCCATAGACCCGGTAAGCTATGGAACTCCTTAGATGGTCTGTTTGAGCCTCTAAAATCCTTACCATAACTATTCTTCATCACCTGAATCAAGTATTATAGATGGTGACGTGATTATCACATCTAAAGGATCCAGTGGTAGCCCATGGAATACCACCTCTAGAGTGTGATTATTTCCACTCTCCTGGCATACAGATCGAGGATTTAGTTGCCAAATTACTCTCCAAGGTTAATCACATTTCTTAGTTTGGTGTCTTTGTCTTGTTTTTCCATTCAGGAGTGCCTAAACAAAATAAGAAAAGTTCTTCAAATGTTACCAAAAGCGGTGTACACTATGTGAAAAAACCATAAACAACATGTACTCTTATGTCTATATATGGTTGTGTAGTTTTTTCGACCTGGGACCATATCAACCCCATGTAAGAGTTATGTTAGTCACATAAATGGCATATAATCAAGTCTACCCTAATTGTCATGTACTCCCATGTGACCAGATTCACACGGGTTCTGCCTGATTAATCCCACACAACATGTATCGAATGTTCAAGGCCATATACTTGAAAACCCCACCATCTAGTGTTCCTTCATACACAACTAGACACACGGTCCCGTAACACATGTTGTATACCATGATTATATGGTGTGTAACTAATAAATAAATATTATTTCCCCGGATAGTAAGAAAGTATAATGTGTTAGGACAAAAGGCATGCTGTGAAAATTGGGTTATTTTGAATATAAACTCCATATTTCCTAAAAAACCCATGTCCTTCTACAAAAAAAACTTGTGGTATAAAAAATTTATATCCTTGGGGGCCCATACTCCCCAAAAATCAATGCTTGGAACCCAAAAATATCATATCACAATAAAATTCTATACAATATCTTGAAAAATGAGGCACAAATTATGATCCTAGAGGTGCCATACATCTCAGAGATAACAGTTTGGTGACCATCCAATTTGAACCTTAGCACGTATCAATACACCTATCACAATATCATGTATATATATCATTGAACCTATCACAACAACATGCATATCTATGATGTCATCTATCAAAACAACATGAAATCTGTAATTCTCATAAAAGGCCTAGAAAGAATTCATGGAAAATAATTTTGAAAAGGTTCTTATATAATGAATGAGATGTCATTACCTCATCTAATCATGTAACAATAATATATAACCACAATGATATCAATAATAATAGAAAAAAGAAAGTCTGTCACCCAGTGGTGAAATCGAATTAAATGTAACAACATAAAATAAAAAATCATAAATCAATTTGATGCAATTTGGATATTCCTTATATGCGGGGTAGCTACCCTTGGGCACAATTTATTAACAAAATCCATTTCCTTTTTATATTTTTATAATTTCTAGAATATTAAAGAAAACTAAAAAAATAAACATCATTTAAAACAACATTGTAATTTCATGAATCCGAATTCCACTTTAAGGTGCCCCATACACTGTTGGACACATGGCCTCAAGCACATTTCAAAAAATTCCAGAGACTACCAACTAGCAGAGAGGGCCTATAAATGATATTGGGGAAGCTAAAATCTCATTTTCAGTGTGTAACACAAAGGAAAATTAATAAAAAATAGTGGAATAAGTAAATACCAATAGTTTAAGTTGGAAATAGAAGACTGATAATAGAGATAACAATATAAAATAACATACAATAGATGATTCTTCATGTCACATGTTCTGCGAAAGAAACCAAAGGTTGATACATTGCAATCAAGTACAAGATAAAATACTAAGGTATAGAAATAGAAATAAAAAATCATTATCATATCATTCCTCGAGTTGGTCCCATTTTATCCTACTTCTAAAAATCATGTCAAGTACCTTTAAATGGGTTCTTAACCTTATCGAGACATGCAAATACATAATATATTTGGGCCCAAAAAATATGAGTCAACCATTGTGTGAGCCTAAATCCTTGTAGACAAGAACCCAATATCTATACCAATCTGTCTATGAATATATTTTCAATAGGTAGTATGAAAAATTTAAAGACCTGCACTAGGAAATACTCAAATGTTAACAATCCTACATGTACTAATTTTCAATTATTCAATTCAAGTTCATTAGACAATTAAATGGTATTTAATTACAATGATATTTGGATTTTTCCTTGGCCTATCAATCCCCCGTATAATGTAATAACTACTAATGTCTCGAAAGACCATATAAATAGATATATGCGAAGATAGAATCATTTTTTATGCATTGGATTTACAGAAGCATTTCAAGTCATCCATTTCAATATTAATTTCAATTCCTCACCCTCAGGGAAAGAAGAAACCTCGCCCATAGGCATAGAAAAACCTCACCCATAGGCATATAAAAACCTCGAAAACTGGCATTTCATCAATTAATCAGGGTCAAGCCTAGTATATAATCATTTCATCATGTTTTATGGAAAAATCGAGTATATATTCATTTTATCATTAAAATAACACATATAATTTACACTGTAACATGTTTAATAAAAATAAAAACTCATGGGGAAATCAAACATGTGACAATACTTTTCATGTAATAAAACTATTATAAGGGTAAGAATTTTTAAACTCACATTGTCATTATAAATCTCACAATCCCTTCAAGTGAATTAAACTTTCACAATGATGAAAAAATTATTTATCCCATGTGGGAAATTCGTATCACAAGCCTGAAAGATGATTTAAACTATGATAAGGCATAATAAATTATTTATCTTATATTGGAAAACATTCAATTAACCTATTTCATTCTTAATGACTATTAAAAGGGAAATAAATTCATCCCCTTAGGAATCCTAGGCCAAATGGCTAAACATTGGTTATCTGAGGGAAATACACTAATGGATGACCCTCAATGACAACATGAGACCTCAAACATGCTTTAATATAAATGATTAATTACATAATTAACATTAGAAAATAACCTAGGGGAATTTCATTCATGGAGACACCATAAACTTGGTTGTACAACACTTCAATGCATATAAACAACATGAAAATTCAAGAAATTCACAAGAACACCTACCTTGTAGTTGAACAACTACCCTCATCTTGTGTTGGACTATATTTCGACTTATAAATGGGTAGATCTAAAAATCTGGTATAAAATTTCAACAGTCGATAACTAGTGAAATAGAAAAAATCATGAATAACAGATCACAAAGGGATGGAGTGCATACTGATTCAGTTCCAATACATTTGAAAATTATTGAATCAGAGTTCAGATAGGGAATTGGGAGAGAAATCACTTTTCAGTGCCATTGTTCTAGTGTAACTAGCTGAGGTTCTATCTAGAAATGAGAAAATATGTCTACATCTCATTTTTTGAAATTTTACAAAATACATGGCGTGTACTAGGAATATGCATGATGTTTATTTTCTATTTTTATTCCTTTCATCAAATTCATTTATAATTCATAAAAAGGCCTTATTACATCGATACAAAACATGTAGTGGGATTACATAGAGTGTATGGCTTAGTGATGTAGTGTAACAGTCCCGCATTCAGCCCTTAACCTTTATTTTGAACAGTTTTTTATATACAATCTGAAAATAAAAGATCTATAAATAAAAATAATAATTAGATTCTTACGTGTTCAATTCATATTATGTGAATATATACTTAAATCATTGATGGTTTGTGTATATATCACATGTTTTCAAATAAATATGGTTTGTCAACAACTTTATAGAAAAAATAAAATATCTTACTCTAGCTCATGAGTTAAAAATTTATATTATTGAGGATATAAATCTATAAATTCACAGTCAATCACATTGTAAATTTTTAGTAGAATATATCCATTCCCATTAATATATATATAACTATTTATAAAAAATACATCTCTAGTTGAGGTAGAGTTAGGACATGTTAACTAACCAAAATTTTAATCAATTTATGGAAATATTATAAACAATTATTTGTGAATTTAAAATTAAATCCCCTTCATGTTAACATTTTAAGTGGATTATAAATCTATTATCTTTTTTTCAAAATTCTTAAGTACTAAAATTATAATCGAATGAATATATTAATATCAATAATATTTTTAATATGTGGTCACTCTTATATATCGTTGGTCTTGTAAATATCAACCAAGATTCCATCATTTGTTACAATATTCGCTAAAAATGCAAATTGTTTTAACGATAACATATATTTAAAAAATCTATCAAATATATTATCCTTCCTCATAGATTTAAATATAACCCTTAAATGATATTCATTCACTATAATAATTTTAGAATATTTTCAATATCTTCAATAAATACAACAAACAATTTGAACAAGTATACAATAAAGAACTTATTCACCAAATCCATAAATATTGTAGGGGAATTTTTTTATCGAAATGGAATAATAAGAGTCTATTAATTACCATATATTTTTATGTATGCAAGTCATTGTAATATCATATACCTTCACACTAAAATAATGATTCCTTAATCAAAGGTTAATCATTGAGAAAAATTGAGTCTCTAAATGTGGGTTGAAAAAATTATCAATAATTTGAAGGATTTTTTATCTTAATTATGATCCCATTAAGCTATATATAGTGAATTCATAGAAAAAATGATCCACAGTCCTTTTTAAAAAAGATAAAATGGTATATCCAAGGATACACCCTATAATGAATAAACCCCTTCCTCAAATGATCATGAAGTTTATTGTATGATTACTCTAGCTCTATATATTCCATTATATACGGGGTCTGTGATATGATATTTGATCAAGTTATGAGATTATTTTTTAACTATACATATCTTTTTTTGGGAATTTCTAGGTAAATATTTATGAAATAAATCAATTTAATCCTTATTTAAAGGTACATCTTCAATATTTATAATTTATCATTTTTATCATTCTTCACTAATAATTTTCATAAACACGGAAATAGTAGGGGGTTATTTATAATAATTAGTCTATGATATTTACCCATTAAATATTGATATTGGATATAAATTCATGATAATTGAAAAATATTTACATATACCATTGTTCTAGTTAGTATACATTGACAACAAATCCATCCCATGTAGTATGTGAGATTTCACCATTGCAATGACGTGCATGTCTGTAATGATATTTCAATCACAAGAGTAGATAAGAGAATCCATATATACTTTTTATTATTTAAAATTTCTTCTAGTAGATTTAATTTATAACTATATTAGAAAAATTATAGTTTTTACAATGATTCAATTTGAAAATTTGAATCACCTACATATGGCGTAGAGCTAGATTCAAATAATATGTTTATATATTTGAGGGTATGAGGATAGTAACTACCACAACATCATTCAGATCCACTACTTCACTTTTCATGACTATGAATGCATGGACATTCATGCATGGCCTATGTAGAGGATTATTTTAGTTAGTCAGTATTATCTTTTGATTTGGGAACAGTTTTAGTGAAGTGTCCATTATCCTCACGATGAAAATATTACTTGGATGGTTTTTATTCATCATATTCCCATTTTTCACTAGAATCAATATGTTGAGTCCTAACATAAACTTTATAGTTTAATGTTATTTGGATACCTCTTCCACACTTGTTGGAAATTCCACAAAATTGTAAAAAATTCTCCAAATTCTTTTTCCATCATTTTTTATACAGGGTATGTTGTATTTTATTCTAATTTGGATTATTTTCAAAAAAAAATCAACATCTTTCCATTCAGGTTAGTCTATAAATGTGTAAAATAGTGATCATAAAACACCATTTATAATTTTAGGTAAAATAATATTATATATTATAAATCCAAAAATATAATATTAATAATTCTTTTTGTATATTTGGTCTCATTTTACTTATGAAACAGTCGAGAGTCCCATCATAATCAATATAAAAGATAAAATCATATTATGAAATCACTGAATGGGTTTTCTTTGAATATCCCCCTGATCCATTATATATTTGAATCAAATCATGTAATTCTTTCTCTATCCTGTTTTGGAGGGTATGAAACTTAATTATTGAAAAAGGGGTTTTTGAAAATGTCATATTTTATGGCTTCCAAATCATCCATGAACATAATGTTCATTGTCACTGGTTACCACATGTCAACTCCTCTCTCTAAGAGTAAAATTCCAATATAAGTTTGACATTCATATAACAATGATGTATTGAAAATATCATTCTTATAATTTAGATCCATATTTTTTTGATCCATGGATCATAGGTTCCACTAAAAATAGGATGTTGTTGACCATGATCTATTCAACAACCTTTTATTCCTTCATTACTAAATATTGTTTCTACACATGGTTTAGGTTGTTATTAATGACCTGAGAAAACAAATTCATCATCATTATCATGTGTTCAACTCCATATCCCCTATTATTAGGTTCATAATTACATTTCCCATTGCATCATTTTCTTACAAGATTCCTTCTATTTACGACCATTTTTCAGGAAGAACAAGACCTAATATGTTAATTTTTTTCCATTATGAATCTTATAACAACAATTCTAAAGGAAATACTAATATAAAAATTTCTAAATTCATGGTTCTAGAATGATATACATAAATATTGATATGTGTATGTTATTTAGATATCCTTTATAATGGATTTTAAAAATCATGTGATTAAAAAATGAATATCCACCAATAGTGTCAATTCAGTTGCACGGAAGGTGACAATTCACCATTAAACAAAATAATGACTATTATACACATAGATATCTTTTTTTATGATAATAACCCAAATATATATCTATTCAAAAACCACCTCCTATTGTATTATCAAAACATAAGGATTAATTTCATGAAAACAATTTTATTTGTACTTCACCAAAATATAAATAACTTTTCATATATTTGGATTTATCCATAGGTTTCTTACGAGTATTAATTTCAAAAAAACCATACCTTACTTTTAATACCATCTTTGGATTCTTACATTTTTAATACATGACCATTAATATAACTTTTTAACAAATTTTAAATTATGAACTTCATAGGATTATTTTTGTTCTTATGTCTTATAAACAAGGTGCACAATATTTGAACTACAAAAAAACATAAAAATAAACAACACTGATTTTTTTGAATAATTCATTATTAATCCTTCCTAGTTCTCTCAATTTCATGTAATTTCTTGGTGAAATATATAAATAAAATTTGTGATAATAAATCATAAAAAAGATAAAATAATGGAAGTGGAAAATATATTATCAAAATAAATTATGAAGGAGGCATAAAGTGGGAAAATATCTAAAATTACACTTAACATGAAAATATGGATGGAGCATAAAAATGAAACATTAATATAACTATCACTAGGTCTCATCACATAGGTGTTAGAAACATAATTACAAGGTTATTTACCATGGTATTTGAAATCATACTATATATATGTGTTAATTCATTACCCATTTAATTAAGGAAATATTCATAATAATCATTTATATAAATTAATTAATTTTAAGAACATTGATCATAATAAATATTTTCATCAATATCATAAGGATAGTGAGTAAAAGGATTTAAATATAATCATTAAGTAAAAAAGTACTTAAACACATGAACATTACATTAATTTAACCCACAAAAATGAAATTTGGGTTTCATAAATTGAAATACACAATAAATTAATTAATGTTAAATATAAATTAATAAGCATGGATAAGTAAGTAGTTGGGTATTGCCAATATAATAATATTTTATATATAAGTGAGAAATTAAATATATAAATTTGGTAGCTTGCTGATATAAAATATTGATTTAGGAAACGGTGTAATGGGGGGGGAATATTTTTCCAATTAACTAAACACTATTTTAGAAATAATGGGATAATATAAAATGTTATGAAAGATAATAAATTCAACACATAGAAAATAAACCATATAAGCACTACATTAATGGAATGGAGGATGTCGTGAATTCCATTACCTTTTAGTGTGGATTCCTACAACACGAGTATGCATCCATAAGAACATCACTTAACCTTAGAGGGATAATTTGGGAGATTTGAAGTACCTTAAAATCATGTATAATTAAATTGTACTGTATGGTACTAGCAATATTGGTATTTATATATTGTAAAAGAAGCTGAATTATTTAATAAATTCTATATAATGTTATCCGAATTGTAGGAAGTAGAAAACAAAAACACCAACAAATTATCTATGGTGTTTATCATAGTGTATATAATCTATTTTATTTTTAATAATATTTTAAAATATTAAAAATTAAATACAATTTTAATTTTACATATGACATTGAAAAATAAAATTTACTAAACAAAATAGTTTTAAAAAAAATTATTTCTATTTTAGTTATTGGAAGGTCATTTATAGGTTTGGAAAAATGTTTAATAGCATTAAAATACAGAATATTAATACAATAATATTCTGTTGACTTTGTTTATATATAATTAATTATTATAACATTATTACTTATATATTACTTATTAAAACATGTTGAAAACCCACAAACCATATTTATACTATTAACTGAAAAATAAAATATCTTAGAAAATTTTAAAAATTCCTCCCCACCCAAATTTTGGTATGATTATTCCAAATATATTTTTAAATTTACAATTGTTTTTTAATAAATATGATAATTTAATATTTACAATGAAAAGTTCTTATATAATGATAAAACAACATGTTTTACAGCATCACCATCATTCAAATATATATAAAACTTTCTTATGACACTATAAAATAATATTATCATTATTATTAAAAACAAGATTTTATTATAATAAAATTTTAATAAAATAACATTCTTTATAAAACAAAAATTATAACACTGTATATATTTATGTAAAAATAAAATTATGTTTTATTTGTATTCAAACAACTATTTATCAAATTCAACTTCTATTAATGTGTATTTTATTTTGTAAATTAATATTTATAATGTAACAAAAATATAACTATTTCATTTATACAATGTAAATTACACTTGTATGATTCTACATTCTAGATATATCGCTCTCTATTACCCCCAACATATTCTTTATGGGCAAGGTGTGTGAATGGAGTACATTAATGTGGTTTCTCAACTAACAATGACCTAGTGGTGATATCTACTGACTTGAACTTTTCCCATGGTCTGTTCCTCTTCATCCTTATATCATGAATTTGTTCTTGTTCTTAATCAGGTTAAAATCCATGTGACACCACATCTATTTATCTATTGATTCGATAAATGTCCATAAAAATGCATGACTAGAAAAGATCAGTCAATTATTTCTCCATTCTACATCATCAATCAGTATTCAATTCTCTATATAAACAAAAGTTATAATAGTTATTTTATAACCAATAGTTATAGTTTTCAATGGTCATGGTGACTAATTTCCATATCCCAATATTAAAATTTATAATATCATCATATATATATATATATTACATCAGAAATAAATATTCACTACTTCATTCCCAATGTTTTTTATAATTCCATTGATAATGTCTATTATATTAATAATATTTCTTTATCATTTAACAATTTTCATGGGAGATATAATATTTTTGGGAGTGTAATATTCTATGGAGTACACCATTGCTTGGTAAATATTTTTTGGATTTTATATCCATTTATTATTCCTAGATTTATTAATCGGGATTATTACTTGACATGTTATATTTTATTATATTTTTGTAATAGGATTTAAATGTAAATCCTTTGTGAAATATAATAAACTATTCATTATAAAAATGTGTTATTTTATTAATCATAAATTAAATTTTTGTCTATTATATCCATGCTCAATCACTTCTATGGAATCATATACTTTTTTTCTCCTTCTTAATCATGTTTCCATCACAAATCTCATACCCTATACAAGGAGTCTTCCTTTATTGTTGTTCATTTTCAAAAATCACCATTCATAGAGACCCGTCATGACCATTTTTCCTCTACCACTTTTTTATTAGACCGATGCATTGATAATTGTGATGGTATTACTATTATAATTTTTTATTTTCGTATTGATATCCTTTATATATCCCTAGTTATATTTTGTATTGTCTACCATTTTATAGTTTCCCCATCGTATTATCTCATCCATAATTAAGTGACTGTTCATATATGGATTCCAGTTTTGATGGACTGAAATAAATTTTCTTATATATAATATATATCTTCTCCGTGAATCCTTTGTTGGTGAACTATAGGAAATTGGGTGGTAGGATTTCACATGTATAACACTTTAAGAGCACATAAACCTCTACATAATGCCCTTATTCCTACTCATAGTGTCTATTCCATTGGTTATTTACATAGATCTAAATATATATTTGATGATAAGATGGGTTGTATAGATATTCAATTTATGGTCCTCATTATAAAAAAGAAGAAAAAATACCATCAGTCACCTTCTATCAAAAATTTGACTTAACTATGCGTATTCTAAACAAATAATAGGAATATAGACTTATCCTATTAAACATATAATTTTTAAGGTCTCTCATTATTCAATACCCTTTTAATAATACATTTATACTCTTCTTGAATGCAAGGTGAATAAAAAATCCAAAAAAATATAAATATTTATAGAATGAAATAAAATTCAATCATATCACTATTATAGAATATAAATAACTAAATCATAAATCATGTCTCATATACACATTTTTGGTAAATATATTGGTCAAAATATTCATTTATGATACCCAGATACTGATCAAAGATGGGTTTTAAAGAGGATTAATTATTTTATGGACTCTATTATATCCTCTGATCACATTTTAAAATCAAAGTGTCTATCAAAACACTCTACGATCTCCACCAAAGTTTTGAAAAAATATAGGCCAATAAATATAATTAAATGTTAGTTAGACTAATTATCATTAATCCAAATCCACTTCCATGTATTTTTAGATGAAAAATGCAAATTATTATGTATATCTCATAGTAAAAAAGAGGGTTCACGTACTCTATGAATTCCATGGTTGAGATAAAAAATATCATGGAATTTGAAAAACTTATTGACATGTGATTTTTTGAGACAAATAAACTTGTTAAATGATTAATAAATGTTAATACAGGACCTTGTGTGTCATTGATTTGTGTTTGGATAATGTCTAAGGAATTTCAAGCATCCCCAAATAAGTTTTATTACACCTGAAAAAACCACTTTCAAACCACGATAATTGCATTCTATCACTATGTGAGGACAATTTCTAGTCATAGAACTTGAATTTTCTAAATACCAGATTCCTAGATATGTAATAAATGTTATGGTGAATATCTCTTGGGATGGTCCCAGGTAAGGGAAAACATCATATACAATATAAATAATTGATACTCTGTAATGATGTTCTCATAATGTGGTATTATCTCCATGATTATAACCTTCTAGATATCATCAACTTGGATAAGATTATTTCAATTTTAGAAAAAATATTATTGACTACTAGTGTGATGATACATTTATTTCTTATTAAAAACAAAAAAACATTTCTGGCATGATCTTCCATGTTGAAAGAAATCTCTAGAAATATCCCAAATTCACTAGATCAATGAATTAAATAAGAACTATATGTATTATAATATATATAACAAATAAAAGATTATTTATAAGAATATAAATATTTTAATAGATATTTTTACTTTCATTAATGTCATTAATTACTTTTATCCAATATTTTATGATAAATTTTAGTAGGTTCTTTTAGAATTTGTGTCAACTGAATAGGGAGGCTATCATTGAATGGACACCAATGATCCCTTCTTCAACAATATACCAACATCCATAAATAATGAAATGAATGAGTTCCATGAATTTGATCATGATTAAATGTGGATAATTATTTCCAACAAGATAATAAATCTTGATAGTGATTCACGTGCGGATGGTTTCCCTTGTTTATTATATGTAATGGTATTTGATATCATCAAAGAGGAAAAGACCATATCAATTATCAACGAATTATATGATGGAAACATTTCTACAGACATCAATGTAACCCCCTTTTCCTTATTCAAATATTGATACATCCGTTACTATTTGATTATTATTAAATATAGATCATTTTAAAAATTTCTTTTAATGTTTTTTCTATGATATACAATGATATGATCTGAAAAGATATTCCTTAGATTATATTACTGCAGAAGAATTGTTTTGTTAAAAAATATATCAATGTTTTAATTTCTATGTTGATTAAAATGATCAATTAAATAAAAAAATTAATAATATATAACATCACGGTGAAGGTTGAAATCGAGTAAACATATGTTATTGTTCATATGTGTTTTATTTTCAAAATCATATTGCTCTAGGGATTATGAGAGTGATTATACAATAATTTATTATTTATTTTTTACACTTCAATGATCTTAATGTTTTTGGTGGGCATAAAATTTGGTTTCATTAAATCATCCAGAAAAATCCTTTAAAAAAATATAATATATCCCTCATTGTTTTTAATATAACAAGATTATCTTTGAATGAATATGGATAACGCAGTTTACATAACCTGATTTCATTAATAAAAAGGTATGCAAATAACCCTTGGTATGTCCCCTTTTTCCAAATGTCATATTGTATCTCCTTAATGAATGTCATAACATTATAAGTGGGTTTAAATAACTCATCTCATAGAATGAAAAAAAGATTGGATAATGGGTTAGAAACCTCAATATAAATGTTTACTTATTTATAATTATCATTCCTAGATAAACTACTATTATTGTTGATATTATTGAAATTTATCAAGGAACTGTCCACATGGATTATCAAACATTACCTCCATCTTATGTATGTTTTATTATTATGTACATTAATAAAAATGTTCAAATAATCACATGAAGAATGGTCAAATATAAAAGAATTATTATTTAAATGGGTGAATGAATTATACTACTTATCTTAATATTAGCATCTATTACCACTAATAGAGTCCCACTAGGTTTCCTAATCTAGATTTGAATTTCCATTAAGCAATTTATTGGGGAAACACATTTTGACATAAAATACCATTTTAATTTCCTCAGGAATCTAGTGAAAAATATTTAAAATGGAGTGATCATGATCAGAAACCTTGAAATACCCCAAATATTTAGGCATTCCATTCATGTAATGTATTTCATTACTGGAAAATACATGTTGAATAATTACATGTTGGATGAACATTGAATTATACCATATATTATTTGAATCATCCAAAAAATTTCATTTCCATATCATGGGGATTACAAGGACCCCTTAAACTACTACATCAGCACTCCCATAGGGTGATCTGGTGCAATGATAACTTATTCTTGAAATGTAAATGGAAATGTAACACACTATTCTTCCATCACCACTACACTTCCAACAATTATTTCAAGATGTCTAAATCCTTTAAAGGTTTCACGGATTATCTTCTCATGCCATTGACATAAATTTATCCTTGATAGTATATTACAGGTTGAGTATGATAGTAGATATTGGTTCAATATATCCATTTTTTGTTTTTAGCGACTCAACCTAGAAAAATGGATATGGTGTCTACTAAAAATTGCATTGTCCTGGGTACAAGGAATAAAATCCCCGTTGGCTGAAGAGTTTAATATTTTTGGTAATGAAAATACATAAATGAGTCCTTTATTACAAATGAAATTAATACTTATAACATAATTGTTTCTTTATTTATAAATAAATAAAATTTATGATAACATTAATAAATATATAAAATGCAAACATATATTTCATTGTATGATTTAATGATTCTTAGGAAATAAAAATAATAACCATGTACTCAGATGCTCAGTAAAAGGAAAATATAGTGGAATAAAAAATTATTTAATGAGATTAGTCAATATAGAATGTTAAATAACATAACACCCATGCTATTTATTTAATAAACTAAAGATAAGTACATAAAAAATATTGAAAGGAAATAACCGGAAACACATGCCATTAAAATAACTAGATAAGGTAATATAAATGTGGAAAGGTATGATATTGTCTCAAATTCCATCTATTTAACTTAAAATGAAATGTATCCATAGATATGTTGATACAAAATCTCATGGATGAATAATAACTGAAACTAATATGAGGGAAATACTTATTATTGGAGGCCATGTTTCCTTAGTACATAAAGACATTTCCATCATGTCCTTTCAGAATATAGTTTATCTTCTTGTGTATACGAAAATATAATTTATGAAACTGATTATTCTATTGAGACTACACATGCATTAAGGATTTTTCATTAACCAGTCCTCAACCAATATTTATTACATTAAACGGTCCACCACCCATGTCTTACTAATCCAAATAATCCCTCATATCGAATAAACAATATACCTTATCAAATATATGCATTAAATAATGTATATAGATTTCTCAAAATTTCCCCACACAATCAATTAACATTCAATGTAAACAATGTCATAAAATTGGTATATGGGTCAGGAAGTGAATATATCTCTTATAGATGATGTAGATAGTGTGGGGAAATCTGATGCTCAATAATCATAGGAAATTGGATATATAAATGGGAATAAAGGGAATCAAATAAGTGAATGTGAATAATATCCTCGTCAAAATCAAATAGAAAATATAAAAATTACATTTAAGGATTGCATTAAAACATCATACCCCAAGTTGATTAAAATAAAGGGTTGTTGATGTTTAATGAATAAAAACATTATAAAAAGTTCATTGAAAACATTTTGATGAAATTATCCTTTTATTATGAAAATCTTTTTCTATCAAAATCACTTTGTAAAATATTTTCATTGAAAAGTAATATTTTAAACACACATAGATTGATTCATCAAATTGACAAAGGATAAATCTATTCAAGACATTTGAGGAAAAATTAGAACTACTTTTTGCATTTTTAATGGTTTAAATTTGCCTTATATGGAAGGTAAAAAATTCCTTTAGAAACATTAGTAAAAGAAAAGAAACTAAAATTTTATATACTAAATAATTTTAAATCAATTATTTTGAAATCAATTGAATAATACATGGGTTTTATAAGAAAACATATTATTTGACTAAAGGGAGAAACAATGTTGGTTTTTCAGAAAAACATTTTCTAATATATTTTGAGTACCATAGAGTGGGAAAATGATACAAATAATTGAAAATTGAATTTATTAAACACAAGAGATTAAAATTAAACGTTTAATTTAAAAGTATTAATATAATTTCCTATAATGTAAATACCAATGAATTATCATGGATGTTATTTTTGAGTTAAAAAATCATTAAACACTCCAAAGTGTCCCATGCTTATTTGAGGTATTTTAAACAAAAAAACTAAAGAAGAAATCATATTAAATGAAAGTTTTTAATAACATGATGATAAATCATTTAATTATATAACATATAAATATGGGTATATTATTCACCACACAAAATATTATTGTGGTTAACAATGAATTTATCTCAAAAATGTAAAAGGTGTGATGAAAATACATCACATGGATTTTTTTGGGGTAAACATCCATTAACTTCTTGTATAATAATTTTCTTTAATTTTATAATTTATTGTGAAATTTCTCATGATTATAATTAATTTTTATTCAATTTTTACTTTCATTTATACAACTACTTAAAACAAATATGTTTACATGAGGTGTCTTGACCAAATTCGGTTTATTTTTCAAAAATAACTTTAGTATGTAAACTATGGTCAAATGGTTCATTATATAACATATATCAAATAATTATAATGTCATAATTATCATATTTATAGATTAATTATACTTTTAGTGTGAATTATTATTTATGGTATAAAAAATGAATCCACATTATGTTCATTGAGATGGTAGATCATACATACACAAGAGTAATGTTCTTATTTTTCATTAATCGTTATAGAATGAATGTAAGTAACACCATATCATTAAATAATAATAATTATATCATATGTATTATATTATTTAATCATATATAAATTTATATTTAATTATTTTTAAGAAAATGAATCACATTATGTCGAGGAGGTGGTTGTCCACACATCCATAAATAATGTTATCACTTTTTAAGTGTGTGAAAGGGTAATAATGAAAATGGTATATATTGTATTTCTAAAAAAGAAATTATTTCCTGAATATAAAATAGATCCCGTATTTTTAATATATTTTTTTAATTAGGAAAATATTTTATACATTAACTAGATAGGTTGATTGAATCACATCAATTTGAGGGGGTGGCAGTCCATACTTTCTTAATTGATGTAATCATATTAACTTAGAATAGAAATTATTAGTGGGATGTTTAATAAAAAAATTATAGAAGTCTAAATAAATAATAAATTTCACATATAAACATATTTTTCATTATTATGGAAACCATGAGGGGTGGTATATGGGAAAAATGGCAAATCATCATTTCACGAGACAGTAGTTTTCCACACAGAGATACAATATGTCTATTACCCATTCGATGGATTTGTGTATTTCTGAATGTAAAACACTTACTAAACCTACATAAAAGTATATATAAGATACTTTTATCATCATATAATAATTATTTAAAAACATTTATTTGTTTTATATGCAAATGAATGAAAATAGGTTATTGGAAAATGTTACCTTAAAAATCAGGTAACTGTTATTGGTGTATACCAAAGGGATTTCTTGGAAGGATTTATTACAAAAGGGGGTTTAATGGTAGAGGGTATGGATTTTTGGGAGCAATATTAGTATATATTTTCCAAAAATAAGTTTTATTAGAGGTGTGAGAAATGGGGAGAGGTGATGGCCTTTTATAAATGCAGAAAATGACTCAATTTGTATTTTTAAAAAGAAGTTCAGTGTACCCATGTTTTTAGTTAAAATAAATTGAGAAATAAAAAAACACAATAATTTAAGTTTCATAGAATATTAATTCCCATAAAATTGGTGTTCAAAATGTGTATAGGTCCTTTTTCCCAAAATGTAATGTTTTGTGCTTTATTATGAATAATTTTTCCTTAATAATTTTAATTACTTTTAATTACTTTTACTAATATTTTTCGTCAAAGAAAAATTTAGTTCTATTTGATATTCTAAATTATTCAGATAAAAACATGGAATAAAATTTACCAAATTCCAATCAAATATGTGAACAAATTTTATTTAATTTAAAACCCACATGCAGGATGACAATATAGATTTTTAATGTAGAAACACATGAAATATTGCAATGTTTTAATACAAATTTTCAATGAGGAATTTATTCCAATGAATTAATTTATATTAATTGAAAAAAATATTATTTAATTAAACTTTAAAACCATTTTAACATATAATTTATCTTTAAAATAAATAATATGAAGTATATGCTTTGACATAAAAATCAGTATTGTTAATTTTTTTAATAAAAATGAAATGTTTCATAGAAATATTAAAAATTAACCCAATCATAATTACAATGTTATTATTACAATGATTAGGTTTATTTTAAATTATTAGATCAATTAAATATTAAAAATTTATATTTAATATGGGTTCTCCATTATATGGTGGTAAAATTTCAATTTTAATAATATAGTTTTTTATTTGCAAAATAGAGTTTGTTCTGATATTAAATATATCAAACCTAATAAATGAACATAAAAAATATTTTATTTAATATATATATATATATATTTAGTTAATATCTCACACTAATTGAAAATAATTTAATATCTTATCATAAATCAACATTTTTAGAATAAAAATAGTTTTCTATTAATATATTCACTTTATATTCAATTTATTCTTAAAATAATTTCAAATTAATTTAAAAAAAATTAATTAATTATATATATTCATAAATCATAACTGGAATAATTTTTTATTACTATTCATAACAACTAATTTGATGTGTAGTTTATATCTCATTGTATTTTAATAATATAATAATGTTCGATAAAACTCGTTCTTGTTTGTTACCAATCCATCGAGAAAGGTTAGTATTGTTTTTAATGCATGCCAACATGGTGTTTAATTAATTGAAATATATATGCTCTATTTTAAATATAAATTATTTTATAAGAACTAAATATATTGTGTTATCTTAAGCGGTTTATGTCGGGTGTTATACAAATTATCGAATACAAGGTTCTTACATTAGATTTCTGGGGCGTCACATTCTACCCAACTATTTAAATTGTATCCTCGCAATTTAAACTTGATTATGATTATATTTTTGAGTTATTACTATGTTAGACATCCTACATCATGATAAGGATTCATAATTCAACCCCTATAAATAAGAGAATAAAATGTATAAAGGTTACATGGAATACCATGTAACTAGTTTTCTACGTAGAATTTCATTAGTAGAAAGTAAGGATACATAGTTGTATTAAATAAATATATAATTAAAGGGATTGATTTAGGTCAGCCATAAAAATTAAATTATTGATCAATATAATTTTTAGGGCTTCAAATACCTAATGATTCAATTATTTATAAGAACATCGGTTGTGAAAAAAATAAGGTATCAGGGAATCATTTTCTGATCATATTCCTAATTTTGCATTATCATTTTACTGTATACGAATATAAGGTAATATAATTACATAAATTTTTTTCTATGAAGAAATTTTACATCCTTTATATGTGAATTGATAAATTTATCATTCATCCAACAAAAATTGATACTTGAACCACTAAAACACATTTTTAAAGGATCTTAAGGCTGATAAAATAGTGAAATGTATAACTATTTTTTTAACTATCATACGAATAAAAAAAGGTTAACAAGCTAAACTATAAACCTAAAAAATAACAATATGGTCTTATATTTAGTTTCTATTCATCAAATGTTTAACAAATAATTACATTCAATCTAGGAAATTGCGTAGTTTAGTGGTTGTTGTCATACCCTTGTCATCATTCGGTCATGCGATCAAGTCCTATGACCATGTTAGATTCGATTGGTTGTCACCCAACATTCAATTTTTCCTTTTCTAGAACCATATTAAGAATATTTTAAAAAAATATGATCTAAATCTTTGAAATAATGTTCATATCTAAATATCCTATTAACGATCGTTTTCAATAAATCCCCAATATATAAATAAATCATCCATTTATTTCTGCATAGATCCTTCTTTGGTCTAGGTTTTACACATAATATCATTCATTTTATTTCTAAATCATGACACCTTATTTCAATATAAAACACCAAATTTTTATCATTGTATATAAATTTTCAAAATCATTCACAGTGGATTGTAAAGAAAATACTGATTATGAAAATCGTATCCACCATTAGAGTCAAACAAAGTGAAATGTAAGGCTCATTTTCATGTACTAGGTTACACCAAGTGAGGATCAAAAATCCTTTTCAATGTTGTTACCCTTAAGTGCATCTTTTCAATATAGACATCTACATGTAGTATCTATACATGGATGTATTACTAAGAAAACCCAAATAATTTCTACCATAAAAAATTCTAATATGTTCTAATACACAAATCCTCAAATAATACCTTAGTGTTATGTTCTCTCATCTATGATATCTTAAATATTGTTCCCAAGGATCATACTAAAATTAAATTAATAAAAATTGAAGTGACCAAACCCCATAATCCTAGAGACGACGTTTTCTACTAATTACATTGTAATTTTTACATGGAATCAATTCATGATGTACTGAATAAATTTTTAGTCTTTATAAACCAAATACATAAAAAAGTCTTGTGTTAAAAATTAATACCCTAATTACTACCAAATTTTATTCTTCTTTATAAATAAATAATTTCAACAAATTACTCTAAATGATCTAGTAAATCAATTCATATATTTGGTATTATTCTTCTTTGATTCCATAGAAATGAATCATAATAATGGTGATCACAAATGATCAAAACTGTATAATATAACAAAATAAAAAATAAATCCATGACAATAGTTAATATGGAATGACAAAATAGGAAAAAAAATTCTATTTCATCAATAAAAATAATATTAGTTCATATAGAAAATATAATAGAAAAAAAATGAAACAAATTCCCTTCAAACAGTAAGATAATAAAAATAAATCTAGAAAGGTAAAAAGATGAATCACATTCCATCTAAATAAAAAAAAATAAATGAATACATATATATGTCAACTTGAAATCTCATGGATGAAAAATAACTGAAACAAATATAATGTAAATGCTTAATTATTGAATGCCATGTTTCTTATGTATATGTAACCATTACTTTTAAGAGCATCCCCAAGGCAGTTTAGCATATCGGGTAGAAACTCATCTAATTTGGGAATCAAATTCATCTCATGAGACTACAGATTCATCAAGGGGCTTTCATTAACCAATCCCCAACTTGTATGACTTACCTTAAAAATTCATCAACTATTTTCTTAGCTATCAAAAGCTTTACTCATATTGAGTAAATAATACACCTTATCAAATATACACATTGAACTATGAATACGGATTTATAATTATTTCCTTGAATATTAAAATACCATAAAATTTAAATACCATATGAAAAATGATATATTTTTTATGAAATTAAAATATCCATGATAAATGATATGGATATTTGGGGGAAATTCAAGGTTTTATAATCATAGGAAAATGAATATTTAATGGGGACTAAAAGAAATTAAAGATTTTAATGTGAGTACCATCCTTGGCCAAATCAAGCATAAACCATCCATAGTAATATTAAGGATGGTTTGAAAAACACATACCCCAAGTGGAGTAAAATAAAGCGTCCTTTCCATTTATTAATAGAAATATTATAAAAATGTATTATAAAAACATTCTTGGTGAATATTTCCTTGTATTATGAAGAACAATTTGAATATTGTTATTGAAAATCAATTTTGTATTTTTTTCATTAAAATCATACCATATAAAAACTAAAAAGTGGTTTCAAGAAAATGATGGTATTAAGTAAAAAAAATTCCTTTTTATCTAGTAAACGGTTAGAAATATTTATTTATTAGAAAGCGACTATATAAATCATTTATAAAATTTGGTAAATGAAAAAAAATGGAAAAAATGGAAAAATTGTATTTGCTAATTTTTTTAAAACATTTTTTAAAACATTTTAATAATACATGGTTTTAATAATAAAATAAGTTCTCCAGCTAAATCGATAAACAATGTTGGGTTTAAATTAAAATATTTTCTAAATTATTTTCAGTACAATGTATAGGTAAAATCGTATTAATAATTGAAAATTGACTTAAATAACTAGAATATTTGAAAATGAAGGGTTTTTTAATAAATTATCATATAGTTTCCTCAAATGGAAATAATATTGAAATAAAGGTAATGTTATTTTTTAGGAAAATAATCTTTAAACATTCATATTTATCTCATACAACATTTAATAATTTTATATCATATACCCCATAATGGAATAAAATTAAATGAAAATTTTAAATAAAAATAAGATAAATTAATTCATGATATAATATTCCAAAATGGGATGTATATACACAATATAAATGAATTATGTGGTGAATATTACATGTTTCTCATGGAAGTAAAAAGTAAGATGAAAATCCGTAAACGTGAGTTTCCTTTCGGGTGAGCATCCGTCAACATCCTATGTAATATAATTTTGTTATTTTTTATATTTGTTGAGAAAATTTATCATGTTTGTCATTATATTTTTATCTTCATAAAAATTTTACACACCTATTTTGATAAATATGTTTATGTTGGGTGTTTTGACCAAATACGGTTTATGTCAAAAAATAACACCAGAAGGTCAACTTAGGACAATGGGTTCATTATATAACATACCCATAATTACAATAATGAAATAATTATCATATTTTTAAATTAATTATACTTTTAAAATGAATAGTTAAATATAGTTATGAAAAATTAATCAACATTATGAACCTCGAGACGGTAGGTCATACGTAAGCATGAGCAACATTATTATTTTTCGATGAACATTATGGAAAGAAGTTCAGTAACACCATATCATCTCAGAATGATCATTACATAATAAATATGTTATGATTTAATCATATATACTTATATATAGTATTCTTGTGTTGAATATGAATCGCGTCATCTCGAGGAGGTTGTAGTCCACACATCCATGAATAACATTATCACTTTATATGTGTGTAAATGGGTAATAATTAAAATGGTACATGTCATATTTCCAAAGAAGTTATTAAGTGATAAATATAATATAGATGTTTTTATGTCACATATTTTTATTTTAATAAATCTTTTATATGTTCCATGTAATGTGTGAAAAAATTATATTTCGTAGTGGGGGTGGTACTCCACATTTCCTCAAATGATTCCATTATATTAACATAAATTGAAATGTTTTTACAATATGTGTAATAATTTGATTAATTATGTATATAGAATTAAAAAATATCATAAATATCATATATAAATATATTAACCATCACAATGTCCACCATGAGGGGTGGTAAGGGAAAATAATAGGCAATTATCATTTCGTGAGATAGTAGTTCTCCCTACATAGAAACATTATGTTTATTACTCAATAGATGGATGTTTATGTTAGTGTAGGTATGACCCTTACTAAAACAACAACATATTATATTGAATATAAATTTTTAATCATATAAATTTTTTTAAAAATTATTTTTTACGGGTGGAGGAGTAAATGAACGAAAAGGGATCGTAAGAAAACTTAAACATAAAAATTAGGTAACTATTATTTGTTTATACCAAAAGGATTCCTTGGAAGGTTTTCTTCTTGAGTGAAGGTTTCAATGTCTAGGGGAGGGATTTTTGGAATTTATTGTGGCTGATATATTTTTAACATATGTGGTTTGAGAGGAATGAGTAATTGGAAGAGTTGGTGGCCTTTTTGAGAGAGGAAAAGGACTCAAATTTTATTTTTGAAAAGAAGGATTGTGTACCCACGTTTTTACCTATCTTTAGTCATAAAACCCCATAAAAACAAAATATTGGAGGTTTTATGGACTAATTATGGCCATAAAATTTCTTTCATATGTTTTTATGGGTCATTTTTGTCCCCAAGTTAATTTTTTAGCCCTTCATTAAGCATAATCTTTTTTTAATAATTATAATTAGTTTTATAGACATTCAAAGAAAATAATTTTCAAAAATAGAGTTGGAATTATTATAAAAAATAAATTATTTTTATTATAAATATGGAATCAATTATATTATATTAAAATAATATATTTGTTAAAATTTTATTTAAATTTAATCCCACAGGCAGGACAATAATGTGTATTTTTAACGTAAAAATGTTTGAAAGTTTAAAATGTTTTTTTGTTTAAATTCAGTGTGAAATTGATACCAATGAAATAATGTTTGATAATTTTCAAAATATTATCTATATAAAAATTAAAAAAATTACGAATATAATTTATACTTATTAATACATTATATGAAAATAATTTTTCAACTAAAATATATAATTATTAACTATTGATTAAAAATTAAATGATTCAGGAAAATATCAAAAATTCACCATAACCTGAATAGTATGTTTATATTTTAAATAGTAAATTTTATTTAATCATTAAATCAATTAATGTTTCAGAATTATTATTTAAAATGGGTTTACAATTAAAAGGTGGAAAAATTTACTTTCTAAAAATATATTGTTTAATGTGTAAAATAGAGTTTGTTCTTATCATAATTTTATAAATATTAATGGATGAATATATAAAATATTCTATTGAATATAATATATATATATATATATTATCATAATATCACTCACAATTTCTAATTAATTTAATATATTATCTTAAATATATTTTTAATAATAATAAATTGTTTTTAATAAAACTATTAACATTATATTCTATTTCATCTTGATTTCATTTTTAATTAAATTTTGACCAATTAATTAATTCTATATTTTTTAAATCAAAATTTAAATAATATTTATTTAACTATACATAACTAATAATATAATGGCTATTTTATATCACAATATATTATAATAATATACTACTATTCGAAAAAACTTGATCCTGCATGTAATCAAATCCATCGAAGAATGCCCCTATTGCGTGCAAGGAAGACTAAATTGGTGTTGCATGCATTGAAATATATAGAATATATTTTAAATAGTAAAAATAATATAATTTATTTATATATTATATTACATTATTAAATTGGTTTCATGTTTCATACACAATAACGAATATAAGGTTCTTAATTTAGAATCTCCGGGCTTCATAAGGTTTCTTTAATAAAATGTATTTCAGTTAACCAATGAACACCTAAAATATAGAGGATAAATTTTTAATTATATAATAAAACACAACTATCCGATAAATGGACAATTTTATCAACTGGATGGATTTCAATTCCATTATTATTTATGAACATTTAGTATAATTCAATGGAACTGGACTTTCTTCAAAATGAAATTACTACACAATATACCAACCAAAATCAACTGAAAAAGTTATTACTCAATGGGTAATGATCATCCCTTGTCTATAATCTCTTGACATGATTCAAGGATAAAACTCGTGAATTAAAATCATTTACCCTCTTTATGTCGACTTCGTATGGAGCTTCTATAGCTAATGATGACCACACGAGATGACATGAGGTGGATAAAGTAACTAGATTTTGGTATATATGGGTTGCACTGAATGATTGCTGATTCAATGAATAGTCATACAATCTACAAATTTTAAAATTATGATTGATTTAAAAATGATTGATATATCTATTTATATGGTTAGGTTCACAAAATATACCGAACTATTGGGTTTTAAAATCCCCCCACTAGTATCAAATGTGTAAGGCCCCAACCATAAACATTACACAATCTTGATTTTGTATCATGAATTTACTTTATTTCACATTGAGGCTCTTTTCTGGTTTATAGTTTTAGATAATTATTCCATAACAATTACATTTCATTTCATATATTACAACGTAGACACTTCTACTATATCCATTTATTCCACAACATTATAACTCTTTAAAATAACCATGAATTATTTTCATGATAAAAATATTCATGAATTCTTACTTACTCTTACCCTTCCTTATAACCTATGAAAATCAATTCAAAATCGTAGGAGTAGAATAAAAATTTCAGTAGGAGATATAAAATATGGAATGAAAACATTATTTCATGTATACAGACAAATCAATGAATTCATACTTAAAAAATTTTTCATTCATCATGAAATCATAAGATTTTCTAAAAAAATCATGGAAATCATAAATCATTATTGTAACTTGTAGAATCCATAACATATTTACATTTTATCTTTCAAAGTCACATCGGTAGTAACCATCATGGTTATTTTTGCAATGCCCATTACATTATATTCTCTTAATATTTTAGGATAAAAGATGACATTTACCTCTGTCACATTACCCAATGCTTTGAGAGATATCATGGGATCACCCACACATGGTTTATCATGTAAACACCAGTATACATATGAAATTTCCATGAACCATAACATAATCATAACACATGAACAATCATAAAGGGAAAATAAAATTTCCATATTGAAATAATAAGACATCATTTCAATATAATTATATAATCATCCCATTATCAAAACCATTTTCAATACCAATATACCTACAAAATTAATATTGTATTTACTGTTCTTTTTAAAAACATTACAGATTATAGAAGAATCCAGATATCAAATAATGACTATAGTGGTGGAAATTTAATTTTCACAGTGTACATAAAAACCCATATTTTTTTGTTTAGAGAAGTGCTTTGTAGAAAAATATTCCTTTTGAAAAATATTTAATGAAACTAATATTCATTGTGTATATTTATACACGATATAAAATAATCTTGAATCAAAATAATCCTAAATGAAAAAAGATTAAGATGAAATCCTTTGGAAAATTTCCATCCTTAGATTATGGATAAATATCGGACAAAATTATGTGTGAAAAATATAAATACACCCAATATATTTAGATATTAAGTGTAAAAAAATGATATTTTATTCACACATATTCTTAAAAAAACCAATTACATGGATATTTAACTCAATTCAATTAGATTGAGTTAAGATTTACATTAAAAAGATCATATTTTTAATCAAATAGATAAATTATATGTATTAAATATAAATACCCATAAGGAAAGTATATATAAAATATAATATTTCAAAATCAATTATCACATAATTATATAATTACATAGTCAATAAGTAGAAGATCAACCCAACGAATAGAAATTGGATTAAGTAATTACTATACAATGTTCGTATAAATGATATAAGAATTTATATATGGGGTGATTATGTGTAGAAACAGTATATCCACACAATGTAAAGTATAAATTAATACATAAATAAATAAGTAATAATTACACAAATAAATATGGAATTATATAATCAAAAAATTATGGGGAAAACCAAATGAGTGGAAATTGAATTTAGAATTCCCTTACCTGAAATCTGACTTGCCTCATTCATTATTTATATTACAAAATAATAAACATAAGTTAATTTCTACTTTTGTGTGAATAATTTTCCTGTTTTATTCTTTTATATCACTTATTACAATGTTAAAAAAATTTCATAAATATTGGAGTTCATATTGGTCATTTTTTTGATATTTGGTACTTGAGTTAAAAATTAAATTTTATAATGTTAATTTTCCATGTCATCCAATTTTCTTCATATATAGAATATTATTCATAATTAAAATATCATATATATCAAATATATATTTACTTATAATAGTCCATAATTTTGGAGATAATAAAACAAAAGTACTGTTCATAGAGATGGTAGGACATACGTACGGATGAATGTTTCTTTCGTTGCCTTTTCATATTAAAGTATTGAAAACAAAATGATATATATATATATATTATAATTCTGATATAATATCTATATTACATATGATACATAATTTCATTAAATACATCCTGTATACATTCTATGTATGGCATGAATTCATTATATCACACAGAGGGGTGGTAGTCCACACTTTCTTAAATGAAATTATAGTATTTACACATCATTGAATGAATAAAGGTATGTTGTAAATAAAAATTAATTTATAATGGAGGCAATAAAAATATAATATTTTTCATATTTATTAAATCCATTAATCTATAAAGTTGTGGTATAATAAATAGCATGTAGAATGAATCACATCGCATCGTAGAGACGGTATGTCATACATATGCATGAGCGACAATATCATTCAATTAATGGTTAAATGGTATAGTATTAGATCGTATATTAATTAAAAAGAATAATTATTGCATTGTATTCATTATATAAATCCATAATACTCATCATTATACCCATCCAAATTAGGTCCTGTGGAATAAAAAATTACACCACGTCGTGGAGACGATATGACGTACGTACGTGCACATGGTGATATTGTTATTCATAAGAGAGATAAAAGGAGGTATAATTTTGATCAATAATTATAATAACATCTCTTAATTTAAATGATACTTTATTTAGAAATTTAGTATATAAAATACATAAGATGAAGAATTAGAAGAAGAAATGAATTTTAAAAGAAGATATAAAACAAAGAACCATTTTTCTAGTATCTCATTTTGATTTCCCCTTAAGATATCCTTATAATGTATTTATTAAAAAGGTGTGGAATATATAAGGAATTGAGGGATTTTTGGATATTATTTAATCAATTTTTTTGATTCATTGGGATTTATAGGTGTGAGTAATTGCGTAGAGGTTGTGACCTTTTATAAGTGAGAGGAGTGGCACTTTAAGAATGTCTTGAAATAATATTTTATTATAAAACAAGTTTATAATTATAGTAGTTCCAAAGTGAAAAATTTATATTATATTATTACAATGGTTCTAAATCCTCTCAAAAAATTGGTTTTTGACAATATTAGGTCTTAAAATTAACCTTACCTTTTAGAATTATCCCTTAGTAAAAAACATTAACTGTTACCATGACTTCTTATATCGTCATAATATATGGTTACTATAGCTACTATAAAATATAAATAAAAGAAAAAGTTGATAATTAATGAAAAGTTTAACATTAAATAAGTTATTTGGTCAAATATTAGATTTTTAGGACTATTATGTCATTTAATAAAATTAAATTTGTTTTAAAAACTCATTTTTGTAAATTTTGACACTATTTTGTAATTGATTATTTTAAACTCATAAAAAGTTGATTAATTCTAAAAAAGAATTAAATTAACCAGAAAATGTTAATTTAATCCAAAAAATATGTGTATGTCATGAAATTGTAAAAATTATATTTTAGTTATTATTTATAATATAATTTATCTGATTCTTTCATTTATAATGTAATCACTACATCATCATTGTGTCACCAATTAATTAATTAATTTATCTCTAAAAATTAAAAATAATATTACACGATGTAGGAAATATATATTTATCTTTCTAGTTATTATTTTATTTAAAATAGATCTTATATATAACATTATATTAAAACTATTTTATTCAAAGACAAATGATTATGTTATATGTCCCTTTCCATGAAATTAAATATAATAAAATGTCTTTTTCACACCCTAATGGCTCCCAAATATAAAATGATAGTCATGAAGATGCTAAATTTCTTAACTATCACATTAAATAAGATTATTATATGTTTTAGGATAGTTTTATATTATTATAATATAAATTTTTAACCTTATTTACTTGGTTTACACTTTAACCATGATAAATAAATATTATTAATGTAGTTAGTTTTCACAATATTACAAAAAGAAAGGGTGTCTATTTACATAATTTGGACCTTATGATTCCAAATATGGAATCTAATATTCAAAATTCAAATGTAATAATTTTAAATAATTAATTTAAAATTAATTCTCATTGATAAAAACAGAAAACATGTTTGTAAGAAGAAAATACACTCAAATGATTGACATGTGTTTATGTCATATTAAAATGTGAAATTACTTCAAATTACCGTAATTGTTTTAATTCATCAAAAATATAATCCAATTTCATTTTAAAATCATTTAAAAGGGAAATATAACATCATAAAAAAATTAGATAAAAATGATATTTGGAATTAAAATTTATATTTTCACTATTAAATAATGAATTAGTTTTATCAAAAAACATTCATGTCCATATTATAAAGAAGAAGATTATTTTATAGTATATAACATATAAAAGTGAGAAAAAAATATTTGATAATTTTTTTCCATCAGAAGGTAGTCAAACATCTTTATAAAAATATTGGAGTATTTTACACAGAAATATTGGATTTATTCTCATTTTTTGCCTCTGAAATCCATTTCATAAATGTATAATCATTTTAAAAATATGTAAAACCTTAATATTGTTAATTTTGTTCATTCTTACCAATAGAACGACTAGTCATTAATTCCTATTAAAAATAATAATATTTTTGTTCTAATATTTTTTGGTATAACTCAGTGTTGTGTTTAATGTATGATTTAGTAGAAACTCATTGTTTGGGTAGCGTATATTTTTATACATAGTACCCACATTATATTAAAATTAATACTAAATTAAATAATATTAATAATTTTGAAAATTTATTATTCTATAAATACATAGGATGTTACATCATTCCCCCTTTTAAAATTTTAGTCCTTGTAATTTTAAAATTGGGCTCGAAACCATCATTGAAAATGCCACACAGCAAAATGAGTCAATATAACTATCACTTTAAAAAGAAATGAAGATAACTAAAAAGGTCACCCAAGATAACAGATACAAGGATTTCATGTAGGATAAATCCGATAATATAGAGAAATAAACCATCTTGTTCTGATTAAGAGTGATAGAAAACAAGAATAAGTGAAAGTTAGCAACTAAAAAACCATAATTTATAAAGGGTTAAAAAGTATTTGATTTCCTTATAGGAAATGTTAATAGAAATTTTTAAGACCCTTTTCAAAATTTTGAGGAATTAATTTATGATCTTGACAAAGAGAATAAGGAAACATAAATACATGACAATTAGAGTTTCATCCTTTAATAAATATCTCCCACAAACTCATCCTTTCTCAAAACAATAGGTATTCAAGATGACTTGGTCACCCCAAAGACGCTAGAATAAATTTATATAGAATCACATAATCCAAAAAATATGAACTATATATTTTCCATATCGGTAGACATAATTCAAAAATAAATGGTTATTACAAGATCAGATAATCCCCAAAAAAGGAAAATATTTTGTTAAATTACTCAAAGTAATTTATACTATGATTGAAACCCAAAGATTATATGGATTTTATCACCTAGTCCTCCACAATAAATCCTAAAATTTATATCCAATTAACACTAACTACTCTAAAGGTCCCATACATAATATTAATTAACCTAATAACATATTCTACAAGATAGGTAAATCATTTCAATATTGAAATAAAATCCTAATATTTCTATAGTTAAAACATATATTCTTATAAAATAAAATTCAAACATTAATCCGCAAATTATATCCCATAGTATTTTATTTTATATAGGCATATAGAGTTCCCAAAAAAGTGAAAATATTTTAAAATAACACTTATCACTTATTCATAAAATAATTTTTCTATACAAAGATATCCATTTGATAAAAAATATGTTCCTAATATAAATTTAGTCTTGATATATAAAATCATTTAACTAAGGAGAATATGTCATACTAACTGGGGACATTACATAGGCTAGTTGTAGGTAATAAATGCTTGTCGCACATCAGTTGTGGGTTCGATTCCCACAGCCATATCTGACGTGACAACTTGCCACCAGTCTTGGGAGTTATCCCTTTTCAAAAACAATATAATTCAAAAAACATTCCCAAAATGAGATATAATACCAAAAAATAAGCAGAACATAAATTAACATATAGTTTATCTCATACCATTTATTTTGCATCTAAAAATGTAATAAACCATAATTACCTCAAAATCAATGATCATATAAACCGTAATGATTACATATGATTATTTCCATAATAAATGAAATTCTTATCCAAATGGAATATTTATATAACAAAAATTAGAGTTACACATACTATAGAAAATTAATCCAAAGTAATCTCATGAACAAAAGAGCATTAATAATAGTAAAAATTTCATCACCCATATATCTAAAATAACTCTCAAAATTTTAAAATGTAGATATATTAATAATACACCATTCATCATGAACCCTTAAACATGTTTTCCAACGTTATTTCACAATAATTCATTTCTAAAAAAATTGATGAATCATTTCCAAAAATTCATTAATTTAAAAACATGAGAAAATAAATTATTTTTACCTTTCATACATCAATTTCTGTTTTTTTGTCATCCATTGAAATATCATTATGTATTTAACAAATATTTTTATGGTCCTGATAAACTCATTCCTGAAACTATTTATTTTGAAATCTATTTGAATAATCACTATACTCCCCACATTAGATCATTCAATTGATAACTCAGAATGGACTATTTTTCCTTTCCTCGAGTCAAATAAACAATTCCTTTATTACATGGATGGTTCTTACTTTATGACCTTTATTACCACATCTATAACATCTTCCCATCCCATTGAAACATTTTCCTAGATTTTTATTTCCACATCCTTGTCACATAGGTTCCATAATATTAACAAAATTATGATTATTACCAAAACGTCCATAGGGATTTGTATCTCACATATATGATGCCTTAGAAAACTCACCATGGTTGACATGGTCAATAATGTATCTAGATAGTCGGTTAAGAAGAACCACAAGAGTTTTCATTGCAGTTCCCATTTCATTCATTTTTTCATTCAAAAAACCAACATAGTTTCCTTCAAATCCAGTGTTTCTTTTATGCTTGTTAGATCTTGAAATTTACTAAAACCAATTAAGTGTGATTATATCAGTAAAATCATCATAAACTATCTTACAAGGATAGTAAACACTATGATATACTTATTCATTCTATATTAACATCATTCAATTTATCTAAAATAACTATGACTCTTTCTAATATTCTAACCATTATGGTTATATAAAACATGTCACATATGCTTAAAGAACACCCTAACCTATAATGTTATCTAAATCGACCTTTGATACCAATTGTATGGACCCATCTATAAACATTACATAATCTTAATTTTGTATTAATAATTTCACTTCATTCACATTGAGGAAATTTTCACATTCAGAATTTTAGAGAATTAGGCCATAACTATTAGATTACATTTCAGAAATTATAAAGGAGATACTTCTACTCAATCCAATTTTTTTCACAACATCAAATCTCCTTAAAAAGAAATTATTATCTAGATAACAATCTTCTGAAGTTGTATATTTCTCTTACCCATATTTATACCATGTGATAATCATTTTAAAATTTTCAAATGAGTATAAAAAATCATTAAGGGATACATAATAATAAAATAAAACAATAGTCCATCAATACATAAAAATAATTTAGATTATAATTTTTTACTCATAAAACATAATCTATTTAAAATATATCATGAAATAATATGACATAGGAATAACTCATAGAAATCATAAATCATAATGGTAACATGTGGCATCCATAGAATACATACATTTTAATTTTCCCAGCCACATAGAGAGTAACCTTAATGGTTGTGTTTTGAATACCCATCACAATATATTCAACAAATATCTTAGAAGAAATCATATTATTTACATAGGTCACATTACCGAATACATTGGAAAGTTATCACAGGATCACCCACCCTTATTTTATCACGAAACCACTTGTATACATAAGCAATTCCCATGAACCATAACATAATCATAACACAGGAACAACCATTAAGGTAAACTAATATTTACACATTGAAATCATAAGACATAATTTCAAGATATTGATATAATCAATACATTATAAAATAAATTCCCATACCAATATATGTAAATAAAGAAATAGTACAGAAAAATGGCCATTATATAAGGGGTAATATTTTACATAACAAGGGGTTATAACCCATTATAAAAACATTAGGGATGGTTATCCGGAACCACCGCTAATGTTCCTGCCTACTGTAAGTAGAGGTAGTTTTGAAGAAGTGATGGTAAATGTGTGATGAATTTAGTGGAAAGAACATTAGATGGGGTTTAAAACCATCTAATGTTGTCCAAATTTTATCTCAAATAGTTTTCATTAGAGGTGGTTAGGGTTATACCCTCCCCTAGAAGAAAAATTAGGGGTGGTTCAAACCACCCATAATTGTTGATTTCATTAGGTGCGGTTTTACACAACCTCCCATAGTGCTTCTCTTTTTTTTTATGAAAAAATCATCAATCTGCCTTACGTGTCCCCCCCTCTTGTATTCTTCACCATTCATCCCTAAAATCCCCCTCTAGTCCTAGCTGCTTTTTTTGTGTCCCCAGGTCATTGTCTCTCATGTGCACCCCCTAGTCTCGGTCTCCCCCCAGCGTCACGTTTTCCAATGTCAGTCCCCCCCTGGTCTCATCTGTTTTGTGTTTCTGTCTCCCCCTGGTCTCATTTGTGTCCCCCAATACTCCTTGTTGGTGTTTTCTTCCGGCCTTGTCCCCCTTTTCAGTGTATATCCCACGATCCACTGTGCGTATACCATTCCATCCCCGCCCCGCCCCCGTTCTTAGTGTGCGTGTCCCAGTCCAGCTCCATCCCCACCCTCCATCCATCTCTAGCAGTATTTTTATGAATGTCTTTTTCCAGCACCAGCACCATAGGCTTCTAAAATATTGAAGAAGTCTGGATTTGAACCGTGTTTTATCTTCGAATACGTCTTGCTCTTATCCCACTAGCCCATCCGCCTTTTTATTAATATAGTATGTATATTATTCTATTTATATAAACAAATATATTTTAAAAAATATAAATTATTTTCATAATATATTTAAATAAATATAATTATTATATTAAAATATGTATATATATTAATAAACATATATATATATTAACAAATTTACACATAATTTATATATTATTACATTTATATATATTAATAAGTTTATTGAAATAAACATTATTAAAATGATATATTTAAATATATATATAAACTTTATTAAAATAAGCATATATAATAACAAACTTATATATATTTACAAATTTACCCAAATAATTTATACATTATTGAATTTATATATATTACTATTTTTATTAAGATAAACATTATTTTCATAACATATAAATATAAATTAAATAAATAACATGTATCTATATTTATATAAATATAAATATATGTGTATATATATATTTTTTCACACATCTCTAAATTATATATTTACATATATTTAAATAAATTATGTATGTATGTATTTATAAATACATTAATTTCAAACACACAAATGAAAATGTGTATTTATATATTTATTTTTAATTGTTTATATTTATTTGAATACAAGTATATTATATATATATATATATGTTACCCAAATATATTATGAAAATATATATATATACATATTATATTTATCCATACACAATTAATATATATATATATATATTACAAATTTATAAGAATATAATATATTATTCATTTTATAAATACATTCTTATATGTATAAAATATATAGGATATATATTAATATTTTGGAATAAAATTTTACAGTTTCACAACCCCTCTAATCTCTTAAATTATATTGGGTTGTGAACTCCCGTTAATGTAAGACATTAGTGGGGGTTCAAGAGGGGGTTTTGAACCCCCCCACTAATGTCTTACATTAGAGGGTCTTGTGAACCACCACATTTTTCTTAAAAAAACTACTTCCATATTACACACACACACACACTCATATGTGTATATATATATAACATCTCTAAATTCCAACTGAATGTATATATATTTGGGTGTGTGTGTGTCTGTATGTATGTATATATATATTTAGCAGATTTAACTAAATATATAGTTCTTGTAACTAAATATATAACGCCAATAATTATTAGTGTAGTTATATTTTTAATATAACCATCTCTAAAATCCAACTACATATAAAAAATGATAAAATTTTTAGAGGGGGTTGTGAACCCCCTTAAAATTCAATGATTAGAGGGGGTTGTGCAGAACCCAATATATTGTTACAAAAAATGAATTTAGAGTGGTGATTTCATAACACCATCTAAATAACCCTATCTATTGTAATATTTTTTTAGTTAAATAAGGTATATAATTTTCTTTTTAAAAACATTACGGCTTATAGAGGATGCCAGATAAAAAATAATTCTCACAGCGGTGGAGTGATTTTTCTTTCTATTTAAAATTAAAAAACAATTTTTTCATTTTGTAAAATTATTAAAAAAACATATTCTTTTAGAAAATATTTGAAAGAAAAAGAAAATTCAAAGGGAATAATTATACACTGTTTAAAAGAATCTAGTTTTAAAATATTCCTCAATGAATGAAGATTGAGACGATGTCCCAAATAAAACTGTATATTTATATTATGGATAAATTGATGAAATAATTATGTGTGAAAAATATAAATAAACCCAATGTAAGTGGATATTTAGTGTAATACAATCATAGGTTATTCACACATATATTTGGAAAAATAAAACCAATGAAGTGTATATTTAACTTAATGAAATGAGATTGAGATAATATATTACATTAAAAGACACTTTTGTTAATCAAATAGATCAATTATGTGTGTTATATGTAAATCACCATATAGAATGTATAAATACAAGATAAGGTATAAAAATTCATTTCTCACGTTACCATAGAATGACATAGTTAAAAAGTATATTATCAACCGAAATAATGAAAATTGGGTTAAGAAGTTCCCTCACAAAGTTCATATAAATAACGTAAGATTTTATAAATGGAGTGATTATGTATAAAAATAGTATATATACAAAATGGAATGTGTATAAGATAAAATAAATAAAAAATCTGATTCCACTCATAATCTTGGAATTATATAATCCATGAAGAATGTGTAAAACCCAATGAGTGGAAACTGAGTTTAAAACATTCCTTACAAAGAATCCGAATTGTATCTTTCATTTTTTATATTCCTAAATAATAAAAATAGGTTAATTTCTTATTTCTATAATTTTTTTTATTTTTCTTATTTCTTTTATATCACATATTACAATTTAATAAAAATTACATAATTATTTATGTTCATATTGGTCGTTTTGTCGATATTCCGAACATGAGTCGAAAATAAACTTGTTTTTTCTAAATTGTCCATGTTGTCAAAATTACATCATATCCAGAAAATTATTAATTATATAAATATAATATATATCTAACATATTTTTATTTATAATATTCCATAATATTTGTAGATAGTAAATGAAATACACTGTTCATAGAGACCATAGTCCGCACGTACACATGAATGTTACATTCATTTCATTGTCATATTAAAATTATAAAAACTAAATGATACATTGGTATATTATAATTTCACTCTAATGTCTATTTTATCTATGTTACTTAATTTCATTACCTCCACCATTTATACATTCCTTGTAACTAATTAATGAGTTATATAACAATGGGAGGTGGTAGTCCACACTTTTTCAAATAAAATTTTTGTATTTACACATTATGGAATGAATAAAGGTATTTTGTTAATCAAAATTACAGAGGCATAGATATTATATAAATATAATTTATATACTATTTATTAATTCCATTCATCTATATAATCATATTTTAAGTAATATCATGTATAATGAATCACATCAAATCATTGAGACGGTAGGCAGTACGTATGCACGAGCGGCGATATCCTTCACTTAATGGTTAAACAATATATAATTGGATAGTATATTAATTATAATAATAATTATATTGTTATATTCATTATTGAAAAACACTATACTCACCATTATACACATCTAAGATATGTATGGTTGAGTGAAAAATTACACCACGACGTGAAGACGGTAAGCCGTACGTATGCACACAAGGTGATATTGTTACTTGTAGGATGGATAAAAATTGGTAAAGGGTTTTGCAATAATTATAATAATATCTCATCCTGTAAAAGATAATTTCTTTATTACATTATTATTGAAACTACATAAGAAGAGGATTTAGGGGAAGAAAATAATTTTCAATGAGGTGATAATACAAATACCTCTATTTCTTGTATCACCTTTTCATTTTCAAAAAAAGAATCCATAAAATGTATTTATGACCAAATTGTGGCCTCTAGGTGGAAGGTAGGGATGTTGGAAGCTTATATTATCAGAATTTGGTCGATCCAGTGGGATTGATAGGTGTTAGTATGTGGGTATATTTCGTGTCCTTTTATAAGAGGGAGGAGGGGCAGTTTAGGAAAGTCTAGAAATATAATTTTAGTATAAACTAATTATCTGTTTTCATTAGTTCCTATGTGATATATGTTTAAGTTAATATGATAATGGGTCGATATCCTCTCAAAAAATAGGTTTTAGAAATTTTTATGTCACAAAATTAACCATATCATTTATCTTTAAGTCTTAGATAAAAACATTAACCCTTTCCATGTCTTCTTCAATATTAATAATAAACGGTTATAATAATTACTATAAAATTCCAATAGAAACATATTTTGATCAATAATGGATTTTTATCATTATATATGTAATTTTTACTATTATTAGATTATAATTAATAATCATTCTTTTAATAAAATTGTATTTATATTAACAATTTATTTACGTCAATTTTAACCCAATTTTGTAATTGATTTTATTAATGTCGTGAAAACATGATTACTTAGAACCAAAGTAATTTATACATCCATGAAACCTGAATGTCTTGAAGAAAAATTATTTTATGGAATCAAAATGTTCAAATTAAATGTAATTAAATTTTTATAATATCATTTATTTGAATCATTCATTAATAAAGTTATCACTACATGATCTTTGTATCGCAAATAAATTTATTTATTTAAGTAATAAATATTTTAAATAATATATCATGATATAGGAAAAAATATATCTTTATAATGCCTATATATAATCAAATATATTAGTTATATTACACTATCATAAATTTTTTTTCTATAATATAAATGTTTTTGTTAAATTTCCCTTTTCATTAAATTAAATTTAATAAATTTTCATTTTACACCCATGTAGCTACCAAATTGAAAAAGAAAACACTAATTATGATAATGTTCTGGAATATCTCATTCAATAGGATTATGACACATTTTAGTGTAGTTTTATGTTATTATAATATTATTTTTTACCCTTATTTACCGGATTTACCCTTTATCCATAGTAAATTAAAATAATTACTGAATTTATTATTCATAATTCATAAACATAAAGGGTTCCTATAAACATAATTTGGAACATTAGATTCTAAATATAAATTTTTACTTTTTCAAATTAAAAATATAGAATTTATAGAAATTAATATGAAATTAATTCCCATTGTGAAAAACCGAAAAATGGTTTTTAAGAAGTAAAAACTATCAAAAGATTGACATGTGTTTATATCTAGTTAAATTGTGAAATAAAATAAAATTTCCATAATTATACTAAATGATAAAAACATAATACAATGAAACTATAAAATTAATTTTAATTACCATCTAACTATAAAATAAATTAAAAGAAAGACCGGTTTTGACTTAAAATCTAGTAATTTTCACTATTTATTAAAATGAAATATTATCAGAAAATTTTAAAAAGTAAATTTCTATGCCCCAAATCTAAAGAAAAGTTTATTATATTATACATAACATAAAAAAGTGAATTATTTTTTAAAATGATTTATCTATAAAGAGGAGGTAAAATGACCTTTTAAAATTACTAAAATATTTTATGTTTAAAATTGGACTAATTATCATTATAAAAATCTAAAATTCATTATATAAATGTATAAACATTTAAAAAATAAAAAAATTCAAAATATTGTTAATTTTTTCCTTCTTTCTAGTAAAATGGATAGGCATTAACTATAATTGAAAATAATAATATTGTAATTGTAATATTTTTTGGTATATCTCAGTGTCGTGTTCAACATAAGAATTTGGAAAAACCCATTGTTGTATTTTTGGTACACTATCATACATAGTGTCCCCTTTAAAGTAAAATTCATATTAAATTAAAAAATATTAATAGATAGGAAAAAAATTTATTCTATAAATACCTAGGATGTAGCATAATGTCAACATTGACCACTGGATTTATTTTATTCCACCTTCCTCCAAATAAATTATTATAAAATATAGCTCCCAGTCTGGATACATTATGATATGTAAATGAACTATTTGAGGGGATATTGGTTCAGTTTTATTCTATTATAATACCTTTTATGATTTAGGTAATCCCATAAGAATTATCCATTATATTAATCGCAAGACATGTCACTAGTCAGTGGCTTATAACAATATGAAGTGAAAAATACTTCTCTGTAGTGTAATGTTCTAACATATCTGGAATGATGGAAATAAAGAGATATATATATATATTAGCTACCAGTAGAGATGATGATGTCCCATAATTTTTTTTTGTTTATTGGAATCTCTCCCTCAAGGTTGTAATTTAATTTTTGTTGAGGATTCTCTTCGACTTTAACAATGAAGGTCACCATGATATCTTTTTTTGCTGGTTCTCTTCATAAAAGTTTCTTTTCAATCAGTCATATCTGTGTGTGTAAAAAAATTATATGGTCCTGAATCATCATTTATATAAAATTATAATAATATTTTGTCTATGTATAAAGATTAATATATGACATACAAAAAGGAAGGATAGAAAAATATTCTACAATACACACTATAATTATTTCATAGTATTCTTAGTGTAATGTAATGTGAACATTAGGATCACCGTGAAGGAAATAATATCATACCCACATCTTAATATAATAACACAATCTATGATTTATATATTCATGATGAAAAAATAATTTCATTTTTTTGTGTGTATACATGAAAATATGTCCCTTACTATATATCCCTTCCATGTTAATGTTCAATTGTACATGTAAATAAATTTGATATATATATGTCATAGAATGATAGAAAATTATTATGTTGAAATTCAGTCATTGAACATATAATTCTAAAAATAATAATATAGTCATTTATTTAGAATCATTTTCTATATGGTTTATGTTCTCATCTATACATGGAATAAATAAGAGGCAATCAATGATAGAATTTCTATCAATATGGAGATCTATTATTATTAATAATTGAAAAATAATAACATAAATAAAAAATGTAGTGTGTTATTGCCACACCATCTATATGGAGATATTTCCTCCATTGATAATGTTTAATCTACCTATGTTGGATGGAAATTATATGATTCCTACATGCACCTCTCTATAACAGCTGCAATGAGCCAGTGATTTACAATGGATAAATCCCAAATTTCAAAATCATAAAACCCTTCATTTTAAATAATATATATAATTAATGGATGTAGTGAAATGTGATGAAATTGGTGTGACCTCCATACACTCAATGTTAGAATGAAATTACCCTATAAGAAAAAATACCAAACTGAACTATCCAGAGATATGAGTAGTGGATCATCCACAATGACTACATGTAATACAAATTTTTCTTTTTTTAATATTAATATATTTTATAAAAAATTTGAGTTGAGAATTATATATAAAAATTAAGGAAACAAGTCCAAATTAATGTTGAAAAAAAGGAAAAAATTTGAATAAAGTAAATTTCTGATATATTAATAAGAAAATACATAAGAAACTGAAAACATATATAAGAGTAAGAAATCATATTTAGCGAGTCTAGTAATTTTTTGATAAAGACATAGCTAAATATTTATTTGTAGAATTTTAGAAACTTATAATAGGTAAAATGGTATATTTTCCAAAGAATTTGATAATATAATTATTTATGTCCATTTTGATTATAGAGATAACGTTTTACCACTAATATGGATTTTGTGGTGTTTACTAGCATAATAAATTTTAAGGGATACTTATAATTTATTATTAATTTAATTAATTTTTCTATGAGTGTAAATTTTGAAATCTCTTAAATAGATCATTTGATATAAAATAAAAAAATTCTATAATTCAAGAAAATATCTATAAAACGTTTTTATGTAAAATTCATTATCTATATGGGATCCAAATATGGATCATTTTTTGTGTAAATAAAAAATAAATAAAATTATTATTACTATGAAAAATGTAAAATCTCACAATTTTTTTTATTTCATGATAGGGTAACACTCATTTTCCATTAACAAAAAAACAATATAGAGAGACATATACAAGAGTGACTAAATATTATTGGAACCAACATTATATCAATTGAATTATAACCAAAACATGATGATATATGTGATCATATCACGTATCGATGATTTTTCTAACCATGGAATAAATTATTTATTGAAATTATATTTCTTCGCTATGGATATCTCAGTCTTCAATAATTACTTATTCCTCAGTCATTTTGATATACCACCAAGATTCCAAAGTTTATATTGTTTACAATGATGAATTAATTATCTCAAATCTTCACACATTCTACCTCGATTATCATCTGGCTATCTTTCATCTAAATAATTTTTTTTGTCAAAATTATAAATTCTATTGTAAATATAAGATTCTCAAACATAATACAATTTTTCATCGGTTATTTGTTTCCCCCCATAATTATTAAATTCCTTTTTCAGAATATACCTCACTTTCTCTAATTATCTCTTCTTCCTTTTTCATATAATTTACTCATGATAGTGTATAATTTCAATAATCATCATTGATAAAAAATTGAGTAATATATATTGAATATGATAAAATGTTGAAATTCCAGTGGTGGTATTGGTTGAAGTGGATAGTGATTAATCTTCATTAGGGGGAATTCATGTGATTTTTTATACAGATTTAGTTACGGTATAATGGAATGATTTCATAGTGTTGTGAATAAGATGATAGGATCACTAAGAATATATTCTGCTGGCCATGGATAGTGATGTGTTGTAAGACATATCTAATTTTATTATGAAAAAAAAATTCAAAGAGAAAATAAATGAAATCTGTAATATAGAACAAGAACATGAAAACATGATGTTCATTCTTTATGTATGAACACCATCTTCCCAATATCCAGGCTTCTATTTTTTTTTGAAATATTAAATGTATCACAAGGAAGGTGGTATGTATTTATAAAATATTTTCTCTATTTGTTATTAATTTCTACTTGTGAAATATTTTTCATGTGTAATATTACTTGCCCATCCATAGGGTATATAATTGGATTTCACACCATTTTTTTACTCATTATAAAGGATCTGACAATATTACATTAATAGAATGGATCATGTGGACCACACCCATGTTCCTATTTGAACACATCATGTACCTTGGAAAAAACATGACTCAAGAAATTGGATGAACATGGAGAGTACTCATGTAAGAATAATCCACTATTTAAAACCTTGGATATACCACAAACATACGGACATTGTAGGCCTATATATTTGGTAAACCCACAAAGTAAATCATTGGTCCCACATGATATTTAATGTATAATTTTTTTCCTCATAAGACATTTGAAGGGTCCTACATGATGAAACTTCTGCTAAGGGGATATACACCATGTACACCTATGGGAAGTACCATATAATTTACCATCCTAGGTGAATTTTCATATATTATTTTTGGATACATTAATTTTGGTATTTATTTATAATATCATAAGAATTTATCAATATATAATGTGATGTAACATAGGTTATTAGAATCAAAATTATGATGTGGCGTGTTTCAAGTATATTAGATATATTTTATCAATGATTGGGATCAAGCATGATGTTTGGAGATTACATGGGCTTAGAAACTCCGCTAGTGACATATTAATGATATGGCATGGATCCAAAAAATTCTTCATTGATTTTGGAAATCCCCCACCTTCTTAGGACAATGCTCATATAGATCTAGATTTGTTTTGGTTCTCCCTTGTTCCTAACAACCAATACAGTATGGAATTACAGCATTTATTCCAAATATTGTTCCTTTACTCATGGTGTTGGGTACTCCCTCATTTGGTGTTCATCTATTCATGAGGTGTGGGTCCTACATTTTAGATTCATTGAGGGGTTTGGGTTTCCATGGATATTTAGTTATGATAATGCAGTTTGGTACTCCCGTAATTAGTACCTATTGTTGAATGCGGTTAAAGTTTCTCAATAGGTTTATAGAATGGAGGCATGGTAATGGTGTGCAGTATGTTTTTGTACTTCATTAAACTATTTTAATATATCAAGGAGGATACAGGTGGAATTTATACATCCTATTTGAAATATTGATTTTATAATGACTCGATAGATTGGATACACAGGGCACCATGATTTTTAAGTCACCCCTTACTGCCATTGAGATGAATTGTATACCTAGTATGTTGACATTGAAATTTTAGTGAAATTTTTTACTCTGACGATCCATTTTTTTCATGATATATATAACATCAATGATTTGATATAAGATAAATGGAATTTCCAGATATCCCTATCTATTTTTGTTTTTGGTGAATATAAATATTTTCATGTCTTCCTTATGGATTCCATACAATTTAAGAGTTGAGTTTACTTATTTTCATTACATTATTTTTTTTAAACATGCGAATCCAAAAAACAATGTTTATAGTTATACCAACATGAGATTTAATTCCACATATATTATGTCTATGAAAATGAATCACGTTTTTATTGGTAGTTTTGGTTGATAAAGAGATTGTGTGGATTTTTTACAGTTACTACCTTATTTTTATCGGTGAAACTTGTTGTCCCATGGTATTTCCCAATGGATATTGTTGTATCATGATCACTATAGACAGAATAACATCACGGGGTGGTGAAAAACCATTTTTTATTACCAAGTTATTGTTTATTAGTTATATCTATGTAGGCTTCTAAAGCAGAGTTCACAAAAAAAATACTTATTTTCCATAGATTTTTTGTAAAATTAAATTTTCTTTAATTTGAGGAATTGAGAACATTAAAATTTGGTACATATTGTAACATCTCGACCCAGAAGCCACTAAATTAGTGCCCCATGCAGGTTCTCCAGAAGGCCTCAAGCGCGCCTGCACGTACGCCATAGGCTACTGACTAGAAGCGGGGGCCTAGGGTGTGATAGTGGGGAGACTATTCCCTCATACTAGTGTATGAAAATAGTAGAAATAACTAAGAATCATACATAGCAGAAATTAAACAGAGTGCGAAAGCAATAAAAAACTGAAATAGAACATGTTGTAATAGTAAAATGCTGTAATGGCCCGAACGACTATTCAATACAATGCAACACAGGTCACCAACCGGGACGACCATTCAAATACAAGTACAAAAGAAACTGAAAATAAATGTACAAGGCTCTCCTACTAACTCTGAGCCAGTCCATGTACTCGATCTCTAGAAAATATCGAACTGCAACAACCCGATCAACAGAACCACTCGAGCAGCTTCACTTGATCATGCAACAATGGGCCTTAGCCCTATCCACCATGCAACTCATTATCAACATGAAAAATAGACATATGATCTACATGTTCTCCGAGGTGCACTTGCCGAGGTGTGAAATAATCTCAGTAGGGAACCCCTACAAGCAACCTATAACTAAGCTGATAAATGTGTATGCAACAAAAATGTGCTTAGCATTACTAGAACACAACAATGAAAAAGAAAACCCAAATGTGCAACCACAGTTGAACTCAGGGTATGTAATCCTAGTAAACTGGGATAGTTCCACCATGGATGTCTATATCTATATACATACACAAATATAGTCCCATACCTATAAAAATATACATAAATATGAATATTCATGATTAAGTGATTCAAATAACAAGAAACAACATCAGCAGTCAATAATTGGGACCATTAGCTCGATCTCCTGGACATCCAATTCAAGGGAATTATACTGGTCGTAGTGCCACTCAAGTCGTGTATCAATAAACCAATCGTTGGGTCTGTAATCCCATCAGCATGTACCTACATCATCCAACGTCGGAATTATGTCTCTAATAAAGCTAAACAAAAACCAGTTACCCTCTAGTTCAACCAATAAATCATAAGAAATCATATGACACAACAGGTAACCCTCTGGGAAGTACTCACAGCCATCCCCTCTGGTCCTACTTAACATGTACCAAAAACCCTCTGGGTAGTACACTCAGCCTGAACCATATGGATTGATCATACAAAAATATAAAGACTCTCTGAGGAAGCACACACAGTCAATTTCCCTTATATTATAGGGTAGTCAGGAACTCTCTAAGGAAGCCGACACAGTCAATTCCTCTTATAACCCAAGGTCAAGGACTCTCTAAGGAAGCACACTCGGTCAATTATCCTTATATCCCAGGTCATTCATAGACTCTCTAAGGATGATAACAGAGTCAATCCCTCATACAAACTATGGTAATCATTTGATTAAAAAAACGGACTCTATGAGGAACCTCACACGGTTTATCCCCGTACAATCTAAAGCAGTAAAGGACTCTCTGAAGAAGATATCACAGTCTATCCCATTTTATCCAAAATAAATCATATTATCTCTAGGGATGCTCACATGGTCATCCCCCAAATATCCTAAAGCTCTTAGACACTCTGTGGATGCTCACTCTGTATATCCTCGTATATTCTATAATGATCAAAGACTCTCTGAGGAAGCTCACTCGGTCAATCCCTCTATATTCTATAATGCATGAAGAATCTCTAAGGAAGCTCACTCGACCTTTGAACTTATAGTCTACAATGATCAATGACTATCTGAGGTAGCTCACTCGGTTTATCCCCTTATAGTCTACGACATCAGGTTCTCATGTCCCCAGGTAAGTAAATGCATAGTAACCCTATATGGCCAATATAAACCTATAAAACTACTTGGATAACCATTCTAGAACATAACACAACATGTCAGATAAGACCACTTCTTCCTATCAATACTAAGCATAAAAAAAGTCATCCAAACAGGAAAGCTAGACCAAAGGATAAAAATCATGTAACATGGGAAACACGTACACAACAAGGTAAATAACCTCCTTTACAATCAAACCCCATCGACTCAAGAACACAAGGAATAGTAGGGATACCATCAAACAGGAAAGACGCCTCGAGTCAGGCTCATGATCCACCAACTAGGAAGCACATCTGGTGACCACTACAACATCATCGAACCAAGTCAGATTTAAGAAAATGAGTGTGGGTGGCCCGAACACCCAACCCAACAATAAATCCAAAGCCCAAAGGGATCACCAGTTTGGCATGGGTTCTAGGTGACACATGATCACCATCTCAACCCAAACCTGATGTAACAACTCAGGGACAGTCAAACAAAGAGCACCTGCTGGGTCCCTCGATTAAAACACAAGGTAGGCATCATACTCAAGATCATCCAAGTAAACACGAGTGAAGGAAACCAATGTGGGATCCTTAGTGAAGAGTAAGGGAGTAATATTACATGGGATTCTCAAATGAAGGAAAATATAATAATTCCATAACATGATTCCTATCAAAGGAAGAACTTGAGATAGATCCTACAAGGAACTCCCAAGGTCAATACACAAGCAATGGCATTCCTCAGGGGATCCTTAGAATTATTCAGTCTCACAGTCTCATAGGCCAAAAGGGAACGTCTCACAAGGGTAATTTCCTCTAAAAGATAGTTTACAGAAAGTATCTTATAGATCATCTCTTATTAAAGGTCTCAACTAAGTTACCCGAACACCCAACCTATCATCCATGACAAGTCTCACTCTTAGGTGTCGACTGACATTGATAACTAGAGGAAAACCCCTCAATTTAGATAAAAACCACAAAAACCCCATTTAGATGACCTATTAATGTCAAAAGGATTCCACCATTTGTGCTCTACGTGAAAAATTCTCAGAATATGCTACTCACACGCAAAATTCTGACATCTAGAGCATATGATACGCCAAAACTACTAAGCTAGAGTAGTATATGGCTAGAACACAAGGCCAAACCCATGGGGTCTGCCAGTGTAAAAGTACATGACATGTATATTACTATACGCAGTGTGATATTCAAAAAAAGTCACACTGTGTTCGTCTTCTCCCGAACACATGCCCATGTACCACTAAATGGCATGTACTCAAAGTACACGGCGTGTACATCTAAAAACCACTATCCTGAGTTCTATTTCCCATGGCCAGCCACCCAACCACCCACTACACAGTGTGTACTAAAATTAAACGGCGTGTAATTAAGAAAACTTCATCTTCCATGAATGGGAAGAACACATAGCATGTAATCCTGGAATACACGCCGTGTATTCTAGGTTTTCCGATGGGAAATCCCTGAAATCGCCTAAAATTCCCGTTTTGGCCCCTAAAACAAAAAATCGAGTCCCAATGGATTATAAGAAATAAATATAAGGATTTAAAGAAATAAAAAAACATTCTCAAAGAGGATATATGGAGAAAAAATAAAAGTTCCTAACTTCAGGCGGAAACCGTCGTTGCTTCGGTTAATTTCATGGCTCACCGTTGCCGCATGCCCACTCATCGCATCATGAGGTTCGAATCGGTACCCCTCATGCCTCCCAACACTACCTCTTCTACAAAATAAAATTTCTCCCATAGGTCATGGACAAAGAGGAGTGCATATGGAGTCTGTGAAAGGAGGATGAGGAAAGAAGAGAGAATAAATGAAAAGGAAAGAAGAAAAGAAAAGGAAGAAAATGGGGCCCGAGCCGGCCACGGTGCCCGACATGAGTTTATGCCTCCCCTAGGCTAAAATATCCCTTACAGACTCAACATAATAGACATAATCTCAATCCAACGGTCCTTTTAGAATCTATTTACAAAAGAACCTACAAGAATAGTTTAATATTTAATTTAATGGTATTAAATATTAAATATTCCTCCAAAAATTGAACTGCTTATATTTCCACCAAACTCTTATCCTATGGTAAACACCCTATTCTGGGACCAACAGAATTATCAGAACAATAATATGAGATCATTGGTTGGGGAAAATGACCATTTTACCCCACAATAGCATCCAACAGCAAAAATTCAATTTTTTTCTCAAAACCGCATTCTGGGAAAACACGGGTTCTTAAAAACTCCCCACCATAAACCTTCTCGTCCTCGAGAAGCACAGTGAATGGACAAGAAACCATGCTCATAACTTGAGAATCTGCACAACCAAGCTATCTAGACCATCCAATGACCAGCTTTATAGAGTTAACAACCACCTTTTATACAAAAAATATTCAACAAGACCAAACTGGTACTCCCCACCATAGGAATACCCGTGTCATCATCTTAAAAGCTAACTCCAATCAGAAATTCCCACTAGAAAATACCAAAGATTAACCTAAAAATGGAAAAACACTCTCAAAAGGACAATGGTGTACTCCCAACCATATGGAATTCCTTAGGCTGCCCTAAGATCCCAAATAGAATAGGATCCATCCTCAACATGGAAGAACATTAAGAAAGAAAAAAGGAGCTCTATGTAGGGTCGAAGCTCTCTCATCATACTCAAGATGAATCAAGATAGCGTATGATAATCTCTTATAGGAGTACACTATGATTTCCCTGAAGTTGTCTCTAACTCCCTCTGAGCCACACTAACATCCAGCCAAAACCCAACCATGATTCACGCATGGGTCAACCATTTCACGGTAACCAGAAATTTCACAAAGTCACCTCTACAACATAAGGAAACTCCAAAACAACTTTCAGGATCCAAGTCCACAATATGTTATAAAACATCGGTCCTCGGATCGCACCTGACCACTCACTAATTTTGATTCAAACAATTCCACCTGCAACAGCAACATCAGAAACACTGGTCGTCTCGTCCAGGCACCAAATAGTCCTTCTCGTCGAACCCAGTCAGGAGAAACAAACAACGCTAAAAAGGAATTGGAAAATGATGGCCAACCTTCTCACACAGGTTCCCTAGAACAGAACTGACATCGATCTACAATGGGTTTGATTCATAACCAAGGGTCTCTATGTATTCAACCTAGCCCTATAGATGAATCCTCCCAACTGGGTCACAAGGTCTAACCACCTAGTCTAAGAGATCCAAAACCACTCAGAAGATGGTATCGATCACAATGACCAAATAATGTCAAAACTAAAAAACATCCTACAAGGGCGCTAATCCTCACCGAGCATCCTCAGAAGGAATGACTCCTTGGAGTCCACAACCCAAGGAGATGAGAAACTGAACTGACACACATCAGGTATCAATATATAGAAATACCACAAGGATGTCTAGTTCACAAGAAAATCCTTGGAATCTATGGAAATCATTCTCAAAAATCCAACTAGATAACCACATACCTGAGAAACAACACCCAATAAGGGTTAAAAAGAAAGGCATCACATTCTCTATTGGCCAACTGAGGTCACTACACCACCTGTGCACAAGGACTGAGTCATCAACCTCACACCAACGCCTCAACATAGTTCAACATAACATGCCATCAGGGTAAAAAGTATGTGTAAGACGACCCAATGGTCTTAGTCGTCAGTAAAAACACACACTAGTAGGCCTATATGCTATGAATACTATGTGCCTAGTATGATGCATGAGACGCCTCTTGCCTTTTCAACCAAGAGTCAAAATCCATCCCTGGCATCTTACCAATGGCCAAGAACTAGAGATACATATTAAATCAAAACAACACACAACATGTGTGTCGCTCAAGGTGAAAATCATATACAACTGTAACATCGCAAAATGAGAACAGAAATCCCAAACCGTGGCAACCATGAATTCTTACTGGAACAAGTGTTCTTGACACACCAGCCCGATATCCATCAACAGTTTAGAAACATTAATAATAATCATGTCTACCATATCCCACATAGTAAATACCAGGAAAGAAAACTCATCTGATACCACTTTCTAACATCCCGACGCAAGAACCACTAAAGCGGTGTTCTGATCCAGTTCACCACAAGGCCTAAAGCGCTTCTCCCCATATGCCAGAGGCTGCTGATTAGCAGCGAGGGCCTAGGGTTTGATAGCGGGGAATCTATACCATCATACCAGTGTAAAAAATTATTATAAATAACTAAACATCATCCAAAGTGGAAAGTAAATAGATGGAAGAAGCAATAAACAACTAAAATAGAACAAGCTGTAATAGTAAAATGATGTAAAATCCCGAACAGCTATGAAATACATTACAACATTGGTCACCCACTGGGCCGACAATATAGATAAAATTACAAAAGAAATTGAAAGTAAAAGTACATGTCTCTACTACTAAACTCAGATCCAATCCACGTACCTAATATCCAGTCAATATTAAACTGCAACAACTCGATGAGTAGAACCACTCGAGCAGCTCCACTCGATCATGCAACACTAGGCCTCAACCCCATCCACCATGAAACTTGTACTCTACCAGAAATGAATAGATAAGGTCTACACTTACACCGAGGTGCACGTGCAGATGTGAGAAAAAATCATAGTAGGGCACCCCGACAAGAAACCTATAACTATGCTACTAAATGTGTATGCAACAACAATGTGCTCAGCTTGGCTGGAACACAACAAAGAGGAAGTAAACCCAAACGTGCAACCACAGTCGAACTCAAGGTATGTAATCCTTGTCAACTAGGAAAGTTTCACCATGGATTATCACAACTATATACATACACATGTCTAGTATCTTACCTATACACATATACATAAATATAAATATTCATGATTATGTGATTAAAATAACAAGAAATAACCTTAGCAGTCAATCCTTGGGACCATAAGCCTGATCTCCTCAACATAAAATTCAAGGGCATTGTGCTGGACGTTGTGAAACTCAAGACATGTATCAATAAGTCGATCTCTGGGTATGTAATCCCATCGACATGTACCGGCTTTGGCCAACGCCAAAATTATGTCTCTGAACAAGCCAAACAAAAAACCAGTTACCCTCTTGTTCAACAAATCAATCACAATCATGTAGATAAATCAACAGTTAACCCTATGGGATGTACTCATAGGCATCCCCTTGGGTCCTACCTAATAAGAACCAACAACCCTCTGGGCAGTACACTCAGCCTAACCCCTCTAGTTTGGTCATACGAAAATATAAAGACTCTCTGAGGAAGAACACACAGTCAATTTCCCTTATATACTATGGTAGTCAGGAACTCTCTAAGGAAGCTCACATAATCAATTCCCCTTATATCCCAGGTCGTTCATAGTCTCTGAGGAAGCTCACACAGTCAATTACTTCTATTGCCTATGGAAATCAGGTGATTCAAAAAAAAAAAAAATAGAGACTCTCTAAGGAAGCTCACAGAGTCTATCCTCATATAGTCTAAAGTAGTCAAGGACTCTCTAAGGAAGCTCTCATGGTCTATCCCCTTTTATCCCAAAGTAATCCTAGGATCTCTGAGGATTCTCACTAGGTCAACCCCCATATAGCCTAAATCTCTTAAACTCTCTAAGGAAGCTCACTCTGTTTATCCACATATAGTCTATAATGCTCAAAGAATCTCTGAGGAAGCTCACTCCATCTTTCCCCATATAGTGTATAATGCTCAAAGACTCTATGAGGAAGCTCACTCGGTCTATCCCCTTATAGTCTATAATGCACAAAGAATCTCTGAGGAAACACACTTGTTTTGTCCCCTTATTGTCTACTACACCAGGTTCTCACATCCTCATGTATGTCAACCCATAGTAATGCTATATGGAAAAAGTCAACATACAGAACTACTTGGATAACTAGTCTACAACATTTCAAAACATGTCAAATAAGGCCACTCCATTCTAACAATACTAGGAATGGAAACAAAGCAGCCTAATTGGAAAGCTAGTCTGAATGGTAAAAATCAAGTAACATGGGAAACACATCCAGAACAAGGTAAATAACCCCATTTACTATCAAAACGCCTATAATCAGGCACACAAGGGATTTTAGGCATCCCAAAAAAACAAGAAAGACACCTTGCGTTAGGCTCAGCAGCCACCAACCAGGAAACACCTCTGGTAACCACTACAACATTAGCAATTCAAGTCAGATATAAGTAAATGAGTGCGGGTGGCCCGAACTCCCAACCCAACAATACATCCAAAGCCCAAAGGGATAACCATTTTGGCATGGGTTCTAGGTGACACTGGATCACTATCTCTACCCAAACCCGATGTAACAACTTAGGGTCGGTCAACCAAAGAGCACCTGCTGGGTCCTTCAAGTCAAACACAGAGGAGGCATCATACTCAGGATCCTCCAGGTAAACATGAGCGAAGGCATCCAATGCGGGATCCATAGCGAAGAGTAAGGGAGGAATCATAAATGGGATCCTAAAATGAAGGACAACATAGACATTCTATAACATGGTTTCTATCAAAATAAGTACAAGATAGAGATCCTACAAGGAACTCCTATGGTCATTACACAAGAAAAGGCATCCCTTAGGGGATCCTTAGAAGTATCTGGTCTCACAGTCTCATAGGACAAAGGGAACGTCTCACAATGGGAATGTCCTATAATGTATTGGTTATGGGAGGTATCTCATAGATCATCTCCTATTAATGTTTTCAACTTAGTTGGTCTAAACACCCAACCTATCGTCCACGCTATGTCTCACTCTTAGGTGTCGACTGAACTTGATAACAGGAGGGAAAACCACTATTTTTAGATAAAACCACCCAGAATCCCATTTATATGGATTGTAAATATCAAAAGTAATCCACCATTTCAATAAATGCAAAAAAAAACACTCAGAATTGACTACTCACATGCCCAATTCTGACTTCTAGATCATAAGATACGCCAAAACTACTATGCTGGTGTATTACATGGCCATAACACATAGCCAGACCCATGGAATCTGCCTCTGTAAAGGTACACGGCATGTAATTTACTGTACACAGTGTTTATTATTCAAAAACATTCACCCCATTTTCATTTTCACTCGAACAAATGCCCATGTACTAGTACATGGCGTGTACTCAAATTACACGGTGTGTACTTCTAAAAAACAACCATTCTGTGTTCTATTTCACATGGCCACCCACTACACAGAGTTTACTCAAAGTACATGGATTGTAATTAAGAAAACTTCAACTACCCCAAACGGGAATAATACACGGTGTGTACCCCAAGAATACACGCCGTGTATTATGGGTTTTCCGACGAGAAATCCCTGAAAACACCCGAAACACCCATTTTCGCCCCCGAAACCACAAATCGAACCCCATGGGCTTACACTCAAGAAATAAAATCTTTAAAGACATAAAATTACATTATTATATAGTGTATATTACGAAAACATAAATTTACCTACCTTCATGCATAAACCACTAATGCTTCAGTTGATTTCACAGCTCCTTGTTGTCGCACGCCGACTCAGCGCGTTGAGAGATTTGAATCAATAAACCCTTGCTTCCCAAATCTCACTCATCATTAAAATAAAATTTATCCCATAGGTCATGGCCATGTATTAGTGCATGTGGAGAATTTTCAAGGAGGAGGAGGAATAAATAGAGAAGAAACGAAAAGGAAAGAAGAATATAAATGGAAGAAAAAGGGGCCCAGGCCGGCCCTGACGCCCGACATGAGTTTATGTCTCCTCTAGGATAAACACCCCATTACAGACTCAAAAACGCAGATGTAATATCAATCTGATGAACCGTTTAGATGTTAGTGAAAAAATAACCTACACAAATAAATTAATATTTAATTTAATAATATTTAATATTAAATATTCCGCCAAAATTTGAACAGCTCAGATATCCACCAATCTCTTATCCTAGGGTAAAAAACCTATTCCAGTACCAACGGAGTTGTCAGAAAAATTATCCGATATCAGATGTTAGGTTAAAATGACCATTTTACCCCTCACGAGCATCTAACAGCAAAAAATCAAATTTCTACTCAAAAATGCTGTCTAGAAAAACACGGGTTCCTACACATATGATTTTTTGAAAATAAATGACTAAAATGATAATCAGATAGGGTTTGGAAATAAATAGTGTAATTAAATAGTGGTTTTAATTTATTTCCCATTCATTTCATTAATTTTTTAAGAGAGATATTCCCCTAATTATTCGCTTCTCTCCCTTGACTAAGTGTTCATTGTGGCAACAACCCTATCTAATGTCTCATATTGGTATATTGTCCTACTAATGTTCATATTAATGAAATGGTTCCATTTTATATTCTAGGAAAATCCCCCACCCTCTATTAGTACTCCATAATAACCAGCAGTTTTTTCCACAAATACATGTATATATTGGTGGTCACCGAGAAATCACCATAAGACCCTATTATATTTCATTACATACAAATGATTATTGTTATGATGGATATATAGATTATCATCCAAGATCATTAAAAATAATAGATTCTAATCACAATGAAATGAATTTTTTTATTGAAATATGAAATTATAATTGAAGCCATAAAGGATATGGAAGAAGAGATATTATTAATTTAAAACAAAAAATCCGACCAAGAACATAAGTATATCCTTTCCCATTCCCAAAAACTTATAGAAACATCCCATCCATGTATATAGAAGTTGATTTTATTCGAAAGAGGTTAGATATCATTGAAATTTTAATTAATTAATATATGTAAAATAATGTATAAAATAAGTACAACAACAATGTTTCACCATTTATCACTTCCCATTGTCGGTCAGATTATATTTACATACCCTATAGACATATATTTATAGGGGCAAAAATCATCCCCTTGGAATATTAATTTTCTAAATAAAATATTTCTTATCAATATAATGGTTTCTATTTTTTCCTTGTTCATAAAATTGGTCATTTTCCTTTATTAATGTCATAATAGGTATAATTTAATTCCATTAAATAATTTTTTATCATTAATATTGATTTCAGGATTTTTAATATGTGTGGAAAAACATTTCACATCTTGTATTCATGCTAGAATGTTTGCTAGGCCTCCCTTAGATATGTCATGGTGTGACTACATGTTTATGTTTATTTAACATGATGTCATCATCTAGATTGTTTATTTTACTCTCCTTCTTGGCATCACATCTTGTAATCGTTCATGTATAATTTCATGAATTGTTTCATAATGTGAATTAGTTTCTTTTAGAAATTTTTTCTTAATTTGAATCTAGTTCTTCAGTTTTTTTCTCTAGTTTGTGACCTTGAAATATACTTTTTCATGGTACATCCTTTTCAGGTTGAAATAAATATTTTTTTGCCTTCTTTGAATATATCTAGTGTACTTCAATAATATAATAAAAAATAAAATATCAACATGTGTAATCATTTATGCAGTATAAAAAATATATTTTATATTAAAATATATAACCTAAATATTTCTCTATCAATTCCAAAACCATTTGGCTATATTTCTTTAAATAATTGTATATCAATACATATAAATGAGGAACAACATGATACCAATAATTAAAATTCGAAAAAAAATATTTTAAATGATTAGTAATGGGGGATTATCCTTTTTAGATTCACTTAAAAACAACAATTCAATTTCACAATCCTCAATAAATTTAATCAACCTAGTAATTTTACAATTTTTTCTTTCTGAATGAAGGATATTTTCCATCCCATTATTCATATAACACAATTCATCATTACCATTAATTAAATTTCATCATTTTCCCATTAATTTATTTCCCTCGTCACACATGATATAAATTTATATATAAGATTACTATTATAATGAATACATATGCTTTTTACATAGGCTTTCAAAAAAATCAACATTCCCCACTTTGTAATGGAATCATTTAAATTAAAACATGGAAAATTTAAAAATTAGGATCCATAGGCTACAAGGTTTATGGTTGGTATTGATTGATTATCACTATTTCAACGATAAATATGTGGGATATCTATAGAGAACAATGTGTGAAAAGTAATGTATAGTGAAATGAAAAATATCCTTTACATCATTATAACTCCCTCTCCCTACAACATTGTGTAGGATCATAGTCAATGTCGGTATAATGAAATAATGGACCCTTCTTAAATATATATATATATATTTTTTCATATTTGAATTGGAAAAGTATCTCATCCACTTCTAAACCAAATATGATCAAATTATTGTTGGTCTAGATATTTTAAATTATAATTTTCCACAACACAAGCATTTTTTTAATTTTTAACTATATATATATATATATTATTTCAATTAGGTAAAAAAACAATGATAATGATTATAGCATAATACTATCCCAATACCCAACAATGTCATACCAAACATTTTATATACAACACAATATGTCTCTTAAGGTAAGACTTCATGCATCCCTGACACTAAAACTATAAAATATCACAAAATATAAATATGGAATGGTGCGAAATAATATAAATGAAGTATAATTTTACTCATTATTATCGGCATAATATTTGTATTGTACGAGATAATCGAGGATTTATTTCATGGTTTTTTAAATTAAAAAAGTATTAGTAATGAAATATACATCAACCATTTCAATGTTTTTGTATAGTCACAGATTTGATAAATACCAATATATGTTTTTAAAGGGGGAATACTGCAAGGTCAGTCAAGAAATATTCTCATGATATAAATATGATTTATTTTTTCTAGAAATACTATATAGAATGGGAAAATGAAAATATTAAAATCACTCATGGAATAAAATAATAGATATTCAATATAAAAACATTTATTAAAATCAATATTTGAATATGGTGAGAAAATTTAATTTTATAGAATAAACTATTGACAACAAACAATTATTCATTATTATAATATATATGAATCACTATAATTAATTAATTCCACATTTTACTCATTAAATATCTTTATCATTGAAATATAAAACATGGAAACATGGGATTCTTAATAAATTCATATCTCCTAGACTAGTTTTGTAGAGAGATAAAGTTAAACATGGGTCTGAAATTTCATTTTAACGATCATAACTATTTTCATAAAAATATATATGGAATGAATTATATAATTAATGTTTAAAAACTATTATTATTAATGAGGATTTAGTCAGGTCCACATGTTCTATTATGCATCATTTTTTGGACATGAATAATCATTTATATAGTGTGATTTCCACTATCAGGACATATATTCCTATTTCTAGATGTTAATAATATACCAAATAGAAAATTTTGTTTTTTAGTATGTCATGTAAGAATATAAAAATTTATATTTTATTTATGGTCATTTATACTTAAATTGGACTCACATGAAGAGTCAATCAATGAAAAAACATTGGTCTCTTCCGAGAAACAATTTCATTTACCGTCAGATTATAGAATAAAAAACTAAATTTTTTTAATTTTTTTTATGAAATAGTTAATTACAATATTCTCTACCCCAAAATTATATTACTTCATGTACTCAAATCACTCAATGTAATTACTTAATTCATTATATATATATAGTGAAATTACAATAGTTAATATAATGTATCGGAAATATACAACCGGGGGGAGTCTTAAGATACCTTATTGATGATAGTGTGCAATCGTCAGTAATTTTTCGGGCCTATTTCTGGGTATTGAAAATTTATACAAGCATTTCTAGGATTTTTCCATGCGAAATATAAAACAATTAAAACTAATGTTTTTTTCCTTTTGGATGGTTTCTGTGTAAGATTGAAATAATGATGTAGATTCTCAATATACAAGAGAGGGTGAATTATATAATTTAAAAACTCCTTTGAAACCTTTAAAGATAGTTACAACTTTCTATTTTTTAACAATGTTAAACAAGGTAAATTCAAAATACCTCTTAGTTCTATAAACATTCTTGATTCTAGAAATATGGTCCCAGAAATGAATCTTTATAAAAGTACACAAGGTCAATGAATCTATCTTAAAATTCATAGAATCTTACAAATTAGAGTGTAAAAGTATAGGAATTTATAAGATTTTTATACATTCCTTTATGTTCAAAATGCAGCGGATATCAAAATTGAAAGAAAACAAGTAACAAGTAATAATTTCTTTAACCCAAATAGTTGGGTATCCAACAACCATGGATAAAGGTCCCTTAATTTATACATTCAAGAAAGTTTGTCTTACCTATACCAGGGTAATCCCTCGATAAGAATATCAATGTCTGTATTGTATTCCCTCCAAGCCCTCAAACTTCATGGTAGTCGGCACATTTGTCTTCATACCCCCAGAAGCCGTAGAATTTACTCAGCAACATTCGGAGTCTCATGAAGCAATTATGAACCTGATTTTCAATACACAAAAAACATTAAAGTATATCAATCTCTATATATCACTTCAGCATCAAGTAATCTCTAGATTGATATATGTATGTCTTGGTAGAAGTGAGCTCATTCGAATGAGCTCCTATTTATTGGTGCATCTCTAACGGTCGACCCCCTTCACCAACGTTCATATTTTTACTTGAATTTAGAAGGTACCTATACACATGTCACTCAAACAATGGTTAGTTAGTAAAAGAATGCATGACATCATTTTATAACTCAAAAAGAGTATGTAAAATATGGTTTCTGAACCATATTCAATTTTTCAGAGTCTAAGGAAAAATATAATTCAGAGTATGATCAATTAATACTTAGGAGTCTATGTTACAAGGATATATAGATTCTATTATTCATGGAATTAAGAATATGAATTCAATATATTTCATAGTCTGAATTCTGAGGAATTCCGATTCTGAATTATGAGGAATTCTGAGTCTGAATTCTGAGGAAGTCAGAGTCTTAATTCTAAGGAACTCGGAGTTTGAGTTTGGAGGAATTTTGATCCCGAATTATGGGGAATTTGGAAGAGGAATTCTGAGGAATTCAGAGTATGAATTCAGAGGAATTTGGAGTCTGAATTTTGAGGAACTCAGAGTTTGAAGTTCTTGGAATTCAGAACATGAATTTTGAGAAATTCGGATTCTGAATATTAGATAATTTGGATTACGAATTTCAGAGAATTCGGATTCAAAATTTCAATGAATTTAGAACCTGAATTCAAATCTAGAAAATATAATACCCTAAATCTAAGTATTTATAGAATTCCGAGGTTTTATATGTTAACCTGTATTTTTTACTTAGGAATAAAAATATTTAAACTAAAATATGAACAATGAAAACCAAGTAAGGATAAATTTTCGTTGAGGAATGTATAGTTTCCCCATTAGAAAAATCATAGGGAAAATGGAATTTTTCTTAAGATATAGTTTTTGTGAATTTCAAAACATGAAGGAATGAAAAATTCATAAGGCAACCTTATTGACTGAACAATCTCCCCATTTTGGAAAGAAAAAAAATCTTTATGAAAAAAAATATGGACATAGAAATTTATAGGGTCTTGTAAATACAAACATATCTCCCTTTACTTATGGATCAATGTGAATACGACTAGATCCCCCTTTGGCTTTGGAAACACTTAGGATCATATTTTGAATTTCCTGAATTAGATTTTTCATTTTCATTCATTCGAAAATCTTTATAATGAAAACTCCCCCTTAGATGAGCTCCCCCGAACTTAGGGAAATTTATTCTTTACTAAGTATTAATTTTTGACATTATTTCCTCCCCCTTTGTGATTTTCAAAAATGAATAATGGGAATGGAAAAAATATATGGTACCTGAAATATTAGTACTAAACAACAAAAAATATGTAGTGCAACAAAATTTTCATTAGTATTGAAATAATTTGTACAACAAGAAAATACATCAAAATATTGGATTTGGAAAAGATTAACCTTCCTTATCCATTGGCATCATCTTATTTACTGTTGTTTTTAACTTCATGAGCTCCTTGGGATCCTCTTCTGTATGCTTGAGAAACTGATCATGATCTTCTATTTTCTTCAGTAAGGATTTAATTTTCTCTTCATGAGCATTAAATTATTCTTCCTGGGCCTTCATAATTTTTTTTCATAGCAAGCTTTTTTTCAATCTCAATTCTGATATCCCTTTCTCTCTTCCAATTCAGAGCAACTAAATTTATCTTCCAATTCAGATCCATAACCTCTTACTTCTAAATAGTCTATTCATGAGATATCATTTCCTCAAAACTATTAGTGAGATCCTTTATCTTCATTTCTTTGGTGTCAAAAGAATCCATGACAGTATCTTGAAATTCATCAATGATTCTCATATCTTAAATTGTCTTCCTTGACCATCTAGTCATCATATTGCAAGATCTTTTATGGGCCTCATAACTAATGAGAAAAGTTTTGATGTCTTACTTGTGTTTGACACACATATCCATTACCATGGATACTGATTCCTATTTTTGATTTAATAAATGCTGAAGCATATAGAATCTTGAGTCTATACTCTAAAATATGGTAATAGTCCCAAAAAGTATGTTTAAATACTATACAACAATGTCATGACTAAGAGATGATGATTCTGAATCAATAACGTTGGTTGGTGAGGATTCTCTTTCTATTTCAGTAGCTTTCCTCTTCGATGAACCACCAACATCTTTCTTCTTTACCACATCTTTTCTTTGTATATCCACAACCTCCTGTTTACCTTATCATCCTTCAGAATGACTTCTTCTAGATTAGGAGATTCATGTTCACTATCTAATAGCAGAATAATTTTTTCCTCATCAACTTCATGCTTTTCAGCTCCTGCCTCAACATCCTCTAGGTGAATGAAATATTTTTTCCTACTTTATTCCACAGATAGTTTATTATCTTTATCTTCACTCTTCTATTCATCCTTCCTAGGAGTAGAAAGATTTGATGATTCATCTTGAGAAGTTCAGAATAATAATTTCTCAGAAGGGAATTCCTTCTCATGATATTCATATACATAATTTAACACATCTAGGGTGTCACCACTTCCTTTTTATTCTTATTATTATTTTTATAATTATTCTTCTACTTCTTCTTGTTGTTTTTATAGAATTATAAACTTCTTTCTTGGGGTCTCAAGAAGTGATTAATGTAGAAATGATTCTGATACCATAACTTGATCAGAAGCTTTCTCAACTACCTTGAGAAGGGATTGGACTATTTCAGCTTCTGACATCCTCTTCTTTTGAGACTTCTGTTTCTATTTCATATCATAATCTTCAACAAACGTTTCTTTCAAATCCATTTAATCCATAGGATCCAAGCCAAAACTAGGCTCCCCTACATTATTGTTTTTCTTATCTTCTCTCTACATTTCACCCACTTCATCAGTATATATATTTTTCTTCTTAGTCTTCAGTGGTGCTGACTAACTTTTCTTAGCCACTAGGGGGTTTTCATTCTCTTCTTGATCATTGGCTTTCCTCTTACTTCCACTCTTCATAGAAGATTCAACCACCTCCGGCTCTTTTGATAGAGCTTAAACTTCTACTTCTGACAAATCATGAAATTCTACGCATTGACTATTAATTCCAATCTTCATCCTTCTTAGATTATAATCACTCAAAAGAATCACCTTACAATTTCTCGGCATAAAACTGCGAGGAATCTTGATTGAATGAAGAAAAATAACAATGATCTTGGAACGAATGGATGGATACATGATAATCTGAGTCATCAAATTCCCATTCTTGATATTTTCAATCGTAAACAATATATTCTTCACCCCTTAAATCATTATGAGGTTCACCAAGAAATACAATATATACATATCACTCTTATTTAGTGTATCCTTATCTTATTTTTGCTTGGTATAAAAAACCCTTGAACCCAGAATTCTTGAATATGAAACACTGTATATTTATGTACTATCTTCGGAGTCTTCACCTCTGAAAGACCAAGGAATGATATAGGTTTTTCCTTATCCATGGATCCTGATACATTAGGTAGTTTTTTAGTACAAAACGTAGCTTCGCCTTCATAAGTAATACCAATCAACATGGATTACCTTCTATAAGAAAAAGAATATGTCTTCCCATAACTCTTGAAAGAATATTTATGTTTTCCTCCTTTATTTAAAAAACTTACTGCCTTGTAGAATTAAACCAACAACTATGGATACACCAGATCTTGTACTTTTGATATTGAAAAACAAAAACTCTCCCAACCATTCATTCTGATATTCTTAGAGATAATAGAATCATACTTAGAAAAGAAAATCAGATAAACCATAATTTCCTTGTAAATCTGCCACTTAGAGATTTCCTTTACAGACAAAATTTCGTTCTAAGATGAAGCATCAGCAGAAATTTGGAACTCAGGAAAACTTTTAGATCTGAAACGGATATATGTAAAAAGGGAAGAGCATCAGCACACATGTTCTTGGAGTTAAATATGGGAAAAGATATCTTACATCCTTTATATTGGCGTTGATAGGACGGTTCAGCTTCCCTGATTGATCCAATGGTTGAACACTTTCTGATCAGATCAGACAGTTGAAAAGATAGCCTTAGAAGGAAATTTGGTTCAATCCGATCTTTTGAGGTTTTTAAAAAAACAATCGGATATATGAAAAATTAAAATGAATAAGAAATTTTTTTCTTATTACAGAATAAAATATGAACAAGTAAAAAAGATGATTACGAACAATTTGGAAAAGATTTCATACCTTTCGGATTGCATAAGAAAATTACTCATAATGAGGAAAATATTTTTGTAAAACATTAGATTCCAAAAATTTTTTGTACGAAAAAAATTATACTCTAGGAATTATGACTACTAAATATTGACTACAAAAAATTTGACTAAGAAAAAATTTAACTATGAAAAATTTTGACAAGGAAAAATTTTGACCACGAAAAATTTTATACTAAGAAAATTTAAAAATACGAATATTTAATACTATGAAATATTTCTCTAATAAAAAAGTTTCACTATAAAAAATTTCATTCTAAGAATGAGGAAGATGTACTCCCCATTTGAAAAAGAGTTTCATACTATAAAGAAAAAGGTTTCAATAAGAAGTTAACCAGGAGAATTACCTTATGGTTATCATGAATTATGATAAATTGAAGAAAGATATATCATTTTTTTGTGTGGTCCCTATGAAATAGATGCCTAATATCTATGTGTTTTTCACAAGAGTGATGTAAAGGATTTTTACATAAGTCAATGGCACTATTATTATCACACAAAATTTGTTTTTGTGTAAAACTCATACCATTGTCTGTGAGTGTGTGTTGCATCCGAAATATTTGAGCATAAAAACTTCCAGCAACTACATATTCAGCTTCAGTAGTGGAAAGTTCTAATGAGTGTTACTTTTTTCATGACCAAAAAACTAAGGAATATTTTATGAAATGACATGTTACAGATGTAATTTTCTTATCCATTGTACATATATAAAAAATATAATCTGAATTTCATTTAAAAACAAAAAAATTTCTAGAAGTATAATAGAGTCCTAGATCCATGGTTCCCTTTATGTAGCGAAAAATCATTTTCACTGCCTTTAAAGGAGATTCCATAGCACTGGATTGATATCTTGCAAATAATCAAATGAAAAAAATTATGACTGGATGACTAGATTTAAAGTAGTGTAGACTTCCTATCATACCTCTAAAAGATGTTTGATCTACTAGTTTACCAGCTTCGTCAAGATAAAGTGAATTTGAGGTACCAATGGGAGTACTTATAATCTTAGTGTTGTCATATCCATACATTTTAAGAAGATCTTTTATATACTTATGTTGGGATATATAGATTCTTTCTGGTTATTGAGAAATTTTAAAACCAAGGAAAAATGTTAACTCACCCATCTTACTAATTTCAAACTCAACTTTCATTAGATCCACAATGTAATCAGTTAAATATTTTTGAGATGAACCAAATATAATTTCATAAACTTAAATTTGAAAAATAAAAAAAAATTCTTATCATTCTTTATAAGAAGGGTCGGATCAGCATTTCCCTTAACATAATTGTTTTGAAGAAAAAATCATGTAAGTCTATCATACCATGCTCTAGTGCCTTTCATGAGTCCATACAATGCATTGGTATGTTTGGAAACACGTTCATGATGTTTTGTATCTTAAAAACTAGGGGATTGTTAAAGAAAAACCTCCTCTTGAACATAACCATTAATTAAATCACATTTAACATCCATTTGAAAAAGTTTGAAATTGAAGAATGCTGAAAAGGAAAGTAGAATACAAATACATTCAAGTATATCTATTGGAGAATATGTTTCTTCATAGTCTATTTCTTCTTGTTGATTGTTTCTTTTAGAAACCAATCTAGATTTATTTCTTACTATGATTCCATTTTCATTACACTTATTTCTGGAGACCCATTTTACTCCAATAATAGATGTTTCCATATACATTTCAACCAAGGTACAGACATTATTCCTTTATTATTCATTTAGGACATCTTTTATAGATTTTATCCAATAATCATAACCTAAATCTTCATCAATGTTGTTTGGTTCTATCTTGGAATGAAATTATTGATGTTCAACTTCCTTTATTAAGGAACTTTTAGTCGTTATAGGTTTATTTACATAAACAATGATACTATCACTCGGATGATTCTTCAGATTCAACTAATTCGGGTTTTGTAAAAACTGTTCATCAACGTAGGGTAGGATGTCTTCTAGGGTAAATGTTTCAGAAACATTTTATTTTACATTTTCTTTATAAGAAGGATCTTCTATCAAGAGTTAAAAATTTTTTTTTGAAAACACATATGAGGATGTAGGTTGAAGTTGTTCAAAAAAAAAGGATTGGTTTCATCAAATTTTACATGTAATATTTCCTCAACAGTATATTTATTTTAATTGAAAACTCTATAAGCCTTAGAAGTTGTGGTGTAGATTAAGAAAATTCAATCATCATATTTTGGTGTAACTTTTTTTAGATTATCATTAGTATTCAGAATGAATACCTTACAACCAAAAACCCTGAAGTAGGAAGGTCTATGTTTTCAACCATTCCATAACTAATAAGAAGTTTTATTAAGAAAATGTCTAATCAAAAATGATTTATAGTATAGCAAGCAGTACTTACAGCTTCAAACCAAAAATGTTTGGCTACCAAATATTCACTCAACAAGGTTCTTGTTATATTTTGATGAATTCTATTACTTATTTCAACAACACCATTTTGATGAGGTGTTCTTGGTGCTGAAAAGTTATGAGTAATGCCTTTTCTACTACAAAATGTTTGAAAATCAAAATTTTGAAATTATCCTCCATGATCACTATAGATAGCTATCAAAGGGAGGTTTTTATAATTTTTAAATTGGGCTTTAAATGTTTTGAAATACAAAATAGCTTCATAATTATTTCATATAATATGGACCCATATAAATCTATTGAAACCATCAACTAAGGAAAATACATTATATTTACCTCTAATACTTCCAGTTATTTTTGGGACAAAAAAATACATATGCACCAACATTAATTCATTAGTTGTTGAGACTTCACCACCTGATTTAAAGCATGATTTATTTCACCTTCTATAACGACAAGGATCACAAACTTTTGATGAATAAAATCTATGATCTAGGATATCCTTAACTAGTCTTTTCTGAGAAAAATTTCATAGGTTCCTATGATTACATTGTCCTAAACTTCTATGACATAACCAAGAATGATCTTCGGTTGCACTAAGAAAATGTAGATGTTGGATCCTAAGGTCTTCTATGTTTAGTGTGTAAACATTCTCTTGCTTATGGTAGAAAGAATAAACCTTTACTTGGAATTGTGTACTAAACATTTTTCATTCCTAAAATTCACAAGGTAACCTTCATCAAATAATTGATTTATGTTAATAAGATTGTGGTTAAGACCCTTATTAAACAAAACAATCATAATCAATGTTTTTCCAAGAAAGAAAATATAACCTATACTAATAATTTTCCCTTGATCATTACCACCGAATGTTACTTTTCCTCCTTTCATCTTGATAATATTTTCAAAGAATTTTATGTTACCAATCATATTCCAGGAAAACCCATTATCCATGAACCATGTATTGTTGTTGGTACTATCTTTAATTTCTTGAAAAAAAGACTGTTATACTTTCATAAGCCAATTGTTTTTTGGATCTGGAAACTTTAGAAATAAAAAATTTAGGAATCCACATTTTCATAAAAAAATATGCATTATGAAAACCTAAATAATGATTTTTTTTAAGGAACACTCTTTTTCCCAATTCCCACCACACTGACAAATAGTACAGAATGAAGCACATTGAGGAACAAAATAATTGTTACTAAAAATCAGTTTTGAACTAGTATAACCAAAACAATAATTATTCATTAGAAGTCAAATTTTTGAATACATCTTATCAAAATTTTCCTTACCTAAGTTAAAGTTTGACAAACATATCCTCAAGGAAAATATTTCTCACTCCAATCTATTAACACAGTTTTTATCCTGAAAACCTCATTTTAGGAAGTAGAGTTAGTCTATAAAACATTTTACATAGAAATAACTTTTTCAAGATCCTTAGAAAGTTTATCCTTCTCAAAATTATCTTCCTCAATATTTTTTGAAATACATTCAAAATCAAGGGTTTTCTTATTAAAATCTTTATAAATATCTGATATTTATTTAATAAGAATATAAATTCTAGAATTTTATTATCGTGATTTTTATTGACATTAGAAATTTCAATCTCCAGAATCTTAGAAAACCTAGAAACCTCTTCATAATTAGGTAAAGTATTATCTTAATCAGAAGATGATTATTTATCCAAGGATTCATAATATTTAATATCCCTATAATTATAATTCAATGAAACATTGGTTATGGATTCAACATTGTGTACCTTATCCATTAAACAATGATTTTCAATAGGTAACTTGGCATGTAAACCAAGATTCTTTTGACCAGAAAATTCATAATCTAAAGATTCATTATAAGAATCACCACCACTGGCACACCAGGTGTCATTGTCTTTCAAAACATCCTTATCCATAGACTTGAATTATGTCTTTATATTCCTCTTATAATGCTTTTATTTTCGATATATTCTCTTAAACATAGGACAATATGGCTTTATATGCCCTGCTCTATTGCATTCATATCAATTGAATATAGAGTCTTTATTTTCCTTTATTTCTTTATTCATGTATCTATACTGATATTATTTCTTCCATACCATCTTGTTCATCCTTTGAGGAGGATTGGATAAACATTCTAAAAATGTTCACCTTAACTTGATTCCGATAAAACATTGTCCTTCTTCTAATTATATCTTGTAACTCTCTTAGGGGTATTGGCTTTCATATGATTTGAAATAGTTGTAAAAGAATCACTTCTATTCCAATTCTTCTTCATAAAATTATTATCATCTCTTTTCATTCTAGTCTCATTTTGAAGAAGATTTCCAAAAAGAAGATCAAGAGTAGTCTGTGATACATTCTTATTATCATCAATAGTTTTCATCTTTGATTCCAACTCCTTAGGCATGATGTTAATAATCATGTACACAAGTGCCTCATCATCTAATCCCTTTGTACCCATAGATTGTAAACTATTGAAAATGGTCATAAATATCTGTTGTATCTTAAAAACTAGTTCTCCATAAGGAATTAAAAAACCATGGTATTTAGCTCTGAGCATAGCTCTTCTAGATTCAATAATTTCGGATATACAAAAATGAGTAACTTCAAACTTCTTCCAAATACAATTTTCAACTTTACATGAAAAAATTTGGATATATATATTCCTGGAAAAGGAACAGAACCATGTATTGTGTACCTTGAAGCTAAGTTGATATTCTGACTTTTCATGATTAGTAAATTTTTTGAATTATTTATCAAGAATATTTTAATCTCTAGTATGCATTACAATGTTTTGCACTCCATTGTTAATAAAAAAAGTCTTCATAAGATCTCTCCAATATTCATAATCATTCACTTAAAAAAAATAGGTGGTATAATAGAATAATTATTTTCCATCGAACCAACATTCATTCCTTCCATCTCAATGAAAATATCTTTCCACACAAGATTATTTGTAAAAAATGTTTGTAAACAAGAATAAAAATATCCTATGAAATGAATATATTGAACAAGTAAAACTTGATAAAGAAAACATATATATGAATATATTTATTTTAGAGACATCCTCTAATACCAATTGTTTGATCGAAATAATGATGTAGATGCTCAATATACAAGAGGGGGGTTAATTGTATACTTTAAAAATTACATTGGAACTTTTAAATATGGTTAAAACATTCTATTTTTTAAAAAGTTCAAACAAGGGTAATTCACAAGACCTCTTAGTTATACAAACTTTCTTGATTCTGGAAATATGGTTCCAGAAATGAATCTTCAGAAAAGTTCACAAGGACAAATATTCTACCTAAATGTGTATAGAATCTTACAAATAAGAGTATACAAGTGTAAGAAATCCTATGAAGATGGGGGAATTGGGGTAAAGGACCTCTACACCTTCAATGATGGCTGGATTGGGAAATTCACTTGGAACCTGATCACACATTAAGCTGAGGATGATTTCCTTTCGAACCGAATAACAAAGAGGCTTCTCAATGGTTATAAATATTATCTAGCCTCATTGGTTTGGCCATATCCCAAGCATGCATATGGGAGAATTGTGAAGGATACAAAATGGTTGGTCTACAGGGATTCCACCCAGAACTGTTGGACAACAAAGTGGCTCACACAGCCCATTCGGGATCTTAATCTTCCAATGGATGCAACCCCTATGTCCATCACGACCCTTATTTAACAAATTAATGCGCTTGTATTTGATATCTATATGAAGGTGGATGATAAAATCAATGGATATTCTTTCATGGATGTTGATACATTGATTTTGGTCCCTGCCATGTCTGGGTAGTTTAACTACAAGTATTTTTATATGGAAACTTGTGGGGGACTCAATTCGACACCGGCCTGGTTGTTACAGTTCATGGATGCTTTAATTCGGCCTAAAATATTCTTATTAATATGGAGGATGTGGAAAAACAAGATGCAAAAAAGTTGAAGTTCTCAAACAAACTAGCCTGCAAATGTCTTCTATGTGCTCCATCTATAGGGATATGGAGGACTTGATGTAGCATATCTTCATAGACTGCAGGAAGGCCAAATAGCTGTGGGATTATATCGTATATTTTTTTTAGAATTGTGGTTGACACATGAAGGCTAGTTATGGACCTACTGTCCGGCATGGCGCATGCTCCAAGCAGTGCGCGGATTCACAATCTGTTATTGGTGGATGTTGCGGCTGTTATTGCAGATACATGGGAAGCTCAGAACATCATGTTGTTTGGTGATGCATACTCCATGGTATAGATGGGGATTGTGGCTGTACATAGGGATATTTATGATGCCTCCATGGTCCAGGAAGGCACTATGTATAACACTGTTTATGATCTCCAAATTCTGAGAAAGCTTGGTGTTTCGGGTCGGCCGCGCAAGCCTCGAATGTTGAAGTATATTAAGTGGATTCCACCCCTTGTGCCTTGCCTCAAGGTGAATGTTGATGGGGGCATTATCGAGTGCACTATGTAAGTTGGGGAGCAGGGGAGTTTTTCGGACCTACCGTGGGTTTGTAAAGGGATGCTTCCACCATGCCATTGATGTTGGAAATCATTCGAAGCTAAAATCTAGGTCATGATATATGCTGTCTGGTAAGATTTTCGGTTTAATTAGATGTATATATGGCTTGAATCTGATTCCCAGAATGTGTTCCATGCATTGAGGACCAAGACACGTAATGTGCCATGGTGTGTTATACCTCAATGGGTTGATTGTTTCAACCAGGTTTCTCAAATGCACATGGTGGTTTCACATGTCTATTAGGAGGCCATCCAGGTGGTAGATGCTCTGGAAAAGTGGGATCTTAATGATATTTTTGGAATGGTGTCTTTCACGACACCTGATTATTGTGGCCCACTTATGGAGGCTGGTAGATGTGGGGTGTTTTACACTCGATCATGTAATAACCCCTTGTATTCATAACTCTCATAACGTTTTTTATTTAATTTATTAGGGCTGGCTTCAACCGGTTCCTATTATTTTTTCTATAAGATAGTTATAATTTTCATTATGATAAAAATGCAGTGGAAATCAAATTTGAAACAATACAAAGAAAAAAGTAGTAAATCTTTTAACCCAAAGAGTATGTTATCCAACAACCTTTGATAATGGTCCCTTGATTTATACTTTCAAAAATATTGTCTTACCCACACCAAGTTAAGCCCTCAAAAAGAATACCAGAGTCTGTCTTGATATCCCCACAAGCCCTCAAACATCAATGTAGTCAAAACCTCTATCTTTCTATCCACAGAAGCCCTCGAATGTACTCAACAACATTCAGAGATGCACGAAGCAATTCTAAACAAGAAGTTCAGTACACACAAAACATTAAAATCTCTCTCTCTAGAAATAACTTCAGCAGCATGTAATCTCTAGATTGGTCGACGTATGTCTTGGTTGTAGTGATATCATTCGAATGAGATCCTATTTATAGGCGCATCTCTAACGGTCGACTCCCTCCTCAAACAGTCATACTTTTCCTTGAATATTTGAGGGACATGTACATGTGTCACTCAAAAAATGGTTAATTAGTAATAGAATTCATGACATAATTTTATAACTCAAACACGACTAAGTAAAATATGGCTTCATAACCAAATTCAATTTTTATGAGTCTAATAAAAAATAGAATTCTGACTCCATGCGAGTAAACCTTCAGTGTCTATGTTACAAAGATATAGGAATTATAATTTTCAATGAAATCAGAATCAAAATTCAAAAGGTTTTGGGGTTTAAATAATGAGGAATATTGAGTTTGAATTCTGAGGAATTAGGATTTTGAATTCAGAAAAATTTGGAGTCTGAATTCTGAGTAACTTAGTGTCTGAATTCTGAGGAATTTAGAACCGTAATTGTGTGAATTTGGAACTGGAATTATGATGAATGCAGAGTCTGAATTATGAGGAATTTAGAGTCTATGTTCTGAGGAACTTAGAGTCTGAATTCTATAGAATTCAGGACCTAAATTCTAAGGTATTTGGATTTGGAATTCTAGAGAATTTGGTGTCTGAATTTTAGAGAATTCAGATTCTAAATTTTGGAGAATTCATAACCTGAATTCGGATCCTGAAATTTTAATACTCTATATCTAATTATTTATAGAATTCTGAGGTTTTAGATGTGAAACCATATTTTCAAATAAAAATAAAAAGATTTTGACTAAAATATGAACAATGAAAAATAGGTACATATAAATTTTCTTTGAGGAAGGATTATTTTTCTCATTAAAGAAAATATTAAGGAAAATGAAATTTTCCTCAAGATAGAGTGTTTTTTATTTTCAAAACATGAAGGAATTGAAAAGTCACAAGGAAACCTTATTGACTCAACATTATGATATTTCTTGATACATGTTATTTTTTCGTTGCAATATAAACCTCAATATTCTTAATGGTTCATCGAATCATTTTTAAAATATACTTTAATCTTGATTAAAAACATTTCCCATCAGTTTTCATCACACACATGACCTTGTTTTCAGTTTTTACATTAATTTTTTTAAATAAAATTGTTTTATTTTTTATTGGATTGAAATAATATTTACCCATATCACATGATCCTTTATTGTAACTAGTATTATAACATCATACTCTTATATCTATATTTTTTTTTAACTTTTTTACAAATTTATTTAATTCAGGTTTTATCGTGAGACTTATAGGTTATGTTTTGGCTAGTTCTTATTTCATCATATCATGTTACTTTCTATGATCTGGGATAATTATATCATAATATGGTTTTTATATCTTGACATTATATATATATATCATAATATGATTCTATATATTCATTATCATTTTCTAATAAAATATCAAAATATTAGGATTTAATAACATCATTAATCATGAAATAATAATTTCTTGATCATTGAGAACTAATCCACTACTTGTAATTTTTTATGGAACTAATATTATAATTTTATGAATTATCTATGAATTTTTTTTGTAGAGTTAGTTGTAGAAGATATTTTAGTAGATTATATTTGGTTAATGAATATTTATGGATGCTTAATGGAGTCATGTATGATGAAAATAACTCAACTACCCCAAAATCAATAACAAACCAACTATTTAATACACATTTAGACATGATTGACTAAATAAACATGCAGTTAAGACAACTTTGAGGATTGATAGGTCTAGTGTCTTGGGAATATTATGAACATTACATAAAAACATACAATATAAAACTACACATCTTTATTGAAAACTTCTTTTACCTGACCACAACATTATTCCTTATTACTTTGCATTGCATGTGATATCCTGACCAAATTAATAAGAAAATGGTGAGCTATAAAGCCCAGTAAGAGAGTAAAAAAGGCATAACCGGAAGAATATAATATATTTTATGCAATAGGAATATCAATGGTGCATAAGTGAAAAATTAACATAAAGGCATGATATAGAATTAATATCATAGCATAGAAATGTTGCAACAAAATTTAACATGATATTATAATGGTCAAATGCTCATTTTTCATGGGGCATGAGAAAAACCTCATTTTAGATGAATCAGCAAGAGTAAACTCTCATTGAACATGATTTATGATGATGTTAATCTTTACCCAATGCATTGGTGTACTCTAAGGGAACACCCTTCTTAATCATTTAATTTCATGCATAACTGTGCCACATAGATTTATTAAACATAATAATTTATTTCATGATAAAGTAATGTGGAATTAATTCAAGAAACTCTATAATAAATAAGTAATGATACAAGATGGTGAGTTCCCTTACATAGAAATGGGCATGGTATACAGTACACAATGACTTCAGCTTTAATATTGTAGTGAAATTTTGGCAGCATAACAGCGTGACATAAGAATTCAAAAAAATGGATGATGATGGATAATGTTGTATCTCAACATATTTACATGTAATGGAATTTAAGGGGTTCATATAGATATATGTTTCATTATATTTAATTGAAATTATAATCATAACATAATAAAATAGTTGAATGTATATGAGGAGAAATGAATCATTAACAGAATTGTTTCTTTGGAACTGGTGTAGCAGAGAGGAATTAAAGAACGAGGAAGAAGTTTCTCATCATTAAAACATAATTTGGTATGTATAGGGTCGGTGTGAAACATACCCCAAAATTTTTAATTGAAAATACATGGTTATAGAAACATAAAAAACCTGGAAAGTATTAAGAGAGGATGAAATCCCTTACTTAGAATAGTGATCCCAATTCCTTAAGAGAGTCTTGAGAGAGGATTCATGGGATCTTGGGGCACCTTGGGGGAACTCTAGAGAGAGGTGGTCAGATATTTATTGAGCTCTAATGGTTTTTTGTGAAGTGTAATGGGATATTGAGTTGGTTTATATAGGATAGGATATAATTTTTTTTTATTATTTAGGTTTTGTACACCACACATTAAACTAATCAAAACCACAATCCAACCCATTGTTTTTCCCATTGTTTTTTAAAAAGTAGAGTGGAAAAGATTATTTTATATGGAAAATGATAGAAATTATCAATATAATATAATTTATTATGTGGAGGAGTGCCACACTCTAAATGAAATCATTTTAAAAGTTCAAATGTTTCATAAGTCATGAAGAGTAGACTAAGGAACCACAAAATTAATAAAACAAATATAAAGTCACATTATTTTAAAGGTAAAACAGATATTGTTCAAACATAGTTTTTATTTTATTTTATTACATTACTATTAGTTAATTATGATGTCATAAAGCACATTATATATTTAAAAGTGTATTTTTTTTACCAAAAAATTAGATTGTCTTGGAAAATAATGAAAAATTCCCCATTAGATAATTTCAACATCCTAAATCCGAAAATTATATTAATTTTATCAAAATAATTTTCTAAATATTTGAATTTTTACTTTTAAACAAAAATACATCATACATAGAAAATTCATGGTTTTTAAAAAAATTATCTTTCGACCCATAATAAAAATTTCAATTGTATTCAAAAAAAATTTATGATCATTTATAATAATTATAATTAATTTATTAATAATATTTAATTATAATATTTTTTGATTTAATAATCCATTAATTCATCAAAATAAATTTACTAATTGAATATAAATATTAATTAAAATAATATTATTTTAGCTTTAAAAACCTTTTACAAAGTAATAATAATAAAATAAATGTATATTATTTAAAAATAATAATTCACATAATCATTATGTTAGTGTGTTGTTACATAACCCTTTAACAACACTCGTATAAGAAATAAGGGTATGGTCTGCAATGGTGAAAGACTCTTAGGGTGTATTTTATAACATCTCTCAAGTGGTAATCTCTATTAAAATCCACTTCTCTAGTATGAGGATCTGTTTAAGCATAACCTGCTGATACATAGCTTGGGATTGGTCAACAACGAAGCCGAGTGATGCAGCCTCCTTTTTGTGCTAGGATAAATGGGCGTTGATTGGAAAAATTCTAGTGGATGAGGCCATCAATTCCTTTTTCTGAGTAAGGTGAATTTGTTAAATCCTTATATTTATATTAATCAAGTGATCAATATTCAACATATATATTAGCGACGGTAACAATTATTAATGGTATTTTGAAATCCAAAATCAAAAAACCAAAGAAGTGAATATATTTCTTATAATTATTTTACATAATAAGACATTTAATTAGATCAAGATGAATTTTCATTAATAAAAGTTTGGGCCATTACAATCTTCCCCCTTAAAATATTTCTCCCTAAAATTTTCCATTTCCCACTGTATAAAAATGTGGGTAACTCTTCCTCACCAGTTCCTCTGGTTCCCATAATTCTTCTTTAAACATGTTGTTTCTCCACAACACTTTCACGATGGGAATTTTCCAATTTTGAAGAACATTTTCCCAACAATATAAGATCATCATTAAATTCCCTTTATATGAGATGTGATTCTCCAATTATACCACCCTTAGATTGAGTACATTCAATGGGTCCAGTATGTACTTCCGCTTAAGTGATACATTGAATAAATAAGATACTTGAGATAGGTTCGGTGGGAGTTATGGTCGATAGAACACTGCTTTGATATGATCAAATATCTCATATGATCCTTTGTACCTAGGAATAATATTTCCCTTATTCCGAAATCTCATAAATATATTTGACATTAATATCTAGAGGAATACCATGCCTCCAACATCTAACTCTAGTTAAAGTCGATGATTATCTGCATAGATATTTTGTTGACTCTGAGAAGCTTCAATGTGCATCTTGATTCTTTTAACCTTGTCCACTATATCTTCAACCATTTCTATACCTATGATTATTTCCTGCCCAAAATCAACCCAAAATTTCAGTGTTTAGTTCCTATTCCCATAAAGGGATTCATATGGAACCATTTGGATGTTTGAGTGGAAACACTTATTGAAAGAGAACTCAACCATAGGAATATGTTCATCCCATCCTCCATTTAAGTCCATTGAGCATGCTCTAAACATGTCCTAAAGTATATCGATATTTTTCTCAGATTGGCCATCAACTTGATGATGATATGTCATACAGATGTTTAATTTAGTTTTCAAAGTGTTTTGGAGACTCTTCTAGAACATAGAGGTGAATCATTGATCATGATCAGATACAATCGATAGTGGTACACCATGTAGCTTTACCACTTCCCTAATGAATATCTGTTACATTTTGATCCAATTTGAAATCCTCTCTATTTACAATGAAGTGTGTAGTATTTGTAAGATGATCCAACACAACCTAGATAGTATTGTTTACTTTGGATATATTCCGATGTCTAGTGAAAATGTCCCTGGAGATGTATTTTCAATTCTATATTGTTATGGGTAATGGTTGAATCATCCCCTTAGACATCCATCCCTCACCCTTCACTTGATGACATTCCAGGTAGTTTTATATATACTCCACGATCTCATTCTTCATGTTATTCTACTAACAATGATCTCAGAGATATCGATACATCTTTTTTAGATATTATGTTGGGTTTAATTAGGGTTTTTTAAAATTTATATAGGATCAAACCGATTCCTGAGAGTTCCACTAGAATTTGAAAACCATTTCTCCAAAAATTATATTTGAAAATTTATTTTCATCTATTAGGTTATTTCTTTTTCTATATCTGGATATAATTCAAATGATTGTTTATTTATACTAGGGTTTATTAATGTTAGGAATTTTTTTTATTCACTTCATCTCAAGAAATGAATATAATTTTTACACATTTCTTTAATGTGTTATTTAAAAACATTACCTGATTATAGACTAGTGGATTACACTAGGTAGTATCTTCAAATAGAGTGCACACCAAATAGATTGCCACTTCTTCTAAGTTGATTTTAGGAAATTAATTTTTTTTATTGATTTGATAAAATTATAACATGATTATAGATAAAAATGATTATTTGAACACTATTGATTAAAATGGATATTGGAATGGGTTTTGAAAGACTAGTGAAATCATATCATGGTATTCAATTATTTCCAATTCAATTTCTTATTACTGATTAGAGTGTGATTTTTTAATCACTTCATTTAACTTTATATGCCAAGTGTTGTATGTTATAATTACTCTAACTAAGATCTCATTTTCATAAAAACTCATTCTCATGTGTATTTTGATGATGTGGGTCCTTTTGGAAAATTAGGGATACCATTGGCTATGTATTTCTCTTCTCAAAAAACCAATAGTGTCTAGATCAATTCCACTCACATTCTTGGGATCACTGAGCACTCAACACAAAACATTATTCTAATATGTTATATAGAGATGATAATTGGGTAGAGGCTGATATTGAGCATTTACTATGGAAATTAAAATTAATAAATTCCAAACCATTCACAATTTCATTTTTTATTCAAAACATAAATTATAAAAGAAACCCAATTGAAGATGGAAAATGACATTTCTTTCATTTAGATTAAAAAACACAAAAAAAATAATATTTTTCAATCATCCCAAATTCCTAATAACTCATAGAAACATCCACACCAAGTATGGAGTAGTCATGTTTACATAATATAGGGGATAAACATTTTAGTAATTAAATGACTATAAATGAAGGAAATTAAATTAGTAGTGTTGTGAAATAACAATGTTTTCACAACTAGTGCTTCCTCTTATTGAGTAAATATTATTTCCATACCCAATTCATCCTATTATAAAATAAAAAGTATTAACAAGGAATCATAATTGACCAAATAAATGATTCTAGGCCATTATTTAGAGTTATTAATGGCCCCTAGAAAAAACATTGGGTAATCCATTATAAATGTCAAACAAAGTTGAATATTGGTTGTTCAGGGAATTTCATGTCATCAATAGTGATTTCACAACATATAATGTGTGTGGTCGAATGTCCCATGAATTGTATTTATGATCTTATGTGTGTTGGGCCTCCATTGGATGTGTCATGAAGTGGCCATATTTGTTATGCTATGACACATGATTTCATCATTTAGAACGTTTCTTTTTCTTCACATCTTTTTTTCACAACCTATAGTCCTTAATGATTATCATTATGAATTTAAATCATGGAATGAATTTTTTTTCTAGATAGATTAACCTAGATTCATCCATATTCATCTGTTTTTAGATCCATCCCTTAGAGATGACATATACTAAATTATGGGATAATATTTTCTTGATAAATTAAGTACATTTAACTTATTTTTGAAAAACCAAGGAACCCTTACATAAAATAATAAAATAAATAAATTTTCAGAAAAGTTATTCATTAATCATTCAAAAAATATATGTTCCATATTAAAATATGAATGAAAAATATTTCTCTATCAATGGTGGTGATAATAGATGATAGATACCAATCAAATTGTCAAATATATAATGATGATTTTACCCCTATTCCATGTCCAAATATTTCATAGAACTTTTCAAATATACAGTTCCTATGGTGTCTCGGTCATGTGATATACCACATACCATGTAATTCCCCATTCCTGCATTATATTTAAAAAATTTATATACATAATTCAAGTGTTTGGGATATTTTATACATTAGAGATGTTTGAATATTATAGGTTAATTTTGTATAAAGTCTACCATATGATATTCTTAGGCATTTCTAAGCATTATACGTTGAATGAGTTTAGGTGGAACACACATCTTACCACTTTTCAAAGCGGGAATCATATTATCAAGCCACACCTTATTTATAAAATATTCATTAAATGTTAATAAAATCCACACTAAAACATTAAAATATTAATTTTATTAGAATCATTGATTCATATATAACTAGTAATGAAAATTTCTACATAAATTCATAATTAGTTCTTCAAAACTAGTACCCTTATTAGAAATATCCCACATAAAAACATTCAACATAACCTAAGGAAGGGAAATATATGTACGGTTTTTCTCATGCAATCAGTATGTTGGAAAATGTGATATATCAATCAATGATTATAAGATAAGAATAAATATATGATAACATAAATATAATAATATATAACCATATTCATCATTTGGAAAATAATTAGCATAAAAGAGGCCATAAATTTTTTATCAATCAATACAAATAATAAACACGTTTATTGAATCATAAATAATCTATCAGGTTTCATGACTGTATATCAGAATTATATTAGATAATTTTGTGGCATACATATAAGAAAAGGGAATTATTTCTAATGATAAGACTCATTGTTGAAACTATAATTATGGATTGTGTTCACTCCTCATTCCATTATTTCCGTATGCTAGGTTCACTACAATGTCTATCTTAATTAAAATTATTCCATATTAAATGGGTTCAATCACCATTCCATTTTTCATTATGTCCTGAGATATACCTCTTTATCCAATCCAATGGAAAGATGTATTATTATTATCCCACCTGTGAAATAATAATAATATATATATATATATATATATGTTCCACATTATCATAAAACATTCATCATATCATTACATCAAAACCAATGGAAAAGAATCAGGTTTCAAAAACATTTCATCATCATAATCATAAAAAATATCTAGATGTAAAAAATATTTAAATGTCTCAAAAAATACCCCATGCATCACATGAAACATCAATGGATGTTTGTAACGAGCCAAACATTCATTAATGAAAATTACTATTGATCTAATTAATGTCTTATTAAGTCTATATAAAATGTAAACTTTATTGGTTTTATGTTTCTGAATTATAAACACTATTACGAATTGTGACCGTTACTAATATATTTTTTGAATAGTGATCACATTGTTAGTATAAATATAGGGCTTTAACTAATCCAATTTACATAGACAAAGGATGTGATGGCCTCATCCAACATAATTTCCCATTCAAATCCCATTTGTAGGAGCTTGGAAAGGAGGTGTTGTCATTGGTATTTTCTCTTGACCGAGCCCCAGTCGATCTGGAACATGTTATGACTGAGCGGAACCGACTACGGGAGAAGTAGAAGTTATTAGAGATTACCACCTGTGCGATGTTATCCGAGCCACCCCAAGAGTCTGTCACCAACGCACAACAAACACAAAGGACTATGTGTGGTCTTTAAGGGGTTATGTAACAAGACCCTAGTACTAAGATTATGCACATTATTCATGTACATATAATATTAATTCTTTTTATTATTGTTACTTTTTAAATAATTTTTAAAGAAAAATTTGTAAGAAAAGTTAAAATTCAACTAAAAAACCTATTTTGATGAATTAATGGATTTTTTAATTAAATAATATTTTAATAAAATATTATTGTTATTATTGAATTAAATTTTATTAAATATAATTTATAGTATACTTTTATGAATGCAATTGGAATTTTTATTTGTGCTTGAAAGCTGTTTTTTTTCAAAACCCATAATTTTTATATAAATGTCGGTTTTATATTTTAAAAGTGAAAATTCACATATTTAGAAAATTATTTATATAAAATGAATATTATTTTTGTAATCAGGATATTGCCATAATCCAATGGTGAATTTTTAATAATTTTCTGAGAGAGTTGAATTTTTGGGTAAAAATTAAATAATGTTTAAGTATATAATGTGTATTATGACATCATAATGACCCCATAGTGATATAATAAAATAAAATAAACATTATGTTCAAAAAATATATGTTTTACTATTAAAATAATGCGATTTTATATATTTTTTGATTTATTTTGAAATGCTTTAGTGGACCCTCCAAGACATGTAAAATACTTTGTCTTTTTAAAATTTTTCCTTGAAAGTGTGACTGACCTCCACATAAGCAACTATATTATTTTAAGAAGATCATATAATGGCCTCATAAAATATTTTTTTCACTCCACTTTTTCAAAAATAACAAAAAAACCATTGGATGGTATGTGGGTTTGATTAGATTAATGTGTGGTGTCCCAAACCTAAATAATAAATAATTTCATCTCCTTTACTATATAAACACACCAATATCCCACTACCTATTCACTCAAAGTATTTATAGTTCATCCATCATATTCCCTCCTATATCTACATTCTTCCCAAGGCATCACAATCTACCAAAAAGACTCTCTGAAGCCTCTCTTAATCATATGGAAGCACAATTCCAAGTAAGGGATTTCTTCCTTTTCCTTTTTGTTAAATTTTCCTTAAGTTTTTATGCCCTTTTATTTTCAATTACATTTTTTGGGGTATTATTTCACACCTCCCCCATAATGGCCTATTTTTTTGGATGATGGGAGACCCCTTTATCCCTCATAAATGTTTCCCATGTACACTTGTTACCATGCCGAAATTCTGTGAGGGATCTCTCTATCCTCTTTTACATCCAAGATGTTCTTTTGTATTATGAAACTAAATTACATTAAATTTGTTGGAACATGTATCCATCTGAACCCCTTACTTTCCATTTCATTTAATGTTAAGAGACACCTCTTTCTCTCTCATCAACTATTTTTAATGAGTTCTTATTTCACGTTCTGATACTACAGAAATTGCACTACGAATTTCCAAGACAATGTCATTGTGTAGTGAATACCATACCCATTTCTCTATCAAGGGTATTCACCATTTTGAATAATTACTTATTAATTATAAATCCACATGTATTATTCCATATCCCCTATCGTGGAATAAATAATGATGATTGTTTCCATATTGTATGATCCATGTGGCACACTTATGAATGAAATGGAATGTTTAAGAAAGGTGAGCCCTAATAGCGCTCCAATGCATTGGGTAATGTACAATATAATGATGCGTCATGTGAAATGAGTGTTGAATCATTAAAATTCAGGTGAAATGAGGGTATACATGTTCTTCATGTTCAATTAGGGTTTAATTATTATCCATGTACAATGATCCTTGGATCATGATAATTCCATGTTAATTGTTGTTGTCACATTTCCAGGTTATGATTGTCATGCTTTGTCGTTCCTTTATGTCCATGTTTCTCTTATTCTACACTGATATGCTGATTTCCTAACATGTATTTTATTCATCATTTTATTCCTTGTCTACTCCCTTACTGGCCTTTAAATCTCACCCTTTTTTTATGAATGTCCTCAAGTTATCCCATGAAATGCTATGTATAAGGGAATGTAGTTGTCATGTAAAATATGTTTTCAACAAGATGTTGCATTTTATGTTGTAAGTTGTTATGTAATGTTCCTATTCCTCAACGACACTAGACATATCAATCTTCTATGTTGTGTAATGTGAAGGTACTATGTAATAAATCATGTTTATGTATGAAATTAAGAGCACGGTTGTTATAGTAGGTATTAGAAGATAGGTTTAGTTATTCTTGATATTAGGATTGGAAAACCCTAGTGAAATCTTTTGGGATAAGAGTAAGTATGATAAAAATATCCCTAAATTTTTTGAGTGTTTATTATGTTATCTATCAAGAAAATACATCCATGTATAGATATGAGAAGGTAGAGGCGGCTCTAGCACTGATGTACCAAGGGGTGAAAACCTCGAAAAGGAGTTTCGAGCTTGAATCAGGATATCCTGGTACATGAAAACGGGCCTTGCTGCACTCTGGGTTATGACACTCCAGGGGGATATGATTTTGTAAATTAAAAAGTTTAGTATGAAAAATTATTAATGGAATTAAAAAAACATCAATGAATACATGTTAGAATGTAAATAATGGATAACATATACTGATGACTATAGATTCATATGTTAAGTAAATAAATGTTACTTATAAGTTATCCATTTTGGTCCTTGCATTCCCCTTTATGTGTTTAATAGTTTAATGTACTCATATCATGTAAATATCAGATAAGGTAGAACTGGAATCAAAAATTGAAAGGTTGGTTTATAGTTTATGGTTTTACACTTTCTATTATATCCTTAATGTTTAGTTGAACAATCCCAACACTACAAAAAATCATGGAAGTATAGCTTTTTGTTAGTATAGAAAATGGGGAAATCATTTCATCCCATGAATATAGATCATCCTCTATCATAATTTGTGGATTGAACTTTCTGGTTAACCTCATCATACCCCATCTGGTTGAATTTGATGCAATTATTGGAATGGATTGGCTTTCCTTATATAGAGGCAACAAAAATTGCCAGGAGGGGGAAATCACTCTCAATGAAGAAAATCGACCATGATTTTGTACAAGTGAGAGCAGAAGATGAATCTTCTTTAGCTCCATCATCTCATGTGTGGATATTAAAACTCTATAATAATGTGTATCTGGATCAGATGATTGAGTCTAAGGGGGAAACCATCCATGATGACATTCCTATTGTGTGGGTATTCATTGAAGTGTTTCCAGAGGAATTGATTGGTCTTCCTCCTAGAATAAATGTTTAATTATCGATTGATCTTATACATTGGGGGTGCCAATATAAAAGTCTCTATATATAATTTTCATTTTGAAGATTGAAGAGCTGATGAAACAACTACAAGGGAATCTGGATAAAGGGTTTATATTCCCAAGTGCATCACCATGGGGTGAAATAGTTTTCTTCGTCAAGAATAAGGATGGTTCAATGCGCCTTTTCATTGATTATTGTGAGATTAAAAAATTCACGATAATGAATAAGTATCCTATCCAATTAATTGATGACTTGTTCGATCAGCAGTGTGGAGCACAATTATTATCCATGATAGATTAGCGGTTGGGGTATTAACAAATAATGGTGAAGATAGAAGATATCCCCATGAATTCCTTTCGTATAAGATATGAGCACTATGAATTCATAGTAATTACTTTGGCCTCCCTAATGCTACAGAAATGTTTATGGAAATGATGAGTAGAGTATTTAGAGATTACCTCAATAAATTTTTGGTATTTTTTATAGATGATATTCTACTATACTCCAAAGCCAATGAGGATCATGAGGAGTATCTAACAACTATATTAGAAACCTGGAGAAAGGATAAGCTCTATGAAAATTATAATAATTGTGGGTTCTAGTTTAAGGAGGTCTCATTCTTGGTCTATATCATCTCATGTAATGGGATATCTGTGGATCCCTCCAAGACAGTAGGAATAGAGGGATAGTAGAGGCCATCATCAGTAATGGATATCTGTAGAATTTTGGGGTTAGTTGGATATTATCGACAATTTTTTAGAAATTTCTCATGACTGTCCAACCCTATCAACAAGCTAACTCAGAAAGAAGTAGATATTTCGTGGAGTGATTAATTCAAAAAAAGATTCAAGGAGTTAAAAAGGAGGCTAATCATTTCACCTGTGCTCACAATACCCAGAATTGGAGAACATTCTGTAGTATTCAGTGATGCTTCGATGAAGGGAATGGGCTGTATGTTGATGACAAAAGTCAAAGATATTACCTATGCTTCAAGGAAATTGAATGTTTCAATGGATTAATTATTCAACACATGGTCTGGAGTTGGCTGCAGTGATCTTAGATTTAAAAGTTGTCAGCATTATCTCATTGGGGATAAGTCTGAAATATATAGGGACAAAAAAATCATCTTGTATATATTCACATAGAAATAGTTGAACATGTTCCAACAATCGCAGTTACAACTAATCAAACACTATAACTACTCAATTCATTACCACCCTAGGAAAGGCGACAAGGTAAAGGATTCTCTATGTAGAAAGAACCCAACGATACTATCATTTATGAGAATTAAGAAGGATCCAATCTTCATAGATTTGATGAATATGGAAATGGAAATAATAAATAAGGGAATATCATTAATCATTTCAAAAATAATTGCTCAACCGCCTCTTTTGGAAAGGTTAAAGGATGCTTAAAAGGATGATTGGGGAATTCAGAAGAAAGTGAAACCTATTAGAAAAGGTAAATCATCGGAGTTCAATGTTAATGAAAAAGGAATTGTGATATTTGGGAAAATACTATGTGTTCCATCATGTATAAAGATAAATAAGGAACATTTTGTTGACGCACATAGTTAAAATTTCTCTATTATCCTAGAAAACACAACGATGTATCGACATCTCCGAGAGCAATATTGGTGGGATAATTTGAAGAAGGAGTTCAATGTGTATACATCAATGTGCCTGGTGTGTTAGCATGTGAATCTAGAGAGGCATAAGTCTAGGGGATGAAGCAATAATTTCCCATACCAGCATGGAAATGGGAGAATATCACCATGGAATTTTTCACCAGACATCCGAAGACATCCAAAGGAAAAAATGCTATATAGGTTGTAGTTGATCATATTACAATGTTTTCACACCATTGCAATTCGGAAATATTTCTCATTGGATTAACTGGAACATTTATATATCAATAAAATGGTAAGGCTGCATTGAGTACCACTATCTGTTGTATCTGATCGAGATCTAATATTCAACTTTATGTTTTGGAAGAATCTTCATGCTTCTCTATATATTGAACTGAACATTAGTATGGCCTATCATCCTCAAACTGATGGACAATATGAGAGAACTATTCAAGAACTGGAATATATGTTAAGATCATGATTAATTGACTCTAAAAAGGGATGAGATCAATATATTCATCTTTTCTAATTCCACAATAATAATAGTTTCCACTCGAGAATCTGAATGGAACCTTATAGATCCTTGTATGGGAAGCGTTGCAGAACTCTGGCATGTTGGGTTGAATTTGGTGAGTGTAAGCTACTAGGACTAGAAATTGTTAAAGAAATGGTGGAGAAGGTGAAAACCATTCAGTAACATATTAAGGAAGCCCAGAGTTGACATAAGAGTTATGTAGAAACTGTCAAAAAGATCATGAAATTATAGATGGATACATGGTATTTCTATGCATATATTCCTGGAAGAAGGTCACGAGGTTTTGAAAGAATGTGATGTCCAGTCCTAGGTACATCCTCCCCTTCAAGATTATTGATCATGTCAGGGTTGTGGCCTATAAACTTGCACTTCCACCTACCATGTACAAATTACATGATATCTTCCATGTATCCCTCTTAAGTAAGTACATATCGGACCTTTCACATTTACTCTCTTTAGAGGTAGTATAGTTAGAGGATGATCTTTCTTATGAAGAGAAACTACTGAAGATCTTAGATCATGGTGAAAAAGTTCTACGAAATAATAAAATGCCCCTTAACAAGGTGTTATTGAGAAAAAAAATGTTTGAAGAACTTACATGGGAATTATAGAAATTGATACATCAAAGATACCCACATCGGTGTTAGTGTGGGAAAATAAATTTTTGATGGTGAAATTTCATAAAGGGGGGAAGATTGTAAGACATAGATTTTCATAAATTAAAATTCCTCTTGATCTAATTAAATTTCGTATTATTGTTATTTAAAATTTCAACATCATTGGTTTTAGGATTCTAGATTTTAAAATACTATTATGAATTTTAAAAAATTCTAATATAGCCATTGAATAGTGATCACATTATTAGTATAAATATACGACTTTAACAAATCCAATTTACTCAGAAAAAGGATGTAATGCCCTCATCCAATAGGCTTTCTCCATAGGAATACCTTTTTTCATAGCTCAGAAAGGTGGTGGCATCACTGGGCTTCACTCTTTACCAAGCCCAAGCTGAGCTTGGACACGTTATGCTTGAGCGGATGTGACAACGAGAGAAGTGGATGTTAATAGAGATTACACCCCAAGTGATGTTATCCGATCCACCCCAAGAGTCTATCACAATAGTACACCTTACCCTATGGTATTATTCAGGTGTTTTAAGGGGTTATGTAATAATCCCCTAGTAGTACAATTATGTACATTATTCTTGTATAGTGAATATACATTCTTTTTATTAGTGTTACTATGTAAATAGTTTTTAAAGAACAAAAGTTATTTTTGGTTAATATTCAACTAAGAAATATATTTTTATGAATTAATAGATTTTTGAATTAAAAAATATTTTAATAAAATAATATTATAATTAAATTAATTTTAATTAAATATAAATTAGCGTATAATTTTGTAAATAAAATTGTAATTTATTTTGTGGTTTCAAAGGTGTTTTTATCGAAACTCATGTGTAACACCCCAACCATCCACGGTACACTTCACTATGAATAATACAGTAGTGTGTGTTGTACGCAACTTCGAGTTATAACACACACCATGACCAATCAAAGTAGCCGTTATGAATAGTAATACCCACTTTTTGAAATTTTAAAAATTTTATCTCTCAAAATTTAATTCATTTTTGGATTAGAAAAATCAAAATTAGCCAGGGGTGAAATTTTGGTACTTTTTTGATAACTTTCATATTTTTATGAATAGTGAAAATTACTAAATATTAATTAAAAACAACTTTTTTAATGAAAATAATTAATAGTGGTAAATAATGAATTTCAGTGGTTTTAAATTATATTTAGAATATATTTTTACAATTTAATCCAATGTTGGTCATTGGATATAATTTCACATTTAAACCGGACATAAACAAGTGTCAATCTTTTGATAGTTATTATATCTTAAAAACACGCTTTTGTTTTGACAGCGGAAATTAATTTTAAATTAATTTCCGCAACATCTATGTTTTGATTTTGAAAAAATGGATTCCATATTTGGAATCAAGATATCCAAACTGTGTTAATAGGTAACTTTTATTTTTAGACATTTTGAATAATTTGGTAAATATTTTATTTACCATGGTTAAAGGGTAAATACTGTAAATAATGGTTAATAAATAATATTATAATAATAATAAATTACCCTAAAACGTATACTAACCTTGTTAGTATATACATTTCTGACCATGGGAATCTTTGGGTCGATTTTGGGACCCCATGGAGCCACTTGATATTGATAAGGACACTAGATATTGATTAAGTCAAAATAAATACCAAAAAGACATAAGCATATATCTTTTAGAAAAACAATTTTTATACATGGTTTTATGTGTTTAAATTTCAACTATAAATATTAATTAGAAAGATAAATAGATTTCATACATAATGGTATTTTATTTAAAAATTTTAGACATTAAATAATTTAATTTATTTATGACACAATGATGATGTAGTAATTACAACATTAATGAACCATTAAGATAATTAATATAATAAATACACAAATAAATATAATTTGAGACTTTTTATAAATTCCAATAATTTTCTAGGTTACTATGACATATTATTGTTGTTTATATAATTTTTTTTGGATTTAATAATGCTGTTATGAATTTATCAAAAACAAAATACCCAATAGTGTCAAAATTGACATTAAAGTGTTTTTAAAACAAATATTATATTATTAATTGATATTCAATTCCTAAAAATATATGGTTCTTCCAAGAGACTTATATCAGTATATGTGTATCATTAATGGACCATTTTGGGGTCTCTGTGAGGTATATAGTATGTTTATTAACTATATAATATAAAATTACAAAGTAACATGGTAAGTGTCAAACAAATTAACTAAGAGTTAAAACTAAAAGATAAGGTTAATATAATGACCCAATACTGTCTAAATTCTATTGGATGAGTGGTTTTATACCCATACCACCCTTAAACTTTAAAAAATATACTTTTGAGCCATTTTAAACCGAATATGAATTTATTATAAAATAATATTTCCAGATTTCCTATAGATCCCCCCTTATAAAAGGACACCACTTCTAACCAATTCCACACACCTATCAAGCCTTTTGGATCATCCAAAATCTGCCCAATTAATCTCCCTACATCCCTATACTTCTATTAGAAGCCTTAACTTATGCATAAGGCACTTCAACTGTCCTTTTTGGTTCAAACCAAGGGGAGTTACCCAAATTAATGGTAACGATTTCTCTTAGCTTCTTTTATTTTATTTTACTTCTCCAACCTCTAATATATTCTTATTATTTTCTTTTGTAACAAAACCAGTATCCTAAATATTCTAGGATATTTTTATTAGAAGTATTAGAACTACACTTACACACACATCCATCTAATGGGTGAACAACATAATGATTCTGTGGATGGAAACCAAATGCCTCACGAAGTGATGATTGTTCAATTATCTCCTACCACCTCTCATGGTGGCCATTTTGATGTCTCTATAATTAAATATGATATTTATGATATTTATTTTATATATAGGCTTCTGTAATTCCATTTTATATCATACTATTATTCTTTACATGTTCTATATATATACGATAATTTCATTTGAGGAAGTGCGGACTACCGCCTCCTCAAAGTGATATGACTCGTTCATACCATACATGGAATGTATAATGGATGGTGTTAATGAAATTAAGTAAAAAATATAAGATATTATATTATACTGGAATAATTATATACTAATGTATCATGTGGTTTTGATACCTTTTAAAATGAAAAATGAAATGGAAGTACAATTCATGCGTATGTAAGGATTTCCGTCTCCACGAACGCGATGAGATTCATTTACCCATAATATCGATTCAAGAATAATTATCATTTGATGATTAAAATTAATTTTTAATGACTTTATATCTTTCTAGATATGAATAAGATACAAATACCCATAACAAACATGGCTTACGTAACGAAGCATATAAAGGAAAATGAATCAGTTAACACATGAAATGACGATAATAGTAAAATATTATTATCAAATCAATATTAAAAGATCATATATGATATCATATATATGTATATTATTCTTGTATAATTTGATAACAATCATTTAACTATTATACATTAGGTTAACCTACCCTCGACCAAGGAAAAGTAAAAGGTAAGGGGTTTTCATCTCACTCCTTATTCCCGTGAGATTCATGTCATATTGCCACTATTACCTTTTGTGTGGTGTATTTACTTCTCATAATTGTATTCTTTATGTAATACACTTTAATTTATGTGTATTTACATATTCATTGTATGATACCTCTTTCATGGGGTGTATTTTTCGTATGTTACCAAATTGGTAAGGGTTAATTTCACAATCTCTTTATTATCTGAGGATGTTCTTACGCAAGTATCTACTGGGACATATTTATCATCTATGTCCATGTTTTATGAAATTTTTTTCAAAGGGAGTCTTTAAAGGTACTTTTTTACTAAAACATCATTTCAAATGTTTTAAATATTTATTCTTCTAAATCTTTCTCTTTAATGTCCAGGTCTTCAAAATGGTTTTTAAGGATTTATTTATATGGACATTAATGTTTTGAAATTATATTTATTTTCAAATGTTTCAAAGTGGCATGGGACACTTTGATTCAGAAGTCTCTTTTAAATTACATCCTTTATAAATTTATGACTTTTAAATGATTTAAAAAAAGATATATTTCTCAAAAATAGTTTTGATTTCATCTATGTCAACATCCTTTGATGGATTTTAAGTTTATTTGAAGTGGATTTATTATGATACAATACATCCATATTGTATTGAAGGTTTTGTGAAATGTTTGACTGTGGATGTGTTATTTTTATATCATTCATGGTTTATGGAGAAAGTATTGACATTTCGTTTGCTAGTTTTAATATGACTGTTTATGTTATGTTTAAACATGTTCATATGAGGAATGCATTGGACTTAGTAAGTGACGGGTGGAGCCCACTATAGCTCCTCGATGCATCGGTAGGTCTCATGAGACAAACTAGTGTCTTGGAACGAGGCCTTGATAAATCTTATATGTAGTCTTGGTACGAGGTCATGGCTACTTGGTGATGATAGTCTGGCATTATGCATTCCATCATTATGAATGTGGTTATTGATATTTCATGTGATTATTCGACTAGTAGAATATCCATGTGAATAAGTAAATGGAATTATTTAATTTTATCTATGCCATATTATGCTGAAGTTGAAGTTTAAAAAGGCTTTTGTTTTTGTTATACATTGCCTTAAATGTTTATGTTTATTTATGAACATCTCTTCTATATTGTTATCCTTACTGAGCCTCTAATCTCACACCTTTCAATGTTTTATTTTTTCCAGGATTTTATTAAGTAATTTATGAATGACCTGCAGGGAAAGTATGTGGGATATGTGTGTGGACTATGGAGACTATATTTTTGTAGTTTTCATTTTTATGATGTAATGTAAACTTTATGAATGTATCCAGTGTTTCCCAGACTACTAAACTGATCGGTACTTTGGGATGTGATTCCTTGTAATCATGATAATGTATTAAAATAATGCTCTGACTCTGGGAAACTAGGGTCGGGCGTTACAATTGGTATCAGAGGAAGTTTATCAATAACCTTGGATGCTATATTTAGATAAACTCTAATTAGAGAAAAAATCCCTAAGATAGGAATTGAGGATTAGTAGAGAAGAACTTCCTAGAATTTTGATATTGTAGAGGTTTGGAGAGTTTTCTGAGAAATACATCTCTGTCTGGATACGAGCTGGTAGAGGCGGCTCTATCACAGATGTACCTAGGGGTAAAACCCGAAAACACTGCTTTGAGCTATACTCGAATGGGAACTGGTGCACGATAACGGGCCTTGCTGCACTCTTGGTTACGACACACCCGAGGGAAATGCTAAGGATAATTCTTGTTTTCTTTACGAACCATTATGAAGGGTTTATGAGTATATACTTCCTCAAAGAAAACATTTTTATGTTTATGGATTGTATCTATAAACTATTTAATTTATGTTAAGTGTTTTACAAGTATGGAATTATGTATTTTGATTCATTATCTAATCTAGTTCATGACATTGTTTAGAAATGGTGCCCAGTAGAAGGAATGAGAACTCCAGCAATACGCATGATCCAAAGAGTAAGAAAGATCTTATATTTCATGGTCTTAAGCCAGAATTTAGAAGGGAAATAGTCTCCCATGTATTATCATCATATAAATAAATAGTATCATGTGTTGATATGATAAGTAAAGAATTCTCAGAGTCCTATGGCTTTGAAGGGAATCCAGAGAAGGAAAGGATGGTAGAGAGAAGGAAAGATAAAGCGAATAAGGTAAAGAAGGATTTTTCCATATGTGATAAATGTAGAAAAAATCACCTTGGAAAATTCTTGAAGGGAATGGGAGTATGTTATAAGTGTGTAGAAAAATGACACCAAGTACATGACTACAAGGGGAAGAAAAAGGTTTCAAATGCACAATGCTTCATTTTCCAAGAGTTTGGAAACTACGCAAACCAATGTCCAAATCATCAGACTATGCCGCAAATGATGCTATTGGATAATAATCAAGTTGTGATACTACCACAGATGAAGAGGAATGACTAGTGTTATTATGTTTTTATTTTGTAATTATTTCATTGAGGTGTTGTATCAATGATGTACTGGAAATAAACAAGGATTGTACTACAATATTATTTTATTGAGGATTTGTGATTTTATGGTACTAAGAAGAGTGACTATATAGCAAGTTAAACTTTTTGGAAATTACATGGTTGAAGGAAAGATAAACCTTAATATAGCCCTAATATAGAGGTACAGATTTTGGAATAAGATATAGTTGATTTGGGTAAATTATATTGGATATTCTTGACTGCCTTGAAACTGATTAAATATTTATATATTTCATCATTGTTGGAGTTTACAACATTTTTGTATGGATGAAGTATATCCAGTATTCTATAAGGAATAAGAGAGCATGAATTTAATCAATAAGTTTTTATGGTAATTCAGGTTGTTTCAGTGTTTTAAATGAATACATGATGAAGGTATTCACATGTTATTACGGGGTAAAAAGGATATACATTATGTTTATCTTTCATATAAAATTAGGACTATGAGCTTATAGAAGTAATTTGGATAAGTCTAAAGATTGGAAGGGATTATGTTTGAAAGGTTATTTTTGGATTTCTATACAAGGAGAACACACAGACCGTGTGACGACCCATCGCGTCGGACAATGTTTTGGGAATCGAGCCCAAAACCATAGTGCAATTGAGATTTATCACCTACTACTAGACTACGTGAATTTCTTGGATGGTATAACGTAGTTTCATTTTTTTTCTGATATGTGAATTATAGATTCATTATATTTTTGAACCCTATATGATTAGGATAAATAGAGTATTTTTTAGTTGTATTATGTTTTGGGGTGAAAGATGAGTTTTTGGTAGATATCTATTAATAGATAAAACTCTAATTATAAAGTAAGTATATATACTTATGATCTTATCCAATCTCATAAATAAATTTCTCAACATTATGAAAAGGAACATAGAACAAAAATGTTTTCCTAGATGGTACCTTAGATCATCACAAATTTATGGCTTTGGGATTGTTGGCCTTTTCATAGCCATGTTCTCTACCACTCTCCATCAGATATTTATGGTTATATTTATCTTCGATATCCATATTTTCCTACATGGAACCCTAGTATGTGTTATTTTCGGTAACCTTAATACTTACCACTATTTATTTTAAATAGAGGCATCATTAATCCATTTTTCAATGTGGGATTTCAACTAAAATATTTTGAAATGTCAACCACATGTTTCCAATACCGAGAATAAATTGTGTGGATGCAATTTATTGAAGTAGGATAGAATTTAACACCCCAATAATCCAAGATATGCTTCACTTTGAATAATACAGTAGCGTGTGTTGTACGCAACTTCGAGTTCTAACACACACCATGACCAATCAAAGTAGCCATTATGAATAGCAATACCCAATTTTTGAGATTTTATAAATTTTATCTCTCAAAATGGACTTCATTTTTTGATTCGGAATATCGAAATTACCCAAGGGTGAAATTTTGGTACTTTTTGGATAAATTTCATATTTTGATGAATAGTGAAAATTACTAAATTTTAATTAAAAACAGCTTTTTTAATCGAAATAATTAATAGTGATAAATAATGAATTTGGGTGGTTTTAAATTATATTTAGAATATATTTTTACAATTTAATTCAATGTTGGTATTTGGACATAATTTCACATTTAAACCAGACATAAACAAATGTCAATCTTTTGATAGTTATTATATCTTAAAAACACTCTTTTTTTACAGTGGGAATTAATTTTAAATTAATTTCTGCCACTTCTGTGTTTTAAAGTTGAAAAAATGGATTCCATATTTGGAATTAGGACGTCCATATTTTGTAAATAGTTAACTTTTATTTTTAGACATTTTGAATAATTATTTTGGTAAATATTTTATTTACCATGGTTGAAGGGTAAATCCGGTAAATAAGGGTTAAAAAATAATATTATAATAATAATAAATTACCCTAAAACGTGTCCTAACCTACTTTGTGTATACATTTCTGACCATGGGCATCTTTGGGTCGATTTTGGGACCCCATGGAGCCACTTTTTATTGATAAGGACACTTTTTATTAATTAAGTTAAAATTAATACAAAAAAGACATAAGCATATATCTTTTAGAAAAAAACTTTTTACATAGGGTTATGTATGTTGAAATTTCGACTATAAAAGTTCATTAGAAATATAAACAGATATCCTACATAATGGTATTTTATTTATAATTTTTATACATTAAATAGTTTAATTTATTTATGACACAATGATGAAGTAGAAATTACCATATTAATGAAAGATTAAGACAATTGATATTATAAATACCCAAATAAATGTAATTTGAGACTTTTATAAATTAAAATAATTTTATTGGTTAATATTACATATTAGAATTGTTTTTATAAATTTTTTTGAAGTAATATTGCTGTTATGAATTTATCAAAAACAAAATACCCAATACTTTAAAAATTGACATAAAAGAATTTTTAAAACAAATATTATATTATTAATTGATATTCAATTCCTAAAAATATAACTCTTGGCCAAGAGACTTATATCATGATAGGTGTATCATTACTGGACCACTTGGGGGGTCTCTTGGAGGTATATAGTAAGTTTATTAACTATATAATATAAAAATACAAAGTGACATGGTAAGTGTCAAACAAATTAACTAAGAGTTAAAACTAAACGATAAGGTTAATATAATAACCCAAACCTATCTAAATTCTATTGGTTGAGTGGTATCTGACCCATCCCCACCTTAACCTTTAAATAATAAACTTTGGAGCTATTAGAAACCTAATATGAATTTATTATAAAATAATATCTCTAGATTTTCCTATAGAGCCCATCCTCCCCCTTATAAAAGGACACCACTTCTAATAAATTCCACACACCTATCAAGCCTTTTGGATCGTCCAAACTCTTCCCAATTAATCTCCCTACATCCCTCTACTCCTCTTAGAAGCCTTACCATAGGCAGAAGGCACTTCAAGATTCCTTTTTGGCTCAAACCAAAGGGAGTTGCCCAAATTAAAGGTAACGATTTCTCTTAGCTTATTTTATTTTATTTTACTTCTCCAACCCCTAAACTCTTCTTATTATTTTCTTTTGTAACAAAAAAAGTATCCCAAATATAAAAGGATATTGTTATTATAATTATTAGAACTAAAATTACACAAACATCCATCTAATGGGTGAACAACATAATGTTTCAGTTGATGGCAACCAAATACCTCACGAAGCGATGATTGTTCAATTATATTCTACCACCTCTCATGGTGGCCATTATGATGGAACTATAATTAAATATGATATTTATGATATTAATTCTATATATAAGCTTCTATAATTCCATTTTATATTATACCATTATTATTTTCATGTCATATATATATACGATAATTTCATTTGAGGAAGTGCGGACTACCGCCCCCTAAAAGTGATATGACTTGTTCATACCATACATGGAACGTATAAAGGATGGTGTTAATGAACATAAGTAACACATATAAGATATTATATTATACTGGAATAATTATATACATATGTATCATTTGGTTTTGATATCTTTTAAAATGAAAAATGAAATGGAAGTAGCGTTCGTGCGTACGTACGGATTACCGTCTCCACGTTCGCGATGAGATTCATTTCCCCATCATATCCATTCAAGAATAATTATAGTTTGATGATTAAAAGTAATGTTTGAAGACTTTATATCATTCTGGATATGAATAAGATACAAAAAATCCATAACAAACAAGGCTTACGTAACGAAGCATATAAAGGAAAACGAACCAGTTAACACCTAAAATGACGATAATACTAAAATATTATTAACAATTCAATACTAAAAGATCATATATGATATCATATTTATGTATATGATTAATTTATAATTTAATAATAATCATTTAACTGTTATACAAGAGGTTAACCATCCCTCTACCAACGAAAAGTACAAGGTAAGGGGTTTTCATCTCACTCCTTATTTCCGTGAGATTCATGTCATATTGCCCTATTACATTTTGTGTTGTGTATGTACTGCCAATAATTGTAATATTTATGTAATACACTCTAATTTATGTGTATTTACATATTCATTGTATGATATCTCTTTCATGGGGTGTATGTTTCATATGTTACCAAATTGGTAAGGGTTAATTTCATAATCTCTTTATTATCTGAGGTTGTTCTTACGTAAGTATCAACTGTGAAATATTTATCATCCATTTCCATTTTTTATGAAAGAAATTTCAAAGAGATTATTTTAAGGGACTTTTTTACTAAAACATCATTTCAAATTTTTTAAATATTTATTCTTCTAAATATTTCTCTTTAATGTACATGTCTTCAAAATGGGTTTTAAGGATTTATTTATATGGACATGAATGTTTTGAAATGAAATTTCTTTTCAAAAGTTTCAAATTGGTATTGGACACTTTGATTCAAAAATATATTTTAAATTACTTCCTTAATAAATGTGTGACTTTTAAATGATTTAAAAAAGATATATTTCACTCAAATAGTTTTAATTTCATCTATGTCAACATCCATTGATGGATTTTATGTTTATTTGAAGTGGATTTATTATGATACAAAACATCCATATTTTATTGAAGGTTTTGTGATATGTTTGACTGTGGATGTGTTATTATTATACCATTCATGGTTTATGTAGAAATTATTGACATTTCATATGCTAGTTTTAATACGAATGTTTTTTTTATGTTTAAACCGGTTCATATGAGGAATGCATTGGACTAGCAAGTGACGGGTGGAGCCTGCTATAGATCCTCGATGCATCGGTAGGTCTCATGAGACAAACTAGTGTCATGGCATGAGGCCTTGAAAAAATCTTATTTTTAGTCTTGGCACGAGGCCTTGGCTACGTGGTGATGATAGTCTTTCATTATGCATTCCGTCATTATAAAAGTGGTTATTGATATTTCATGTGATTATTCCACTAGTAGAATATCCATGTGAATAAGTAAATTGAATTATTTCATTTTATCTATGCCATATATTGCTGAAGTTGAAGTTTAAAAAGGCTTTTTTTAGTTATACATTGCCTTAAATGTTTATGTTTATTTATGAAAGTCTCCGCTATATTGTTATCCTTACTGAGCATATGTGCTCACCACTTTCAATGTTTTATTTTTCCCAGGATGTGAAGAAGTAATTTATGAATGACCTACAGGTAAAGTATCTGGGGATATGAGTGTGGATTATGGAGACTATTTTATTGTAGGTTTTATTTTTATGATGTAATGTAAAATTTATGAATGTATCTAGTGTTTCCAAGACTACTAAATTGATGTTTCCTTTGGGACGTGATTCCTTGTAATCATGCCAATGTATTAAAATAATGCTCCAACTCTGGGAAACTGGGGTCGGGTCGTTACATCATGAATTTTTGTTAAATAGTAGTTTTAATTTTAGGAGTAAAAATTCACAAATTTAGAAAACTATTTATATAAAATGAATATTAATTTTGTAATGAGGATGTAAAAATTATCCAATGGTGAATTTTGCATAATTTTTTGACACAGTCAGATTTTGGGGTAAAAAATATATACCGTTTAAATATATAATGTGTTTTATGACATCAGAATGACCAAATAGTGTTATAATAAAATAGTAAAAAAATTTATTTTCTACTGCTATATGTTTTAACATTAATATAATATGACTTTATATTTTTTTGATTTTGTTTAAGAATCGTTTAGCGGACTCTCCATGACTATAAAAACATTTGTTTTGATTTTTTTTCCAATGTGAGTGTGACTCATCTCCATATAGGAAACCCTATTATTTTAATAATTTCAAAAATTGGACCCACAAAATATTGTTTTCCAATCCCATTTTTCAAAAACTAGGGGAAAAACCCATGGTATGGTTTGTGGTTCTGATTAGTTTATTGTGTGGTCTCCCAAACCTATATAATAAATAATTTTATCTCCATTCTTATATAATCCCACCCATGTTCCCACTTCCTCTTCACTCAAATATTTTAGAGTTCATCCAACCTATGCCCTCTACTCTCTATAATCCTCCCAAGGTGCCCTAAGATCCCAATAATACTCTCTCAAGCATCTTCCAATCCTTTGGAAGCACACTTTCATGTAATGGATTTCTTCCTTTCTCATTTTTGTCCAATTTTATTTTAGTTGTTATGCCCTTTTGTTTTCAATTAAAAATTTTAGGGTATGATTTTTTACCTCCCCCATACATCCCACTTTAATTTTGGATAATGTAATACCCCTTTCTCTCTCATTAATGCCTCCCATGTATAGTTGTTACAATGCCAAAATTTCATGAGAGATCTTTCTCTCTTCTTTTACATCCAAGAAATTTTTTATATTATGCATCTATATTCCGTTACATTTTTTTGGAACATATATGTATATAAACCTTTTACATTCTATTTTATATAAATATGACAAGAGACACCTTTCTCACTCATAAACCATTTTCATGAGATCTTATTTTAGGTCGTTATGTCGCCGATATTGCACTACGATTTTCCAAGCCAATGTCATTGTGTAGTGAATACCATGCCCATCTCTCTATCATGGGTATTCACTTTTATTGACATTTACTTATTGGTTATAAAACATCTTTTATGTATTCCACATCACTTTATCATGGAATAGATGATGATGATTGATTCAATGTGGTATGATCCATGGGTCACACTTATGCATGAAATGAAATGTTTAAGAAGGGTGTCCCTTGATAGTTCTCCAATGCATTGGGTAAAGTATAGTATCATGATATGTCATGTGCAATGAGTGATGAATCATGATAATTCAATTGAAATTAGGTTTTACCCATAATTCAGGTTCAATAAGGGTTTACTCATGCTCCATGTGCAATGAGGGTTTACTCGTGCTTCATGTGGAATGAGGGTTTACTCCTACTCTAAGTTAAATGTGCCCTGTATCATGCTAATTCCATGTTTTCTGTTGTTTCCACATTTCCATGTTATGATATTCATGCTTTATCATGATATTATGTTCATGTTTCTCTTGCGATCCATTTATATTCCTATTTCCTAACATGTATTTTAATCTTCATGTTATTTATGGTTTACTCTCTTACTGGGATTTATATCTCACCCCTTTTCTTATTCATGTCCTCATGTTATCCCATGCAATTCTAAGTACGAGGGAAATTAGTGGTCATTTAAAGGATGTCTTCAACATGAATTTTCATTCAATGTTTTAGGTTGTTTTTTTATGTTCCAAAGAACCATATATAATAGACCTCTTGATCATCTATGGTGTATCATGTGAAGGTTTTATTGAATAAGTCATGTTTAAGTTTGAAATAAAGAGCAGGGTTCTTATAATTTTGTTATAAAGGAAAATACATTTGAAATATCACAAGAACATTACTCGAAGAAAATATCTATATATATATTCAAATCACTTATTTTAATCATAAAAAATTCCAAAATATTAAGTTGCATATATTATTTGGAAAAAAATAAGGAATCATATAATTTTACCTTAATAGAAAAGGCCTTCATGGTGGATGATAATGATATTAATTCTGTGTACTAAAAAAATTACTTCCACAATTCCAGTAAAAATTATAGAACTTCTCATTCTAAAAAAGACAATAAGATTCCATTAAATATATTTTTAAATAATTAAAAATCCATGAAATTGTGCTTAAATTTTTTTTTATTATATTAAAAAATTATTGAAAAATTGTTACAAAATATATTGACTTTTAATAAATAGGTTTTCATTAGAAATAGAAATTATGTCACATTTTAATAAAATAATTAAGTTCACTATTTTGTAAAAGAGATGAAAATAAATAGAAAACGCATAATCTAAATTAATAACTTACTAATAATAAAATAAATTTAATTTATGAGAAATATATCATATAATCTCATCATCAGAGTATTTAATCATAAAAAATCCCTATAAAACCATTACCACTGCAGTAATTTTCGAATCACTACCCCCATAAAACAAAAAATGTAAAATGAAATGTTAAATAAAATGATAATTTGTATTTTCAATATATAATATATATATTTGGTTTTTCATATACCTTATAAATGAATACAGGTGTATAATATAAAACATGTCTAAATGAATCAAAATTGAGACAATGAATCCTTTCATGTTTAAATTTGTCTGAATCAAATGTTATTAGAACCTTAAAAATCACATTTCATAACAAATACCATAAATTAAATCATGTTTTGTTAAAAATATAAATTATTAGGTTGTATATAAACCATAGAAATAATAAATTGGGGCATAACCTTAATGTTTGTATTAATTAAGAGAAGTTGAGAAAAATCCCATACCTAATATCTGAATGGATTCGTAAGAGCTATAACCTCATGTATAATAAGTCTATATATATATATTATAATTATATTACTTAATAATATTAATAAATATAATTGAATATATGATACTCTAATATCATTTGAACACAAAGTTATTAACAATTGTCTCTTAAACTCATCATTTCTTGTGCTAATTAATTCATTATATACTTATGTATACGTTCAATATTTGTGGTCCTTAAAATTTGATCATTGTTAATATATATGTATAATTTCATTTATTATTTAAATATTATATATATTTATTATTTAATGATTTATAATCATTCATATAATGTGGTGATAAAAAAGGAATTGCATCAGTTTATGGATATGGTAAATTGTACATGCACATAAGGGAGGTTTCCAATTATCGATGGGTGGAATGAAGGAAATTCCCTTGATAATTAACCATTATAGAATAATTGATAAATAAGAAGTTTCATTTATATTAATTAAATATATCCATATCAATAGGTAAGTTAATCATAAATAATAAACAAATAACATTACATTGTGGAGGAGGTAGTCCACACGTATGCTCGAGCAACATTATCATTTACCTGTGATTTGTAATGTAAGCTGATAGATATGATATTATGTTTACATAAGAATATATATTTTATTCATATTGAATATGAAATTTCATTCGATCATTTTAACCAATCATGAATGATGGATGTGGAAAATTAATTATATCACTATATGGATGTGGAATTACACATGTATGAAATAATGTATTAATCATTTTTTATGAACATAACATGTTTATATAATGCGTTAAAATAAAATATTCTGAAAGAGCATGGTAATGATTTATACCACTTCATTGAGATACATTGGAATAATTCATAAAAATTCATTGATTGTTCTTAATATAAGAAATTAAGTTCTATAATTATGGAAAGGAATCTTGGAATTGTTTTGAGAAGTTATTTTCTAATATATAATTATCAAATCAGTTAAATAAATGAAGATAATAGGTTACATTCATATTTAAGGGGGGGGGGGGGTACTGACATCAAATTTTAAAAATAATTTAAATAATATAAGGTCACATTCAAGGGAATTCTTCTCCAAGAAAAATACTATTTGATGTTTCGATAATAAAAGATTTAAATATATTCAAAAAAATCTTGATAGGTGACACCGGAAATCCAACCATTATCACTTAGTTTAACCCTCAATAAACTTATTTTAACCATAAACGTGGTTAAAAAAATTTACTATTTGATGAATCCAATATTATCAACAATTATCATGAACCTGTTACATCATTTTAATAATTTTTATTCAATATATGGAATTAATTTTACACTATTAAATTTATGTAAATGGAATAATATAATTTAAAATAAGTACACGACCCACATTGAAAGCATGTTTTAGAAAAATGAATCATTAAGAATAAACCATAACTTTCAAACATTTTATTCAATATAATAACCATTAAAATATAGTAAAAATAATTATTCAATATCTAATATATAAGTTTCTTTAAAAATTTATTCATTAGAAATTAATTTATCTTATTATGATTAAAATTTAATACATGATTTTTTTAGAAAATATGTTTCTTAACTCAAAAATAAACAAATGAAAAATCATGTATAATGTAAATTCATTTGTAAATAATATTATTATTTGAAATTAAATTATATATAAGATAATTTAAAAAACACAAATGTATATATACTTGAAAATAAATGATAGTTTTTATAAAAAATTATATTTTTCACTATTCACTACAAGATACAGATTTAGAAAAACTATAAAAATTAACCATACCATTATAGTATAATTATTATTTAAAATAATTAAATAATCTCATAAAATAGAATTTATACAAATTGAATAAATTAATTGTAATTTATGTGCTTTAAATGTGGAATGAATAATATTTTTCAAGAAAATTCATTTTCATTAATTGAATGATTTTACTAAAATAGACTAATTTTTTATTTTGTGTTAGTCATTAAATATTCGTAACATAAATACTATATATATACTTTTTATCATATATATAACTATTCCACACTTTCAATTTAACAACTCTCTCATAATGGTTTATATAATATTAGATTATATAGCATGGTGTTTGATGAAAATAAAGATACCTAATAATAATATTTTAATTAAATAAAAATAAATTCCCAAATCTCAGCATACCAATTTTCCCCCCACTGAAATTACTTTTCACCAAAAAAATTAAACTATTTAATTGACGGTTAAAAATATAAAAATACCTTGGTTGAAAACCCAAATTTATCAAATGAATGATAAAATATTTTTTGAAAAAGAGATTTTAGAAACATAATAAATTCTCTAAACAAAACATAATAAGGTTCCTGGAGAAAGAGAACATAAAGTGGAAGTTAGAATTAGGCCATTTAAGATAAATATTTGTTATACAGAATAAGAAATTGTGATATAGGTAATGGTTGTAACATCCCAAAAATTATAATGTAATAATATCTTATTTAATAGAATTTATGACACAGAACACCAACAATTGAATGGAATATAACATCAAAATACATTATGATATATTAAATATTTTAAAAATTATTTTTTAAAGATTATAATACATGAAACACTGAGATAGTGTGCACTACATGCAGGAATTACAATGATTGATAGTTTTCACTACACACAATTCCATGATTTATCAAACAATAATATATTTTCGATATATTATTTATTTAATAAAATAAAATAAAAAATACCCATTAAAATTATCATTATGGGTAATATTAACAACTTATGTAAATATATATTTTAATTCATTTTTTAATAAGTAAATGGAATTTAAAATCCAAAAAAATTGAATATATAAGAAATATTTATATAATAAACTATTTTTTATGGAGTTTTATTATAATAAATTAAATTTTATGTTAGTAGTTAATATTATTAATGAAATATATATATTATAAAAAAATTATACTCATCCAATATAATTCATGGATATTATATATGAACAAACTCAATTTCACAACAATATTTATATAAAAGGAGTTTTACCTCCTTCTAATAGAGAACCTGAAATAAATACAATTTTTCAAAAATTTTAAAAGTTTATATGTAAATATTTAATTCATTTTTTAAATATAAACATATAAATATAGTTTCAATGAATTTTTAATATTTTTTTGAAAAGTTTTATTTTTTTAAAGAATAGTATAAAATATTGATTTTTAATTGAAATTTTATTTTCATCTAATTTTATAATAAGGATAATTTATATAATACTTTATTTTGAAGTCATATTAATAAATTTATATATAAATTATCACAATTTAGTTTCTCTGAAACAATTTTAATTTAAAATTTGATATAAAAACCTATTAATCACTTGAACATTCATGATTCAAAAATAGGAAATTTCGTCTAGTCTGTAGAATTATTTGTAAATTTATTTTATCCAATTATTTAATTGGAATTCATAATAATAGATTCCATATTTTTAATCATAATAATATAAAATTTGTATTAAACTCAAATTATATTGTTATATAATCTATTATTTAATGTGATTAGAATAAATTATAGTGATTTACGGAAAACATTTGTTAACAAAGGAAACAACCTTATTCAAAAGGCCCAAAATGACAAAGAAACTTTTCCAAAATAAATTAGATGAAAATAGTTATACCCTATACTCTGTTATATATGACTCGTACTATTATTTGATACTATTTAAATGCATAAAACATGGATGGAATTCCAATTTCTAAATATTATAAGAATGTCACTCCTTATCCACTGCAAAAAGACAATTACCCATCAAAATTATTCAAACCTACCAATCCATTTGGATCACCCAAACCCTAATAATATAATTCATTAACATCCCTCAACTAATCCTTTAAGCCTACCCTTGTGACATAATCTCACATATGAAATAATTTGGTATAAATAAAAATAGTTACTTCACAAAGATGTATCATTTTCTAATGATGGGTTTCGTTTCATTTTCTTACACACACAATAATCTATTCACGTACCTTTTAAATATAAAAAAACATGGATCCTAAATATAAATTATTCTTTTATTAAAATATATGGGCCATCAATTTCACATAGATCAATTAAATTTGATACACAATCCACCTTCTTATGTATGGTGGACTACCGCCCCGCGAACTGATGTTGAACATTCTACTATTTACCACCATTAAACGATGGGTATAAGGATTTAATTATTGTTAATATTTGACATATATGATAATTATAATATGTTAATAATATATAATTTATATATAACACATAACATAATGTGTTCTATGTTGTGGGGATATGATAACATCATTGGAAGTTGTGTGGACTACCCCCTCGTCAATGCGATGTGATTCATTCATGTTATACATTGAATTTATAAAGGATGAATTTAATTTTTTTATGTGATATATATGAAAAATTATTAAACTTTCATTATAATATACATATAAAATATTAACATTACATTATTTTTATAAGTCATGAAAATGAAAATATCGATCATGCTTTTGTATGACCTATGGTCTCAATGAATGGTGTATATAATTTTTATCTAAAAATATTATGGATTAATAAAAAAATTAATATTGAATATATATTATAATAATATCATATTTTACATTATGTATATTCTGAAATCAATATATATATATATATAAAGAATAAAAATAACAAGTCATATCATCCTCCAAAAAACTAGGCAATTGACACCTGAAATAGTAAAAATAATGGATGATTGTTAATAAATGGGTGATAAGATATTATAAGTACATAATATATGATATTATTAATTTGATTATATTTTTTAATAATTTATTTAAATTTTTAAAACATTTCTATTTTGTATGGACTTCCCCCCAAAATGAATCCAATGGTAAGGGAATTTCATCTCACTTTTTATATTGATAAGGAAAATGTCATATTACCCCGCTAACTTATTTCTTGTGATATATATATATTATCTTTTGGATATATCATATTAATAATCTTGTTAAATTCATGGTATTTATTTTTTTACTTCTAATTACCACATCCATGGTGTTTGACTAGAAAATCACAAAATGGTAAATGTTATCATTACAATATCACATTATTTTGTGATTGTAAACATTCTCTTGAACAATCACATTCATATGATAATTTTATTTTAAATTAAATTTATCATGAATATACATATTCTCATAATATGCTTATTATTATTTACTAAACCTTATACCATTTTTTCATATGGTGATCAGTTTGACCTTTATCTTATTAACTAGAATATTATTGATAAATCGGTATCATTTATTCAATACATGTATTTTAAAAGGAATATTGTTCATTAATTAAATTCATTAACCTATATATGAGGTATTTTTTAAAATTCAGTAAATGGGTTTGGGACCTTCTAATGAAAACCATGTGGGTTGGGGTCCGGTTAATGAAATCCCCATGATGCTTTAGTAGTCTCACGAGATGAATATGTTAGCCAAATCAAAAATAGTTTAAACTGTCTTGAGAATAAATATAGATAGTGAATATATCATGAACATAGGAAAAATTTTGTCCAATAATTAAACAATTTAATTATTTATAATTATATTATTATTCTTATACATGATATTGTTTCATTTAAATTATATTTGGGTGAATTTAATTCATAATTTATTGATTAAATGACTTGTGTTTTTGTCTACTATCATGCCCTATAGAATTTTTGTTATCCATATATTTATATGGAATGTGTACTCAATTATTTACATTAAAAATCTTTTTATTCTCATTTATTAATTTTTTATTCTACTATATATACCCTTACAAGGAATTTTATCTCACCCTTATTTTTCCGTTTCCCCGAGTTATACCGATGAATCCTTTGAATAATTTTCAAAGATGCTGATATTTTACAAATGTAATACATTATTTTATTTTCCAAATATATTATGGGTAACATGTATGTTATATGATTTTCCAAAACATTTGAGTTGATCAATCATTTGGGAAATGGAGATTTTATATGTTCCAATGTAACAATGTAAGGTACCTTCTCTAGACATCTAGGGTTGCTTCAGGGAATATTTAGTTACAACCATGGAAAAAATATTTAGAAAACATAGATTAAGGAACATAACTATGAGACATACATTAAGTATAATTATTTAATAATATCATAAATTTTTTGGTTTAGTAGATATTATATCGTTATTCATAGAAAAAACATCTCTTTGGATACTACATGTGGATGTTGTTCTTCGTAGATATACCTAGTGGTAACAGCTCTGAAAAAGTGTGTCGGTCCTGGATCATGCATAAAAAAGTAAAAAAAATATTCCTTACTAAAAACCTATTTTTACACTACCATTGGACAATAATAGGATATTTTGTTTTTTTACAAACTATTATGAAGGACTTACAGGTAATGATATCCACAAAGAAACCATAATAATGATTGTGAGATTTAATACACATAAAAGTTTCAAAATATGTTAAGTGTTTCAATATTTTTGGGATTATATATTATTTTACGTAATGTTATAATCCAATAAAACATATTACATTATTTATAAATGGATCATTCAATGAATAATGGTATCAATACTCATGATAATTGAATATTTTTCCCTACTATGAATGATTATATATGTAATTACCAATGTATTTATAGAATAATACATATGAATATATATTAATATTTAGGAATAATATATTAATTTTATTTTAAATAAAAAAAATTCCCTGATAGTGTACTGAAAATGAAACAATGTTTTTGTTTGAAATATTACACCGCGCAAAACATTGATTTATATCAAAAAAATATAATAATATTATTATTTTTAAAGGTAGATACCGCCTAGCCCTAATGTTAACATGAATTAACAGTACTATCTAAAATATAATTATACATGTTTCTTAAATGTCTTTATATTTATCTAATAAATTTTATAGGATTATAATAAGAATAAATCAGATTGTAGGCATGAAATACTCTAATGTTTTTAAAAGGTAATTTTCCCACCATTTGATGAAGAACAAATTTTAAATACATTTTTTGTCCATTTATAAGTACTATAAAAAATGAACATATTATATAGAATTGGGAGATCAAAATTTACTCTGGATAAATTTTTGGTAATTTTCTAATAATGTTAATTGTTTAATGAATAATGAAAAATACCGCATTTTAAGTCCAAACTGAATTTTCATCTAATTTATTAATATATTTATATTTTACAATAAATTTTTTTAAAGTGTAATTGGATTATATTTTTATCATTTAATAAATTTATGGTCATTGGATGTAATTTCACATTTTATTTAAAAATAAACACATGTCAATCATTTTATAGTTATTACTTCTTAAAAACCTAATTTTTGGTATTGACAACTAGAATTAATTTTAAATTAATTACATAAACTTATGAGTTTTTAATTATTGAAAAATGGATTCCATAATTTGAATCATAATGTTAAAATTTTATTAATAGTTACCTTTTATTTTTGGACATTATGAATAGTTACTTTAGTAATTATATTGTTTACAATGGTTAAAGGGTAAATCTGGTAAATAAGGGTAAATAATAAAATTATAATGATATAAAACTACCTAAAACATGTCTTAATCCTAACGTATGAGTTATTTATAACAATTTTCATCATCGTGGAGATTTTGGGACCCCATGGATCCACATTGATGTGAAGATGACATTTTATAAGAAGTTTCTTAAATTATAGAATAATTAAAAAAACATGTATCTTTTATTAAAACAATTTTTATATGATGCTATATAAGTGATATATTCGATTATAAATAGTGATTATAATGCTAAAAATATTTAATCTATTATGTAATTTTATTTATAATTTTTATAAATCATATAAATAAATATATTTGTGACACAATAATGATGCAGTGATTACCTAATTATTGATTGATTAGAATAAATGAGATTATAAATATTAAAAATAATTAATTTAAAAAAAAATTATTCCATAAATGATTTTTATGGATGAATATGACTTGTTATCTTTGAATTAATGGTGTATATTTTCGAATTAATCATGTTTTTTTGGATTTTTTTAAAAGTCATGATATGAATAGTATAAAAATTGACATAAATGAGTTTTAAAAAAATAGAATTTTATTATAAGTTTAATTGTCCTAAAAATATAATAATCAAGAAAAATGACACTTATATAATGTTGATAATTTCATTATTGAACCACATAAGGATATATTGTAATTTTATAGTCACAATATTAACCATATAGTATGAATATACAAGAAAACATGGAAAGAGTTAAATTAGTTAACTAAGTGTTAATGCAAAAAAGATAAAGTTACATTTGTGAACTAGAATTTTCTAAATAATATTTTTTGAGAGTTTGGTGACCTAAAAGACTCTTAACATCTAAATAAATTACTTTTGGATCTTTTGAAACCAAAACTAAATTTATAATAAAATAATACATTCAATCATTCCTAAAGAGAACCTCCTCTCTTATAAAAGAGAATTACGCCTACCCATTAAATCACACCATTAAAGCCCCTTAGATCATTCAAAAACTTCCCCAAATTATCTCCCAGCACCCCTCTCTTACTCATATAATCATTACCTTATGTAGAAGTCAATTCAAGAACTCATTTTGGCTCAAATCAATGTGAGTTACACGTTTTAAAAGGTAATGTCTTCCCTAATGTTATTTTCTGTTATTTTAATTCATCACTCTATTATATTCTAATTAATTAATTACATAAATACACCAGTATACTAAATATAATAGTGTGTTTCTTTGAGATTTATTATAAATAAAATTATAGGCACACAACCATCTAATGGATATGATCATACTATTTCTCTGACGGTGAACTACTACCTCACGAAATGATGATTTTTCAATATTCCCATATCACATCCCATACTAGCCATTATAACGATAATATATTTATATATGATATATGTTATATTTATATTGTTTCTATTCTTCTGTTTTTTTATTTTAATTATATATTTATATACTTTACATAATGTGTAAATATGATAATTTAATTTGTGGAAGTATGGACTACCGCCCACTTAAAGTGATATGACTTTTTCATGAATTACATGGGACATATAAAAAATGTAGTTAATGAACTTATGTATCATATTAAAAATAAGATATTATACAATAATAATAATATAACTATGCATTATTTTTTATACATTCCATTAAATATGAAAAAGAAATGAAAGTAGCATTCATGCTTACATACAACTTACCATCTCTATGAACATTGCATTTAATTTATTATCTCCAATTGTTATTTACTATTATAAATACATATATATACAAGATATATATTATAATTAATTCATAAATATCATCCTGGAGATAATTTACATTTGAACTAATAGACAACATGTAATTCTAACACATTCATTATTGACCCAAGTATTGAATATCTACACAATGACTGATATTAAATAAAAAAAAATTATTTTATGAATCTTAAACCATAATAAGTTATATAAAAGGAATAATAAACTTGAAAAAGGTTCTCATGTATATTTTATGTAACTTAATTTTATGATTCAGGAAGAACCAAAAACATACGTGAGGAGTTGGACTCATGGTAGTTGAACTTCTAATCCCAATTTCCATTCTTGGGGTTTATCATCTACTTCATGATTATGTCATGATATGATTATGTGTGAAATAACATTTTATATCCTATATAATAATTATACTTTCTTTATTTTTTATTATATGTAATACACATAAATGATCTGTTTTATTTACCAAATTATCATTGTAAGGGACTCCGTCTCATTCTCCTTTAATTTAGGAATATTTTGGTTTATACACTACCTTATTTTATATGGTGTATAATTATTTCATTTTTATTTTAATTTAATTAAATGGTTTTCAAAACGAATAATTTTTTATGAAAAATTTTACTAAATTAAAAATGGAATGTTTATTTTTAACATATGTGATTATAATAACTTTTCTATAATCACATGTATTTTTTAATATTTTGATTCTGTAACAAGCAGTAATGTTTTTAAAAGTAAAATAAATGTCATATTTTATTTTTACATATTTTGAATTTAATATGGTTTTGAAAAAGTATTGATTATGTCTATTTCATGAAATGATATTTTGTGATTGAAATGTGGAAATTTTATCTTTCCTTTAAGTGTGTTTTATGGGGTATGAATATGTTATGGTTATTGGGAATTGTTTAAGTATATAGGGGGTTCCATGATAAACCTAGGGCGGGTGGCTGGAGATACCTCTCCAATGAACTGGGTTACATAACATAGGTTAACGTTAATATTTCTCTTAATATATTTATAGAATATACTGTGATGGGTATTCCAAACATAACTCCCTACGTAACTATGAAAGGTACAACATATGTATGTTATGGATTCAAAAATTTACCTATTTGATTTAGTATTTCAATGTGTTATTCATAAATCTTATTACATTAAGTGGTATGATAAATATCATATGTTAGATGATTGAAAATTATGATTTTATAGAATTATATGTATTCATAGACTAATGATTTATTTCATTATTTTATATCCCTTACTATGAATTCTATGCCCATACCATTTTTTTGAAATGTTTTCAAAGGTTATAAGGATGGATAATATAAAGAATGAATTTAATATGGATTATTATCAAGAAAATAATTACGGTTTTGTTATGGAGTTTTATTATTGTTAAAATATTTGATAGAATAGAAGTGCATACGTTAATTTTTTTGAGATGTAACGACTGTGTTATGGCTTAATTATCTAAAAGTCAAAACCTAAAAATATCCTTAATGATAAATTCTTGACATAACAAAAGATTATTTAATTTTTCCTTACATTTTGTATCACATTCTAGTTTGGATAACTATATAGGTTAGGGTGTTATTTATGTATAAGTCACATGTTTTATATGACCAAAGTAGATAGTATATTAGAATGATTAATTGTTATTATAGATAAAATTAATGAGTTTAAGAAAACATAAATAAGTTTATCATAGTGTTATCCCTCCACAGAAGATAGTATTTGACAATTTTACAGATATAATCACGTTGGCATGTTTGGTTTTATTAAATGGAACATTCTAGGACCACTAATGTAATAATGGATGTGACGAAAATTTTGATGATTTTATGAATAAGAAACCAAATGAAATGGGGTCTGCAATGAGAAATCTTATGGTTATTCTTAACCAACTATTTGGATCCATGATTTACCACTTTAACCTTGGTGATTTTTTAAGGGAATCATATATGCGAGAAATGAATCTCCATGGATTTTCATGTAATAATCATATATCTAAGTATATTAAGAAAACAATGTGTCATGGATGTGGAATGAAACACCTTGTAAAATGATTCAAAGGGATGGGAAAATTTTAAAAATGGGGAAATTATGGTCATAAATCAATAACCTTCCTTGAAAAAATATAGCATCTAGTTCACACTAGAAAAGGGGAAACGTTTATTCCAATGGATCAATTTAATTTTTTAATGTGGTGTGCATGATCATTACACAAATACAAGTCCTATGAAGAAGAATTGATAATGGGATCAAGAAGACATTAAAACTATATTTTTACCAGTAACTAATGCCTTTCCAATTAAAGGTAAGTAAAATGAAAATGATATGGATTATTTCTTATCTCATGTTTTTACATTATGTAATATTAGTAAATAATAAGTGATTTATCTTATTTGATTAATGTATTGAAGAATAAAATGGAAAAATATGGATAAAGGATCATGAATAATTTTTAATGATTAAGATTTCTACATTTTAGAAATTTAAGAGTTATCTTAGATCTATGGATGAAGATAATTTTAAAATGTATTACTAATTAGATGATATTGGAATAATTCTACTATTTTTAACCCATAATTTTGATATAAAAATACATTAATTGAGGATGAATTTTTTTTGACGATATACTTACAAATAACCATTATAGTTTTATGATCCCTAAATTAGAGTCAATTATTGTTTATTAGTTTTGGGGATGAAAATTGTGAGTTATGAAATAAAATTTGAGGATAAAACTTGTTATGAATATTTTTATGGATTTTATCACATTTTAATAATGTTATTAAGAGTATAAAGTTTTTGAAATGGGAAAACACACAGACCGTGTGACAAACCCTTGCATCGGACAGAGTCGTGGGAATTGAACCAACAACCAATGTGAGACTTGGTTTTATTACCTACCATTGGGCTACGTGAAGTCCACGGATAGTATGATTAATTAATTTTAGTTAAATTAAATTAGCGTTCATGAATAAGTTGGTTTTGGGACCTTATATTTTATCAAATTGATATCCTCTGTATAGGAAACTGATTTTGTGATTATGTGTTAAATGTTATTTTGGAAGATGTTTGATCTTGAAAGAACACTATATGCCCAGGTAAAATAGAATACTATGTGTTTTCCTTTGTGAATTAATGGTGTAATTTTATTTTTGAATACTATGTATTTATATTGGGGACTTATATCACTTTGTGTTATTAATGGAAATGATTAACCTATAATGGAGAATATTTGATTAGTATTATTAATTTTCAGTATGAAACTTAAAGAGTAGGTGGGATTATTTGGAGATAAATATTAGTATTTTTGTGGAAGACCATGTGATAAAATCTTTATAAATTTCGGTCTTAAATCATATTTTGGATTATTTTGAAGAATTATATGGATAATTGTTTATTGAATGGTCTTTTTGGAACATTGTGCTTGGTTTTTTGAATTTTAGAGATTAAGAGTAGTATTTATTTCAATAAATGATTATCTTTTTGGGGATTATCTGATCATGATCTAACGTTTTTGGTTTTTTTAATGTTTAAATATAGGGATAATATATATTTAATATTTTTTTCATTATTTTATTATCTATATGATAATTTTATAGCTTTATATATGACCATGCCATCTTGAATTCTGATCATTTGGTGAAAAAATTAGTTTGTTTTAGCAATTTATTAAATGATAAAAATCTACCTGAAATGTTGATATATTTCCTTATATTCTTTTTCAATCTCATAAATAAATTAGTCAACATTATGAAATAGATCATAAAAAACATTTTTCATTTACTTTTCCTACTGGGGAATCAAATACCGTTTAACCCATCACTTGTTTATTGTCTTCTGGTAATAAAGACTAACCAAATCATGTTTTCTTTCACTCTCCATCAAAACATGATGCTTAGTTTTTATTCAATATCAATGTTTTCTAACATGGAATACTAGTATGTGTTATCCTGAGTAACATTTTTATGTATCTTTATTTATTTAAAATTAATAATTTTATTTACTCTTTTTTCAATTTTGGATTTTCAACGACGTTTCTAAGCCCAATTATAAAGTTGTGAGGACCCAATTTCCAAAAGGTAGGAAGAATTTAACAATACATCTCTTTGTTGAATAATAAATTTTTATATATATTAATATATATGATTTAGATAACAATTTTATGCTAAATAAGGCACTTTTTTTATATAATTCTCAACATGAAACAATAGGTTTCATTGAAATCTTACATTGCACAAAACATTGAGGTATACCAAAAATATATATAATATTTTTATTATTTTAAATGGTACTCATCTCCTAGACATTGTGTTGGTGGGAATAAATAAAACTAACTGAAAATTTTATTATGCATTCTTATTATATTTCATTACAATTATCTAATTAATTTTAGTGGCTTATAATAAGAACAAATTTCAATTTAATCATGAAATACTCTAATATTTATTAAATGGTCATTTTAACACCATTTGATGGAGAATCCAATTTAAATCTATTTTTCCAATTTAATAAGTTATATTAGAAAAACTAAACTTCTTTTATATAATCAGGACATCCAAATTATCTTTGGATCAATTTTTTTTTAATTTTTTGATGTTGATTAATTTTTAATGAATAGTGAATAATACATATTTTTTTGTCAAAACATCATTTTCATCTAATTTATTTATATAGTTATTTTGTTAATTTTCTAAGTGTAATTAGATTCTATTTTTATCATTTAATTTACTGAAGGTCATTATATATATTTCACATTTTAATTGGACAAAAACACATTTAAATTTTTTGATTTTTATTACTTTTTGAAAACATGATTTTTTGGTTTTGACATTGGGAATTAATTATTAATTAATTATTAAAACATCTGTGTTTTGAATTTTAAAAATGGATTCAATATTTGGAAGAAGAAGTTTCAAATTTTTTAAATATATAGCTTTTATTTTTGTACGTTATAAATTTTAACTTTAGTGATTATTTTATTTACCATGGTTAATGGGTAATTTTGGTAAATATGGTTACACATAAGATTATTATAATATAAAACTACCCTAACACATGTCCTAATAATAGTGGAAGATATATTTCTGACCATGGTCATCCTTGAGTCAGTTTTGGGACCCCATGGGTCCACATTGAAATGAAAATGGCATTTTATAAAATTTAACACAAACTAATGAAAAATGTTACATAAGCATGTATTTTTATTAAAAATAGATTATATATGAAGTTATTTAAGTGATACATTAAATGATAAATATTCATTAAAATGATAAAAATATTTCATATATCATTTTTTGTTATTAATAATTTATATAAATTATAAAAATAAATATATTTATAACACAAGGGTGTTGTAGTGATTACCTTATTAATGAATGATTTAAATAATAGAAATTATAAATATTAAAAAAAATTATTATAGAAACTTTTATTCCGTCCACATATTTTATGGATTCTTATGACTTTTTATCTATGAATTGATGATGTTTTTTTATATATAATATCATTTTTGTGTAATTTTCAAATGTAATTATAGGAATAGTAATACATTGACATAAATGAGTTAAAAAAGGTTATTTTATTAAATGATATAACAGTCAGAAAAAATATATGATTTTTTAAAATGACTTAGATAATTATTAACATGTCATTAATGAACCACATGAGGTTCTATTGGCATTTTATAGTAACGATATTAATGATATAGTATGAATTTACAAGAAGACCTGGTAAGAGTTTGTCACATCCCGTCCTCGGGGCCCTTGTCTTGACTACCCCAAGCCCGCCTTCCATATTCCAGGGGCTGGCGACTAGCACCAAGGCGTCAATCCCAGAAAAAGGGAAGGCATTTCCTTTGTAAAGTAAACAAACACCATAGAGCAAGCATGGAGAAGAAGTAAACACTAAGTAAAAACTGGGTACAACAGTAACTGCGGAAAAGTAAGTGGGCCAGAATACAAACCCAAACTGAAAGTAAAGTACAACTCGAAAGGGGAAATAGCATCTGAAAGTAATGCCGCAACGCCGAGCCGCCCATTGAATGTCCCACATGAAGGGTGAGTACAGATAGCCTCCACAGCTCCTCGGGTCCAACCGTCCGCTCCGAGTACGTCCCGCCCAGTGGTCCACCTTCAGGTACAATCCTGCTCTGCAAGCCTCAACCACGATCAGCGCTGTCTGTCGTCTGCAACCAACATAACGTAGTGCGGGCATAGCCCGTGCAGGGGTGAGTATAAGCTACTCAGTAGGGACCCCGAGACCCCCAAAGGTCTCCTAGAATCCACAAAGGATAATCCACAAAGGAAATATACAATCACAAGTAACATCCGACTCTACTTAGGTATATTCCCATACATATACCTAAGTCATCAATTCCAGTTCGCTCCAGCCTCCGAGCCCAAGCACAACATAGTCCACACAGGAAGAAAAACGTAATCCACATAGGAAGAAAAACGTAATCCACACAGGATTGCACAACACAATCCACAATGGAAAGAAAAACTGGATTCAGATCACACAGGTATACATCCTCGTATAATGATAGAGATGATTAGATATAGCCATTGATTCATCTAAGTAGTCGGACCCACAAAGGATTGATATGTACTAACCCCCGCAATGACCCACAAAGGATCTGACCCACATATGATCGATAGGTAACTAACCCCCGCAATGACCCACACAGGATCAGACCCACACAGGATCTGTAGGCGCTGGCCCACAGAGGACCGATGAGCGCTGACCCACACAGGATCAGACCCACACAGGATCGGTAGCACTGATCCACGTAGAATTGCTGAGTGCTGTAGTCATCGCCATCGAATCCACTGAGGATCTCTGCATAGTCGTCGTCCTCGTAGTCACAGCCAGCTTTAGGGTTCCCACACACAACAAGCTCGTTCGGGAGGGTCCACTCCACGAGCTGAGATTCTGATACATCAACTGAGACATAGTTCAGAGTTGATGTATCCAAAAGTTCCGTATCATCAATAGGAACTCAACGTCATAGACGGTGCGTCAATCGGACGCCCGGTCTGGAAGTTATTGGCTTTTTTGTCCCAAGGGCCTGGTTGGTTTTTAAGTCAAAACCAACCCGACCGTACTCCACCTATGTCCAAACCTCAAGTGGAGTAAGCCAAAAGATCCGTCTCCCTAAGAGGAATCCACCAAAGCCAATGGTATGTCAATCGGACATCCGGAGCTCAAGTTATGAGTGTTTCCGCTCTGAGGGCCCAGTTGGTTTCGTTTACGAACCAACTCGGCCAAAAAAAAGTACTCCGAAACCTTGAGTGTAATATGTATAAACGACCAACTTGATCCAAGGATCGTATCGCCGCTGACGGTGCGTCCATCGGAGGACCGTAGCCCAATATATGGGAAAAAGACCGAAAGGGGTCCGAAAACGGGGGGTCTGGGCCCGGACCGACTCAGACCAACCCCCCTGGGTCGGCCCAAATCGGGTCGACCCGACCCAGTCCAGATCTGACCCGGACCAACTCCCCCTGGGTCGGCCCGAACCGGGTCGACCCGACCTGGTCCGGATCTGACCCGGCTGGGCGCGACACGGCCCGGCCGGTGCGGCGCGACCCGACCTGGGCGCAACCCGACTGGCGCTAGCCGGGTGGCCAGCGGGTCGGCTCGGCCGTTACGACCGAGCGAAGAGGGTGGCGTGCTACCCCTGTGTGGAGAGACCAAGGTCCCGCGTGGGGCCGCCCTTGCTAGCGGACGCGGCCATCTTCCGCGTCCGTTCCTTCCGGCCCCACGCGGTCGCGGGACTGTGGCCTGCCGCTGCGGCTTCAGCTAGGGCGGCTCTTCCCTGCGGCGCGTCGGGCACCGCCACCTCCTGCCGCCGGTGCCACCGTGTCGGCGAGGCGCGCCGGCGGGCCGCTCCGCGGACCCCCGGACGAGTTCCAGTGGTCGGAATTGCGTGCAGTCTTCGCCAATGGCTCACCCGGGGCCCGTTCTTCACTGCGAGGACCTCACATTCCCCATGCGGCCTGCTTCGTCGTCGCCCGCCAATCCGCTCACCAAGAATGAAGAGACGGTGGGTTCGGACTTGTTCGTTGGTCCTCACCCACCGTGTTAGCGGTTTTTAAAAAAAAGTCTTCCGAAAAATATTCAAGCAAACCGCTGATATAATCACAAAGATTAAAATGAACAAAAACCCCTACCTCAACGTTGTTGTTGAATGTGAGTTCGTCACAGAATTAACCATCGCAGAATAAGAGGATCTTCGCGTCATGGAAGAGGCGTCATGGAAGAAGCGTTGTTGACGTCATGGTACACGACGTCGCGTTGTCGATCTCCGAGGGTTCGGCGTTCTTCGTCGCCCTTCGTCGGAGGCCAGCGTTCATCGCGTTCTTCGTGTTCTTCACGTTCTTCGTGAAGGAGGATGAAGATCTTCAAGCGTTAGAGCTTTCTCCAAATCCTCTCAACAAGCCACCCCCATAAAACATGTGTTGGTATGATTTTAATCCCGATGGCAACAATTTAAAAATGATAAAAAGAAACGAACAATTAATTCAATGAATTAATTGTAACGACTTAACTGCCCAATTAATGAGGCTTTTCTTAACTCAATTAAATACACAATTGATTTTCATTAAAAAGGGGAGTTGTAGGTGCATTACTTAGGAGGGAAGAAACGGTGGGGCTCATGCGGGCCCCACCTCACAAATATCCTACCAAGTGGGTAGGATATTGTGGGTTCCACCTTATCTGCTTAACTTATCTTAAGTGGCTTTAAGTGAAATAAAATAAAGTGTCGCTCCACTTTTATTTTATTTATTAACTTCACCCCAAAAATTAAAAACCACACCAGAGCAAACACAACTCCGGAAAGGGCGTTTCTAAGCAAATACGGGCGATGCGATTCCATCGGTGCCCTCAGAATTCGATTCCAAACACCGATTCAGAAGTTAGAAAAACCCGCTCGTTCGTTTACTGAACGTACCTGAGATAAACTTCGGAAATTGATTCCGGGAACAACGGGCCTCAGAATCAAGTGCCATCAGAAACTGCGTTCTTGTAAAATTCCAATGAAAATTAAGAAAAAAATTTTCCTTGAATTTTACGGGTCTTTACAGAGTTAAATTAGTTAACATAGGGTAAATTATATAATAAAATGTTACATTTTTGAGAAACACATGGCTAAAACCTTTTGGTTTATAGATTTTTAAATCCACAACATCATATCCTTGAAATAAATGAATTTTGGACCTTTTGATTCCGAATATTTTTTTATAATAAAATAATACTTCCAAAATTTCATATAGAGCCCCTCCTCCCTCTTATAAGAGAACATCACCCCAAGCCCTTTAATCACACCATTATAGCCCCTTGTCTCACCCAAACTCTACCCAAATAATCATACAACATATTTATCATTATCTTATAAACCTTAACAAAGACATAATGAAATTCATGTAATCCTTTTGGCTCAAATCCAAGAGAGTACCATGTTTTAAGATGTAACATTTCCTTTAATGTTTATTTCCATTATTTTACTTATTTAATATCTATTGTATTATTATTATTTGAATACATAACAAATAGAGTATCATAAATATATTATTATTTTTTTATATGAAGTTTTCTAACTACACATACACACACAACTCCATCTAATGGATATTAACATACTCATTCTGTGGATGGAAAATTGGAACCTCACAAAATGAGGATTGTTCAATATTCCCCTACCATAGATCATGGTGTCCATTTTGATGGAAATATATTTATATATGATATAAATTATTTTTATATTGCCTCTATGATTCTTTTTCTTTATTTAAATCATTCTTTTATGCTTTCCTTAATGAGTAAATATGATAATTTCATTTGAGGAAGTGCAGACTACCGCCCCCTCAGTGTGATATGGCTCATTAATTCCATACATGTATTAAATAATGGATGGAATTAAAGAATTTATGTAAAATATATAAAATATCATATAATACAGGATTTATAATTTAACTATGTATCATTTATTTTTTATTCCATTAAATATGAAAAAGAAATGAAAATAGCGTTCTTGTGTACGTACGAGTTATCATCTCCATGAATGGTGCAGTTCTTTTATTATCTCCAAATGTTATGAACTATTATAAATATATATATATATATACATGATATATATGATATTTAAGTCATGAATACCATTATAGAGATATTGTAATTTTGATCACATAGGAAAATTTTTAATTATAACAATTTTTTTTGGAATGAATTACCGAATATCGACCAAATGACTTATAATAACATAACAAAATAATTTAATGTTTGTAATGTGGTAATCTATGATAAAAAATAAATAAAAACATTAAAATTTTCTGAATAAATAATAAATTAACTTATTTTGATTATTCAAGAAGAACAAGGAACATATATGATGATTCAGACTCTTGGTATAGGAACTTATTAATCAAATTTCCATTATTTGGGTTGATCTTATACTTATTAAATATGTCATTCTGTGATTATATGAGAAATAAATCATGAAATCCAATTTCATATTTATAATTGATTTATGTGAACTTATTATGAATACACATAGTTGTTATATTTTATTTACAAAATGATCATTTTATGTATCTTAACCTCAATCTCGTTTAATCGAGGCATATTTTGGTTTATACACGACCTTCATTAACATGTTATATAATTATACTCATTTTCTTATAATTTTATTAAACTATTTTCATAATGGATCATTTGTTTTATAATTCATTAGACTAAATTACACAGTAAAATGTTATTTTTAACATACATGGTGATAACGATAATTCTGTCATCATGGGTATTATTTAAAATTTGGCGTCCTTAACAAACCATAATTTTTTTTAAATGAAAATAAATACCATATATCCTTTTAACGTATTTTGTTATTGAAAATGATTTTGGAAAATCATTGACTATGTCAATACCCTGAAATGATATATTTTGATTGCAATGCGAAAATTTTATCTATAATATGTGGTTGCATTATATTTTATGAATATTATATGGTTATTGGAAATTATTTATGTATACGGCTGGTTCTCTGATAAACATAGGGTGGATGAGCTTGATATAGCCCTCAAATTCATTGGGTAACATTAGGGAGGTAAACATTAATGTTTCTCCAAAGAGATATTGGGAATATACTATGATGGTTATTCCAATCTTTTCCCCCACATAGATTTGAAAGATACAATGTATGTATGATAAGGATGCCACAAGAACCATTTATAATTAATTATTTATATTCGTTATTCATAAATATTAGGATCATATGAGGTATTTTAAAGAGGATATGTTTTATGTTTGAAAAATATGATTTCATTTATTTTTATATATTCTTGAACTAATGTTTTATTTCCTTTTTTTATATCCCTTACTAAGATTTTTTTTCTTATCCCATGTTTTTGAAATGTTTTTTATAGGTTATAAGGATGGATAAGAGAATGGATGAAATATCGAATATTTTTATCTTGAAAATAATTCTAGTTTTATGTATGGATTTTTATTATTGTTAATAAATTAGAAACTCAGAAGTGTCAACGTTGTAATTATTGACATGTAATTTACAAGTTATGTCCTAATTCTGTAAAACATTAAACCAAAAAAATCATAAATTTCGAATTCTTGATATAACTCATTGTAATGTAATGCTTATATTCTGGGAAATACAATGTAACTAGTATTAGAATTGATAATGTTATGGTTATATTAGGGAAGAATATTTGTGTGTTTACACATACCCTTTAATGGATGAAGAAACCAATATCACTGTGATATTCCCTAATGATGGATCACATTATGTGAAAGAGGTCCCCATAATTTAGTGGGACTAATAATGAAAATGTATCTGTCGAATGAATTATATGATTAGAAATTATTTTTATGTAATGGAGTTATAGTTAAGAGGAAATGTTTATACTTGAACTGTATTGTGTTTTTAGTGAGGATGATCAATGGGGGTCATCAATCCAAAATACTATAAAGTAAAAATAAATCAAACTCATGTAATGGATAACATTTATGGAGGCATATTTGAAAATTAATTCCCTCATGAACAATAAACTATAATGAAGATATGGTTCTTTAGATTAAATAAAAATGATGGAGAAGGGGTTAAAAAGTATGAACATACATTTTCTGGGTTAGAATGGTGTGCTACTTATTTGATAAAAAAAAATCCAATATTGGTCATTTAATTGAAGGGCATAAGATAACTATTATAAGGTCTCTGGTGTATGAATCATTTTATTCATATGATGAAGTAGTGTTATATTCAATCTAAATGGAGATATAATTCTCTATGTATTATATCTTCAATGGGATGAAATATAATATATTGGTGGTGGAATAAATAATACCTAAAGGGAATAAGGGAAGCATGTGTTTTCTAACATGTGACAATTTTAGAATGAATCACCCAGGGATATGCTTTAATGGATTCAGATTTTGTTATAAGTGTGGAAAAATGTTCCCTATTATAAAGAATGAATAGGGAAGAAGTAAAAAACTTCAATTCATTGTTGAAAATACAAGGAGATGGTATACGATGAAAAAAAATATGCAAGAATTATAGGATTATAAATTATTATAAGATAAGGGATTAAGGTCCATCAAATGATATTGAAAAAACTGAATTGTATTGATTATGTTTATTCTATATATTGATATATTAAAAATTTAGTATAATTATTTTGATGATGATGTTCACATTATATGATATATGTAATATATATTCACTTTAAATTATTAAATTATATTTAAATATTTGAAATAATATACTGAATTGTCCCAATAAAAGTCAATTAGTAGAATGTTAATCATTTAGAAAACACAACGTTGAGATAATGATAATTCCTAATATATTTATGATATTGAGACTTTGTTTTTTTAGCTAAAGAGATGTTTCATGTGCTTAAATTAATTTGTATACAACTGACTACATTAGAAATGATTGAAATTTATTTGATTAAAGTGCATAGAAGGTCCAAAATGGTATGAATTTACAGAATGGTTTAAGATGAAATTTTTCTGTTATTTTTGAGATTTATGTATTACAGAAACTAATGATAAATTTTTCTCTAAGTGATTATATCGAAATAATTCAAGGAATAACCAAAAGATAATATTTTTATTATATAATAGTAACATATCAAGTAATTATATTTCCTTATAATTTGAAATAATTCCTCAACTCTAGGAAAAGGATCTTGAAACCAAAATGGTATCCTATAACCATCATTTTTTATGATATCAATGACCTCTATTTATACCAATATTTTATGTTTTAATGGAAAAAAATATTCTAGTGAACATGTTCTCTATTACTCTCTATTAGAAAATCATAGTTAGATTTTATTCTCTACCCTTGTTTTGAAAAATGTTCCACTATTAGAATGCTTATTTTTTGGTAACCTTCATATTTATTTTCCATTATTATTAAAAAAATATGTTATTACCCATATTTACAATGTGGGTTTTTAAATAATATTATTTTTCAATATCAATCCATTGATTACTGAGATTATATTCCAATTGTGAGAACAAAATTTCATTATATCAGGGACAGTGTAACAACCTGAAATTAATAAGTATGAACATTGTATTTAATAGTGACATGAGACACGATACATTCAAAGGAGTATAAAATCTTGATACTTAATGATGTATTTCATATTATAAATAAATATATTATATTTCTTATAATGCATGAAGCCCTGAGTTTTCTAGAATTACATGGATGAACAATAATGTTCGGTAGTTTTCATTACACGTAAGACCGATTTATACTGATTAATAATATAATATTAAGATATTAATTGATTAATATAATAAGGAACCACCTTGCTATTAAATTGATATTAATTATTAGTATTTAATAACATAAGGATATATATTTTTAAATTCATTTTTAATAGTTAAATATATTTTAATATCTATACTAATTTAATGTATATGGAATTGTTTTATAAAAAAATATTTTTATGCTTCTAAAAGTATTTTTTTACTACAAATTAATTTAATTATTATTAAATTATAATATTAATTAAATATATATATTATATTTTAAAGTATTATTTTTGAAAGTATTATTATATAATTAAAATTCATAACAAAAAAACCCAATTATACAGATACAAACATAATTTTTTATAAAATAATTTTTACATTTATTTAATTGAGAGCCTATATTAAATCTGAATTTTTGGATTTTTATAAATTTTAATGTTTCAATAAGAACTTATTTTTATTAAATTTAAACAATAAATTTATATTATGTGAATTTTATAAATTTTCTATGAAATTTTGTTTTTTGATTAATAGTGAACTATTGTAAATTCTAATTGAAATATTTTTTAATATAATTTACCTGTAATGATAAATTCTATTTTAATTTTTTATAAAGATAATTTTTATAAAATATATATATACTAATATTATTTATGAAATTTGAATCAATTTACAACATAAATAGGATATAAAAACATAGAAAATATTTAAACATATTTAATTTAAAAAACCCTCGTTTTCGTAACGACTGTGTGATTAATTATAAATTTATTTTCCCGCTTCTATATTATTAATTTTCTAAAAAGGATTATATGTATTTAAACATAATAATTTTAAATTTTAAAATTGTTTAAAGTAATTTTTTTACAAAAAAAATAATTGTGAATCTGATTAAAATTATTTAGTCCGATTAAGGGAACAATTTGTTGAATAATAGACTGAACTATATACCTAAGGCCAAAATTGACATATAAATAGGTAAAAAATACATGTCACGGAAATAATTGGACACTATACTCCAATTTATATAATTTATACCATTATTGATACCTCTTTACATGGGAATAATGTGGTTGAAATTCCTATTTCAACAAATTTTCAGAATGTCGCTCCTCCTCCACTATAAAATGTCACTCTCCCTCCATCATATTAAATTATGTAATGATTTTTGGATTAACCATTATATGATAAAAAAAATTCCCAACATGCCACACTGCAACATAGAATCATAAACATGGGATGACATGCAACCAATGAATTATTTTGGCATACTCCAAAAGGAGTTGCAAAAAGAAGAGGAAACATTTTTCAACCACCTCTTTTGTTTCATTTCATTGCCAACCTTTAATTTAATATTAAATAAATTATATATAATAAAATTATAATAATTAATATACAAGAAATATTTTATTATAGTATTTTTACATACAATTACAAACACAACCATTATATGGGATACATATTTATCCTTCCAATTTAAATCAGACTACCACCTCGTGAACTGATGTCATTCGTTCAACAATTTAAAAAAATTAACTTTTAGAAAAAATGATATATTAATAGTTTATATATGATATATATGATATTTATAATGTATTTATGTATATTTTCTATATAAAACCTCAATTAACATGTTCCATATTATGGGGATATGATAACATCGTTTGTGGGCGTGTGGACTTCCTCCTTCTCAATGAGATGAGATTTATTCCCACTATACATGAATTGTATAATGGGTTTATTTTATTAAAATATGTGTAATATTTTATAATATTATTATAATTTAATTATAATATAAATATTTACTATTTAATTTTCATCCATTTAAAATGACATGAAAATTAAAACAGTATTCATGCGTATATATGGCCTACCGCCTCTAGGAAACATGTATTTCATGTCATATCTCTAATTGTTATGTATTATTATAAATACATAGAAAATGAAAATATATTATAGTTACATTATGATTTAAATTCATTATATGATGAAATAAAAATCTACATAACAATAAAAAACAAGTAAATACATACTTGAAAAACCTATGAAATTGACACTAGAAAATGTTATACCAATGAATGATTGTTAACAAATATGTAATAAAATATTATAAAGAAGATAATATATTATTTTATGAATATTATATTTATTATGGTGTGTCATCTTAGGTAAATAAATAATAATACATATTTCATATTTATTAATATTTTTGAATTAAATATTAATTTTATTTTAAATTGTTTGTTATGTTCGAGAGCGTACTCGATACGCAACAACCGGTTTCTTTGAAATCTTATGTTGCACACTAATAATAGAATATTATTATTTTAAATGGTAGTTAACTCCTATATTTTGTATTGGAAAGAATGAACATAACTAACTACAATATGTTTATTCATGTTCGTTAAATATATTTACATTTATCAAATAAAAAGTCACGGGCTTTAAATATGAATGAATCTAATTTTAAGCATAATTTACATTAAAAGGTAGATTTACAACCTTTTAATTGAAAACCATCATTAAATATTGATTTTATAATTTTTATACATTCTATTTGACCTAATGAAATTTTTATTTAGAATCGAATCATCAAATTTTATTTTTGATGAAATTTTGGTATTTTTCTGATAAAATGCAATTTTTAATGAAAAGTGAAACATGTTGTACTTTAATTACAAAATACCTTTTAATATAATTTATTTATATGGATCTATTATATTTTAAATTAGTATTAAAGTATAATTATAATATATTTTTACGATTTAATCCAATGTTGATCATTAAAATTAATTTCACATTAAAATTGGACAAAAACAAGTGTCAATCTTTTGATAGTTATTGTTTCGTAAAAACACAATATTTGTTCTAACAATCAGAAATAATTTTAAATTAATTTATGAAACTTCTATGTTTTGAATTTGGTAAAATAGACATTATTTTTTAATTCACAATAAAAAATATAGCTTAGGCTGAGTTTTTGGAATTTATTTATGAAAAACATCAATTTTTAATGAATAGTGAAACCAAAATGTTGTAGTTAAAAAACTGACTTTTCATTTAACTGAAATTTTACCGCTTCTGTGAGTTGAATTTAAAAAATATTAGAGACATAGTTAATATTAATAAGTAAAATGTGGATCAATAATATGAAAAAAAATTTGGTGAATAGTAACTGTTGACTTTTATTTACTGTGATTAAAGGTAAATAAGGCAATTCAAGGTAAAAAGTATATTATAATAATTTAAAATTAACTTAAAACATGTCCTAATCTTATTGAATGAGTAACGGCCGACGATGGGTATATTTGGGTCGATTTTGGGACCCCATGGAGCAACTTATAAATGATAATGACATTTTAGATTAATTAATTTAATTTAAAGACAAAAATGACATAAACAAATATCTCTTTGTAAATAAATTTTTACATAGTTTTATATAAGTTATCATTTTAACTATAAATATTCATTGGAAATATAAAATCATTTCCTACATCATGGTATTTTTTTATAATTTTTAGACATCAAATAATTTAAATTATTTATGACACAATTATGCTGCGTTGTGTACCTCATTAATAAATCATTTAATTAAATAAAAATTTAAATATTAAACTAACATCCATAACCTATCCAATTCTTATTTGATGATTTTATTTCAACCACGAGTCATCTTATCTTAGACTGTAATGAATTTTGGACTTTTATAAACCATATATAATTATATAATAAAATAATATTTTCACATTTTCTTAAAGACCCCTCCTCCCCCTTATTTAAGGCAATCATTTCTATCCAATTCCACACACCACTCAAGCCTTTTGTCTCATCCAACCCCTAACCAATTAAACTCCCTCCATATCTATCCTACTTCTAGAAGCCTTACCTTAGGCATAAGGAATTTCAAGAATTACCTTTGGTTCAATCCAAAGGAAGTTACCCATATTAAAGGTAACAATTTCTCTTAAACTCTTTTGTTTTATTTTACTTCTCCAAACCCTAAACTTTGTTATTACATCCTTTTATAACAACAATAGTATCCTAAATATACAATTATTTCTTTATGAGATGGATTATAACTACACTTACACACACCTCCATCTAATGGGTGAAGAACATATTGTTTCTGTGGATGGAAAACTAATGCCTCATGGGATGATGATTGTTCGATTATATCCTACTTCCTATCATGGTAGACATTAATATTACAATTTATTTATATATCATAAATACTATGTTTATGTTTTATTTAGGATTCTGTATTTTTATTTTAGATAATACCTATATGGTTTCCATTATGGGTAAAGGCGATAATTTCATTTGAGGAAGTGCGGACTACCGCCCCCTCATAGTGATGTAACTCGTTAATGCCATATGTGGGACATATAAAGGATGGAGTTAATGATATAATATATGATATTATACTGTAATTATAATATACTGATGTATCATTATGTTTTCATTCTATTAAAATAAGAAATAGAAATAGAAGTAGCATTCATGCGTACGTACAGCTTACCGTCTCCATTAACGATGCATTTCATTTCTTATCTCCAAATTTGTTGTACTATTATAAATAAATGTATATATTGGATATATATGATATATTTGATATATAAATCATGAATATCATTCTGAATATAAAGAAATTTTGACCATGTAAACATCTTTTAACTATATGGTGTTCATTTGTGACTCAAATACCAAATATCTACAAAATGAACATTATTTACTTGAATGATTAGATAATTTTTATAACATGGTAATAAGTGATATAAAAGGATTAATAAACATGAAAAAGGATCTTAATCAAATATAAATTACCTTTAGTTTATTATTCCAGGGATTAAAGAATGAATGGGTCAACTCAGACACAAGGTAAGGGATTTTCTTATCACACTTTTAATTCTATGAGATTTCCATTGTTCGCCACTTATTCATTGCATGTGGTGTATTCTGTACTACGAATTTATATATATTATCATTATTATCATTATATTCTTGGTATTCTCTGATTAATTTTTTGGTTATTAACTTTTGTTCATACGACTCAGTTGATTACAATGTGGTAAAGGGTTTCATCTCACATTTTATCCCCGTGAGATTCAAGCTATATTTTCCATTATTTCATTTTGTGTGGTGTATGTACTTCCCATTATTGTACTCTATGTGTAATATACATTCATTTATGAGTATTTAAATCTTCATTTTATGATCCTTCTTTCACGTGGAGTATGTTTTTTATGTTACCAAATCGGTAAGGGAACATTTCCCCCTCTTCTTTTTAAAAGGCTTATTTTTGTTATGTATTTTAATTTACTTATTATTATGTTTGGATATTTTCTTATATATATTTATAGATGTAAAAATTATGTCCAACTGATGATATAGTATTTTTATATCATCAACTAATTTTTCTAAATTTTAATGTGACGTCGCCACACTTTCAAATTTTTGCAGGGAAACTGCATAACCCAATTTCAATTCTTTGGGTGAAACTTGTACTTCTTGAATATGTCGTCCTTTGATGATGTGAGAATGAACTCTAATTGTTTTACACTTAATATCCACGTATATTGTGTGTATTTATATTTTTCGCAAATAATTAAGTGATTTATTTATCCTTCATTTAAGTTTACTGTTTTATAAGGGACTTCATCACAATTTTCATTTCTATTGAGACTTCATTGTTGTTATGCACCAATACACTCATATATGGTGTATATAATTTCCTTATTCATATTATATAATTAATAAATTTATTCTCATGATATTATAATTTTCTGATTAAATTTTATTCCTTAATTATTTGTATTCAAGAGTCTCTCTTTTTTAAAAAAACTCTTTAACTAAAATATCATTTTAAATGTTTTAAATATTTATTCTTCTAAATATTTCTCATTAATTTCCATGTTTTCAAAATGGGTTTTAGGATTTATTAATATAGACATTAATGTTTTCAAATGAAAATTCATTTAAAATCTTAATGTGGTGTGGGACCATTTGATTCCAAAAATCTCTTTGTTAAATGTTTTAAACAGTTTTGAAAATGGATTGATAAAGCATTTATTTTGTCATTTTCTTGAAATGATATATTGTGATTGAAATGCGGAAATGTTATTTTTTCATTATGTTTGTTATATGTGTTATGAAGATGTTCTTTTTATTGGGAATTGTCTGTTTATACAGGTGGTTCTGTGATAAACCTAAGGAGGGGGTGCTCGAGATAGCTCTAAAATGCATTGGGTAATGTGACTGAGGAAAACATGAATGTTTCTGCTAAAAGATTCACAAAATATACTATGATGGGTATTCTAAATGTGACTCCTTATGTATCTGTGATAGCTAAAATGTAATTATGTTATTAATTCCATAAGTTACCTTTATTATTCATGATTTCTATGTGTTATTCATAAATCTTATGATTTCATAAGGTATGTTATTATTGAAAAGTATTTGTTTCATAGATTTGTATTTATTGATGGGTTAATGATTCCTTTCCTTATTTTATAACCCTTACTAAGCTTTTTATGTCATCCCATGTTTATGAAATGTTTTCCACAAGACATAACGAAGAATATGGTCAAGGATGAGATCAAGTAATAACCATACTATCTAAAACATGGGGCTAGACATGTCTCTTTTTTAAGAGTTTTTATATTATGAAAATTGGATACTGGGTAATAGTGTCTACATGTAATATTCATGTTGTTATGTAATAGTTATCACATTATTCTCTAAAAATATAAAACTGAAAATATACTCAATGTGAATTATTCATTTCATTCAAGATTATGTAATGTTTACAGTCAGGTCCTTATAGTTGGTATCAATGGTCGGTTTAGGCATGTTTAGTGATTATGTGTTTATTTTAACACATGATTAGTTCCTATGTCAATTATTTCAGATTAATCCTTGTTTTATAAAAAATTTTCAGATCATGGAAATTCTGTTACAAATGGAAGGGAAAGGATATCATACAACATTCCAATCTATTCCTGATGACATGCTTGCAATAATTATTTCTATGTCATGTTCAGATGATAGTGAAATGTTTTATAGCATACAAAAAACATGTAAGCAGTTGTCTGAGATATCAAACACCTCTAATATACTTCGATATAATCGTGGATCATGGGTTGTCTTTAATCAAATCCTATTATCACAATACTCTCATATTTTCATGAACGGTAAATATTATCAAGGAATTTTCAAATATTTCACCTTATGACAAGATTTTGAAGTATATTATGATTTTTAAAATGGTGTTTCCAAATGGGACCCTTGTGAAACCTATTTATATATGATTTTACAATATAGTCTCTCAGCACATACTTATGGTACTTTAAAAGGAATGTTAATTGAAAGTTTCAACTCAAATTCAGTCCGACTGTTTTTTAGAAATCATGTTTTATCAAATATTTTGAAATTATATGTCATACATGATTATTTTCCAAAACATTTTTTCCGTGAAAACACATATGAACCATGTTGCACATGGTTTATTTGGATTTAGGAAGAAAATTACTTTGAAGGATCTCTAATTCATTGTTTCAATGCATGAACCTTATACCTACGTGAACAAGATGACGATGAAACCAAATGGACACCATGATCAAGGTATGATGTTCTTCATTTTGGGGATCGTTTTATTTTATCATGTGGTGGTGAAATAATACTTCAATAATTTATATTTTGAGACATAATGAATTTTGATGATAATAAGAGGTATAAGGAAACAATGGAGGTTAAAACATGTTAGGGTGATTTTTGAGTTTTATAAAAAGGACAACCTATAGGATGGGTGATAACCTATCGCATCCAGCAAGGTTGCAGGAATTGAACCCACAACCAAAGGGTGACAAAGGTTCATATCCTAACATTATCCTACTTGAATTACCTAATTAGTATGACTTATTATATTATTAAAATGATTTTATGGGACAAGAATAAGTTGATTTTTGGAACTAATGTTTTATCAAATAGACATACTTAGTATAGAAAAATGATTTAGTGATTAAGTGATAAAGGTTGTTGTGGAAGATGTTATATCTTTTGAGGAAACACTATATTCCTCATGAAGATAGACTACTATTGGATTTAAATTGTGGAATAATGGTTGAAATTTTATTTTGAAAGAATCTATGTTTTTATTGTGGACATATGATTATTTGGTTTATTTATGAAACTGATTAACATATCCTAGAGAATATGTGATTAGGTTAATTACATTTCAATATGAGATTTTATGAGTAACTGATGTTATTTTGAGATAAATGATATGATCTATCTTGGAAGACTATGTAATTAAATCCTTATGATATTTGGGTTTCAATCTTAATTTGGATTACCTTGGAATAATTTTATGGACAGTTGTTTATTGACAGGTTTTGGTTGAACATTGGGTGTTGTTTTAGAAGTTTTTGAGATAAAGAGTAGTTTTACTTTTTGTAAAATAATATCCTGTTTGGTTATTGTCTAATCTCTCAATAACCATTTTGGTTTTAGTTGATGTCTAATGACAAGGGAAATATATAGTTCTTCTTTTGTGGATTATGTGATTATCAAGAAGATGATTCCTGTTCTTTTGATGTGACCAAGTCTTTTTGAATGCTATTTGTTTGGAGAAAAGATTAGTTTTTGGTAGAAACTTATCAAAAGATGAAACTCTTCATCATGGTATGTATATTTCTTTATGTTATTAATCTATGTAGTAAATTAATTCCTCTAAATTATGAAAAGGAATGTAAATCAAAAACTTTTTTGGTTTACGTTTACTAATGGGTAATCAAAGACCATTTGACACATCATATGTTTGTGATTTTCTAGGGCTTAACTTTCTCCTAATCATGTTTTATATCACTATCCATCAAAACTTGACTGTTTTTTCTCTCTTCTATATCCATGTTTTCCTACTTATAATCCCAGAATAGGTTACCTCGGGTGCCCATTGTACTTTTCATTTTTTTTCTTTTAAAGTGATAGTATTACGAACTCTTTTCTTATGTGGGACATTTAACGACATTTCCAAACCCATTTTTAAATTTGCGAGGATGCAATTCACAAAAGGGGATAAGGATGTAACATCTCAGGTAAATAAAGAATAAGACATATTTTATATTTATTATTATTTGTGAATTAAATATTAATTTTACTTTAAATGGCTTTCTGTGTTCGATAGCATACATGATATGCAAAAACGGATTTCTTTGAAATCTTACGTTGCACACTAATAATATAAGAATATTATTTTAAATGTTAGTTAACTCCTATCCGTTGTATTGGCATGAATGATAACAATTAACTAAAAAATGATTATACATGTTCGTTAAATGTATTTACAATTATCAAATAAATAAATAGGGGCTTAAAATATGAATGTATATAATTTTAAGCATATTTTATATTAAAAGGATGATTTACTACCTTTCAATGGTGAATGCTCATTAAATATATTTTTGGTCACTTTTATATGTTTTTTTTGACCAAATAAATTTCTTCTTTAGAATCAGAACATCAAATTTTACTTTGGATGAAATTTGGTATTTTTCTGATAAAATGCAATTTTTAATGAAAAATGAATCATGTTGTATTTTATTTCAAAACGAACTTTTAATATAATTTATTTATATGTATATATTATCTTTTTAATTTGTTTTATAATATAATTAGAATATATTTTTACCATTTAATCCAATTTTGGTCATTGGAATTAATTTTACTTTGAAATTGGACATAAACATGTGTCAATCTTTTGATAGTTATTATTTCGTAAAAACACACAATTTGTTCTAAAAATGGGAATTAATTTTAAATTAATTAATTCAAATTATATGTTTTGAATTTGGAAAAATATACATTATTTTTGAATTCAGAATATCAAATATATCTTAGGCTTATTTTTTTGGTATTTTTCTGAAAAACATGAATTTTTGATGAATTGTGAAACCAGATTGTAGTTGTTAAAAAACAAACATTTTCATTTAAATGAAATTTTACAACATCTGTGAGTTGAATTTCAAAAATATGAGAGACGCGGTTAATATCAAGAAGTAAAATAGGGTTCCATTAGATGAAAATAATTTTTGGTGAATAGTAACTTTTGACTTATATTTATCGTCGTTAAAGGTAAATAAGGTAATTCAAGGTAAAAAGAATATTATAAGATTTTAAAATTACCATAACACTTGTATTAACCTTATTGGATGAGTAATTTTTGAACATGGGTATCTTTGGGTCGATTTTTTGACCCCATGGAGAATCTTATGAATGATAATGACATTTTAGATTAATTAATTTAATGTAAAGACACAAATGACGTAAAAAAATATCACTTTGTAAATTAATTATTACATGGGGTTATATAAGTTATCATTTAGAATATAAATATTAATTGGAAAGGTAAAATTATTTCCTACATCATGGTATTTTTTTTTAATTTTTAGACATGAAATAATATAAATTATTTATGACACAATAATGTTGCAATGTTTACCTCATTAATAAATAATTTAATTAAATAATATTATAAATATTAAATTAACATCCAAAACCGGTCCAATTCTATATCTACCCATACTTTACATACATGGTTAATACTTCAAAATTAAATCATACTTATTACAACATATAACAAAACCATGAAAGGACTGTATAGGTATAGTGTCTTTAGAAATTGGGAAACATAAACAACTAGTTCATAAAGCATCTACACTGTCTCCCATTTATTTCATCATATCTACAGTCCCTTTTTGTCATATCATACTTAATACCCTTCTTCCTAACCTGGTGAAATAAAACAAACAAAAGGGTGTTCTAAAATGCTCAGTAAAGGTAAACAAAAGAAATATCAATTACATCAAATTCATAAGAACATAACATTTTGAAAATATGACCCTGCAAAAGAGATCATAATTTCATAACATGGGATAAATCATGGTAGTGAAATTTAATCCCAATAATCATAAAATAAAACATGAAAATTTGTGGCAAACACACATAATTTTAGAGAATCATTTATTATTAGTCAAACTCATTGCCAAGAATATCTTAGTGGACAAAGTCCATTTCTGAACCGAGTTCACTCCTCGTTTCAGTCCTGTTTCACTGAACCAGTTTAACCTTCCGTTCCATCCATGTCTATCTCATGAGATATAAAATATTTACCCAATGTAGTGGAGGGATATATAGGCCCCACGCATCTCATAATGATACCATTCTTATGTGTGCCACAAAATCATAAATCATACATCATTTGCATAACCCATGTAATAGAAATCGGATTCTTAAACATCGTGACATCATAAAACAATTCATATAAGATAAAATAATTCATAAAAATTATTCCATCACAACATAATCAAATCAATGTAATAATAGGTATAGAAATATAACCCTATATTATTGTAGATGGAAAATAATTTTGATAAAAAACTTGAACTCCATTCTTGAGGAAAATATCCATTCTACTTCAAAAACATTTTTACTTTCTTAACATGTCATAAAATTTTAAACTAAAAGAAATTTATTAAAAATAAACATGAAAACTTGTAAAGTAATCTTCTTGGAAATAATTTTTTAAAAAACCATTCATTCTGTATAAGTAAAAAAACATTCTTCTCGTACTTTTGTCGGAAAAGTCACAAAGTACTTCGTATGAAAAAACGACAAAAGATTCCTTTCATATCCTTTACTAAAAACTCACCGAAAGGTAAAATTGGATTTAAAAAATTGTAGGTGGATGGAAACAATATTAAATATTTAGGGAACATGTATGTGGATGATAAAATACACCCCAGTAAATACCAAAGTATAAACAATCTCTGATAAAAATGAGATTGTGATATTTTCCCTTACCTTTGGTCCGATTTACTTCGTAAGGTTCTGATCCTCGTGTATAATGATTTAAATAATGTTATTTAATTATTCCATATTCATACATATTGTTATGATATCATATATGGTCATATTCATAGGATCTAATTAGTAATATTTCATTACTACTTATTATTCGGGTGTTTATTACTTTTTGTTCTTATGCGTGTTTTGTCGAATAAATTCTTATTCTTCTCCTTAGGTTATAGATACGTCATTTACATAATGGTATTAGTGTACTATATATCATATTTATTCGTTCAATTTATTTATATAATCATTATTCAATTAAGGTCATGTAGAACTAATCGCATCACATCGTAAAGATAGTATTCCGTACGTACGCACGAGCGATGATATCGTTCCCATGATCGTGGAATTATATTGGAGTGTATGTATACTAATTCAGAATCAATAACACTTTACAATAATAATATATAGTTATTTATTTTCACCATTATACCCATCCAGGTAAGGTGGTGATGGAAAATAGATTACACCATGGCGTGGAGACGGTATTCCGTACGTACGCACGCGCGATGATTTAATTTTTCGTAGGATGGATAGATGGCGAAATAGGGTTGTTTCATACTTATAATAACATATCATTATATGAGTTATACTGATGTTATTAATTCATAATAAAAAAACTAATGAAAAATAATTGGAAGAAGAAATAAATTTGAAATAATCGGTAACAGACATTAACTCTTCTTTCAAGAGCCTCTTTGAGACCTCCTCTTAGGGCACTAAAATTGGTCTTTGAAGAAGTCCAGAACCTCTAGGATGTTTCTAGGGAAGTGGGGATGTGAAATGGGCATGGATTGGCCGAGCTTGAAGGCTCAAATTGGTGTGAGGAGGAGAGGGAGGAGGTGCCCTTTTATAAGGGAGGAGAGGGGCACCTTTTCAAATATAAGAAATATTAGTTATATTAAATCCCAACCCCACTTAAAACATCCAAAATGACTAATATTTGAAAATTAGATGAGATAGGATTGTAATCGAATCAAAAAATAAAATTTAAACATGTTAGGACTTTATTTTAAACATTGTCAAGTCGATTTATCCTTATTTATCAATTTAATTTTATTTGTGGTAATAATATTCTAAATTTTGAATTATTATAAATAATTAGATATATGTTGTGAATTTTCCATAATTTGACACTTTATGACATTTTTGACCATATAAATTTTAATTTATAATTTTTAAATATTTTTGTGATTTTTAAACAAGTTTATAATATGTTATTTTTATAAAATAACAATAGTGTCAATTTTGACACTATTCCTTTATTTGAATTAAAATAGACTATATAAAGAATATATGTTCGAACTAAAAGCTTTAATAGATTCATAAAATGTCATATGTTTCTAGAAAATCAGTGGAGAACATTATATAGTTCATATAATATTTATTTTAATATTTTTTAAACCATTTATTTGATATTTTAATTAATAAAATAATTTCAACATCACTATTGTGTCATAATTAATGATAATTATTTAATCCCTAAAAATTATAAATAAATTCTTATGATGTAGATAATTGTATTAGATTTCTGGATACTATTCAGTTTCTATGTTTCATTAAATTTATCACTAAATTAATATTATTATACTTATAAGATTTAAGAAAGTGACATGCTGTCACATTCTTTAGTTTTAATAATAATTAAATTATTTTCATGGACAAAAGTCCATTAAATGAATATAATATGACCCTTAGGTTATATGGGTCGTCATTTAGTCATCCAATAGGATTTTGGCAGGTGTTAGGGTAATTTTTAATCTTATATTTACCCTTAATTACCTGATTTACCTTTAACTATGGTAAATAAAATTTACCGTAGTTACTATTCATAATGCCCAACAATAAAAAGTATCCTATTAACATAATTTGGACCCACTGATTCCGAATATGGAATCCATTTTTCAAATTTAAAAACATATAAGTTGCAGTAATTTATTTAAAATTAATCACGTTGTTAAGAAAATGGGTTTTAGAAGTTAAAACATTGCCAAAGATTGAAATGTTTTTACCTATGAATTCAATGTGAAATTAATGATAATGACATACATTAGATTAAATGGTAAAAATATATTCTATATATACTTTAAAACCATTCAATATTATAATTTAACCATATAAATTATCTAAATGAAAAAAGTTGTTTTTAATTAAAAATTAGCGTATTTTTACTATTCATCAAAATATAAAAGTTATCAGAAAAATATCAAAAATTTATCCAAAGTAAATTTTTATACCCTAATTGAAAATAAGAATTTTATTTTGTCAAATTGAACTTATAAACATGTCAAAAACTAGATTAAATGTGGGTGCGCCATTAAAAGGCGGCAAAACTGCATTTTTTTGAAAAATACTTATTTTACCCGAAATATTTATTTTGTTCTCTTACCATCTTCTATAAAATGTGTAAGATAAATAATAAAATTCAAAATGTAGTCAATACTATTCATAATGACTAGTTCATAATAATATATCATTGTTTAGTGAAACCCGGTATTGCGTACTACACAGGCTATCGAGGAAGGTCGTGATTGCGTGTAATGCAAGCCAAGTCCGTGTTGTGTGCTGTGAAGGATTACTTTGGTGTTGCGTATAACATAAGACATAAAGAATATTATCATAAAATCTCAGGGTGTTACATTCTACCCCCCTTAAAATGAATTTCTCCCTCAAAATTTGTCACTTCATTACAAACAGATGAGGATACATCTCCCTCATCATATCCTCAAGTTCCCGTGTAGCTTCTTCAAATTGATGGTTCCTCCATAAAATATTCACCAAGAAAGTGGTCTTGTTCGGTAGTACATTTTTACTATGATCCAGAATCTCTAGCGGTTGTTCTTCATAAGAAAGATCTTTCTCCAGCGGTATAAATTCTGAGCTGTGTACATTTGAAGCATCAGGTATTTACTTTATCAGGAGAGATACATGGAACACATCGTGAACTTGAGAGAGATTCGGTGGAGGAGCCAATCGGTAAGCTACCATCCCAACACGATCCAGAATTTCAAAAGGACTGATATATCTAGGGCTCAACATTCCCTTCTTTCCAAATCTCATGACCCTCTTCCAGGGAGATATTCGTAAGAACACTTTATCACCCACTTCAAACTCTAGGTCTTTTCTTCGGTTGTCGGCATAACTTTTCTGTCGAATCTGAGCTGCTCTTATGTGTTGTTGAATAGATCTGACCTTTTCCTCCATTTCATCAACAAGATCAGGTCCTAATATCTTTCTTTCCCCAAATTCATCCCATCAAGTTAGTGTTCTCCATTTCTTTCTATAGAGAGCTTCATAAGTATCCATCTGAATACTGGAGTTAAAGCTATTATTATATGAAAATTCCACAAAAGGTAGGTGTTGATCCCAACCACCTTTGAAATCTATAGATCAAGCTCTCAACATATCTTATAGAGTTTGAATTGTCCTCTCAGACTGACCATCTGTCTGAGGGTGATAAGCAATGATGAAACTCATCTCTGTATCCAGAGTATGCTGAAGACTTCTCCAGAACATTGAGGTAAACCTCGGATCCTGATCAGATATAATAGAAAGTGGTACTACATGCAATATTACCACTTCCTTTACATATATCCTCGCTAGATGATCTAGATAGAAATCCTCTTTAATAGCAATGAAGTGTGCAGAATTTGTAAGACGATCAACTATTACCCAGATAGCATTATTTCCTTTGGATGTTTTAGGAATTCCAGTGAGAATGTCCATAGTGATGTTTTCCCATTTCCATTCTGGTATTGGTAATGGTTGTAACATCCCCTTAGAATTCTATCTCTCAGCTTTAACTTGCTGACAAACCAAGCATCGAGAGATATATTCAGCAACATCTCTTTTCATTCCATCCCACTAGACGTACTCTTTCAGGTCCCTATACATCTTCTTTCTTCCCGAATGAATAGAGAATGAAGAACTATGAGCCTCATCCAGCAGCTCCTTATTTAATTTGGGGATGGGAGTAACACAAACCCGATTCCTGAACTTTATTATCCCATCACAATCAAGGTTTAATTCAGGAACATTTATCACCTTCTATTGTAACATGACATCTTCTTTATGTGCCTCTTGAATCTTCACATGTATAAATGGTTGATCATTCTTTTGAGAAAGATAAGATTTCTCACCTTCCATTAAAATTTCAAGATCCATCCTTTGTAAATCCAGAAATATTGGATCTTTTTTTATCCTCATCATGGATAAGCTAGAATGGTCTTGTCGACTTAATGTGTCTGCTACCTTGTTTGCTTTCCCAGGGTGGTAATGAATTGAGCAGTCTGAATCCTTAATCAGTTCCAACCATCTTATTTGACGCATATTCAGATCCTTTTGTGTGAAAATGTACTTTAAACTTTTATGATCAGTATAAATATCACACCTTTCACCATAAAGGTAATGCCTCTAAATCTTTAAGGCAAAGATTACCGCAGCTAACTCCAAATCATGTGTTGAGTAATTTTGGTCATGGATTTTAAACTGTGGCGAGGCATAATCTATCACCATATCGTTTTTCATGAGAACACATCCCAGTCCCTACTCGGATGCATCACTATAGATGACAATCCATTCTCCACTGCAAGGTAGTGTGAGCACAGGTACACTGGCTATCCTTCTTTTTAGCTCTTTGAAATTTTCTTCACATTCCTCCGTACAAACAAACATAAATCCATTTCGAGTCAACTTGGTGAGTGGGTCAGATAACCTTGAAAAATCATTCACAAAATGTTGGTAATATCCATCCAATCCAAGAAAACTTCGGATCCCAGTTACTGTTGTTGGTCTCGACCATCTTTTGATAACCTCTGTTTTTGATGGATCCACAGATATCCCCTCTTTTGAGATTATGTGACTCAAAAAATGAAACTTTTTGAAGCCAAAATTCACACTTGGTAAATTTGGCATAAAGACTCTCCTTTCTTAGGGTCTTTAATACAATTATCAAGTGATCTTCATGTTATTCATTTCTCTTTGAATAGACAAGAATATCATCTATAAAGACTACCACAAAATGATCAATATAGTCTCTAAAGACTCTATTCATTAGATCCATGAAGACAGAAGGGGCATTAGTAAGACCAAATGGCATCACAATAAATTCATAATGTCCATACCTTGTACGGAAAGCTGTCTTTGGTATATCCTCCCTTTTGACCCTAAATTGATGATACCCTAAACGAAGATCAATCTTGGAAAAGTATTGAGCTCCGCGTAGTTGGTCAAATAGGTCATCAATGCATGAGAGAGGATATTTTTTCTTGATAGTGATCTTGTTAAGTTCTCGATAATCAATGCAGAGTCTCATTGATCCATCTTTCTTCTTAACAAACAGAACAGGTGCTCCCCAATGTGACGTACTAGGGCGTATGAATCCTTTATCATGATTCTCTTGGAGTTTCTTCTTCAATTCCTGCAACTCAATTGGGGCCATTCTATAAGGTGTCTTTGAAATAGGCAAAGCACCTGGTATGAGTTCTATTGAAAACTCAACTTCAAGATTTGGTGGATGACCTGGAAATTCCTCCAGAAATACATCATCAAATTCCCGTAAAATGGGCATATTATTAATCGTGAGTTTCTCTCCAACCATTTGAGATAAATAACCTTCATTTAGTGGAATCAAGTCCCATAAGATGGATGAAATTTCCAATGGAAGTTTATGTTCATCCTTGCATCGATAGATGATCATAGATTGATCTGGAATATGAAATGTGACTTCCCTTATTTGGAAATTGATATGAGATCCATATAAAAAAAGACAATCCATGCCAAGAATCACATCAAATTCTACTGTAGGAAGGATCACAAGATTTGCAGGAAGAACTTTCCCAAAAACATCAATTGGAGAAGAATTGTAAACTTTTGATGCGACCGTTGTGCCATTAGGAGTTGTCACACCTAACTCAACATCTAATTGTTGAGGTAATATGATGATACCCTTAGAAAATTCTTCAGAAATAAAAGAGTGGGTGGATCCAGAATCAAATAAAACATTATCTACTTTAGAGTGGATGGTAAGTGTACCTCTCACCACTTCGTTGTCGTACTCCACATCACCGATAGTAATTTCATGTGACATTCCTTTGTCTTTGGCCTTAAGAGTTTGTTGACATCGATCATCATCATCAGCCCTTAGATTTGGGCATTGATTGGCATATGCCTCATCTCCTTGCACGTGAAACATTGAAGTGTAGTAGGTTCATTCTGTGTATCCCTACCTTTGATTACATCATTAGATATATTCTTCCCATTATTTCAACATTCAATTTCCCGATGACGTTCTTTTCCACACTTATAACATTTTCTTGTCCCCTTTAGACAATTTCTTCCATGTTTCTTTCCACACTTTGAGCATAAGGGAAAACTCATCTTCATTTCAATGTGGTCTCTATATTTTCCTTTGAATACCATTTTCCTCTTCTTATCAAACCCATGTGACTGATGGGTTACACCTGTCACGAACCAACTCGGGTCGACCCTGAACCGGTCACCCGAGCCGGCCCGCGACATGGCCCGAGAGGCGTTCCCGATCCTCTCGGGCTGGCGACAAGCGCCAGGGCATCGACAGAGTTTATGGGAACGATTTAGCCCAAAATACAATAAACTAAGCAGCAGAAATAAGTAGAACAAATGTAAATAAGGAAAAAGGAACCAACAACGCAACTAACCTGACCACGACCAAAGCTCCACGTGACCCCGTGGGTCACTCTCTAATAACACAACCAACGTCGCTCAAGGCGAACAATTGAAGCTGGAACCTGCAACAGAACTAAAAACAAGAAAACACTATAGGCGTGAGTATTAAAACTCAGTAGGTAGGCCCGACTAACTCTATCCCAATGCACATACCAATAAATAAAGAATTTACCAATTCCAGGTTTGAACTAAATTATATAAAATATATTTTTTTCCACACACTTTCATTTCTAAAACAAATAACAGTCCATTGCCCTTTTTAATTTAGAACAAGTTTAATGTTGAAAGAACAGGTGCATTACATTTTCAAAACATTTTTTTACGAGCAATTTAAAAATCCAAACTTTAGTTGATAGTCAAAATGAGAATCACACACACAACACACACTAAGGGCAATGGTAAAGTGGCACACAAGGGTCAGCAACCGAACTCGACCTCTCAATCGTCCGCCACACACAAATAAACACTAAAAGAAACATGGGTCGAACCTAGGAGATCGTGAACAATCCAGAACGTACTATACATGTGACTCATCCTGAGGCATTCCATAACTCGATGACGTCATAACGCCCATAATACTACCCGGCATAGCCCTGCATGTCCTAACCGAGGGGCCCAATCCCCATAGCAGCAATAACTCAGTATTCCCCTGCTATGGGGCCACTAGCCAGTGCGTGGTCTAAACTAGTACAGCAATCGTTCTCAGAAAATTCACTCAATATGCCAGGTTCCCATGTCAACACAAGCAATAAAAAGGGGGTGCGTCTACAATGTAAATAAATCAGTCACGATGCACAAACATCACATATAGCTCACGCAAACAACACACACCAAGGATCACCCCTGAGTGGGATTTCCAAGATAATCCATTTCATTAAAGTGCCAAACGGGCCTTTACCAATTTTAAATTAAAACCTCATTTATCAAAAAGCTCAAAACACTTGTTCAGAAGAAATTATTTATCTTTAAAACTAAAAGAACATTTGAAGTTCCGTGAATTATGTTTAAAGGCCAAACGGGCATTCTTTCAAAACTGGGTGTCCGCCCGTCAAGAAAATGTCACAAGTGTTCGGTATAAAATAAACAGCTCTTTTCGCACTAAATAATAATTTAAAGTTTTATTATCTAATATTATTTCTAATTCATTAAAAATTAATAAAACAAGAAATTAATAAATTCTAAATCTAAAGGTAAGTGCAATGGGGGACCTACCTCGACTCGAAGCCCATTTGCAATGACGATGCGCTACGTCCCAACCTGCGCACAAGTACGCGCCACTTGCCGATGACCGCAACATCACTGAAAAACCTTACCAATGCACTGCAACAATGCAAGGCATCTAAAAACACAGAAACAATGTCTTAAAAAAAACAAATGAATAAACTGAGTAAAAACCACCTCAACACCGGTGCAGACGAAACGAAACGAACTCGAAACATGCGGTAAAACCAAAGGCCCTCCGTAAATAGCGACGGACAGTCCGAATTGATCCGAATCGCTTCGCCTTCAGTGGCGGCCAACGGTGCGCGGTCCGACGTGACCCGCGACACCCTTCACGAACCCAAAAACACCCAAAAAGAACAAGTGGGAAATTACAAACACCACAAGAAGCATTAAAGAGGTACCATGAAGATGCATAGTAAGATAATAACACAACTAAAACCTCAAGAATCAAGTACGAGCAGTGGAAAGTAAAAGCATGGATTTGCGTACCTCAAGGAAGTCTAGTCGAAACATCCTAACTCAAGCAACACCTCGCTTGCACGCGCCTGCGCACTTCCATATATATATATATATACATCTTTAAACTGATGTGTGTGTTCCCCGCGCCATGAGGGAACACGCACTCAGAAGGCGCATATATATATATTCATACCTGGGAAGATACGTGTGCGCACTTAGGAATGATATCGACTCCCTGCAACAAGTCCCAACACCTAACAGTAGTGCAGCGAAGACCATTGTACATCCAACAAGACACCAAGGACTCACATAAACCAGTTGAACAAGTCATAAGATACCACCAAACACTATCAAAGGATTTATATCTGACGCACCCTGATATAACCAACAAAATCATTTTAAAAGAAAGATGAAAATTACTCTAGACCAAAAGGTAAGGCATTTACATGCGCATGAAAGAACAACATAAAAAAAAACTAGTTGCGATCAATTCCGCCAATATGAAAACCCTACAAAAAATTAACACAGTATGTAAAAAAAGTGCGAGACATGATTTAGAAATTAAATAACGACAAACAAGCACCACATGACTTGCAATTGGGAGTGAAGGGCATGAAACGTCTACCTCAACACGTGTGAGAGTGACAGAACCACAACAGAGAAAAGTGCATCGCTCTGCGGCCCAATCGCAACCCCTAGACACCAAACAAGAAGCGCGAACTCAACCCGAAGCATTTAGAATTTGGGTGAAATAAATGGAGAAAATACCAAAATAATGAAATGGGGTTATACCAAGGGGTCGTCGCGCTGGGTAGAAAAACTACCAAGTGAAGGGGCTCCTGTCGGAGCTGGTTGGCCGGGCGGAGGGAGTAGCTTCTGTCGGCGGATCGCAACAAAAGAAAAAAAACAAAAAAAGGTGCAAGAAACTAGTGCTGGCCGAATCGGGAATGGGGGGTCGATGTGCTGAGGAGGCAAGGCTGGAGGCGTGCGGCGAGACAAGCTAGAAGGGGGAAGTTCAGCTGGGGTCCGGCAAGGCTATCGCCGCCGGAGCAGGCTGGACACAGGAGGAGGGGAGTGCTGTGCCGGACGGGAGAAAGGGAGAAGGTCGGAGCAGGCGGGTTCGGCCGGAAGGGGATTTTGCGGGTTAGAGAAAAGGAGGCCGGCAAGGGGGGGCTTCGCGCAGCGGCTAGCCTGAGAAAATGGGGAGGCGGTGGCACCAGCGTAGTGGAGGTGGACGACGCAGTCAGCGGTGGACGACGGCGGACGGCGGTGACCAGGGTCGTGAGGAGGGAGGGGCGGCCGCGGTCGGTCGGAATGCGATTGGAGGCTGCTGGAGGGCGACGAGGTCGGCCGGATGGCGAGGCGGCGGGGCTGGACGGTGAGGCGGCGAGGTCGGCCAGATGGCGAGGCGGCAGGCACCGGCGCGATCGGGGTGGCCGGCGCAGGCAGCGGCAAACGATGGTGGACGGCGGCGGACGGAAGGCGGAGTCGCGCGCAGGGGGGGTGACGCGGTTGGAGGCAGGGTCGGGCTCGCACAGGGGAGAAAAAATAAGGGAAAAGAAAGAGGGGGGGGGGGGGCGGCGGTTCGCATGGCGCACAGGAAGGGGGGGGGGGGGTTGGCGGCGCGACAAAGAGGAGGGGATAGGGGGATGTTGCGGGGTAGGGTTAGGGTTTATAATAAAAAAAAGAAATAACAATAAGAAAAATAAAATACTAATACTAATAATAATAAAACTAGTAAATATAAAAAGAAACAAATAATGATTATCATTTATTATCCATTCGCGCAAACATATTCTCATTGTGAAAATTTAAACGTTAACATTGTTTTATCAATATAAAATTTTATTTATCTTCCATATTCAATTAGCTTAATTTATTTATTTAATTTCATTACTTATTTGAAGTGTCGCGCCACCGCGCATTCACTCGGACCAAACGCACAGTCGCCGCTAATGGTGCGGTGACCGTACACCGGCCCAAGGCCAATCAAAACATCAAACAAGGAAAAATTCAAACCGGGTCCCAACTAAACCTCGTCCAATTGACTCCAGACCGAGTAAACAATGAAAATAAATTAAAATAAAATAAAATGACATGAAATAAAATAAAAAAAAACATACGTCTGAGGTCGGGGTGTGACAATTCTCCCCACCACAAACACTTTCTGCCCCCAGAAAGTCACCAAGCCAACGATTAGCATACCTCGAGTCTGTACCCAGAAAAAACCAGAAGAAACTGAGAGGATAGGGGTGACCATTACCAACACAAGTCACACCCAACCAACTCAAGTACAAACATTGTCCGAGGTTGAGGGGAGAACACGGGAGGGTTCTCCCCACCACATAAATCTACTAACACTGAGACCTTGAAACTCGAACACACCACACCTGAGGGGGGGGGGGCAACACGGGAACTCCCAAACCGAACCCAGTCACTTTCTCCACACAGACCGAACAACACTCAGAGACTTAAACAGGAAGCTTGCTACGAAATGACCCAACAGCTCGAGGATAAGGAATTATCTCAACCCCTCACACACCTACCGAAGAAAAACCTCACCGCAACCAGAGTCTAGGGAATTTCTAGCCCGAACTCACAAAGGACCTTGAAACAACACCTGTTAAATTCATAAAACCACATATCCCCCCAACGCACACAATTGAGACCCAACTCAAGATTAGATTGACCAGTTCATTCGCGGGTCCATCACCCTTCAAGGAGAACCGAACGATTTGAAAACACACTGAGAACAGATAAGACCGCTTAGACTGCGGTAGAATAAATTCATCGCGTGACTGCAAAAAAAGGTGATCTTACAACGATGACTAGAACAGAACAAGGAAACTTTGGGTATCTCCTTTCAAAAAGCTGATAACATCATCCGAAGAGAGGTTCTACACACCCTCGACAACTCCTGACTGTGCGCGAGCTTCACCCCAAGACCTGTGGTTGGGGCTCTGATGGCTGAAGCATCTCCTGCCTCACAGTCAGGAAGTTTCATCCCCTGGTCCCTAACTCCTTCATGAGCAACGCTTCTTCCAGAACTCTCCCTGGTGGCCTGAACAGCCACACGGTAGCAAGACTCCGAAGGGATGCGGCAAGGCCACTTAGAATGTCTGGACATGCCATACTGGTGGCACACAAGAGAGCGGTCCGACGAACTATGAGCCGGTACCGACAAGGATGGTTTCTTGGAGATAGGTTCCACTGGCCCACACTCCTTGCCAGGTGGGGAACCTTCGCGGAAGTCGACCACCGTTAATCACACCCAAAACTCCAACGATGATGAGACATCTCATCTTTACTAGTCTAAAATTGAACCCTCAAATAAACCTGAGATGGCACGTACCCTAACAACCCTAGGAGTTCCCAACAACCTGAAGACCCACTCCAATTCCACAACCACACCACTACCTTAACAGACTTTGATTACTTTGATAGATAGCCAATATGCAAAACGAACTGAAAACTGGGCATGACTCATTAGAAACCTTAGCGACCTTTCTGGGCGGCATACTCGTGACAACACGAGAAACATCATCGAAACCGGCATCAAGCCAAAAATCAATCAAGGAAACAACACAAGTCGAGGGAAAAAGGTCCATAAGCTAAACATATACCAACACAAGCATAAATCACTTTCCAAAACCATCATTTCTCTAAAACATTAAAACTCACCTATGGCACCTTATGAACCGTCACATGTGCGTTCATTCAATCTCGCTCACATCATCTGCAAACAAGTGCCCCCTACGCACTCTCCGTACATATCCACGCACATGTGACCCTCCATAAGGAGTTCCAAGGTTCAAACACTCCATTCCTTACCAAATCCAAACACATAACATATTGTTCCAAACCAAAACATTTTTTTTTCTTTAAAAAAAACCCACCTTACTAATTTCAAAAACAATTTGGAAGAAACCCCTTTTTTTCAAATCACTTTCATTTTCAACACACACACACACAGAGCGAGTTTAAAACAAAATACAACCAACTATAAACCATCGGAATGAGGGACTAGTGTCTGCACTTAACTCGGCAACATGGTGGTGAGCCATGCCCCAAGTAAGACATAACACTAAGAGGACCTTAAACCGGGCACTTGGACTCCACATGGGTCACCACCCCATGTGAGGCCTCAATGTGAACCGATTTGCTCCCATTGTCATCCCTTAATCCAAAACAACCAAGGACAAAAGACTCAATCCCGTACTAACCCTGGTAACTCAGGTCTCGTCACGAGCGGTGGTGATCAGGCACCGACCCGTAACCTATCTCTTGAGCCCCGACAGTCCTAATCCCCATCTACCGGACATCCCAAATGACAAAGGGCGCTCTGAAAAGTGAGGTCCGCTAATAGCCAACCTCCTCTGATACCATTTTGTCACGATCCAACTCGGGTCGACCCTGAACCGGTCACCCGAGCCGGCCCGCGACATGGCCCGAGAGGCGTTCCCGATCTTCTCGGGCTGGCGACAAGCGCCAGGGCATCAACAGAGGTTGTGGGAACGATTTAGCACAAAATACAATAAACTAAGCAGCAGAAATAAGTAGAACAAATGTAAATAAGGAAAAAGGAACCAACAACGCAACTAACCTGACCACGAACAAAGCTCCACGTGACCCCGTGGGTCACTCTCCAATAACACAACCAACGTCGCTCAAGGCGAACAACTGAAGCTGGAACCTGCAACAGAACTAAAAACAAGAAAACACTATAGGCGTGAGTATTAAAACTCAGTAGGTAGGCCCGACTAACTCTATCCCAATGCACATACCAATAAATAAAGAATTTACCAATTCCAGGTTTGAACTAAATTATATAAAATATATTTTTTTCCACACACTTTCATTTCTAAAACAAATAACAGTCCATTGACCTTTTTAATTTAGAACAAGTTTAATGTTGAAAGAACAGGTGCATTACATTTTCAAAACATTTTTTTACGATCAATTTAAAAATCCAAACTTTAGTTGATAGTCAAAATGAGAATCACACACACAACACACACTAAGGGAAATGGTAAAGTCGCACACAAGGGTCAGCAACCGAACTCGACCTCTCAATCGTCCGCCACACACAAATAAGCACTAAAAGAAACATGGGTCGAACCTAGGAGATCGTGAACAATCCAGAACGTACTATACATGTGACTCATCCTGAGGCATGCCATAACTCGATGACGTCATAACGCCCATAATACTACCCGGCATAGCCCTGCATGGCCTAACCGAGGGGCCCAATCCCCATAGCAGCAATAACTCAGTATTCCCCTACTATGGGGCCACTAGCCAGTGCGTGGTCTAAACTAGTGCAGCAATCGTTCTCAGAAAATTCACTCAAAATGCCAGGTTCCCATGTCAACACAAGCAATAAAAAGGGGGTGCGTCTACAATGTAAATAAATCAGTCACGATGCACAAACATCACATATAGCTCACGCAAACAACGCACACCAAGGATCACCCCCGAGTGGGATTTCCAAGATAATCCATTTCATTAAAGTGCCAAACGGGCCTTCACCAATTTTAAAGTAAAACCTCATTTCTCAAAAAGCTCAAAACACTTGTTCCGAAGAAATTATTTATCTTTAAAACTAAAAGCACATTTGAAGTTCCGTGAATTATGTTTAAAGGACAAACGGGCATTCTTTCAAAACTGGGTGTCCGCCCGTCAAGAAAATGTCACAAGTGTTCGGTATAAAATAAACAGCTCTTTTCGCACTAAATAATAATTTAATGTTTTATTATCTAATATTATTTCTAATTCATTAAAAATTAATAAAACAAGAAATTAATAAATTCTAAATCTAATGGTAAGTGCAATGGGGGACATACCTCGACTCGAAGCCCATTTTCAATGACGATGCGCTACGTCCCAACCTGCGCACAAGTACGCGCCACTTGCCGATGACCGCAACATCACTGAAAAACCTTACCAATGCACTACAACAATGCAAGGCATCTAAAAACATAGAAACAATGTCTTAAAAAAAACAAATGAATAAACTGAGTAAAACCCACCTCGAAACCGGTGCAGACGAAACGAAACGAACTCGAAACATGCGGTAAAACCAAAGGCCCTCCGTAAATAGCGACGGACAGTCCGAATTGATCCGAATCGCTTCGCCTTCAGCGGCGGCCAATGGTGCGCGGTCCGACGTGACCCGCGACACCCTTCACGAACCCAAAACACCCAAAAAGAACAAGTGGGAAATTACAAACACCACAAGAAGCTTTAAAGAGGTACCATGAAGATGCATAGTAAGATAATAACACAACGAAAACCTCAAGAATCAAGTACGAGCAGTGGAATGTAAAAGCATGGATTTGCATACCTCAAGGAAGTCTAGTCGAAACATCCTAACTCAAGCAACACCTCGCTTGTACGCGCCCGCGCACTTCCATATATATATATATATATATACATCTTTAAACTGATGTGCGTGTTCCCCGCGCCATGAGGGAACACGCACTCAGAAGGCGCATATATATATATTCATACCTGGGAAGATACGTGTGCGCACTTAGGAATGATCTTGACTCCCTGCAACAAGTCCCAACACCTAACAGTAGTGCAGCGAAGACCATTGTACATCCAACAAGACACCAAGGACTCACATAAACCAGTTGCACAAGTCATAAGATACCACCAAACACTATCAAAGGATTTATATCTGACGCACCCTGATATAACCAACAAAATCATTTTAAAAGAAAGATGAAAATTACTCTAGACCAAAAGGTAAGGCATTTACATGCGCATGAAAGAACAACATAAAAAAAACTAGTTGCGATCAATTCCGCCAATATGAAAACCCTACTAAAAATTAACACAGTATGTAAAAAAAGTGCGAGACATGATTTAGAAATTAAATAACGACAAACAAGCACCACATGACTTGCAATTGGGAGTGAAGGGCATGAAACGTCTACCTCAACACGTGTGAGAGTGACAGAACCACAACAGAGAAAAGTGCATCGCTCTGCGGCCCAATCGCAACCCCTAGACACCAAACAAGAAGCGCGAACTCAACCCGAAGCATTTAGAATTTGGGTGAAATAAATGGAGAAAATACCAAAATAATGAAATGGGGTTATACCAAGGGGTCGTCGCGCTGGGTAGAAAAACTACCAAGTGAAGGGGCTCTTGTCGGAGCTGGTTGGCCGGGCGGAGGGAGTAGCTTCTGCCGGCGGATCGCAACAAAAGAAAAAAAACAAAAGAAGGTGCAAGAAACTAGTGCTGGCCGAATCGGGAATGGGGGGGTCGATGTGCTGAGGAGGCAAGGCTGGAGGCGTGCGGCGAGACAAGATGGAAGGGGGAAGTTCAGCTAGGGTCCGGCAAGGCTATCGCCACCGGAGCAGGCTGGACACAGGAGGAGGGGAGTGCTGTGCCGGACGGGAGAAAGGGAGAAGGTCGGAGCAGGCGGGTTCGGCCGGAAGGGGGTTTTGCGGGTTAGAGAAAAGGAGGCCGGCAAGGGGGGGCTTCGCGCAGCGGCTAGCCGGAGAAAATAGGGAGGCGGTGGCACCAGCGTGGTGGAGGTGGACGGCGCAGTCAGCGGCGGACGACGACGGACGGCGGTGACCGGGGTCGTGAGGAGGGAGGGGCGGCGCAGTCGGTCGGACTGCGATTGGAGGCTGCTGGAGGGCGACGAGGTCGGCCGGATGGCGAGGCGGCGGGGCTGGACGGTGAGGCGGCGAGGTCGGCCGGATGGCGAGGCGGCGGCACCGGCGCGATCGGGGTGGCCGGCGCAGGCAGCAGAAAACGATGGTGGACGGCGGCGGACGGAAGGCGGAGTCGCGCGCAGGGGGGGTGATGCGGTTGGAGGCAGGGTCGGGCTCGCACAGGGGAGAAAAAAAAGGGAAAAGAAAGAGGGGGGGGGGGCGGTTCGCATGGCGCACAGGAAGGGGGGGGGGGGCTGGCGGCGCGACAAATAAGAGGGGATAGGGGGATGTTGCGGGGTAGGGTTAGGGTTTATAATAAAAAAAAGAAATAACAATAAGAAAAATAAAATACGAATACTAATAATAATAAAACTAGTAAATATAAAAAGAAACAAATAATGATTATCATTTATTATCCATTCGCGCGAACATATTCTCATTGTGAAAATTTAAACGTTAACATTTTTTTATCAATATAAAATTTTATTTATCTTCCATATTCAATTAGCTTAATTTATTTATTTAATTTCATTACTTATTTGAAGTGTCGCGCCACCGCGCATTCACTCGGACCAAACGCACAGTCGCCGCTAATGGCGCGGTGACCATACACCGGCCCAAGGCCAACCAAAACATCAAACAAGGAAAAATTCAAACCGGGTCCCAACTAAACCTCGTCCAATTGACTCCAGACCGAGTAAACAATGAAAATAAATTAAAATAAAATAAAATAAAATGAAATAAAATAAAAAAAAACATACGTCTGAGGTCGGGGTGTGACAACACCAATCTCCATCTCAATCTTGATAGCACATCGAACAATTTCCTCATATCCATTGAAGTCCCTTATGGCTAACTCCCTTCGAAGACTTGGTTTTAAGCCACTAAAGAATCGATCGATCTTACTCTCAGGTTGGATAATAATTCCGAAAGTGTACCTTGAAAGTCTTGTAAAATTTTCTTCGTAGGTACCAACAGATTCATCATCATTTTGCTTCAGTTCAAGAAACTCCTTCTCCATCTTTGTTCGAAGAATACGAGGGAAATACTTATTGAAAAATAAGTTCTTGAACTCGTCCCATTCCATTGACTCAATTTCATCCCATTGCCTCGTATTATTAATTAGATTCCACCATTGATCAACATCACCTTCCAAACGATACACTACTAAGATGAATTTATCATGTTCAGAACATTGATGAACTGAAAATATCTTTTCAGTGGTACTGATCCATTGTTCAGACACTAATGGATCAGAAGACCCGCTGAATGAAGGTGGACGCTGCCTCATGAAGGATTCGACAGAATGTTGCTCCTTCCTTTCTCATTTGGAAGTCCTGCATGATTCATAGCTTGAGAAAGTTGTGTGAGCATGGATACAAGATTTTTCATTCCAGAACCCATAACGTTTGGTTGCTCAGGGGGACAATCATTGCATTTCCCATCGCATTCCGCACTAACACGGTTTCTTCGGGTTCCAGCCATTGACTAAAACCAAGATGAATAGTGTGAGCAACACTAATTATAATAGGAAAACCACATAATCAAGAATAAAATTTCACACTGAAGGTATTATCATAGGTTTTTCATGTCCATTTATAAAACACTAATATTGTGTTCTATGATTAGACATATCCTTAGGTTTCTTACTAAGGCTTTCACATCCTATTTTCCAAAGGTTGACTGTACCTTTCCTTTGATACCAACTATAGCGACCCATACATTACATACATGGTTATTACTTAAAAATTGAATCATACTTATTACAACATATAACAAAATCATGAAAGGACTGTATAGGTATAGTGTCTTTAGAAACTGGGAAACATAAACAACTGGTTCATAAAGCATCTAAACTGTCTCCCATTTATTTCATCATATCTATAGTCCCTTTTTGGCATATCTTACTTAATACCCTTTTTCTTGACCTAGGGAAAGAAAACATACAAAAGGGTGAGCTCAAATGCTCAGTAAGGGTAAAAAAATGAAATATAAATTACATAAAATTCATAAGAACATAACATTTTGAAAATCATACCCTGCAAAAGAGATCATAATTTCATAACATGGGATAAATCATGGTAGTTAAATGTAATCCCAATAATCATAACTTAAAATATGAAAAATTGTGGAATACACACATAATCATAGATAATAATTTCTTATTAGTCAATACTCATTGCCAAGACTATCTTAGTGGACAAAGTCCATTTCGGAACTGACTTCACTCCTCGTTTCAGTCCTGTTTCACTGAACCAGTTTAACCTGCCGTTCCAGCCATATCTATCTCGTGAGATATAAAATCTTTACACAATGAATTGGAGGGATATATATGTCCCACCCATGTCATAATGATACCATTCTTATGTTTTCCACAAAATCATAAATCATACATCATTTGCATCACCCATGTAATAAAAATGGGATTCTTAAACATCGTGACATCATAAAACAATTCATATAAGATAAAGGAATTCATAAAATAATTCCATCACAACATAATCAAATCAATGTAATAATAGGGATAGAAATAGAACCCTATATTTTCTTAGATGGAAAATAATTTTGATAAAAAACATGAACTCCATTATTGAGGAAAATATCCTTTCTACTTCAAAAACATGTTTCCTTTCTTAACATGTCATACAATTTTAAACTAAAAGAAGTTGATTAAAAATAAGAATGAAAACATGTAAAGTAAGCTTCTTGGAAATAATGTTTTAAAAATCCATTCATGCCGTATAAGTAAAAAAACATTCTTCTTGTACTTTTGTCGGAAAAGTCAAAAAGTACTTCGTATAAAAAACGACAAAACATTCCTTTCATATCCTTTACTAAAAGCACACCGAAAGGTAAAATTGGATTTAAACAATTGTAGGTGGATTGAAACAGTATTACATATTGAGGGAACATGGATGTGGATGATAAAATACACCCCAGTAAATACCAAAGTATAAACAATCTCGGATAAAAATGAGATTGTGATATTTTCCCTTACCTTAGGTCCGATTTGCTTCGTAAGTGTCTGAACCTCCTGTATAATGATTTAAATAATGTTATTGACTTATTCCAGAATCATTTTTATTGTTATTATATCATATATGGTCATATTCTTAGCTTCTTATTAGTAATATTTCATTACCACTTTTTATTCGGGTGTTTATTACTTTTGGTTCTTATGCGTGTTTTGTCGAATAAATTCTTATTCTTTTCTTTAGGTTATAGATAAATCATTTACAGAATGGTATTAGTGTACTTTATATCATATTTATTCATTATATTAATTTATATAATCATTATGCAATGAAGATCAGGTAGAAATAATCACATCACATCGTGGAGGCGGTATTCCGTATGTACGCACGAGCGATGATATCGTTCCCATGATCGTGGAATTGTATTGGAGTGTATGTATACTATTTAAGAATCAATACCACTTTACAATAATCATATATAGTTATTTATTTTCACCATCATACCCATCCATGTAAGGTGGTTATGGAAAATAGATTACACCACGGCATGGAGACGGTATTCCGTACGTACGCACGCGCGATGATTTCATATTCCGTAGGATGGATAGATTGTGAAATAGGGTTGTTTCATACTTATAATAACATATCAGTATATTAGTGATACTTATGTTATTAATTCACAATGAAACAACTAAATAAGAAGAAGTGAAAGATGAAATAAAGTTGAAAGAATCGGTAACTGAAATTACCTCTTTTTTAAAGCGCCTCTTTGAGACCTCCTCTTAGGGCACTACAATTGGTCTTTGAAGAAGACCAGGACCTCTAGGATATTTCAAGGGAAGTGGGGAAGTGAAATGGGGAGGTATTGGCTGATATTGAATGCTAAAATTGGTGTGAGGAGGAGAGGGAGGAGGTGCCCTTTTATAAGGGAGGAGAGGGGCACCTTTGGAAATATAAGAAATATTAGTTTATATTAAATCCCAAACCCACATAAAAACTTCCGAAATGACTCATATCCAAATATTAGATGATATAGGGTTGTAATCGCATCATCCAATAAAATTTAGACATGTTAAGAATTTATTTTAAACATTATCAACTTGATTTATCTATATTTATCAATTTAATTTTATTTGTGGTAATAATATTCTAAATTTTAAATTATTATACATAATTATATATGTGTTGTGAATTTTCCATAATTTGAAATTTCATGACATTTTCGACCATATAAATTTTAATTTATAATATTTAAATATTTTTGTGATTTTTAAACATTTTTATAATATGTTATTTTTATAAAATAACAATATTGTCAATTTTGACACTATTCATTTATATGAATTTAAAAAAAATATATACAAAAGATATGTTCTAACTACAAGATTTAATAGATTCATAAAATGTCACATGTATCTATAAAATATGTGGAGAACATTAAATTGTTCATATAATATTTATTTTAATATTTTTAAAACAATTTATTTGATATTTTAATTAATAAAACAATTTCAACATCACTATTGTGTCATAATTAATGATAATTATTTAATCCCTAAAAATTATAAATAAATTCCTATGATGTATATAATTGTATTATACTTCTGGAGACTATTTATGTTCGAAGTTTCATTAAGTTTATCAATAAATTAAAATTATTATACTTATAAGATTTAAGAAAGTGACATGTTGTCACATTATTTGGTTTTAATAATAATTAAATTATTTTCAAGGAAAAAAGTCCATTAAAGGAATCTAATTCGACCCTTAGGTGATATAGGCTGTCTTTTAGTCATCAAATAGGATTTTGGCAGGTGTTAGGATAATTTTATAATCTTATATTTACCCTTAATTACCTGATTTACCTTTAACTATGGTAAATAAAATTTACCGTAGTTACTATTCATAATGCCCCAAAAAAGGTATCCTATTAACATAATTTGGAGCCACTGATTCCAAATATGGAATCCATTTTTCAAAGTTCAAAACATACAAGTTGCAGTAATTTATTTTAAATAAATCTCATTGTTAAGGAAATGGGTTTTAGAAGTTAAAACATTACCAAAGATTGAAATGTTTTTACCAATGAATTCAATGTGAAAATAATGCTAATGACATACATTATATTAAATGGTAAAAATATATTTTATTTATACTTTAAAACCATTCAATATTATAATTTAACCATATAAATTATCTCAATGAAAAAATTTGTTTTTAATTAAAAAATTTCGTATTTTTACTATTCATCTAAATATGAAAGTTATCAGAAAAATATCAACAATTTATCCAAAGTAAATTTTTTACCCTGATTCAAAAGAAGTATTTTATTTTGTCAATTTGAACTTATAAACATGTCAAAAACTATATTTAATGTGGGTGCACCATCAAAAGGCGGCAAAACTGCATTTTTTTTGAAAAATACTTATTTTACCCGAAAAATTTATTTTGTTCTCTTACCATGTTCTAGAAAATGTGTAAGATAAATAATAATAAAATTAAAAATGTAGTTAATACTATTCATAATGTCTTGTTCATAATAATATATTGTTGTTTAGTGAATCCTATTGTTGCTTACTACACACACTATCGACGAAGGTCGTGATTGCCTGTAATGCAAGCCAAGTCTGTATTATGTGCTGTGAAAGATTCCTTTGGTGTTGCGTATAACATAAGACATAAAAAAATTTCTCATAAATTCTCAGGGTGTTACAAATTCTTATTGGATAATTTTATTTAGACTATAAGTCATCTTATATTCGACTCTAATGATTTGTGGACCTTTAAAACCCGAATATCATTATATAATAAAATAATACTTTCACACATTTCTAAAGAGACCCTGCTCCCCCTTACAAAAGGAGACAATGTTTAACCAATTACACACACCACTCAAGTCTTTTGGCTCATCTAAAATCTTCTTAATTATACTCCCTACATAACTCTCCTCCACCTAGAAGCCATACATTTTCCATATGAAACTTCATGAATTCCTTTTCCTGAAAACTAAAGGAAGTTACCCAAATTAAAGGTAGCAGTTTTTCATAAATTATTTTGTTTTATTTTGTTTTATTTTTCTTATCCAACACCTAAACTCTTCTATTACTTTATTTTATAACAACACCGGTATCATCAATACACTATGATGTTGTTATGAGATGTATTCAAACTACCCTCACACACACCTCCTTCTAATGGGTGAAGAACATACTGATTCTGTCGATGGAAAACAAATGACTCATGAGACGATGATTGTTTGATTATCTCATACCACATATCATGATGCCCATTACGATTGTAATGCTGCAAAGACTTGTGTTTCACATAATTGTAACTTATATAATTTATGTTTTATATTAATCAAACAAAACTTACTTCTAACAAAATAATAATATTATCCAATTGAGAAATGAACATGGAACAGACACAAGAAGTTTTATTCAAATAAGAACATTGTAGTGTTTACAATAAACTAAGATTAACAAGGGAAATTAAGATAACCAATGATACCAATTATAAACCCTATTAAGATTACTGGAGGCGGCTCAAAACAATGATAACCCTGATAAGATGATAGGGGTCCTTGGTATGCATCATAACGAACATAAGCATGGGTGAAGCCATCGCAGCCACACTAAGCATTAAAGGGATGACTTGGACCATATTCTTTTTCTTCTTCTTTTTCAATCACCTTAAGCTTAAAACACCCCATTTCTTGGTTTTATAGGGAACTAATCTGACCATAAACTTTTTTTATATAGATATTGGATTCCTTGAACCTCTTGACCATTGGGAAGAAAATATGGTCGTTTCCTTTTCTTATAGCCAATAGAGTGTTTAAATTTCATAACTATTGTTTCATTAAATTAATGAGTTTTATCTTCTTATAAAACTTGGTTTTATAATGATTTTATTTTATGTTTGAAATTATATCTTTAAATATTATAGTTTTAAAATAAAAGGATACTTTTATTTAGGAACACAGTTGTTTTAAAAAATCCTAATTTTTATCTATATAGTTAAAAACATATTAATTTAAAATTCCATTTAAATATTTTAAGGTTTATGATCCTTAAAGATGGTATTTTATAAAATATGGAACCAATATACCATAATGATTTAATAATTAGTAAGTATATTTTCTTAAAACGTTTAGTATTTTAATTATCAAATATATGTCTTTCAAAAGATTTTTATATAACAATTAGTGAAATATGTTATATAATCTAGAAAAGGATTTTGGATTTGAAAATTGTAATTTCTTATTATAGTTTTTATAAATTATATCTATAAATATTAAGGTTTCATAAATTATAAATACCTACTGTTAAAAATCATGTTTTATAAAAATATTTAAAAATATTTTTAATATTATTATATGTGGTTTAATGGAAAATCATAACAATGTTTTATTTTTATTTAAAAATGATTTTTTAATCTACTTGAAATTCTATAATCAAGGAATTTTTCTATACTTTTTAATTTTAAAAAGGAATTTTTAGTATATATGGACTAACACACCACCATGACCGTAATTTCCATAAATAATCCATAATATGTTTTAATGTTCATTTTTAATGAACCAATTTTCCAAATATTGTAGATTTTTTTTCGAATTTACATTACTTTTAACAATATGATTTCAAACAATGTTTTCTATTTAAAAAGTATTTTAAATGGTTTTTAAAGCATCAATTATATATTTTAAAAAGGTTATTTTAAAAGAAAATGATTTATATGATTTCAATATGTAATTATTATTTTAAAAGTAAATTCTCTATCAATTATTTTATAAATAATTTTAATCACTGTTTTTATGTTTTCACTTTTTGTTAATGAAAAATATTTTCAACTGGTTTTCTATGTTTTATTATAATTTATCAAGGTGTTTTTAAATAAAAAGTGTTTCAAAAAACATTCAATATTACTCTATATGTGATAAAATATATTTTAATAGAAATTGGATTTCAAAATAAATTTTTATTTTTTGAAAGTCGAACATACATTTTCCTCCATAATGTTTTAAATGAAATTGTATATCATTGTTGATAAGAAAATTATTTTTTAATGGTTTTAGTAAAGATGTTTCTAAAAGATAGGTTATTTTCCATAAGAAATGTTCTATTTGATGTGTCAAATATTTCCCCAATATACGATTAAATACTTTGCAATAGTATATGATTTTCTGGAGGTGTGATCAAAGAATACCATTAATATACTTTCATTAATGGTTTATGTTTTGATAGATTCATATATATGGATCACGTTTCTCAACAATGCCATATATTATTTTGAGACCCACTTCTCCTCATGGGTAATTCTTTGATGAAATGTTTATGAATCCTATATCTTTTCTATAGGTTATGATATAATGAAATGTTTATTATACCCATTTAATTTTATGGGATTTGATATGGTGTTTATTGATCCGATTCATTTTTAGAAGACATGATATGATGCATATATTATTATATTGTACACATGTATTATAATTTTATTATATGTTATTTGGGACTTATATCTCCCTCCAATGAATTGGGTCATAGTTTATAAATCATGAATGAATTATATTAATATAGAAAAGGGGATTTTCCCACAATGTAATGGGGAAACCCATTCCGCGATGATAAGATGGGGAATCCCAACCCCTAATTAGGAATGGACTATTACTAGGGACGAAGATGTGTCCCACCCAGTAGGTGTACTCACCATGAAGTGTCCTGATATAATCTATAAATGTTAACTGACATATAAGGGATTATATTAAATATTTATGTGTATGCAAAATTATAGGTCATATTACTATTATTTTTTATCATGGATTATTCTCTTGATCCCCTTACTTTTCATGTCTTATAAATTATCAATATTTATTCCATTATTCATATATATGTTCTATGATGTGGAAGGGATGATTTTAAATGTTATGATTATTTTCTACTACCATTGTGATCATGTTATTCTTTCATATATCCTTTATTTATCCTAAATTTTCATTTTTGGTAACCCCTTTCTAATGTTTCTTTTCCATAGGATATAGAGGATGGTTTTAAGTAGGAATACTAAAGGCGAATATCGTTATGGGTTATCTTATATATCCTTCAAAAACTTATAGTAACCTGTTATTGAATTCCAAAAACACTAATATATTATGGTCCTTGATCATGTTTTTTTTGTAATGTGATGAATATTCATCTAAAATAATCAAATATCCAAATACGATAAGCCTGGTTTTTTATAGTTGGTATCAAAGGGAAGGTTTATAAAACCCTTGAATACTGGGATGAAAAATATTTAGTGTGATCCTTATGGATATTTTTATTTATGTGACTAGTTCTGTCTCTAAATATATGCCTAAGGTGTAATATATTTAATGGAAGGTGTTATAATTTAGACATATTATAAGTCATTTGTCGTGATTATGTATTTTCCCCCTACATTAATGAATCACACACTATGATTTCTAGATTTAATCAATGGTGGAAACCAGAAGGAACTGTCTTAATGATGAATGTGAGAGAAAATTTGCTGATGAAAAATTATATATGATGATAACTGCAGTGCAGGATGTTGTATACTTGCATAATCAGCTTTCACATATCATGATTAGAAATGTAAACCTTAACGAACTATTGTACTCACCATAGAAGAGATGAAAAGATATTGTTGATAGTTTGGGTTATAGAGGACCTCGATGAAAGAATATTTAGTCTTATGTGTGTTGAGGATTTAGAATGAAACACCCTAGTGATTTTATTTAATTAACAAGAATATGTTTGGAATATATAAAATATGGACACATGGCAAGTAACATGTAAAGGGAAAATGTAAATTTTATCAAACACAATGGATATTGTAGAACCAACTTTTTCTAGTATAAAAACCATACCTAATAATTATCATATGTTTAAAGGTTGTGTGGAATGTTTTGGGAGAATTTAGAGGTTATTTTTTGTGTTTTGGGTAAAGTAAAAAGGGGTGTATAGTCATCATACAGTTTGGCCAAATTGCATGGCCAAACCCTGCAAGGCCAAATCTAACTCCCTATCTTTGTGGATATAATTTTGTTTGGAGATGTGTTTCATTTATTTTGACACAAATAATCTTTAACATAAATTTTGGTGCCCGAAAGGACATAGCATTTTCTCACATCGATCAAGAAGTGATTTGAACATGTTATTGGGAGAATCGAAGGAAGATTCTTATAGTAAGTTCCCAGTCTTCATCGTTTTCTTCACGGTTCTTAGATATACTTGTAATTTATTTTATTTTTATTATATATATTCCCATGTTGGCATATATAAGTATTTTGAGGATAAATAAGGTTAGATAAGGTGTTTTCATGATAGTGTATGAGATCTTGGCCAGTTACCTGGAATATTCTATCAAATTCTTGAGTGTTATTTGTCTGTTATTGGTTTTTTGTTGAAACTAGTGAGTTAGGTGGCCTTACTCACATCCCCCCAAAATTTAATTGATTTTAATTCATTAAAATTTTGGTTTTATCGATTTTTTTATATTGAAATTTTTTTAAACCCTCTATTGTGGTGGGTCGTGGAAAACGGCTAAAATTGGGTGTTTTTGTGAAAACCCCTTGTTTTTTATTTTTAATGGTGATTTTTAAATTATTTATTTTCTATAATTTTAAATTTTATAATTGTTTAATAATTTTAAATTATATATATAGTGTATTGAAATGAATAAATGTTTTGAAATTGCAAGTTTGGAAGGTTTTCACTAAACGATTGTTTTTAATGAAATTGGTGAAATTATTTGAAATTGGTTTTGGTTTTTGAATAACATGGTATGTGTATCATATTAAACTAATGGGAATCATTTAAATTTGATCATGATATTGGATTCAATGGTTAAATGGAACATGTTTAATAATTACCTTGTGACGACTTGGTAGACCGACGAGAAACTACTCATAAGAATAGATGTGTCATAAAGATGCATACATTTTTGGTAGTTGTTGTTGTGTGGAGTTTTTTTTGGTTTTTGAAAGTATGTTTCATAAAATTTAGTGCATGGTAGTTTTTTCTCAGATGTTGTCCTCATAGACATGGGAAAATGTAGTGCGTGGTAGTTTTTTAGCAATACTTCTTGAGTTGTTTAGATGTCTGGTGGTGGTAGAGCACTGAGCCGGTGAAGACTTTAGTATGTTGGATATTTTGGTGTATTTTTTATTTATATTTCTCTTTTACATTGATGTCAATTTGTCTTCCGCTATAGCATTTTTTTGGTCTCACATTGGTAGAAAATATTTTCTGAATAGTCATTATTTTGTTCATGCATCATATTTTTGTTATGGATTGTGGTTGGTTGGTTTATAGTTTATAATTAAAAATGGGAAGTAATCCCCCACTAGTCTTTGAAACCCATAATAATTTATGTCTAGCATTTGGAATCTTGGGGATATCGCTAAATGCCTATTAATGACTCATTGTGTTCTCAAGTCAATGAGATTTTATGGGTTATTACCAAAGCAAATATTGGCCTCTAAAAGGTATTATCAAGTAATGAATTATTTAAATTGTGAAATTATAATATATATGAATATTAATGTCCAATGTGAACATCTCATGAAGGGATTAATTAAGGTGATTCATGTAATGGATTTCCAACTGAATATGATGATACTATATGTGATATATGAAAGGTATGTGATGTTTTAATATTATTGTTGATAAAAATTATTAAATTGAGAATGAAAATATTAATACATGATTCATAATTAATATTTTATTAATGGGGTATTATGGAATATGATAATGGATATTAGTTAATTTTTTGAAAATGATTTGAGATCATGGAAGTATTTATGTCTGGGAATTAAAATATTATGTTATATAAATCATTAAATATATAATTATTTTCAGTATAATTTTTCCATTAAATAATTTAATGGACATGTTAAATTTTACTAATGATGTGGAAATTTAATTTCATTGAAAGGTGGTATTTTGAATAAGGGAAGACAACCATTCATGTGTTCAAGATAGATAGAAAATCATGTTTAGATTTGATAAATCGATGAGTAATTTGGATAATATATACTATATTGTATATATTACATTATAACAAATATAGGAATTGTTGAACATGTGTTTTATGTAACCAAGAATGAGGTTTATAATTTTTTATGGGATTAATGTAATATATCCAATAATATTTGAAATAATAAAGAAATCATGTTTTCAATAATGTTCTATGTAATTTATGTTAATAACATATTTTAATAGAAAACATGATAAATGAATTCACATGGCTGGTATGTGACTACCACAAGATAATATATGATATATGGTGGGGTAAATTCTATGATATGTTTTATAAATTTAGTGATTATATTTCTAATGTTTTGTATTTTCAAATTTAAGAAGGGTTATAACATCACCCATTTATAGAAATAATATGTTAAATATGGGATAAATATTACAATGATTAATGTATTATCAAACTGTGTGAGAATGAATTCACATTATATAACCTTTTCTAACCATTTTTAGGGTAAATCCTGATATATGAGATAACTTATCAATGATGTCATGATCAAATAGTGCTTTATTAATAGTAAAAATCACATTCTTTTATTAGAGTAAAAGGTAAAGAAAAAAGTAGTCCATACATGAAAAAAAAATTATATGTTTATTATTAATGGGAATGAAATCACGTTATTATATAATTTTTTTAAAAAAATATCCAACTTTAGGATAAGGGTCATGAAATAAAATGTTCTCCTATTGTCATCACTTTTGATGATATTAATGGTCTCTTTTGTAGTTAATCGATTTTTTGTTTTGTGATAACTAACATTATCTAGATCACAAATATTGTTGTGATCATTGGTATTTTTGTAGTCACTATGATTATTTAATCTTTTTATCTTTGTAGAAACCTAGTTATTTGTTAAGTGGTGTGGCCAGTATGTTTCCAACTTTTTCTTTTAATAATAATTATTAGTGATCACTTTTATGATGTGGGTTTTTATTAATGGAATATTATTTTATTAAACCACTAAAAACTATATTAATTTATATGGGGAAATTAATTTTAAGGGTGAAAAATACAATACTGTAAATTTTTTAGATTTTTTTTTCAAATTAATTTATTCATTAAAAAATTTCTCATTTCACAAAACACTGAATGTATCATTTTTTCATATGAATGAGCGAAGTTTTCCTCAGGGATTCGCAACACCAAGATACTATTTCTCTACATGTAACAATTATATTAGATTTTAGTACTCTAGACTATGTTTTTCTAGTTTTACAAGTGATATTGAGTTCGTTTGATATCTTGTGTTATACAAAAGGCTTACATTTACCGAACTACAATTTATAATTAAAATTATTATTAAAATTTTATTTTAGATACCACATTTCAATTGGAATAGAAGTTATGAATAATTTATACTAAATTCTGAGAATATTATTTACACAATTATATAAAATTAATTTCTTCATTAATAATTAGATAGAAATGAAAATATGAACTATTTTATAATAAATAAATTTCTTTTATATGTACAAACACAATTTCATAAGAACAAATTAAAAAAACATATTTATGAATAATTTAATTAAAATTTCTATATAATATATTAAATAAATATTTATTAATCTCATACAATTGATTTTATAGTTAAAAGATAAAGATGAATCCGATTTTTTAACTAAAATTATTTATTTTTGTAAAAGTTAATTTTACAACCATCTAATGAAGAACCAATTTTGAATATAAATTTTGACACATTAATAATTTAAATTTTAAAAAATAAACATCATTTTTTAAATCATAATCTCAATGTTTTATTGGAATTTTTTTAAATTTTTAAATGTTTAATTTTATGATTAATAATAAAAAATATTGTATTTTAATTAAAAATTGTTTTTCTGATAAATAATTTATAAATAAATGTTATAAATTTAATTGTTTTAAACGTTTAATTATATTAATTATACATAAATTAGTCTAATATTTATTATTTTAATCAATTTCACATTGAAATTTATTAAAAAAATATTTCAATCTTTTGGAGTTTTTTAATAAAAAGTACTATTTGACATCTCATATATGGAATTAAATTTGGAATCATATCTGCCTCATATGTGATTCAAGTTTGAAAAAATTAATTCTATATTTTTAATAATAAAAATTTTAATTATATTTTAATTTTAAATTATTCTTTTACCTCAAATATTAGTGTAAAAGATTAATATTAATTATAGTAATTTAGGGAAAATTACCTTAACATGGAACTAAACAATAAATATAAGGCACAAAATGATCTGAAAAATTTTAAAATAATTATTTATATTTATTACATGTTCTTAATTTTATTATATTTTTACTATTATTTGAATGAAATGAAATGGAAAAAATTTGGCGGGTCTTCATTTTTAAAAAATTAACAATAATGACATTCATCCCCCAAAATAAAAGGACACCCAACCCTCTCACATATTCACACTTATGAATCCCATATTATTGGACATAATATCCTTAAATATGCTTCCAATGTAATGGCATGGACTTTTCCGGTCCATTCCTTTGTGAAAATGTGGTGCTGGAGGTGTTCTGGGAGGACAAGGAGACTTGGTGTACAATTGGGTGGACTTTTAAGGAAAGTTAAAGGGTTATGGTCTTCACACGGTTGGCGAACGGTTTGCCTAAACCGTGCGGCCACACCGTGGATGTTTGGTTTTGGAGGGAGTGTCTAACACACAGTTAGCTCACAGTTTGTATAACAGTGTGGACTAAATGTGTGAGGAGTGTTGGGCGAGGTAGAAGGTAATGCACAGTTAGCGCACGGTTTGTTAAACTGTGTGGACTAACCATGCGATCACTGAAAGTTAGATCCTAAAATTGTGGATTTGAAATCTTTTGCCATTAAATGTTTCTTTTAAACCCCTAAGCGGCCATAACTCGGGATTACCCTTCCTTAGAGGTAGAAGAACCTCTCCCAAGAGTTTTAGAGGTGATCTAGAGGCTTCCCTTCACGAATCAAAGACGGTTTCACAAGTTTTGTGATCCTTTTGTTTGGTTTTTTAGATCTACCTAGATCTACTCCACCTCTTATCTCATGATAGTAGGTCTACACTTGTTATGGGTAGATCAAAGTGTGTGCATGTCGATTATGATGAGCTTTGGTCTTGGTTGTGTCAGGAGAAGAGGTCTAGGGAGGATCATTGGGGAATCAACCCGGTTTTCTAGGACGTTCTTTGACCGTTGTGGTTTCTATAAAAACCGTTGAGGTAGGGGATTAGTGGATTCTCTAATTGTTTATGTGAAATCGTAGAGTTAGCATGATTTAGCCCTTTGGATCATGATGGAATTGACCTAATTAAATACATGAACCAGATTAAAAGTGTTGGTTTGATCTCATGTTGTTTCTTTATACTGTGATAATGGTTCGCCTAGAAAGTGTGATATATATTACTTGCTTATTAGCATATTTCTCTTGATGAATTTGATAAATAACATAAAGCCAGAATTAATTGATACATAATTGGCTAATGATAAAGAGGCATGTAAATGAATTCGGTTGTTGTTGTTGTGGATGTTGTTCCAACTTGGTGTTAATCAAATTGGGGTAGATGATGTGTTTAATTTAGTTGGTTGGTAAACATGAAATCTGATGGCGCTTGTTGTTTGAAGGTCGAATGCATTGATAAAGAGCCAAAATCCCAAATTATTGTAATTTTTTTTCATGGTGCTTGTGTGGTGATGTGACCCTGGGAGGGTGTTGTGATATGTGGGGGCAAAGAGTCCTTGTAGTTGTGGCAGCGAATGACACCAAGAGTGGCAAGATGCATCAGTTTATGTATGTGGGTGTCGGGGAAGACACCAGATATGATGTAATGGAATGGATGAGGTTGTTGGATGCTTATGGATTCTTTGATTTTTATCTATTTTTCTTTTCCCCACTATTCCTGGTAGTTGTTCTTGCTTACCCTTCTTCCGGAAGGGGTGAAGACACGCGGGGTATGCCACGAGCTTTACGTGTTTAACCTCTCCAGGGAGAATGGTTCTACACTCTTGTTATAGGCGGCACAGACTCGACGAGTAGAACATCATCTCACCATGTTGAGCCCCTTGTGTTTAGTAGCATAGGATGCTTTTCTAGAATGCCTTGTAATATTGGAATGTAATTCTGTAATGAATGTTTGAAGTATTTATGTTGACCTATGGGGATGGAGATGCTAGAATATAATGACGTGGTTGTAACTCTGAAGGAACATTTGACATTGGATGTGATGTTGATGAATTTAATGTGGTTTTGTTCATTTCAAATTAATTTGTAAAGAATTAATTGACGTAAAGTGGAATTGATGAAAAAGGGGATAAAGTAATCTAATGAAGTTATTTAATTGGTTGTGTTCTTATAAGATACATAGTCTGAGAAATATCACCCCGGAGTCCAAGAGATGTTAGATGCAGTTGAAACTAAGAGTAGGTTATTCCCATAGTGTGGTTATGAGTTATAATATATTCTATAATTTTTGTGTTTATATATGCTACTCCACCCTGTCAGTAAGGGAAACTGACACCCTGATGATTCTGAGCCCTGGGGGGGTTTTCCCAAACATTCTGGTGGGAGGATGAATGGATGACTACGCCCTTTGACCCTGCTCTCTTCTCTTGGAAGATACTACTTCCATGACGCACCGTGGTTAGTTTTCCCCATATATGTGTGTATAGGGCTGTAATGGCTTGTGGTTATTCACAAACATATATTCTGGATATAGTATCCTATAGAATACTATAGGTGTAACATGTATAGGCTGTGATGGCTTGAGTATCCTTACTTGGTATATGGGCTGTAATGGCTTGAGGTATAATACTCGATGTATGATACACATTATGTGAGCTACGGTGGCTCCCAGAAACTACCTGGTTACTTTTGGAAGTTGGGATGGCGTAGTGCTTAGCCTAGGTGTCTGTAGGAAAGACTTTGTGGTGCACACGGTGCAGATTCTAGAGCATAGCACAGGTGTATATGGGAAAGCCTTTGGAGAGAGATGCACAGGACGTATGTCATTGGGGAAAATCGGAAAACCAGTGGGGAAGGAGTAGTGGGGTACCCTTGATATTCTTTACTATATTCTATACTCTTGTATTAATTACTTGGTGAGAGTAGTCATGATGAGGTTGGGAACTTAGTATACCTGTTTTGGTGACGAGTTCGTTTCAATTTTTGTTCACTGTGCTTTGGCATGATTTCTTTACCTTTGCACGAGAGGCTTCAGGGAGAATCCTACTGATTATACTGTTATACTCATCCTATGTTTATATAAATTGTTTTTCATGTCACTTGGAGCAGGTTGAAGATCAATCTGGTTACTACTAGCTTGTGGTCGGAGGAGCTGTTCGGGCTTGTGGTCGCTGTCATTTTACTTTCTATTGGGTACCTGTAGTTTTCCCTTTCAGTGGTAGTACTTTTTCATGGCATTTCATATATGTACTAGGGTTTCTTTTTTATTTCAGTTCTGAGTTTGATTTTGTTGGCGTCTATCTTATCTCTCTCTTCCGCATGTGTTCTCTTAGACGGTAATTCCTCCCATTTTAGTGTTTATTATAACCTCGGTGCTACTCGCCAACCTGGGGCCTACTAGAGGCGGGACTCGGGGGGTCATTATCTCCCTTTTCACATTTCCGAAATAGGAGGGATACACTTTCTGGGGAGGGGGTTGTGACCTAGTGGTATCGGAGGAGGTTGAAAGATATGATAGAGTTTGGATTTAGGCACAGTTGAGGTTGCATGGGTTGGTAGGGAAACGTTGTCATTCATGTTTAGTAACTGAGGTAAACACTAGAGACCGGCTGAGACATAGGCGTTTAGGTCCCCCTATGATCTGATGTACGAACCTTTAAGTTTACATTGGCTACTAAACATGGTTATATGGGTTGAAGGGTAGAGACCTAGAGAAGGATCATGCATCATTATTCTTTGTGCCTGTGTTTGAATGGGTTGACCTTGGTATAGGTTAACATAAAATGAATAAAAGAAAACAATTAATTAATAAATGTTCAGTCTTCCATATTCCAGGCATAGGAGCTCTAAGTGTTTGTTATTTTGTAGGTATGGCTCTAGGTCGATGTCCTCGTTAGGTTTTCATAGAAGATTTCCCACAGGCTATTCCAGTAGGATGTCATAGGGTAGAGGTTGGCGACGATGACACTTGGAGGAAAACACTCCAAGAGTTTTAGCGGCAGAGTCTGCCAAAGTACGAGAGCTCTGTTTCAGATGCAGTCATGGAAGACTGGTTGTAGGAGGTCGAGATAGGCTTCAGTTCGATCCGTGCTCAAATGGTGCACTTTATGTCTGTAGCTATGATGATGTTGCGTGGAGCAGCAATGAAGTGGTGGTTCTTGTTCCTCAGGTATCGTGAGGAATCAGAGATCTCATGGGAGGAGTTCTGAGATATGTTTAGAGGCGAGTTCCTTTCCTCAACTGTAATGTCTTCAAGTCGCCATGATCTTCTTACCCTTCGACATGGGAGCTCCACTATTCGAGATTTTGGAATCTGTTTCCGGAACCATTTACGGTATGATTCGGACCTGTTACCAGATGAGGTGGCCAGGGCGAGGCATTTCGAGGAGGCTTTGCATATAGAGATCTAGCGCCAGGTCACCCCATTTATACTGAAGACATATCTTGAGGTGCTGGTGAGGGTGGAGGCTGTCGAGAGGAAATTGGCCAGGACAGGATCATCAAGAGAGGGGAATCATCATGATTACTCATGAAGCAAGGTTGTGGTCCGGGGTTCCCAGTTTTCAGGGCAGAAGGGTTTCCATTCAGTCGGGGGTAGGTCCCACCCCTTCAGACCTCGTTTCTCTAGAGGCAGCAACTCTCAGGACTATGCCAAGGGATCATGCGCTTGTTTTTTTTATGGTGGTCATGGTCATCAGTAGCGGGAGTGACCAACCTTTCAGATCAGTCATCTTGCAACATGTGTTATGCTCCAGGTTCCTCTGTTGAGGTAGTTTCTACAGAGGCATCAGCAGCCAGTTGCACCACCTTTAGATCTGTAGAGGGTAGATGGGGCACGCAGAGGACATCCCCATGACACTCCTTGTCCTTAGAGAGTAGAGCGCGACCGTGGTGGTGGTCGTCATCTGGGTCAGAGAGGCCGTGGAGGAGGTCGTGGTCAGCTTCATGCTCTAGCGTTGCCAGCACCAGACAAGCAAGATGTTGTTCGACGTACCCTTTTCTTGTATTCTACCTTGGTGTATTCCTTGTTTGATTCAGGAGAGATAGACTCCTTTATAGCACCTACCCTTTTCCATGCTTTTGGACTTGATGTGGAGTGGCTTCTAGTGCCCTTGGCGTTGACTACGCCAGCTGGAGGTCGAGCTATCTTGTTTGAAGTATATAGAGACTGTGAGCTAGTGTTGGGGAAATACCACTGTTGGGGAGATTTCCTATGTCTACGGATACAACCATATGATTTCATCCTTGGCATGGATTGAATGTATTCAGTGCAGGCTGTCGTAGATTGCTTCAAGAAGAACGTCGTTTTCATTGGTGCGGATGGAGAGAAAGTGGTTTTTTTTGGTGAGTGAGAACCTTAGATGGGTCATTGGTGCGTTTCAACCTTATCATCCATGGCATCTGAGTTGATTCTGAGTTCATTAGATATTCATAGGTTTCTGTTTCCTAGTGTTGTAGAGGAGTACCCTCATGTCTTTCCAGAAGAGGTTGTAGCATTACCCCCTCGACGAGAGATCTAGTTCGGGACCGAGCTACAGAAAAGAGAGTCTCATATCTCTATGTCTCCATATAATGTGTCCCCTTCTGAGTTAAGAGAGCTGTGTGTACAACTTGATGGTCTGTTGCAGTGCGGTTTTGTTCATCCAAGTGTGTCACCATGGGGTGCACCAGTTTTTTTTGTGAAAAAGGCCGACAGTAGTTTGCGGTTGTGTGTCGATTATCATCACTTAAACAAAATGACAATAAATAATCTCTATCCTCTTCCATAGATTGATGACTTATTAGATCAACTGAAGGGTGCAAGTTGGTTCTCAAAGATCGACTTGTGGTCAAGATATCATCAGAAGCGTAAGAAGGATGAGGATATCCCAAAGACTGCTTTCCGTTGTCATCATGGGCATTATGAGTTCGTTGTAATGACGTTTGGTGTGACCAATGGTCAGATGTGTTCATTGGTTTGATGAATGTTATGTTCCTTGAGTTCCTGGACATGTTCGTGGTACTTTTCATTGACGACATCACTGTGTACTCCACATCTGAAGAGGAGCATGTAGAGCATCTACGAGCCATTTTGGGAGTTCTTCGTCGACATTAACTGTTCAGGATGTTGTTGAATTGTGAGTTTTGGGCTTGAAATGTCCGTTTCTTGGGGCATGTTTTGTCCCAACTGAGAGTAGCTATGGATCCATAGAAGATTGAAGTCGGTGTGTCTTAGGAAGCCCCCAAGATAGTGTTAGAGGAGCGAAGATTCCTTGGTCTTGCATGCTAATACAGGAGGTTCATATTCGATTTCTCACGGGTTGCGACTCCTCTGACATCTTTGACCAGGAATGATCAGGCATTCATATGGACTGATCAGTGTCCGACAGCTTTCGAGTATGTAAAGGATAAGTTAGTATGTGCTCATGTTCTTTGTCTTTCAGGTGATGGAGTTCTGTTTGATGTCTTCTGCGATGCTTCACATATGGGGTTATGCTATGTTCTTATGAAATAGAGGTCAGTCGTTTCTTACGGGTCTTGGTTGTTGCATCCCCATTAATGCAACTATGCCACCCATGATCTTGAGTTGGTAGCCATGGTGTTTTCTCTGAAGTTGTGGAGACATTACCACATTGGTGAACGCTTTGTGGTTTTCACAGATTATAAGAGTTTGAGGTATGTTTTCTACCAGCATGACTTTAACTTACGACAACGTCGATGTATTTAGTTCTTACAGGAATACGACTTCGAAATATCATATACCCCTGAAAAAGGGATTGTTGTAGGTGATGAACTGAGCTGAAAGTCATGCAGTGATGTTGTGCGTGAAACCAGTGATTCATGGAGATTAATGGAAGAACTGTTATCATTGCATCTTGATATGGGATAAGTTTGGGGTAGAGGTTGTCATTTTCAGATGACAGTACAGTCATCCCTGGTTTAGAAGGTGGAAGAGTCCTAGTTGGGGGATCTTGGGGTGGAGGTCTGGAGAGACCGAGTTATCTGTGGTGAGGCCCCTGATGGTTGGTTTGAGGATAAACAACACCGAGTGTTGTATCATGGGAGGATTTTTGTTCCCTTGGCGATGCACAAGACGGTCCTTAGAGAGTTCCATGGTTATCCTTTATCGGTTCATCCTGGTGTGACAAATATGTACTGATCCTTAAGGAGTCAGTTTTCGTGGCCTGTCCTGAAGCCTGCAGTTGCGTAGTTTGTGTCTCGATGTTTAGTCTTCCAGAAGGTGAAGGCCGAACACCATGTTCCTGGTGGTCTTCTCCAACCATTAGAGATTTCTTAGTGTAAGTGTGAGGACATCCCAATAGACTTTGTTATAGGTTCACCTCGAGCTCTGAGAGGACATGATGCTATTTGGGAGGTAGTGGATTGCTTAAAAAAATCAGCCCACTTCATAGCAGTCAAGGAGTCGAGCTCAGTGGCGGTTTTGTTGTGGTAGTATCTAGAAGCGGTTGTGAGACTTCATGGAGTCCCAAGGAAGATCATTTATGACCAAGATCCTCGTTTTACCTCCAGGTTTTGGAGAGGTCTCCAACATGATTTTGGTTCTCAACTATGACTTAGCAATGCTTTTCATCCTCAAACATATGGTCAGATAGAGAGAACTATCCAAACTCATGAATACATGTTGCGCTTTTGTGTTCTTGATTTTGGAGGTTCATGGATGATGACCTTACCCATGGTGAAGTTCTCTTATAATAATATTTTTCAATCCACCATCGGTATGGCACCATTCTAAGCCTTTTATGGTTGGTCTTGCCGTTCTCCTTTGTACTGGACTGGGGTCATAGAGTCAGCAATTCTCAAACCAGAACTAGTGCAGAATAGAACAGAGATGGTTTAGGTGATTTGTGAGAGGTTGAAGACAGTGAAATATCGTCAGAAATAATATTTCGACCAAAGAGTGAGGCCCCTAGAGTTTAATGTTGAGGATCATGTGTTTCTGAAGGTGACTCCCCATCATGGGCAGCGATGGTTTGGTCATGGGAGTTATATTTCTCCCCATTTTGTTATGCCATTCGAGGTGTTACCTCATGTTGGAGTTGTGGCGTATCGAGTAGTGCTTCCCCCTAAGATTAGCAGGATACATGTTGTTTTCCATGTGTCACAGCTACGTTGTTATCTTAATGAAGACTCCCACATCCTCGATTGGGGAGAGATCGATGCTGATGATGATGCCACCATTGAGGAGAAACCTATGGGGATCCAAGACTGCAAGTAGAAGGTGTTGCGCGGGAGTTCCATCCCCTTAGTTCATGCCTTGTTGCGACACGGTGGCATGGAGGAGAGTACCTGGGAAAGTGAATCACAGATACATGCTCAGTACCCAGAGTTGTTTAATGTTTTACTCTTTCCATGGATCATTGTAACTGATGTGGTTGTGTAAATTTCATGTTTATGAGATGGCACCCTCTGTTGACTTGTGGATTTCTCCCTTATGAGAGGTATCTCGGTGGGTGGTTTTTCATACTTTGTTTCATTTTCTCTTTAGGTGGGTTTATGAGGGATGGCGACATCGGGAGGGACCATGCTTGCATGGGATCGCCGAGTGTCCTGCATGGGGATGGTGGTTGATTCTACTACTTGAATGAGGTATCCTTTTTTGCTTTCTTGTTTTTTTTGGGGTTGTTTGGATGTTTGTGGAACCCTTTGGTTTCTCACTTTTCCCGTAAAAGTGTTTCTTTTAATAAAAAATAATAATAATAATTTTCGGTCAGTCTTTAGGTGGGTTTTGGATTCTCGAGGACGAGAATGTTTTGAGAGGTATATGATGTAATGACCCGGACCTCTCCGGTCCATTCCTTTGTGAAAATGCGTTGTTGGATGTGTTCCGGGAGGACAAGGTGACTTGGTGTTCGTTTGGGTGGACATTTAAGGAAAGTTAAAGGGTTATGGTCTTCACACGGTTGCCGCGCAGTTTGCCTAAACTGTGCAGCTAAACTGTGCAGAAATGGTGTTGGAGGTAGTGACTAACGCATAGTTACTGCACAATTTTTCTAACCATGCGGAATAACCATGCGAGGAGTGTTGGGTGAGGTAGAAGGTAAAGCACGGTTAGCGTATGGTTTGTTAAACTGTCCAGACTGACTGTAATGTCTCAGATTTTCCATTTCTTATTTCTAAATATTATATGGAATTATTTCGAGACCAGGTGCGAAGACGGAACATCATTCCGAGGTCCAGTGAGCCCGGAATGGTGGTTTGATCTTTTTTAGTTAAGTGAGTCAACACTTGTTCGCGGTTGTGGCAGTTTCCAAATGAATGCCCGGATTAAAAATCTAAGCACACCATTGTGTACGGGATGACGACTTTACCTAGGAACAAGGCTAACCTCGACCGACACGGGTCGAGTTAAAAAGTTAATTTTCTTACATTTTATGTAAAATAAAATAAATTCAATTTACCATTTTATTTTATTTCATTTAGGGAAACATCCGCTACAGCGTGGAGACAACACATCTGTTTCCTAAATTGATGGCACATCTTAGTGACTTCGAAATGGCAAGTCAACGCCATTAATACTTCCGCCTAATTAAATTCCAACTTGTTTCCCTTTTTTTATGAGTTAAGAAATTGTACGTCCTGGGCAACGTAGAGAGAGGAACCTCTGCAGAATCCACGGCGCGTTGGAGCAAATTCTCAACGACGAACGACAACTAATCGAAACCAATGATCGTTGCGCCAACATTGAAGGATCTCGATGGCAATGGCAGTACGGTGCCTTCATCAATGATCGATCCTTTCCAAAGGTAGGGTTTTTTATTTCGATTTCTTTTCCCCCTATTTGAGTTTAAACGATGAACAAAAATCAACCACAAATAAGTTGATCCGTGAATTCATACATTCTTGCGGGAGGGATTTTTCTTCGGGAAGATTATGGGGAATTGATCCATGTTTTATTTTTTTGTTGATTCTTGCTCCGTTTAAGCCTATTAAAGGGATTGGATCAATGAAGTGACGAACGATGGTGGAGGTTTGTTCATCAATTTGTTTATTTAGATTTCTCCCCCCTTCTTTACCCACACATTCTTCGCGTTCTTCACGGGGCGACGAAAAACTGATCGTTGCACATCTGTTCTGTGACGCAACTATCCCATATCAAAGGTTCGACATCTCAAAGTCCTTGTGGAGGTGCGGCGATGATGGTGGACGACCAATCGGAGCGGATCGGAAAGAGCGTTCTTCAAGCGTTCTTCACGCGGGATGATCGGAACACGTTTTCAAAGCCAATCGGAGGCCTAAAAGCGACGAAAGCGGCTTCTTGGGGTCGGGGTGACCATAAACTGGATGTTTTGCAGCGATTAGATGACTGGATTGTTGATCGGAGCAGCACGGGAGGCACGCCAGCGAAGAGCGCCATTTTTGGAAATTTCCAGAATACACGGCGTGTACATCCGAAGAACACGCCATGTAGTTCTAGTGGTAGCGGCTTGGGTTTCGGGGTTAGAGAAGAATCACACGGCTTGTGACCCCAGTCACACGACGTGTTGGACCTTCCCCGCAGCTCGGCGTGTACTTTGGGTAGCACACGGACACGGGATGCTCTACACGGCTTCAGGTGGCACGACATGTACAGCTCAGTAGAGGCGGCTACGTGGAGCTCGGCGTGTATCCCGGGGATACAAAGACACAAGATGGAGTACACGGTCGTGTACTCCATCACCTGGCCAGGTGAGGTCAACAGCACAGGTAACCCCTTGTGCAGATTGCACGGTTTGGAGTACACGGGTTGGTGACCGTGTACGGGCACATGGCCATAGTACACAGAGCCTACGACAGTTACCAAGACACGGTGTTTACTCCATACTACACGCCGTGTACTACGTTTTTCTACATGACCAGCCTCACAACACGGGTCGTGGTACATGGGCAGTACCTAGGGTCGGACAACACGACATGTATCATTTCGACATGCCATGTATTTTTTTGGAAAATGCCTTGGTCCTTTTGTTCACCGTTCCTTGAACATCTTTTGTTTGGATTAGTGCCCCTTCTTCTTGTTTCTCTAAGAGTCATGCATCTTTCCCTCACGCAGGATTTTGATCCCTTCAGCAGGACTTTCTGTGATAGAGTCAGGCATCCATCTGAGAGGCCCGGATCGAGATCCTTTATCCATTCCAGACCCTGGGTAGAGTCATGCATCGACGTGACCAACTCTACTGGGCATTGATCCTCTACCTAGCAGGTAAATTCCAGATTAGTCGTAGTATCCTCGATGGCCCTGGCAGTGATCCTCGTCTGTGTATCGAGTTCTTTCCCACTCAGGAGTGTGTCGACCATAATGAGTCAATCTATCTATTGATCCTTTCCACTCAAGAGTGTGTCTCCCGTAATGAGTGTAGATATATCTCGTGATGGATCTCGAAGAACAACACTTCTCATATGGATGTCATCAGAGCCATAAGACACAGGAGTGTGTTCTCCCGGAACGAGTGCATCACGGAATCTTCAAACAGAATCCCTTGTGGGGGTATGTAGTCGTGTGACTTGTTTCTAGACCACAGGTCTGGGTTTTGAGTATATATGGTTTGTTCTATATGTTTTGTAGACATATACTGTGAATATCTGACCATACCTTTACTTTTTGTACTACCTTGTGGTTTTCAGGGTCAACTACTGAGTATTGTTATACTCACCCATGCATGGGCTTTGCCCGCACGTCTGGTGTGTTGTGCAGACGAGCAGCCTTTTGACAGGGTCCAGGGTGAACCAGGACAAGACCGAGCTTTCTGAGTTCCTTTCAGGCCGAGGTGTTCCTATGGCTACAAGCGACAGTCCCGGTACCTTTGTGCTTACAGGTTGTACATTGCAATTTTTCAGAATCTTGCTTTTGGTGGGCTTGTATTCTGGCCCAGTTTACTTTTACAGTACTCTATCTTTCGTTGAACTTTGTTGGTTGGGTTTAGTTGTATGCATTCATTTTTTCCTTATTGTTTTACATTTCAGCATTTGTGGGCATGGAGATGTGTGTGTGTTTACAGGTACATAGGCAATGCCTCCTATGTTAGTGACATGCCTACTCGGTGCTAGTCACCAGCCCATGGCCTTTTAGAGGCGGGCTTGGGGAGTCATGGCGCGGGCCCCACTAGGACGGGTTGTGATAGAGTTGTATCAGAAAAGGTTATACCTTAGGACCAAAAGTCTACGAGTTTGGTTGGGGGCAACAGTGTTAAGTGTTTCGGGTTCGGAATTTAGGCCAGGGACCCCAGTGTTGGTGCGACAGCCGACGTATCCATACACCAGGACTCTGATAACCTGCTTTTAGAACCGGTTCATGAAAACATTAGTTGAGGGAAATAAAAGGTACATGCAACATATATTAATGGGTTGTGTCTTCCATGTCCTTGGTGTCAGCTATCCAGATATACTCATTGACAGTGAAACATCTTGTTCCTTTACAGGATGCCTCCACGACGCGTACCTGCTAGGATTCAGCATCACGATCACAAGGATGACCCCCTCAGTAATGAGGCTTCAATACAGGGACCAGCTCCCTAGGCATTGCCACTAGTTGGTGCACCTGCTATACCACCAGTGGAGCAGCTAGTGGTACCTACAGTACCGACCGGCGAGGAGCACAGGCTTAGCGCACTCCACGAGTTTCAAAGACAGAGACCCCTCAGGTTCTGAGGCAAGCCTGACCATCATGAGGCTGAGGAATGGCTTGAGTCGGTGACCAGAGTTTTCCGTCTAGTGAGGACACCAGCAGACCAGATGGTGGTCCTAAAGCTAGCCTTCTTCAGGGTTCGGTGGGACGATGGTGGAGTCCGACCACACAGACTCACGATGAGGAGACTCTTTCATAGATGGAGTTTGAGAGACTCCTTAGGGAGGAGTTCTTTCCTGTTACGCTGAGAGTTGTGTGCATCCATGATCTTCTTCAGCTTCAGCAAGGCAGTATGACAGTGGCTGACTATTCATCGAGGTTCACTAAACTTGCCAGGTACTCGATGGATATGGTCAGAGATCAGTACATCAAATCTCGGACCTTCGAGTGAGGTCTACAGAGAGACATCCGAGCTAGTGTCATTCCTCTATGCATTTCGACTTAGGATGTAGTGCTTGAGAGGGCCTTGGTGATCGAGATATTCTTGGCAGAGTAGAGACAGACTCCGGTAGTCAGCAGCAGGCAGACAGGTGCAGAGACATCGACAGCAGGGAGCTGACGTCAAGCACAGGGTTCTGGATGAGGGAGACATCATAGGAGGACCCAGGATAGGGGATCGACAGTCCAGGGCTCTCAGGCTGGATCCAGTCAGCCTAGGGAGAAGCGATGCTATGCATGCGATGGTAGGGGGCATCTCGCTAGAGATTGCCCGACACATCGGGCTGCTGACAGGGAAGTGGTGGATGGACTTCCGAGTCAGTGGCAGATATTAGAGCAGGCAGATCCGCCAGGTGGCAGACATGGCAGAGGAGCAGGGAGAGCTGAAGGTGGTGGCAGACGCTTCGACTTACTTCCACCACCACCCCCAGGAGGTCCGCACTAGTCTTAGGGAGCTGGGGGACAGGGACGAGGACAACTTCATGTGGTCGAGGCATATGACCCAGGGGCTCCAGGGATTATTTGAGGTACAATCTGTGTCTTTTCTACCTTAGCTGCCGTACTCATAGACACATGTGCCAGTCATTCCCTTATAGCCACATTTATTGTACAAACCCTTGAGATTCTAGTAGAACCATTGACTTGATCCATACGCTTGGATACACCTACGGGAGGAGACTCGACAATCACAAACCTTTTTCGGCAGTGTTATCTTACCATTTGAGATGAGAGTTTCGGTTAAAACAACTTGGTGGTAGCGTCGAGGCCTTACGACGTCATTCTCGGTATGGATTGGTTATCTTTGGTCCATGCCCAGATTGACTGTTTTAGGTGAAGTGTGCAGTGTGTCCACCGTGATGGAACAAGGTTTTCCTTTTTCGGAGAAATGGAAACCCAGGCAGCACAAAATAGGCTCATGCATAGGAGGGGGAAGCTGATCACTCTTGAGTTGTCTAGCCATACCCTCGGAGCAGTAGATGTTTTGAGCTCTCAGTTCCCAGAAGTGGTGGCGGAGTATGAGTACTTCTTTCCATAAGATGTTCCAAGGATACCTCCCCACTGAGAAATTGACATCTGCATCAACGTACACCCCAGGATGACACCGATTTCCTCATCAGATTATCGGATGGCTCCCACGGAGCTTCACGAGATGAGGGCGCAGTTGGAGGATTTGTAGATCAAGGGTTTCGTAAGACCCAGCGTCTCACCCTGGGCGGCTCCAGTCCTGTTTCCCCAGAAGGTAGATGAGAGTCTGATGTTGTGCGTAGATTATCGGTGCCTGAACCAGGTGATGGTGAAGAACAAGTACCCACTGCCGAGAATTGATGACCTATTCGATCATCTACAATGGGAACAATGGTTCTTGAAGGATGACCTTCAATGAGAATATCACCATCTACGAGTGCGGGATGAGGATATACCAAAGACGGCTTTCAGATGTCGTTACGGTCACTATGAGTACTTGGTAATGCCCTTTGGCATGACTAACGCCCCCGCAGTGTTCATGGGGTTGATGAACCGGATCTTCCAGCCATATTTGGACCTGTTCGTAGTGGTCTTCATCGATGACATCCTTGTGTACTCGGCGTCAGAGGATGAGCACGCGAGACACCTGCAGATGGTTCTAGACGTACTTCGAGAGCACCAGCATTATGGGAAGCTCTCAAAGTGTTAGTTCTGGATTCGGGAGGTCCACATTCTGGGACATGTCATTTCAGAATATGGAGTAGCTGTGGACCCAGCCAAGGTGGAGGCTGTGTTAGCATGGGAGCCACCTCGGAGCGTGACATAGGTGCAGAGCTTCCTTGGGTTGGGAGGATATTACAGGAGATTCATCCCTGATTTCTCCCGGATATCAGCACTGATGACGGCCTTGACCAGCAAGGGGAAACCCTTCGTGTGGACATAAAAGTGCCAGTAGGCTTTTGAGCAGCTAAGACAGAGTTTGACGAGTGCCCAAGTCTTGAGATTACCAGATGAGGGTGTCAAGTACATAGTTTTCTGCGACACATCAGGGACCGGGCTCGGCTATGTCCTGATGCAGTGGTATGCAGTGATTTATTATGGTTCGCACCATCATAGGCCAGATGACCAGAACTATGTGACCCATGATCTCGAGTTGGCAGCGGTAGTCATTGCATTGAAGATGTGGCGACACTACCTTATGGGAGAGCGGTTCATTGTCTACTCTGACCACAAGAGCCTCAAGTACATCTTCTCACAGAAGGATCTGAATCTGAGGTAGAGGCATTGGCTAGAGTTCCTATAGGACTATGATTTTGGGATTATCTATACTTCTAGAAATGGGAACAAGGTCACAGACGCTCTTAGCAGAAGGTCGGGCTCACAGCTGTTGAGTGAGGCGACACAACAATTAGTCGCGTTACAGTTATCCTTCGTGGATGGAGATGATACAACTTACCTACAGTCGATTCTTGTCACCCCTCCACTCTTACAATGAGTTAGGGAGGCACAACATGGAGATGTCGACTGTGTGGCCTTACGTGCTCAGTTATCCACTGGACAGGCTCCTGATGGATATTTACAAGGTGGGGAGAACGTACATCTTTTCAGGGGATGCACTATTGTACCAGTGCTGTTGCAGGAGGTGTTCCTAAGGGAGTTCCATACATCCCCTTTGGCAGTACATCATGGAGTATCAATGATGTACCAGGACCTCCGACAACAGTTCTGGTGGTCAGGCATGAAGAAGGCAGTAGCAGAGTTTATTTCTCGATGCCTCATATGCCAGCAGGTGAAGGCTGAGCACCAGGTTCCTGCAGGGTTAGCTCACCCCTGGATGTTCCATAGAGGAAGTGGGATGGAATATCGATTGACTTTGTGACAAGCTTACCACGGACGTCCAAGGGGCACGATTCCATTTGGGTGATCATTGACCGACTCACCAAGTTGACCCACTTCCTAGCTATCAGGGAGCAGAGTTCCATAGAGAGCTTGGGACGCCTCTACGTACATGAGATTGTTCGGCTTCATGGTGTCCCCTCGACTATCGACTCAGACCGAGACAACCACTTTACATCCCAGTTGTGGAAGGGATTGCAGGAGGCTTTTGGGACTCAGCTACACTTGAGCACAGCGTTTCATCCCCAGAAGGATGGTCAGATGGAGAGGACCATTCAGGTTCTGGAGGATATGTTGTGAGAATGTATCTTGGACTTTGGTCACATCTTGGAGGACCACCCACCACTGGTGGTGTTTGCGTACAACAACAGATACCACTCCACCATCGGTATGGCACCGTTCGAGGCCTTGTACGGGAGACACTGCCGGTCACCGCTTTGCTGGAACGACCCCAGAGAGTCAGCACTGATGGGTCCAGAGTTAGTGTGAGCTACCACAGAGAAGGTGCAGATCATCCGAGAGTAGATGAAGACTGCACAGAGCCGACAGATGTCTTATGCTGACAGGCGACAAACACCTCTGGAGTTTGAAGAGGGAGACCATGTCTTCCTTCGGGTCTCACCTCGACGAGGGTTGCAGAGATTTGGCCGAGGCGAAAAGCTATCATCAAGGTTCATCAGACCTTTCCAGATCCTGGGAAGAGTTGGCGAGGTGGCGTACCACTTGGCTCTACTGCCACAATTGCATCCGGTACATGATGTCTTCCACGTGTCGCAGCTGAGGAGGTACGTACATGATGCATTGCACGTCATCGACTGGGGCAAGCTGGACATCGAGGATGGAGTGACCTTTGCTGAGTACCTGGTGGAGATCGAAGATTTGCAGGAGAGGATCCTTCGTGGGTGATCGATTCCCTTAGTGCGCGTCTGGTGGCAGCACGGGAATTTTCAGGAGAGCACATGGGAGAGGGAGGCCCAGATCTGTGCCCAATACCCTCATCTTTTTTAGTAGGCTTTTTTTGGATTTTTAGGGATGGAAAGCCCAAAAGTGGGGAGATTTTAATGTCTCGGATTAACCATTTATTGTTTTTAAATATTATAATCAATTACTTCGATACCGGTCGTGAAGACGGAACATCATTCCGAGGTCCAGTGAGCCCAAAATGGTGGTTTGAACTTTTTTAGTTATGTGAGTCGGCACTTGTGCGCGGTTGTGGCAGTTTCCAAACGGATGCCTGGATTAAACATCTGAGCGCACCGTTGCGTCTGGGATGACGAATTTACCTAAGAATGAGGCTAACCTCGACCAGAACGGGTCGAGGGAAAAAGTTAATTTTCTGACGTTTTAAGTAAAATAAAATAAAATAAATTAACCATTTTATTTTATTTCATTTAAGGAAACATCTGCTGCAACGTGGCGACGACGCAGCTGTTTCCTAAATTGATGGAGAATCTTAATGACTTCGAAATGGAAAGTCAATGCCATTAATACTGCCGTGTAATTAAATTCCCACTTGTTTCCCTTTTTTCGGTTAAGAAATTGTATGTCCTAGGCAATGTAGAGAGATGAACCTCTGTAGAATCCACGGCGGGTTGGAGCAAATTCTCGACAACGAACGACAAAGGATCGAAACCAAGGATCGTTGTGCCAACGTTGAAGGATCTCGACGGCAATGGCATCACGACGCCTTCATCAACGATCGATCCTTTTGAACGGTAGGGGTAGGTATTTCGATTTCTTTTCCCCGTATTTGAGTTTAAATGAAGAACACGGATCAACCAAAAACAAGTTGATCTGCGGATTCGTACGTTCTTGCGGGAGGGGTTTTTCTTCGGGATGATTATGGGGAATTGATCCATGTTTTATGTCGTTTTTGATTCTCGCTCCATTTATGCCTATTAATAGGAGCGGATCAACGCTGTGACGAACGACGGTGGAGGTTCATTCCTCAATGTGTTTATTTGGATTTCTCCCCCTTATTTCCCCGCGCATTCTTCGCGTTCTTTGCGGGGCGACGAAAAACGGATCTTTTCACATCCGTTCTGCAATGCAACGATCCCAAATTTATGGTTCGACATCGAAACGTCCTTGTGGAGGTGCGGCGATGATGGTGGGAGACCAATCAGACTAGATTAGAAAGAGCGTTCACAGAGCGTTCTTCGTGAGGGAAGATCAGAATGCGTTTTTGGAGCCAATCGGAGGCCCAAAAATGAAGGAAGCAGCTTCGTGGGGTTGGGGCGACCAGAACATCGATGTTTTGTAGTGATCGGACGACTGGATTAATGATCGGAGCAGCATGGGAGGTGCGCCGGCGAAGAGCGCCATTTCTGGAAATTTCCAGAATACACGGCGTGTACATATGAAGAACACGCTGTGTAGTTCTGGCGGTGGCGGATAGGGTTTCGGGGTCAGAGAAGAATCACACGGTGGGTGACCCCATTCACACACAATGTTGGACCTTCCCCGAGGCTCGACGTGTAATTTGGGTTGTACACGGACACGGGATGCTCTACACGGCTTCAGGCGGCACGGCGTGTACAGCTTGACAGAGGCGTCTATGCAGAGCATGGCGTGTATCTCGGGGATACAAAGACACGGGATGGAGTACACTATCATGTACTCCATCACCCGGCCAGGTGAGGTCATCAACACAGGTAACCCCGTGTGCAGATTTCACAGTTTGGAGTACACGGGTTGGTCACCGTGCACGATCACATGGACAGAGTACACGGAGACAACCACAGTTACCCAGACATGGTGTGTACTCCAGACTACACGCCGTGTACTAGGTTATTCTACATGACCAGCCTCACTACACTGGCAGCGGTATATGGCCAGTACCCAGGGTCGGACAACACGACATGTATCATTTCTACACGCCATGTATTTATTGGAAAATGGCTTTGTCCTTTTTCTCACCGTGCCTTGAACATCTTTCGTTTGGGTTGGTTCCCCTTCTTCTTCTTTCCCTGAGGGTCAGGAATCTTTCCATCACGCAGCATTTTGATCCCTTCGGCAGGAAATTCTGTGATAGAGTCAGGCATCCATCCGAGAGGCCCGGATCGAGATCCTCTATCCATTCCAGACCGTAGGTAGAGTAAGGCATCGACATTACCAACTCAACTGGGCATTGATCTTCTACCTAGTAGGTGAATTCTGGATGATTCGTGGTATCCTCCATGGCCCTAGCAGTTATTCTCATCTGTGTATCGAGTTCCTTCCCACTCAGAAGTGTGTCTCCCACAATGAGTGAATCTATCTACTGATCATTACCACTCAGGAGTGTGTCTCCCGTAATGAGTGTAGTTATCTCTCGTGATGGTTCCCGATGAACAACACTTCTCAGATGGACGTCATCAGAGCCATAAGACTCAGGAGTGTGTTCTCATGTAATGAGTACATCACAAAATCTTTGAACAAAATCCATTGTGGGGGTATGCGGTCGTGTGACTTGTTTCTAGACCACGGGTCTGGGTTTTGAGTATATCTGGTCTGTTCTATATGTTCTGTAGACATATACTATGCATAGATGACAATACCTTTACTTTGTGTACTGCATTATGGTTTTCAGGGTCCACTACTGAGTATTGTTATACTCACCCCTGCACAGGCTTTTCCCACACGTCTGGTGTCTTGTGCAGACGAGAAGCCCTTTGACAGTGTCCAGGGCGGACCAGGACAGGACTGAGCTTTCTAAGTTCCCTGCAAGCCAAGGCATTCCTATGGCTACAAGCGACAGTCCCGATACCTTTGTGATTACATGTTGGACTTTTTAGTTTTTCAGACTATTGCTTTTGGTGGGCTGGTATTCTGGCCCAGTTTACTTTTATAGTACTCTACCTTTCCTCGTACTTTGTTGGTAGGGTTTAGTTGTATGCATGCATTTTTTGTTCCTTAGTGTTTTACATTTCAGCATTTGTGGGCTTGGAGATGTGTGTGTTTGTACAGGTACTTAGGCAATGCCTCCCATGTTAGTGACATGCCTACTCGGTGCTAGTCACCAGCCCCTGGCCTATTAGAGGGGGGCTTGGGGAGTCACGGCGCGGGCCCCACTAGGACGGGTCGTGACACTGACCTTGTGGGCACTAAAAGTTAAACACTTAAATTTTGGATCTGAACTCTTTTTCCGCTAAATGGTTCGTTTAATCCCCTAAGAGGACATAACATGGTATTACCATTCCTTATGGGGAGAATAACCTCTCCCATGAATTTAGGAGGTAATCCAAAGGGTTCTCTTCGTGAATTGAAGCCGGTTTCATGAGGTTTGTGATACTTTTGTTTGGATTCATAGATCTACCTATATCTGCTCCCCCTCTTCTCTCGGGATCTTAGATATACGGCTGTTATGGGTAGATCTAAGTATATGGATATCGATTATGACGAGCTTGGGTCTTGGATGTGTTAGAAGAAGAGGTCTAGGGAGGATCCTTGGCGAATCGACCCTGTCTTCTTGGGCGTTCTTCGACCATTGTGGTTTCTGTCAAAACCGTTGAGGTAGGGGGATTCATGGCTTCTCTAATTGTTTATGTGAAATCATAGAGTTAGCATTATTTATCCCTTCAGATCATGATGGAATTGGCCTAATTAAATAATTGAACCAGATTAAATGAATTGGTTTAATCACGTTTTGTTTCTTTGTACCATGATAATGGTTCTCCTCATGATTTTCTAGATAGTGTGATATATATGCCTTTCTTTCCCTCATGTTGATCTTGATGAAATTGATAAAGAACTTAAATGAGGAATTAATTGATAATTAATTGGCTAAAGATAAAGAGGCATGTAAATTAATACAGTTATTATTATTGTGGATGTTGTTCCAACGTGGTGTTAATTAAATTGGGGTAGATGTTGTGTTTAATTCAGTTGGTTGGTAAACTTGAAATCTGTTGGTGCTTGTTGTTTGAGGGCTGGATGACATACTAAAGGGACAAGATCCCAAATTGTTGTATTGTTTGTTTTCCTGCTTCTTGTGCGGTGATGTGACCCTGGGAGGGTGTTGTGATATGTGGGGGCATGGAGGCCTTGTGTTTGTAGCAGTGGATGACTCCTTGAGTGGCAAGATGCATCGGTTTATGCATGTGGGTGTCGGGGAGGACATCGGGGATGAGGGAATGAGATGGATGTGGTTATTGGATGATTGTGTATTCTTTGGTTGTTTATCTTCTTTGCTTTTCCCCACAGCTCCAGGCAGTTGGTCTTGCTTACCCATATTTTTAAAGGGTCGAAGACACGTGGGCTATGACACGTGCTTTCTGTGTTTAGCCTCTCTAGGGAGAATGGGTCTACGCTCTTGCTATAGGCAGTGTAGACTCGATGGGTAGTACATCTACTCACCATGTTGAGCCACTTTTGTTTAGTAGAATAGGATTCTTTTCTAGAATGCCTGGGAATATGGGAAACTAATTCTGTAATGAATGTTTGAAGAATTGATGTTAACCCATGGGGATGGGGATGGTGGAATATAATGATGAGGTTGTAAATTTGAAGGAACATTTGACATTGGTTGTGATGTTGATGAATTTCATGTGGTTTTGTTCATAGTTAATTAATGTGTAAAGAATTAATTAACATAAATTGGAATTGATGAAAAATGGGATGAAGTAATCTAATGATGTTCTTTAATTTGTTGTGTGCTTATAGGATACCTAGTATTAGAAATAGCATCCCGAAGTCCGATTGACGTTAGCTGCAGCTGAAACTAAGACTAGGTTATGCCCATAGTGTGGTTGTAAGTTATAATATATTCTATACTATTGGTGTTTCTATACGTTAGTCCACCCTGTTACTAAGGGAAACTGACACCCTAGGGATTCTGAGCCTTGGGGTGTTTTCCCCAGCATTTTGGCTGGAGGATGAATGATTGAACACCCCCTTTGACCCCACTCTCTTCTCTTGGTAGATACTAGTTTCATGAGGAACAACGGTCAGTTTTCCCCATATATGAGTGTAGAGGGTTGTAATGGTTTGTGGTTATTCACACACATATATTCTGGATATAATATCTTATGGACTACTATAGGTGTAACGTGTATAGGCTATGATGGATTGAGGATCCTTACTCGGTGTATGAGCTGTAATGGCTTGAGGTACGATACCCAACGTATGATACACGTTATGCAAGATGTGGTGGATCCTGGAAACTACCTATTTACTTTTGGTTGTGAGGATGTTGTGGTGCTTAGCCCAGGTGTCTGCAGGCAAGCCTTTGTGGTGCACGTGGTGCAGATTTTGGATCTTAGCCCAGGTGTATACGGGTAAGCCTTTGGAGAGAGATGCACAGGATGTATGTATTTGGAGAAAAGCCGAAAACCAGTGGGGAAGTAGTAGATAGGTACCATTGATATTCATTACGATATTTTATAATATTGTATGCATTACGTGGTGAGAGTAGCCATGGTGAGGTTGGAAACTTAGTATACCTGTTTAGGTGATGAGTTAGTTTAACTTGTTGTTCACTGTGCTTTATCATTATTTATTACGTTTGCATGAGAGGATTTGGGGAGGATCCTACTGATTATACTCTTATACTCACCCTACGTTTATATAAACTGTTTTTCAAGTCACTTGGATCAGGTTGGAGATCAAGCTGGTTACTACTAGCTTGTGGTTGGAGGAGCTGTTCGGGCTTTTTGTCGCTGCAGTTTTACTTTCTTTTGGATACCTCTAGTTTTCCCTTTTAGTTGTAGTACTTTTGCTGGGAATTTCATATATGTTCATGGGATTATTTTAGATTTTAGTTTTTAGTTGGAGTTGTTGGGTGTCTATATTATCTCTCTCTTGCGCATGTGTTCTCTTAGAGGGTAATACCTACCATTTGAATGTTTATTATACCCTCGATGCTAGTCGAAAAAAGGGGGCCTACTAGAGGCGGGACTCGAGGGTCATTATCTCCCTTTTTACATTGTCGGCCCAGGAGGGGTACACTTTGTGGGGAGGGGATTATGACAACCAATATCCCTAAATTTATCATAGACTCTTCTCTTTGAAATGAAATTAGATCGCTAATTCATTTTGGTGAAAACCAAGAGTCACCCATAGAAAAGGTAACATCCTTCCACGTGCATTGAAATTTAATTTTCATTGTACACCCCATAAAATATTTTTATTACATGATTAAATAATTACCAAATTGTCCTAAATATTATGAGATATTGTTATAATAAGGGTTATACCTATAGTTACACACAGGCCTACTGAAAATCACGGTCGTTGGGGGCTGTTGCTTGCACAATTAAATGATGCCCTATCTTTCTAGACCGTTTATGGATGGAAACTCTATGGAATGTGAGAATTGGTTAATCACATAATGTTGACTGACTAACTGAATAATTGGAACCCTTGTGTGATCACCCCGGTTGAACAAAACTAAAATAATAAACATTTGGGTGCTGGTTAGGGTTTGTTTTATGTAAAGGGAGTGTTTTGTGGGTTGTTGTGGATCGGGTGAGCAGTGGGGCTGCAGTTGGCTTGATTGTGGGTTGGTGTGAATGCTATTATGGTGATGGAAAGTGGGGCTGTGATAAATGGTATCAAGGGATGATGATGTACGAGTTTCGGTGTGTTTGTGGTTATGGTGGATGGCAGCGGGGCCGCAGGGATGGGTTTGAATGTGAATGAACTATGGGTTGTGAATAATGATAAGGGAATTTTTTGTGTTGCCTGTGTTTTACTAACATGATTTGTGGATGGCTGGGATATGTTTTACGAAAGATTGATATGGTTGGTTGTGGATAATTTCCCATTAGTTATGGAACTAATAAACTAATTCTGTTGAAACATTAAAACCTAAATGGGGTTGGGGTTGTTTGTTGAATGCATGCTTCGATATAGTAGTGTCGAGGCATGTACTCTGTTTCTCTGTTTAGAAGCCATAGTTTCGTATGTGTTTTGGTATATATATATATATCTGTATCTTTGTGTTTTGTCGCACCCGACCCATGTTGAGCACTTAGTGCTGAACACTCCCATTTCATGGGAGAGGGTGTTTTCCCCTTAGTTACAAGCTCCTTCCTACTCCTAATTCCATAGGATGTGATGGCTTGAGATGAACTTACACCTAATACTCTTCAGGTAGGTTTCGGTTGGGGTGGTTTTAGCCCAATATTCTTCGGGCAGGTTTACTTTTTCCCAAGAATCTACGGTATGAGGCCCAGGTGTGTGCGAGTGGGATATAATGTTGTGAGGCCCAGGTTTGTGTGGGCAGGATATGCGGTTGTGAAGCCCATGTGTGTGGGGGTGGGATATGCAGTTGTGAGGCCCAGGTCTATGCGGGCGAGATATGTGGTTGTGAGGCCTAGGTGTGTGCGGGCGGGATATGTGGTTGTGAGGCCCAGGTGTGTACAAGTGGGAAGAGTGTGGTAGCGTCAGGACATTCGATGTTAGGAAGAGCAGCTAGCTTGTGGGAAATGGTGCGGGGTACCCAATACTCTTGTTCTTATATACTACTACCTATTTTTTGGTGTTTTGGTGAGCGTGGCTGGTGAGGTTGGGTGGTTATAATTCTTTGATAGGTTTTGGTTTCTTCTGTTGTTCCCACGGGACATTAGGATGTCTCACCACTTGTTCAGGAGTGATTCAGGTTTCCCTACTGAGTACACTTTAATTCTCACGCTACGTTTACTTTCAAGTTTCCAGGAGGACTACCAGGGCCATGCATGACCCTACTAGTCAGGACAGTTGGATTTGCGGCAGTTTTCTGTACTCTTGTTTCTTTTGGTATTGTACTTTTGAGCTTTCTTGTACTTGTACCTTGTTTCATAACTATTTAAACATGCATGTGGGATTGGTTTCGGTTTATTCACATGTCTTTCCTTTCTTTTTATTTTGGTGTTTGACTCATCCTATTTACCGATATTAAATAAATAAAAAGGGTAATGCCTCCATTATTGTGAAAAACTCATACCCTTGGTGCGAGTCGCCACTCCGGGGCCTACTGGAGGTGGCACTCGGGGGGTCATTATCTCCTATCCACCATTGCCAGCTCAGGAGGGGCATTATTGGTGGGAGGAGGTCATGAAAGAATGGTATCAGAGGTGATGGTTGAGAGATAGGATGGAGTCTGGAGTTAGGCACTGTGAGGATTTCATGGGATGGTAGGGAAACAGAGTTGGCTGATATTGGTGTGTGACATAGGCCAGGGTAGACCGGCTAGGACACGAGATTTTAGGGCCCCCGGTGATCTGATATAAGGACTCTGAGCCTACCCAATTACCAAGTGAGACTACATTGATTGCAGGGTAGATACCCTAGGGATGCTACAAACATCATCATGATTGTGTTTTAACTGATTTGGGTGTTATGGGAAAGAAATTGAAATAAAAATGATAAAATAAAACCATGAAAAATATCCATACTACATGGGAATAGGCGATCTTTATTTACTATACAACTATGGCACCTGGACGACGTCCCCGAGTGGCTCTGGCAGCCGAGGCCCAGCAGATTCAGGCAGTCGATCTGTTAAGGATTGACCGAGAGGAGGAAGATAGCCAGGGGTAGAAGACTCTCCATTCATTCCAGTGATAACCACTCAAAATGTATGAGGGTAGTACTTCGGATATAGAGACGGAGGGGTGGATTGATGAGCTAGGGATCTCTTTTATGTTGATATATGATCTAAGGGAGTACTGGGTTCGACTATCTGTCAGCCAGCTGAGAGGTGCGACAGGTCAGTGGTGGACACTCTAGCTCGAAGAGAGTACCGAGACCAAGGTTCCATGGGATGACTTTGGGAAGGAATTCCGAGAGGAATTCTTTTCTTCCACGATCAATGGGGAGAAGCGGCAGGAGTTACTCTCCCATCAGCATGGGAGTATGTCCGTGCGAGAGTTGGGGATCAAGTTCAAGGATCTCTTACGCTTTGCTTCGGATCTCTTTCAAAATGAGGAGTATCTCGAAAGACGTTTGGAGGAGGAGCTTCCTCCTTCGCTCCAGTATGTTGTCACACCCTTCACTCTTCCAACGTACATGGCAGTACAGAAGAAGGTAGATGTTGTAGAGAGGGTGCACTCACAGGGAGGTGCACCATGAGAGGGGATCCAGCCGGGTTCGTCGAATGGGAAGGCAGTCAGCAGCAAGTCTCCTGCGATAGAACCTTCCAGATTTAGGCCAGTAGGGAGGAGGCACCAATAGTTCCAGTTCAGATCTTTGGGTCCTTTCCCCTTTTTCAAGAGCCTAGGACCGAAGTGTTTCTATTATGGAGGTTTCGGGCACATTTAGAGTCGGTGCCCGACCCGAGCTCAGTACGGTGGAGGTGGAAAGGTTCAACGCCCACCTCAGCAGCACCAGTTTCCGGTGAGGCCCTTCCAGCAGCAGCAGGACCCTGCTCCTCTGAGGGGAGACATTGCAAGAGGAGGACGTCCTTAGGGTGCTCCTCAGGGACCTCAAACTAGATGTGGTCGGGTAGGTGGTCGACATCAGAGAGGCAGCGGAGCTGGGCGTGGATAGTTGCACGCAGCCGAGTTGACAGCTCCAGTAGGACCATAGTTAGTGTGAGGTACGATTTTTTGGTTCAGTACTATTGTTTCTGATTTATTAGATTCAGGATCATCGCACTCCTTTATTGCACCTGGTCTAGCCCATGTTTTGGGTCTAGACATAGAGAGACTTTCCATACCCCTGGTGCTGAGTACACCAGTTGGAGGCCAGACCAGTGTATCTTGTGATTGATGGGGATGTGGACAGACGATGGGACCACATCTATCTAGTGGGGACCTTTTTTTCTACAGATGCATCCATATGATGTCATCACATGCGTCGACTAGTTTTTTTGTTATTGTCGTTATCGACTGCTTCTAAATAAGGATCGTGTTCTCTGACTTGGATGGGCAGCGTGTATCTTTTTTTGGCGAGAGGAGCTATCAGGTGGGAGGCCAGCATGTGAAGCATCTCCTTTCCTCGTTAGGTGGGTTATCAGTGGTTTTAGCTGATAAAGAGATGGTGGATGTCCCAGAGGTTGTTGGGGAGTTCCATGATGTTTTTCCCGAGGAGGTTGTGACTCTACCCCCACGACGTGACGTTGATTTTGGGATAGACTTACAACCTGGAGACTGTCCGATTTCGATAGACCCTTATCGGATGGCACCTTTGGAGTTGTGGGAGTTGATAATTCAGATTGAAGTTCTAATGGATAAGTGTTTTGTTCAACATAGCGTGTTGCCATGGGGTGCTCCTGTTTTTTTCATAAAGAAGGCAGATGGTGGTCTCAGGTTATGCATAGACTACCGAAGGTTGAATCAGGTTACAGTCAAGAACCGTTACCCCCTTCCAAGTATAGATGATATTTTCGACCATCTAAGGGGAGCATGTTGGTTTTCTAAGATTGATCTACGATCTGGATATCATCAGCTGAGGGTAAAGGACAATGACTTGTCGAAGAGGGCTTTCAGGTGCATGTATGGGAACTTCGAGTTCGTAGTGATGCCGTTTGGAGTTACAAATGCACCAGCTATGTTCATGGGAATTATGAACATTGTCTTCTGAGAGTTTCTAGACTGGTTCATCGTTGTGTTTATCGATGACATCCTGATCGACTCAAGATCAGAGGAGGAGCTTGTTGAGCATCTAAGGGCAGTCTTGGAAGTCCATCGACACCACCAGCTTTATGGGAAATTGTCGAAGTGTAAGTTCTTGACACAAGAAGTACACTTCCTTGGGCACATAGTGTCTTAGCATGGAGTGTCAGTGGACCCATCGAAGGTAAAGGCAGTTGTTTCTTGCGAAGAACCCAAGAGTGTGGCAGAAGTTCGTAGTTTCTGGGGGTTGGAAGGTTACTATCGGAGGATTGTTTTGGACTTCTCTCAAGTTTCTGCTCCATTAAAGGCATTGACTAGGAAGAACCAGGTCTTTTAATGGAGAAATAAGTGCTAGAAATCTTTCGACTAGCTAAAGGAGAAGTTGGTCAGTGCTCCCTTACTAAGGTTTCCAGAGGAAGGGTTGTTGTACGAGGTGTTTTGTGATGCTTCTGGCCTTGGTTTGGGATGCATACTAATGCAGAAGAAGGGTGTGATCTATTATGGGTCTAGGATGTTGCGCCCTCATGAGTGTAACTATGCCACCCATGACCTAGATCTTGCAGTAGAAGTGTTCACACTTTAATTTTGGCAACATTACCTCTTTGGTGAGGGCATTGTGGTCTTCTCAGATCACAAGATCTTACGTTATATCTTCTCCCAGCGTGACCTAAACATATGGTAGTGGAGATGGGTTGAGTTTCTCCAAGACTATGACATCAATATCTCTTACACTGAAGGTAAGGTAAACATTGTGACTGATTCCCTGAGAAATAAGTCGCATAAGGAAGTGGTTCGGGAATCTGCTGATGCTTGTAGAGCGATGGGAGAGTTGGCTTCCTTGCACATGGATGCAAGGGTAAGGGGTGTTAGAGGATGATTGTTCCAAATGACGGTACAATCCTCCTTGTTGCAGCAGGTGGAAGGTTCTCAGTGGGGAGACTACGAGGCAGAAGTAATGTGGGATCATATCGATCGTGGAAACGCTTCAGAAGGATGGTCAGAGGACAGCCGACATCAGATGATTTTTCATGGAAGGATGTTTGTTCTAGAGGTGATGCGTGAGGTATTTCTCCATGAGTTCCATAGCTCAGTCTTGGCGGTACATCCAAGATTTTCAAAAATGTACTGAGGCCTGAGGGAATAGTTTTGGTGGCCCAGGGTGAAACGGGCAGTGGCAGAGTTTGTGGCTAAGTGCCTAGTGTGTCAGCAAGTGAAGGTGGAACACCGTGTTCCCAGTGGATTGTTTCATCCTTTAGATGTCCCCGAGTGGAAATGGGATTACATCTCAATGGACTTTGTCAGATGAGTACCCAGATCTCTGGGTGGTTATGATGCTATCTGGGTAGTGGTGGATCGACTGACGAAATTAGCTCACTTCATAGCAATTAAGGAGTCAGTCCCGGTGAGTACCTTAGAACAGAGGTACGTAGATGAGGTGGTGCGTTTTCATGTAGTTCCGAAGACTACCGTCTTAGATCAGGATACTCGGTTTACTTCACGAGTCTGGAGGAGGTTAAAAAATGCTATTGGATCCCAGCTACGCCATAGAACTGCTTTCCACACCAGACTGATGGGCATACAGAGCGGACTATCTAGACGTTGGAGGACATGCTGCGAGCATGCGTTCTTGATTTCGGAGGGTCATTGGTATGCCACTTGCCTTTAGTAGAGTTTTCCTACAACAAAAACTTCCACCCCACTATTGACATGGCACCATTTGAGGCTTTGTATGGAAGATCATGTCATTCATCCATTTGCTGGGAAGAGGTTGGGGAGACGGGTGCTCTAGGGCTAGAGGTAGTAGAGAGCACCACAGAGAAAGTCCAGCTTCTGCGTGAGAGGATTAAAGCGGCTCAGGACCGATAAATGTCTTATGTTTATCGTCAGAGGAGTCCATTGTAGTTCCACATGGGAAATCATGTGTTCTTGAAGGCTTCCCCTCGACCGGGGCAACATAGGTTTGGGAAAGGGAGTAAGCTCTCCCCTAGGTTCATTAGACCTTTTGAGGTGCTGAGGAAAGTCGGATAGGTGGCATATCAGATAGCCCTACCTCCTCAGTTGGAGAAGGTTCATGATGTCTTCCACGTCTCCCAGCTTCATCAGTACTTACACAAAGACTCTCATGTTATCGACTGGGGAGAGTTAGATACGGGAGACGATGGGACCTTCGAGGAACGACCAGTCAGAATCGAGGATCGTAAAGAGAAGCTGCTTCGTGGGCGAACTATTGCCTTGTTTAGTTTGTTGTGGAGGCATGGCAGCATCATGGAGAGAACGTGGTAGCGGGAGGCTCAGATGCAAGTTCAGTACCCAGAGTTGTTTTGACTTGTGTTTTTATTTGTCCTTCTGAGATTTTTCTTGATGTTATAATCTCTACCTTTGATATATGGAATGCTTGGCTTGTCGGTTGGGAGACATTCTTTTTCTTGTTCTCTAGAAGTGTGCATCATGTCCGAATGTGTGGGGAAGAGAAAAAACCTGATCCTTAATCGAGATGCATTAATGAAGATGTGATTGAACCCGTTCAGGTGAGTCAGTGCCGCCTAATGCGGATAATATCTCGATATAGGAGGAGAAATTTCCCCAAACCACGTGTCCGGGTAGTGTGTTGGTAGTACGATGTTGGGTGTAGTGAGAGTTGAAAAATCCTAATGTATGGAAGTGGGAATACCCAATTATTAATTGAGACGCATTAATGAGGATGTGATTAAACCCGTGCAGGAGAGTTAGTTCTGCCTAAAGTGGATAATATCTCGACATAGGATAAGGAATTCCTAACACATATGATTAGGGTTATTGAATGGGTTCCTGTTATAATGAGAGCCCTAATAGGTATCTTTTGGGGTTCCTCTAGGATGGTTTTTGAATTCTCGGGGAGGAGAATGTTTTATGTGGTATATGATTTTATGGCCTGGACCTCTCTGGCCCATTATTTTGTCAAAAAGAATGTCATGAAGTGTCCTGAAGGGTAAAATGGACTTTTCCCACACGTTCCAGAATTTTGTAACTACACGCCGTGTAGTGTGTGTATACACCGTGTACCACCTCACCGGGTATACCCCGTGTTGGAGCCATGTCGCTATTGTGTGAAATAAATGAGTACACACCATGTATCCTATACTACAGGTCATGTGATACCTCCCCGCGTACGCATTACCTTCCAACCATGTGTTGACCAGTCAACGGTCGTGTTCCATGTTGATAATGTGTCCCTACCTTGTGAAATAAATGAGTACACGCCATGTATCCCATACTACACGCCGTGTAGTCCCTCCCTGCGTACGCATTACCATAAAACCGTGTGTTGACCAGGAAACAGCTGCGTTCCGCGTTGAAGGCCGTGTTGGAAGCTGCGTGGTGACCGTGTGAAATGGCCGAGTACACGTCATGTACTAGGAAGTACATGCTGTGTACTTTAGTTTTCTCGCCTATAAAATGAGGGGGCCTCTCCTCCTTTTCAAATCACTCATCTCTTCTCTTTTCCCTTGAGCAGAGCTCTCCCAAGATACTTAAAGGCTCTTTTCTTCCATAACTTCTTCGTCTGAGCTCCGATTTACGATCCGCCAGCGGCCACAGGATCTTAACGACAAGGTGGAACTTATGAGCTTGGATCTGATGTCTTCCCTTAGACCTTTCTATTATAGCTTCCACCCTAGGAGGTTTTTCCGAGATTTGACAGAAGCGACGGACGCTGATGATGTCTTCTAATGTTGATCCGGGGGAGCATTATGATTAGAACCTGTAGAGGTATGGATCTTACCTTCGTCTCTCTAAATTGTGAATCATGCGGGGTGGGTGTCCTCTTGTTTTCAAGAAAAACATTTGAAATGGTTTAATAAAGATAATAACTGGATTATATAATGGGGATGGGAAGTTTGTGAATGCAGTTATATTATTTATATCCTCTGATATTATGTCGTGAATTGAATAGGCTTATGCCTACTGAAAATCACGGTTGTTGGGGGACTTTTCTTGTGAAATTAAATGATGCCCTATCATTCTAGACCATTTATGGATGGAAAATTTGTGGAATGTGAGAATTGGTTAATCACATAATATTGGATGATTAAATGAATAATCAGAACACTTGTGTGATCACCCCGGTTGAACAAAACTGAAATAATAAAAATGTGGGTGCTGGTTAGGGTTTATATTATTTGAAGGGAGTGTTTTGTTGGTTGTTGTGGATCAGGAGAGTAGTTGGGCTACGGTTGTCTTGGTTGTGGGTTGGTGTGAATGCTATGTTGGTGATGGGCAATAGGGCTGCGATAAATGGTATCAAGGGATGATGATGTACGGGTTTCGGTCTGTTTGTGGTTATGGTGGTTGGAAGAGGGGATGCAGGGATGGGTTTGAATGTGAACGAACTATGGGTTGTGAATAATAAATAAATGTGGAAGAGTTAATGAATGGTGGGGCATGGTAATGGAATGGGAATAATAATCAATGTGGTTGGTTGGTTAATAAGAAGGTACTTGTTTGTGTTCCATGTGTTTTCCTAACTTGATTTGTGGATGGCAGGGATATGTTTTACAAACGATTGATATGGTTGGTTGTGGATAATTTCCAATTAGTTGAGGAACTAATTAACTAATTCTGTTGAAACATGAAAACCTAAATGGAGTTGGGGTGTTTGTTGCATGCATGCTTCGATGTAGCAGTGTCGAGGCACATGCTCAGTTTCTCTATTTAGAAGCCATAGGTTGGGTTGTGTGTTGATATATATATATATATATATATATATTTATATATCTGTATCTTTGTGTTTTGTCGCACCCCACCCATGTTGAGCACTTAGGGCCGAACACTCCCATTTCATGGGAGCGGGTTTTTTCCCCTTAGATACTAGCTCTTTTGTGCTCCTTATTCCATAGTTTGTGATGGCTTGAGGTGACCTTACACCTAAGAATATTCATGTAGGATTCGGTTGGGGTGGTTTTAGCCCCATACTCTTCGGGCAGGTTTACTTTTTCCCAAGAATCTTCCGGATGAGGCCCAGGTGTGTGCAGGCGGGAAATGCGGTTGTGAGGCCCAGGTGTGTGCGGGTGGGATATGAGGTTGTGAGGCCCATGTGTGTGCGGGTGGGATATGCAGTTGTGAGGCCCACGTGTGTGCGGGCTGGATATGCGGTTGTGAGGCCCTGGTGTGTGCGGGCGGGATATGTGGTTGTGCGGACCAGGTGTGTACGGGTGGGAAGAGTGTGGTAGCGTCAGGACGTTTTCCGTTAGGAAGATTAGTTAGCTAGTGGGAAATTGTGTGGGGTACCCAATACTCTTGTTCTTATATACTACTACATGTTGTTTTTTGATTTGGTGAGTGTGGCTTGTGAGGTTTGGTGGTTAGAATTCTTTTATAGGTTTTGGTTTCTTCTGTTGTTCTCACGGGACAATAGGATGTCTCCCCACTTATGCATGAGAGCTTCAGGTTTCCCTACTGATTATACTTGTATGCTCACCCTACATTTACTTTTATGTTTCCAGGAGGACTACTAGGGCCGTGTGGGACCCTACTAGTCAGGACAGTTGGAGTTGCTGCAGTTTGTTGTACTCTTGTTTCTTTTGGTATTGTACTTTTGAGCATTCTTGTACTTGTACCTTGTTTCATAACTATTTAAACATGCATGTGGGATTGGTTTGGGTTTATTTACTTGTGTTTCCTTTCTTTTTCTTTTCGTGTTTGACTCATCCTATTTCCTGATCTTAAATAAATTAAAAGGGCAATACCCCCCTTATTGTGAAAAACTCATACCCTTGGTGCTAGTCGCCACTCCGGGGCCTACTAGAGGTGGGACTCGTGGGTCATTATCTCCCTTCCACCATTGCCAGCTCAGGAGGGGAAACATTGGTGGGAGGGGGTCATGACACCTCCATGTGGAAGTTGTGAAGTGGGGTCTGCCATACCTTAAACTCTAATGAGAGGTTATGGTGGTGGGGATCACCAGAGCATAACCTCCCATGAAAGGTTATGGTGGTGGGTACCACCCGAGGCCTAAACCTCCGTAACTCCATCATTAATGATGAGGATACTCTTTAGCTTCCTCCGCATTTATTGTTCCAACCATCCTTAATTAATTATTCCAACCTGTGTGTTTAATTATCCCAATTTTAATTATGCCAACATATTCTATAATGTTGGATAATTCATTTTCTTTGGAATTGGAAGAACATAAATATTGGAGGAATTATCTCCAACAAAGAATGTGTTCTTCCACGAATAATGCTCCACCAATGAAGAACACTCTACCAACGATGAACGATGACCTCAACTTATACCTTCTTCCTCAGGACATCTTCTAACGTGGTACGTCTCTATCTACGATGAAGTGATGTCTATACTTCCCTTGCAACCTACATCAATGAACAACCCGAGGTAGGGGTTTATTTATAAGTGATTTTATATTCCCATGTTCATATCTTCGAAAATAATGAACTCAGATCAAATCTCTTTTTTACATTGATCCAAAAATGTTTCTCTTTTGTATGATGGGGAATGATTAAATTTTGGAAGCTTGAACAGTGGGTGTTTTAATTGTTTTCCCTTACATGTTCTTAATATTCTTGTCATTAAAGTATAATAGCCCCTTGCTACCGCTCGAACGTAGATCTTGTGGGCTAAAATAGCATGACCCGTCTTCTCTGCAATTTTTGTGTTGAACTGTTTGTTCTTCACAATGGATGAAGCCGGCGAAGGTGAAGAAGGAAATAGTGCTGCTACCCATGTCCTCCATCGCTCAGCGCCGCCCTGAGCCAAACCTCCCTTGCTGCACCACCCCAGGCCGAACCGTGCTTGCTGCTCTGCATCGGGCCGAACCGCCCTCATCTTGCCTCCCCGAGCGGATCCACCGCCACTCCCCGCCCATCTACCACCGACTGTCGTCCGCCGCCGCTCCCGTCCGCCAGGCCGCTGCCGTCTTCCGAGCCTTCGCCGCTGTCCGTCGTTCCACCGACACAAAACCGCCATCCCGTGGTTAGACCACGACCTCATGGCCTATCCGCCATGCTACATCTGGACAACAGTCGGGCGACATTTCCGCACCCTTTAGGCTGGTCCGCACCCTCACGGCTGGTCCCTTCCCTCACGACGGTTCGTGCCCTCACAGATGGTCCACAACCTCACTGCCGGTCCACCGTCCTTGTGGTCGGTCCACGCCCTTGCAGTTGGTCTATTCCCTTGTAGTACTCGTTGCTGATCTGCACCCTCGCGGTACCCCTCGGGCCCTGCCGGGCTAGCCTTACTAGGTCGTACCAGACCCGGGGCCACTATGACCTAGTTACTTTATTTTGGCCATAACTTTGGTATCAGATATCCGTTTGATGAACCATCAACGGCAGTAGAAATCTTGGAATCATATGGTCCCTTTGCGTATACCCTCACTATGTTTTGGATCTATATGGGGAACAGTCAAGTTGGATCGAGCAATAATCCAACCGGGCCCTTGGGACTAAAAGGCAAATAACTCACAGACCAGTCGTCTGATTGACACGCCGTCTATTGCGTTCAGACCCCAATGATGTGGAAGACCATTGAGATACATCATCTTGGGACCTCGTGAAATTTGGATTGTCAACCTGTAGCTTGTGGTGTGGATCTTCCAGGAGATGAGTGATTATAGTGCGGATACCTATTAGACAACAGAGACATGACGACTGCTGACTATTTCGACTTGGAGTGACTCGACAGGCCCAGTGGGGAGTGCCTTTATGATGTGGTAGACCCATGGTACTTGATAGGAGGAGTACCTCAGCAGGGCATGAAGGGAATCACCTTTGTGACACGACAGACCCACGGTGGTGAGCGCCTTTGTGACACAACATACCCACAATACTTGACAGGAGGAGTACCTCAACAGTCCATGGTTAGTGGGAAGCACCCCTATGTGACGCGACATTCCCACATTACTTGATAGCGGGGATGTTCTCTAGCAGCCAAGGTATTCGATGATGTGACTAGGGATGTTACTTGTTACTACCATTTGAATAAATACGAGTGTGAGCTGAGTCAGTATCTTTGTGTTTTCCTCGTGATTGAGATGGATTGCTTGATAAATTTGGTATATGTATATGAATATTCATAAGTAAGGTTATCTGTTGTTTCCACACTTTTTGGTTTATCTGTGGTCATTTTTGGGAGAACGTGAGGGTCTTGGTGTCCTTACTGAGTATCAATATACTCACCCCTGCACGGTCTATACCCACAACTTGTTGTGTGGCATGTAGAAGATAGACAATGCAGACTGAGGATGAGAGTACCTAGACTGGACGATGCCCAGAGGTTGTCCTTACGACGATTCGGTACACAGAGGAGACGAATGGACATAGAGTGATGAGGAAGTAATATGTACCTACCCTTCAGGTAGGTACCTTAGAGGACAACCCAGTTGTTGTTTTCATTTTTTTTCAGTTGTACATGTACTTTATTTTTGGGCTTGTATTCCAGCCCCCTTTTGCTTTCAACACTCTTTTGTTATACAGTTTTAATTGGTGTTTCATATCCAGTTGTGTTCTTGTTTGTGTGTGTGTTTACAGATTATAAAGGCAATTCCTTCCCATTTTTAGGGAATTACGCCTTTGGTGCTAGTCCCCAGCCCCTGGCCTATGGAAGGAGGGCTTGGGTTTGTCATGACACAGGCCCCGAGGGACAGTTCATTACAAATTGTTATCAAATGAGTCAGTTATACCGTAGAACTAGGACTCTGATCTTTTCTATAATGAAATATTGTTTTGGGTAATGAGTGTAGTTTTCAGTTTACAGAGTCTATTTTTGGTGTAGGGGCTGACGTATCCATACGCCAGGGTCCTGACTTCTGATTTCAGACTCAGTGAACGAAAACACAGATTGCGTGTCTGTTTTCAAAAAAATTTCTTTATGATCTTTTGACTCACCTCCACAGGTATAAATTTCATCTCATCAGGTATATATTTTTGACTGTGCGACACATGTTTCTTTAAATGATTCCTCCACTCAAACAACAGTCTAGGGTTCTAAGAGTTGTACGCACTTATAGCCCACCAAGCGATGAGGCCTTGGTTTAGGGCCATTTTCTAATAGAGGCACCAGTGGAGGCACTATCGGTACCACTCCCCGTTGATCCACTGATGACACCAGACCCTGTAGTAGATGGTGCATGCCGCTTGAGCGTGCTGTAGGCATTACAACTCCAGAGGTCCCCAAGGTTTAGGGGAGAGACATACCCACATGCGGCTATGTATTTGATGGAGGTCGTGGTGAGAGTTTTTTGACTGAAGGGACACCAGATGATCTAATGGTGATCCTTGTTGTCATCCTTCTGTAGGCAGTAGCAGACAGAAGGTAGAGCTTGATGCTCTAGATTCACGACGAGATGACACTTCTCTAGGAAGACTTCAAGAGCCTCTTTCAGGAATAGTTTTTCCCAATGACTCTTTGCGCATTGCGCATACAATAGTTTATTCATCTACATCAGGGCACCATGAATGTGGATCAGTACTCAGTGAGGTTCACTGAACTCTCATTCTACTACACATATATTGTGCGAGACCCTTTATTCAGTGCCTGGAATTTTGAGAATGGGCTCATGCAGGATATCTGGGCTTCTGTAATCTCACTCAACATCCAGATGCAGGCAGGGGTGTTAGAGAGATCTCTCTTGGTGGAGAGTTTTCTTTCTGAGCAGTCACCCGCAATGGGACCCACTACCCATTGTCACGTAGTGGAGTCTTCTACAGCTGGCAGAAGAGAGCCATAACAGAGGTCCAAGAGGACCATACCTATAGGTGCGCGGCTGCTTGACTCAGGATCGGTTGTGCGTGGAACCCGAGGCGAAGCAAGTTATACCAGGAGTGGGCAGTGATTCTCAATCAGAGGGCAGGGTCACATGGCTCGTGACTATCCTACCTGTTGTACGGATGATCAGTAGATGATCGAAGGACCTCCTAGGCATGTAAATAGATTTGACTGAGGAGGTCCGAAGGGATCAGGGGGACGCAGTAGAGGAGAATGCTGAGTAGATTTCGGTGGGAGAATAATAAATATGTTACTGCTACCACTACTAGGAGGTCAACCCCAACTATAGGGAGAAGGTGGACAGGGTAGATTGTTGCTCTAGGAAGCATAGGCCTATGATAATGGCGCTCTGAAGATGATACAAGGTATGCTCTATGTCTACTCCACCATAGTTGTAGTACTTATAGACACAGATGTCTGTCATTCTTTTATTTTCATTTCCCTAATTCAGAGCACGAAGATTACGATGGAGTCATTGGCTCGATGCTTACTGCTAGAGACTCTTACGGGAGTGGATTCGACGATTATTCACTAGTTCGGGCAGTGTTACCTTACTCTAGGAGACAAGATCTTCGACTGGAATCTCCTCATAGAAGCGTTGAGGCCATACGACGTCATCATGGGTATAGAATGGTTATCTACAGTCCATTTTCAGATTGACTGTATTAGGCACAAAGTGCGGTTTGTCTACATGGAAGGGACCAGTTTTACCTTCACCGGCGAGAAGGGTGCCTATGCAGCACAAGATTGACTTAACTGGAGGAGGGTGCGGCCAATTTCACATCAATTGGCTAGCCTTACCCATGGAGCGGTTGATGCGGAGAGTCCGAGTTATCATGTAGTGGTGGACCAATATGCAGTTTTCTTGCCGGATGATATTCTATGTCTATCTACTTGCAGATAGGTGAACTTTTACATTGAATTATACCCCAGGAAGACACCGATATCTACACTAGCATATCGGAAGGCTCCTGAAGAGCTTCATGATTTGTGAGTACAAATAGAGTACTTATAGGAGAATGAATTCATCTGGCCCAGGGTTTCTCCTTGGGCAGCCCCGATTTTGTTCTCCCAGAAGGTGGAAGGAATCTTGGGACTTTGTGTCGACTATAGTTTCCTGAACCAGGTGACCATTAAGAATAAGTACCCACTCATGAGGATTTAAGACCTCATTGATTAGATGAAGGGAGCATGGTGGTTCTCCATAATAAACCTCTGATTATGCTATCAGCAGCATAGATTTTGAGACGATAATGTGAAGAAGACGGCCTTCAGATGCCGGTATAGATATTATGAGATCCGGGTTATGCCATTCGGTGTAACCAATTCTCTAACAGTGTTCATGGGACTCATGAACATAATCTTTCAGCCATACATTGATCCCTTTGTAGTGGTCTTCATCGATGACATTATGATCTCCTCGACAACTGAGGAGGAGCATGATTATCATTTGCAGGTAGTACTGGAGACACTCTGAGAGAACCAGATCTATGGTAAGCTCTCAAAGTGATAGTTTTGGATCAAAGAGGTTCATTTTCTGGAACATGTCATTTCGGAGGATAGATATTCATTGGATCCAGCAAAGATTTAGGCTGTAATTGCTTGGGAGCCACCCAAGAGTGTGATGGTGGTACGTTGTTTCAGGGGTTTAGCCAGTTATTACCAGAGGGTTGTGCTATATTTCTCTAGAGATGCTGCACCACATTTAGCATTGAAGAAGAAGAAGAACACTTCATCTGGTCGGATAGATGTCAGCAGTGTTTTCAGGAGCTGAGACAGAGGCTGACAAGTGCCCCCATCTTGATACTTCTAGATTAAGGCGTATAGTACATAGTCTACTGCGAGGCATTAGGGACCAGACTCAGATGTGTCCTAATGTAGGAGCAAGCAGTTATCGCTTATGGTTTAAAACATTTGGGGCTGCATGAACAGAACTACGCTATCCATGACCTGGAGTTAGAAACAGTGGTCTTCTCCTTGAAGATGTGGCGATATTATCTTATGGGCGAACATTTAATAGTGAACTCTGATCAGAATAGGGTCGTGTATATCTTCTCTCCGAAGGACCTGAATCTAAGACTGCAACGTTGGTTTGAGTTCCTGCAAGACTATAACTTCGATATAGTCTATACTCCTGAGAAGGGGAATGTCTTAGCAGATGCACTCAATATAAGGATTGGTATACAACTGCTAGGAAAGGCAACATAGAATCTAGCCGCTTTTCATATATACTTTGCGGATAGAGATGGATGAGCTTTCCTTCAGTCTCTTATAGTCACTCCCCTACATCTTCAGTGAGTCAGGGAGGTGCAATGTGGGGAAACTGACTGCGAGGAAAGACGTGTTTAGATATCTACAGGACAGACACCTGAAATAATTTTTAAAGGTGGGGAGCACGTCATTATTTTTATTGTGCGTACCATAGTAACAGTTCCACTCCAGGAGGATGTGTTGAGGGAGTTCCACACATCCACTATATCGGTATATAAAAGAGTGGAGTTTATATGCCAGGATCTTCGACGACTTCACTGGTGGACGGTAATGAAGAAATCAGTAGCAGAGTTTGTCTCTCGATATCTCACCTGTCAGCAAGTGAAGGCAGAGCATCAGGTACCAGCAGGCTTGGATCATCTTTTGGATGTCCCATAGTGGAAGTGGGGTGGTATATCCATGGAATTTATGATAGAACATCCACGTACATCTAGGGGATATAAATTGATTTGGGTGATCATCAATCACCTCACCAAGTCGGCCCACTTCATATCGATTAGAGAGCAGAGTTCAGTAGACATCTTGGGACGCCTCTATGTGTAGGAGATTTTGCAGACTCAAGGAGTAAATTCAATGACTATATCCGATTATGATAAAAGTTTTAAATCCTGGAAATATATGGGGTTTCGGAATGAATTCGGGATGCAAATTTGTTTGAGAACTCCATTCCATCCATAAATGGATGGCCAAACTGAGCGGACCATTCAGACCCTCAAGGACATGTTGTGTTCTTGTGTCCTCGACGTTAGTCGCAGCTGGGAGGTTGATTTAATTTTGGTGGAGTTTTCATACAACAACAAATATCACTCCACTATTGGTATGTCACCTTTTGAGGCATTGTACAGCTGACCTTGCAGATCATCTTTCTGCATGACTGACCCAAGGGAGTCATCACTAGTTGTACCAAAGATGGTAAATGCTACCACATAGATGGCCAAGATCATCCTGGAGAAGATGAAGATTTCATAGAGTAGTCAGATGTCATATTCCGATAAAAGACAGAGACCTCTGGAGTTCGAGGATGGAGACCACGTCTTTCTACGGGTCTCACCCCGACGAGGTCTACAGAGATATTGTCGAGGCAGCAAGTTATATCCAAGATTAATTGGACCTTTTCATGTCATAATCAGAGTTGGCAAGGTGGCCTTCTGCTTATCTCTTCCACCTCAGTTGCACCGAGTGCATAATGTATTCCACATATCCCAGCTGAAGAGATACGTGCATTACCCTTCTCACATCATCGAACATGGAGAGCAGGACATCAATGAATGGACGACATTTACAAAGGTTCCAGTGGAGATTGAGGATCGACAAGAGCGTGTCCTTTGTGTATGGAAAATACTTTTGGTTCACGTTCACTGGCTACACAGGAACCTTCAGGAGAGCACAGGGGAGTGTGTGTCTCAGATTAGTGCTCAGTACACCCACATGCATACATAGTTTGATTTGTGGCTTACGGGGACGTAGAGCCCTAAGGTGGGGGGACTGTAAAGACCTAGAATTTACCTGTAACAGTTTTTTTAAAAAAAATGGTTATTTTACAAGTCCTCGAAAATTGACGGTGCTTGATTTTGAGGCTCGGAGTTGCCGGAATGAATTTCTGAACTTCTTTTTCAGGTACGTTCAGTAAACGTGCGAGCAGATTTTTCTAATTTTTTAACTGGTTCTCGGAATTTAAATCTAAGCACACCGTTGAACTCACAACACCGGTATTCACTTAATAATTCTTTCACCTTGACTGCCGTTGGTCGAGGGTGGAAGTTATTTTTTGGGTTTTTCATGAATAAGTGAAAGAAAAATAAAATTGTACAATATTTTATACTCAATTTTTTGTTAAAACATCAATGTAGATGTTGAATGTGGGGACTTCCAGACCCTAACCATCCATGATATGTTACGATGGTGGGGACCACCTGAGCATAACATTCTATGAGAGGTTATCGTGGTGGGGACCACCCGAGGCCTAATCCCCTTTAACTCCCTAATTACTATGGCGGAGCCTCTTGAGCTTCCTCCATATTAAATATGCCAACCCACCTTAATTAATTATTCCAACCCAGGTGTTTAATTCTCCCAATTTGAATTATCCCAAAATATTCTATAATATTGGCTATATTATTTTTGGTGGAATTGGAAGAAGATAAATATTGGGACAATGCTCTCCAATGAAGAACAAGTTCTTCCACAAAGAACGCTCCACAAACAAAGAACACCAACCTCAACTTTGACCGTCTTCTTCCAGAATTCTTCCGACGTGGGGCGTCTTCATATACGACGAATCGACGTCCATACTTCCCTTGCGACCTCCATCAACGAACTACCCGAGGTAGGGGTTTATTTATTAGTGATTTTATATTCCAATGTTCTTCTCTTCAAAATCAATGAACACAGATCAACTTCATTTTTTAGATTCATCCACGAATGTTTTTCTTTTAGCGGGATGGGGAATGATTAAATTGCGGAAGCCTGAAGGGACGATGTTTGAACTATTTCCCTTACCCGTTCATAATATTATATTGATTCAAGTATAATAACTGTTCACTACCGCTCTAATGAGAATATTGAGGTCCAAAATAACATGGCCCTTCATCTTTGTAATTCTTATGTTGAATTTTGATTTTTCGCAATGGATAAAGATGATGAAGGCGACGTAGGAAATGGTGCCGCCACCCATGGCCTCCGCCGCTCTGGGTTGAACCTCCCTCGCTATGTCACCCCAGGCCGAGCTGCCGCCACTGCCAGCCGAGCCACCGACGATCGGGACATGCTGCCGCTGCCACCACCGCCGCGGTCTGCCGAGTCTCTGCCCTCGGATCGCCATCCCGTGGCTGGACCGCTGCCCTGCGGCCGGTCTGCTCCCTCGTGGCCGATCAGCGACCTCACGACCAGTCCGCGCCCTCACGGCCAGTCCATATCGTTGTGTTCGGTCTACCTACCTCGTAGCCTGTCCAGACCCTCATGGTACCCCTAAGACCGGGCCACACTGGAGGACTGGCCCGGCCCAAGGGGTTGGCCCAGGCTTGGTCGGGTTGGGTCAGTCTGACCAGGTCGGACCAGACATGGCCCACTACAACCCAGTTAGTTTCTTTTGGGCATAACATTGGCACCAGACGTCCGTCTGACGAACCATCAGTGATGATGAAAATCATGGAGCGAGATGGTACCTTTGGGTATACCCCACTGTATTTTGGATTTAGATGGGTAATGGTTAGGTTAGATCGAGCATGAATCCAACTAGGCCCTGAGACTAAAAGGATAATAACTCAATGTCCGGGTGTCTGATTGACGCACCATCTATTACATTGAGACCCCTATGATGTGGAAGAACTTTGAGATACTTCATAGTAGTACTTCATGTCCATTGGTGTATAGAACAGTAGATTTTGAATCGGATCCCCCTAGAGACGAGTGTGCATAGTGTGGAGACCTACTGGCTGACTGAGACTTGATGACTGCTAACCATTTTGACTCGAAGTGACATGACAGGCCCAATGGGGAGTGAATTGGTGACACTTTAGAACCATGGTGGGGAGCACCATGGTGACGCAGAAGACCCACGGTACTCGACAAGAGGAGTACCTCAGCAGTCCAAGGTTACAGGGATGCACCGCTGTGTGACATGGCATGCCCATTTTACTCGATAGAGGAGGTGTTCTCCAGCAGCTGAGGTGTTCAACGATGTGACTGGAGAAGTTACTGGTTACTACCCCTAGAATAAATCCCGGTGTGGGCTGAGTCAGTATCCTTATGTTTTCCTCATGATTGAGATGGATTACTTGATAACTTAGGAATATGTATGGGCATACACCTATGTGGGGTTGTCTATTATTTCTATTCATTTTTGTATATCCGTGGTTGTTTTTGGGAGACCACGAGGGTCATGGGGTCCCTAATGAGTTTCTTTATACTCACCCATGCATGGGCTATGCTCACTTCTTATTGTGTTGGATGGAGATGATAGACAACGCTTACTGAGGCTGAGAGTACCAAGATAAGATGGTGCCTGAAGGTGGACCTTTCGACAGTCGGTACACGGAGGAGATGGATGGAAGTGGATTGATGAGGAGTTTATCTGTACCTATTATTTAGGTAAAAATCTCAAAGTACTACCCATTTTCTATTTTCATTTTTCTTCAGTTGTACTTGTACTTTTAGTTTCTGGTATCTTACTGTTGGGCTCATATTCCAGCCCCCTTTTACATGGTGTTTCATATCCAGCAGTGTGCTTGATTTTGTGTGTGTTAATAGATTATAAAGGCTATGCCATCCCAGTTTTATAAAATTATGCCTTTGGTGCTAGTCTCCAGCCCCTGGCCTATGGAAGGCGGGCATGGGGTAGTCAAGGCACGGGCCCCGGGGTATGGGTCGTGACAATTAAATTACCCTAACAAAAGTCCTAATCCTATTGGATGATACATGCTCGACCATGGGAATACTTGGGTAGATTTAGGGACCCCATAGATCCACATTCATGTGAAAATGACACATTATAAAAATTAATTTAATGCTATGGAAAATGTAACATAAACATATATCTCTTAGTAAAACAATTTTTATAATGGGTTATATAAGTTATATTTTCAACTATAAATATTCATTTGAAATATAAAATTATTTCCTAAAACATGGTACTTTATTTATAATTTTTATACATCATATATAAAAATTTATTTATGACACAATCATGATTTAATTATTACCTCATTAATAAATGTTTTAAATAAATGATATTATAAAATTTATAATTAATTTATTATTAAACATTTTTTGACATATACTAATTTTATAGAATATTATGACTTGATAGATTTGAATTAATGATGGTTTTTTAAATAATCATGTTTTTTGAGTTTTTTAATAAAGACGTGATATGAATTTTATTAAAATTAACATAGAAGATTTTTTAATTAAACAATATTTTATTATATGACAAAATAGTCCAAAAATCTATACATCAGCCAAATGACATATATGATGTTAAAAATTCCATTAATGATCCATTTTGGGTCTCCTGGAATTTTATAGTATGTATATTAACCATATAAATTGAATATATAATAGGAATTGGTAAAAGTTAAATAAGATAACTAAGGGTTAAATAAAAATGATAAGGACTAAAAAATTATCCATACCAAGTACAATTATTATTCTATGATTTTATTAAAAGTTATATGCACCTTATATTCGAATTAACTAATTTTTTTTCCTTTTGAAACCAAAAATAATTTTATAATAAAATAATACATTCAAACATTCCTAAAGAGCCCCTCCTCCCTCTTATAAAAGGCCACCATCTTTAAGCCATTATTCGAACCACTCAAGCCTTTTGACTAGTCTATACTTAGCTCCATGAATCTCCAAACATCCCCTTATTCCACCTAGAAGCATTCCCTTAGATAGAAGTCGATTCCAGAAAGCCTTTTGGTTTCAACCAAATGGAGTAACCCGATTTAAACGTAAAGACTTATCTCTAGTTCTTTTCTTTTATTTTCATTATCTAACACCATAAACACTCTTTATTACATTCTATTATAACAACACCAGTATCCTAAATATAAAAGTTTTTTTTATCATAAGGATTATAACTACACTTAAACACACTTCCATGTAATGCATACGAACATACTGTTTCTGTGGACGACAAAGTACGACCCCACGATATAATGATTGTCCAATTATCTTCTACCGCCTCCCATGGTGTCCATTATGAAGGAAAGATATTTAAATGTGATATATAATATAGTTATATTGTCTCTAAACTTATGTATTTTTCATTTACAACATAACATTATGCTTTCTATAACGCATATATAAGATTATATCATTTGAGAAAAGTGCGGAATACTGCCCCCTCAAAGTGATATGACTCGTTCATGATATACATGGAACATATAAAGGATTGAATTTATGAAATTATTTATCATATATAACACATATATTATAATTTAATTATTATATTAATATGTATCATTCTATTTTAATTCCATTAAAAATGATAATAAAATGAAAGTAATGTTCATGCGTACATACAGATTACCGTATCCAGGAACAGGGCATTCCATTTCTTATGTCCAAATGTTACAGACTATTGTAAATAAAAATATACTAGATATATAAGATATATTTGATATATAAATCATGTATATAATTATTTTGATAATTTAATTTCCACTATACGGACAATGTGTAATTATAACAAGTTCATATTTTTAATCAAGTTCCGAACATCGAAAAAATGCCTGATATGAAATCAAATAATTAATAATTGTCATACAAAGGTAATAAGTGATATAAAAGGAATAATAAAATTGAATAAGGATCTTAATAAATTGTTAATTAAATTATCATTATTATTCAATAAGAACGAGGAACATAAGAGTTATGTTGGACACTAGTTACGTGAACTTCTTAACTCGATTTCCATTCTTTGAGTTAGAATTCTATTTCTTGATTATGTGGTGGCTATGAATATGTGTGAATGACCTCAGATTTTTTATATCTAATATCTAATTATATTGGGTATATATATATTTTCAATCATAAATATTTCACTGCTTTATTTTTAATGTAATGATTCAATCTTTTTAAGGGAACATCTCACCTTTATCTTTTAGTCAATTACTTCATTATGGTATGTCTTTTAAATTACATTTTTTATGTTGGGATATGTTAATATATATCCTTATTACTGTAAATTTTATGATCATGAGATGAGAGACCATTTTCTCCTTCATAAACTCATTTTATGAATTTTGATGTGACGTCATTAGGCTATGAAATTTTTGTAAGGGACTTCCTCTCAATCTCCGTTAATTTAGGTATATCTTAATATTGTGCACCATTATTATCCTATAAAAAGTATATCCCACACATTGACATATAATATCATTAATCTCCTTTTTCTATTAATATTATGGGTTTTATTAATATACTTAATTATTTTTTATCCATTTATTTTCTCAATTTGTAATGGTCTGTTTTACTAAAAAGTTGATTCAATTGTTTTAAATATTTGGTCTTTAAAATCATTTTCATTAATGTACATGTTTTCAAAATAGTTTTATTGATTTATTTATATGAACATTACTGTTTTAAAGAGATAATTACATTAAAATTTTTAATGTGGTATAGGACACATCGAATCAAAAATGTATTTATAAAAAAATTTAAATTGTATTGCAAATGGATTAGATATATCGATATCTTGAAATGTCATACTCTGATTGGAATGTGAAAAAGTTATCTTTCCTTTGTTCTTGTTTTATGTATTCTGATTATGTTGGGGTTTGTGGGAATTCATTACTTATATGGGTGGTTCCATGATAATCCTATGGATAGTGAGCCCAAGATAGCTCTCCGATTCATTGGGTAATGTGACATAGGTAATCATTTATATTTTTCCTAAGAGATTTAAGGAATAAACGTTGATGTCTGTTCCAGATGTAACTCCCTACGTAGCTGTGAAAGCTACAATAGAATTATGATATATATTACACATGTTACCATAGTGATTTATGATTTACATGTGTTATTTGTGAATATTAATATCTTGTGAGGTTTTATAATTTTTTAAATGTATTATTTCATTGTCTTGTATTTAAAAATGGACAAATGTTTTCTTTCTTTGTTTTATAACCCTTACTGAAATTTATATTCTCATCCAATGTTTTTGAATTTTTTTTCATAGGACATAATAATTAATAGGGTTATGGATGGGATCATGGAAAATTCATGATGTTTAAAACATAGATCTAGACATGTTTCTTTTTTTTATGAGTTTTTTTTGAATGAAATTGAAACTAAGTAGAAGTGTCTACTTAGTATTTTTTGTAATGTAATGAAATATTTATGGCCTAATTCTCTAAAACTCAAATCCAGAAAATGTTTCCAATGTTAATTATTTATATAACTCATGATTATTTAATATTGATGGTTGGGGCCTTATATAAAAAGTCTAACATGATTTTTCACTAGTTGTGTTAACTTCTATGTAAGTTTGAACTTCAATAGAACCTTCAGAGTGGCTATGTGAAGGATATAGGTTCTCACACTAAGGATTAGCCTTATAAATATTATATTATTGACATATAGTCCTTAGTTTTTAGTCTTTAGTATTTAATAAATGATGATATGAATATAAATTTTATTTATTTTAGGGGTTAAGCTTCTAATACTTTTGAAACTCAAAAAAGTGAACAACTGATTCAACCTCACACCCCATTCATAGTTGTTATTCCATAATTTAGATCATCAAATATATATATAATTTAATAATGATAAATTTTATATTAATATAATTATGATTTAATTTATATCATATATATAAATCAAATTTTCACATTTTTTCTTCCATGAGAATGTATATTGAAAAACAAATCACATCAATTCATGTGGTGGTGGCATCTTGTACACACGAGTGGCATTATCTTATCCACCACAGAATGGAATGTAAAAAGTTATATATGAAATAATAAAAACAAAAATATAAATATGTACCATATAATATATATATATATATATAATAAATCCATCTTTATAGAAATCCTTAAGATATGATTATGGATGAAAAATGACATTGTTTCATGATGCAGTTGTCTACCATACACATGAATAATGATTTTTACTCCCATTTGAGGGAAAATGAGTTGGATATATATTATTTAAGTAAATTAATAACATGTTTGTATATTTTATATATCCTTGTTATTAAATAAAAATAATTAAAGGTGATTTTATAGATGTGGATGATGAAACAAAATAAAAACCTATTGATAATCATGATACTTCTTCTTTGAGAAACTTCCTTACATAAGTACCTAACACAATAATTTAACCGGTTTATGAACAAAATTTTAATACAATTTCATAAGGATAAATGTATGGAAAATATTAAGAAATTAATGGTCCAATAAAATTATATATTAATATGTAAATAGGGGAGCACATGGTGTGTTCTTTTATATGTTAGGTGATTGGAAGACAAGTAATTTTAAAATGAAAATAGGGTACCTACGTTTTTCACATGACTCAAGGCTCTAAAATGGACACTTATATGTGATTAAACATTAAAAGATCAAAATATTTCCATCACATATATTTAAAAAGTAGTTATGTCATTTTAGGCCTTACCTTTTTAGTTTAAACGCGTGTGAAACAATTTTTATCATAACCACGTTAATTAATTATTATTATTTTCAATATTAATTATGGTAAAAATAATTTGTTGAACTTATAATATAAATTAAATAAATATTATCTGAAATATTTAATCTATTATAAGAAATTGTGTTAACATAATTTTATATTTTAAATTTTAATTTGATCCCACAGATGCGGCGAAAATATGTTTTCTCAAGTAGTGTATTTTTTCAGAATAATTGGATTTTATATTAATATTATGAAAAATGATATAAATTTAATGAATTTGAATTATTATGTCCAAATATATAATATCTAAATATCATATAATGTATTAATTATTTTTTATTATCATTATTACTTAAAATAGAATAACATTATACAATTTATAATGGTTCATAGAAAAAAACGTTTTTTAAACAAAAAATAAACATATTCTATAACAACATATAATTTTAATTTCATACTATTTTATCTGATTAAATATTCCAATATAATACATATTTTACTTTTATTTTTTTTAAAACATAATTAAAATTATTTATTTCATAATTATTTTATTAAATGTATCCCTAATTCTTGTGTTTTCCAAAAATATTACCTTACCACTGAGTCATTTTTCTTGTTTATGAGTTCTCTTCAACATATGCATTCAAACCCATTAAATTACTATTGTGGAATAATACATATGTTTTTCATAGTACTTATAAGCAGAGAATAATAAATTAAAAACTACACAAAAATTCTCAAATACCAATACATAAATACATTAGTTATTACACTTATGTATTTATAATATTATATTCCATTCCTTAATATAGAATTTAGCTATTTGGTTATAGAATTTTCTCAGATAATGTTGATGTTCTCCAAACATATGTACTAGACCATTAAATTTTACATTGAAATATAATTTATTTCTATATATATTTTTAGTTATTTTTACCTTGAAATTTCTTCCAATGTGTCTTTATTTAAAACAAATAAAAATTTTTATCATTCATTTGAATAATTTACCATTGTGATTATATTTATATTCTCAAAATGTAAGAATATAAATCATCATTTTTCCATAAACATCAGGAACATAAATTTTCCCTTACTTGGTACATTAAAAACTCACTTATTTTAAATTTTAAACCATATATCAATACAATTGGTTTGTAATAATCACAAAATTTCAAATTAAATATCCAATTTCATTTGGATTCATTGTAGTAAAATCATTGCATCATTTTTCAAAATTTCTTATAACACAATTCATATTTGTTCCATCAATTAAATAAATATAAATTTATATTGTGAGAAAAATTATTTAGTAATAATATAATCATAAAAAACAAATTATAGGATATCTAAATACTGGAACCTTCTTTTTCAATATATGATGCCTTAGGTTTAACTGAGGGAAATTGTGTTCATTTTCATTTAAAATACTTCATAATGGTTCATATTGTGTATTTTATTTTAACTAATATTATCCCCTTATAGGTTAAAACAATTTGTACATTAAGGGCACATTCCCCATGCATTAAAATTACGATATAGATATACTCGACTATGTATTTTGATTAATATTATCCGTATATTTATTTGTTCTATATCTATTTTATATCATTGTATCTTGATGGTTATTTATAACTATTAAAAGAACATATTCACCACCTCACAATTACTTTTGGATGTTCTGATAAATGTATTATTATGATTAATGTTTCTCACTAATTTTTCATCATCATAATTACCCAGTATTAACTAATCCTTTATATGATTCCAACTATAGAGACCATAAATTTTTATATATAAATATAGCTACATATTATAAAAATATGAATTTATAATTAATAAGTTAAATTCCAAGAAAATTAAGGGTCAATTATCATTATAAATTTTAATACAATAAAAAATGTAACATAAAATATTTTCATCATTTTTAAATTCATTGATCATGAATAGTAGCATTTTATGAAATATAATACATAAAATAGTTCTCTATAACCTATGGAAGGGAATATAATGGGTGAGATCAATTTTACAGTAAATTTATAAACAATAGGTTTCTACCCATAACCATAAGATTAGAATAGGTTAATGAGAATTTGATCGTAATAATATAAAATCATTACCATGTAATCTTATATCATAGACATGAAAAATGATATAATGTTATACCAATCAAAATTCATAATTCATAAGATTTCAGAATCATCAATAATTTGACTTAATCCACGAGAACATATCATAAGAATAATAACTAATTTTTTGGAATACACATAGGCATATAAAAAATTTTATTTTGATTCTTTTTGCTAATACTATCAGTGTGAAATCCACATTACATTAATTCCTTAGTTGTGGGACACTCATAAGAATATATTATTTTGAAAATTGCATTACTAAACTAGGATCACTAACCATTTCAATACTTTTTTCTAATAACAAATCCATATTTTAAAAATTAATCTTATGGAAATACATTTCATTCACACAATTAACATTATTAAAACAATATATAAGTGTCACAAAAGATCATAAAACATTCATCATATCCTCAAATAATAAATCATGGAAATAATTGACGTTTTAATAAAAATTTAAATTTTAATCAAAAAAAATAAAGGAAAATATTATAGATATTAAAAATTTATCATATTTCTATTAAATCATAATAAACATCAATATATTTTTTAATATATAAAAGTATCTTTGATTGGTGATTATAATATTTATTCTGAAAAATTGCATTATTCATTTTAAAATCATAAATTTAAAATCCAAAACATTCCAAAACAACAATGAAGCCATTTTTGTTGAATACAATTAAATAATTATATAAATTACCCTTTAAAATTTATTATACATGAATTTTGGGATTTTTTCAGTAGATCTAAATTAAAATAAAAATTCCTTTCATATTATTGGTAAAAAGTAAATAAATACCATTTTGAAAATATGAAAAGAATATTATTTTTCAAATATTATAAAAATTCAACGATGGGACACAATAACTATATCAAAAAAATTTATAATAGAAATATAATTCTTGAATATGTTAAAAATAAAATATGGACATATAATAATATAATATTGACATATGTGAGAAAACAAGTATCTCTTCCTTAAAAACTTATTCTAGTTACTTTAGAAAACAATGATAAGAAAGAGAAATGAAAAAATGTAATCACTATTAATAAAATAACTAGAATAAAATAAATAATATATTGGAGGGTTGTTTTATATAATCTCATCATCAAAAACTTTACTCATAATAAATCATCGAGAAAATAATATTATAACATACGACCCTTACCATTGTGTTATCATTCGAATCATATCCCCAATTAAAGAAATAAATTCAAATGAAAATTTGAATACCTTAAACATAAGGATATTAATTATACAAAATATAAATTATTTAGTATATACACCTATTAAATTAAGATGGTTGTATAACATTCTTCATATCTCATGGGAAAACAAATTATGAAAAAGTGCCTTTATGGAATTAGTAATTTTTTAATTGAAAGTCATTGAAATCATACAAATGATATTATTACATAAATAATTTTATTAAATAATTTTTAATTTAAAAATAAATTATTAGGAATTATATAATCCATTTATATAATAAATTTTTTTTATAACATTAAACATCTCTCAATAAAGAGAAATTTAGATAGAACTCTAATCATATATATGACTTGATTTTTTGGAATTATAACCTCATATATTATAAACTTTTATTTAATTTATTTATATAAAAATTAATATATATTAATTTAATTACTTATATGATCCATTTATATTATTTCTACACTGTTTTATTAAAAAGTCTCTATTAAAGTTGATATTTCAGGTGTTAACTGCTTCGTTTTTTTAAAATCAATTGTTCAAATTTATGTTTCTTGTTAACTGATTGTTTTTAATAGATATAATTAATGTTAATAATGATAGAAGTATCATTTAGTTTTTTTATATACCAATTTCAAGTCTTCCATATTATGTGGTCATGAAAAATGAATTACATCACCCATGTAAAAGTTAAACTGTACATGCACATGGGTGATGTTTCCACTTTTCAATGGATTGAATGAAATAGAGTAAAACTATAATTATCAATATATAATAATTATTAATTAATATATATATATATATATTATCATTAATTATATCTTTTTTATCATCCATGTAAATTAAAATAATAAGTAAAAACAACAACCTCATCGAGGTGGTATTCCATAGGTACGCAAGAGCGTCTTTATTATTTACCAATAGATCAAAAGGAAATAAAGAAGATAATTAATTATAAAATGAATAATAATAATGTCATAATTTTCATATATAATAATTATATGAGTCATTATATTCACACATGAATGATAGGGATTGAAAATGGAATTTATCGATAAATGGATGCGGTTGTCCACACATACTCACAAGCGATACATTTATTTCTAATTTGATGTTTAATAGAGTGTAAATGGTTGTGTCATAAAACAATAACATATACATATTATGCTATAAAAATAATTTTTTTTTGGTTACAAAAATATTATATATTTTTTATGATGAAAAAAATTTATGGCTATGGGTTAAGATTTATATATCATCATGAAAAGACCTCCTTGTGCATACACATTAATCCTTGAAGGATTGGACTTGAGATAATTTCAAAAGACATTATATATATTTAAGGAATCATACAATGATATTTACTAGGTATTTGTTGAGTAATAAGGATCCAATTATTTGAATGAGAGACAGAAGAGGCTCCCAATAATATGCGAGGGGAGGGGCTCTCATTAAATTTCATAAAATATCTATATGATATAAGGTCACATTCATGGGATAGTGTATCCAGATGTATATAAATCTTATTTTATTGAAATATAAGGTTAAAATATTTTTGTTTAAGAATAACTACATATGCTTGGGTGGAAATCCTACCCTTATCTCATAGTTTATCCCCTGGTAAATGCATTTTAACATTGACCATGTTAACAAAAATTTATTATCTTCACTATTAATTATAAAAAACATTTATGTTAAAGTTATCATATTATATAAATCATTCTTCTTAAAAAAATGGAATCCATTTTCCACATTATTATTATATATATAATAATTTAATATTTAATAAACGTGTACCCCGTAACGAAAACCAATTTTAGAATATCGAATATTTAAACATAAAACATATTTTACATACATTCAATTACATTGAAAATAATATTATGGATTTTAAATTATATAATTTTCTATATAATATATAAAATTTCTTAAATTCATTTATCAATATAGATTAATATAATTTATTAATATAAAAACATATTACACGAATAATTTTTTTATCAACCTGTGTTTTTAAATAAAAAATTAGACTTATAAAAAATAATTTATAAATAAGAATAATTGAAAAGTAATTATGAAAATTATAATTAAATTATAATAATTTAATATATAATCAAACTAAAAACCTTAATTTAATTTTACATCTAAATAAATGAGTGTTTTTAAAAAAATTAGTACTTTCTAAAATTTACTGAATAATAATCTATTAAAAAACCCCGTAAGATAATTCTTTCAGAAAGATTTCAAAATTGATATTCATTTAATAAAATAATATTTAAAAAAAAATTTAAATTTTTTTTATTCTCTATGTTTTTAAATTAAATTAATTTTTTTAATAAAACCACATTTTAAAAAATATTATAATATGTTATTGAAAATTAATTAAATATATATTATAAATTAATTAATACATGTTCATTCATTGAAAAAATTATAAATATTTTTAACAATGTTGTTATTATAATTAATACCAACTCATTTAATGGCTATGTTATTACATATTGCTATATTTTAGTTCACATAAACTCAGGGTTTCTTATGAAGTAATATACCAAAAGTAACAATTATTTGATTAAAAATATTTGATAATATATCAATGTATTACTATTGAGTCAATGGAAATTATTTACAGTTAAAATTGATATGAGTAGTGGTTTATGATCATAGATAAATGGTGGTAATTGTTCTTGAGTTTGGTATTAATAATAGGGAGAATTTAATATGTTTAATGGCTCAAGTATCATTTCACAATGACCCTGATGAACTGGTAGTGAACCCATAGTTCAAAGATTTAATTCCATGGGAAAACCATGTTATTAAATGAATCATATATGTTTAATTCTTTATCCTTAATGTTCTTTCAATGTTAACCCCTATAATTATTCACAAAAACATATTTTTTTATGATATAAAATCTTGTGTTATTCATTTAAATATCAAGAACATGTACATAGGAAGGTTTGTGACAAGATTGTTCCTATAACATAGACTATATTCTTCTATCTATTAGTAATGAGGAATTATGTCATTGGGTCTGCAGAAAAATACATTTTCGTTATTATCTAATGAAGCTACTCTCCACTTTTCCATTCAAAAAGATCATCTCATGGTAGAGATGGTAGATCCCGCTATGTTATATGAAACTACCAACATGTTGAATATGTGTGTTTGTTTTGATAATAAAGGCCTTATAAAATTATGAGGTGAGTATGATCATTGAATTATAATCATTTTGTTAAGGTCTAATAGTCCTTTTTTCAACTAAATTTACCCAATTACCATCTAAATATTCTTTCTTTAGGATCACTACAAGTTATAATAATCCATATGTAAATAATTTTTTTAGTAAATCCATATTAGGACTAATCTAGCATTGATATAATTTTATTTCTTCTCTAATAAGTTATTTTAATTATGGATATTAAACCCACTTCATGGAATAATGACCATATTTGAATACACATTGATGTCTATATAACATATAAAGTTTTCTTTAGATATATATCATTACTGAATTGTTTATTCATAATAGTTCAAGTTCATTGTATATAAATTTTTTTGTGGATGTGATTTCATATAACAAAACCTACATTGGACACCCCTATGAGATCATTAAAAGTTGAATAGTCTGGTAATATATGCAACTAGTTTATGTGATGATGTTCTCATTTTACCTGAATATTGACAAATTTGGGCCATAGATTGACTACCATATTGATGTTATGATTGAGATTTAAGAACTCCCAATTTCACGGATATTTTCATAGAAGATATATATCTGATGTAAGTTTCATTCAGGATAGAGAAGTTTCAAATTGATGATTCATCAATCCAATATGTTAATCACATACTACTATTGTTCCCTCTAATAAATGGGGTCTAATAGTCCGAGCTATGATAATATTTTATAATTTTATTAATATGGATAGGAATAAATGGGTGAGTGTGATTCACATCCTATCATTACGGAACATTAATCATTATATTTTAATAATGATTCATTCTTCCTACACCATTTTCTCCAGAGGTATAAATTATTGTGGATTATCTATCGAGAACCTTTTTATCTATTGAATTTCCACCAATATTGATCACCTTTCACAAAACCCTTATGGAAAGTTAATTTATATTTTGTGTAGATAGAGGTATTTTAAGGGATTCCTTCTTGAAAGAAATATGATTCAAAAATTTTATCCATTGTAGGGTTTATTTATCAAAGTTAATATTATATAGAAGTATGTGGTTGATAAAATAAGTTATGATTTACAAAAATTAGTGAGTCTTATCACATTAGGTTTGTAGAGGGGATCTTGCACTCATGAATTTTTAGTTAATAACCCACTATTTATTCATTTTTGATTTACAGAAAAGGGGTGATATGACATTTTTAGGGATGTTAGGATTTTGTGGATGATTATAAAGGGTGGTGCATTGTTTTCCCTCTATAGGATATCCATTTATGAAAGAAATTGATTTTTTTGTGATGCAATTTATGTGACGATGAATATAATTTGGGGAACCATTATTATTTTTATGGAATACATGGACCAAATAATTTATTATATCAATTAATAGTGGAGCCTTTTATGAAGTTGGGGGAATTCAATAGTCTTTCCCTTAGAGTTCTTGTTTTGATGTAGACATTGATAGTTAAATTATTTGATTCACGGTTTTGCAGGAGGGATTCATAAAAAATAAACTATAATGGTTCATGAAATATTAGAGGTGGAACAATGTCATTGTGAACAAATGTCCTTGTATAGGAATGTTTTTCTAATTGATGGTGGATATTCATGAACATGTATTGTCAATATTGTTGGTTAATTTTATGAAGGGGTAAAATGTCTAAACATTAATTAGTAGTGGTGACACCAACTGTTTCTTTTATGTTAGATATTCCCGTAGTTGTAATTTCTTTTTATTTGTATCACATTACTAGATGTTCTAAGGTGACATATCTGAAAGGGTTCTTATTAAATGGTGGGATCATGTTATCCACTTCCCTATATAGAGTGTTTTTTTTCACATAAGGTTCGAATAATAAATCAGGATGGGATTCATGGTAATGGACCAACATAATAGATCATGTCCCTAAAGGTGGTATGACTACTTTACCACTATAGATATTCTAATCGTATGGTCATTCATTGTATGTAGTAGTGGCAGATAATTTTTCTAGAGGATTTTTAAATTACTATAATTTTATTAATGTTATATTGGTGTTTAAAGGTAATAGATCATGGTAATTAGAATAAATAAAACCACCCACATCTATATTTGGTATATTGGCCCAATTCATATATATTAAAGAAATTTTGATTTTTTGTGATGGTTTTTATAATTACAGAATATGGTTATTTGTATAATTAATGAATGAGTGTTTAAACACTACCATGTCTTCTTCAATGGGGGGGGGGGGGTAATACCTATATTATATTAATATAATGAAGAATAGATCTAATAATTTTGTTTAATGATTTTATAAAGACTGGCATGTGTTACTTTCATGACATCATATAAATACATTAGTACCTATGTCTTAATGAAAGGGATGGTGGTGGATCCAGAATTGATCCAAAATTTCATACTCCCCATATTCTCATTTTCATTCACTGTGGGATCATTATGGAGATATTTGTTTTATATTTTAATGTCAACAATTTTTTAAAATTATAACTATCCATAACACTATTTAAATGTGGGGAGTAAAGCACTCCAATGTAGAGTAAACATGAAAATGATCCATTCCAAGGAATATTTTAATGGTTTATGCCATTATTTAACATTTTAAAGAAAGACAATAATGATTGCGATGTGTTAGAATGACTCAAAACAACAGTTCCTATATTTCGGTTAAGAAATTTCCTCATGATAATAATGAACAAAAAAATCATGATTATTGGAATATGATGTTCTCTTTTAAGGTTATTTTTTACTAAAGTCACATAGGACTGGGCCTTGATGATGAACATAGTATTTGTTCAGTTATTTTATCTTCCAAATGATATTTATTTTTGAAACTACATTATTGATTAACTAATTTCGGTTGTCGTTGAAATGATTAAAATTTTTAAAGTTGTGGAGAATCTAAAAACTGGTATTTTCATAGATGAGACGTAGTACAAATTTGTTTTACATATTTTTAGAACCACCATAGAGGGAAAGTAATAAATATACCCTTATATATCACAAAAAGATATTTTTTGAATGTTTTGATAAACTTGGTATGTAGAATCTACCCCTGATTATGTTTTTTATTTCATTTAGAATAATTAATTTTAATACATATTTAATATTTACTATTTAAATAAATACTTAAAAAGTTTTTGTGGATGTGTAGATGTCATCAAAATAGTACAATAAGGGAATTCGGAAACAATAATAGTGTTTTGAAATGTATTTTTACCCCAAGGGGACATGAAAATAATTTGTTATGAAACCCTCATATATCCCAGTGTGTGCATATAAGATAAATAATCAATTAATGTATCATTAATATGTAATGACTAAAATTACCCTGTAAAATTTATATTATGATATATCAATTGGGATGTCTATATTTTCTATTAACACAGACTCGTGATCAAAAGATCAAAGTCAGACCATATCTAGGTGGAATTGATGTAACATTGATGGAATGATTCCTCATCTATTATAACATCACCTATCATATCTTATGGAGATAATGAATAGAACGACGAAAAAACTGATTTATTTTATTGTTGTTCTATATCATGATAATGATATATATTATTTTTTCTAGATATTATTCTCATGAGGCCCCTAAATTTACATTGTTTTATATGATGAACAATATAGCTCAAAACAAACACATTCCCCAATGATTCTCATAGAATATTTTTTCCACTATGAAATTTTTTTGTCGACAATCATCCCTTTCAAGAGAATGTTTTGAGTGACATAACTTTTTTAATTTATTTGTTAATGCCATTTTTTCCAATTATAATTTTTGATTTACTTAAATGGTTGGGTTGGTACTATCTATGAGTGTTCCCACTTTCATTTTCGATTTATTTATTTGATATGGTGTATGCCCTTAAAATTCATCATCGAAAAAAGATCAATTTTTTGATATATGTTATGAAAAAAAGATACTGAAGAGGTAATATCATGTGAATTTGAAAGTGGTAAATGCACATAGGGAGTCCATAGGGTGGATGAAAAATGATAATTCAACTATGTTATGAGGTGATGACTTATGAATGGTGTGATGGGGATGATAATATTTTTGTGAAAGACCACCAATGGCTTGGGATAATGATGGTGGAATAAAAATCATAATATGGAGGGAAATGTTTTGTCCAAAGGGAGAAAATTATGGAAATATAGAATCTAGATGAATAACATTATTACATGGTGCATTGTTCAAAAAACACATATCGTGTATGCACCTAACTATAGTTCTTGGGTTTATAAATGTTATATGAATCCTACGATATGTGGTATGTTTATAAACACCATTAACTATACATGAAATTATTTTTTATTAATATAAGATTAATTTGTCAGAAAATTTTCATTAACATCCTCAAGGAGTGTAATTACAGTACACAACATCCAATAACACAATGACATGATATCCGTTGTAATAATTATCTAGAATAAATCATGTTATACATAGGCTATGTATATATAAGAACCCATTTTGAACCTCTGGGACTATAAATCTCTTGTAACTAATGGAAAAAATGGACCACTCACATGATAATCACATGAATATACCAAATTGGACACATCATGTACCCCAATATTACATGGTACCATGTATCGGGGAAGCACACCAAGTTCATTGTTGGTTATAAATTCAATTAATAGCATGAAAAATTATTCTTTGGTAGGGTTAAAATTCCATATAATGGAAAATAAAATAATCAACATATTCCAATGGTCTTCATTTCATGTACAACTAGGGTACATGTCATATACATTCCATACTATGTTGTTTTTCATATGTCCTTTCAACCACAATGGATTTGTGAACATGAGTGATTTAACTTGAGTGTTTTTTCATATATAATGAGATATTGCAATAATATTCAGAATAACATGTGACCCAAATAGTGTTATATGTATTTTATCTCCATAGAGAGAATGATTAGGATTGGGAGTGATGTTCAAAGTGGACATATAGTTAAGATTACTCATGGAGACATTTTGATGATAGAGTATGATTATCATCCATTCATTAAGGATTTTAGTAATTCCCCACCTATTTATGGTGTGGGTTATCTTGATTTGGAAATTGGATTGTAATCCCTTAGTTTTTTAAAATTTTATTCCATCGCATGACTAATAGAGATTGAAAGTCCTCAATTTATATGGTTTTTGGGTCCCCTATCTATAGTTTTCTATACATCTTCATTTTATGTGCTTCTCTGTATGAGGCAAGGACCATCTGGTAATTATTATTTGGGGTTCATGGGTTTCTATACCCAGATAGTAATTTAAATATCATTTAATTGTTCCTTTACTTATACGAATTCAAGGATGAGGTTTAGGTTCCAATATGGGGTTCAATAATAGTGAAGCGGTAATACTAGGTTGTAAGACATAATACCCTATTAACATACATGTATACATTTTGGATATTGGGTTCCAATTTAGTGTTACTCATTGAAATTATGGTGTTAAAATGTTTAACTTTTTCACATGACTCATTGTACACCCTTTGGTATCCTTTGAGATGATATTATATTTAGGTTATCGAATTCAGACTATGTGGGACTTTTCTTCTATACATATGTCAATGGATGATCATGGGAAATACCCCATAGTTAGTTGGAGTTGATTTTATTTCAAATTCTCTCTATCCCAATGATTGTTTGGTTCATATATGAATTTTCATTACATTAATTCACTTACACTCTAATTTTAGGGTATAATTGGCTTATTTCTTAGTTATTCCTTCATTTAATTTAGGTATCCAAATGATTATTTTTATACTAAAACGTTCCTGAGATATATACATCATTTTGTATTTTCCATAAAAATGGTAAATAATATTAGTGATGGTTAAGGTGGAAGAAAATATGGTGTTTAACAATCCATTATTATATATATATTCTACTTAAATAAATTTAATTTATTCGACAGCTTGTTGTATACACAACCCCATGTCAAAAAAGAAACATTATATATTATGGAACTTATAAACTAGTCAATGGATTTGTGGGTATGAATTGGATTAATCAAATTATAATAGATATATATATATGTGTGTGTTTCCCTTAATTTATATATGATAATCAATTTTTAGTAAATAATTGACGAATTTCTAACAAAATCATTCCTTGATAAAAGGAAATATTTTTATGAATAAATATATTTTTCTATGTGTTATGTGATTTTATATAAAATATATATTGATCTCAGTTAATTTTTTTTTAATTTATAGATAAATTATGAATATCTCATCATACATTGCATATAGAATGGTTAATAATGAATATAAAGTAATTTTATGTAAAATGGATGTTTTCATAAAACTATTTTCTATGTTCACAATGTGTTTTAATCATAATTAATTAAATAATTAAAATATAATTAATTACATTAAAGAAATTTATATAATATATATTCATTAAAAAAATTTAACCTTAAAATAATATTTTTTAAAAGTAAAATATTTAAATTATATTTCATTTTATTCTAAAAAATTATTTTTGCATAAAAATCATTACAATTGAATTATTTAATTTTTTTAATTAATTTCATCCACTTATAGAAATTTAATTTTTTAAACTGGTTACTATATTACTAATAATTATTTAAATATTTTTTTAATGACACCACTGTCATATTTATTAATAATAAATTGAAAAAAACATTAAGAACATTTTATAATGTTTATGGTTTTGATGAGTGTATGGGGTTTTTAAATGGTAAATAAATTATTTAATTTTGTTTAAATATTATTTGTTGAATATTTATTTACCATATATTATTATAAATTCAGATAAGGATTCCTTTTGTGCCACATTCACTATAACATTCCATTATAATTTGTAAATCATTTATGTAAATCCATTTGTGTCTCTCCTCTCACTTATAAAAGGTGACCTCTTATCCCTCTTTATTCATAAAAATTAAGCACTCTAGATCACCAAATACCTAACCAATACCATTCCTAGATTCCTTCACATCGTTCTTTAGATTAATTTCATGACCTAGTACTATCCTATAAAGGTCTAACGTGTAATCAAAAGTCTGTATATCAATAAATAGATAATAAACTTATGCAACTCTTTATTGGGATGTTTCTATAATACATCATCTAAATCTATTTAATGAATCATAAAATTATGTATCTTGCATAGTAAATATATTTTTTATGTTATTATTATTATGGGAGAACCTTTTTCCACCACCTTTTCATCAATTAAAAATTTATATTTTCTGTCATGTGTATGAGTGGACTATTAACTCAATGAAGTGATGTGATTCATATTCCATCAATACCTTACATGTATATTTATAATTATTTATTAATTTCTTATACATTACATTTATGAAATTATTATGTGTACGTATAAACTACCATATTCATAAATGGTGTAATAATTTTTTATATCTACAAATTTTAGGGATTGTATTAAACATGAATATATTGAATATATATGATATTTTCATCAATATAAAAATTATATAGATGAAAAAAACATGATAAATATGGGATGACATTAACTTTCAACTAAAAATATACATGAAAAATAATATTACTACAAAAAATAATAATCATGATAAATTTTTTTTAATTAATGGGTGTCAAAATTTTATAGGTAACCCATTTATGTTATTATAAATTTGATTTTTTTTAATGTGTATAATTAAATAAATTTAAATTTATTATTCTGGTGGTCAGAGAACACAAAATAAAATAAATAATTGAGTTACAGATTTTATGTTACAATCGTAAAATTTAATTGTATTTTTTATGCCAAAATATCAAATGATAAAATATATATAATCAATCTCTAAAAATTTCTTTTATGTTTCTCTCCAATGGTTATTTAAAGTGTTTTTTTCTTTTATTCATCTCAATCAATGTAATCAATAATCCAAAATTATTTTTTAAACGAAAACATAATTTATTTATCTATTTGTTAGGAAATCATTTTCTTCCGTGTACATATTTTATTTATAATGGTCACAGGATTTTATTTCTTATTCCATAATGATTTGTTAAATTTGTTTTACCCATTTTTTACTTTTTCAAAAAAATAATTGAATTTAATCTTCTAATCATTTTATGAATAATGTACTTTTTTCCATATGTATATTTATTATCTTTTTTAACTCATACCTCAGGAATAGATTTTCCCACTGATATGAATTTTCATTAAATTAAATTATTCATTAATTATTTTAAGTTTCTTTTCTAGGAAAATTATTCTCCAAATATTATTTAAATATATATATTTTAAATATTTTATTTTAAATTTAATTAGTATTTCCCTTAAACATGTGAAATTGATATTTTAAGGTATTTAGCCAATGACAACATACATTAATGTTATTTATACCTCACAAAGGATATGATTCAATAATACTACCTTAATTATTTATATTCCGGGTTAATGATTTTAATTATGATATCTTGATAAATCTCATTTCCATTTCAATGGGTTATGATATAATGAAATGATAAATGTTTTCATGATCCTTATAAAATAAATATGAGTGGATTATGATTAATAAATAGGTGGGTAAAATATCTTCTTCTAGTGTATTGGGTAATATTGAATGTTTGTGATATCTAAGGGTATGTGGGGTATTATCTCATTCCAAAAGATAGTACATAGGTTGTTATCTAAATTCCAACATGTAATGAATTTCTTATTAGAAACCATGGAAAAAACTAGTGTGATTATTATTATACTACATTTTATGAAACTCTCTATGTCATGCACTTATTATTATGATTTTATTTCATGACCTTTTAATACTTTCAGATTAATTTCTTATGAACTTCAAAATCCTTATTCCATTATCATTATCTATGAATTTATGGGTAATAATTTTTAATTTTAATATTATATTTTCAAAAATGTAGGCCCATGTTATTATTCAATATGATTATTGACATATATCACCCATGTTATCATTTACTAAGAATCATATATAACCCATTATTGTATTTTCGCTCCCCATCTAATGAAGAATGATTTTATATAAGGTATGACTAGGTGCTGTACTTTGTGAGAATAATGTTGTGGGATATATTAAACATCTCTCACTAAATAATATTATTATTAATATATTCTTCAAATACTTGAATCATTTTAGTTAACAAGTATATATTGTTATGAAATTTATTAAATATTCATATAAAATGATGTTATATTTATATATGTAATGTTTTTTAAACATCATTTCATATCATAATAGGGTCTTGCTACTTTTGGATATTTAAATAATATATCTATTATGAAAATACTAGAAAATTTCTATTTATAGGATAACAACATAATGTTTTGCTTATGTAGAGAATATGTGGATTTGTTAGAAAATAATTCTCTAGCTAGATAATATAAGGTGGATTTGGTTGTGATGAAGATGCACCTATGGGTACAAATCTAACCTAGGAATATTGGTTTCAAAAATGATTATAATCAGTAATAAATGAGTGGTCCAAAAACATCACAATCTAGATACATAGTCCCGGGTGATATGATTTGGTAAATTCAGATTGAAATTATAAACAATTATATGGTATGAGGATATATAATGACTATGTATGACTTAGGATAAACCATAGTTTCCATAAATTTGAAAATAATGTGTCATAATTTAGACATCTTGTAAATCATTTTCATGATTTAATGATTTGTAAATATGATTTTTATTTTTCACACTATTCTTTTTTAATTAGGTAATGGATATAACATTATAGAATAATTTTAATAAGGTATTTGATAGTTAATTTAATGGTCATCCTCCAGAGAAACCAAATGATTTTATATATAAAATACATAGTCTAGTTATTATTATTATGAAACATTATTAGGATATGAATCATAATGGCCTTCCAAATGAGAAAAATAGAACAACATATAATTAATTACATCACAAAAAGCATAAAATAAATTTAGTGGTATTTTTGAAATAATAAATACAATGAAATGGATCTGTGTCATAAAAAATATTTTTTCTATTCTTCAATTTTAGGGGAATCAAAATGTAAATTCTTATGTCTATCATCTGGATGCTGAAACTGATTAATTGTGAAATTTATCAATAATTTGAAGAAATATAATGAAATTGACTCAATGGAGAGTTAGGTGCTTTAATGATTTCTCTCAACTACTACATTATTATTATTATTTTAATAAATATGGAGACATATTACCATGATTTGAAGTAGCAAGTCTATCAAATCGTTTGTACCTATGATGAAATTGTTACATGGCTTGTGAGATACAATTCTAGTATTTTTATTAGACCTAAAAAGGTAAAATATGATAAATAATTTATTCTAGATGTGTGAAAAGAATCCTGGAGGAAATTTTTTTAAGAGTACTAGAAAATCATTTGAGTGTGAAAAGACATGTTATTGGGAAATTAAATATTACAGTGATAAAATGATTTTATCTATTTATCCAAATAGAGGTAAATAATTATTTAATACACCACCCCCAGATCACAAATTTAAATGTAATGAAAATGGGAATTATACCATCATATTTTATAATATGAGGGTTAATGAAAAAGATCAATGTCAACACCATCATATTCCTGAATACGAAGGGAAATATCAAGTGATAACATTTTCTAATGTGGTTTATGAGAATGAAATGGTTAATTGTAAATATATAATATACAATATAATTAATAATGACTTATTTGGTTCATGTTTTATTGTATCTTTTTTATCTAATTAACTAATAAGGGTTCCAAATTACCACCTAAGTGATTATATGATAAATTAGAACTGAAAAATCATTACGGTAAAATAAATGAATATCATGTTAATTATTCTTCTTAAATTGAAGTTTTATGGAATGTACATCAATGAAATATTGTGTTTCCCTCTCAATTTATTATTAATGTGATTTTAATCATGGACTCGATCTAGTTATATAGAGATAATATCAATTTACATGGAAGGTATGTCACATTTCATTTTATGGATGAACCGAGGGTCATTTATTTTTAAAAGGATGAATATGATATTTAAATTGAAATTACATCCATTTTATTTTCCCTAATTTTTATTTATGAGGGGTATTTATCATTGACGGTACGAGATAAGGTTAATAGTGAATATATTAGTTTTTGTTTGTATTTTTATTGATGATATAGGGTCCTTCTTGGCATCCGAAAACCCTAGGATCAAATCTCGACAGGGGAGAAATTTTTGGGTACTATAGTAGCACAGTAGTATCACCCATACTTTAGAAACAATGAAACTATATCATTGGAGTAACTGTTGCAGGAACTATAGAGGCGACAGTACTGTAGTAGTCTAGGTACTGTAGTATTAATATTCATTGATGGGACCTTTGGGCCAAAAATAGGAATCAAAGCCTTGAATTCATGACACATGGCCTTGGGACATCCGGATATGTAATGGGCCTACCACTACCCAGTCAATAGATGAATTTCCATTAACTATTAAAAATGAGGCTTTGAACCCAACCATTAAAAACATATGGTGTTCTAAAAGGTTGCACTCAAATTTCCCAGAACATTGAAGTATAAATTTCAAAAATAACATATACATGGTGATACACTTATTTTAATGTTTCTATATAAGATGAAGCTATTTATTTTGTAGAAATTGAAGGAGAGAATTTGAGATAATTGTGATAAATTGTTCATTCAGATGTGTGTGTAACCAATGAATAAACCTATTCTTTTTTTAAAATATGTACAGATCATTGTTACTCTAAAATAATTATTATGAACCTTACTATATAAAAATCAATAATAAGTATCTTCTACCCTATATTTTTTATTTCATTGATTAATTGTTTTGTAATTAATATTTATCAAAGATTTAACTCTATTATAGATTCTATTAGTTGAGGGATATAATTTAATTCACACCTGAGTTGGCCTTGGATGCGATGTATAAAATTATGAATTTATAGTGATTCCATTTGGACAAACTAATTCCCCTGCCAACATATAGTATTTAATTAATAGATTCTATAGAAATTAACTATATTAATTTTTAGTAGTATATATATAATATATTCTTATATACTCTATGATAAAATAGGATCTTGAATATCACTATATAATTGTGTTGATGACCATGTGGATGGAAAAACTATAATCAAAATATACCAAGGGTGAATTTTTTTAACAAAAATTATCATTCATCGAGCATGTGATCGCCAAATAAGTTATGTTAATAGATCTTTCTATGAAGGAATTCATTGAAAAAATTCGAAGATAATATATCAAATTTTGGATCTATAGCATTCAAATGGTGGTTGGATATTATTGATTCTATGTGAAAAAATTCTCACGGATGTCTATTCTACTCACTATGTTCACAAATAATGTTGGCATGTTTTTAAGATTGATGAATATGAAGGAAATTTAAAAAATCACATTTGAATGCTGGTTAATATACTTTTATTCATAGTAACAGATATTTTACAATGTTTTTACATATTTAGTGATTCATTGATGAAGGAAATGCGATTTTTTCTTTTGTAGAATAAAATGGTCATAATTTATTCTTCACATTAATTACTGTATCATGAACATTATTAACCAATAAATTACTTAGTGATGGAGTGGTAACTATTAATCTTTTTATATGTTAAATGTATCATTATAAAATAAATATTTGACATGTATACTAATAATTAAATTTTAATGAATTTTTATCACCTAGATAGATTTTAATATGTGCCAGGGAAATGGTTGGAGTTAGTTAAATATTATAATTCCATAGTAAATTTACATAATAATAAATCAAATATATTTATTAACATTATGTGTTGAAATGATCATTATATATTATCTATATCGAGGATCACAAAAGATCCAATATTTATGGAATTTCAATGCATGGACCTTGAAATATTGAATGAATGATAGAAATCTTATAATTCCCAAAAAGTGGAAAACCATCTATCTATGGGAAGATTAATGTGATGATGAATTTATAAATACGGAGATAAAATAATCTTAGAAATGTTCAAGTGTTCAATAATAATTGTAATGGGATGATTATGTTATTGAATATAGTAAATGCGCCAGTTATTTGAATTTTTATGAATGATATATTGATTAATTCTCATATATCATCATTCTCTATTCATCCTTGTTTTATAAATATGTATATATATTCCCTTTGTATAAATTATTGTTGTATAACATGAAGATAGATATTTTGGACTATGTATTATAGTGAATGGTGTGCTGAAAAGTGAAGTCCTAATGGAATAATTATAAGGGGATTTTAAAAACATTATCCATACTAGTTTGGAAAGAATCATGTTTCACTATGGATTTGATTTCAAGACTCTACATCATATATATGGTCACAATTCATGTTTATTTTTAGTCAATAGCCTTATAAAATATAGATATTTAATAGTTTTCATAGAAGATTTAACACTTTACCATGTTTCCTAGATATATATTAAGTAAGTGGTAATGTCACAAGGACTGCCACATTCTATAGTATCCGAATGAGGAATGAGGTTTACCTTTATTTTGTAATGTTTTCATTAGAAAAATACATACATGGATTCTGGTTTCAGATCTAACTATCATCCTAAATTAGATAATAACAATTTGATAAATATTTAAACCATAGAGAATATACTATGGCCATTTTCTAAAGATATAAATGATGTGTAGAATAAAAAACTTCTTATTTTTTATTTATATTATTATAATGGAATAAACCAAATCATTCCAATGGATCATATGAATCCATTTATAAGAAAAAGTACATAACACTATCAATATTGGATGATATTGTAGAATGAAAACTATTGGTACATGTATTATAAAATGAATTGGAAAAGAAGGCAAAAGATATTATAATCAAAATCTAGGAATATCTAAGTAGAAATAATATTTATATTGATACATTTATGAAATATTTATATTATTTAGAGGGTGAGAAGGTATTCCAATAAATTTATCAATGCAATTAGTTTTTTGAGATTTGGGAAGGAGGAAAATTTTGGATATAAGACTATTTTCCCATTCAATATTCATGATTCAGTATAGATGGTATATTATCAATTAAAAAATACCTTAAAACACTCTTAGAAACATGATGAAACACTACGTGGTTTTATATGTGTTTCCTTGGAAATAAACATGAGGTATTTGATAAATTACATTACATGCAACCTCATGTCCACAAGAATCATGATTCAATAATACATTATAACCTAGTTATTGAATTTTTTGGGTATGAGATGTCATGAACATGACCAAGTACCCCAGTAACCCAATAACTGATCTAGTCCTAACATATCCCGAAGGGAATTCCTGATCCCCATGTGTTAGATAACTTGCACTCGACATCATACAACAAGAAAGTGGGAAACAAATTCCTCAAGACATAGCATTATCAAGAGAAGAAAGTCAATATGCATACAAAATAAAATCCACATGGAGTAATGTTCCAGATGTCAATAATGGATTAATTACATAATTAATACATCCCATGTACCCAAATAGGGAATAAAAACCCCAAGTACCAATGAAAATATGTAATATCCTAGAATTTCTATATAATTGTTTTTGAAAATTATATGGGAGTGTTTTGAGACCAGACATGGAACATAGTTCCTAGAAGAATTTTTTGATCTATTTGTATGTTTATTAAAAAAAAGTGTCCATGTGTAGTTTATGTAACATCTTAATGGGTTCCATGATAAAAAACCTATGGGAACTGTTGATATCAGAACAACATGTCTACCCTAGGAGTGACCTAACATCAGTCGTCACGGGTCAGCTGAAAAAGATTGTTTATGGGCATTTTAATAAAGAAATAAGATATACTTAAAAAGTTATTTTATTTTATTTCATCAACCTTATGATGTTTCTCAGCTACACTATGATGCTGTGACTCAGCAATGCTATAATGCATCATCGTGGAAATGTTGAAATGAGTTGAGTTGTATCCAACATTAATCACAGTCATGGACTGACATTAAAATTCATAATGCTGGAGAATTTCTCCTTGGAGCCATGATGTTTCTCTGAGGAAAGGATAAGAAAGCTCTCCAGCTAGTGATGACCAATGACGAATGCTGAAGATTGATGGATCATGGACGCTTATGGAAGAATCACCTTTAATGAATAATTATATACTCTGAATGATCTCCTTTCTAGGTATGGGGTTTATTCAATTACGTTTTTCCACGTTCATTGAATAAATGATGAATTTGAATCAACCCACAAACAAGTTGACATGTTGATTGATTTTTATTGCATAATGGTTTCTTTGGCATTATTTTTTTGGATTATCATTATTATTTGAATTATTATGTATCTGAATTAGATTATAATTTTTCTTAATCCTTATAATGTAATGGATCATATCCATAAAAAACAATGACTAAGGTATATATCATGGGATGCTACTTTTTCTTTTTCTCACTTCATATTCTACTTGTTTTTCGTGTTGTTTGTGGGAATATGAACTGATGATTGTTGCAAAAATGTTTCATTATAAAATTGTCTGGAATAAATGATATAGCCTCTGGATGACCTAGTGGAGGTTCTACAATGATATGGATGGATAGACCGAAGAGAAATGGGATATTCCATCACTCGAGTGTTTACAGCTATAATGGGTTGCAATATGAAATCAATCCCAGGGTGATGAAAAATGTGACATGAGGGTCATAGGTGCTCTTCTATTTCAAAAAATGGAACACAATTGTGTGATAGGTGACCCGCAGAAGTAGAGTCGCTGGTGGTGGCATGCAGCTGTGTGGACTCCAGGCAGCTGGAAGTTGATGGTTCATTAAAAGTAGTGTAGGGGCCTGCAAAAGCCTACCCACAAGAATTGATGGAAGTTGGGGCTAGGTGGGTTATGTTAGTGAAGACCGACAATGCAGTAGGGATCCACATTGAACTAGAATGTACGTGTTCCCACAAAATGTGTGTGGTAGAAGCGACAAGTGTGACAGTTGGCCACGTAGAGCTCGAGTTGATGAGGAATCTACTGCATCTTTATAGACTGAACCAGGATATATCCCAGTAGGTCATGTTGAAGCTTGTAGCATACTGATCTAGCAATGGGTCAGGTCGGTCCTGGCTCTTCAGGTCACGTCAGACCAGACCCAGACCCCGCCGACCCCATTTTACCTAAATGAAAATAACACTCAAAATGTGTTCCCATTTGTCAAAATTTTTGTGTCATTCGGTCCCCAGCGACAAGGTAGTCTTTTTGAGATACTCTTTGATATTTTTCATGGAGGTTGGTGTATGGAATATTGGCTCGAGGAGTAGGATATCCCCTTGAGAGCATGCTATGTAGGAAATTTTGTGACTGTATTTGACCTATACAAAGTGTGTCTCCAACGAAGTGTGTCTCTTTTGACCATATACTGTGTATCTCTTACGGAGTGTGTCTCCTATACCCATAATGAGTGTGTATCTTATGGAGTGTGTCTCATGGGCCTACACAGAGTGTATGTCCTGCGCCTACATGGAATGTGTCTCCTTCACCGATGCAGAGTGTGTCTCCCATAATGACCCAGAGTGTGTCTCCTTGGATTTGGATGTGCCTTGAAATTATTACTATATGTATTCTATTGAGTCTTACTCTAGTGACTCTCATGATTTTACTTGTTAGAATCTATACATCTTGAACCTGTTTGGTAGTCTAAATTTTGTCTTTATTTGTGGTTTGAGCTCCCAACTATGTTATATTTTACTCACCCTTGCATGGGCTTCCCTCGTAGCTATCATGTCTTGTGTAAACGAGTACTAGTTTTGATGGAGTCCTTGGTGGGACAGATATAGGGGTTCTTCATGGAGACAGAAAAAATATTTTATTCTTTAGTGACATTCATAAATTTTTCTATACCTACGCTTCAGGTACAATTTTCGAAACATGAGACCCTAGATATTGTAATTCAATTTATTTTGGGATCATAATCTAACCCATTTACATTTCGTTATGTACTACCACTCATAGTGGTTGTCTTAGTGGGTTTCTTATTTCTTACTCAGTATTTTTAGTTTCACTACATTTCTTGGGGATGTGTGCATGTGTGATGGATTATAAGAAAATTCCCCCCTTTTGTGGGAAACTCCTATTCATCGATATTCACCAGCCCTTTTCCTATGGGAGGAAGGCTTTTGGTAGTCAGGGAAAAAACCCTAGAGGACGGGCCGTGATAGAGTGGTATCATAGGGTGTGTATTATTACATTTGTTTTGGGTAAATAGTGTTATATATATCATGTTCATCTTTTAGGATAAGAAACCCAGTATTGGTGTGGACACTGATGAATTCATACACATGGACCTTGAATTTTAATTTCTAAATTGGTAATAAAAACACTAATTTCATGGACAATTATGGGTTCATGCATAATATAGGAATTGGATGTGTTTTCATGGCCTTCTTGAGTCAGTGTCAACTCACCAGGTATACTCTATTGATTGTGGTACATCTTGTTCTCTGTCAGGAAACATTCACAGAGGCATCTATGAAGGATTTCATGGTGTGAACCCAAATATGGTCCACAGAGAGAAGAGGAATTGGAGAATATATCATTTCCAGAGATATCACATACAGGTGGTGTACCGGGATACCAACACCCTGGGTGTAGTAGTTTATACTAGCATTATTAGTAAAGGATGCAAGCCAGATCAATGATTTTAATGAGTTCCAAAGACCAAGACCTCTCATGTTCTAAGGTGATATGGATCCTAAGGTACATGAAAACTTATTAGAGGTAGTGACATGAGTTTTCCCCCTTGTGGGGATGCCTCATGACCAGGTGGAGGCTCTAGCCGTGATTCTTAAACAGGGATTAGCAGGGATATGGTATCGAATGATGATCCATATGCATGAGGAGGATAACCTCTCTTGAAAATACATTCAGTATAACTTCAAGTCTGAGTTCATTCCAGAGATGTTAAAATTTTGCATATATAGATGCTCTGACATCTGCAGTAGGCCATCCATAATGTTGTAGAGTACTCAGTAAGATTCATGGATCATTCTCGCTACTCTACATACATTTTGAGGGACCCGTTCTCCAGGCTATGTAAAATTGACCAGGTAATTGATTGTGAGATTACGACATCGATGATATCGCGTAGCATCGCTACACATGTGGTGGAACTAGAGAGAGATCTAATGGTATAGAGCTTTGTTGTGGGGTAGGAACCAGCGGTGGAAGATAACATCAGGGTCCAGGTAGCTGTGAATTCAGCAGTTTCTATCCTACAAGAGAATCAGTGTTCCAAGGGGACCATACAGTCTAGAGGGTGAACCGAAGACATGGGATCTACATTGGGGGGGATCCCAGGGAAGAACATGTAAGCCAATAGAGACGTTGTGCAACTCGTTCGGTAGTTGGGGACATATGGTTAGAGGATGCCTGACCAGCTATACAACCAACCAAGAGATAGTGGATAGAATACCAAGGCAATGAAAGAGGAAGAAACCATGTGGTCTTCTAGGTAGTAAACATAGTATTGAATTGGGATGAGCGGTGTGATGTGGACTGTAGTTTGAGGCACTATAACAACCTCCCCTAGGTGGTCTAATAGGTGCTTAGGGAGATGGTGTATATGGGTGAGGCATTCTATATGAAATGTAGATTTATGATCCCAAGACTCCCACAATTATTAAAGGCTTGATCTATATATTTTTCACGCATGATGTAGTTTCTATAGACATGGTTACAAGTCATTTATTCTCACCATGAACATTTTTGGAGAAAAATATATTATAGTGGAACCGTTAAATTCATACTTATGCATAGAGACTCTTATGGGAGGATATTCAACAATAATACAATGTTTCCAACAATGTTCCCTTACTCTTCAAGGAGATAGATTCAGTTGTGATCTCTTGGTGCTAGTGTCGAGGACTTATGACTTCATTCTGGGTAAGGACTAGTTATCCATAATTCATGCTCAGATAAACTATTTTAAGTGAATAGATTGGTGTGTCTGTGGATATGGGACGATGTTTTCCATTCTCTAGAAAATGAAAACACAAGATGCGTAGGGTGATAATGATCACACATTATTTGGCTTGAATGTCCCTTGGTGTAGGGGACGAGACGAGTCCTTATATTCATGTAGTGGTGTATCATTAAGAAGAAATTTTTATAGAGGATGTTCAAAAAGAATACCTTCTTATATGGAGGTATATTTATACATTGATAGGTACCCTGAGACAACACTAATACCGACACTGGAATATCGGATGGATCTCGTAGTGCTTCATGAATTGAGGGTATAGTTGGTTGATTTTCAGAAGAAGAGCATCATGAGACCTAGTGTTTCACCATTAAATACATTAGTTTTGTCTCCCAAGATGGAAAAATGAATCTGGATGTTGGGTATGGACTTATGGCTCTTGAATCTGGTGACCGTAAAGAATAAATAACCACTATAGAGGATTGATGACCTCTTTGATCATCTAAAGAAAGCGAGACTATTCTTGAAGATTGACCACATATTATGCTATCATCGACTTCAGGTGCGGGATGAGGACATTCTAAAGATGTCCATAAAATGTCACTACATCCACTATGTGTACATAGTGATGCAATTTTCCATGATGAATTTCCAACCACTGTTCATGTGACTTGTGAAAAAAATCTCTTAGCCTTACCTAGTCTCCATTGTATTGGTCTTTTATGATGACATCCTAGTGTACTCAGTGTCAGAGTAGGAGCATGTGATACACTTAAGGATGGTCATGGACTAGCTCTGAGAGCCCCATTAATACATGATGATCTCAATGTGTTAGTTATAGATACAAGAGGTCCACTTTATGGGACACATAATTTCAGAGGATGGAGTTGTAGTAGATCTAGTAAAGATTGAGGTGGTTCTTTCTTGGGAGCCACCCAATAACATCATCGAGGTGTACAGTTTTCTTGCGTTGTATGGGAAGTATCAGAGGATTGAGCCTAACCTTTATAGACTAGTTTCATACATGAAATCTTTGAAATTAAAGGTGTAACTATTCATATGGATTGAGATGTTCTATGAGAGATTTTAGATGTGGAGATAGATTTTGATGAGTTATCCCATCAAGAAATTTCTAGAGGAGGGTGTCTAGTATGGGGTGTTCAGAGATGCATCAGTAACATTGAAAGGTTTTTTCATGAGGCATGGGTAAGTGATGACTGCATATGTTTCATATAAATTGAGACTAAATGAAAAGAACTATGTGGACCATGATCTTTAATTGGATGAAGTATTATTTTCATTGAAGATGTAGTGCCACTACTATATGGGTGAGAGATTTATCATCTAATACAACAAAAAAAGTCCCATGTGTGTCTTTTTTCATAAGGATATGAACATGAGACAACATAATTTTATAGATTTCCTCCTGGAATAGAAATTCAAAGTAGTCTATAAATCTTGTTAGGGGATCATGTGGAATGATGCTCTCAGTTGGATATCAAGTTCACAGATAGTAAATGAGGCATTAAAATAGTTATCCCCCATTTAGATATCATTTAAGAATGGAGATGGTCCATCTTATCTCCAATAGAAGGAGGAACCCCTCCACTCTTAAACTTGTGTGAGAGGCACAACTAAAATATATTGGATGCGAGACTAAACTTTCTCTGATGTCCATATGGCTTTACTCTAAAGGATATTCGAAAGGTGGGGAGAACATAATCCTTTACAGAAGATGCATTTTTGTACCAAAGACATTATTGGAGGAGGTGTTGAGGGAGTTCCATACATCCCCATTTGATGTTCATACAGTTGTGGAAAATAGGTACTAGGACCTCCAATGACAGTTTGGGTGGCAGGGGATGAAGTAGGTAGTGGAATAGCTCATCTATTGGGGCCTCACTTGTCAGTATGTGAATGTCAAACACCATGTTCTAGAAGGTTTGACTCAACCCATTGATGTTCCAATGTAAATGTGGGATGGAATGTCAATGGATTTCATGATGGGTCTACAACATATTTCCAATGGGCATGATGACATCTGCGTGATCGTTCACCGATTCTCCAAGTCAGACCACTTCGTAGTTATTTGGTAATAGTGTTCAGTAGAGAGCATGAGAAACCGTTATATAAAGGAGATTGTTTGACTTCATAGGGTCTCATCGATGATATTATTATATATCAATTCTAATTTAACATACCGGTTTTGAAATGTATTGTAGGAGGTATTTTGGATACATCTATGAATGAGCACAACTTTCCACCCACAGATAGACAGTCAGATAGAGCATATTATACAGGGCCTAAAAAACATGCTACATGCTTGGATCATTTATTTTGGACACTTTCGTAGTGGGGGGGGGGGTGATAACCAACCCATGGTGTGGCTCCATTACAAAAATGGATACCACTCCACCATTTATTTGACACTGTTTGATGCATAGTAAAAGAGAACCTGTTGGTCACCACATTGTTGGACTGACCCCGAAGAGTCATCAGTCAGGGTCCTAGAGATCGTGTAGGAAACAAAAGAGAAGTTACATGACATTTAAAAGTCGATAAAGACTAAAAAAGAATTCATAAGTCATATAATGATAGGTGACAGAGACCCTTGCAGTTTGATGAGGGAGACTATGTGTTCCTTTGGGTCTCTTCTCAACATGGGATACAAAGATTTGGTCAGGGCGACAAGTAATATCTGAGGTTCTTTTAACATTTTACGATACTGTGTAGAGTGGATGAGGTGGTTTACCATTTGTATCTTCCTCCATAGATAGGGTGGGTGCATTCCATTTTTCACGTATCATTTTTGAGGAAAATACATACGTGACCCTTCAAACATCATTGACTAGGGAGAGCTAGATATTGAATATGGGACATATTTTGTTGGGTTCCCATTTGAGATCACGGATAAAAAGAAGATCACCCTATGTTGGCAATATATTCCCCTAATGCGTGTTTGGTTGCATAACGGAGGGCACCAAGAAAGAAAATGGTAGTGGGAAGCTCAGATTCGTGCATAGAAGCCCCATTTGTTTGTTTAGCCCAAGATTTGGAGTTTCAGGTTGAAAATCCCAAAGGGGGGGGGGTGGAAGAATGTAATGTCATGTATTTTCCGTATAATTTTTTTATAAAATTTAGGGGATTATTTTGAGACTAGGAAATGAGATAGAACATGATTTTGTGGCTCGGTGTGTACAGAATAATTGTTCTAACTATTTATGATCATAAAAAATAGTGTTTTTTTGCGGTTTTACTAACTTCTAAACTAGTGCCCAGATCTGGAATTTTCTGTCATTGTTGAGATCAAACCATTGATTTTACCCTAGGTAAGGGCTAACATCAGCCAGTGTGGGTTAGCTGCGAAAGTTTTTTATAGTAATTTTAAGAGGAAAATAAGGTAAGCCTTAAAATTTATTTTATTTGTTCAACAATATGCAGGGACTTAGGTGTATTTCAATGTGGTGACTCATAAACACTGCAATTTAGCTTCATGAAAATGCTGAAACATGTTTAAAACACTAAAGAGTGTTAATTGTTTTCCCATATTAGAAATATGCATGGGCCAATGTTATAATTTATAATTTTTTTGAATTCCTCCATGGAACACTAAAGAATCCCCCAGGAAAGGAGAAAATAGCTCCCCTGCCAGTGACGACAAATGTCGAGGAAAGACAATGTGAGGAAGTTTGTGGATGATTCACATTAAATGATGAATTCTCTCCTCTCACTAATCCTCTTTCCAAGTACATGGTTTATTTCAATTCTTTATTTTCTTGTTCTTAGAATTAACGATGAATGTAGATCATACCACATATAGGTTGACCCACAGATCGGTCAATCTTTTCTGATGGTTTCTTTTGTCGGAATTGTTCTGAGGATGATAAATCTTATTCATATTGTTTTTTTATCTAAATTCAATTATCATTTTTATTGATCCCTCTAACAGAAAGGATCTTGGCCTGAACGAACAACGACTGAGGTCCATTCCTTGGGTAGTTACTTGTGTGTCATCCCCTTCTTATTCTATGTGTTCATCATATTTTTTGTTGGAAGATTAAAAAATGATCATTGTGAAATAGTTTTCTTATGTAATGATCATGAGTCAATGATCCCCCTCATGATGAATTCGTGAAGTTGCGAAAATGATGAAAAAGATGAATTGAAATGACATAAGAGATACCATCACTCGATCATTTACTGGTGGAATGGGTCCCAACATGGATTTGAGCCCATGGTGATGAATAATTTCACACAAGGGTCGCAATAATGCTTCCATTTGAGAAAACAAAACATTGGGGTGCGACATGTGGCTCATAGAAGTAGAGATTTCAGAGTTACTCTGTGGTGGCACGCCCACCCAGCAGCAGGCAGCGACTAGCTCGACATCCATCGGTGGAGGGGGCCTCAATAGCACAGCCATGGGAGGTGATAGAGGCCACATCCAGGATAGGATGTGGGACTTTGGAATGGTGCCATGTCAAATAGGATGGCATGCTGTCCGGCAGACCCCATGCGACAGATGCAGGGGGTTCGATGATTGGCCATATATATTTATAGGGGATGCAGCAGCCACCGAATCTAGGCAGACTAAACCGACTCATGTGGGACATAGTGTGTCTGGTCAGACTCGGTGGGTCGGGTCAGGCATGACCCAAATCAGTCAGGTCAGGTTAGTCTAGTTGGGTTGGCCCAGACCCATATCCCACATTCCCCTTTTTATTTAAATGCTCATAACATTCAAAATGTCTTTCTCTTTGATGAGATGTTGGTGGAATTTAGACCCTCATGATGAGGTATCCCTTTTGAGATACTCTACATAATTTTTCATAGAGGATGGTGTTAAACCGATTTTCTTGAGGATTAGGTTCTCTCAGAATGGGACTACAATGGATGGAATATTATGACTGTGTCCTATATAGAGTGTGTCTGTAATGGATTATGTTTCATGCTACCATACAGAGTGTGTCTCCTACAGACTGTGTCTTCATTGTAGTGTGTCTCCTACTCCCATACGGATGTGTTTCTTCTACACCCATAAAAGTTTTTTCTTCTACAGAGTGTGTCTATTATGCCTACATAGAGTTTATCTCTTATACCTATGTGTATTTTGTCTCCTTCACTTATGCAGAGTCTGTCTTCTATGAATAATCAGAGTGTGTCTCCATGGATTTAAATATGCCTCGATTTATAAGTATATGTATCCCTATGTTATATTACTCTAGTGAATCCCTTTATTGAACTTCATAGGGGATACACATTGTGTACCTATTTAGTATTCAGTATTGTGTCTTACATTGTAGTTTAACTTTGAATTTTGGGGTCCCTACTGAGTATTATTTTACAGAAACCGACACGGTCTTTTCCCACTGGTGTCCTGTATTGGTCTAATGATAGGTAGCTTTGATAGAGTCCTTTTTGGGCTGATGATAGGGGTGGTTCAGTTTGACCTGTCAAACATTGTATGATTCAACGAAATATAGAAATCTTACTATACCTACTCTTCGTATAGGTTATTCTTTGGATGAGGCCGAAGATAATTTATATTTCATTTGTAGTTGGGTTTTTATTGTAGTCATTTGTATTTTTTGTTTTATTGTTACTCTCATTTGTTTTCGTAGTGGGTTTCATATTTATTTACTTGATGTTTCTAGATTCATTACTTTTCATCTGGATGGGTGCATGTGCTCATGTTTATTGTAAAATGCCTCTTTTTGTGGGAAAATCGTACATTGTTCTAGTTGCTAGCCCCTGTCCTATTGTAGGATTGCTTGGGGAAATTAAGGCATGGGCCTCAGAGGTGGGTTCATGACAAAAAACTCATCAATACCAAGGTTTAATAGCTGGATCAACCTCCAAGATATCTTTTCCCCTTTCTCAAACCTAGAAGAAGAATATTAAAAAACGCAAAATCCATTTGTATGATGTTGCAAAAGAATCCTATTAGGGTGTCACTTCTAATTCTATAACAAATCCCAATTATAGATTTACTAAATAAATGATTTCAAATTTAAAATAAATTTTTTAATTTTAATTCATATTTAAACAAATCATTCTATATAGAAAAAAATATGAAAAATACTTTATAAAAATGCGTACAAGTGATGGAATATTTTTAAAATAATGGATAAATTAAATAAATTTACATTACATAGTTTAAAATAATTCAAAAGGAATGTATTTTAGATTAACATTGTTGTAATACATTTATATCTCTAATATAAAGTAAATGTGTGACATAGTCATCTGCCAAATAGGTATGAACAATCCATAATATTGGAATGTGAACCCTCTATGTGATCACAACAATGTATGTATAGACACATCCCACTAGAACAAGAAAAATGTGACTTCTCTCAATCCCATCAGGGATTTGAACTGCTTCATTTATTTTTTAGAATGTTGTATAATTATAAAGTTTTTCAAGATAACTCACAAACTACATAAGGATTTCATATTCTCTTAAAAAATAAATGGTTTGAAATTTATTTTATGACTTATTAAAATATAATTAAATCTAACACCCCATTTAATATTCCAATTTTCAATTTAAACCCAAAAATTGTTTTTAATAAAGAAATTCTTTTTAATAATTATTAAACTAATGGTTTTTTATAAATAAACATCATTAATTTTGAAACAAATTGAAATCATTTAAAAAAAATTCCCCAATTTCCAATTCACTATTAGAATTAAATTCATAAATTTAATAAAAATATTTTCCATCAATTTTATAATATATGTTACAAAATTTAAATCAACCAATTTCCATAAACACATTATAATTCAATGGAATTTGAGGATATCTTCATTTTAATGAAAAGGCCATTAAAAATATCCCATTTCACTATAATTGGGTTTTATTAAATTTATTGAAATAAATTTTAATAAATTTAATTTTAATGAACAATTGAAAAAAATCATGAAATTCAAGGTTAATCAATTTGAAAAAATGGTGTGGAACCACATACATTTTTCTTAAAATTCACACACGCACAAAAACCCACAAAACAAGAACTAGGGTGTAGAATAACTAAATAATCCTCCTAAAAATGAGATCCATCATCAAGGAGTGAACAGATCCATTTTATTGGGATTATAAATTAAATTCCTAAATGATGAGGAAGATAAAAAAGGAATAATGTGGGAGAAAACATAGCTATGAATCACACCAGCAATGCATCAATGATCAAATGTCGAATGAATAGACCTAGAAGCATTGGAGGACTCTAATATTTCATATGGATGGATTTAGGTCAATAGAAAATAAATTGGAGTGAATTAGGAATGAGGATCTCGGTCAAAATGACAATATAAAAATTGCACTCATGGGATAACATGACGTGTAACTCCTTTAAATATTATGAAATACATAATTTTCATATCTGTCAAAAAAATTGTGTCTCTTAGAATTAAAAATTGGTCTATAATTAACTGATATTGTTTAATGAATCATCACATCATGTAAAATTTTACATTGTGAAAATTTCAGGGCAGCACCCAACAACCATTACATGTCGTTTAGCATTGTCATAGAGCATGTAACCCTCCTACCAACTGTAGAAACAGATGGATAAAGCTAAGAGTCCAAAAAATACATGACTTCAACATTATAGGTAACCCACCAAGTCATTATCAACCCTAAATAGTAAATTAAAGGTAAAAAACGATGAAGAGTTTAATGATGTACTTTTCATATCAGTAATGAGATGTTACTACCTACCCACCATAAAAAGCTTTTCTCCCCAAAAATCCATTGACTAGGAATCCATGGAAAAAGGTTGATTAAATTTCTATCTCATTAGATTCTTGAGTCCCAACATCTCATGATTTTCATAGCCAAAAATTCATAGCACATTAACTAATGATATTATCCATGCATGAAATACCTTGGCCTCTAAATCACCCATCATGACTCGACGGTCAATCAAAGATAAAACATGTTCAATATCAAGATAACTCTAGCTCAAAACATGATATGTATTGGAGAGATAATTTATTATCAATTATATAGTGAACATTTTATGTATCAATTTCATCCACAGTGGAAGTGATAAATTGTATGAAACTTTCCCCACCTACTCAACAACCCTTAATAGTCCCAAAAAAACAAGGAGCAAGCTTCCATAGTCTCCCCAAACGTCAATGACCTAGCTTGGGTTAAACTTCCCACAATACCTTGTCACCAACTGAGAAAAAAATGTATATGGTGATGAACATCATAATACTTATATCATCTCTAGACCATTAACATTCTCTGATGAATTAAGTGAATCATTTTTGTTGTCTCATGTACCAATCATCGTCAAACCAATAAATATTCACCAATATCTACCAAAACTATAGAGATTTACATGGTTTGTCATACAAGGACTCAAAATGATATATTATGATTTCATACTGGTTGAAATTCTTATTATATAACTCATGTAGTCCCAAATGAGCATCCCAATCCCAACTAATGTCAAGAACACAACTGGAGAGCATATCTTTGGGAATATATTGAGGTATTTCAGTATCGACATCTTACTATGAATGGTATGTCATTCTAAAATAAACCTAAGATCATAGTGCCTATTGAAGGCATATAAAAATAACGTGGTCCAAAGATACCTATCACAAGAAATAATATATTTAACTACATGAAAATAGTTAATATCCTACATGTGTTGATTTAAAAACTCATCAACATTAGTTTTATCATGAATGCGTATGAAGTGAGCCGACATGATCATCCTATCGATCACTACCCATATTAAATTATTAATTTTCTGGGTAAAATTTAATTCAACTGAAATTTCTATATACATATCATCCCACTTCCAATTACGGTCTATAATTGGATGAAGTAAACATGAAAATTTATGATGCTTCGACATAATCTATTTGCACCTATAACAACAGGAAACAATCTCAGTAATGCCACGTATCTTACCTAGAGATCATAACTGCCATTGCATGTCATATAACATCATAATGGTTCAGGGGTGCTCATCCATCTAAAAATTATGATAAACCCCCATCATAGAATTCCATTCTGTTAAAGGTACAAATGAGATATTCGGATAACATAGAATGCTATCTTTCGAGAACGAACACTAGGAAACTACCACCCCACCATAAAAACTGTCTGTAATGCCACATAATTCATCATCATGATATTGATCGTGAATTATAATCTCTAAAAGAGTGGATTTTTACTACATTCTGGCTAATGAACCCTCATCCCATTATTTTTAGACTCTAACGTGAACCTGTGAATATAAAACGATCATATTACACTCTTCCAAAGATTCTTCCTCATCATGGGTTGAAATATTCCTACTCAATGAATTTTCAGAAACATTCCCTTTCAATTCGGTATAGGATAAATCATTATAAAACAATTATAGGTACTCAAACCAATGCCTCTGATGAAGGTACACATATTTTTTTATATAAAATCTAATTCAATCTATTTTGGTTTGAATGCATAGTAATCATTTCTCTATAAAGCTAATGTCGAAAACTCTTAAGTCCATAAATCACACATCATGTTCAAGGTCATGGGTAGGATAATTTTAATCATGTTTCCGAATAGAATGAGATTCATATGAAATGACATGATTACCTTGCATAAAAATATATCCCAATCGTAAACCTCATGTATCAAAAAAGACCATGTATCCCTTCTCGGTCTGTTAAAGATTTAAAACCAGTGCATTAGTCATAAGATATATCAACTCAGTGAAATAACGATGACACATGTAATTGCAAGTAAAAGTCACTCCCTACCGAGTTAGAGTAGTCATTAGAGAATCCATCATCGATAATTACTTCATGAACCGAAAGTAATATCCAGCAAAACACAATAACCTCTAAAAATAAAATAAAATTATGTAGTTGATCCCAAGTCATTATAATTACATCACCTTTTCAGGATCAATAGATATTATTTATTCTGACACAATGTGTCCCAATAATATCACATCCCGAGTCAAAAAATTAAACTTATAAATATGGGACCCAATTTATTGATTTCTCATCAAACTAAGAAGTGTTCTCAGATGATGTACAAGATCCTCTTCAAACATGGAGTAAATGAGAATGTCATACAAAAATAATACACTAAATTTATCCACACACTCATAAGAAATTATATTCATGAAATCCATGAGGACATAAAGTTCATTTTTAAACCAATGGGAATAAAGAGGTATTCTTTATGGTCATACCTATTCTAAAATGAGGTTTTCTGAAAGTCAGATCCATTAATCGTCAAATGATGGTAATCAGATTAATATCTGGTTATTAAAAACAACTTCACTAATTTTAATAGATCAAAAAAATAATCATCTTGTGGTAATGAATATTTTCTATTTATTGTTACTTGACTGAGATTTTAGTAATCAATACATAAGATAAGAGACCTCTCAGCATTCCTAGGGATGAGAACTGGCATCACCCATGGGGACAAAATCGAGAAAATAAAGCCTCTCCTAAGATGATCATCCAATTAAGACTTCATCAAATTTATTTTAAATAAATCTATTTAATAAGTTGTAATATAAATTGGTTGAGTACTAAGAAATATATCAATAGAAAACATAACCTCCCTTAACAATGGAAACCTAGAGAATTCATAAGGAAAAATGTAAGGAAACTAGACACCAACAAGAGAGAGATGAAAACCTCAAGATTCTTGTTCCAGATAAAAATCCAACTCTAATGTTACCTTCCAAAATATGGATAATATTGTATGACCATTCTTATCCTTGGGTCTCATTCTCTTTGAAAGACAAGAGACACACCTCTGGGTGTAGTCAGGTAGTCTCATCCAAGATACGAATATATAGATAATTTATTATAAATGATCCAATCTATTCTGAAAATGAAATCGTGAGGTTTCATGTCATGGAACAAAAAACTCCAAGACTTATGGACATCTAATATAGATAAGGAACATGTAAGGCCATGGATAAATTTCTTTATCTTCATTCCATGAGGTGTAATAATATCCATTGAACATGAAAAAATATCCATATAAAGATTTATCATATTAACTGTAAAAGATTAAATTAATGAATGATATAAACCATTATCAAATAGAGAAGTCACTAAGGATGAATCTATTGTTATAGTACCTATCACAGTTACTCCACCCATATCTGTTTAATCTGGAGACTCTTCCACTGCCTGATTATATTCATTTTATATTTTTGTGGCTCAAATACTTTAATACATGAAGAAAATGATTACCCCAAAGTATTAGGATGAGAATATGGACATTTTTTACTACAAAGAGTATAGAATATATGAATGAATCTCTAAAAGTTCCCAGAATGTCTGTAGGAGCCATAGTTCAAAGGTGACACAGTGAAAACCCCCTTACAATATCATAGATTTCCACACAAATAGAAAATCAATGGGATTCCTCCCAATTATATTGGAAGTCTAGGATAACCCTACCATTGAGAAAATACATGATAATTATCAAAATTCTTTATTCCATGAAGGAAAATAGGGTTCCACTAGGCTAAAAAAGGACACCCATCAACCCAAACCATCCATCCAAGTCCATATCAACCATCATCTCTATGTCCAGTACATCATCATAAGTGGGGAGATTAATAATGAAATCATAATAACATATATGTGATCAATGTTACAACTATTTCAATTTCAAATTCATCCTCTCATTATATATAATCTCAAGTGCATCATTCACGAGTTTATCAATGCGATTTCAATAATAAGTCACAGTTTTTTCGGCTGGATCGATCTTGAAAAACACAACAGATATGGAAAATCTAATTGACTCTAGATAGAAATGATCGGTTAAAATAACCTTGATTTAGTTCCACTCTAAGACCTCATGTATCTTCACCATCACTATCATGTCCCAACATCTCCACCTTAGTCCCTCTATCACGAAGGTGTCACACTTCACCTTGATCTCATCTGGTGTCTCCATGAAATAAAAAAGATGTTCTATCCAACATAATCATTATTCATTATGTTGAAAATAAATGGAGACTTTGAAAATTATTTTTTTCTCGAAAAGGAACTCATGCAAATGATTTTTAAGAACAATTCCCTGGAGGTTCTATATCTAGATCCTAAACGAGGGCTAGAGGTGGTCCCCATTATAGAGTATGGATGTTGTACACAATAACCTCAACTAAATTTGTGTCCACATGAGGACTGGATCATAGTGGTTCATATGTATCTTCCTCTTGAATATGACTCACATATCTTCTTAGAGTCTTTATTAGGTAAACAATCATTAGAATACAAGGAAGACATCAGATAATTTTAAATCATAGAAACAAGGAAAAAAGATTATGACTGATATAATAAAAATATTTTGATTTGACTCTAACCAAATAATTATACAGAAATAAATAAAACTAGTCTATAGAAACCCTATACATTTAAATATAACATTACAAGATTTTACGAATAATTATACATCATATTAAAATTAAAGGATCCTTAATTATTGTGTCTTGGAAGACTAGTTACATAATTTTCAAAACATGCAATAAATAAATCATTTCTTTATCTAATATTAAAATTGATCTTATAACTTCCATTGTGATCAAACATCCTCATTTAAAAGTTAAAATAATTAATAAATGTATTTTAGAAATTTTATCAATAAATTTTTTTTTTGCGGTTTTATGGAAAATACTATAGACACATTAAAATAAAAAAAATAAAAAACCTTATATAAAACCATAATCTAAAAGAATAAAATTTCATAATATGTAGACAAAATTTATAAAGATAGTGGTGGCTTAAAATATATGATATATTGCACTAGAAATTAAGTGAGAATTTGAAAATTTCACTCAAAACAATTTTTCTTATCGGGAAGTATTGGCGTGTCAATCACGTAATGACATGTATATCCTTGAAAGAGAATGATTAAATGGTACTAATAAATTAATATGGTACCTGTAAACCTATTTTATAATATGAACACAAAAATATAATATAACTTCATTTTCATAAAAGAAGGGTAAGGCAACCTGAAAAAGCAAAGGAGGTTTGGGAGGAACCCCTTCCAGATTACTAGCAAAAAATCAGGTGTACAATGGAGGGATTAATGAGAGAAAAATTGGTTTATTGTAATTTATACGTCGTGATATATTTATGGGGTAGGTGTTAAATCAGTAACCATCATTTTCTATTACACATTAAAGTGCAGACCATGTATGACATTCTTGAATAAAAGTTGAATAGAAAGGATCCCTTACCTTAAGTACGATGTTGTTTTATAGAAGATATTAACGACCTGAATAATCAAATTAGGTTAATTAATTAATAAATCCATAACATCTTCTATATGATTCAGATTTATTAAACTTTTTAATGTTCACTCATTATATTTTTGTTGGGTTAAAGGGTTCAATTTCATTGTTCGGGTCTGTTTATTTTCATGCTTTTTACAATCAGTTTTCTTATTTTCATTGATGGAGAAACATGTAAAATGAGGGTTGTTGTCCGAGATTGTTGTTATATTTTTTTATATAACATAAAAATATTAAATTTTAGTAAATTTAATTTCTCTACTTTGAGTGAAGTTGAATCATTATATGTAACATTAGTTTTAACCTTTTGGGTTTTTTGGCAGTTCTTGATCACTATGAACTCATTTTTCTTCATAATTTAATATCATGAGTACTAAAATAATATAGAACCATAAATAGTATATATTACATAAAAATGTGGATCAAACATAAAAAATGGTTTCATGACCTTAATTGAAGATGGTAAAATAAATTGAAAACATGTCGTCCTTGAATGTGGTAAATTAACACATCTCTGATGGTGTTTATACTACTAGTATAAATGAAGAGTAAAAGAGGAATGATAAAAACATATTCCATTATCATAAAAACATTTCAGTTCAGGTAAGGTACTAGATATTTCATAACATTTTTATGAAGAGTGGTATAGATTGGAATGAAAACAAATGATCTTTAAAAGAATGTAAAAGTGGAATTTACCCCTTGAATTAATCATCCATATAGAGCCTCTTAAGGGGAGAGGATTTTGTATTTTGAATATACTAAGGGATGTTAGACATAGGGGAGGATCATGGAGAGAGTTTTGGGTAGAATTTAGGGAAGGCACAAGGCTTTATATAAGTGAATAGAAGAGAGAAGTGAAGGTAGTTTTTATAGTGGAGAGGAGGAGGGTTTTCTTATTATATTAATAATTAGTTTATTTCATTTTCATGAGATAAGTAATAGAAATTATTCGATGATCATGAAAATAAATAAGTGTAGGTGTGTTCAATATTTGGTTTCTTATATCACTCATTATGTTAGCAATAGAGGATTTAAATTATAATGTAATTATATGGTAAATTAATGTATTTTACTATTCAACAAAATTTCTTGTATTTCAGAAAAATCCAAAAAAATGAACCTAAACATTTTTCATTGTGTGAAATATAAATATTATCACCATTTATCATAAATAATTTTCTAAATATAATTAATTTATTTTTTAATTAGTGTCATAATTTACGGGGAAATACATATTTTAAAAATATAACAAATTTTATAATGTTTTCAAAAATTGCATAAGTTCTTATAAAATTATCGTAAAACATGAAGACATATAATCATTAATTTATGAATATTTTAAGAAACTACATTTTTCATTAAATTAATTACATAATTGTAATTAAATATTTACAACTTTCAAAAATAAAAGTACTTTCACTATGATCTTATTATCAAATATATGATTTCTAAATTTTATATATACACTGAATGGTGACGTTAATATTATTTTGGTGAATTTTCAATTCATAAAGGTGATATTAAACTTCATAGGGGTCTGTTACTATTCACCAAAAATTATGTTTATTTTATTGGAATCCATAACTCGTATTGATGGAAACCATGAATATCAGGTTTTCGAAATTCAAATCACTGATGTGTCAAAATTATGTTCAATGGTCAAAAAGTAATAAGTAGTTTATTTTGTTGTGATTTGAAATAAATATATTCCATAATAATAAAAATAAATTTGTATTTATAAAATATTGGGTTGTTACATGTCAACAAGAATTCATACCCTAACCGCACATATTGAAATAACATTCATTGCAATCAGATGTTTTCAAGAGCTCTATCACAACTATATCCTAAGTCTCAAATGTATTTCACAATGCAGATTAACTTTAAGAGAAGAATATCAAAAACAACACCCTTATACCAATTTCCAATGAACCACCTAAGGAACCCTGGTAACAAGATAAAGAATCCAACCCTGATATATCTCAAACGAAATTCCAAATCCCCATGAGTCGATGACAATCACCAAGAATCATGCAACATGAAATTGGGGAATGTTTTCCACAAAACATAGTATAATAAATTCAATAAAGTGAATATGCATACAAAAGAACTCCTCTATGAATATTGTAACAGAAGTCAATAAGAAATTATATTCCCAAGTATTATAACACTTTTACCAAAATAGGTAATAATGGCCTAAAATCCTTAAATAAACAACTCACCAAATAGGTAATAATAGCCTAAAATACTTAATGAAACAACTCACAATATTCATGGATCAACAATTGGATCCACCTCGATGAGATCCTTTCCCTTTCTCATATCTATAAGGAGATAATCTAAAAACACCCAAAGGAATAAAGAATTGTGTTAATTAAAAATCATATAAGGATCTCATCTTGGGTACAATAAGATATTAATGTAATAGATTAACCAAAGAAATGATTTCAATTTTAAAATAAATATGTTTGGAATTTTAAAGTTTAATTAAATAAATCATGCTATACAGTTAAAATGATATAAAATAAATTAAGAAAAGTCTTATCGGTGATGAAATATTTCTAAAACAATAGATTAAATAAAAAAATTATAAATTTTTTTATATAAATTCAGAAATCATGTAAATAAATTTAACAACATTGGAATAAATTTATTCTAAAAAATAAAGAAAGTCAGTATCACGGTGATTTACTAAATAGGTATGGATGTTCCAGGCTATTGGACTACACACACTTTATGTGATCCTAGAAATATGTGTATACACACATCTCTCTAACATTATCCAATGGAGACTCATCACCATACAATAAAGTATGTGACCTACTCAACTTATGTTTTATAATGTTGTATAATCTTAGAGTGTGTCCAAATAACTCACAAACAACCTAACTCTTTCATGTGATCTTACATAATCAATGAAGGGAACTTTTTTCATGACTCCTTAAAATAAAACAAAATCCCATACCCAAATTCCGATTTCTAATGTTATATTTTGAACCAAAATTGGATTTAATTAAAAACATTACATTTCCTGAAATATAAAACCATAGCCTTTAAATGAAAATTTTTAAGCAATTTATACAAGTTTGAAATCAAATCAGAACCAATTACATCATTATTCACAATTAATTTTCATAATTCAATTAAAAAAGGTAAAAAAATAGTTTCCATCAAATATATAGTATAAATTAAACAATATAAATCAACCTATATCCATAATCACACCCCAATTCAATGTAATTGCGGTTTTTTTAAACTTTCATGACAAGACCATTCAAAATATCACATTTCACTTGAATTGGGTTTTGTTAAAACAATTGAAATAATATTTGAGTAATTAAAATTACATAAAATATGGAAATAAATAAATATATTCAAAGTTAATCTATTTGGACAAAGAATATGGAACCGCCTATATTTTCCCATATTTCATACTCGCAACAATAACCACCAAAGAGAATGAAGACAATGAAGACCTTAAAACTCAACCTGAAATGAGATACAACATCACAGATAATATATCCATCAATTTCATGATGATATAATAAAATAAAAATAAATAAAGAAGATAGAAATATGATGAACAAGTGGAAAATATTACCAAGGAAGCACACCACCAATGCAATGATAATTGGAAACTGAATAAAAGTGTCCTGAATGGTTATTGGGATCCAAGATCTCTTGAGGAATGCTGTAGGGTGAGAGAAAAGAAAATAGAGTGAAAGAGAAATATGGATATCATCCATTCTGACAAAATATAAATCACAGTTGTTGTATTACATGACATGTAACCCCTTTACATGTCATGAAATAGTAAATTTTGGTAACTACTGAAAACTATTTTCAATCTAATTAAAAATGTATCGCTAATCAATTCATGACATTTGTTGACTAGTCACATCATTTAACATTCAATGTGTGAGCCTTTCATGGTATAAACCATGAAACCATTACACATTGTGTAACCTAGTTACATAGAATATAACATTTTACCACTAGTATAATAGTATTGTTAAAGATGATAGTCTAATTAATATCTTTCTTCACCATTATTGGTATACACCCAACTCGTTATCAACTCTACACAGTCAATGAAAAGAAAAACCATGAAAATTTTATTGAAGTTCCTATCAGATCACTAATGGGATGTTACCTAAAATTAAATAAAAATATTATAAAAAATCTTAATAAAAAATTTAAATAATGTAAATTTACAAACTAGTTCATAAAAAATAAGTACTCAAGTTTAATTAAAGAAGTTTTATGTTCCAAGATAATATTTTTATAAAATATTTTTATTTTATTTTATACATGAAAAATATAATTATTTTATTTAATTTAAATAAAGGATAATTTATTTATTTAATATAATTTATAAATAATAGTTTTAATATTATCTTATGGTGTATTTTTATTGTTTTTCAAAAATGATTTATTTTTTAACAAATATGAAAAACATTGATTTCTGTAAAATTGGTATTTATATTCATTAGATGAATTAATTTTTACATCATGTTTTTCTTCCATGTAATAATATTCTCCTTAAATTATTAATAATCTACTTAATTAAATTGGAATCAGCAATATACTTTATTTTGGAAGAATGTCATTTTTTTCTCCAAAAAACATAATTTTGGAAATAAAAACATTTATCCCCACTATGGGTTGTTATATTAATATATTAAATTAAAATTTATTGATGATTTTTTAAATTAAAAAAACAGTTCACACAATAAATTAAGTATTTTAAAATTAATTATATGGTTTTTATAGTGAATGGAATGAAGTAAATATAATTTTACGCATAAAAATAGATTTTTCAAAAAAATTGTTTTCATTGAATTTTTTGCGATTATTTAAAATTAAATTATTCCAAATATAAAAATTTAATATATTAAAATAGACTATATATTTGGTATTATAAAAAATAGTATACTTTAATAGTGTTAAATTAGGTTTTGGTAAGAATTAATAAACAAATTTTTTACCTTTAGTAAGGTTAAAAAATATTTATTAGGGGTTAAACTAAGAGATAAGGATATTAATTACTCTTAAATGTGATAAATTATTATTTTACGATTAAATTTAAACATTTACTAAAATTATCATCAAATAATATTCCATTTTTTTATGTTCTCTAAAATTTGACATTATATTTTAGAGATATTTCATACCATTTTATGTGTGTCCCTTACATAACATGATAATGGGAACCTACACTCATCCATTTTTCAAAAAAAAATTATAAAAATAGATCTGAAAATATATATCCTAAAATCATCCATGATTCTTTATATTCATCTTTGATCTCCTGGTATTCTCTTCATATATATCTTATAGTGCTTAAGGTGTATATAAAATGAGGTATCTCAGAATGGATATACAAATATTAGCATAGCTCTTTAAATTTTATTTTTTGATTCACCTCATCTAAACTTTTTATATATAAAAAATATTACTCTAGAGTACATGTGAGTTTTTTCAAGATCAAATATGGTACACGGGTGGTCATCCCAATCCTAATAATTCATGAATGAGTTTATAGTTATCCTTGACATATGATTTATTTGGTTGCGAATATTCAGCACTTTATTATACTCTCATATGAATGGATCATATGCCAATATTATTCTCACATGGCCGGTGTTCTTTGATTATTTTCTTTTTCTTGTCTAATGAACTCAATTCTTTATTCCATGAATCATGGTTTTGATCTATGAATTTTTTGGAATGAATTTCAAATATTATATCATGTTCTCATACCATTATTCACATGGAATTTTTAAATATCGCTATATATTGATATCTTCCTTATTTTCCCTTAATAGGAATCTAATATAACCAATTATTATATTTTATTCTTACTATTATACAACGATTTTTTAAGAAAAATATGATGAAGAGGGTCTCTATTTTTTAAGAACGTAAAGTGTGATAGTACTGATCTTTTATTTTTTATTATGTTTATGTATCAATGATTATTAATACACTAATCATTTTTTATTTTGGCATGAATAAAAATGGTATATATTGATGACTCATCTAATAAGAGGTTATATTTTTATATATAAATATTGGGTCACTAATGATTGTATCAGAGTAGGATATAAGATTTCATAGAAATTTGTGTCAAAAAAAAAGAGTCTGAACCACTAGGATAATCCTTTTTATAGGAGAATATCTTTTCTTATGGAGATAAAGGATATCATTTTTATACAATTTACATCATTGTATACATAATCGTAAGAGGATATAGATAATATAAAGATTCAAATAGGGGTAATATCTCAAAATTTTTTAGATTGGTTATTAACAATATCATCGCTGATTCATGATGATAGGGCATAATATTTCACAGATAGATGAACTCTCCATGGAGATATTCATAGATTATTTGTAAATTTATTTATAATACAATGTTGAGGATGTGAAGAGATAATAACCCTGGATGACCTAGATTAATCCATAGGGTTCTTATATTAGAATTATGCGTTGTTATTTAGATATTATATGAATATTTATTCCTGATTTCTCAGTCTAAATAATAATGCATAATTTTTATGCAAACAATTGTGGTTTTAGTAAGAGAATAAAGTTAGAACGATTATTTTTAGGTTTGTAACGAGTATCTTTAAATATTAAAGTACAAAATTTGGTATTGGAGTATAAATTATTATATATTAGGAAATTTAATAATGGATTATAAATTCATATCCTCAATAAGTATATGTTTATTTTTTAATAAAAACTATTAATTTAATGTTTATATTTTCATAGCTATATAATTATTCCCCTATTCAAGATTATCAAAATGTGCTCCTAACAAATCTTCTTATTTTAACATATGTAAATTTTTAGGATATTTTTGAAATAGATGGTATTTACATATATAAATCCCATATCAATCATCAATAAATAGTGACACAAAATATATTTCAAACTAACCTATAATTTTCAATTATTGTGCGGATAAATATGAACATCCAATAGAAGATACATCAATTGTATAGGTATTGATTTCTATTTAAAGGTGTATTTATCATATATTATTTGTAAGAAACTCAACCTCAATATCATTCATATTAGATGTGATTTTATGACATATTTATATTAGAGTTTCAGAATATTACATAGAATTATGATGTTGAGTTTTCAATATAATCTGTACCTAGAATTACACATATTTAAATGAATTCATATATAATAGAACCAATTTTTTAACATGAATTGAAATTAAAATATCAAATTGGATCTTTATTATGTATCTTATTGTCCATGTTCATATTGATGGGGGTGAACCTATGTTTTTTGTTATAATGATGATTTACGATGAGATCAATATTTTTCCAAAATCGATCATCAATCTTGATACTATCACTTGACTATTAAATGTGAATACATACCTAACATAACATCCCATTAAAACTGTGTAAACTCAGAATTTATAATTTATTACTTCCAATTTTACTAATACCCTTATTATCTTCATGGATTTAGTGAATAAAGTCTTGAAAGGATTACTTGACATCATTTTTGTAGTCATTATAATATATATTATTATATATAACAAGCACATGGAAGAACACGATGGTCACATGATAAATGTAATGAATACCCAAAGAGGATATATGTCATATGACAAATAATTCATTGATTATGTCCAAGATACATAATTTTTCAACTTGAAACTATATAATATAATGATAGGTAATATTAGAGGATCTATCTATGAAGGAAGATATTTATGAATGGTCTAGAAAAACTACTATGACTAAGATCCTTAGTTTTCTATTATATATTGGATATTATTGATACATTTTGAAATATTGTACAATGATATAAAATCCACTCAAAGTGATAACCCATAAGTTCTTCATGTTATTTTGGACTAATGAATGATAAATAAATTATATGGAACTAATGTAAATTTTAGTTATGCACCTATGATCACTCTACCCTATTATGGAGAAGGTTTTGTGATTTTCTTTGATTTATAAAATAAGGTGATGAGATTTGTTTTTTTGTAGAATTATATGGTGATTGATTATTCCTAATTAAAACTTATTGTCCATGAGAAAAGTTATATAAATAGTTGATTAAAGTTAGTAGTGAAACTAATATCATTAATTATATACCAGTATTATCATTATGTAGTGAGGTGTAATATATATAATAATCAAAAAACATTATGTATATATTAACCAATAAAATGTTAAATATGTTCTAGATAATATTGTTGGAGTTGATTAAATATTAATAATGATCAATACATTTCAATCCATTCTTTGAGTTAATATGATTGTGATATCATATCATTGATAATGATCTAAAAAAATATTTTAATTATGGATATGAAAAAGCTGGATCATGAAATCCGGAAGCATGTGGGGAAATTTTATCTTTCTCAAGTGAGTGTTTAACCGTCATTCCTTGAAAATATTAAAGTGTCACAAAAGTAAAATGTAGACTTATAAAATAAATTAATAAATTTTTCATAGTAAAACATTGATTTTTATGGAATGATAATGTTCCAGAACCATGTATGTGTCCCATGAATACTATATAGGAAAATTTATATATTGGAAGAATCAAATATATCATCATTATTTATTCATCCTATAGTTTTGAAAATGTATAAATATTTGATTTAGTATTTTAGATGCGATAATTTGAAGAAAGATATTATAGAGTATATAACTCAGGGAATAGCTTATCTGTAATTCATTGATTAGAAATATAGGTGTGATTGTATGTTACAACCATTACCAATATAATAATGAAAGTGTCAAAACATAACCATGTATTTTGTTGTCATAATTACAAAAAAAATTAAATCACATAATGTAAGTTGAGTTATTGTTTACCATAATACAATGATAGTACCCTTAATTTTAATAAGATAATAATTTTATCATGAATAAATTTAAATATATATATATATATAAAGAAGTGGTAAGGTATTATGGATTACAACATTATATATTACTTGATTTAAATTTGAGTTATACCTAGACGTTCTATCAAATACATCTATATGATATAGATATATAGTAGTATTTTAATAATAAATATCACTCATATATATACATATATATTTATTCTAATAAGAGCATTATAAACATGGTGGAAGTGTTGATATCATGTTCTCCAGATTTATAATGTGATTTTCATTTATATAATCCTCTAATAATGATTCCATACAAAAATGGCATCCCCTCAAGCCAGCAGTTAAGACTTTATAAAGATCACTTTAGAAATTTGAATTGGACACTTACATTATTTGATTAATTTGATGAAATAACATCATTTGGACATGATATATTTAAGGAACTTGAAATTAATTTCAGATACATTATGTATCACATCAATGTATCTTAAAGGTGATAGAAGAGTTATGATGACAATAGTCATTAATATTTAGCATTTAATGTTGTTGGGATGTTATTGCAACAAATTTTTCCATGGAAGATTTATATGATATTTTGGAAGAATGAAATGATGTTCTCTAGATATGTAATAACTTTATATATTATTGATCTATTATTTATGGTAGATTATACCTTGGAACAACCACCAAACTTCTCTCATGTTCATAATTTACTCTATATATATCTATTTAGGAAGTAGTACATGATCCCTAACATGTACTGAACTCAAATTTAGTACTACTAGAGAACGATAATTATTGTAAATAAGAAAAAGTATAAATATTATATCATTGAGATAAATTTAAACAAAATTGGACTACTCACTTGCTTAAGTTAACATCTCGACATATTAAAAGAAAACATAATACAACATCATGCATAAATGAAAAACTATATACTATTTTGTGACTATTATAAGCATGTTATAAAACTTAATTTTTCGACAATTCTAAATTGAATTTCTAAAAATGAAAAAACATAGTTTCGATCAATAATATATTTATAGCTGTATAAGATCAACTTAATTTTTATGAGAATTGTAACATTTCCCTTTATAATCATAATGTTACCCTTATGAAAAGTAATATGACCGTTATGAATTGTAATCTATAAAATTGAATAGTATCATCCCAAATTAAATTTAAAATTTAAAATTTAAAATTTATAAGTAACTATAAGATATAATTATGTCATAGTATATGTAAACAAATATATTAAAAATTTTTTCTTATGTGTTTGTATTTAAATTATTTTTATATATTAAGATACAATTTTATGACTATTTTACTCATTGAAAATAAAAATTATTTTCACAAATTAATATTTTTATGAGTTAAGATTCTGATATAATTTTAGGAGACCATAATTAAATTTTTATTTTCATATAAAATTTGTAATCATTTTCATATTTGTATTTTTCAGGTAAATGGGGATCTTAATTAAAAGAAAAATTAATCATATTTAGAAAATTAATTATCATAAAATGGAGTTCAATTTTTAATTAAAAATATCAGAAAAAATCTATTGGGATAATTTTTTAGTTTTTTCTGAAATACTTGAATTGTTGGTGAATAGTGAAATACATTAATTTATAATATAATAAAAATACATGATTTGTTGTGTCATAGATGATATAAGGCTGATGTAATACAAAAGTATCATAATATAGTTAAATATTTTACTATATTTGATTATTATTCTCATAATAATTATACTCTTGATCGAAAATAACAAACTAATGAATAAATTAATCAATAACACCTCCTCTCATCTACTATAAATACCACCCCTCCCTACCTCTTATCATCACAACTCCAAGCCTTTTAGCATATCCAAATAAAACCAAATACTCACCCAAAGCCTCTTCTACACCTTCAAGACCTTCCAGTGTCTTCAAAAGGTCAAAACCAATGGCCTTAAAGAGGATCTTAAAGTGAATATATCAAGAGGTAAAAATCCTCCTTCATTTTATTTTATATTCTTTTCAATTCCATTAATATTCTTATACGCTATTCAACTACCCTTGTCAAAGAGGAAGAAAAATCTAGTATATTATATATACTGAAATGATATATTGTTTATGAAAAAATTCATCATTATACTTCTTCTCTTCTCTCTTTTTTTATAAATGTAATTACATCATTCATGATGCATCGATTTACGGACATCCTGGACGGTGTGTTTTCAATTTCTATTATCACTTTCATAGATGGTCAAAATACCATTTCAATGTTTTAAAAGTATTTTAATGTTTATTGTATAATCTTTTTTACAGAAAAAACATTTAATCAAAATATTAAATTATATGACGAAGCTAGTTCTTGATTATCAAAGAACCGCCAAAAAGATCTAAATGAATAAAATTAATGTTTTATCTAATGACTCATCATCAATAAAGAAAAAAAATAATTGTATGTACTAATATTATGTAAACTAATTAATGGATTTTTTATTCTACTTATGGTGTTTCTCTTCAATTTTTACAGAAAAATAAATTACAAAATGACTATAGAATCCTTGTAAAAAACGCACAAGAAAAAATGGAAATAAAAAAATATTATTAATAAATGGGTGAAATGATGTTATAATATGATCATATACAGTGTTAAAAAATTTATATTTTTTTATAAAATTTTAATAGCACAGTTTTAGACATTATATAGGTGGTTTATACATATTATAGATTATTTGAATTTAATATAAGTGAATTCTTAAGCCAATTTCTATTATTTGGGATAACCTTATACTTTATTGATTATGTTGGAATAAGTATTATTGATGAAATTATTTTATAGGTTCTATTACGTGGATACACATATTCTACTCTTTTTATCAATACTCACTTCAAATATAAGATATTTATAAAGGACCATTATATAAAATTACACTTTTAAATTTATAGTCAAACAAAATTCAAAATGAATATTTTTATGAAAGTAATAATATTATGTGATTATGTTCTAGTTCTTGGTAATTTTTTATGATTAATGTTGGGACCTATATATCCCTAAAATTCATTTTGTATGTTAATGGTGGAGGTCATATATATGGTTACTCCATGTGTAGCTGCGATGGTTGCAACTTTTATTAGATGTGGTTGTTAAATTTTATGGTAGACATGAGGGTTACATTATAAGGTGGTTGTGAGGGTTAAAAATCATATGGTATACACGATGGTTAAAATATTAAATAAGTAATTCCTTTAGTTACATATATTATTTTTTTTAATTTTTTATGGAAATCTCATGTTTTCACAATGTATTTGTATAATAATTTATGGGTGAGAGGTATTTCATTATGAAAATGGTTTCATATGATTATATGTATTGTTGTACTAATGGTTTCTCTCTCTTTTTATATCTCTTATTGATATTTTTTTCTCATAATTTTTATGAAAATGTTTTCCAAAATATTCCATATAAGTAAAAAGGTTAGTTAATGTGCTAATGAAGATGAAACTAATTGTTTATTTCATAATTATTTTTGTAATCACTGATTTAATGTATGGATTTTCAAATCATACATATCCTACATTGAAAAACGACCTCAACTAAATAATTTTTTTTTTCTGTTATCTCTAATAAAAAAATACACAATTGGTTTTATTAATAAATTTGGAAGCGCAGGATTAGATATTTACAATTGGAATCTGAGGAGTCATCTAGAAAACTTTTTAGATTAGACGTTGTCTTTTTTAGAATAATTTTAGCAATACTATTTACTTCTTAAAATTTATTTAATTAAGTATTCGTAATAAAATAAATTTTATTAATTATAAATTTGTATATTCTGAATTATAATTAAATGGGAGTGAATCAATTAAATAGAGGTAATATAACATCCTCATACATTAAAAGGAAACAAAATGAAACATCAAGCTTATTTGAACAACTAAATAATGTTTTGTGACATTTATAGCCTTACTATAAAAAATAATTTTCCCCATATTTAATGAATTTATAAAGCCATACATACACATTTTTTATTATTATGATATTTTGAGTATGATAAGATCAACTTAATTTTTGGTGAATGACACCTTTACCCTTTGGATTAGAAATGTTACCCTTATGAATAATAATATTCATCTTATTATAACATCTCAGCCCGGTTTACCATCAAACTGGTAGCCGGAACGGTGAGTCACATGACCTCAAGTGTGTCTCCCCATCTGATAGAGGCAACATACTAGTAGTGAGAGGGTTTAGGTAGTTGAGGGGGAAGAAAATACCCTCATACTCATATTGCACAATGATAAATTGATATAAGCACTCAGATAAAAATTGATGCAATATAATGTAATAATAAAAAATGGAGGACAATTGTAATAAAAACTGAATACATGACATAGAAAATGATAGTTTATACATTAAATTCATTCCACATAATAATACATAAGATAAATTAGTAAAATAAAATATGCATCATATTTTAGAATAAAAATAAATAAATGAAATCAAAATAAAAAGGAAGATCTCTAAGTTCATCTCGTGCTCCAGCATGGACCTTTCCTCTCAACCAATAGCTACAACAAAAACATCTCAAGAAAGATCCATTTCACTATAGAAATGTGATTCTACTCAGGTACCAACAGTGTCTTATAAGGGTGTGAGATAACATCTCCATAGCATGTCACCCATGTTTTCAAGCCCATCCAATTTTTGCAATATGTAAAACAGATAGTGTGGAGGTAAATATGTATGTAATAAATGGATGTAAGAAATTCCCATGGAACGTAATCTTCTAATATAGTGATTATCCCCAAAATGATCCCTAAACAATGTCATCAATGTCTTATAATTAGGAATCTACATGTAATACACAATTACACAACATGGGATTTCCGTTCATCAAAACATATGAAACAATCATGGACTTGTCGTACACCCCATGTGTCATGTCATCAATGTCCTCCCTATACAACTAGAAGAGTTAGAGAATCCATGACCGATCCAAATAATCACATGAGAAAATATACGATGGCCATGACTTATAGTGAAAATGTATCAAAAACCTAGGGTCTTCCCTTATATTTTAGTTTATAATATACCTCACGATTGTGTCGTTTTTCAAAGAGTCATACCAAGAAGGGCTAGATACATGTTGTTTAAGACCAAGACATCCTTCTCATGTCCCCTGAGAATAATAATGGAATCATGGAAAATACATTAGTTGGAGTCCTAGGAGCATGTGTACTGACATGTCTTACAAGATTCCAAGCAAGTCGAATCCATGTTATAGTATGTCCAATGGAATCCCACGAAATCAAGACCCAAGGACAATACTCAACCTAAGGAGTCCAATACCACATTAAAGATCCATGGATAGTCATACATGGAATGTCTAAAAACAATAATTCATTTAATATCATTTATCATTAAACACCACACGAGATTACCCATTCATGTAAAACCAATATCATTCAAAACATACAATGAGTATACCCAGTCATTAGTCACTTTTCACTACTAAATAATCCCACAATTATAACCACTCATTCAACATGAATAATAATTAAATTCATCAAAAGTTAACCAATGAGAATAGACTCTCATTTTTTCATTCAATTTTTAAATACATCCTAGGAATTTTCTGAATCATTTATTCATTTTCCATTCATGTAATATAATTAGTATACCCACTCGTTATCCATAATTTCTATAATTGACCATTCAAAAAAATAAGTCATCATATTTAATATTCCTAATAAATTAAAAAATTACTCTAAACCCAATCCCATAGGTATAACCTCCCATTTATTACTTCTTACACTTATTTCGTTCATAAGGGTTTATCCACTCAATAATCTGTTTCTAGTTAACTAGGACTATTTTGCACAAGATAAATAATATGATAGAGAGGAAATACATATATTAATTATTAAAACCATAACCCTTTAGTTTTATTCAATGATTCACCCACCTAGGGACAGATACGGAAACAAAAAATCATTAATCTACACATGAAATAAACAACAAACCACTTATTCTTGGATTAATGGCAGTGCACCTCTGTTGGAAGAGTTTTATTATAAAGTCATGAATTTGTTTTTAAGATAAATTATTTAACTTTATTATGTAGTTCATTAAATAATATCATGTCAAATTATCAAGAAGAATTTTATCGAAACTAATTCATTTATATATCAAAGGGGATAGTATTGGGAACCAACATTAAAAGAAGACCAATCCAATTATTTCTATGTAAAACTTTCGTCCACTCTTATACATGTAACTTCATATATATATATATATATCTGTGTGTATTTATATATACCCTTAACATAATGCATGTATTCCCACCTCCATGTTGGAATTTGTACATGGATGATATATATATCTATATATATGCACACCTGAGTACATGCCTTCACTACTCCCGAAATTGATCAAAACCCAATAAAAATATTCCAAGCACCCATAAACACCTTATTTTTCCCAAATTATGTATGATAATTAAAATATCTAATTTAGAAACATACCCAAATTGTTAGTAGGGAGACAAATCGAACCCATATACCTTGCCTTTGCTGTCGGATTCAAAAATATGAACCCACGAGTCTTGAGGGAGATTTCACATGCCCTAACACTATATGAAACATGAAAATTTGAATCAATGAATAATCTTGGGATTCGAATGAAAGAAATATTGTGATGAAAGATTCAAAAATGGCCAAAGTGTTGGAGGAGAAATTGGGATAATGCCTTACCTCAGGACATCGAGGGGCAACCAAGAATGAATGGATGAGAACATGTGGTTGAAAGAGGATCTGGAGGAGGGGGGTTGTGTCTCATATCGATGGATCCAAGAAGGGGACATCATGAAGGTGAGGTTAGGGATAGATGTGTAATGTTCTTTATTTACTTTAAATTTATTTAAATTTAAAATAAAGAATTTTTTTTAGAACATATGACCACATATAGATTGGGAAGCACAATTTCTAAAATTGGGTGTCAACCATGCACCCTTTACTAGGCACCAAGAGATCCCCACATGGTGTTACCCACACAGTTTTGAAAATGAGCATAAACCATGAGATGAAATGTTTTTAGGAACACTCTTTACCACTATGTGTGAGGTCTAGGTACGTAGTTTCAAATAGTATGAATATATCATCCTTTAGTATTTTCCCACCTAAAATAAGTCACACGTTTACCAGCTATGATCCGCACAGTTTTATAAAATTTGTGTTCCCTCAATAGGTTCTTAAAAACATTCTTTTCACAGTTTAGTACTCTTGAAACCCATCGATACACCCATGAATCACTTCAAGCCACTTTTGAATCTTGAAAACATCACTTTAAAATGTTATAACTCTTGTAACATCATTCTGAATCTTGTTTTTAAATATAGCCTATCTAGTCATTTCCAAAATTTCAAAAACCCTCTAAAAACCAACTAGTCCAAAAACACGTGATCTTATAATATCCCCATATTAAAACATCTAATACTTGATGAGCCATTTGAAAAAACAGAAACATCACCCATCCTACAAGAGTCACGAGGTCATGTTTGAACGACTACATTGCATTTCCAAACCCCAAAGGCACCATAAAGCATTTCAAAAACCTAAGGCGCTTAAGCCTTTAAAACCTGATCCAAATATCAACTCTCAACCAATACATAGAAGCGACACATGACTGAGCCTGCATAAAAAAATACATGATCTCATCATCATCTCTAAAAAAAATTATTTGTCCTCCCACCAAGGGCCATTGCTTTTAAAGGCCAATTCCCACCATGACTCTTTCACTAATGTAATTCTAAAAAAGGATACATCCAAAGAATTATAGAGATTCTTATCACATGATTTATTTGTCTATGTGAACCCTAAAACACTTAATTTCATAATAGATTCTTCATCGAAGGAAAAGGTTGAATCTGAAATGACTATAAAAACATGTCATCTATTCATTCTTCAAAAGACATCACGGACCACAAATCACACTTTCCCTTAAACCAGAGTCGTGCTTTTAAAATCGTTTTATCAGTAACCATATATGAAAATAATAAATATGAACATTAAATCACATTTAGTTAACTATTTATATAGATGTCTGGCTTAGATGGTTGGAATGTCTCTAAATGAATGTAAATACCAATCTTTCCATGGAATTCAACATTTATCAAAAGAACAAACACAGAAGTCCATTTCCATCCACCAGTTACATCCTTAGATCAAACACTTAATAGAACATTCTAAAAATGTATTGAATCAACGTGATTAAAGCTGTAACCAAGATACAGACCACTGCAATTCATTACCCTTTTGAAACACACCTCTGAGAATAACTACATATGTGGGGATACTTCTGAAGATCTACACATCCCATGTTCAAGCCAGATAAAAACCATTTACCAATCCCAAAAAACTGTTCAAATATTAGCATGACATATGGTTGATGCTATATTAGTGCAACCTTGATGCTCTTCTCTTTTAGAAGAATACACTAAGTGTACACCAAGGATTCTAATAAGAGCAGTCGCACAACTAACTGTCAACTATTTTATAAAAATAACAACTTCACATGCCAACACATTGCCAACTGAACCACAATACTTATACCACATGAGGTATTAAGGTACTTTCAACACTAACCATAGAAACTTTTCCAAGAATAACAGAGTTTCTAAAGTTTGTATACACCAAACCAGAAAAAATTCGTTCTACCATGAAAGCACCAAAACATACACCAAGACTGATGTGAAACTCCCTAACATACGAGTGTCCATGTATACACAAGGAATGATTAGTAAATAACAAGCAACCTATCCCAAAAAAACCTTAAAAACACAATTTATATTCAATTAGTCATGATCACCATGTCAAAACATTTATCATAAATCTAAAACTAAACTAAATGGAATTTCAAAACACCATATTATAAAAAATTCTTCCAATATACTAGGATGAACCTATTTTTAAAACACCCCAGTCACTGTGCTCCAGAGTTGACTCGATAAAGTGTTCAATATCAAAATTCTAAACGATCACAAAAACTCAACCAATTTTTGGAAATATTTAACACTCAGTAGTATAACATATGTCAAAAAATAATACCATAATATTAAATGAAAAATTATACATCCCAAGTAGTATACACCTGTTATCCACCCTATGAAAAAAATTATTAGATATCTCATATGGAAATTTTATCAAAACAAAATCATCTCCAAAAACCAAAACACATATGAGGACATATCAAGTCACCCACCACTGAAGAAAAGTTTGGTTGTCCAGAACACCTATGTAGATAACTATGCATGAGGCATGTCTATAATGTTGAACTGATCATTCCTTGTTCATTATTACAATATCAACAGTTATGATACAAATACCACCAATATAAACAAGGTGTACTTTTGAAAACCAATCATCCAAATTTTAAAAATGGCACCTTAATAGAACCAAACACCTAAAATTTTACTACATAAGGACATACATAAATATCAAAGAATGATACTTACCACAAGATATCCCTTTTAGAAGAAATCATGATGATCCTGTCAGTATATCATAAAAAATAGATTTCACTAGGATCAAGTGACCCTATAATAACATCCCTTACTAAAATAAATGTAAAGACCCGTAAATTTCAAGGAAATTTTTCTATTGATTTTCATTGGAATTTTACAAGAATGCAGTTTCTGACGGCACCTGATTACGAGGCCCCGTGTGCCCGGAATCATTTTCCGAAGCTTGGCTTGGGTACGATCAGTGAACGAACGAGCGGGTTTTTATAACTTTTGAACCGGTGCTCGGAATTGAATTTTGAGGGCACCGATGGAATCGCAGTGCTGGTACTTGCTTAGAAATTCCTCTTCCGGAGTTACGTTTTCTTGGGTGTGGTTTTTAATTTTTGATCTTTAGGATAAGAAATAAAATAAAGTGGTGTGACAAATTTATTTTTATTTCACTTATGCCACTTAAAAGCCACTTAAGGTTGCTTAAGCTGAGTTGATGCGGATAAGGTGAAATCCAAAATATCCTACCCTCTTGGTAGGATATTTGTGAGGTGGGGCCCGCATGATCCCCACTGTTTCTTTTCCGCTAAGTAACGCACCCGCGAAAACCCCTATCAATTGAAAGTCAACTGGGGCGTTTCTTAGACAATTAAACGCTCCTATTAAATGGGCGGTTTTATTTATTGAATTAATTCTATGAATTAAGGGGTCATTATTTAACTTATCTCTTTTGTTGTTTGTTGGCATGTTAATAAAATAAGACCAACGCTATTCTTCTTAAGTGTTGTTCGTTGAGAGGATTTGACAGAAACCTCATGTTCATCATCCTTCTTCGCAAAGAACGCGAAGAACATGAAGAACGCTGGCCTTCGACAAAGGACGACAAAGAAATCCGAGCCCTCGGAGATTGACGACATGACGCCAAGTTTTGCGACGCCGGCGATTCTTCTTCTGTGACATTCTTCCGCGACAATCCAACCCCGCGGCAACCTTCGATCGACAGCGACAAGGTAGGGGGTTGCGCTCCTTTTAAATTCTTTGTGGATTATAACAACAATATGGATTTAATTATTATTAATTAAATTTATATTTTTTTGATCCTCGGAGTTCATCGACGCGACTCCAAGTTCCGCTACGACGCGACGCTCTTCCGCGATGATCACCTCTTCCGCAACGATCAATTCCGCGAAGAACGCGCGCTCGACGACTACAGCGAGGTAGGGATTTTTATTTGAGATCAATCTTTAATTACCATGATTGTTTCTTTTAAAACAAAGAACCCAAATGAAGTTAAATTTTAATTCTATTAAAATTGTTCATTGCTTGTTATTCATGTGTTGAATATTTTTATTCCCGATTTTTATCACCTAACGCGGAGGGTGCAGGCCAAACAAACACGACCCGACAACCCCCCGCCATTCTTCGTTGATGTGCGGATTAGAGGGCGGTTACAGAACGTGCCACATGGTTGATTCGTTGATTTCGCAGTGATGAACGGGACCCGGGAGGAGCTACGACGCAGACGAAAACGAAATCGGACAACCAGAGCAACTACGGTGGCCCGCGGAACCCACCGGCAGCGCCCCGGTGCACCGCCAGACAGGGCCACCGCGGCTGAAGCCACGACGGAGGTGGCCAGCGGACCCGTGGCCGCGCGGGTCTGGCACACACGGGACGCGACATTGCTGCGTCTGCTGATCCAGTACAGCCCCACGCGGGGCCGCGACACCTTCATCCCTTGGGGGCAGCGCCCCGCGGCTCCCTCGCTCGGCCGCTCGGCCGAGCCGAGCCAGGCCGACCCGACATGCCGGGTCGCGCCCCGGCCGGGCCAGGCCACACCGAACCGGGTCGGGTCGACCTGATTTGGGCTGACCCAGGGGGGGTTGGGCCAGGTCGGTCCAGGCCTAGACCCCCCCGTCTTCAGACCGTTTTCGGTCTCTATCCCGTAACATGAGCTATGGGCCTCCGAACGACGCGCCGTCAGCGGCGATGCGATCCTTGGATCGAGAAGGTCGTTTTGGTATATCGCACTCAAGGTTTCAGAAAACTTTGGGTTCGGCCGGGTTGGTTCGTACACGAAACCAACCGGGCCTTCGGAGCGGAAACGCTCATATCTTGAGCTTCAGACGTCCGATTGACGTGCCGTCGACTTTGTTGAATTAATCTAAGTGAGACGGATCTATTGGCATACTCCACCCGAGGTTTGGACACTGGTGGAGTACGGTCAGGTTGGTTTTGCCTTAAAACCAACCGGGCCCCTGAGACGAAAAAGGCAATATCTCTCAGACCGGGCGTCCGATTGACGCTCCATCTGCGACGTTGAGTTCCTGTTGCCGATATGGAAATTTGGATACATCAACTATGGACTATGTGTCAGTTGATGTGTCGGACTCGCGGCTCGTGGAGCGGGCCCTCCTGAACGAGCTTGCTGTGTGCGGGAACCCAAGAGCTGGTTGCGTTTGCGACGATGAAGACTGCTTGTCTTGTATCCTATGTGGGCCCCATCATAGATGATTCAGTGATGGTATTGTATACTATGTGGTTCCCATCATAGATGAATCCATGAAGAAAGCTGGTCTTGTATCCTATGTGGGTCCCAGCTTAGAAGATTCAGTGCTGGTCTTGTATCCTATTTGGGTCCCAGCATTGATGAATCAATGAAGACTGCTGTTCTTGTATCCTATGTGGGTCCCAGCCTAGATGATTCAGTGCTGGTCTTGTATCCTATGTGGGTCCCAGATTTGATGATTCGGTATCTATATCTGATCATCTCTTTCACTTTTTCGATGATGTATACCTGTGTGAGCTGAAACTCTGTTTTACTTTCCTTTGTGGATTGTGTTGTGCCACCCTGTGTGGATTTACGTTTTACCTTCCTTTAGGGATTCTGTTGTGCTATCCTGTGTGGATTTACATTTTACTTTCCTTTGTGGATTGTGTTGACCTATCCTGTGTGGATTTTACGTTTTTCTTTCCTGTGTGTACTGGGTTGTACTTGATCTTGGATGTTGGAGCCGAGCAAGAATTGATGACTTAGGTATATGTATGGGCATATACCTAAGCCGTGTCGGATGTTACTTAGTGATTGTATCTTTCCATAGTGATTTATCCTTTGTGGATTTTCGAAGACCTTTGGGGGTCTCGGGGTCCCTACTGAGTAGCTTATACTCACCCATGCATGGGCTATGACCGCACTACGTTGTGTTGGTTGCAGACGATGGACAACGCTGATCATGGTGAAGGCTTGCAGAGCAGGACGGTACCTGGAGGTTGACCACTTGGAGGGACGTACTCGGAGCGGTCGGCTGGACCCGAGGAGCAGTGGAGGCTAGCTGTACCCACCCTTCAGGTGGGACATCCAGTAGACTGCTCGACGTTGCGGCTTTACTTTTCAGTTGCTGTTTTTCCCCTTTCAGTTGTACTTTACAGGTGGGCTTGTATTTCCGGCCCCCTTTACTTTTCCGCACTTACTGTTGTACCAGCTTTTACTTAGTGTTTAGTTTTCCGCTATCTTACTCTATAGTGCTTGTTTAATTTACAAAGGAAATTCCTTCCCTTTTTACAGGGATTTACGCCTTGGTGCTATTCACCAGCCCCGGGCCTATGGAAGGTGGGCTTGGGGTAGTCACGACACGGGCCCCGAGGACAGGTCGTGCCAAATTGGAATCAGAGGAGTTCGGTTCTACCGAAGACTCTGACCTTTCTTTTATGAGAAGAAATCGTTTTTAGCGTATTGAGTGTGGTTATCAGTCCAGGGATCCCAGTGTTGGTGCGGCGGCCGACGTATCCGTACACCAGGAGACTGACTTCTAATTTCTGACTTAATGCATGAAAACATTGATTGCATGTGTGTTTCAAATTTTCTTTGTGATTACTTTGTGTCAGCTCACCAGGTATACTGTTCTGACAGTGGCGCACTTGTTTCCTTTTCAGGATGTCCCAACGACGGCAGCCAGCTAGGGTTCCGAGCGTTGTGCATGGCGAGAGCCCACCGAGCGATGAGGACTCGGTACAGGGCCCTTTGACATCAGAGGCACCGGTGGTACCTCTACCTAACGAGCCACTGATGCCTGAGGCATGAGATCAGGGATTCAATGATCTCCCTCAACATTTCGACGTAGGCAGAGGTATTGGAGAGAGCCCTTCTAGTGGAGGGTTTCTGACTGAGCATGCTCCAGTGACAGGGCCCTCCACAGGATTGCCCATAGCAGGGTCTTCTGCAGCTGGCAGTAGACAGGTGACGCAGAGGTCCAAGCGGGCCAGACCATCAAATTGGCTGTCTCAGGATGAAGATTCGGTTGTGCGGGGCACACGAAGGAGAGCTAGCTACACGAGGGGCAGGAATTGATACGCATGCGGCAGGCAAGTTCACATGGCCCGAGACTGCCCGACTTGTCTTACAGATGAGCAGCAGGTGGTTGAGGGACCTCCTAGACAGAGGTTCGACCATGGCGGTCCGCAGGGTGAAGGCGGGCGAGGCAGAGGAGCTGACCGAGTAGTAGGTGGTGGACGATGCTTTGAGGTTTTGCCACCACCACCACCAGGAGGTCCACCCCGACCGTAGGGAGTTGTTGGACATGGGAGAGCTCAACTTCATGCAGCTGAGGCCTTCGATCATGGAGCTCTGGGAGAAGATGGACTGGAGTGGAACTAGTGGATACGTCTTTTGTACTTCTAGTTCCTTGTTGTTGTTGTTGTGTAGTGTCTTTGTATTATGAGATGAAATAATAAAAGATGGATACCTTTGTGATGTTTTCATTCCTGTCATCTTTTGTGTTGTTACTAAGAGGTTCCAGTTTAGACTGCTGACTTGAACCTCACTTGTGAGACATCTACTAGAGGAGACCTAATTACCACACACTGATGCCGACAGAGTGACACAACCCTTGGAGGCGAGAGTAATGGTTGGATCTCTTGGTAGTAGCGTCGAGGCCTTACGACGTCATCCTTGGCATGGGTTAGTATCATCCATGATGGGATTGACTGTATTAGGTGAAGAACATGGTTCATCCTGGGGATGAGACGTGATTTCTCTTATCGGAAAAGAAGAAATCTCAGAAGCTCTTGTAGGACCAGAAATTCCCTAGTCATCCATGAGCGAATGAGGATAGCTCAGAGCTGGAAAAAGTCTTATGCTGGCAGGAGGCGGAGGACACTAGAGTTCGAGGATGGTGACCACATCCTCTTGTGGGTCTCACCTCGACGTGGATTACAGAGATTTGGCCAAGGCGGCAAGCTGTCTACACGCTTCATCGGACCATTCCAGGTCCTCAGCAGGATTGGAGAGGTGGCTATTCACCTAGGTCTACCACCTCAGTTGCACCAGGTGCACGACGTCTTCCACGTATCTCAACTGAGGAGATACGTGCATGACCCGATGAAAATCTTAAACCATGGGGAGCTGGTCTTTGATGATGTGGTGACTTTTTCGGAGGTCCCAGTTGAGATCGAGGATCGACAGATGCAGGTCCTACATGGCGATCGATTCCTCTTGTGCACATCAGATGGCAGCACGGAAACCTCCAGGAGAGCACTTTGGAGCGGGAGGCTTAGATGCGTGCTCAGTACTGCCTTTGAATCCCCAAGTTTGTGGTGAAGCATTACGGGGACGTAAAGCCCTATGGTGGGAGTAATGTGAAGACCCGTAAATTTCAAGGAAATTTTTTTCTTAATTTTCTTTGGAATTTTACAAGAATGCAGTTTCTGACGACACCTGATTCCGAGGCCCGGTGTGCCTGGAATCATTTTCCAAAGTTTGGCTCAGGTACGTTCAGTGAACGAACGAGCGGGTTTTTCTAACTTTTGAATCGGTTCTTGGAATCGAATTCTGAGGGCACCGATGGAATTGTTGCACCTGTACTTTCTTAGAAACGCCTCTTCCGTAGTTGTGTTTGCTCAGGTGTGGTTTTTAATTTTTGGGCTTTAAGTTAAGAAATAAAATAAAGTGGTCCGAAAACATTATTTTTATTTCACTTAATCCACTTAAAAGCCACTTAAGGATGTTTAATCTGAGTTGATGCAGATAAGGTGAAATCCAAAATATCATACCCTCTTGGTAGGATGTTTGTGAGGTAGGGCCCTCACGAGCCCCACCATTTCATTTCTGCTAAGTAACGCACCCGCGAAAACCCCTATTAATTGAAAGTCAATTGGGGTGTTTCTTAGACAATTAAACACTTCTATTAATTGGGCGGTTTTATTCTTTGAATTAATTATATTAATTAATGGGTCGTTATTTATCTTATCTCTTTTTTCTTTTGTTGGCATGTTAATAAAATAAGACCAACGCTATTCATCTTAAGTGTTGTTCGTTGAGAGGATTTGACAGAAACCTCACGTTATTCATCCTCCTTCGTGAAGAACGCGAAAAACATGAAGAACACCGGCCTTCGACGAAGGGCGACGAAGAACGCCGAGCCCTCGGAGATCAACGACGCAACGCCAAGTTCCGCGACGCCGGGGATTCTTCTTCCACGACGTTCTTCCGCGACAATCCAACCCCGTGACAACATTCGATTGACAACGACAAGGTAGGGTGTTGCACTCCTTTTAAAATCTTTGTGGATTATAACAAAAATATGGATTTAATTATTATTAATTAAATCTATATGTTTTTGATCCTCGGAGTTCGTCGACGCGACGATCAATTCCGCGAAGAACGCGCGATCGACGACTACGGAGAGGTAGGGATTTTTATTTGAGAACAATATTTAATTCCCATGATTGTTTCTTTTAAAACAAAGACCATGGATCGAGTTCAATTTTAATTGTATTAAAATTTTCCCTTGCTTGTTATCCATGTGTTGAATACTTTTATTCCCGATTGTAATCACCTAACGCGGAGGGTGCAGGCCAAACAAACATGGCCCAACAACCCTCCACCATTCTTTGTTGATGTGCAGATTAGAGGGCGGTGACAAAACGTGCCGTAGGGGTGATTCGTTGATTTCGATGTGAAGAACAGGACCCGGGATGAGCTACGGCGCAGATGGAAACGAAATCGGACCACCGGAGCAACTCCGGTGGCCCGCGGAACCCACTGGTGGTGTGGGTCGCTGGTGCGGCGGCGTCGGCAGCCAGAGGCGGCAGCGCCCCGGCGTGCCACCGGATAGGGGCACCGCGGCTGAAGCCGCGGCGGCGGCGGCCACCGGACCCGCGGCCGCGCGGGTCCGGCACACACAGGATGCGGCTTTGCCGCGTCCGATGATCCAGAACGGCCCCACGCGGGGCTGCGACACCTTCATCCCGTGGGAGCAGCGCCCCGCGGATCCATCGCTCGGCCGCTCGGCCGAGCCGAGCCGGGCCGACCCAGGGGGGGTTGGGCCGGGTCGGTCCGGGCCCAGACCCCCCCGTCTTCGGACCGTTTTCAGTCTCTTGCCCGTAACATGACCTACGGGCCTCCGAACGACATGCCGTCAGCGGCGATGCGATCCTTGGATCGAGACAGTCGTTTTGGTATATTTCACTCAAGGTTTCGGAAAACTTTGGGTTCGTCCGGGTTGGTTCGTACACGAAACCAACCGGGCCTTCGGAGCGGAACCACTCATATCTTGAGCTTCATACGTACGATTGACATGCCGCCGACTTTGTTGAATTCCTCTAAGTGAGACGGATCTTTTGGAATACTCTGGCCAAGGTTTGGACGCAGGTGGAGTATGGTCGGGTTGGTTTTTCCTTAAAAACCAACCGGGCCCCTGGAACGAAAAAGGCAATATCTCTCAGACCGAGCGTCCGATTGACGCGCCGTCTACGACGTTGAGTTCATGTTGCCGATACAAAACTTTGGATACATCAACTATGGACTATGTGTCAGTTGATGTATCGGCCTCTCGACTCAGGGAGCGGGCCCTCCCGAACGAGCTTGATGTGTGCAGGAACCCTAGAGCTGGCTGTGTTTGCGACAATGAAGACTGCTGGTCTTGTATCCTATGTGGGTCCCAGCTTAGATGATTCAGTTTTGGTCTTGTATCCTATGTGGGTCCCAGCATAGATGAATCCATGAAGAAAGCTAGTCTTGCATCCTTTGTGGGTCCCAGCTTAGATGATTCAGTGCTGGTCTTGTATCCTATGCGGGTCCCAGCATAGATGAATCAATGAAGACTGCTGGTCTTGTATCCTATGTGGGTCCCATCTTAGATGATTTAGTGCTGGTCTTGTATCCTATGTGGGTCCCAGCATAGATGAATCAATGAAGACTGCTGGTCTTGTATCCTATGTGGGTCCCAGCTTAGATGATTCAGTATCTATATCTGATCATCTCTTTCACTTTTTCCATGATGTATACCTGTGTGAGATGAAACTCTGTTTTACTTTCCTTTGTGGATTGTGTTGTGCCATCCTGTGTGGATTTACGTTTTACCTTCCATTGTGGATTGTGTTGAGCTATACTGTTTGGATTTACGTTTTACATTCCATTGTGGATTGTGTTGAGCTATCCTGTGTGGATTTTACGTTTTTCTTTCTTGTCTGGACTGGGTTGTACTTGAGCTCGGATGTTGGAGCCGAGTGAGAATTGATGACTTAGGTATATGTATGGGCATATACCTAAGCCGTGTCGGATGTTACTTCGTGATTGTATCTTTCCTTGTGGTTTATCCTTTGTGGATTTTTGGAGACCTTTGGGGGTCTCTGGGTCCCTACTGAGTAGCCTATACTCACCCCTGCACGGGCTATGCCCGCACTACGTTGTGTTGGTTGAAGATGACGGAAAGCGTTGATCGTGGTAGAGGCTTGTGGAGCAGGATGGTAGCTAGAGGTGGACCACTGGACGGGATGTACTCGGAGCGGTCGGCTGGACCCGAGGAGCAGTGGAGGCTATCTGTAACCACCCTTCAGGTGGGACTTCCAGTGGAAGGCTCAACGTTGCGGCTTTACTTTTCAGTTGTTGTTTTTCCCCTTTCAGATGTACTTTACAGTTGGGCTTGTATTTCTGGCCCCCATTACTTTTCTGCACTTACTGTTGTACCGGCTTTTACTTATTGTTTACTTTTCCGCTTGCTTACTCTGTAGTGCTTGTTTATTTTACAAAAGAAATGCCTTCCCTTATTACCGTGATTTACGCCTTGGTGCTAGTCGCCAGCCCCTGGCCTATGGAAGGCGGGCTTGGGGTAGTCACGGCATGGGCCCCGAGGACGGGTCGTGACAAGAAATATCTTTTAGAAAATCTTTCTGGTATCAGTTTCAAGTCAAACCATAGGAAATGTTTTAACAACCCTTACTCGATGGTAAAAATGACACCACTTCGGGTTCTAACTGTTAAATACATTTTATTAATTCACTTCAACCTTTAATCATTAGAAATAATTTAAAAAAAATAGCTTGTACAATTTTATAAAATAAGTTACTTGGAATAAACATTAGCTATCAGCTCAAGAGAAACTAGGCATGTCAAAAATACCTCCTATTACATATTTTATATCAATTGATATTCAAACATAAAAGGAATTTTATAAAAGAAATTCATTTTTACCAAAAAAATTGATCTATGAGGGTTCCATTATACCATCAGAAGTTCGTAAATAAACCCCAAAAAGAAAATGTTTCAAAAAATCATTCGTCAAATGACCTACATAGTACATATTAATCATTTTAAAATTAAACCAGACCATGTCAAACAAATCAGGCCTTTATATTTAATATGTATTTCTATTTTCCAATTCATGATGCGACCGTACAGACCTAAAAAGGAAAATTGGCTCTGATTAATCACATCTATTTCCACTTTAATATTTTTAATTTGAATACATATATCAATGGTTAGAATATTTTGGTTACTCTTTCCCAAATAATAAGGTGCTCCTACACAATACAATTGAAAAATGGCTCACTCCTATTCTGTAAACAACAAAATTTTGTATGTGAATCCATTTTCACATCATAATATCCCTAGAATGTTATCATAAGCAGTAACATAGAAGTATTCTATAAAAAATAATACTAAAATTACATCAAAAAAATTTAAACCAAAGGAAACATGGAATATAATATTCTAAACATGTTATAAATGTATTCATGCAAATGAAAATCAAAGGAATAAAATTACACCTAAGGAACACAACCAAAATTAGTAGGTGCCCTTTTAATGAAAATCCATGGCATGTCAAATGAATTGCATGTGAATTTCTATGCACCTAATATTATTAATTTAATTCTCTATCCTTACCATACTATGATAAAATAAAATTTCCAAGATTCTTCAAATCAATATGTAGTATAAAATATGCTAGTCACCAGAGGTGAACTTTTACATCAAACAGTATAAAAAACAATTTCCATCCTTTTCCACTTAGCCATTTACCATACATGGGGTAATCAGTCCTAAGAAAAACATTATTACAAGGGTCTAAATGTTCCTAGTCTTCAATATAATATCCAAAAATAGTAAGGAAAGAAATAAGATCCCCTTCGATACCACATTGTAATGTCCCATCCTGGCTTACAATCGAATCAGTAGTTGGATAGGTGAGTCACATGACTTAAAGCCTACCTCCCTATATGAAATAGACTTCCATCTAACAACATGTGTGTTTAGGTAGTTAAATGGGTTTAATATAACCTCATACTCATAGTTCAATACGGTAAAGAAGTAGTAAAACTCAAATATTAGTGAAAGTGATATAAATAAATAATCAAAATTGTGGAAGAAAACTGAAATAACAACTGAATATATGATATAGAAAATTCACGTTAATACATTTCATGCATGCCCGATTAAGATAAATATGATGAAATAGAAACATGTATACTATTTCACATTTTAGTACAGAAATAAAAAATAACATCAAATCTTAAAAGGAGATCTCCAAGATCATCCCGATATCTAGATCAGTCATTTTCTCCAAACATCTAGATACAATAAAAATAGAAAAAGCATGTTCATTTTCCCTACAAACATGTAGGTTTACTCGGGTACCAATTTTACCCAAAAGGGGTGTGAGATAACATCTCAATAGGTTGGCACCCATGGTGTCAATCCCATATTTTTTTTAATATATTATATAGGTAATTTGAAGATAAATATGTAAAAGGTAAATTCATGTAAGAAATTCACATGGAATGTAACATTCTAAGATAGGTATTCCAAATTTGGCCCTCAGATCTTCCATCACAAAATCATCATGAACCTATATCAAGTAATCAACATGTAATCCATATATAAATAACATTTCCTTTCCATTCATCAAAAAATATTAAACAACTATGTCCTTTCCATAAATCCCACATGTTATATCCTCAATGGCCTTTCAAACCAACTAGAAGAGTCAGAGAAACTAAGACCTAACTATATAATCACATGTCAAAACAAATGATAACCAATCTGTATAGTGAATCCATATAAAAATCCATCATCCTTGTCATCTATTCGATTGTATCATATACCTGATGATCTTGTCGTGTGTCAAAGAGTTAGACCAAGAAGGGTTGGATCCAAGGTGTCGAAGACCAAGGAATCTTCATTGTGTCCCATTGGAATCTTGATGGAAACTCTATAAAGGCACTAGTTGGAGTCCTATGATCAGGTGTATTGACATGTCCCACACAAGTCCATGAAAACCAAATCAATTGGGTAGAATGTTCCAAGGAATCCCATGGAATCCAGACCCAATGGTAATACTAAACCAAAGGCTTCCAATATTGCATTAATGATCCATGGAAATCCTTCCATGGAATCTATAAAATAATTAATTTATTTCATATCATTTAACATTCCACACACCATGAGCCTACCCACTCATGTAAAACCCTTTTAATTCAAAACATATAATTAGTATACCCACTTATTAGTCACATTTCACATCTATAACATCCCATGAGTATAGTAACTCATGCATCCTGATACATAATTAAATACGTCAAAAGATAACCAATGAGAATACCCTCTCATGTATACATTTAATATTTAAATACATCCTATGATTTATCGTACTCGTTTATCAATTTTTCACTCATGTAATATAATTAGTATACCCACTCATTTTCCATATTTTGTGTAATTAACCCTTTAAAAAATTTAATACAACATATTGTGTATTACCAGTAAAAAAATTACTATAAAACAAGTATCATAAGTATTGAAACCCATTTATTGCCACTTAAATTTATTCATTTCATAAGGGTTTGCCCACCCAATAACCCCATTCTATTTAAATAGGACCATTTAACCCACGAGAGTCAACATTCAAGGGCAGTAATACATCTATTATTTAGGTAAAACATATCCCATTAGTATTTTTCATAGATTGTTCCAACTAAGGAAGAACAAGAAAACCAAAAAAAATTAATCTATGCATGCATTAAAAAACTAATCAATAAATTTTTAGGTTCATGGTAGTGTACCACCATTTGAAGGGTTTTATTATAAAATCTTGACATTGTTTATCAAATAAATCATTTATCTCCATTAAGAAGTTCATTCATGAATATAAATTACACTTATCAGTAAAAATAAAATCGGTATTAATGCATTATTAAACTAATGGGACTTGTTTAGGGACCCTTCCACAAAAATAGTCCAAGACAACTCTTTAAAACTCGTGTTTCTGTCCAACCACATTCATATAACTCTATATATATATACCCTTATCCTAATGCTTGTATTCTCTATATCATGAGGAAATACATCTATGTATGATATATAATTATATATATATATATAATTGTGTAAATGAATTATCTCCTCCAAAAATTGATCAAAAACCACTACAAAAAAATCTCATCACCCATAATCACCGTTAGATTCTTAAATTAAGGGTGCGAAATAAAATAGATGGTTTATAAACTTAACCTGATTGATGGAGGAGAAAAAAATCAAGTCCATCCTGCTCAGCTATGATGGAGGATTATGGAAATGAAACCATGAGTCCTAGGGGATACTTCACACACCCTAATAAAAGAATGAGCATGAAAATTAAGAGAAATCCATAAGCTGGGGATTCGACCGAATAAAATACAACAATAGAAGACACCAAAAAGGCCAAAAAATAGAGGATAAATAGGGATAATTCCCAAACTCCTGATATTGAGTAACTAACGGGGAAGAATAGATGAGAAATGGGGGCCTATGGGGGATATGCTGGAGAGGGTTTGCTTCGCGCAACTTTGGGTTGAATAAGTGACCATTGCGCATGTCAGGTGATGGAGATATGGGTTGTGTTTTTAATTTTTATTAATTAATTATAAGTGAAATATTTTCCTAAAAAGATCAGTATGCATATTTTGGGACACACAGTTTGACAGATCATGAACCCTTTACTGTGCACTTGGAGGACCCCAGACAGTTTGACCCACATGGTTTGGAAATTGGGAATAAACCATGTGATGAACAATAATTACATACTGCCTCCTCAACCAAGAATGAAGGCTTGGTTCATGGTTTAGTACACCATGCCTAGCCCATGATATAGTCTCGATCCACCTAAAATCATCCACATTGTTACCTACTATGCACCACACACTTTCAGAAAAACAGTGCACCGTCTACCAGTTCTTAAATACCTTATTTTTTCGTTCTAACACACTAGAAACCCATCGATCCACATGGTACACACCCTGATCCTTTTAAAAGGAATGAAAAAATATCTTTAAAAGATTACAAATCTCATAAATTCCTTCTGAATCCCAATTTTAAATTCAACCAATATAGTAATTGTTGAAATTTCAAAAACCCTCATAAAACCACTAGATCCTAAAACATGTGATCATATTGTTTTAAGTTGTAAACAAGACAAATGAATTGTAACATCAATATTGAATTTATAAATTAAAATTTTCCTTCTAATAAGTGTCAATAAGATATAATTATGTAATGATATAATTAAATAAAATATATTAAAAATTATTTATTAAGTGTTGCTCTTTTGATAACATATAAATATTTCATTACAATTTTATGAGTAATTAAATAATTTATAATAAAATTTATTTGCATAAAATGTATTCTTAAATTAATATTTTAATGCATTATAATTTTAATAAAATTTTATGATACTTTAAGTACTTTTTAGAAGTGTTATAAAAATTCTTATAACTATAAAATCTATATTTTACAAGTAAATGGTGATTTTAATTTTAAATTAATGTTCAAGTATTTAATAAATTATTTTTTTTAAAATGGTGATAAATTTTTTATTCTAATCATCCAAAAATTTATTAGGTAAATTCTTGTGATTTTTCGGAAATAATTGATATTTTTTCGTGTACTGAAGCACAATAATTTAAGATATATGCTAAATATATGATTTATTGAATCATAGATATAGTAAGGATTATTTAATCCCAAATTATAAAATTATCCCCCAATAATTTAACATATTTTATTATAATGCTAAATATATTCATACTATTGAGCAAAAATAATAAACCAATGAATAAAATAATCAAAAACCCCTCCTCTCCTCCACTATAAATTCTATCCCTCACCACCTCTTATCCTCACAACTCAAAGACTTATAGCTTGTCATAATTCATCCCAATACTATTTCCAATGTCCAAAACTTATTGGTATCACTAAAAGGCCAAAACCATATTCTTCAATGTGGATCTCAATGAGATGAAGACAATAGGTAAAAATCCACTTCCATTTTCATTAGCATTCTTTTCAATTCCTTTTATTTTAGTTTAACTATATGGTGTATTTATTTATTTTATATGTTTAATTGAAATATATTGTTTTCACAATGTATTTATATCATACTATATCGGTTACTAGAATGTCTTTGTGAAAGTAGTTTCGTATGTTTCTATGTATTGATGTAATAATGGTTTCTATCCTTATTTTTATATCTCTTACGTAATATTTTTGTTCTCATCACAATTTTTGAAAATGTATTTCACAGGATACTTTGTATATTTGAATCAAGGTTCTTGTTCTAATCTATATTAATTAAATTATTTATTTTTTAATTACTTTTGTAAACATTAATTTAATGTACGGATTTTCTAATTCTCACAAACCTATAGCAGATAATGTCCTCAATTTTATAATCTAATATGGATTTTTATCATATATCTATGAAGTAAATGTAAAAAATGTTTTATAATTGAATACATATGTTGAGTTATAGGGTTTTACAGTTAATATTATATAAAGGAATTATAAATATGAAAAAACTTCATGGGAAATTGATTAAGTGATCAAAAAAGATATTGACATTTTATTTTAAAAAAGTGATGAAATTTAAAGGGTGAATTTCATTTTAAGGAAATTATAATAAAATACCCCAATATTTTATATGTATTTACTTTTAAATAAACATAAGGTATTTAATTTATTACATTACAAAAAATATTAGGACTAAATGAACTGTGATATTGTGATTTTTTTAACATAAAACAGAAATTAGAATGTATGAATCATAATAAAAATATTTTTTAAAATAATTATAATTGATTTTAAATATTAAAATGAATTCAATTATGTATAAAAAATGAGAGTCAATTTTCATTAAAGAGATTATATGCTCAAAATATTATTTCTGAAAAAATCAGTTTTATTGTACTTTCTACCTAGATAGAATAACAATTTTTTATATTTTTTAGAATTTTTTTTTGGAATTAAAATAATTATTAAAAATTATTTCAAAATTATCTTAATGAGAATTGTTTTAAATTTTAAAAAAGATTTACTCTTCAATAAATAGTGAATATAGAATTTTTTGTACAATTATCATTTATTTTCATTAATTAAATAAATATAAATATCCCTTTTTATATTAAAGTTTCAAAATATCCTTTAAATATAAATAATTTATTTGATAACATGATAATAAGAATAATACTTCACTTTGTAATAACATCATATTTTTCTTGAAACACACATTTCTGAAAAAAAAAATTATATTATCCTCTTGTTATTTTCGTTAATAATTAAATTAATCCCTACTAAAAATGGTTTACAATAAATTTATATATTTTATATTCAGTGAAATATTTATAAATTTATTTTAAGGTATTTTTTTGTTACTGAATAAATGTAAATTCATTTTCTTATAGAAAAATCTATTTTTCTAAATATGGATATCCCTTTCATTGGGAAAGCCTATTGGAAATTATAACAAACCAATTATTGATATTGAATCTTGTAAAATGAATTTAATATTTTTAACCATTATATTTAATATGATTTACTATGTTCAGAATAATTTTTCATTCATAATGAATGATAAATACAATGAATATTTGTTACCATGGTAAAGGTTAAAATTCTTTTACTATGGGTTTTAACTATGTAATAATTTTTGTAATTACACATTAAAATATAAAATTATTATTGGATGAATAAATAATTAATTTATCTCATCATATCATTTAATAATTTTCCTTTTTTTCACATTGTCAGGAATGTGACCTTATACTTTTGATATAATTTACGTAATTCCTTGTATTTCATTCCCCTAACATATCAAATGAAACATTTTCTCTTATATTATTAAAAATTATATTAATTATATCAATGAAAATATAAATCTAAAACCCTTCCCAGATTCCATACCGTATTCATATAAACCTTTTGTTGTCCTTAAAACAATCATGAAGGTATTATAGTATATGATATATAAGTCCTCTTAAATTGGATCTATATATCATAACTAATATTGTTCAATTTAATGATGACATCATAACTATTTTCCAACTCTTATCCAAGAAATGGGAAATTAATCCATCGCTTGGGAATATTTTTTGACTACCTCTTGTACATATTTAATCAGTCTATAACAGTGAATTATTATTAGATATTTACTGAATATATATTCAATAATGTTTAATTATTATTTAAAATATTTAATCAATTCTTTCAAAAAGTGTAAAACATCACTTTATCCTATGTATGGAAATCAATCTCCATGAAGCGAGGAAATTCATTTTTCAGAACTACTTTAAATTAATCTGTATAAAATTTAATATAATAGATAAATATTAAAATAATGTAATGATTTAGATTCTGGATAAGATGAAACCCATGTCAAACTAGAAGGTACATACATTCTGAACCCAAACAAACATTAAAAATTAAACAATTAAGAGCATGAAACAAAATTTTAACTAATAAATGTTAATAAATAGTTTTTTTAAAATTTTATAGTGAGATTTTATGTGGTATTATGGGTATAGATATGGTTATGGTCTATATTTATAATAAATATAAATTTATTATAGTAGAAGTTTGGGAACTTCTGATTTAAGATGGACTTCAGTTAAGGGTTCATCATCAAAAATTATTTTTTGTTGATACATGAATGATGTTATAAAACTATTTTATATTATGAGGTGTATATAATAATCATATGAAATATTACCTAATTAATCCATATTACGTCATTATATTTAATGGTACCATTAAAATTATTTCAACCAATGATTTATGATTCATAATTTAACAATTCAGTAATGGTTTACTTCATTTCAAATAGTCTTCTTTGGCGGATATGTTATATTATATATTTCTACTTAATATGAAGTGTATCCCATAAAACATTGATATATTTTATCATGAATACATCCCTTTGAATATATTTCTTTCATGAGGTTTTTTAATCAAAGGTATCCACAATGGTCAGGTTTTTACCTTATAATATAAATTTTTATAGAGCTAATTTATACTTAAATTTATGATATTCCAATTAAATGATATATCTATTAAAAATATTATTAATTTTATTATGCTCTTTTTATTTAAATATATTAAATATTTTTCTTTCACATTTTTGAATTTAGTCACTCCTGAGACCAAAATAATATTTTAATGAAAACATATATTATTTATCTATTAAGTCAAGAATCATATTATTGTAATCCATATTCTGTATAAAATATTTTCCAGAATTTTTTAATCATTAAATAATAGTTTTATAATGTCATATTTTCAAATTATTAACATTCTATAGTAAATCTAATTGGTTCTTTTTTTTCGAATGATGTACTTATGAATTTTTTTAAAAATGTGAATGTAATATTTATTTTAACATACAATAAATGATATTTTTTAACCATCAAAATTTGTATTTACATTAAATAATAATTCGTAATTTCCAATTAATCATTTAATAAAACAAAATTTCTTTAGTCTTTTATATATTTTATAATATAAATATATGATTTTCTAATGATATTGGTATTTTCGTTATAGAATATTCTAGTGATCTTTTAAAGATATATTCATCAATAAAATTATTCACATATTTTTATTTTTAGATACTAGTAACTTGGTACAATGATTACAAAATTATTGTTTATCTAGATAATTTTTTTATTGTGATCATGAAATATTAATTTCACCTTTTTACATGACCTAAGTATATAAGAAATGATAAATGTTTTAATGATCATAAAAAATACATACAAATGTATTGTGATGATTCGATAGTTAGTTATATGAAAGAAATGTAATTTATTAAATAAGTAATAATGAATTGTAGTTTAAAGGGGTATTATATAGTTTATACCAAATCAAAAATGGGGTATAAAAAGATTATCCCATGCATAAAAGAAGGTACCCATGAGGTTTTCATAATACTGATGTAGGTGTAGAGGTGACTACTCCATGTTTATCATGTGATAAATGTATTAGTGGGTAGTTTTTACATAATATTTCAATGATTATGATTATACCAAAATTTATTTGGTACACACTTGATATGATATTATGCCAATATTAATCTCTCAAGGCCCACATTGTTGAATTACATTATGACCATGTATTATAAACTATCACAACATATGCCATGGATAATTATTACAATCTATAAATTTATTGGTTTTAATTTAAAACATTATGCTCTTTATTCATATAATAACTTTAGTGATATAAATATAAAAAATGTTTGATTAATATTTCTTTTTTTACTCTTATTGGGCATACGAGTTCACCTTATATTATGATTCATTTACTCTTGATGGGAAGAATGGTATTTATTATCATATATCTAAGAAGGGTTGTAGTTATTAATTACATAATGGGAGATGATACAAATATTTTATGTACTAGTTTTTTATGTACCTATGTTTCCAATGACACTTAACCTTACTATTCTTATTTGAATCATAATAATATGTAATGAATATTTATTCAATAATATGTAATGTTGAATTATATAATGATTATGTCACCATAAAATATGTTTTTTCTGTATCCCATTTGAGGAAGAACATAAATGGTCCTTCACATGCATCGAGTGCTTAGGATATACCAATAAATAAAGATATTTCATTTGTAGGACATATGGAATTATTCCTTGATTATAGAGATAATGTTATATGAAACATGACTTATAACATAGTTAATGTTATTTTGAGGGATTAGGAATTGAGTGACCATCAAGGGAACACGAGGATGTGATAATGTTGAATTATCCTAATTATTTATCATTAGAGTGATGAATATTTGAATGTAAATATAACTGGGGGAGGAATAAATTTTACACAATGATTTTATATGTATTTCACTGAAATAAATTTTCTTAACTTTTTATCATTTGATACTCATAACCCCAAGACAAAACAAAATACCATATATTATGGTATTAATAATATATTAATATGATTGGTGATTATGTCTATTATTAACCATGTTATAAATTATATAATGATATTTTACCTTTATAATAATTTATTAATTAATCCTAATAAATTATCATTAAGTTATGAAATATAATTATTTGATGATTAGAATACATAATTTTTGAAATGATTTACACTACGTGTTATGTATTTTTATATAAAAAATATATTTATCATAGTAAAAAAGTTATTTTATTTAAATTTATTCATAATTTAGGAATAACCATTAATATATTAGTTTTTAAATGGTTAGTAATGAAGGTAATAAATTTCAAGTTAAAAGTAATTAATTTTTTCAAAAAACGCTTTGTTTTGGTTATAATATGTTTTAATATTATAAAAATAAAAAATTATGTATGATTATTTATTTTAATGAAAATTTTAGAATATATATTCAATAAAATATTTTAAATATGAGCTGCCAATTTTTACAATAAAATTAATTAATTAAAATCTAATTTATGTTTTAAAACACATTATTCAAAAAATTATTTTTATTATAATTTTTTCTTTTTATAATTTACTTTTTACCTCTTATGGAAGCTAAATTTGAAAAAATGGATTCCGTATTTGACATTTAATATTAAAATTTAATAATTTTTTCCTTTTAATTTTTTAAATTAATTGTATCCCCTGATCCCAGAATCCAAGAGCTGATGCATTAACCTTTTACATGGCCATATACAGAAGCTTCAAATTCCAAATAACTATATAGTTTCAAATTTTAGTAAAAATATATTTCACATATGATTCCCCTATTACAATGGGAAGTCGAAAATAAAACATAATACATAACAAATAATATTAAAATATATTCTGAAAACTCATTCAAAGGATTTCGCTTTAAGCTATGGGGAAATGAAACAAAAAAACATTGAGATCAAGTTATAGTTAAGGGTAATTACAGTTGAATAAATAATGAATCAATGAGAATAATTCAACATGGAATGATAAATAATGGAAGTATATGCCATATAAATTACTATACAAGGAATAATCAATATAGAATGTTAAATAACTGAGAAGAAAATTCATATTAAATTCTAGATAAGGAATTATCAATATGGGAATGTAAATAAAGAAAACACATTCCATTTGGTCAATAAACTGATAATGAAAAGTTTCCATAGATTTAATATTATAAAAATATCATGGACAATAATAATAATAAATGAAATATCAATGAAGGTAATAATTATTTATTTGATGTCATGTTTGAAGAACATGAAAATATATTATTCCAAGAACATTAATTGGGTGGTTTGGAACTACGAGTAGAAACATATTTAATTTGGCAAACTTATTTTTTCATTTCAACTTGTTGATGAAATGAGGGGCATTATGATTTCTAGGACCCACCCATCACTGCCTATCCAAAGAAATCTTCATATAGAATAATTGGTTTAAATACTAAAAAATATGACTTTAAAATATTTATATAGAATATATAATATGGAAATATGAATATTTATTAGTGGAGGATATATATAAATAATGTTTTTTGACATTGATGAATGGAAATACCATTGAAATATCATTTGAAAATTATTGTGGAATATAATTTCAAACACTCCAAATTGTCTTATACCACTTTGAAACATCTGAATAATAATTTCCATTACTGAATAAAATTAAACAAAACAAAATATTTCATGACTATAAGTATATTAATTTTATAAAATATCAAATAGTAATAGATACACTATATAAATGATATTTTGTTCATAAAAACAAATATTACTCGATGGAATGTAAATTAAAAAGAAATATCTTACACCGAGTCTTACTTGACACATCCGTCATTATATTTTGAAATAATAAAATTTTGTTAAATATTTACAATATTTATATCATATTCAAAGTTTTTATTACTTATACATCAGTTTTTATAATTTTTTATAAAACATCTTAAACATTTAATTTTTTATCGGTTGTTTTGACCTAATTCGATTCATGTGTCAAACCCAACTTTTATAGTTCGAGTTTGAACATATAAGTCATTATGTAAAATCATTTAAAATAATAACAATGAAATTAATATTATATTTATAAATAAATTATGTTTTTAAAACCAATCATGATATAAGGTAATGATAAACTAACCAATATTACAATCATGGAGAGGGTAGGTCATACGTACACAAGACTAACGTTCCCATTTTTCAATGATGATTTCTAAAATTAGGTAAGTAACAATTTTAATTCTATAATAATAATTATATCATATATAACAAAATATTTAATAATATATACTTATATATATAATTATTGTAATGTAAATGTAATCGCATCGCATCAAGGAGGTGGTAGTCCACACGTCCACAAAATACATTATAACTTTTTTAGTGTGTGAAAATGTAATAATGAAACTGATAAGTTGTATTTAAATAATTGAAACATTTTATTAGATATATTATATATTTTATATATTTTTCAAAATTTTAATTAAAATAATACGTAATACATTCCATGTAATGTGTGAACTCATCACATTACATTAAATAGGCGATATTCCACACATCCACAAACATTGTCTTTTTATGGAAGTGTGTGTTTGATTTGTTTGAACCCAAAATATAAACATACATATAATTATATTTTATTTAATTTTTTATTATATAATAATTTTAAAATAATAATTTTATGGGTGGAGAAAAAAATATAACATTTATTCACACTAAATAAGGTTACATCTTTTCTAGGTAACTATGATGGATTTCCACCCAACAGCTTCCTTGATTTCCCTTGGCCCAATGTAAGGATTATAATATTCGGTTATGGGTGTTGGTAGAATATTCGATCATATTTTGGGTAATCAAAAATATATTTATTGGTTGGGGGAGGTGAAGAGTGAATTCCTTTTTTCATAGGAGGTGGAGTGGAATTCTTGTAAATACAAAACATTATACAATATTGTGATGTCTCCCTTACCCAATGCACCAAAAAATGTAAAAAAAAATAATAGATTAAAATGGATTAATGGCTTATAAAAACATTAAACATTCCAAAATAAGTGCATATTTATAATTTAGTTCATTAAATTTTATGTTTACCCCGATTTTATCATTTTCGTTTTTATTAATATAACTAATTATATAAATTATGTAATTTAACCATTAAGAATAAATTAAAGTAATATTATTTTTAAAATATCATCCTAATGTTTTATAAATTTTATATCTAATTTTCAAAATAAATGTATCATGTGTGTTGGAAATTAAATTTAAATTAAATGCATGTAATAGTCAAAAACATTTTATTAACCCAGAAAATTAAGAAAGGTTTTTACAATCTGTGGGATAATATGTCAATTAAAAAATATAAATTATTCTATTAATGGGCCATATTTTATTTTTCTTGACACATAAAAACTATTTTAAATAATATTTTATTTTTATTTATTTTAAATCACTTAATATAATATCATTAATAGTAAACAAACACTATTTCCAATTTTGAAATTATTTATTTAATTTTAATTTTTAAATATTGGAATTAAAATGAATTAAATTCATAGACATTTATCTTTATATATTCACCTAAAAATTAATTTATAACAATAATTCAGTAAATTTTACTTTACATTTAATGCTTTTCGAATCATTTCTGTTTTATATTTAATAACTAAATAATTAATTTGTTATTGTTTGTTAAGAATTTAATGTAATTAAATCATATATAAAAAATTAAATTACTATGATAAAAAATTTATTTACCTTTCAAAACAACTTTTATAACACAATCCATTTATAATCCTCAATAATTTTAATCTATATAAATGTAAAAGGTGAGGAAGGTTCCGTTTTTTCCTTTTTCCTCACACGACATATTATAAGGATCAATTTCATAAAATAGTATTTGAATAACTCATAAAATTAGAACCAAGAGAGTATATGGTATAAATATTTGTGTCCAATGTATTTTGAAAAAGTTTACAGGAAATATTTTTCATTAATGTTTAGTTTTAGTTTCTTATTAAGCTTAATTTTACCGTTATAGCTTTAACTAATTTTAGTTACTTTTACAAATAATTTTCTTGCAAAAAATGTAATCATAATTGACTAAAAATAGTATACATTTATAATACATTTATTTCCATTTTCTTAAAAATTTAATTCATTTATGTGGGGAAATATTATTAAAACCATTCCCACATATATGGCGGGGAAGCGAGTTTCTGAAGTGAAAATGTTCAATAGTTCATTAAGACATTATATCTAAATTAAATATATAACTTATTCCAATATCCTAACATGAATTAAAATATATATATATAATTTATCTATTGTAGATTTCAAAAATATTTATAATACAATTTATCATTAATAATTACATAAACAAAGTGGAGTTTTTCAACTAAAATATTGTATTTCGCACTATTTATCAAAAAATGAAACGTATCAGAAAAATACCAAAAATTCACACATAGATATTTTTGACCTTATGTATTGAAAAAAAAATTATTTTGTAAAAAAGAATTTATATAATTTTCAAAAGTTTGTTTGAAAATACATGACCAATTAAAATATGGTAAATCTTGCTGGTACATGTAAAGGAAGCTAAATCAATGTTGTGTGTAGCTTATGTTTAACATGGAGCTTCATATAATGAAGTACAAAATAAAAATTAATTTTATTCTAAAATTGGAATATTTTAAATTTTTGGGGTGTTACATTCTCCCCATCATAATGAAATTTCACCATATCAATTGAATCATGATCTTAGTAATCAAGGGTTTCATATTTGAAAATAATATTGTCGAAAAATCACATCATAAATTGGGTTTATAAAACGTATTAATTATAATAGGTATTTAAAATTTGATTTTCATAAAAAAAATATTTTTAAAAGATTACTTTTTTTAAAACATGTATATGGAATAAAAATAAAACTAGCAAGTTATGATGGAGAATGATAGAGACCATGTTTAGATGAAAGTTGATGACTAAAATTGAAAGACCATATTTGGGAAAAAGGTCACTGAAATCATAAATATTGATGATATAATGACAAATTTTTTTCTTAATACCCATTTCATAGAGCCAATGATTTTTTCACACTCTGTGAATATATGTAACTATACGTTTCAATAATCATAATCTTTTCCTTTTATTACACCATGACCTGTTTCTAATTTAGTCGAATCTGGTTCATAATATAAAGTAATATATCAATCACTAGAACCACATCAAATGTTAAAAATAAACCATTCCATTATAGGTAATATTTTCCAAAATATTATTATCCAACACTTTAAGAAGTGGTTCACTAAATTTTCCAATATGAACTTATTATTATCCTTTAATTGATATATAACATCTCTAGGTTTTTCATTCCAAACATGTTAATACCATCATCATAAATAATATTGAATTAGGGAAATAAATTGAATTACCAAAAAACCATATTGAAAAAATAACTATTTCTTATTTAATAAGTAACACACATGTTATTTGATATATTCGTTAAATCCAATGGTTTTGTAAACACCACGAATAATTGCATGAACCAATACTTCATCAAAACATTAATAAGTTCCATGGTATTCAATAATATCTCATATAATTTACCCAAATGAAATTTTTTAAATTTTATTATCATGTTAGTTCTTATCTTTCCCTCCACCATGTGTTTTCCAAGGTTGTTAAAATTTTTACTGAATCACTTTTCTCGGTGATCAATATCGATCAACACACACTTTTATATCCTTCATGAAAATTAATTCCATTATAATACTTATACAATCCATAAAACATATATCCTAGATGTCATTAATAATATACTTTTGAAAATATTATTCAAGGACTCAAATACATAGGATCATTAGTCTTTTCCCTTTATCAATGGTGGTTTCATAATCATAATCATGATCCATTATCGTATTTTGGATTATATTCCATGGATGCATAAAAATTTGAATTACATAGCGCCCCAAATCTCAAAAATTGAATCATTGAACATTCTAAAATAATTTCTGACCATTAAATAAAAATCATGGTGGACTTTTTCTTTAAACATTATTTGAATTCCATTTCATCTTAATCATTTTCCAATGGGTTTACTTCCACCATTATCATATGTAGGAAAATAATTTATTCCCTTCTTCAATTTATCTATCTCTTCCTAGTTCTCCTCCTGTTTAAATGATTCCATATGAATCCATAATTCATAAATTATTAATTATCTAAATCATCATCACATGATACTATAATTTAATATAATTATAATTCTTTGATGGCTAATTTCATTCAAAATATTAGTTTAATACAATAAAAAATATTATTATTCGTATTCATTAGATCACATTAATTGGTGTTGTTCACATTCCATCTATTAGGCTCCATTTATAAATGAATATATACACTAGGATATGTCATATCATTATGATACACAACTTTTCATCCAAAAAATATAAAAAATTATTTCGAAATTGAAAATATTATGTGAATATAGTTTCATAATCATAAATATGGTTTTCATGGTATGTTTATCTATACATATTATAAAAGTATATCTTATTGTTATGTTTCAAAAAATAATTTTTATAAATATAGTTTTCAAGGATATGGATAATATGTATCTGATTCCAATTTTAATGATCATACCCCATAATCTTAGATAATTTGAATGACTTTATTTCATTATAATTGATACAATACTCAAATACCAAGGGACAGAGCAGTTAATCTGTTTTGGAATATTATATTTCATACATGATACCCAAAATACATTTTAAAATAGAAAATATAACATAATACATAACAAAGAAAAATGAAATTCATCCTTTAATATTATTCAAAGGATCCCCCATCATTAATTGGGGTAAAGAAAAAACAAGGGAGACCATAGATTCTAAGTAAGGGTAATTATAATGTTATCAATAACGAATCACTTTGAATAATTCAAAATGGAAATGTGAATAATTAAAAACAAATCCATATAAAAAACTAAATAAGAATAATAAATATATAAATTTAAATAACTAAGAACACATGTCATATAAATAATCACAAAAAGAATAATCAATATGGAAAGGTAAATAACTAGAACCCATGATATATAGTCAATATACAAAGAATAAAATACATCCACTAAATAAATCAAATAAAATTCTTATAGATAATTAAAATAATAACATAAATATATTTTAAAGAAATGCTTAATACTTGTATGTTGTGTTTGAGGCACATAAAAACCTATATTGTGAAGACCTTTTACAACTAGGGGTAGAAACCTATTTAATTTGTCCAAATTATATATCTCATGGATACCTATCATTGTATCAAGGGGATATAAAATGTATGAGCCCCGCCTATAACTTCATATGCAAAGAAATCCTCATATTGAATATTCAATTCAATTAATAAAAAATATGACCTATAATATAACCTTATTGAATAAATAATAAATTTTTATCAATATTTCCTTAGTTTAAAATAAGAAATAAATATGGATGTTGACAATGATCCATAGAAATATAATTGAATGATCATTATAAAATTATTGATGAAAATATTTTTTATACCTTCAAATGTGTCCCATAGCACATTAAAACAATTGAATTATAAACCACAAGAAAGAATATCATTAAATGAAACATATATTTTTATGATAATACAAATATTCATGATATAATAACATGTCAACGGTTAGTATACACACAATATAAGAATCAATTGAATCATAACACCAAATATGTGGAAATGGGTTGTAAATTGATATAAAATAACGTATATTGAGATTGAATTGTCATGTATGTATTTATATTAATAATTAATAAATTTATGTTAATTATTTAAATTATTAAGATCCTTTTTATAGTAATTATTACTATAAATTAACTTATTTAAATGTTTATACAACTACTTTTAAAAGTAAATTTATATCAGGTATTTTGACCAAATTCTGTTCGCCTACTAATAACGAATTTGGTAGGTCAACTATGGTCAAATGGGTCTTTATTTAAACATCCCAATAATAATAATCATGAATTATTTATCATATTTATACATCAATAATTATTTTATTACCAATAATTAATTATGGTTTGAATAAATGTTCAAATTTCACAATTTCAGAGGTGGTAAGTCGTATATACGTATGAGTAACGTTCCAAATTTTCAATGATCATTATCGAATGAAGGTAAGTAACAATTTTCAATAAAATTGTTAATTATATAATATATATATATATATATTATTTAACAATATATACATGTATATATTATTATTTTGTTGTAAAATGAAACACATTGCTTTGAGGAGATGGTCGTCTGGACGTCCATGTAATGTGTGAACATATCACATCACTTTAAGAAGGTAGTAGTGCACACATCCAGAAATGAAGTTATCGTAATTATAAAAAATGTGAATAATTAATGTATATGTTGTGTAAAAATTAAATAAGTACAATTAAAATATAAATATCACATATATCATATATAAATGTCGAGTCCATCATAATTCCATGCCATGAGAGGTGGTAATATAAAAAAGATTGAATTTATTTAATGAGGCGGTAATTCACCACACACGGAAATGCTATATTCATTACCCATTTAAGGGATGTGTGTATATGTTTACGTAGAAACCTTAAATTAACAAAATCATAGTATATGTATGATGTTTTCTATATTATATATGTATGTAAAAATGACAGATAGATGGGTGGATAATGAAATAAAACATATATACACATTAAAAAATGATACCAATTTTAGGGTAACTCCATTTGGTTTGAAACAAAAAGCTTAAGTGGGTTAAATTCATCTAAATTTGAGGATTATATTATGAGGGTATGGGTATTGGGAGATAATTTTATCTTTTTTGGATGACTTAACGAGTCTTTAGAGTTTCGAGGAAGGGTAAAGGTGCATACTTTTTAATAGTGGAGTAGGAGTTCCATTCTGGTAAATATAAAAAGGTATAGACCAATGGGAGGTCTCCTTTACCTAATATGCCTAAAAATAAAAAAAATGCGTTAAATGGAATTTTTGGTAGATGGAGACATCCAAAAAAAAATAATGGAATTTTTATAATTTTGTTCCTTAACTTCTATATTTCCCTATTTTAATCATTATGGTTTTAATAAAGACCCTGGTTTCCAAACCTAACTAATATAACAATAAAGAATAAAATAATGTTATATTTTTAATAAAATATAAACACGTTTAATTATATATATGATATCTAATATAAAAATTAATAATCCATTTTTATGGGAATTATTTTTAAACCAAGATCATGTAACGCGCAAAAACCCTACATTAACCCGTACTATGGTTACAGTGTTTTTACAATCAATGAGTGAATATGTTAATTATAAACTATAATATTTCTACCTAATTTACCATATTTGGTATTTATTAATAGTTAAAAATCACTTGGATGAATATATAATTTTTTTGATCTTAATTAATTTAATAAAATATCACTTATTATAAAATAACATTAAAGTCGATTTGGATAATATTTATTTAATTTCATTTTAATAAATATCAAAAAAATATAGGAAATTAAATATATTAATTTCCAAACATTATAAAATGATATATTCTTTTTCAAATATAGTTTAAAATAATAATTCATTAAATTTAGTTTACTTTTAATGATTTTAGCTTCATTTATCTTACTTAAATATTAACTAAATAATTGTCATGGACCGCCTTCACCATGATGAGGGAAGGGATAGAATATTGTCAGACCCTTCCTTCTTCATGATGATGGAGAGATAATGAACCCCAAGACCTCCCTTCAATAGGTCCCAGAGTGGTGACAAGCACCATGGTTATGAAATCACATGCAAAATGGAAGGCATTACTCTTTTTATTTAGTAGGATATGTAGATAAAATAGTAAATCCAAAACATCACCACAATTGGAAGTGAATACAAAGCCAAAAAAATCTTTTCCCATATGCATGATTCCAATAAAAAGTGCTATTAAAGAAAATACAAGATCTCCAAAGGAAAAAACCAAAATAAAAGGAAAGCAGTAATGTCAATGGTCTCATCATCTAAACCTGTTGGATCCAGCACGGTCTTTGATGTACTCTTAAAAACCTAAAAGTAGTTTTATATATGATGGGTGAGTATACATGTATACTCATTAAGGAAAACCGAAAGCTATTGTGCACATGTTGGGAGGATTTCTAATGCTCCGTGAAAAAGGAGACAATCGAAGCACCAAACAAAGAAACTATCCTCCCAATAATCACCAAGGAACACTCCTAAAATAATATAGATCATGTAATGTAATGGTAATAACATATCGATGTTTGATTACCCTGCACCACATTCCCTCTGGTTATTGAAGATATCTTCCATGTCAGACCTCCCTCACCATTCTCACCGTTTTCCCATTGTTGTACAATTCTCACACACAACTGGGATACCACATCCACACATCCCACCCGCACACACCTGGGTCACAACAACCACACATAGGTAAGATCACACACACCTCGTTTAGAACAACTACCACCACGCCCTATGACATCAGGGCCAGAACAACTACTGTCATGCCTGAAGACACTAGGGCCTCATCCCGAAGACACATGGGAAACAACCTTCCTGCACACAACTATTCAAACCACAACAGCTACCTTGCTAGAATATTTGTGGTCTATAATGGACCTCAGGATATCATAGTCGGCCAAAATATTCTTGCGCTACTCAGCAAAGGGAGAATAAAAGGAGAAAATAACCATCCACTCAATTGAGGGTTGGAAAAAACACCCTCCCTTGGGAAATGGGGGTGTTCAACATGATGTTATCAACATCGGTGGGGATTGAATAAGAAACATAAGAACTAAATTATATATATAGTTAAAAAATAACCCATCCCAACCTAGGGGATCCAACACAATCCCACACATGAACACCTTAATTACTATTCATTCAGAAAAAAGCAAAAATTCCACAACCATGTCACAACCGATTCCCAGAAAACAATTCCCCATTGAACCCTTTCTTGTTATAACATTCAAGTGGTTGTATTTAAATAATTTATCATAATTGGGCAACTAACATGCATAGCCACAAGGCAAGGAAGGAAAAACAATAAATAATAAGTTTAAGCATTCACATTCGGTTTTCTTGTAAACTCACAACAACCAAAGGTATCATTGAGATCTCTCGAAGTACCAGAACGAAACCAAGCTCCACCATAAAACACCACATAGCCTCAAATCAACAAACCAACAACTGCACCACAATAGGGGATCCCATACCAATCCATGTCACCCCACAAGAATCAATCTTAACAACCACAGAATTTATCAACACAGAGCATGAGAGTTTTATGATTCAAAAAAACCATTCATTGAGTTCCTTCATTTCCGTTTCATTAATCAGGATGATCACAGAAGGATTCTTGTTTTCTGGACATTTATTTAATCAAAAGATCTTACGTGATGAACCAATTTTCATGTTAGATCCATTCAATCATCTCAGATGACTGGGGTCCATTAGTGCATAATAAAAGACCACTAACCGCCACAATTTTCAATGGACAGAAGCCCATACAATTCATAATATATAGGCAAAGGTAAAAGTGCACAACAACATCATCAAACACACCCCTTCATTATTTTAATTTATGTTTGATATGTTCATTAACGTTTGGTTTCATCCATCCCCGTAGAAAAATTAGCGTACACACCACACATTACACACAACAAATATATATAAAGGAATAACCTTACATGGATGGTCAATGATCGATGTTTTTTTCATCGTGCCAAGAACTGCGGATACACGACTTGTAGGGGAAGAACATTGTGGACTCAATGAGTATGTAAGAAAGGATCATGTATAAGAACAACAATAGCCTTGAGAAGGGGGACTCTAAACACACCAAGGGATGAAAAATAGACCATCCATGAAGAATAAATAAATCTCATGCGATAAAAAGTCAAGATCTGAGAGTTACGGTATAATAATTTTGAACATATTTAAAAGAGGATCATGGGTTCACCACAAAGTTGGATGGTTACACACGATGAAATTAATTGTTATTTAATTATACTCATTGTAGAGGTGTCCATAATGGCTCTGAGATAAGGGGTTTCCTTTAAATAGATGAAAACACGTAACTGTGGAGAAACTAGAAAGTATGGGAAAATGGAGTGGAACCAAAGAAAAAAGGCCACACGTTTTGGTAAGTCAAAGGTCGACCAGCTCTTGGGGAATTTTGATATAATTTATTGGAATTTTTTGGATTTGAAGGAGGGTATTAAAACACTCTTACGTCAAAAGATACGTTGCAGGAGTAGGATTGGAAAAAGAAACAAATGTGGGGCGCCGTTTGGTGATACACTGTGAACGGTGCCAGAGTCACGGTGCCACAGTCACAGTGCCACAGTAACGGTGCCACCATCTCGGTGCACCCATAAATGGTGCCACCTTTTTGGTGTGTGACTGTTACGGTTCCACCATCACGGTTCCACCGTCACGGTGCCACCATAATTAGATCCACCATTTCGGTGTGCGACCATGACGGTGCGACCTTTAAAGTTCCACCGTTATAGTGACACCGTCACAGTGCCACCGTTATAGTGACACTGTCATGGTGCCACCAGTTCATTGGAACACCATATGCGGTGCCACCCTTTCGGTATGCGACCATGACTAGTTCCACTGTTATAGTGATGCCATGACTGGTGCCACCATTTCGGAGGAACCATTTGATTGAAATAAATTTTTCAAAATCCTTAATGAGTCACTACCTAGTCCATTACATTAGGTACCTCTCAAACTATTCTCCCCCTCGTGAATCAAAACTACACATGAATAAAAGAGAGGGATCCGAAAAACCACCTTGAAAGATACCTCTCAGGAGTGAACCTCATAGACATCCAAGAACACCACTCCATCACATAACCACTAAAACATATATATATAGGTGTCACTGCCTTGACATAAATTATGGTTTCCCTTATCAATGTAAAGATATTATCTACATTGGACGGCACTGAATCACCCACACAAGATTAGTCGCATCCACCTTAAGGTGTCTCTATTTGGGATCACATCCTTCCCTCCACACAGTTCGGACTCTTTACACAAATTTAGAGAACCAAGAAAACAACACATTTAATAGATAACAAGGTCAAACACTTCTTCATAATTATGTATAGGACATTACATAACAAAAATCAAACTATCTCTAGGTTCTAGGAGCGCATTTGTGCCTCTCATTCCCAGGTACTCTCCTCGAGGCCACCATGACTCCATAACACACAAACCAAGGGAATGGTTCATCCACGATGCACATTACTCTCACGACCTTAGATCATAATTGGTTTCTCCACAAACATCGCATCATATTCAATATACATATTTCAACAATTGAGGATGTAACACTCCAACCTTCCATGGTACACTTCTCTTTGAATAATACAGTAGCGTGTGTTGTACGCAACTTTGAGTTCTAACACACACCACAACCAATCAAACTAGCCATTATGAATAGTAATACCCACTTTTTGGAATTTTATAAATTTTATCTCTCAAAATGGAATTCATTTTTGGATTCGGAATATTGAAATAATCCTAGGGAAAAAATTTGTAAATTTTCGGATAACTTTTATATTTTTATAAATAGTGAAACATACTAAATTTAAATTAAAAACAACATTTTTAATCAAAAATATTTAATAGTGATAAATTATGGTTTTGAGTGGTTTTAAAGTATATTTAGAATATATTTTTACAATTAAATAAAATGTTGGTCATTTGTCATAATTTCACATTTAAACCAGACATAAACAACTGTCAATATTTTGATAGTTATTATCTCTTAAAAACACGTTTTTTATTTTAACAACGGGAATTAATTTTAAATTAATTTCTACCACCTCTGTGTTTTGAATTTAGAAATATTAATTCCATATTTAGAATCAAGAGGTCCAAATTTTGTAATAGGAAACTTTTATTTTTAGACATTTTAAATAATTACTTCGGTAAATATTTTATTTACCATGGTTAAAGGGTAAATCCGGTAAATAAGGGTAAAAAAATAATATTATAATATTATTAATTTACACTAAAAAATATACTAACCATATTGGTTGATACATTTCCGACCATGGGTATCTTTGGGTCGATTTTGGGACCCCATGTATCCACTTGTATGTGATAATGACACTTTATATTAATTAAGATAAAGTAAATACAAAAATGACATAATCATATATCTGTTAGAAAAACAATTTTTACATAGGGTTACATATATTATATTTTAGACTATAAATATTCATTATAAAAAGAAAAATAATTCCTTCATAACAGTATTTTATTTATAATTTTTAAAAATTTAATTATTAAATTTATTTATCACACAATAATGATGTAATATTTTCCTTATTAATGAAAGAATAAAATAATTGGTATTATAAATATTAAAATAAATATAATTTTAAAGTTTTGATTCCATAAAAAAGTTTTATTGATTAATATGTCATGTAAGGATTGGTTAAAATAATTTTTATTGAATTAATAATGTTGTTATGAATTTAACAAAAATATGTTATTAAATATTGTCAAAATTGACATAAAAGAGTTTTTAAAACAAATATTATATTATAAATTGATATTATATTCATAAAAATATAATATTTGAACACATGACTTATATCATTATAGGTGTATCATTAATGGACCACTTGGGGGTCTATTGGATGTATATCATATGTTTATTAACTATATAATATAAAAATACAATGTGACATGGTAAATGTCAAACTATTTAACTAAGAGTTAAAACTAAAAGATAAGGTTAATATAATGACCAAAACCTATCTAAAGTATATTGTTTGAGATTATTTAGACCCCTACCTACCATATACTTTGAATAATAAACTTTTTAGCCATTAGAAACCGAATATTAATTTATTATAAAATAATACTTTATGTATTTTTGAAAGAGACCCTCCTCCCCCTTATTAAAGGACACCACTTATATCCAATTATTCACACCGTCAAAGCCATTTGATTCAGACAAAATCTTCCAAAATACCCTCTCAACAATCCTAAATTAATCATTTAGGCCTTCCTTTAGTCATAAAGCCATCTTATGAATCTCTTTTGATCAAATCAAACAGAAGAACCCGAAGAAGAGGTAAAGTTTTCACCACTCTCTTTCAAGTTCCTTTCTTCTTAAACTTATTCATTATTTGCTATTTCCATTATAAAATAATAACTCTAGTATCTTCTATATAATGTGATGTTATTATAAATATGATACAACCATATTCAATATTCTATTCACCCTTTGAATGACATTTCACCATACGTGCGTACGTACGGCCTACCGTCTCCACGTCGTGGTGTAATTGTTATTCAATACATTATTATTTGGATTGGTATAATAATGATGTGTAATTCAAGTAAATAATAAATAAAACATGATAATGATTCTGTATATATAATATACCATCGAATTATATATAATTTTAATATCAAAATAAAGATATTGTCGCTCGTGAGTACATACGTACTACCGTCTCCACGAACATGATGAGATTAATTCCCCATCGTATACATCGAAGAATACTTTTTATTTGATGGTTAAAAATAATGATTAAGGACTTGATATAATTTTTGATATGAATAAGATACAACCTATCCATAAAAAACACGACTTCTGTAACAACACATATAAAATAAAACGAGTAAGTTAACACCTGAAACGACTATAATACTATGATACTATTAACAAAGAAATGTTAAAAGATCATATATGATATCATATTAATTTATATGATTCTTGTATAATTTAATAACAATTATTTCACTATTATACATGAGTTTATCCTACCATCAACCAAGGAAATGTACAAGGTAATGGATTATTTCACAATCTCTTCATTATCCGAGGTTGTTTATGCATTATTATCTACTAGGACCTCTTTATCATCCATATCCATGTTTATTAAAAATTTATTTCAAAACATTCTTACTATTTTACAAGATATGGGTTAAAGTAATTTATAACCTTGTTTGAATTTTTATAAGATGTTTATAAAGGAATATTTCCTTCGTTTTCCAAAGAAGGTCTTATTTAACCTTTTCGACAAAATTAATGTTAGAATGTCTTTTTTACTTATATGGCGGGTGCAGCTATTTTCTACCATTATAGAGTCGTCGAAGAATCCATTACAAGATTATAAGAATATTTTCAAATTAAATGTTTTACTTTATAATTATGTGACTCTTAAATGATTTCAAAATAGAAAGAGATATTTCTCTAAAAAGAGTTTTGATTTCATCTATGTCAACATCCTTTGATAAATTTTAAGTTTATTTGGAGTTAATTTATTATGATAGAAAACATCCATATTGTATTGAAGGTTTTATGATATGTTTGACTATAGATGTGCTATTTTTATACCATTCATGATTTATGGTTAGAGTATTGAGTTTTTTATGCTAGTTTTAATATGGATGTTTATGATATGTTTAAACCTTTTCATATGAGGAATGTACTGGACCTAGTAAGTGACATGTGAAGCCTGCTATAGCTCATCGATGCATCGGTAGGTCTCATGATACAACTAGACATGGAATTTTCCAAGGCACTTTCCAAATTTGATTTATGGTTTTGGATGAGGCCTTAATCATTTTTAGATGTCTTGGTTGAGGCCTTGATAAAAAGTTTCAGAATTTACGGCATTATAAATTCACTCATTGTGGAAATAATATTGATGGTTCATGTGGTAATTCGACTAGTATAATACCCATGATTATGTTTTATTATGGAATTATTTACTCAGCTCATATTCTTGACATAAAATTATTCATGTTTATTACTGGTAAAGGCTTGTGGTTTCAAATATTTACCATGCTTAATATTTATGTCATTTTCCACTATATTACTTACCCTTACTGAGTGTTTGATCTCACACCCTTCTTATGTTTCATTTTCCCAGGATATGAAGAAATTAGTTATGAGTGACCTGTAAGCATAATCTCAGAGGCTTTGATGTTTCTAAGGAAATATATTTGTGTTTTATTTTTGTTCAAGATGTAAAGTTGAACTTATGTATGAATCTTGTTTCCAATAATACTAAACTGATTGGTCTTTCGAGAAATGATTTCCTTATGATCATACCAATGTTATGTAATAATGTACCGACTCTGGGTAACTGGGGTCGGGGCGTTACAAAGGATGTGTGAATCATCATGTAGATACCTATAGAGTTGAGACAAATGGATGATGTCATGCACTCTCAGAAGCTGCGGTGGTAGCACCAGCTGATAAGACACATCACCGACCCGCCAAAACACCTCCAAGGGCCCAAAAAACCAAGGATAAATCTTACTCCCTCTGCCAAACCACTTTTTCCCATGCTGAGTGGAGATCGTCCAGAACATATGGTCTCCGACCTCAAACTGAAAGGGTCTCCTCCTATGATCGGCATATAAATTCTTCTGGTCCTATGCCGCCTTCATCCTCTCTCATATAAGTTGAACCATCTTCACCATGCTATGATCTACTTCTGGTCTAAGAACACCTACTTACCTAACCTCTTCCCAACACACGGGTGAGTGATATAGCCTCCTGTAAAAGGCTTCAAATGAAGCCATACAAATGGTACAGTAATAGCTATTATTGTATGAAAACTCTACCAGAGGAATGTTCCATACCCACGGTCTCCCAAAGTCCAAAACACATGCCCGTAGAATATCCTCCAACGTTTGGATGGTGCTCTCAGTTTTCCCATCTTTCAGGGTGTGGAATCCAGTGTTGAGGCATAGCTGGGTTCCAAAAGCATGTTTAAATCATTTCTAGAACCATGAGGTACACTAGATATCCCAATTGTATACTAGTGGCCTTAGAACTCCATGCATCTGTATAACCTAGTCCACGTACCATTATGTTAGGACATCCACCTCACGCAACTCCTTGATTGATAGGATGTGAGTTGATTTCATCAGCCGGTCCACCACTACCCATATATCATTACAACCCCATGAAATCTATCTATTCTCGTGAAGAAATCCATAGAGATGTCATCCCACATCATCTCGGGGACATCTAAAGGTTGTAATTAACCCCCTGAAAGTGGTGTTTTGTCATCTCCTACTAATAAACGAGGCACTTTGCCAATAACTGTATCACTACCGGCTCCACGTCGGGCCACTAAACCTGTCCCCTAAAACCCTGGTACATCATGGAAACTCTTGGTTCTACCACTATGGGTGATTTGTGGAACTCAAAATGGAACATCTCACATATTCCTATAGGTAAGAACAATTTTCCATGAAACAACATCCGATTCTGGCAATTTTCCGACCATCCTTCCATACGATTTCCCTGGATAACAAGATCATGCATCACATCAGCCCATATGTCCCCCAATAGAGGTTCCTCCACGTTTTGTAAAAGAGCATAATGAACTATCATCTGGAACAGAAAACCTCTTCCATCATCCATTAATTTATCCAGGTGTAGGGAAAATAACTTCTACATTGCTCTACAAGAATTTTATGATTCTCTAACCACATCCTTTTGTGACATCCGACTCAATGAATCAACCCCCAAGTTCCCCTTTCCCTAGGTGTAGGATATTTATAAGTCATATTTTTGATGAACCTCCATCCACCTAGGCTGTCGTGTGTTTAGGACTCGCTGAGAGAAGATATACCTGAAGCTCCTATGATCTGGGAAGTCCACAAATCCCTACCCGATGAGGTAGTTCCTCCACAACATTAGTTCGAATAGAACCACTATGAACTCCATGTTGTGGGTGGCATAGTTATTCTCAAGGGGATGTAACTGCCTAGACCCATAAGAGATCAACCTTATTATTGCATCAACACACACCATAAGACTTGTCCTAAAGCATCATAAAACACTTCAAACATCACCCCCATTATTTTTGAAACCTCAACATTGGGGTACATAAAAACAAACCCTTCAGATAACTGAAGGCTGCCTGACATTGTTTACTCAACTAAAAGGTCTGGTCCTTTCTGGTCAAATCTATAAAAGGAGCTAAAAATAGAGAGAACTAAGGCATGATCCTTCGATAATATCCTCCCAGACCAAAGAAACTACGAACCTCCATCACATTCTTTGGTGCTCCCCAAGAAACAACGACTTCAACAATTGAAAGGTCAACCACTATTCCATGCTCAAACACCATGTGTCCAAGAAAGATCACCTATCATGTTGAAAACATGAATTAGGACACCTCTCCATAGAGATGGTGTTGTTGGAGGACCACTAAAACCGTTATCAGATGCTTGGTGTGATACTCCTCTAAACATTAGTAGATCAATATGTCGTCAATAAACAATACTATGAACTACAATAGATATTCTCAGAAGAAAAAGTTCATAATCCCTATGAACACAACTGGTGTGTTCGTCATGTCAAATGACATGACCACAAACTCAATGTTCCCTTATATGCACCTGAAGGCAGTCCTCAATATGTAACTGATGCACCCGATTTGTGTATACATTTCCTCATATATAATTAAAGATGAAAACATGTTTTTAGCAAATATGTGTGGTTTCATGAACATATTCTTCGATTTTGGTGAATCTGTTTGCTTGCAGGAGATCTCTGGCTTAATACACGGATCAAGGGATGTTTGTGAAATTTTTGAAACTACACGGCGTGTACTTTCTATACACGTCGTGTACATCCAGAGAAGGACACGAACCAAAGCAGGGAGTACATGCCCATGTCTCCAGGAAGAGATTCACGCCGTGTGGTTCGACGCTACATGTCGTGTACCGTTTTCTAGAAGCAGTGCTTACGGAGAAAAGTCCACACGACCATGTGGCCATTGATGAAGACTCGACGTGTTTGAACTTTTACACACCATGTCTGCTTTTCAAGAAGGGCCTGGCGGCGCTACAAACCTTGTATGGCAGCGCTACACACCGTGTTCACTCAACTTTCAGGCGGTATCGTGTGAAAAATTCAAGAACGGCGTGCTCGGCCACCTGCCAGCGGAGAAAATGGCGCCAATACGCATTGACGAAAAGTACACGGCGTGTACTTTCTATACACACCATGTACTTTATTTTTCTATAAAAAGAGGCCTTGGACTATGGATTTAAGGAGTTGAGAACCATTGGAAGAGAGATAAGCTCTGCTACCACCATTCCCGAAGCCACCGAGGTGTCCTCATTCCGCTATTCCGCCATTCCACCCTCTGATACTCTACCTCAAAGCCTACACAATGAATCCGTCAGGTATCACGTGTGTCGTTTCTCTCCTAAATCCTATGTGTAACTAAACCCCTCGTTTTGGGGTTGTGGATGATGGGATTATAATTTGCATATTGTTTTATATATTTGTGTTTGAATCATTGTAATTCATCTTACTCTTCTTAAACCACTGTCTAATATAACTGAGAATTCTTATCTGGACCAAGGGAAGGATTCTCAGTGATACAAAAGAAAAGTAACGGTGAAAAGATCCATGAACATTGGAAGGTTTTCACCGATTCAAGTAATGGATTGGACATAATAAAGAATTAAGGACATTGACTACATGACCAAGGAGTCAACTGCTCTAATTCCAAACAAGAGGAACCGGACCAAGGAAATCTTGTAACAAAATGAAATCCTAAATGATTGAATTATTATGAACAGAACAACCATTTAAAAATATACATAAGAACTCTTTATTCACCATAGCCTCGACACGTCTTTTCTTTCCATTTCTATGAACTCTTTAAATTTACCTGTTGTTTTCGTTCAAACTGTATCCATTATCAAAGTAAATCAATTTAGTTTCAATCAAAAACCCAGAAATCAACCCAGTCGTTTCTAAATTTTGCAAACTTCACCTAATTAAGTATTAACTCAATTAAATTCATGCACACCACGGTTCCCTGTGGATCGACCCTGAACTTATGCTATACTAAAGTTCTAAGAACAAGTAATTAATATAGGACGCATATAACTTCAATCAATGACAAGCATAGACCAAATTTTGGCTTCGTTGCCGGGGAATCACCATTTGGCTTTAGTGAAAAGATTTAAATTGTGTTATTAATTAATTTAAGTGAAAATAAAAATAATTTTTTTTAAAAAATCTCTTTTCTAATCCCATTTCAAATTTTCTTTTTTTATTATTTTTCCCATTTACGCCTGGTTTTTGTTTTTGTGTTGTGAAGTGTTTCAAGTGTATGTTTCGATGCTTTACACGATCCAGAAGTGCCGAGTCTTCGGAATTAGTTCCGCTTGACCCGGAAAACGAACGGAAGTTGCTTTATCATTAGCGTACACAAACTGAAACTCAAAACCATCAACCACAACCCGTGGAGAACAAGGAAGAGGGAGAACCAGCCGTGGATGCTGCGACTAAGCATCAGTACCAGGATCAACAGCCTCTCATTGTTGGTCTACCTAAGCAACCTCCTGGAGCCTTCATGGAATTCCTCCCAAGGGATTACCAACGGCCGCCGCAACAACTATTCCCACGACCATACTTTTCCCCTCAAGAGCAGCTTATACAAGCTCCACCCCATCACCTACTACCTCCAAGACGTACCCTTATGGAGTACGGAATTCCATAAATTCACGGAGCTGATATGGGCATCGTTCGTCCTCCGGTCTAGGCCCAGCACTTCGAGATCAAGCATTCTATCTTGCAGCTGATCCAGAACACCGTCCAATTTGGAGACCTGGCCAGTGAAGACATGAATGCCCATCTCTCCAATTTTATGGAAATCTTCGACACCTTTCGGTACCATGGCGTGTCCGAGGATGCCATCCTTCTTCGATTATTCCCCATTTCTCTACAGGATAAGGAAAAGGACCGGATCAAGGGGCTTCCACAATGATCTATACTCAACTGGGAGGAGCTAGCCCAGTCGTTCCTATCCAATTACTTCCCACCATCCAAGACGGTGACACTCCAAAATGAGATTCATAACTTCCAACATCACGATTCTGTGTCGTTGTACGAGTCCTGGGAATGCTTCAAGGAGATGTTACGAAAATTCCCCGATCATGGACTCCCACTCTGGATGCAAGTCCAGAACTTTTATGGAGGACTTACAACGAATACCAAGTCTGTGGAGGACGCTGCTACTGGAGGTACAGTGATGCGGAAGTCCCCCGAAGAACTATTCAAACTACTGGAAGACATGTCAGCCAATAGCTTCCAGTGGCACTCCGAGTGGGGGACTCAAAAGTGAGGTATGCACAACATTGACGCTACCACTATGTTAGCTGCTCAGTTGGACGTTGTGTCCAAGAAAATCGACGCATTGAACCATAAAAGAGCATCTCAAGTTCATGCGGCGCACCATCCAGCATGTGGAAACTGTGGTGATAACCACATCATGAGAGAATGCCCGGGATCGGCTGGAGGCCCCTCGAGGAGTGAGGTGAGTTATGTTGCCCAAAATCGAGGGCCCAACCAGTACCAGCAGTACAAGAACCCGGCATGGCGAGATCAACAGAACACAGGCTGGGGCCAACAACAGCAGAATCCTCCGCCCCAGCGACCGCCCAACTACAACCAACCTCCATATCAGAACCAATTCCAAAGGCCGCAACAACCCCAGTAGGGTCCTTATCAGCAACAAGTGTATCAAAATCGTCGTCCACAACATCCCCGATTTCCACCTCCTCCACCGGCTCAATAACCACCTCAGCAAGAGAATACCTCAAGGTTAGAGGATCTGATAACTAAATTCATATCTACTACTGAGACTCAGTTCCAAAATCAGGAAGCTTCGATTTGAGGCTTGGAGAATCCGATTGGCCAGCTGGCAAATCAACTCTCAGGGAGGCAGCCCGGTACACTTCCGGGGAACACCGAAAAGAATCCAAGATAGGAGGCCAATACTATCATGCTCCGGAGAGGAAAAGAGATCCACCAGAACCAATCTGCATAGCAAGGTGCATCAACACCCACTATTGAAGAAAAAGGTACCAATACCGACCCCTCATCATCTAATAGACCACATAAGGAGACTTTACAAAATAAAGAAAAAGAAGTAATCCAACCATTCAAGCCTACCTTACCCTTTCCGGAATGATTGAAGCAGAAGAAGTTGGACCACCTATTCAAAAAATTTATGGATTTTTTCAAGAAGCTACATATCAACATACCATTTGTGGAATCCCTAACACAAGTGCCAACATACGCCAAATTCATGAAGGAAATCCTCTCGAATAAGAGGAAGATGGAGGATTTGGGCGTTATTGCACTAATGAAGGAGTGCTCCATAGTGGTTCAACATTCCATTCCTCCCAAACTCCACCATCCAGGTAGTTTCACCATTCCTTGTACTATCGGATCCTGTGAGTTTGGGAAGGCCCTCTGCGACTTAAGAGCCAGCGTGAACCTTATGCCCCTCGGAGTTTTCATGAAGCTGGGACTCCACGAGCTCAAGCCTACCCACGTCGCCCTTCAACATGCTGATCGATCCATCAAGCACCCGAAGGGACTACTTGAGGACGTACTAGTCAAGGTGGGTAGGCTGATTCTCCCTGTCGATTTCATCATCCTCGACAAGGGGGAGGACTAGGAAGCACATCTTATACTTGGAAGGCCTTTCTTGGCAACTGGGAAGGTACTGATCGATGTGCACCAAGGAGAGTTGATTTTTTGGTCAGGTGATGAAAGAGTTTCTTATAACATCCTCAAAGCTGTCAAACGTGCTTCCTTGTTAGAGGATGAGGACTGTTATGCAGTGTCCACAATGGATAATCATTTTAGAGACAATGTGGGTGAACTGGTATGTTCTTTTATTTTGAATAATTTAGCTGATCCAAATATTCTATTAGCAGAAGCGCCAGAAGACTTGCAATTCATAGAAGTCCAGGGCGACCACAATTGGAAGCATGTATTTGTTCCTGATAGTTTGGAACAGGACACGGTGCAGCTACTTGTGACTTCGATTTTAAAGGCACATGATCTTGAACTGAAGCCTCTTCTATCTTCTCTCATGTATGGGTATTTAGGACCCAATCAAACTTTGCATATTATACTTAATGCAGAACTATCATAGGAGTAGGAAGATGCACGTCTGCAGGTTCTCAAACAGCGAATGAATGATATTGGGTGGACAGTCGCTGATCTGAACAGCATCAGCCCTACCATTTGCACTCACAAGGTGCTACTTGAAGAGGGTGCCATGAAATCTCGACAACAACAACGGTGCTTTAATCATCCTATGAAAGAAGTTGTAAAGAAGTAGGTGATCAAATTACTGGATGCAGACATCATCTATCCCATCTCGGATAGTCCATGGTTGAGTCCTCTCCAAGTGGTACCCAAAAAGGGGGGTATCACTGTGATTTCAAATGAAAAGAATGAGCTCATCCCTACACGCACTATCACGGGCTGGAGAGTCTGTGTGGATTACTGGAAGTTGAACAATGCAACAAGAAAATATCACATCCACTTTTCATTCCTAGATCAAATGCTAGAGATGCTAGCAGGGCACAACTTCTATTGCTTCCTCGATGGTTTTTCTTGTTACAACCAAATGTTTATTTATTCGGAGGATCAGGAAAAGAGCACTTTCACATTCCCCTATAACACATTTGCTTATCGAAGGTTGTCTTTAGGCATGTGCAATTCCCCCGCCACCTTCTAGTGCTATATACTGGCCATCTTCCACGACATAGCGGAACAAATCCTGGAGGTATTCATGGATGATTATTCCGTTTATGGAAAATCATTTACAATTTGTTTATGACACCTAGAGCTTGTTTTAAAAAGATGTGAGCACACCAACCTAGCCTTGAACTGGGAGAAGTGTAATTTTATGGTGAAAAGTGGCATAGTCCTTGGCCACAAAATTTTGGCTAAGGGGATAGAGGTTGACCCGGCAAAGATTGAAGTCATTTCATGACTACCAATACCGACTTCCATCCGCTCCTTCCGCAACTTCCTGGGGCATGCAGGATTTTACAGGCGGTTTGTCCGCGACTTCTCCAAAATAGACCAACCCCTCACCAATATTCTAACCAAGCATGCCATATTTGAGTTCGATGACCATTGTGTCAGATCTTTTGAGCATCTGAAGAAGTGCCTTGTGGAAGATCCAGTTATGATCTCTCCCAACTGGGAGGAACAATTTGAGGTGATGTGCGATGCGAGCGACTACGCATTGGGAGCAGTCTTGGGCCAGCGCATTGACCAGATTTTCCGACCTATCTATTATGCCAGCAGGACGCTCAACGAGGCACATATTAACTACACCACCATAGAAAAGGAGATGCTCGCGGTGTTTTTTTCATTTGATAGGTTTCGTTCTTACTTATTGTTGTATAAAGTTATTTTTTATACTTACCATGCAGAACTAAAGTACCTACTAAACAAGAAAGACGCGAAGCCCCGATTGATCCGCTGGGTACTCCTCCTACAAGAATTCGATCTTGAGATCCGGGATAAGAAAAAGAGTGAGAACGTCATTGCAGACCATCTCTCCCGCCTCGAGCTGCCTCACTTGGAGAAGGAAGAAGATCAGGAGATCAGGGAGGATTTTTCTGATGATATCCTCTTTTCGATATGTGAAACACCTCGACCATGGTATGATGATATCACTAATTTTCTGGTTACAGGTTTTGTTCATCCTGACCTCTCCTTCCAGCAAAGGAAAATATTTTTCTCTGATGTGAAAAGGTACTTATGGGAGGATACTATGCTTTTCTGATCCTGTACAGATGGAGTGATCCGACGTTGAATCCCGGAGAATGAAGTTCACGGTGTCCTGGAGTTCTGTCACGCCTCACCAATAGGAGGACATCATTCCCCGGACCATACCATAGCTAAGATCCTACAGTCTGGATTTTCTTGGGCCACCATGCATAGAGATGCATGGGCCTTTGTTTAATGTTGCGATCGGTGCCAGAGGATAGGTAATCTGGGACGTAGAGCCGAGATGCCTCAGCACCCCATCCTGGAGGTCGCGATTTTCGACGTCTGGGGCATAGATTTCATGGGTCCATTTCCCCCATATTTTGGGAGCACATACAACCTGGTCTACGTCGACTACGTCTCCAAATGGGTGGAAGCTACTGCTACAGCTCACGATACAGCCAAGGTATTCATAAATTTCATAACGAAAAATATCTTTAGCAGATTTGGAGTTCCACAGGTACTGATCAGCGATAGAGGGACCCACATTGACAACACACTGATGAGAGGAATACTATCGAATTATGGAGTAAAGAATCAGATGGGGACACCATATCATCCCTAGTCCAGTGGACAGGTAGAGCTCTCCAATCGAGAGCTCAAGAAGATCCTGAAAAAAACGGTGAACACTTCACGGAAGGACTGGTCCACGAAGTTAGATGATGCCTTGTGGCCATATCATACTGCTTTCAAAACACCACTGGGAATGTCCCCGTTCCGCCTAGTCTATGGCAAGCACGACCATTTTCTAGTAGAATTAGAACACAAAGCCTACTAGGCCATCAAAGCCTTGAATTTTGATCTAAAGGCAGCTGACGAGAAACGGAAGTTCCAACTATCGAAACTAGATGAGATCCGATTAGAGGCATACGAGAACACCATGTTGTACAAGGAGAAGACAAGAGCCATTCACGACTGGATGATATCACAAAAATTGTTCCAACCCAGTGATCAGGTACTTCTCTTTAATTCTCGTCTTCGCTTATTTCCAATGAAGTTAAAGTCACACTGGTCGGGACCATTCCATGTTATCCGCGTATTCCATAACAGAGCGGTAGAAATTTCTGGAGAAGATGGTCAACCATTCAAGGTAAATGGGCAGTGCTTGAAAGCTTACCATCCTACAGATAACATGGTGGGAATGTTGTCCACCATGCTCTCAGGTATGCAAGGTAAGTAGGTCGGTCCAACAACCTAAACCAAAGGCGCTTCCTAGGAGGCAACCCAGAGGTTACACGTCATGTCACACTTATATAAACGGCGTGCACTTATCTTTTTAATTTGTAATCTTAATAGTATAAATCTATAGAATAACAAATATCTAACCAGGGATGATGCCGGTGCCGATGGCAAAGTCACCGGAGTTTATTCGAGCCGTCCTCGGTTCGAATCCTCCTGACCTACCTTCGGCATGGGGTTCATGCTTTTAATTACATGATGTGTGTGGTATTTTTATTCTATATATATATAAATGTGTTTAATAAAACCCATGATGGGGATGGGCCGGTTGGCTAAAATCGTAATCCGGTTTCAAAAGACCCGGGGTCGAATCCAGACAACCGTCCCATTTCCATCATTTGTTCTTTTAATAAAACCACACGACATGTACTCCGATATATTGTGTGTGTGCCATGATTCTTAAAATATAAATAAAAACATTTTAAAAATACGAAATTACATGCGGGTGAAGTTGGAGGATTAGAAAAGTCTCGACACCAGGTTCACAAGACTCAGTTTCGAATCGCGCTAATCTCCCCGCTTCACCCCCATCCTTTCCTAAATAAAAACCACACGTCATGATTTTCTTTCTTTCCGTGTGTATAGGCCATATAGAACAAACATATATATATAATATATATGAATAGAAGAACAACCTTTTCTCCAGTGGGTGAGGGCATCCGTTCGAATCAGCCGATCGCCGGTTCAAATCCCGCCCCAAGCACCAGACCAAAGGTTATACTACTCATTTTCTTATTTTATAATACACGGCATGTATTTCTTGATATACGTCGTGTATAGTCTTATGTATAATATAATTTGTCAATATTTCTATTTTTATTAATAATTATTATATAGTTTACTATAATAATTATATTTTATAATTAAAAAAAAGATACATTGCGTGTACTTTCCATACACGCCGTGTACCTCGGCTATATAAGCCGCGGGCCACCCGGCTTGAGGCCATGTTGAACGACCTCCTGATTCCTCCCTTCTTCCCTTTTCTTCTCCCGAATGCCATTCGAACCCCCCTTTTTCCAAATCTTCCGATTTGGGGCGTTTCAACTTCTGATTCCTCTCAAATTGTGATCCTCGATCCAGGTACACCATTCTACACCCACTGTTTCAAAATTTTAGACTCGTTTAGAGTGTTATTTGGATCAGCTGACCATTTGGCATTCAGAAGTACGCGGCCAAGAAATGAAGAACACACTCCGTGTACTTCTGAACATGGCCTCAGAATGAATTTTCAGAAATTTGAATATACATGGTGTGTATGTTCGTTACACACCGTGTCCGCTTAATCGTGCCCGAGTACACCTTTGCACACAATATCACACACCATTTTCATTTACACGGCATGTGTGTTTGGTACATGGCGTGTCCGTAGATTATGTTGGCCCCTTCGTGTGTGGCACATAACACGGCCTGTCACCCCATGTTACAGAACACGGCGTGATTGTTCGGTACACGCCGTGTCATTTGTATCTGTGGTTGGCCTGTGTCTCCCCCTCTGCACGGCCATGTTCTTCGTGTGCAGTCCACGCCGTGTCCCAAAACTACACGGCATGTATTGTTTTCTCTGAACTGATAAAAACATGGTTGTGTCATTTGTTACACGATCACCTGCACTTTGATGTGAACAGGACGTGTATGTTCGGTACACGCTGTTTCCTGTTACATTGTCTCTTTCCGCCCTCGGCGTGTCTTTCTAGAGAACACATGATACTCTCCATTTTTCACTACACGCCATGTACTCTGGACTACAGGTCGTGTACTTTTATTTTCTAGTTTTCTCACATTTTCATTGTTTTATTTTCTTCTTTTTCTTTGTTTTATTTTTCTTTTTCTTTCTATTTCAAGATATGGCAGATCATAATCATTCGCGCGGGAAGCGGACAGCCTCCACCACTGAGGGCGAGGAGTCCAATTATCGTCGGATCTGACTCCGACCACCTACTCAGCCAGACCCTGACTCTCCAGTCTTTGAGCTCCCTCCATTGGCCATTCTTCCGCCACTCACCCCCTCAGATGAGGCGGGGCCTCCTTCTACTGCACTAGATTCCACTTTCGATGTACCATCATCCTCTACAGCTGGTCCCTCTTCGAGCACCCCTTCCAATGAGCCACCTTCTTCTTCAGCAGATCCACCTCCAGAGCCAGATGATGCTACTGCACCAGCACCTGGGTCAGGTCCTGCAGGTGCTCCCTATCCCTGCACGGTATTCCCGGTCACCGACCTCGCATACGACAGGCTTCGATGCTTTTCTCATCGTCTGATACCATTGAGCAGCTGGTACCTTGACAATAACATTCCACAGCGGCTCGGTATTTGGGAGGAGTTGGAGGTACTTCTCGGGCACACCACACTCCTCAAGATTTTCCAGGTCAGCACTCCAGTGTTCCGAGATTTATTTTTGGAGTTTGCGGCCTCCGTTGAGTTCGATGGAGCAGAGTACCGAGAGACACCTGGCGATGCGGTTCCTGTAGTTCGATTCTAGCTAGGCGGCCGACGTTTTTCTTTGATGATGAAAGAGTTCGGCCGAGGGTGCGGATTCTACCCCCATCCTTTCACCCCACCCCCCGTTTCTGTCTTGACCCGGCCCGAGCGCTCTGACCTGATTTCCATGTGGCAGGAGATCACTGGGCCTGACCACAGGTACTCCCCCACTTCTCAGAAGAGCACTCTTATAGCCAACCCATCCTTCGATTCACCCACCGGTGGTTCAGCTCCATACTCTTCTCCCGCGATGAGGATATGGGGGTCGTGACCGGCCGTGACATGGTGCTTCTTACCTGTGTCATCTGGCACGCCTACCCGGACCTCCCCTTTCTTGTCGGCTCCTATTTTCACCCCATGTTTACCGGCCGTCTGGGAAACCTGAACGGCGGGTTTTACACCACCCGTCTTGCCCATCACTTGGGGGTATTCGAGCCCCCATTACCTCATGACATGATAGGTTCACCCCAGCGGATGGACTTCCTCATGCTCAATCGCATGGGATTAGTCCAGAAGCAGGCGGTGCCTACAACCTTGCTCAGGCTCGCGCCCCGCCACCTGCTGACCCTGCCCCACCTACTGACCCTTACCTCCTTCCCCACCCCCTCTAGCTACTCCCACCTCTACCACCTCCTAATGACCCCATTTCTTCTAACCTTCCTTCTTCTGTCGCATCCCCCATCCCACCTACCCCCGCACCCTTGGTCGATCTGGCCATTTCCCTCCACCTAGCCACAATGGAGCAGAAGTTAGCCCGCATCATCAGCCGCCAGGACACCATTATATGCCATTTGATTCTTCTGGATGGCCTCCAGGACCGGATGAAGCATCTGTTGGTACATATTGCTCAGCCTCTTTGTGTTCCATTGCCACAGCCACCAGCCCCTGCCTCCGTTCCTGGCCCTTCGGTTGCTGCTCCACCGTCGTCTCCTGCCGCCACTTTTGCCGGGAAAGGGCCTGCTGCTGAGCTTACGATCTTGAGTCTCGCACCTGCGGCTCCTACATCTTCAGCTACCATTCCCGATGCCGGGTCCGAGCCTCACCCGTCCACGACTCCTGCACCGTCTCTCCTGGCCGCTTCTGTACAGTTTGATGCCTCTCCTACGGAGACCCCATGATAATGACATTTCCCTTTATCTTATATATCTCTTCTATCATTTTCTGTGATGTGATGTTATGCATGATTGTTGTTTTTTTTTCTCTCGATAGTCACAGGTACAGGCATGGAGAGCTTTGGGCATCACATTTCACGAGGGGAGTATTTTTTCATTTCTATTTTCTTTCTTTCTGGATTTACTTCTCCACTACCTTCCCTCATTTTGTCCCCCATTTCTCCCCGCTGCCTACCCTTTACCTCGGTGTTGCACTTGGTGGACCATGTGCAGTGTTAAGTGTGGGTGAGCATATTTATCTTTCACCTTAGTCTTTGCCCTTAAACTAACTTAGGAGACATCATTATTAGACTCTATAATTGTAAATGTAATGAAATTTTTGTTAATCAATCTTATAAATGCTAGAGTTATCAGTAGGAACTTTTGGAATGGTTACATTCTTGTTAGTTTTTTTAAGTATTTTAAAATTATTGCAGATAAAGTTTCAATTACAACCTTTCATCCTTAATTAAATTACATTAATTAGGCTAATCATTTATATGCATGTCATGACCTGATTTCCCCTTTATTATTTTTTCCACTCCTGAGAGGTATTCTAAACCCTTTTTCGTATTTCTTTTCTAATACCCTATTTCTTGAGAGATTCTTAGGATATGCATCACTACCAGAATTTGAAAGTTTTTATTTTCGAAATATGAAGAAATTTTTGAATTACTTTAACATGATTGAGGCATTAGATTGTTTCAACCCCTTTATCTTGAGACCTACCCTACATTTAATCTTCGTTAAGCCCATTGAACCTATGAAGAACCTTTATAGGAAGCCACATTACAAGACTATTTCCCTTCTTACCCTATTTCTTTTTAAACCTTGCATGATTATTCATTTAGGCTTTAAAGAGGGAGTTGGAAATACATGGCATATTTTTGTACAGCCATGAAATAAAGTGTGGGGGAGTGCCTCTTGATTATTTGGGGCAGAATGGGTTCCAAACATATACTCATTGTATTCATAAGGGATGACCTTGTGTTTTGGTGTTTAACGTAATTAAAAAAATCAACAAGAAACAAACAAAAAGGGGACCTTAGGATTATTTGCCCATAAACCCTACTTACCTACGGGAGTTGGTGACGATTAAAAAAGCATTTGACTGAGCTTTTGAAGGATTTATTTTCAATGAGATTTACTCTGAATATCATGCAATATTTTTTAATGGAATTAGACATCCTTTTTCAAGCCTCCGAATTTATTTTCACATCTGAACCTACCAACCCTTAGCCACAGAAACATCTAAACCTTATTGACAAGTCCCTCATGATTTTTGTAATTAAATTTTTCTGAAGTGGAGAACAAGATATCTTGAAAACCTATGGATAGAATGTATATGCCTTGGATTGAGAATAACTTCAATTAAAAACATCTTGACTGTGGAGTGTGATTGTAACTGGTAAGGTAAATCATCCAGTGGCTTGCTTATTTTTGAAAGGTTGAACAATGTGTTGAAAGAGGATGATAGTAGTTAATTAAATTATATATGATGCATGATTTTAATATCTTATGAATTGAATTTGTTTTTTCCTTTTATAATTTTTCCTCAGTAATTTTATCAATTATACGTTTGATTAACTAAATTCATTCCTTTTCAATGTATAGGCTCTCTTAATTAGATGTTGATATTTTGCTTGAGGGCAAGAAAACGACTATGTGTGGGGGAATTTTATGCACCTGATTTGTGTATACATTTCCTCATATATAATTGAAGATAAAAACATGTTTTCAGAAAATATGTGTGGTTTCATGAACATATTATTTGATTTTGGTGAATCTTTTTGCTTGCAGGAGCTCTCTGGCTTAATACAAGGATCAAGGGAAGTTTGTGAAATTTTTGAAACTACACGGCGTGTACTTTCAATAAACGCCATGTACATCCATACAAGGACACAGACCAAAGCAGAGAGTACATGCCCATGTCTCCATGTAGAGATGCACGCTGTGTGGGTCGGCGCTACACATCGTGTACCACTTTCTAGTAGAAGTGCTTACGGAGAAAATTCCACACGACCATGTGGACATTGATTTAGACACGGTGTTTTTGAACTTTTACACGCCATGTATGATTTTCTAGAAGGGTATGGCGGTGCTACACGCCATGTTCACTCAACTTGTAGGTGGCTCCATGTGCAAATGTCAAGAACGGCGTGCTCGGCCACCTGCCAGCGGAGAAAATGGTGCCAATACGCGTTGACGAAAAGTACACGGTGTGTACTTTCTATACACATCGTGTACTTTATTTTTCTACAAAAATAGGCCTTGGACTACGGATTTAAGGAGTTTAGAACCATTATAGGAGAGAGAATCTCTACTACCACCATTCTAGAAGGCACCCAGGTGTCATCATTCCACTATTCCGCCATTCCACCCTCCGATACTCTACCTCAACGCCTACACGATGAATCCGTCAGGTATCACGTGGGTCATTTCACTCTTAAATCCTATCTGTAACTAAACCCCTCCTGTTGGGGCTGTGGATGATGGGATTATAATTTGTATATTATTTTATATTGTTCTATTTGAATCGTTGTAATTCATCTTACTCTTCTTAAACCACTGTCTAATATAACTGAGAATTCTTATCCGGACCAAGGGAAGGATTCTCAGCGATACAAAAGAAAAGTAACGGTGAAAACACCCATGACCATTGGATGTTTTTCACCGATTCAAGTAATGTACTAGACATAATAAATAATTAAGGACAATGACTACCGGACCAAGGAGTCAACTGCTCTAATTCCAAACTAGAGTAACAGGACCAATGAAATCTTATAACAAAATGAAATCCTGAATGATTGAATTGTTATGAACAACACAACCAATTAAAAAATCTGCATAAGAACTCCTTATTCACCACAGCCCCGAAACGTCTTTTCTTTCCATTTCTAAGAACTCTTTAAATTTACACGTTGTTTTATTTCAAAATGCATCCATTGTTCAAAGTAAATCAGTTTAGTTTCAATCAAAAACCCAAAAATCAACCTAATCGTTTCTAAATTTTTCATACATCACCAAATTAAGTATTATGTCAATTAAATTCATGCATGCCACGGTTCTGTATAGATCGACCCCGAACTTATGCTATACTAAAGTTCTAAGAACGGGTAATTAATTTGGGATGCATATAACTTCAATCAACAACAAGCATAGACCAGTAACCCACCTTCACCCTCAGCTGTTGATATCCTGACCACAGGTCGATCTTATAGAACCACCCTACCCACTTCAACTGGTCAAAAGGTCATCTATCCCTAGGAGAGGTAGAAATTCTTGAATGTAACCTGATTTAGTCTCTGGTAGTCTATGCACATTATAGGACCATCATCCACGTTCTTCACCAACATGATTGGAGCACACCACGATGAAACGCTTGGTCAAACAAAACCCATCATCATCAGATCATCAATATAAATTCATAACTCCCACAACATAGAAGACTCCACCAGATAGGGATCCATCAAAATTGGATGAGCATCAGGTTTTAATTCTATCCAATATAAACATCAAGTCGATGGGGGTAGATTCACCTAGTCATTAGGGAATACATCCATGAATTCAATGAAGATCCTTGGGGCTTCCACCATCTCTATGTATGAGGACTCCACTGACATCTCTACTAACAATGAAAAAAGGGTGATCTATCACCGACTTCCAATCTAGAAACCTTTCTCGACAAAAAAAGTAACACGATTTCCACCCATATCTGAAAACATGATCCTTCTTCGGAATCAGTCGAAAATAGAACATACAGAGAACTGCCAGTCGATGCCTAATAGGATATCATACGGCTGTATCTACACAAAAAGGTTCCCCAATAGACTGATGTGGTCCTAACATTATTCCACATCCTCAATAAACATTAGACAAGTTAGTATGGCATCCAAATGGCATACAAAAATCTAGGGGTATAGGATGTATCTCTATGTCTATACCCAATGTACGGGATAAAATTGGGGAATAAAGGATTGTGACGCTCCGAAATCAATCATGAAACATGTAAGAGTTGTAACACCCGAGACTTTTATGTTATATAAATCATCAAAGGAATCTTTTTCTACACAACACTTGCTTGGCTTGCTTTACACGCAATCGCGACCTTCCTCGACATCTTGCGTCGTACGCAATACCGAGTTTCACTAAACAACAATATGCTATTAAAACTAGCCGTTATGAATAGTAATAACCACTTTTTGAAAATTTATTTTTCAAAATGGACTTCATTTTTGGACTCAGAATATCGAAATTAGCCTAGGGTGAAATTTTGGTATTTTTCTGAAAACTTTCAATTTTTGATGAATAGTGAAACCACTAAGTGGTAGGTTAAAAACTGAATTTTGCATAAAACATAATTTTACCGCTTCTGTGAATGGAATTTCAAAAATCCGACAGACATGGTTGATGTCAGTAAGTAAAATGTGGTTCAATGAGATAAAAATAATTTTTTTGGTGAATAGTAACTTTTTACTATTTTTACCGCGGTTAATAGTAAATAGGGTAACTAAGGGTAAATATGATATTAATATTACCCTAACACATGTCCTAATTCTAATGGACAAGTGTAATTCGACCAAAAACAAACTTAGGAATAAAATATGACCATTTTGGCCCACTTGGATTAGATTAGGACATTTATTATTAATTTATTTAAAGAAGGGTTAAAATAGTTAAAATCAAAGTTTAATAAGTAAATCATTTTTAATATGGGGTTATACATAAGATAAATTCGATTTTAAATATTCATTAGAGAAATAAAAAGATTTCCTACATGATGGTATTTTATTTGTAATTTTTATACATCAAATAATATAATTTATTTATGACACAAAGATGATGCAGTAATTATCTTATTAATGAAATATTGACAAAATTGATAATATAAATACCAAAATAAATGTAATTTGAGACTTTTTATGAATTCCACTAATTTTCTAGGTTACTATGATATATTATTGTTTATTTAATCAAATTGGTTCGAACATATAATTCTGTTATGACTTTCACAAAAATCATATATCAAATAGTGTCAAAATTGACACAAAATAGTTTTTAAATCAAATATTATATTATTAATTGTTATTTTATTCCTAAAAATCTAAGGTTCGGACAAATGACTTAGATAAGGATATATATATTAATAATAAACAATTTGGGGTTCGTTTGGCATGTTATAGTAAGTGTATTAACCATATAGTGAAAGAAAACAAAAAGACACGGTAAAAGTTAAATTAATTAACTTAGAGTTAAATCTAATTGATAAGGTTAAAATAATACCCTAAACTTGTCTAAATCCTATTGGTTGATATTATTTCGACCCATCCCCACTTTATCTTCGAAATAAGACCCTTTGGAACCATTATAAACCGATTTTGACTTTAATATAAAATAATATTTTGAGATATTCCTAAGGTGCCCCTCTCCTCCCTTATAAAAGGGCACCTCCTCCCCCTCCTCCTCACACCAATTTGAGCACTCAAGCTCGTCCAACCCCTGCCATTTTCTCCTCTCCACTTCCCTAGAATAATCATAGAGGTCCTGGTCTTCTCCAAAGACCAATCTTAGTTCCTTAAGTGGAGGATTCAAAGAGGCGTTCCAAAGAAGAGGTAATATCCATTACCGATCTTTTCAATTTCTTTCTTCTTCAACTTCTTCTTCTTTAGTTGTTTCATGATAAAGTAATAACATCAGTATTACTTACATACTGATATGTTATTATAAATATGAAACAACCCTAATTCACCTTCTATCCATCCAACGGAAAAATGAAATCACCGCGCGTGCGTACGTACGGAATACCGTCTCCACGCCGTGGTGTAATCTATTTTCCACCATCACTTTACAAGGATGGGTATAATGGTGTAATGAGTAACTATATATGATTATTATTAAGTAATATTGATACTGAAATAATATATATATATACTCCAATACAATTCCACGATCATAGGAACGATATCATCACTCGTGCGTACGTACGGAATACCGTCTCCACGATGTGATGCGACTCGTTCTACATGATCTTCATTTCATAATGATTATATAAATTAATTGAATATGGTATATACTACACTAATACCATTCTGGAAATGAATTATCTATAACCTAAAGATAAGAATAAGAATTTATTCGACAAAACACGCATAAGAACAAAAAGTTATAAAGACCCGAGTAACAAGTAACAATGAAATATTACTAACAAGAAGCTAATAATATGACCATATATGATCTCATATCAATATGTATGATTCTGGAATAAGTCAATAACATTATTTAAACCATTATACAGGAGCTTCAGACACATACAAGGCAAATTCGACCTAAGGTAAGGGAAATATCACAATCTCATTTTTATCCGAGATTGTTTATTCATAAGTATTTACTGGGGTGTATTTTATCATCCACATCCATGTTTCATCAATATGTAATATTATTTCCATCCACCTACAATTGTTTAAATCCATTTTTACCCTTCGGTGAGTTTTTAGTAATATCTATGAAAGGAATCTTTTGTCATACGAGGTACTTTTTAACTTTTCCGACAAAAGTACGAAGAATGTTTTTTTTAACTTATACGGCACGAACGGATTTCTACTGTTTTATAAAGCCTTATTTTCATGAAGCTTCCTCTAAAAGATTTCATGACTATTTTCAATAAAATCTCTTTCTTTTAAAATTGCATGATGTTTTCTGAAAAGAAATTGATTTTGAAGAAGAAAGGATATTTTCTTCAAGAATTCAATTCAAGTGTTTTATCAAAATTATTTTCCATCTAAGATAATAAAGGGTACTGTTTCTATCCATATTTTTACATTGATTTGACTATTTTGTGATGGAATTATGTTTATGAATTCCTTTATCTTATATGAATTGATTTATGATGTCATGATGTTTCAAGAATCCCATTTTTGTTACATGTGTTATGCGATGATGTATGTTTTATGATTATGTGGCACACATAAGAAAGGATTCATTATAAGATGGGTGGGACCTATATCTCCCTCCAATGCATTGGGTAATGATTTTATATCTCATGAGATAGACATGGCTGGAACGGAAGGTTATTTCAGTTCAGTGATACAGGACTGAAACGAGGAGTGAACTCGGTTCAGAAAGGGACTTTGTCCACTAAGATAGTCTTGGCAACGAGTCATGACAAACAAGAAATGATTTTCCATGATTATGTGTGCATGCCACAAAGTTTCAAGTTTTATGTTATGATTATGGGGATCTCATTTTCACTTCTATGATTTATTCCATGTTAAGATATTGTGATATCTTTTGCAGGTTTTGATTTTCAAAAAGATATGATATGATTTTTATTTCCTTTATTTTCCCTTGCTGAGCATTTGAGCTCACCCTTTTATGTTTTCTTTTCCCCAGGTCAGGAAGAGGGATATTAAGTAGAATATGCTAAAAGGGACCCTAAATATGATGAAATAAATGGGAGACACTGTAGAAGATTTATGAACCAGTTGTTTATGTTTCCCAGTTTCTAAAGACACTATACCTATACGGTCCTTCGTGGTTTTGTCATATGTTGTAATAAGTGTGCTTCAATTTTGAAGTATTAACAATGTATGTAAAGTATGGGTCGTTATAGTTGGTATCAGAGGAAAGGTATAGTCAACCTTTGGAAACTAGGATATGAAAGCCTTAGTAAAAACCCTAAGGATAAGTCTAAGCATAGAACACAATCTTAGAAATGGCCATGAATAACCTAGGATAAGACCTTAAGAATGAAAATTTTATTCTTGAATTATGTGGTTTCCTATTATAATTAGTGTTGCTCCCACTATTATTCTTGGTTTTAGTCAATGGCTGGAACCCGAAGGAACCGTGTTAATGCGGAATGCGATGGGCAATGCAATGATTGTCCCCCCGAGCAACCAAACGATATGGGAGCTGGAATGCAAAATCTTGTAGCCATGCTCACACAACTTTCTCAAGCTATGAATCATGCAGGATTTCCAAACGAGCAAAGGAGGGAGCAACATTCTGTTGAATCCTTCATGAGGCAGCGTCCACCTTCTTTCAGCGGGTCTACTGATCCATTAGTTGCTGAACAATGGATTAGTACTACTGAAAAGATATTTTCAGTTCTTAAATGTTCTGAGCATGATAAAGTCATCCTAGCAGTGTATCGTTTGGAAGGAGATGCGGATCAATGGTGGAATCTTGTTAAGAATACGAGGCAAAGGGATGAAATTGAGTCTATGGAATGGGACGAGTTCAAGAACTTATTTTTCAATAAGTACTTCCCTCGTATTCTCCGAACAAATATGGAGAAAGAGTTTCTTGAACTGAAGCAAAGGGATGATGAATCTGTTGGTACCTATGAAGCAAATTTTACAAGACTTGCAAGGTACGCTTCTGGTATTATTATCCAACCTGAGAGTAAGATCGATCGATTCTTTAGTGGCTTAAAACCAAGTCTTCGAAGGGCGTTAGCCATAAGAGACTTCAATAGCTATGAGGAAATCGTTCGATGTGCTCTCAAAGTCGAGATGGAGATTGGAGTAACCCATCAGTCACATGGGTTTGATAAGAAGAGGAAGATGGAATTCAAAGGAAACTCTAAGGAGCACACTGAAAAGAAGATAAACTTTTCCTTATGCTCAAAGTGTGGAAAGAAACATGGAGGGAGTTGTCTTAAAGGGACAAGTAAATGTTTTAAATGTGGAAAGGAAGGTCATCGGGCATTTGAATGCCTCGATAATGGGAAGAAGATGTCTAATGATGCAAACAAAGGAAGGGATACACAGAATGAACCTACTACACTTCAATGTTTCAAGTGCAAGGAGATGGGGCATTATGCCAATCAATGCCCAAATCCAAGGGTTGATGATGATGGTCGACGTCAACAAACTCTTAAGGCTAAAGACAAAGGAAAGTCACATGCAATTTCTATCAGCGATGTGGAGTACGATAACGATGTGGTGAAAGGTACACTTACCATCCACTCTAAAGTAGCAAATGTTTTATTTGATTCTGGATCCACCCACTCTTTTATTTCTGAAAAACTTTCTAAGGGTATCACCGTATTACCTCAACAATTAGATGTTGAGTTAGCTGTGACAACACCTAATGGCACATCAATCGCATCAAACGTTTATAATTCTTCTCCGATCGAAGTTTGTGGGAAAGTGCTTCCTGCAAATCTTGTGATCCTTCCTTTAGTGGAATTTGATGTGATTCTTGGCATGGATTGGCTTTCTCTACATGGAGCTCATATCAATTGCCAAAGAAGGGAAGTCACATTTCATATTCCAGATCAATCTACGATCGTCTATCAATGCAAGGATGAACATAACCTTCCAGTGGAAATTCCTTCCATCTTATGGGTCATGATTCCACTAAATGAAGGTTATTTATCTCAAATGGTTGGAGAGAAACTTACGATTAAGAATATGCCCATTGTACGGGAGATTGATGATGTCTTTCCGGAGGAATTACCGGGTCTTCCACCAAATCGTGAAGTTGAGTTTTCAATAGAACTCGTACCGGGTGCTTTGCCTATTTCAAAGACACCTTATAGAATGGCCCCAATTGAGTTGCAGGAATTGAAGAAGCAACTCCAAGAGAATCTTGATAAGGGATTCATATGCCCTAGTGCGTCACCTTGGGGAGCACCTGTTCTATTTGTTAAGAAGAAAGATGGATCAATGAGACTCTGCATTGATTATCGAGAACTTAACAAGATCACTATCAAGAACAAATATCCTCTCCCACGCATTGATGACTTGTTTGACCAACTACGCGGAGCTCAATACTTTTCCAAGATTGATCTTCGTTCAGGGTATCATCAATTAAGGGTCAAAAGGGAGGATATACCAAATACGGCTTTCCGTACAAGGTATGGACACTATGAATTTATAGTGATGCCATTTGGTCTTACTAATGCCCCTGCTATCTTCATGGATCTAATGAATAGAGTCTTTAGAGACTATCTTGATCACTTTGTGGTAGTCTTTATAGACGATATTCTTGTCTATTCAAAGAGCAAGGAAGAGCATGAAGATCACTTGAGAATTATATTGAAGACCCTGAGAAAGGAGAAGCTTTATGCCAAATTTACCAAGTGTGAATTTTGGCTTCAAAAAGTTGCATTTTTGGGTCACATAATCTCAAAAGAGGGGATATCTGTGGATCCAGCAAAAACAGATGTTATCGAAAGATGGTCAAGACCAACAACAGTAACTGAGATCCGAAGTTTTCTTGGTTTGGCTGGATATTATCGACGTTTTGTAAAAGATTTTTCACGATTATCTAATCCACTCACCAAGTTGACTCGGAAAGGAGTTAAGTTTGTCTGGACAGAGGAATGTGAAGAGAATTTCAAGGAGTTGAAAAGAAGGTTATCCAGTGCACCTGTGCTCACACTGCCTTGTAGTGGAGAAAGGTTTGTGATCTACAGTGATGCATCCAAGAAGGGATTGGGGTGTGTTCTTATGCAAAATGATATGGTGATAGCTTATGCCTCACGACAGTTGAAAATCCATGAGCAAAATTACCCAACACATGATTTGGAGTTGGCTGCGGTAATCTTTGCATTAAAGATTTGGAGGAATTACCTTTATGGTGAAAGGTGTGATATTTATACTGATCCTAAAAGTTTAAAGTATATTTTCACACAAAAGGAGCTGAATATGCGCCAAAGAAGATGGTTGGAGCTGATTAAGGATTATGACTGCTCAATCCATTACCACCCTGGGAAAGCAAACAAGGTGGCAGATGCATTAATTCGACAAGACCATGCTAGTTTATCCATGATGAGGATCACAAAAGATCCAATATTTATGGATTTACAAAGGATGGATCTTGGAATTATAATGGAAGGGGAAAAATCTTATCTTTCTCAAATAAATGTTCAACCATCTATACATGTGAAGATTAAAGAGGCACAGAAAGAAGATGTCGAGTTACAAAAGAAGGTGAGAAATGTTCCTGAATTCAACCTTGATTGTGATGGGATAATAAAGTTCAGGAATCGGGTTTGCGTTCCTCCCATCCCCGAATTAAAGAAAGAGCTGCTGGATGAGGCTCACAGTTCTTCATTCTCTATTCATCCTGGAAGCACGAAGATGTATAGGGACCTGAAAGAGTACTTCTGGTGGGATGGCATGAAAAGAGATGTTGCTGAATATGTCTCTCGATGCTTGGTTTGTCAACAAGTTAAAGCTGAGAGACAGATGTCTAAGGGGATGTTACAACCATTACCCATACCCGAATGGAAATGGGAAAACATCACTATGGACTTTGTCACAGGACTTCCTAAAACATCAAAAGGCAATAATGCTATCTGGGTCATAGTTGATCGTCTTACAAAGTCTGCACACTTCATTGCTATTAGAGAGGATTTCTCTCTAGATCATCTTGCCAGGATATATATAAAGGAAGTGGTAAGATTGCATGGAGTACCACTTTCTATTATATCTGATCGAGATCCGAGATTTACCTCGAAGTTCTGGCGAAGTCTTCAGCATACTCTGGATACAGAGTTGAGTTTCAGCACTGCTTATCATCCCCAGACAGACGGTCAGTCTGAGAGAACAATTCAAACCCTAGAAGATATGTTGAGAGCTTGCTCTATGGATTTCAAAGGAGGTTGGGATCAACACCTACCTTTGGTGGAATTTTCTTATAATAATAGCTCTCACTCCAGTATTTAGATGGCTCCTTATGAAGCTCTCTATGGAAAGAAATGAAGGACTCCAACTTGCTGGGATGAAGTTGGGGAATGAAAGCTATTAGGACCTGATCTCGTTGATGAAATGGCAGAAAAGGTTAGATCTATTCAACAACACATAAGAGCAGCTCAGAGTCGACAGAAAAGTTATGCCGACAACCGAAGAAAAGACCTAGAGTTTGAAGTGGGCGATAAAGTGTTCTTACGAATATCTCCCTGGAAGAGGGTTATGAGATTTGGAAAGAAGGGGAAGTTGAGCCCTAGATATATCGGTCCTTTTGAAATACTGGATCATGTTGGGAAGGTAGCTTACCGATTGGCGCTTCCACCGAATCTCTCTCAAGTTCACTATGTGTTCCACGTATCTCTCCTGAGAAAGTACATACCAGATCCTTCACATGTACTCAGCTCAGAAGTTGTACCGCTGGAGCAAGATCATTCTTATGAAGAACAGCCGATAGAGATTCTGGATCGTAGCGAAAAAGTCCTACGAAACAAGACCACTCGCTTGGTGAAAGTTTTATGGAGGAACCACCAACTTGAAGAAGCTACATGGGAGCTTGAGGATATGATGAGGGAGAAGTATCCTCATTTGTTTGTTACAAAGTGACGAATTTCGAGGGCGAAATTCTTTTTAAGGGGGGTAGAATGTAACACCCGAGACTTTTATGTTATATAAATCATCAAAGGAATCTTTTTCTACACAACACTTTCTTGGCTTGCTTTACACGCAATCGCGACCTTCCTCGATAGCTTGCGTCGTACGCAATACCGAGTTTCACTAAACAACAATATGCTATTAAAACTAGCCGTTATTAATAGTAATAACCACTTTTTGAAAATTTATTTTTCAAAATGGACTTCATTTTTGGACTCAGAATATCGAAATTTGCCTAGGGTGAAATTTTGGTATTTTTCTGAAAACTTTCAATTTTTGATGAATAGTGAAACCACTAAGTGGTAGGTTAAAAATTGAATTTTGCATAAAACTTAATTTTACCGCTTCTGTGAATGGAATTTCAAAAATCCGACAGACACGGTTGATGTCAGTAAGTAAAATGTGGTTCAATGAGATAAAAATAATTTTTTGGTGAATAGTAACTTTTTACTATTTTTACCGCGGTTAATAGTAAACAGGGTAACTAAGGGTAAATATGATATTAATATTACCCTAACACATGTACTAATTCTATTAGACAAGTGTAATTCGACCAAAAACAAACTTAGGAATAAAATATGACCATTTAGGCCCACTTGGATTAGATTAGGACATTTATTATTAATTTATTTAAAGAAGGGTTAAAATAGTTAAAATCAAAGTTTAATAAGTAAATCATTTTTAATATGGCGTTATAAATAAGATAAATTCGATTGTAAATATTCATTAGAAATCTAAAAAGATTTCCTACATGATGGTATTTTATTTGTAATTTTTAGACATCAAATAATTTAATTTATTTATGACACAAAGATGATGCAGTAATTATCTTATTAATGAAATATTGAAAAAATTGATAATATAAATACCAAAATAAATGTAATTTGAGACTTTTTATGAATTCCACTAATTTTCTAGGTTACTATGATATATTATTGTTGATTTTATCATCTTGTTTCGAACATATAATTCTGTTATGACTTTCACAAAAATCATATATCAAATTGTGTCAAAATTGACACAAAATAGTTTTTAAATCAAATATTATATTACTAATTGTTATTTTATTCCTAAAAATCTAAGGTTCGGCCAAATGACTTAGATAAGGATATATATATTAATAATAAACAATTTGGGGTTCGTTTGGCATGTTATAGTAAGTGTATTAACCATATAGTGAAAGAAAACAAAAAGACACGGTAAAAGTTAAATTAATTAACTTAGAGTTAAATCTAATTGATAAGGTTAGAATAATACCCTAAACTTGTCTAAATCCTATTGGTTGATAGGATTTCTCCCCATCCCCACTTTAGCTTCGAAATAAGACCCTTTGGAACCATTATAAACCGATTTTGACTTTAATATAAAATAATATTTTGAGATATTCCTAAGGTGCCCCTCTCCTCCCTTATAAAAGGGCACCTCCTCCCCCTCCTCCTCACACCAATTTGAGCACTCAAGCTCGGCCAACCCCTGCCATTTTCTCCTCTCTACTTCCCTAGAATAATCCTAGAGGTCCTGGTCTTCTCCAAAGACCAATCTTAGTTCCTTAAGTGGAGGATTCAAAGAGGCGTTCCAAAGAAGAGGTAATATCCATTACCGATCTTTTCAATTTCTTTCTTCTTCAACTTCTTCTTCTTTAGTTGTTTCATGATAAAGTAATAACATCAGTATTACTTACATACAGATATGTTATTATAAATATTAAACAACCCTAATTCACCTTCTATCCATCCTACGAAAAAATGAAATCACCGCGCGTGCGTACGTACGGAATACCGTCTCCACGCCGTGGTGTAATCTATTTTCCACCATCACCTTACAAGGATGGGTATAATGGTGTAATGAGTAACTATATATGATTATTATTAAGTAATATTGATACTGAAATAATATATATATATACTCCAATACAATTCCACGATCATAGGAACGATATCATCACTCGTGCGTACGTACGGAATACCGTCTCCACGATGTGATGCGACTCGTTCTACATGATCTTCATTTCATAATGATTATATAAATGAATTGAATATGGTATATACTACACTAATACCATTCTGGAAATGAATTATCTATAACCTAAAGATAAGAATAAGAATTTATTCGACAAAACACGCATAAGAACAAAAAGTTATAAAGACCCGAGTAACAAGTAACAATGAAATATTACTAACAAGAAGCTAATAATATGACCATATATGATCTCATATAAATATGTATGATTCTGGAATAAGTCAATAACATTATTTAAACCATTATACAGGAGCTTCGGACACATACAAGGCAAATTGGACCTAAGGTAAGGGAAATATCACAATCTCATTTTTATCCGAGATTGTTTATTCATAAGTATTTACTGGGGTGTATTTTATCATCCACATCCATGTTTCATCAATATGTAATATTATTTCCATCCACCTACAATTGTTTAAATCCATTTTTACCCTTCGGTGAGTTATTAGTAATATCTATGAAAGGAATCTTTTGTCATACGAGGTACTTTTTGACTTTTCCGACAAAAGTACGAAGAATGTTTTTTTAACTTATACGGCACGAACGGATTTCTACTGTTTTATAAAGCCTTATTTTCATGAAGCTTCCTCTAAAAGATTTCATGACTATTTTCAATAAAATCTCTTTCTTTTAAAATTGCATGATGTTTTCTGAAAAGAAATTGATTTTGAAGAAGAAAGGATATTTTCCTCAAGAATTCAATTCAAGTGTTTTATCAAAATTATTTTCCATCTAAGATAATAAAGGGTTCTGTTTCTATCCATATTTTTACATTGATTTGACTATTTTGTGATGGAATTATGTTTATGAATTCTTTTATCTTATATGAATTGATTTATGATGTCATGATGTTTCAAGAATCCCATTTTTGTTACATGTGTTATGCGATGATGTATGTTTTATGATTATGTGGCACACATAAGAAAGGATTCATTATAAGATGGGTGGGACATATATCTCCCTCCAATGCATTGGGTAATGATTTTATATCTCATGAGATAGACATGGCTGGAACGGAAGGTTATTTCGGTTCAGTGATACAGGACTGAAACGAGGAGTGAACTCGGTTCAGAAAGGGACTTTGTCCACTAACATAGTCTTGGAAATGAGTCATGACTAACAAGAAATGATTTTCCATGATTATGTGTGCATGCCACAAAGTTTCAAGTTTTATGTTATGATTATGGGGATCTCATTTTCACTTCTATGATTTATTCCATGTTAAGATATTGTGATCTCTTTTGCAGGTTTTGATTTTCAAAAAGATATGATATGATTTTTATTTCCTTTATTTGCCCTTGCTGAGCATTTGAGCTCACCCCTTTATGTTTTCTTTTCCCCAGGTCAGGAAGAGGGATATTAAGTAGAATATGCTAAAAGGGACCCTAAATATGATGAAATAAATGGGAGACACTGTAGAAGATTTATGAACAAGTTGTTTATGTTTCCCAGTTTCTAAAGACACTATACCTATACGGTCCTTCGTGGTTTTGTCATATGTTGTAATAAGTGTGCTTCAATTTTGAAGTATTAACAATGTATGTAAAGTATGGGTCGTTATAAGAGTACTAAAAAATATGACCATACCTCGGATGACCTTCGGCCCTACTAGAACAGTTGTCTCTGCGGCATGAAAATTCCCATGTCCAGCTCTTCTACACCTCAGTTGTCGGACGCCTCCCCAACCATTACCTAGTTGTGGTCCCTCAGATGCTCCATGAGTTCGGCCCCCTCCTACAAATCCTGCTCTTGGAGAAGTGGGAGCTCGCCGTACTTAATGTTGCTACTACTGAGGTGGGCGCTGAACATGCCCACCCATACTGTACTGCACTCAGTCCGGGAAATAATTTTGAAGATGACCATGACTGCAACAGATGAAGTATTTTAGTTCTAGGCCCAAAAATAATGGGTGAGAACCGGGATATCAAAACTAAAATTGACTGGTCCAGCTTCCCACTGTATGATGCCTGGATGGACGTGACGTTGGAGGCATGTTGCTGACATCTTTTCCCTTTGACGAGCCCAAATGGATCCCAACTCGTAGAAAACCTCCCTACATGTGCATTATCACAACAACTTTGGACTTCCTCCGGGCCTCTATGACTGTCGGTGGATTGAAGGGAGTAACAGCATACCGAAGAGATGGTTAGAGTGCCTCCTCTAAAAATGTCCCCTGAGACTTCTTATATAGAACAAGTTCCAGAGTAATGAGAAGAATATCCATGAACCTGATCCCCAACAACCTCTCTAACATTCTCCACTTTTGAAGGGAGAGTGACTCTTACCTCTTATATGCCTTCATCAGAGAGGAGAGAAATTCTGCCCGGGAATCCCCTCTTGAAGTCAGTCCACAAAACCTCATCCTCCCTCTTCTCCCCAAGATAGTGCATCCACCATTAATGTATAGCTCCTCACATGTGACATATAACCAGAGGAACCCAGTTATTATTCAGATACCAGATCAAGCTGGAATTTATCACTCGCACTTCGTGCCATCTCTCCTTCTCCATTTCCATGATTTTTCCCTTGTACTTCCCAAGGGTATGTCACTAAAAGGCATGAACCAACTTTTTCTACTGGTCAACTTCCTCCTCTCGATTAGTCCACTTTTGATTAGCTAAATCATCCTCTTATACCTTGATTGCCTGCACTACTCGTGGTCGTCATCCAGGTTCCATAGTTATAAGGTAATCAATGAATTCCTAAGTCCAATTAGTGTAGAATGTTTTTATAAAATTTTTCTTAAACGTTTTATTAATTTTGGATCCCCAATGTACCCAAGACACACAATAACACTACTCATTGTGATGCATGTACCTTTCCTAGGGTCACTCTTCTACAATCATTGTATCCTCAATTGGTGGTTTGATAGGTCCAAAGTCCTTACATCAGATCAAGGGGGGCCCTAAAATCTCATGTCCTAGATGGTCTTCCCTATCCTATTTAATGTTCTAATATTTCATAACATTGTTGCCCAACTATCCCATTAAATCCTCACTATACCTCACTATGAACTCCATCTTATCTCTCAACCTACCTCTTATACCATTCTGTCACAACCCCCCTTCACTATAATGTGGGAAGGGACAACAAATTTCCAGAACCATCCTGCTTCAAGAGGATGGAGAGATAATGACCCCTGAGACCTACCTTCAATAGGTCCTATAGTGGCGACTAGCACCAAGGGTATAGAATCACACGCAAAATGGATTTCATTAACCTTTTTTTAGTTGGATTAGAATATAAGATAGTAAATCCCAATAAAAAAAATGGAAGTGGCTGTAAATCCAAAACAATACATTCCCATATGAATGTTTCTAATAATAAGTTCTATGAAAATAATACAAAAAAAATACAATGGAATGTACCATAAGAATATAAAATCTGCAACATCAACGGTCCTGGCGTTTGAACTAGTAGGGTCCAACATGGTCCTTGATGTCCTCCTGGAAACTTGAAAGCAGTTTTATATATGTAGGGTGAGTATACATGTATTCTTAGTAGGGAAAAACAAAATCTCTCATTCACAAGTGTGGAGGCATTCTAATTCACCATGAAAAGGAGATCACATAGCATGGGAACTATCCACCCAAACCTAATTAAGAAACACTCCTCAAATAACTAAAGTTATGTAAATTAATAGTAATAACGCATTAATGTTTGGGTTCCCCACACCAATTTCCTATAGGTTAGTGAATAAATACTATACATCAGACCTCCCCCACCATTCTCACCATAATCCCACTATCATAACCCGCCCAAACACATATGGGTTACCACAACCACACATCCCACCCACACACACCTACACCACAACAACCACACGTAACCACACCCATATACACCTAGCCTAGACAAAAAACTTCCATGCCCGAAGAAAACAGTGAGAGGATAACTACTGCCACACCAAAAGCCACTGATGCCTCATCCCGAAGACACTTGGGAAACAACTTGCCGACACACAAATTGGAAAAAAACCACAGCTACCAAACCAAATGTGTTATGGAAAATAATGGACCCCATGCCATCATAGACTACCTGATGAGTCTTGGGAAACTTGGTAAAGGGAGAAGAAAATGAGATAATAACCAGCCCCTCATTATAGTGTTTCCCAAAACACCATCCACAATGAAATGGGGGTGTTCGACATGAAGTGCTCAACATTGGGGGGGTGAAAATAAGAAACATTAGAACTAAATTATACATTTTTGTAAAATAGAAATCATCCCAGGTAAGGGGTACCACCACTAGCCACTACACAAACACCCTAGTTACTATTCATTCATAAAAATCACAACAGCTACAACAAAGTCAAAACCCATTCTTAGTAAACAATTCACCGTCAAACCCATTCTTGTTATCACATTCAAGTGGTTTCATTTAAATAATTATTCACTATTGGGGAACTAAATTGTATATCCACATGACCTGGAAGAAAAAACAATCAAGAATCAATTTATGCATTCACTCCTTGTTCTCTTGTAAAGTACCAACAATAAAAGAGATCTGTGAGATTCCTCGAATGAACTGAAACAAAACCAAGCCCCACTATATGACCACGCATGGCCATAGTTACACAAAACATCGACTGCACCTCAACAAGGGATCCCATCCCCATCCATGTAACCCCATAACAATCAAGAAGAATAACCACACAATTTACTAAGACAGAGAAAGGGAGATTCTATATTGATGCCCTCCATTCATTATGTTACTTCTTTTCAGTTGGGTTTACAAGGGTGATCACACAAGGACTATTTTTCTTTGGAGATTTATTTAATCAACCGAGATTATGTGATTAACCAATTTCCAGGTTAGATCCACTCAATCATCATAGAAGACATGGGTCCATTATATCACAATGAAAGTCCACCAGTGGTCATGATTTTCAGTGGACAAAAGCCTAAGAAATTGAAAACATATAAGAAAGGGTAAAATAATATAACATCATTATCAAACAAAACCAAATATTCTTTTAATGTATTTTAATTATATTCATTAATTTTTTTGTTTTCATCCATCCCCATATAAACATTATCATACCCATTCGACATGATACAGAGTAATAAAAGACGAAGTGAGAACCCTACATGTATGATCAACGAGTGATGTTTTTATGCTCACTCTAAAAACTGGGAATGCACGACTTGCAGGGGAGGAACATTGGGGACTCCAAGAATGAGTAAAAAGGGATCTAGCACTGGTGCACAACTAGAATCAGGAAGGGGGACTTCAAAAAAACCTTGGAATGAGAAATATATCCACAAAGAAGGATAAATAATTCTCGTCCGATAAAAAAACGAGTTCCAAGTGTTGCGGGATATGAATTTTGAAAGGCTTCAAAGTCGGATCGTGGATTCACCACATGGATGGAAGGTTACAGACGATGAAATTAATTGTTATTTTATAATTATGATCTGAGAGGTTTACATAACGGCTGTGAGTTAAATGGTTTCATCTAAATAGAGGAAAATGAGTTATTGGGGTGGAACTGGAATGTATGGGAAAAAGGGTGTGCCACCTAGGAAAAAAGACACACGTTTTGGAAAGTCAAGGGTCAACCGACTATTGGGGATTTTTGAAATCATTTATGGGATATTAATGTATTTGAAAGAGGGTATTAAAACACTGTTACATCAATAGATTCATTGTAGTAGGGGAGTAGAAAAATAAACAAAGGTGTGACACCATTTGGTGAGACATCATAAATGGCGCCACAGTCAAGGGGCCACTGTCACGGTGCCACCCACAATATTCCACTGTCACGGTGCCAGTGTCACGGTGGCATTGGTTCAGTGGAACATTATATGTGATACCACCGTTTCAATGTATGACCGTGACTGGTGGCACCGTGATCGGTGCCACCATTTTGGTGGAACCATTTTATGCAACCAAATTTTGGACATCTCTTTAATGAATCACTATCCGATCCATTTAAATAATCTCTGAGATATTTTTTTTTAATAATTTAATGTAATTATAAAATCTCTAAAAATTAATGAAAAATTACCAAGATAAAAAAATATAAAATTAATAATAAATTTTTTAATTCAAATAATATATCTTCCAACCAAATCTAATTCTTTGTTATTGTTAAATGTATGGAAGATTCCATTTTTTTCCTTACCTCACATATTATATGTGTAACTCTTATTAAATAGTATCACAAAAAATCATAAATGATGAAAAAGTATTGTATATTATCAAACTATTTCCAACCAATGGATTTTGTAGATGTATCTAGGTCATTCTTTCCCTTACGATTAAGGTTTATTCCCTTATAAAGCGTAATTTTACCTTAATCATAGTAATTGATTTCAATTACATTTAATAGTATTTTTACTTAATAATAATATTTCATTTTGCGGAAATAAATATTATACTTATTCTATTCATGTATTTCAATTTTACAGTATCTAATCCATATATGTAGAAAAGATAATATTGTAGTTACTCTCGCAAATGTGGTGTGGAAGAAGGTTTTTTAATTAAAAATATTCAAATGTTAATTAATTATTTCTAGAAAAATTAGTTAAAAAAATATTCCAATGTCCTAAAATGGATTAATATATATATATATATATAATTGATCTATAGTAACTTTAAGAAAAATTATATATATAATTTAAGATTAATATTTATTTAAATATAGATAAATTATTCAACTAAAATGTCATATTTTTGTAATTCATAAAAAATGAAACTTTTTAAAGAAATACCAAAAATTTACCCTAACATAATATTGAAATTAAAATTTTAATAATTATGTTGATTATGAAAAGTAATATCTATAAAAGTTTGAAATTTTAGTTTTAAAATAGTTGTTCTCTTAACAAAATGTAAAACATGGTTGTTTGTATACCACAAGATAACTCTGTGTTGTGTGTATTTTTATATTAACATAGTGATGGATATAAAGAAATAGAGAAAATAATAAATTTTATTATAACATGTAAATATTATATAGTCATGGTGTGTCACATTATTTGTAAAAATAGTAAAAATGTGTCACTTAGTTAAAGGTAAAAATAAATATTTCGAGAGGTGGTAAACTAATAGATAAAGGTAAAAATGATACATAATGTTGTCTTTATATTATTTTATGAAGTTATTGAGACATTATTATATATTAAATTAAATTTATTTCCCATTAAGATCAACATTTTCTATATAGTGACTTTATAAATTTTCAATTTTTAAATTAATTACCTGTATGTCCCACCTCTCACGTGTAATTGGGAACTTCTTCTCCTCCAACATTTATAAGAATTGATAACTATTTCTCAAGAAAAACCTGACCAAAACAATTCTGTGTTTCATTTACATTTTTTTAAATTGCTTCCTTAACCTATGATCATATTAAAACGGGTTACAGAGAAATACAGGATTTCTCTTCTAATGAAGAGGTAATTGTCGTACTCGAAACATTAAATATTTATTTCTTCATCTAATTAAAATAATTTTCATTCATAATTACTAAAATAATTATTATATTATCATAAATATATTTATATTTTATTATTATTATTCCATAACCAATTCCCACCACCATTTAATCAATTTTAAAATTGAAATATTGTTCAAATTTAACTAAAGACTGTCACCCCCATGAAGTGATGTGATTTGTTTTCCATCACTATCTCACATAGATATTTATATTTATGGATTTAATAAATATATATATGGTATTTATAATATATCTATGGCTTTAATTAATAAATTATTTGTCATCATTATTTCATTAATTTAATTAAAAAACTAAATCATCATTCATGGTTACATACAGACTATCATCTCTATGAATGGTGTAATTTATTTCTTACCTCATCCAATTATGGATGATTATAAATATATATATAATTAATATATATGCTATTAGTATCCTTACTAAAATAATGTATTATATTGAACTATAATCAAGATGCAGGGAATATAACTTTTAAATTGAACCACACATGAAAATGAAGTAGTTAACACTAAAAATGATGATGATAATGAAATAATTTCAATGAACTGGTGATAAGATGTTATAAGTAAACCATGTATGGTATTATGTTGTTGAATATGGATATATTAAATAATTATAAAAAATTTAAATTTATTATATACGAGTATATAATGTATATGACAGAAGTCAAACATTAGGTAAAGGGTTTTATGTTGCAATCTAACAGTTTAATAAGATTTTTTATGATAAAATTTATAATGAAAAAAATTATATTTCCTATATATAAATTATATAATTTATATTTTAATAAAATATATACTTCAGTATAAAAGATTTTTTCATTTAATTTGTTTTTATCTTTATGCGATTAGAAGTCAAAATGAATGATTTTAAAAGAAATTTTATCTTTATTTCCCTCTTCAATAAGAAATTTTTTTCTTAAAAATTAATATTTGATTTAAAATTACTTTTAAAATGTTTTTTTAATATCCATAAACCCACACAACATAATATAGTGCTAAAATAATAAAAATTACATTTATTTATATGACATCGATGATGGTGGGCAAATTTATTCCATCGAAAACATATGACATAAAATGTTAATATTGGATCACATTCATAACCTTTGTAATATTGGGATTAGAGTTTCACATAATTATGAAAACATATTACATAAAACCCCCTAGGATTTCATGGGAGTATTTTTTCCACTATACCCATATTTTTGAATTCAATATTATGTCTTCAACATATCCCACAAACATCATCAAGTTTAAACCCTTTATAAATACAAATAATTTAATAATAATTATTCATAACCTGGAATATAGGAAACATAATATCATTGATCTAAATTGATTTGTAATGGTGAAAAATTCATTATATATTTAATTCAATTAGTGATAAATTGAATACCATATGGGTATGATGAGATAATGAATGTCAATGACCATAATATAAGAGTATTCATACAAATCAATTCCTTGATCATCAATCCTAAAACATGAAAGAAACATTCATCAAAGGAATGTGACAAAATAATATAAAATCATGATCCACTTGATTTTAATATTGATTAATGGAATCACGACAATCCCATACAAATTAATAAATAAAATACTTTGTTATATTGGAAGACTATCTTTATATATCTCTAACAAATAGAATAAAACAATATTGGTAACAAAAAATCATTTGAATCAAATTCAATGGAGGGAAAACATAGCCCCACCCATCCATGATTTTTAATAGAACCACCATTCATTGGTTAAAAACATAACCAACCATCCTTGTTTTTTAATAGCAACACCCATCAAATGATTAACTTCTGTAAATGGAATGAATTCAACGATACTGATTTTAAACAATGATAATAAATCCAAAATAATAATGAAGATAGTATCATTACATATTATCCCCAGTGAATCATAAGTAACATTAAATGTTATAGACATTGATGAATGTAAATAAAAAATAAAATTATTTAACCATTCGTTAGGAAAATAGAATTATAATTTTTTAAATAAAATATATTAACTGAAATTTTCCAAAATATTGTGAAATTAAAATTAATGGAATATAAACATGGATAATTATAAATTAATCTTTAAATAATTTGGTGTTTATGATGTTTTCATAATCCATTTGTGATTTTAAATTTTAAAAATAAACATTTTTTCCAAGCATTTTCATATGGGATTAAAAGGTACCCATTAAGAAATTGTATGGAAATTTCTTTCTCAAAACATCTTAAATTATTAAATAATTTATTTTCAAGAAAATTACACATTTTAAAATATTTTAGATAACAATGATATATAAGATAATGATTCATGATCTAAAAGAGTAATACAATATTAGTATCAGTTATCAAAATAATTCATGATATTTATTTAGTAAATAAGGGAAAAATTTGAAATTAAAAATGTGACCCACATTCATTACTATAAGAGAATAAATTAAATGTGGTTAAATAATATATGACCATATTATTTCCACCCAATAAAATTCAAATAAAAAATAATTAACATAAATGAAATTTCATCAAAAAGCCATTATCAATTTGGTAATTTTTTAATTGTAAGGGTTGCAAAATAATAAATTCATATTAACAAAATTTATATCATATACATAAGCATATTTCTAATAAAACATATCAAAGGGTAAGTATATACACCACATAAAATAATATAGGGTTTTGATATAACATATTCCCCAAAAAATATAATTTTAGATGGCCAAACCTTACAATGATCATAATTTTGATGTAATAATTAATCTATGTCTAAATTGTGTATATCAAAAGTAAATTCAGATAATAAAATGTAAAATTCAACATAAGAAAATAAAATTTCATTATGAACCTACTAGATAATATTAAATACAAAAAAAAGTAATATAATCAAATGAAATGAAATTGAGTTATAAACATATTTACCAGTTTTTAAATTACAAGAAAAATCCCCTTATATGTAATAATTCAAACCAAAATATAAAAAATAACATGAAATACGAAATACCCATGATATAAAAATTTACATTTTCATCATATATTCAATACAATATATATTAGTTTCATAAATGTAAAATATTCCACGATGATGGGAAATGGAGATGAATTCCCATATAACATAGTAATATTTAATTTAAATCAATATTATATTGGTAATCACTGGATAAAAAAGAAAATGAAATGGATAAATCATAATAACATTTAAATTAAAATAATATTCATGAAAATTATATGAAATTAAATTCATGGGTAGTATATAAAACAAAAAATAGAATAATTATTTAATATAGAATATCTCTCAAAGAAATAAAAGTGTGAAATAAAATCTATTAACTCATGGTTCAGAAATTCCAGGTATGTTCTCTAAATATAGTATAATAATATAATATAAATTATTGGATTTATCATGAAACAAATATTTTTTTTATTAAAATAGAACTAATCTATTAATGACATATTTAAATAGGCAATTAGTTATGTCGACGTAGTTTGTTTTTAGTGAATTTGATTAATTATTTCAAAATAGGAATGATGTTCTGATTGAGGTAAACATGTTCATTGTTCCATAATATAAATACTAAAAAAATATTTATTATACTTATACGTAAATTATATTTTTAAAACCAATAAGTAAATATGGTTAAAAAAATTGAAATATTCAACAATCATGGAGATTGTTGCTCATACAACCATATGAGTAGTGTTTCAATTTTCATTTATCATTATTGAAAGAAGGTATGTATTATTTTTACATTATATAAATACCATAATATCAAAAATATTTAAAAAATAATTAAAAATAACTTTATATATTATCCATGTCATGTGAGGATGAAAAATGTGTCACTTCGCTTCTCAGAGGTGGTTGCCTACACGTATGCACAAAAGGCATTATCATTTATTTGTGAAAATATAGGTGAAAATTAAATGATATATATCAATTAATAGTTATAAATATATAATTAATATCATAATTATTCTATATATATATATATATATCATTTTTTACATATAATTATCTTTTGTAGATTCCATCAAAAGTGTTACAGAAAAATGAATCACATCACTTCACGATGGGTAGCTTATTATTCAAGAAAGCAATGTTATTTTATACCCTATGGAATGGAAAGTAAGATGGTATATTTTATATAATAATTAGAGAATTATAATTTTGATAAAAATATCATATATATATATATATATACTTTAAATAAATCATTATAATAATCCATTAGAGGGGAATATGAAAAATGAATTATATCAGTTCAAAAGGCTGTAGTCTGTTGTACACACCAGTGATTGTTTCATTACAAATTTTATTGAATAATAGTTTGAATTATATTTTTATTTAAAAAAAATAAAATTTAATTAAAATTTAGATATTTTCATTTTTAAATCACCATAATTGAATTTGATTTCATTGAGGATGATGAAGAAATAAAAAAAATCCTAGTTAAGGATGATACATCTTCTGCAGACAACCTCTTTAGGTTATCCCAAAAACCATCAAATGGATGTAATTATAATAAAATAATGGGATATAGTAAGAGGGTATAGAATTATGTAATCTATTTATAGTGATATTTTCAGAACCAAACGGTTTTTATGGTTTTAAGAAGACTGGAGTGGGTGTGGCCTTCTATACGTTGGGAAGAGGACACAATTGAAATTATTGAAATGAAAAATGTGTAAACATAGTTTTTTCATTCCACATAAGATAAATAATATACCATTATGAATAATAATATGATATAAGTTATAAATAATACTATAAAATTGAATTTAAATAAATTTATTGTTCTATTGGATGATAATGTAATTAGTTTAATCCCCTGGTAAATCTATTTTAACTTACTCACACCATTTTTTTCATATTTAAAATATTAATACTAAAAAAATTTAATTTTAAATTATCATATACTATAAATAATTATAATTTAAATTACATAATATGTTCAACCAAATACATATTACATATGTGGGAGAATTTAGTTTCAAAATTATAACCCCCTGAAATTCAAATGTATAACTTTATATTCGACAGTGTCTATGACACGTCACACCATGTTCATAAGTTAATATATATATATATATACATTATAATATATTTTCTATTTTAAATATTTTCATTACATGATATATATTATAATGAATGAAACACCATGTTGTCTTATATTCTATGTAATATATAACATCCTCGATACCTTATGTTACACACAAAAGTGACATTCCTTATTAGCTTCGGTTACAAGCAAAACTGAACTTCACAATACAAAAATATATTATTAAAACATTATTATTTAATATAATATGAAATAACCTATAAGTTATGTTAGAATTAATTAATATTATAAACTATATTATAATAACATATGGATTATATAAATATAAAACAAATTAATTGGTTATAAATTAATTTGTAATGAATAATTGAAGAAATTGACTATAATGTTATAATTATTATAGAAAACTATTTTTATCCTCAATATGTTGTTTTACGCTAATAGATTAATTTAGTTACAATTAGTGAGTGATATTAATTTAATATATATATATATTATATTCAATAACATTTTTTCATATTATTCCATTTAATTTGATTTTCAAAACATTTGAACAAACCCTACTTTATATATAAAAAACCTATATTTTTCTAAAGGCAATTTGACACTCTTTTAATGGGGAACCATTTTTAAATATTATTTTTGACACATTAATTGATTTAATATTTAAAAATGTATATTATATTTGTAATATAAACATTATGATTATATTAGGTTGAATTTATTTTATTTTTATGAAACACTACATTTTTTAATGATTAGTAAAAAATATTGAATTTTAGTTCAAACCCGATTTTTCAACTGTTTAATTTATAATTTAAAATTATAATTTTACATGTGTTTAAATATTAAATAGATGTTATTTTTCTAAATAAATTCAATTTTTTCATTGGATTCAATTTCACTATGAAATTGATTATGGAAACATTGAAACCATTCAGACATTTTTACTTTAAAAACCCACATTGTCGTACTACCCATGGGATGAATTATAAACTAATTTCTATCACTTTTGTGACTTAAATTTGGATAAATTGATTATATATTTGGAATAATTATAATTTATAATGAATAATAATCCAAATTTTTTTTCACAAAAACATTATTGAATTTAATTAAAGTTATTTATAATTACTAAGTCAAAACAAAGCTTAATGAAAGACTAAACCATTAAATTAAGGGCCCAAATGGCGAATCCACTTTACCAAAACATATTTAATGGCCATATATCATCCAATAACACTAATATATTGATATTTTCTGGTATTTTGTGACATTGGTTATGTAATATCGTTTGTACACCTATCTTTTTTACAAATATTCTAACTAACGCATTTTTCTTCCCTATAAAAGGCAACCACCTCTGCCCATTCCTCAAACCTCTAAAAATAGTAATATTAAGAAATAATGTGACTAAATATATTCCAAAAATAAAAAACATGGGACTTTAAGCCTCCATTTGATATGAAAACCTTCCATGGATTCCTTTTGGTACATACCAAAAGTAGTTACCTTGTTACGAGGTAACATCTTCTCTCAGGTTTTTTAATTTTTTTCCATTCTCTAACCCTCACCCATTTTAATTATATTAATGTATGAAAACAATTATCATAAATATAATAATTTTTTATTCTATGGGTTTTACCAAAACATACACACACTTCCATCTAATTGGTAACAAACACACCATTTCTTTTTACGGAGAACTACTACCTCACGAAACGATGATTATTCATTTTATCTTTACCACCCCTCATGGTGTCCATTATGAGGGAATAATTATTTATATATGATATATATGATATTTATTTTTTATTTATACATCTTTATTCCTTTTATTAATCATACCTTTAAAACTTTTTATATTGCATTAAAATGATAACAACATTTGAGGAAGTCTAGACTATCTGCCTCTCAAAGTGATGTGATTGGTTCACAATATCTATGGAAAGTATAATGGATGATTATAATTAAACATATGAGATATAAAAAATATTATATTAATAAAATAATTACCTTTCTTTAAATAAACTATATATATGATTTTTTATTACCTTTTAAGACAAAAAGTTATAATGTCGTTCGTGGATGTGTGGAGTACCACCTCCCCAACATGATGTGACTCTTTTTACATCACCAAAATTCTATAAATAATAATATATGGTTAAATAACATGGTCTTTATTATATAATTTTCATTATGTATATATTTTGTTACATACATTCTTTTCGTAATGATCATTGAAATAATTTAAATGTTACTCATACGTACAAACGGCTTACCGTATCCACGATCATAACAATGATTCATTTATCATAACAACATTTATTGATTTACTTTAAAAGTATAATTTATGTATAAATATGATAATTAAGTCTTGTTTATTACTCATTATATGTTATATATTGAACCCTTTGAAAAAATATGACCTATGAAATTTATTTTTGACACATAAAGGCAATTTTCTTTAAAACACCCAGATAAACATAATTGTCTATGTAGTTGTATAAAACATAGTAAAAAATGAAATAAAATTAATTAAAAAATTAATTGGGTTATCAAGAAATTAACATATTAACATAATTTTATTATATTGGAAGTTAGAGGACGTTCACCTAAAAGGGAACTCAAGGTAAGGGATTCTCATTTCACTGTTTGCGTTAATGTGATAAATTTCATATTCACGATTTACATATTCTTTGTGATATACTTACTTCTCATATTGATATATTATATCATGAATTATTTTCTCTTACTAGTTTTTATAACATTCAATCCATATTATTCCTTCATGGGGATTGTGGAATAAAATGTTTCAAATTGGTATGGGACTCTGTGGTTTTTAATGTTTATTTTCCTCAATAATAATACAAATTATATTTCAATAGAATTTATATTTGATTAAATTAGGGAAATATTGTTCAGTAAACCCTTTAAATATTTTATAATTCTTCTTGACCATTTTAAGGCATTAGTACCATTTTTATACTCTTTCGTACTCAAAATGTTTTATAAAATATTTTAAAAAACCCAACTTTTTGTCACACTTTAGTCCAAGAACCCGTTTTCATATAAAATTCATGTTTTATTAAAACATTTATAAAAAATCGCTAAATTATTCGGTATATAAATTTTTAACCTCTTTGTATTTTATCGTTGTTTTTAAAGGAATCTTTCTATATCTTGTTAATAGAGAAATTTTATATTCTTTAACTGTGAAAAAGGAATGTTTTTCCTCGTACAACTTGTATAGGATTACCTATAATTATTTCATTGAAGACTATTTTGAATGTGCAAAAGGATACTTTTTAAAGAAAATATTTTCAAATTTTATTTTCAATGAAAATAATTTCAAAATGTTTTTAAAAAAATGATATTTTCCTCATAAATGTATTTAATTGATATCTTTATATTGTTTCCTCAGATCAACGGAATCAAAAAATTATTTTCATCCACTAGTCTTATTTTGTATTGATTACATCATTAATTATCCTATGGGTAGATTATGAATGTTTTATCTAGGGATAATAATAACATTCACTTCATTGATTTCCTTTTGTACCCTTTAAATACTCAATTTCAAATGATATTTTTTCATTAAATTTTCCCTATGTTTTCATATTATTTTTCATGTATTTGATTATTTCCTAAACTATATACCATTTTTCATATGGTTTTTAATTTGAATGTTATTTGATTATTTGGGGAAATATTGATAAATATGTATAATTTATTCAATATTAATATATGATAAGAAATATTGTTTATTCAATATGAGAATATTTTTGTACATGAAATACATGTGTTGGGGACCATTTAAGTAAAACCCCATTGGTTGGGGACTTGCTAAGGAAAGCCCATTGATGCATCATTATTCTGAGGGGATGAATTTGTTTTACAAATTGAAAATTTTTAAACTATTTATTGACTGTAAAGGTGTCACATTCCTGAGAAATATTACATCTGATAATTAAACATTTCGTTCATTTATAATCATTTTTTATTTATCCATGAGATTTTCACCTACTTATATATGGATAAAATATATTTTTAGATCATTTAATAAATAGAATGTGATTTATATTCTTACCCTTCCAGATTTATTTTTCCTTATCTAGTTATTATAATTGAATGTTTTTTTAATTATTTCCTTTCTATATTTTTTACACACTTCCATTTAGTTTGTTTGTTACATGTTATGTGTGTTTAGTTATTTACGTTCCCATGTTAATTTATTCATATTAATTCATTAGTTCTTCCCCTATACTTTTCCAATGCTGAGAATTCGATCTCACCCATAATACGTTTTTCTTGCAAGAATCCATGATGTGTACTATGATATATTTTCATGTATTTACTATATGGATTATAGTTATCCTTAATGTTAAATATTAATAATTAAGAAGAAAATGATTTTGTAATTAGTGTTTTCATTTGTAATATAAGACTCATTTTTATATTTTTTTTACCCAGACTACTAAACTCTCTAGTCGTTTAGGTTTTTATTCCTTGTAGTCATCTCAATGTTATTGATATAAGACACCGAATTCAGGCTATTTGCGGTAAGGTCGCTAAAATTGTTATTGAAGGATGTTTAATAACAACCATGGGAACTAGATTTAGGAAAACATAGGTTAGACAACATAACCATAAGGTATAATTATTGGATAAGTATAAAATAACACCCCAGAATTTTAGTAAATTATAGTTTATTTTGGTCATCCTAGAAATACATATCTATTTGGATAGTACAAATGGACATGGTTCTAGAACATATGTTCCTAGAGTAACAACTATGATAAGATATAATGGGCCTGGCTCAGGGTAACGTGGTACAAAAAAATGGTCCAAACTACCCAAATTATTTGGAAATCCCCTGGGATTTGAATAAGATAATTCACATTTCATTACAAACCGCTATAAATGAGTTTGAAAATTAATAACCTATGTTAAACCTATGGTTTTTTTATTTAGTATACGGTATCTAGTTTTAGGAATAATAGAAATGATATTATAGATGAAACCTAAACCTAGGAAGGACCTGTGTAAAAATAAATGGATTAATAATTTAGGTATTGAGGTTGTATTAAAAACCATATTTAAAATCTTATTTGGAGATTGACCTAATTTCAAGGATGTCCTTCATATTTATTTTAAAAATTATATTAATTTTGATTTAGAAAAGGAAAACATGTAAGATAGGTGAAAAACAATGAAATCCCGCAAGTCCAGAGGACATGAAACCATGGCTAATGAAGGATATGGTATCTTCAACAACCACTGGCCTACACAATGCCTTGGTTAATTTTACATTGTTTTTAGTTAAAAATATTGATGAATAATAATGATTAACCAGTACTGTTTATTTTAGGTTTTGGGATATATGCCTTCATAATATTATTTTTTTAAGATAGTTATTGAAACATATTTATACTTATCACTCTTTTAAAGGCCTTATGACCCTTAAAAAATATATTTTAGTTCGTTTGGAATAAAAATTTTATATTGGTAATTAATTTCTATGATTAAATTAGTTATTTATAATTTGATCAAAATTCATCTAATATTCAGGATTGTTCATATAAAATTCAAACCTATCAAGTAATAATACTTCCTTATATTATTAGGTTATTAAAGAATTACCCAAAAATAGGAGAATGAATATGAAATAAAATGTTGTCTTAATACCTAAATTTATGATGAACTGATGGTCTCTTTAATCATCATAAATTTATGGATTTGAGACCCTCAACATTTAATTGAAAATTCACCTTTCTGTGATTGACGACCCCATTCACAGCCTATAAATATTTATTCATTTCATCCAAGTATATATTATCACTGTTTAACAATGTTATACATTATAGAAACCTAGATAAATGGGAGTAAATGGGACATTTTTTACTTCTCATTCTCAATTTTCTAGAGGATTCTTTATAAACACTTATCACAATGTGTGATTTCATCATTGGAAACAACAAAAAATCTATTACAATCACAGAGTTTAATTTTTGAGGTCAAATTTAATTATGTTGTGGAGAATGTAACACCCCGAAATTCTAATGTAAAAAATTTTATTCTATGGTGTGTATTACATGAGACACATAGCTCATTGGGTAATATAATATCTAGATAACTTATAATATATTTTCCATTTTAAACATTTTAAATATGTTATATATCATGTAATGAGCATAACACAATGATAGCTTATGTTACATGCAATATCTACCATCCTCGATAGATTGTGTTACAAGCAAGATCAACCTTCTTTGATAGCTTGTATTAAATAAATAACCAAATTTCACCCAATAATGATATATTATTAAAATATTATTATTTAATATGATATGATATAACCTAGTTTTTATTTTAGTTGTTATTAATACTATTAACTAACTTATTAATATTTATGGTTTATATAAATATTAAGTGAACTAATTGTTTACAAATTAATTATAAATTAATATATGATGCAATTTAAAGTACTGTAATTGTTTTTATAAAGAACTATTTTTATGCTGTAAAAGTGTTTTTAGGAGAATATGTTAAATTAATTAAAATTAGTGAGTTATATTATTGAAATATAAAAATTATATATCCAATTAAATATTTTTGATATTCATTCATTTGATTTTATATTAAAAAGTTAATAAAAGCTATATTTTACTTATAAAAACCTATATTTTTATATAGGCATTTCTACCACCTTTTAAGGGAGAAGAAATTTTAAATATGAATTTTTTAATTTTAATAGATTTAATTTGTCAAATGAACTACATATTTGAAAGTAAAAAATAATAATTATGTTAGGGTGAATTTATTATATAAGTGTAAAACAATTAGTTTTTTAGATGAATATTTAAAATACTTAATTTTAGTTCAAAATTGATTTTTTTTTATAATATATTTTTAAGGATAAATTACAATTTTAATTGGTTTCAACATTTAAATAGATTATATTTTTTCCGATTAATAAATTTTATTTCATTTTAGTCAATTTCAATGTAAAATTTAATATAAAAATAGAAAATTATCTTACATTTTTAGTTTAAAAACACTATTTTTCATCCCGTATCTGTGATGAATTTTAAATTAATTTATTCTACTTAAGGTATTTGAATTGAGAAAAATGGATTCTATATTATTATTCTGTATAATTTAGTATTTATAGTAAGGAAAAAGAATTTTCCAAGAATATAAGTGAAATAAATTAAAATTAATTTTTATTTATAGGTTAAACATAAGATTAGTAAATGACTAAAACATTATAAAAGATGACAAAATGACATATCCACTTGTCCTAGACCCATTTAATGGCCGCATATATACCAATGACCTTCGATTATAGTGTTTTTATGTGACTTTTATTAGGCAAGAACATGTGTAAACTTAACTTGTTTCAAAAAAATCCATGTGAGTCAATTTCCTTCCTTATAAAAGGCCACCACATCTCCCCTGAAATGGCCCAAACCCTCATGCCCCATTACTTTATAAAATTATATGTGCTAGGGTGTCCGAGAAACCATCAGGTAGTCAAGAAGATGTGGGTGTTAGTGGCAATGTTTCACAGTGGTGTCACTTATCAATTCCACTAAAGAGTCTCACCGATTGGTTTCACCCAATCGCCATACCAATTGGTGTCTCACCCATCGGTCTCACTGATCAATTTCACCCATCGGTCTCACCGATCATTTTCAACCATCGGTCTCACTGATCGAACTCACCCATCGACCTCACAGATTGGATTCGACTATCGATATCACCGATCAGTTTCACCCATCAGTGTCACTGATCAGTTTCACCCATCGTTCTCACCGATCAGTTTTAGCCATCAGTTTCAGACATCATTCTCACCTATAGGTGTCTCATCGATCGGTATCACCGATCAGTTTCACCCATTGGTCTTACTGATTGTTTTTACCCTATCGGTTTCACCTGATCTATTTCTCCAATCAGTTTCAGCCTATCAGTTTCATGGATCAGCTTCACCGGATAAGTTGTACCCAATATATTTCACTAATCAGCTTCTCCTAAACAGTTTCACCATTCCACTTCACGGGCTAAGCTTCACACAATCAACATCACCCAATTAGCACCACAGACCGGTTTCACAGATCAGTCTCACCAATCGGCCACATAGTGGTGTCAAGGTTTCCTTGTCTTGTTTTCCCCAAAACGCCACTTTTAGGTCATTTAACCTTTTTAAAGTGTTCAAGGATATTTTAAAAACATAAAGGTTTTAAATCCCCTAGGAGTTAGGTGACCCTTAATAGTCCAGTTTTCCTATCTTTAGATGAAATACATTAACGCACAACATTTATGAACACCCCTCTTAAGATAATTATTATATAAAAATTAATTACATCATGTGTAATCATCCAACCATGTGGTGAAATCATGATCCACCTTTAAATCCGCTCAAAATTCATATATCTTAACTCCAGCATCTTGAATTTTTATCGCACATGAATTCCTTCTTTCTTCTTCTTAGCTGGTCACATTCTATTCCTTGGTGTGTTTGGAGTCCCCCCTTCCTGAGGCTAGTGGTGTGCCTATGCTGGGGCCATTCCTGCTCACTGTTTGATTCCACTGACTTACTCCCCTAAAATTCATGCACCCGAGTTATTGGAACAGGGAGAAAAACTTCTTTCATTTATCATCCAGGTAGGGTTCATCCTTCATCTCTATTTACTGTGTTTCATGCGGTTTGGGCACCATGATATTCTTACGGGGATGGATGAAACCAATCCATAACAAAGATAATAAATGGTTTTTAAGGAATTAAGGTTTCATTTTGATGAAGTTGTTGTAATCTATTATATTTTCTTATATATTGTGAAATATATTGTCCTATGTCTACTAAATATCCTATCTGTTGGTGGTCCATTCATGTGCACTAGTGGACCACTATTTTTCTGGAAAATATTTTGATTGAATGGATGTAACACAAAAACATTTTAATCACATAATTTTTTTTGATTAAATGGATTCACCATGAATAATAATCCTTGTAAGGTCACCCCATCTAACCAAAAAGAAAGATGGTACTTAATGAATTGTGTGGTTTAAATATGAAAACTCACTTGCTCTATTCTAGCAATGCGTATGGTCATTATGCTTGATGCATGTGAGGTGCCATGTATTGGGATGGGAACCCCTTTTATGATGTTTTTAGTTTCTATATTTTGGGTTCATATGAGTACATATGTTGGGGCTTGGTTTTATTCTAGTACATCATGGGATATCAAATATCCATTTTTTGTTTTTACATTACAATAGAACCTGGTGTGAGTGATTAATTTGCTGCTTGAATGTTTTTCCTTCCTTGGTTTGTGGATATGGCTGTTAGTTTCCCAGTAGTGTAGAATTATATTAAATAGAACTACTCTAATGTTATGACAAGAATGGGTTTAATGGTGAATTGTTTTCCAGGAATGAGTTGTGACATTATGGTGGCTGTTGTGATTCTTATGAATAAATATTAACGAGGGGGGTTGTGTTTGAGCTAGTTTGGAACCGCTAGGTTGGTATGAGTTATTTTTTACCTATATGTATAATTTAGTTCTTATGTTTCTTATTCTCTCCTCACACAAGTTGATTACATCGGGTCGAATAACCCCATTTCATGGGGGAGGGTTTTTTCCCAAAACTCTTATGAGTCGCTGGTTATTTGCTCTTTTTCTTTTTTCCTTTCATGATTACCCCAAGACACATCATGAAGGTTGTGATACTATAAGCTCCATTATAACCCAATATTCTTTGGTAATGGTAGACGTGGTGTTTTTCCAAGGTGTGTTCAGATAGGATATTTCCCAAGTGTCTTCAGGATGCGGCCGAGGTGTCTTAGGGTGTGGAAATAGTTATTCTAACCCAAGTGTCTTCAGGGTTGGGGGTAGTTGTTTAGGCCTAGGTGTCTTCAAGGGTTTTTAATTATGGTTTTTTTGGACCAGTTGTTTGCGGTTGGGATGTGTGGTTGTTGTATCTCCGGTGTGTGTGGGAGAGGAATGGCAGTGGGGCTGTAGTGAGAATAGTGGGGGAGGTTTGACGACTAGGATGTTTTCAATAACAATTAGTAAAGTGGTTTGGGATACCCAAGAATCGATATTTTATTACTATTATTTAACCTGACTTGCTTGATGTGAGGAGTGTTCCTTGGTGAAGATTCTGTGGATTGTATCCTTTCTATGTTATCTGGTTATCTCTTTTTTCATAAGAAATTAGGATTCCTCCCCACTTGTGCATGATAGATTTTGGTTTTCCATATTGAGTATACCTGTATACTCACCCTAAGTAAAGAAAACTGCTTTCAGGTTTCCAGGAGGACATTGAGGACAATGACAGACCCTATTATCTTGAATGTCTGGACCGTTATGTTGATGCTAGTATATTCTTTTGGTACTATACTATGGAGTTTTATTTGTTTTGTAGCACTTGTTATTGGAACATGAAAATGGGAATGCATATATTTGGATTTACGTTTACTTCCAATTTTGGTTATGTTTGTGAATTACTATCATTTCTACTGATCCTACTAAAAAAGGGTAATGCATTCCATTTTATGTTTTATTCTATAACCTTAGTGATTGTCACCACATTGGGGACTATTGGAGGCGGGTATCCATGGTAATGTTCTCTCCATAAACATGAAGTAACAAGGGTTTAGAAAATCTGATGCCCCTTCCCTTGTCTTAGTGAAGGCGGGTCGTGACAGAATTGTATTAGAGAAGGATTGAGGGACAGGATGATGTTCGGTGTTAGTAACATTAAGGATAACATGGGATATTAGGGAAATAGTGTTAAGAAATCTTATTGAGTGTAATATGTTAGGGAATACTGGCTAGGACATGCTATTTTAGGGCCCCAATGATCTGATTCAAGGACTTTGGACCTACTGAACGACCAAGTGAGGCTACACTGATTGTAAAGTATGGACACTATGAAAGGTACATGCATCATAATGACTTATGTTCTGGTGTGTGTTGGGTTTTTTGGGTTTTAAAATAAATAAATAGTATAATTAAAATTTAAAATTAATCTTCTACACTACTCGGGCATAGGCATTCTCTGCTTACATAGCAGCTATGGCGCATGGATGAAGACCACGAGTAGTGCGAGAAATTGATGCATTGGGGTCTGATTTGGATGATCAAAAGGGGGAAGAGTGAGATGAGGAAGATGACCAGTGAAATATGATGCTTCATTCCATTCATCAGACGACCCTCTTGAAGAACGAGGCCATCATCTCAAACATGGAGATAGAGAGCTTAATCGAGGATCTAGTTATTGATTTTAGCTTGATCAGGGCTCCGACGAAGTAATGGGTTCTTCTGGCTAGAAAAAAATAATTCGGGAGTGGCACGTCAGTGGTGGATGCACTATCTTGGGTAGAAGAGAAAGGCTGACATTTCGTGGACTGACATAAAGAGGAAATTTTGGGTAGAATTCCTCTCTTGCATGATAAAGGTGGAGAAGAGGCGAGAGATACTACCCCTTCAATATGGGATCTTGTTAGTGAGGGATTTGGGGATAAAGTTAAAGGATCTCTTTCACTATGTTTTGGACATCTTTAAATATGAGAAGTATTAGGAGAAACATTTAGAGGAGGCACTCTGACCATCTATTCAGTATGTTGTTACTCCCTACACTCTACTGACATACATGGTGTTTTAGAGGAAGGCTGAAGTGGTAGAGATGTGTCATGTGTTGGGATTTTTACAGTGAGGGGGATCCTATAAGACTCATCATAGGGTATGGTCGTCGGTAGTAGGCCTATAACATCAGGGCCTTCGAGGTTTCGGCATGTGGGGAGAATGCCTCATATGTTCCAGTTTCGATCTCTTGGTCCATTCCACATCTTTGTGAGCCCAAGAACAAGATTCCTCATCTCTGGTAGTATTGGGAAACTTTATAATTAGTGCTTAGACAGAGTGTAGTACAGTGGGGGTGGGCTAGTTCAGTTCCCACCTCAGTAGAAGTAGTTTCCCGCCAGGCCCTTCCAGCAGCAGCAGTAGGGACAGTGAGCTCCTCCTTCACTAAGAGAAGATGTTGTAGGAGGAGACTGAACTAAGGGAACTCCTCCGGGACATCGAACTGGGTGTGGTCGGGGAGGTGGTCGACAACTGAGGGTTAGAGGAGCTAGGCTTGGTCTGTTGAACGCCCAAGAGGCGGAAGCTCTAGCAGGTCTAGAAGTCGTTCAAGGTACGATTATCTTGTTTAGAACTCTTGCATGTGCCTTATTTTATTCAAGATCTTTACACTCCATTTATTTCACCCACTCTAGCCTATACTTTGGGTCTAGAATCATATTGACTTCCTGTGCCCTGAGTCTTGAGTACGCCAGTCGGAGGTTAGGCCAGCTTGTATCATGTTTTCGGGGATGTAAAATAATGTTGGGACCACATTAGTCCAGTGGGGAGCTTATTTTTATATATATTTAACTATATTATGTCATTATAGGCATCGAATTCTTGTTCACTATATGTGCCGTTATTGAATTATTTGGAAGAAGGATTGTGTTTTTAGATATGGGTGGCCAACTTGTATCTTTTTTTCAGCAAGAAGGGTTACCAATAGGGCAGCTGGAAAGCAGAGCCTCTCCATTCCTAGTAAAATAAACTGTTAATGGAGTCGGGAGGTATAGAAATTATTAATATCCTAGCGATATTCACTGAGTTCCTAGATGTATTCCTCAAAGAGGTGGTGACTCTACCCTCCCGATGAGATGTTGTGTTCAGGATAGACTTGCAACTCGGTGCTCATTCTATTTCAATGGCTCTCTATTAGATGGATCCTTCTATGATGCTGGAGTTGCAGGTACATAATGACGATCTGATGACGAATGGTTTTGTCTGACCAATGACCATCACCATGGGGTGAGATGGTCTTTTTCGTGAAGAAGGAAGATGGTGGTCTATGTTTTTCCATAGACTACCGAAGACTGAATCATGTAACAGTCAAGAACCATTACCCTCCTACGAGGATAAATGAACTATTTTGATCTGTTGAAGGTGGCATGATGGTGCTCTATGATCGACCTGAAGTTAGGATATCATCATATTAGGGTGAAAGAGGGTGATATTTCTAAGACTTCATTCAGTTGCAGATATGGGAACATTAATTATAGGGTCTCACTATTTGGTGTTACGAACACATAATCTATGTTCAGGGAACTCATTAAATCAATCATTTGGAAATATCTAGACCGATTCATAGCCGTGTTTATTAATGACATCCTGATATACTCATGATCATAGGAGGACCACGCAGAGCATCAAAGAACGGTTTATGAGGTCCTCCGACAACACCAACTGTAAGGAAAATATTACAATTGGATATTCTAGACACAAGAGGTGCCCCACCATGGACATGTGGTCTCCGAAAAGGGAATAGTTGTTGATACATCAATCATCAAAGAGGTTTTTCTTAGGAAGAACCAAAGAATGTGACGTAGGTCCGTTCATTCTTGGTTCTAGCAAGCTATTATTGATGGTTCGTGCCCGAATTTTCTCGAGTTAGAACTCATTTGACATTATTGAATAGAAAAGACTAGGCCTTAATGTGGATTGGGAAACGCTAGGAAGCCTTAAGTTATCTGTAGGGGAAGTCCCTAGTGTTGATGTTACCAAATAAAGGGGTGGTGTTTGAGGTGTTTTGTGATGCTTTAGGGAAAGTCATGGGATGTGTTCTGATTCAACAACAATGATGATCTATTATGGGTCTAGGTAGTACGTCTCCATGAGTGTAAATATACCACCCATGACTAGAAGCTTTTAGCAGTCTGGATCACACTGATGTTGTGGCAGCATTACCTTACCAGGGAGTGCTTTTTGGTCTTCATGGATCACAAGATATTAAGGTTTATATTCTCTCTACGAGACCTCAACATGAAGAAACGAAGAAGGGTGGAGTTTTTTAATGACTAAAACTTCGAGATATCTTACACTAAGGATAAGGGGAACATTGTGGCTGATTCCTTGAGCAGAAAGTCACAAAGGGATACTGTTCAAGAATATGTGGAATCTTGGAAGAAAATGGAGGAGTTGGTTTCCCTTCTCCATGATGCAATGGTGGAGGATGGAAGAGGCTTTCTGTTCCAGATAATAGTGCAGTCCTCTATATTGCGACAAGTGGAAGAATCTTAGTTTGGGGACATAGAGTCTGAAGTGATCAAGAACTGTTTTATACATGGTGATACTCCGGGTGCATGGTTAGAACATGGGAAGAATCATATTCTATTTCATGGGATGTTGTTCATCTTGTTAGAAATGCACAAGAGAGCTCTTGGTGAGTTCCAAAACACACACTTGGAGGTTCAACCATGATATTACATGATATACCGGGGCTTAAAGAATCAGTTTTGGTGGCCCTAGGTGAAGTGAGAAGTGGCAGAGTTTTTGGTAAAGTTCCTCCTGTTTCCGTAGGTGAAGGATGAACACCGCATCCCAGGAGGTCTGTTCAAAAAAAATTTTGTCCCTGAGTGGAAGTGTGATGACATATCGATGGATTTCTTCATAGGACTACCTATTGCTCAAGGATTTTGTGATGTTGTCTATGTAATTGTAGAACGAATGATGAAATAATACCCCTTTAAAGAGATCAAGGAGTCAAATGTGGTGGATGCCTTAACATGGAGATACATCGATGAGGTGGTGTAGTTGGATTGAATTTTGATGTCCATAGTCTGGGATATGTAGTCATGGTTTACCTCACATGTCTAGAGGGGATTGCAGCATGCTTTTGGCACCTAGCTCATCCTTAGCAATGCTTTCTGCCCCTAGATGGGTTGGAAGTCAAGGAAAACCATCCATACATTAGTGGATATGCTATGGGATTGTGTTTTTGTCTTCGGGGGATCATGGGAATGACATTTTTCCTTAGTAGATTATTACTACAATAATAGACACCACTCTACAATTGGCATGGATCAATTTGATTCCTTGTATGGGAGGTCATGTGATTCACCTGTGCGCACGACCAAGGTTGTGGAGGCTGGTTTTCATTGCCCATAGGTGGTGTAGAGCACAACAGAGAAGGTTCAGCTAGTGCATGAGAAGATGAAAGAACCCCAGGACTAGCATAAGTCATATGCCGATTGTATGAGGAGGAAATTGGAGTTCAAGGTTAGAGACCATGTGTTATTAAAGGATTCCCCTCGACATGGGAAATTAAGTATCGATAAGGGGAAAAACCTATTCATAAGATCATTGGGAATCTAGAAGTGTTAGGTCATCTCGGTGTGTTGGAATATCAGCTAGCGTTTTCACCTTAGTTTGAAAGGATCCACGACGTTTTCAACGTTTCCCATCTTTAACGATATCTACAAGATGATTCTCATGTCATCGACTGGGGAGAGTTGGATATAGGGGCAATGCTACATTCATTGAGTGACTAGTGAAGATTGAATATCGATAGGATAATGTTCTTCAATGATGAACCAACCCTTTGGTTTGTGTGTTGTGGAGGCAAGGTGGCCTCAAAGAGAGTAATTGGTTGAGAGAATATCCAATGCATGCATAGTACCTATAGTTGTTTTGAGTTTTTGTTCTGAGCCTTACTTGATGTTTTTATTTTTGTGACCTACTATGGTTTAATGCTAACCTTGTTAGATTATGAGATGATTTGTTTCATTATCTTGTGATTGTTTATGAAAAGCCCTGATATAACGGGAAGGGAGAACCTGATTCTTAATCAAGAAGAATCAGTGAAAATGTGATTAAACCCTTGCATGTGAGTAAGTGCCACCCAATAAAGCTAGTATCTAGAAATGGTAGAAAAACTCCCTGATCCATTTGTTGGGATGATGTGATCCTTGGTATTCATATGGCTATTTTGGGTGGTGCGTCCTCTAGGTGTATCTTTTAGAGTGGTAGTTTGGGTTACTCTTCAATTCTCGAGGACTATAATAATTTTAGAGGTATATGATGTAATGTCCCAGAGCCTCCGGGCCCATTAATTTTACAAATCATATGTGCTGGGGTTTCCTAGAAAACATCAGTGATTTAGAAGGATGTGGGTGTTAGTGGTAACATGTCATCATGTTTTCACCTATCAGTGCCAACGATCAGTCTCACCAATTGGTTTCACCCATCGTTCTCACTGATCAGTGTCTCACAAAATGGTTTCACTGATCCGTTTCACCCATCATTCTCACCGATCGGTTTCACCCATCGGTCTCACCGATCGACATCACCCATCTGTCTCACTAATCGGTTTCAGCCATCGGTGCCACAGATCAGTTTCACCCATCGATCTCACCGATCAGTTTCACCCATCGGCCTCACTGATCGGTTTCACCCATCGGTCTCATTGATGGGTTTCATACATCATTTTCCCTGATTGGTGTCTCACCGATTGGTCTCGCCGATCAGTTCCATCCATCAGTCTCACCAATGGGTTTGGCTCATCCGTCTCGCTGATCAGTTTCACCCAATATGTTTCACGCGATTAGTTTCATGGACCTGTTTCACCAAATCTATTTCACACAATCCGTTTCACTAATCTGGTTCACACGATCGGTTTCACTAATCAGCTTCACCAGATTAGCTACAACAAATCTATTTTATTGATCACGTTCACCCTATCAGTGGTTAGCATCATGGGATCAGCTTCACATGATCTTCTCCATCGATCATTTTCATCGATCAGTCTCATCGATCGGTCATAGAGGGGTGTCACAGTTTTCTTCACTAGTTTTTCTTGTAATGCCAATTATAAGTTTTTTAACCTTTTTAAAGTTGTTCAAGGCCATTTTTAGCACCATAAAAAATGTTTTAAACCCCCTAGGAGTGGATAGACCCTCAACATACCTATTTACTTCTCTTTAATTGAAATACTTTAACACATAGCTATTATGGGAACCCCTCCAATGAGAATTATTAAATTGCATTTAATTCCATCTTGTGTAACATTCCAACCGTGTGGTCAAACCATGATCTTTTTTTATTATCGTTTAAAAATCATAGCCCGTCAATCCATGATCTCACCTTTTTATCACATGATAATTCCTTCTTTCTTATTCTAGGATAAACTATTTCCATTCCTCTGTGCGTTTGGAGTTCCCCCTTTCCGAGGATATTTGTACATCTATGCTGGAGCATTTCCTCCACACCCTTTGAATCTCTGGAGTTCCTTCCCTACAATTCGCGCATCCCAGTTATTGGCACGAGGAGAAAAACATCATGCGTGGATCATTTTGGAAGGTTTCTTACTTCTTCTCAATTTTTTGTGTATCATGTAGGGTTTTCATGATGATATTCCTTTATGGATGGATGAAACAAAACCTTTTTGATGAAAATAAAGGGTTTTTTTAATGAAGGGGTGTGTTTGTTGGTGTTGTTTTACTCATTTATCTTTTCTTATTTGTTGTGAATTGTATGTGATTATATCCATTGAAATTTATGGATATTGGTTGTCCCTACATGCTTACTAATGAACCTCTATTTTTTGGATAATTTTGTGATGGAATGGATTTAACAGAGGAACTAGTTAATCATTTAAAATCCAATGAATAAATGGATATACAATTAATAATAATCCTTGTATAGTTACCCCAGTTAACCAAACAGATAGACTAGACTAAATGAATTTTGTGTTTAAAATCTGAAAACTCCCTTGATCTGTTCTGGAAATGTGAATGGTTGTTCTTCTTGATTCTTGGGAAGAGACATAGATGGGTATGGGATCCCATGTGGTGTAGTTGTTAGTTTGTGGATTTTGGGGCCGTGTGAGGCTGTATGATGGGGATTGTTTTTTTTTCCAGTTCGTTGGGGGATCTCACAGATCCCTTTTGTTGTTGTGACTTTACAACAGAACCAGGTGTGAATGATTAATTTTATTCTTGGTTATTTTCCTTTCCTTGGATTGTGGCTATGCCTACTAGTTTACCGATAGTAAAGAATTCTTTTAAATAGAAATACTCGAATGTGATAACAAAAATGACTTTAATGGGGAATTTTTTTCTTACAATGGGTTGTGACTTGGTTGTTTTTGTTGTTGTGATTGTTATAAATGAATATTAAAGAGGTTTTTTGTGTATGAGATGGTTTGGAACCCCTAGTATCAGATGACTGCTTCATTACTTATATGTATATTTTTGTTATTATATTTCTTATTCGCACCCCACCGAAAATGAGAACATCGTGATGAACACCACCATTTCTGGGGGGGGAGGGTGTTTTGCCCAACACTCTTATAAGTGGATGGTTATTATCTCATTTTCTACTCCCTTTGTCGAGTAGCTCAAGACTTTTCGGGTAGGCTATGATGGCCCAAGGTCCATTATAACCAATAATTCTTTGAGATGGGTTGTCGTGGTTGTTTTCCTATGTGTGTGCGGGAAGGTTGTATCCTAAGTGTCTTCGAGATGAGGTCGAGGTGTCTCCTAGTGTTGAAATAGTTATTCTGGTCTAGGTTTCCATGGGAATGATAGTAGTTGTTATGTCCCATGTGTTTTTTGGTGTGGTTACGTATGGTTGTTGTGGCATAGGTTTTTTCGGGTGGGGTGTGAGGTTGTTGTAGCATAGGTATGTGTGGGAGGGGTATGACATTGGGACTATTGTGAGAATTGTGTGGGAGGTATAATGCATATCATGTCATCAACAAATAGTAGAAATGTGGTGCTGGGTACCCACACATCGATGTAATATTACTATTATTTAACTTGACTTGCATTATTTGGGGAGTGTTCCTTGGTGTGTTTAGGCAGGATAGTTTCCTTGATATTTTCATTGGTTATCTCCTTTTTCATAGGGAACTTGGATGCCTTCCCACTTGTACATGAGATATTTTGGTTTTCTTATTGAGTATACCTGTATACTCATTGTATGTATATAAAACTTCATTTAGGTTTCTAAGAGAACTTCAAGGACTGTGCTAAAGCCTATTTTATAGGATGTCAGGACCGCTAATGTTGTTGCTTTTTTTGTACTTTCCTATGGAGTTTTCCGGTTATATAGTAGTAGCTATCCGAACATGAATATGGTAATGTATTATTTTGGATTTACTTTTACTTCCAGTTTTGGTTTTGTTTGGGATTTAATAACTTCTATCCTGATCCTACTAAATAAAGATTAATACCTTCTATTTTATATGTGATCCTATACCCTTGGTTCTAGTCTCCACTCTGGTGTATATTGGTGGTGGGTCTTATGGGTCATTATATCTACTTCAACTTGAGGAAGGAAGGTTCAGGAAAATCTACTGTCCCTTCCCTCATCTTAGTGAGGGCTGGTCGTGACATCCCCATTCCTCACAACACTCAAACCACATCGAATAGATCATGATATTCCCATATATATTCCAAAAATCCCTATAATCTGCCATTAAACCACCATTTTGGTAGTTATCCTTCAAATAAATCCTTTTCAAACAATCCAAAAGTACTTACACGAATAAGAGGAAACATTTTCTCTTAGGTTTTTTAAATCATTTCCATTATCCAACACCTCAACCCTTATTATTATATTATTTTATAAAAAATATGTATAATAAATATATGTTGATTTTTTATGATATTGGTTGTATCTATACTTTCAGACACTTCTATTCAATAGTTAATGAATATATTGTTTTTGTGTATGGTGAACTGCTACCTCACGAAACAATGATTGTTCATTTTTTTCTTCTCACCAATCATAGTGGAAATTGTGATGGACTATATGTTTATATATTATATATATAATATTTATTAGTTATTTTTTATTACTTTATCCTTTTATTATAGATAACTTTAATACATTCCATTTTTCTTTAATACGATAACAATGTTTAAGGAAGTGTGCACTACCGCCCCCTGAATGTGATGTGATTTGTTTGCACGATCCTTGGAACATATAAATTATTATTATAATTACAAATATGAAGCATATAGAACAAATATATTATATTAATTATATAATTATATTCCTGGGATATATACTATAAATATATATTTCATTTTCTATTTTACCCCATTCAAACAAAATGTGATAATGCCATTCTTAAATGTGTGGATTACGACCTCCTTAAAATGTTGTGAACCATTCTACCACAAAATAATATTATAGATAAGAATATAGGGTTAAATAAGATGTTATGTTTTATATAATGATCAATCAGGAATTATATGGTGTTACTTACCTTAATTCCATAATGATCATTTAAAAAATGGGAATTTCTCCCTTGTGTATGTACATCCTACATTCTGCATGATCATAACATTGATTCATTTTTCATAACCATATTTAATGATTGATTTTAAAAGTTTAATTTATGTATAAATATGATAATAATATCATGGTCGTTATTTTGGAGATGATTTATAATGAACAGTTTGACTATAGTGGACCCACCACTATTAGTTCCCACACATAAACCACATTTGGTCAAAACACATGATAAAAAATTATTGTTTAATTATATTTATAAAACATTGTAAAAAATTTAAATAAAATTAATTATAAACATGAAAATTATTATCATGAAATTAAAATGTTAACAAATGTTTTTTATATAGGATGGTAAAGGACGTTCACCCGACATGAAACTCAATGTAAGGGATTCTCGTCTAACTTTTTACATCTGCGTGGTAAATGTCATGTTCACCATTTACATATTTTATGGGTTGTATATAATAACCATATTGTTATATTATATCATTAATAATTTTATCTTCATGGGTTTTAAAACTATTATTCAATATTCTTCCTTTGTGAGGATTATGACTCAAAAAGTTTCAAAGTGGTATGTGACGCATTGGTATGTTTGAACATTATTTTCCTCAAGAATAATATTAATTGTCTTCAAATGAAATTTCCATTTAATGAGATAATATAACCATTTTTCAATAAACAATTTTATTTATCTCTGATTATTCATAAATATTTTAAAGTGTTAGTACAATTTTTTCAATCTTTGATATTAAAAATGTTTTTTCATAAAACATGACTTTGTATCTATCTTTTATTGGATAACCTATTTTATTCTTAAAATCATTATTTATTAAAATATTATAAAATTATTTTTAAAATTATTTGGATGATTTATTTTTACACATTTTTTCTTTTACAATTTATTCATAAAAACCTTCTCGTGTCATTCTAAAAAAGTAATTCTTCAATCTTATAACCATTCAAAAGGAATGTTTTTTTAACTTGTACAGATTTTACGAAATTAACAACCATAATTTCCTTAAATATTCTATTTTTTCATTAAAACAAATTTTAATGAAAATATCTTCAAAAGTGATTTTTAAATAAATGGTTACCAAAATGTTTTAAAAAATATATATTTTCCTAAAAAATGTTTTCACAAGACATTTTTATAATAATTCCATTAATCAATGAAAACAATACATTAGTTTACTCCACTTCAGTTATGTTTTCTTTTTTACATCCATTACATTCCTATGGAAGGATTATGATTTAATTTTTCAAGGATATTACAAACATTCAATTCCATGATTTCTTTTGGTCCGCTTGAAATATTCAATTTCCTATTATAATTTGACATTGAATTTCCCCTAAATATATATATCATTCTTCATGGATATGATAATTGAATAAACCATATACCATTTTTTATATGCTATTTACCGTGAATATTAGTTAATTATTTGGGGAAATATTGATAAATATGTATACTTTATTCCATAAAGATAGTTGATATTTCATATTGGGTATTTGATATGAGTAATGTTTTGGACCTACTATAAATGGGTTAGGGACCATATAAGGAATGACCAACGGGTTGGGGACCAATTAAAAAATTCCCATAAATTCATAGGTTAAAGAAAGGGATGAATTAATTGTGAAAATATGAGAAGTTTAAACTAGATATTGATGGTATATTTACCATGTTCTTGATAATAATGACATTCAAAAATTAATAATTTCTTCCATTTAAATTCAGTTATTATTTATGCATGATATTTTTCATTGATATATCTACTGACACATTTCATTTTCATATCATTGATTAGATGAGATGCATTTTAGTTTCTAACATTTCCATGTATATTTTGTCTTATATATTTATTTAAATGGAATGTATTTATAATTATTAAATTTATATATTGTTTAATCACTTCCATTAAATTTATTTATTATATAAAATGTGTGTTTAGTTATTTAACATATCATGCTAATTCATTCTTATTGATTAATTATTTATTTGGCTATACATTTTTCTTTATGATCATCCGATCTCATAGTTACTATGTTTCTTTTTCCAAAAATAAATAAAGAATATGATGTATTTTATACATGAAAAAACTAGATGGATTATAGTTATTCTTGAAGTTATTTGTTTAGAAATAAGAAAAATATTATGTTTTAATTAGTGTATTATTATGAAATACGAGACCCATTTATTTGTCTAGTTTGAAAAGACTACTAAAAACATTGGTCCTTCAGGATTTGATTCTATTTTATTATTCCATCGTAATTGATAGAAGACACTGGATCTTGGCTATCTAGGATAGAGTCGTAACAAAAATAAATCTACAGTCAATAAGAAAACAATTTTTTTTTTCAAAAAATGTATTTTTCAAGCATAAGAACATTATATAATCACTATGACTAGTAACCAACATTATATTAATTTCAATTAATATTTATAGATATTCAATATATAAATTTATTTGAAATTATTCATCATTATTAGATATTTTATTTATCTTAAATAGTGAAATGATAAGCAATTAAATATATGGTTAATAAAAACACTTTTTTAAACAATAATAATAATATTTTACTAAAATCATGTAAAAAAATTTACCAAATTTATTGAATTGAATTAAATATAAATAAATAATTCCTATTTTACATGAATATAATATAAAATAATAATGGAATATTTAACATAATTAATTTTATAATGGATTTTTTTTTGAAATTTGATATTTTCACTATTCACTGAAAAAGATATTCCAACAAAATACCAATATTTTACCCTAGATTAATTATTAGATGATATTTTCAAAAATGATGTTCCTTTTTTCAAATTCATTATATAAAAGTTCACTAAATTAACTATCTAATTTTCTCAGAAATATAAATAAAATTAATTTTTGAATAAAAATTGTTTTGAAGAATAAAATTACACTGATAAAAATAGAATGATTGTAACACCCCGAGCTTCCACGATACGCTTCTCATTCAATAATGCAATAGCTTGCATTGTACGCAACTTCGAGATCTAAAACACCGCGACTAATCAAAGTAGCCGTTATGAATAGTAATAACCACTTTTTAAAATCATAGAAATATTATATTTCAAAATGGACTTCATTTTTGTATTCGTAATATCGAAATTATCCAATGTTGAATTTTTTGTAATTTTCTGAGAACTTCCAATGTTTTATGAATAGTGAATATTACTTAAAAACAACTTTTTTAATCAAAATAATTTATAGTGATATATTATACTATTTAGTGGTTTTAAATTATAATTATAATATATTTTTACCATTTTATCCAAAGGTGGTCATTAGAATTAATTTAACATTGAAATTGGATATAAACAATTGCAAATCTTTTGATATAAATTGTTTCTTAAAAACACGCTTTTTGTTGTAACAGTGGGAATTAATTATAAAATTAATTAATGCAAATTATATGTTTGGAATTTTGTAAAATAGACATCATTTTTGAATTCGGAATATCAATTATAGCTTAGGGTGAAATTTTGGCCTTGTTCTAAAAAACTTAAATTTTTGATGAATAGTGAAACCACTAAGTGGTAGTTAAATAACTGATTTTTCATTTAAATGAAATATTACCACTTCTGTGATTTGATTTTCAAAAATCCGACATTCATGGTTGTCATTAGTAAGTAATATGTGGTTCAATGAGATTAAAATAATTTTTGGTGAATAGTAACTTTTAAGTTCTTAATCGCGATTAGAGGTAATTAGTGTAGTTTAAGGTAAAAATAATGTTTTAATAATATGAGATGAGCTTGAAACTTGTCCTACTTATATTGGATGAGTCATGGCCGACCAAGACAACCCATGGGTCAACTTGGGGACCCCATGGAGCCACATTGGTTGGAAAATGACATTAATATATATTTATTTAATGTTAAAATTAAATTGACACAAACATGAGTTGTTTTACTAAAACAGTTTTTAAGTGGGGTTACACAAGTCCAAATTTTGATTATAAATATTAATTAGAAAGCTAAAACGATTTCCTACATCATAGTCGTTTGTTTATAATTTTTAGACATTAAATAAATTAAATTATTTATGACATATTGATGATGCAGCGATGACCTCATTATTTAACGATTTAAATAAAATGAGAAGATAATGTAACATCCAAGGCTTACACTTGTCCAAAGCCTATTGGATGAGGATATTTAGAACCCTTATTTCCTTATTCTCAATGTATACAAGTGTGGGACCTTTATAATCCGAAAATCATTTTATAATAGAATAACATTTCATTACTTTCCAAAAGTGCCCCTCCTCTCCACTTATAAAAGGCCCCCACCTCTCCCACCTCATTTACACTTTCAAGCCTTTTGGCTCGGCCAAAATCTGCCCAAATACTCTCCCAACTTCCCCCTTTTACTCCTAGAAACCTCAATTTGGGCAGAACTCTTCCCAAGGAAGCCTTTGGCTCAAATCAAAAAGAGTTACCCGATTTTGAGGTAATGTCTTCTCTAACGTGGTTTTGTTTTATTTTTCTTCTCCAACCCCATAAACTCTTTTTATTCATTTTGTTTGTAACAACACCAGTATCCTAAATATACTATGATGTTGTTATAAGAAGGATTAGAGCTACACTTACACACACCTACATCTAATGGTTAAAGAACATACGATTTCTGTGGATGGCGAATTTCTGCCTCACGAAACGATGATTGTTCAACACTCATATAACACCTTCAAAGGTGGCCATTAAGATGTCATTATTTTTATATATGATATATAATATGTTTATGTTTTACTTATAATTCTGTATTTCTCATTTATGGCATACTTTATGATTTCCATTATGGGTAAAATGCGATAATTTCATTTTAGGAAGTGCGGACTACCGCCCCCTCAAAGTGATTTGAATCATTAATGCCATATGTGGGATGTATAAAGGATGGAGTAAATGGTATTATAAACTATATTATACTGGAATTATATTATACATTTATATAATTATTATTTCGTTCCATTAAATATGAAATTGAAATGAGAGTAGCGTTCATGCGTACGTACGGCTTACCGTCTCCATGAACGATGCATTTCATTTCATACCTCTAAATGTTACATAATATTATAAATGAATTTATATACTGGATATATAATATATATATGACATATAAATCATTAATATAATTCTGGAGATAATGGATATTCTACCACATAAACAACTTGTAATTATAAGAAGTTTATTGTTGACTCAAGTACCAAAGATCGACAAAACGACCGTTATTAACTTAAATAATTACATAATGTTCATATCATTATAATAAGTGATATAATAAGGATAATGAAATTGAAAATGGTTCTTAATGAGATATATATTAACTATAGTTTATTATTCAGGAGGTTAAAGAACGGTTGAGTCAAGTCAGACACGAGGTAAGGGAATTTCATAACCCAACTTCCATTCTTTGGGTTAATCTCCTACTTTCAAATTATGTCATGATATTATTATGTCATATATTGTTTTTATACTTTATTTATGTGTACATATAGTAAATACACATAATAGATATATTTTATTTAAAAATTATCTTTTTAAGGGACTTCGTCTCAATCTCCATTCATTGAGGCATATTTTGTTTTATACACAAATTTCTTTTGTACAGTGTATAAACCCCTTTGACTTTTTACATTTATTCAAAAGGAATATTTTATACGAAGCGTTTTACTAAACGACAAAAATGGAATGTTTTTCTTTCCGTACTTATGTGGCGACAATGACTTCTCCACCGCCGTGACCATTATTTGAGTTTCGGCTTCCTGTACAAGCCATCATTTTTTGAAATGAAAAATAAATAAAAAGTTTTAACTTTCTTTTTATTTGGTATTGAAAATGGTTTTGAAAGCGTTTTTATTATATCAATGTGCTGTATTGATATCTTGTGATTGAAATGTGGAAATGTTTTGTTTCCTTTATGCATGTTTTATGTGATGCGATTATGTTATGGTTTATGATGTTTTTAAACCTATTTATATGAGGAATGCATTGGACTTAATAAGTGACTGGTGGAGCCCACTATAACTCCTCGATGCATCGGTAGGTCTCATGAGGCAACTAGACGTGGATTTGGCCGAGGCCCTTTCCCCATTTGATTTGTGATTTTGGCCGAGGCCTTAGTCATTTTAGACGTCTTGGCCAAGGCCTTGATAAAATCTTTCAGAATGTCTGGCATTATGCATTACATCATTATGAAAGTGGTTATTGATATTTAATGTGGTTATTCGACCAGTAGAATATCCATGTGAAGAAGTAAATGGAATTATCTCATTTTACTTTTTCCATATTATGTTGATGTTCATGTTTAAAAGGCTTTTGTTTTAGTTATACATTGCCTTAAATGTTTATGTTTATTTATGAAAGCTTCCGCAATATTGTTATCCTTACTGAGCATCTGAGCTCACCCCTTTCAATGTTTTAATATTTTCCAGGATGTGAAGAAGTATTTTATGAATGACCTGCAGGGATAGTCAGAAGAGGATATGAGTGTGGACTATGAAGACTTTGTTATTAGTTTTTCACTTTATGTTGTAATGTAACATTTATGAATGTATCTAGTGTTTCCAAGGCTACTAAACTAATCGGTCATTCGAGACATGATCTTTTGTGATCATGCCAATGTTACGAAGTAATGCACCGACTCTGGGTAGCTGGGGTCGGGGCGTTACAGTTGGTATCAGAGGCAGTTTAGTACTAACCTTGGAGCTAGATTTAGATAAACTCTGATTAGAGAACACAACCCGAAGATAGACTTTAAGGATTAGTATAGAAGAACTTCCTAGAATTTTTGTATTATATAGATTTTGTGAGTTTTCCGAGCAATACATCCATGTCTGGATACGAGCAGGTAGAGGCGGTTCTGGAAAAGATGTACCTAGGGGTAAAACCCAAAAACACCGCTTTGAGCTAGAATCGAATGGGAACTGGTGCACGACAACGGGCCTTGCTGCACTCTTGGTTATGACACTCCCGGGGGATATGCTTAGGATAATTATCATTTTCTTTACAAACCACTATGAAGGGTTATGAGTATATACTTCCTCAAAGAAAACATTTTTATGGATTATATCCATAAATAGTTCAATTTATGTTAAGTATCTTACAAGTATGGAATTATGTATTTTGATTCATAAACTAATATAGTTTATGCCATTGTTTAGAAATGGCGCCTAGTGGAAGGAATGTAAACCATATCAATGCACGCACTCCGTGCAGGGATTGCCCTCCTGCTCAAGATAATTATTGTGGAGCTAGAGATACAACTGGTGCTGATCAACTTATTACCATACTGGGACAACTCACTCAGGTTATGAATAATAACCTTACTCGTATGGAGAACCCTGATCCGCAATGTGGAGGATCAATGTTAGACCGCTTCATGAGGCAACAACCGCCAACATTTAATGGGGGTACAAATCCATTAGTAGCTGAGCAATGGATAAACTCCTTTGAGAAAATATTCCATGCCTTGGGGAGTAGCGAAAGGGAGAAGGTTGTCATGGCAGTTTACCGCCTCACTGGAGATGCCGATCAGTGGTGGTCACTGATTCAAAACACAAAGGAAGATGATGACGTATCGAATATGGAATGGAGGAAGTTCAAAGAGCTTTTCCTAGAAAAATACTATCCTCGTGACCATCGAGCAGATATGGAAAGACAATTTTTGAGTCTGAGACAAAAGGAGGATGAGAATGTCGCAAAGTATGAGGCCAACTTTACAAGGTTAGCGAGGTATGCTGCAGATTATATACGTAACCCAAGAGGTAAGATTGATCGTTTCTTTGATAGGTTAAAACCATTTCTCCGTCGAGCTTTAGTATCACAATCGTTTTCAACATACGAAGATATTGTCTCATGTGCTATCAAGACAGAAAAGGAATTCTCTAAGACTTATGACAACAAAGTAAATCAAGAGAAGAAGAGGACGGTGGAACAAGAGACAGATAAAGGGGAAAAGGGAAAGAAGGATTTTCCATTATGTGATAAATGTGGTAAGAATCACCCTGGTACTTGCCAAAAAGTAATGGGAGTTTGTTATAAATGTGGACAAAAGGGTCACCGGGCTCGTGATTGCAAGGGAAAGAAAGAGGCTATCAAAGTTGAATTCTACAATTGTATAGAAATGGGTCATTATGCAAATGAATGTCCTAAGCGTCAGGGAAACTTACCTCAGAAAAGGCCAAGGGATCAAGGACAATCTTATGCTGTTACTACAGTTGAAGCAGAATAACTAATGTATTGGTGCTTTTGGACTCATGGATTATATTCTGGTTATTAGAATAATGTGATATATATATAAGGATTGTACTGCAGTATTTGTTGATTTTAGTAAGGTTTTAATATGATGAAGGTAATTATATTTTTAGTATGTGACAATAAGAGAAACTTTACTTTGTTTGGGGAATCTGATAAATTGATTTTGGAATTAAGAGACCTTTTAGAGAAAGTCTGGACAGAGGTATTTTGGATAACTATAAAGGTTGGAGTGGATTAAGTTGATCTTTGGATAGTATTGTTTGAGGTTAAAAATTTATGAAGATTATTTTTGGAATATTATGATACTATAGTTTTAAGAAAAGGACAACCTGTAGGGTGGGGCATAACCCGTCGTGTCGGACAAAGCTGCAGGAATCGAACCCACAATCATAGTGCGACATGCCTTTATTTCCTACCACTAGCCTACAGGAAGTCCCTAGTTATTACAAAATAATTTTACTAATCTAAATGGTATGTGTTAACATTTGGAACCTTATACAATTAGGATAAATAGAATATTTTTGAGTTCCGTTACCATTTGGAGTAAAAGTTGGATTTGTGGTAAAAATTTATTAACGAATGAAAGTATACATAACAAGTATGTATATTCCCTTACGTTCTTAATAAATCTCCTAAATAAATTCCTCAACATTATAAAAGGTAACTTAAAACAAAAATGTTGTCGGTTAATTTTTCCAACTGGGGATTCAATGACCGTTTAACCAATCACAAGTTTGTGATTTTCTTGTAGTTAAACTTTCTCCTAATCCTGTTTTCTATAACTCTCCATCAGACCTTGATGGTTTTTTCACCTCCATATCCATATTTTCATAGAATCCTAGAATGGGCTATATCGGGTGACCTTTGTACTTATATTTCTTTCTTTTAATGTTATATATTTATTAACCTTATTTCCGATGTGGGTTTTCCTCAAAGGTATATTCTCTTTTCAACCTTTTATTTTCAAAGAAAATTTTCAAATTGCGTGGACGCAATTTATTGAAGGAGGGGAGAATGTAACACCCCGAGCTTCCACGATACGCTTCTCATTCAATAATGCAATAGCTTGCATTGTACGCAACTTCGAGATCTAAAACACCGCGACTAATCAAAGTAGCCGTTACGAATAGTAATAAACACTTTTTAAAATTATAGATATTTTATATTTCAAAATGGACTTCATTTTTGTATTCGTAATATCGAAATTATCCAAAGTTGAATTTTTTGTAATTTTCTGAGAACTTCCAATTTTTTTATGAATAGTGAAAATTTCTTAAAAACAACTTTTTTAATAAAAATAATTTATAGTGATAAATTATACTATTTAGTGGTTTTAAAGTATAATTAGAATATATTTTTACCATTTTATCTAAAGGTGGTCATTAGAATTAATTTAACATTGAAATTGGACATAAACAATTGCCAATCTTTTGATATAAATTGTTTCTTAAAAACACGCTATTTGTTGTAACAGCGGGAATTAATTATAAAATTAATTAATGAAAATTATATGTTTGGAATTTTTTAAAATAGACATCATTTTTGAATTCGAAATATCAATTATAGCTTAGGGTGAAATTTTGGCCTTGTTCTGAAAAACATAAATTTTTGATGAATAGTGAAACCACTAAGTGGTAGTTAAATAACTGATTTTTCGTTTAAATTAAATATTACCACTTATGTGATTTGATTTTCAAAAATCATACATACATGTTTGTCATTAGGAAGTAAAATGTGGTTCAATGAGATTAAAATAATTTTTGGTGAATAGTAACTTTTAAGTTCTTAATCGCGATTAGAGGTAATTAGTGTAGTTTAAGGTAAAAATAATGTTTTAATAATATTAGATGAGCTTGACACTTGTCCTACTTCTATTGGATGAGTCATTTCTGACCAAGAAAACCCATGGGTCAACTTGGGGACCCCATGGAGCCACTTTGGTTGGAAAATGACATTAATATATATTTATTTAATGTTAAAATTAAATTGACACAAACATGAGTTGTTTTACTAAAACAGTTTTTATGTGGGGTTACGAAAGTCCTAATTTTGATTATAAATATTCATTAGAAAGCTAAAAATATTTCCTACATCATAGTATTTTGTTTATAATTTTTAGACATTAAATAAATTAAATTATTTATGACATCATGATGATGCAGTGATGACCTCATTATTTAACGATTTAAATAAAATGAGAAGATAATGTAAAATCCTAGGCTTAAACTTGTCCAAAGCCTATTGGATGAGGATATTTCGAAACCTTATCACCTTATACTCAAATTATACAAGTTTGGGACCTTTATAATCCGAAAAGCATTGTATAATAGAATAACATTTCAATACTTTCCAAAAGTGCCCTCCTCTCCACTTATAAAAGGCCCCCACCTCTCCCACCTCATTTACACTTTCAAGCCATTTGGCTCGGCCAACCTCTGCCCAAATACTCTCCCAACATCCCCCTCTTACTCCTAGAAGCCTCAATTTGGGCAGAACACTTCCCAAGGAAGCCTTTGGCTCAAATCAAAAAGAGTTACCCGATTTTGAGGTAATGTCTTCTCTAACGTTGTTTTGTTTTATTTTTCTTCTCCAACCCCATAATCTCTTTTTATTCATTTATTTTGTAACAACACCAGTATCCTAAATATACTAGGATGTTTTTATAAGAAGGATTCGAGCTACACTTACACACACCTACATCTAATGGTTAAAGAACATACGGTTTCTGTGGATGGCGAATTTCTGCCTCACAAAACGATGATTGTTCAACACTCATATAACACCTTCAAAGGTGGCCATTAAGATGTCACTATTTTTATATATGATATATAATATGTTTATGTTTTACTTATGCTTCTGTATTTCTCATTTATGGCATACATTATGATTTCCATTATGGGTAAAACGCGATAATTTCATTTTAGGAAGTGTGGACTACCGCCCCCTCAAAGTGATTTGAATCGTTAATGCCATATGTGGGATGTATAAAGGATGGAGTAAATGTTATTATACACTATATTATACTGGAATTATATTATACATTTATATAATTATGATTTCGTTCCATTAAATATGAAATTGAAATGAGAGTAGCGTTCATGCGTACGTACGGCCTACCGTTTCCATGAACGGTGCATTTCATTTCTTACCTCTAAATGTTACGTAATATTATAAATGAATGTATATACTAGATATATAAGATATATATGACATATAAATCATGAATATAATTCTGGAGATAATGGATATTCTACCACATAAACAACTTGTAATTATAAGAAGTTTATTGTTGACTCAAGTACCAAAGATCGACAAAATGACCGTTATTAACTTAAATAATTACATAATGTTCATATCATTATAATAAGTGATATAATAAGGATAATGAAATTGAAAATGGTTATTAATAAGGTATATATTAACTCTAGTTTATTATTCAGGAGGTTAAAGAATGGTTGAGTCATGTCAGACACGAGGTAAGGGAATTTCATAACCCAACTTCCATTCTTTGGGTTAATCTCCTACTTTCAAGTTATGTCATGATATTATTATGTCATATATTGTATTTATAATTTCTTTATTTGTAAATATAGTGAATACACATAATAGATATATTTTATTTAAAAATGATCTTTTTAAGGTACTTTGTCTCAATCTCCATTCATTGAGGCATATTTTGTTTTATACACAAATTTCTTTTGTACAGTGTATAAACCCCTTTGACTTTTTACATTTATTCAAAAGGAATCTTTTTATATGAAGCATTTTACTAAATGACAAAAAGGGAATGTTTTTCTTTCCATACTTATGCGTCGACAATGACTTCTCCGCCGCCGTGACCATTATTTGAGTTTCGGCTTCCTCTACAAGCCATCATTTTTTTAATGAAAAATAAATACAATGTTTTAACTTTCTTTTATTTTGGTATTGAAAATGGTTTTGAAAGCGTTTTTATTATATCAATGTGCTGTATTGATATCTTGTGATTGAAATGTGGAAATGTTATGTTTCTTTTATGCATGTTTTATGTGATGCGATTATGTTATGGTTTATGAAATGTTTAAACCTATTCATATGAGGAATGCATTGGACATAATAAGTGATGGGTGGAGCCCGCTATAGATCCTCGATGCATCGATAGGTCTCATGAGACAACTAGACGTGGAATTGGCCGAGGCCCTTTCCCCATTTGATTTGTGATTTTGGCCGAGGCCTTAATCATTTTAGACGTCTTGGCCGAGGCCTTGAAAAAATGTTTCAGAATGTCTGGCATTATGCATTCCATCATTATGAAAGTGGTTATTGATATTGCATGTGGTTATTCGACCAGTAGAATATCCGTGTGAAGAAGTAAATGGAATTATCTCTTTTTACTTTTGCCATATTATGTTGATGTTCTTGTTTAAAAGGCTTTTGTTTTAGTTATACATTGCCTTAAATGTTTATGTTTATTTATGAAAGCTTCCGCAATATTGTTATCCTTACTGAGCATCTGAGCTCACCCCTTTCAATGTTTTAATATTTTCCAGGATGTGAAGAAGTATTTTATGAATGACCTGCAGGGATAGTCAGAAGAGGATATGAGTGTGGACTATGAAGAATTTGTTATTAGTTTTTCACTTTATGATGTAATGTAACATTTATGAATGTATCTAGTGTTTCCAAGGCTACTAAACTAATCGGTCCTTCGAGACTTGATCTTTTGTGATCATGCCAATGTTACGAAGTAATGCACCGACTCTGGGTAGCTGGGGTCGGGGCGTTACAATAATTGTTTGAAAAAAAATCTATAAATATATATCATGTAATAAGTTTATTGATATTTTCAATAAAAATAATAAAATCTATTCATTCCCACTAATTTCATGGGTAGGTATTAATTTTCCATAATTTCATAGATCATTTACTCTCAGTGTTATGTTTCATATACACTATCAAACTTAAGGTTATTCTCATGAAAATAGTAATATGTCAAATTCTCCCCCACTAAATAAATTGAATACTAACAATTTTTACATGAAATTGGTTAAAAGGGTTTGTTAATTAATGATTACATTTTCAAAATATCGCATCATTAAAAGGGGTGTTAAAACTTCCACTTGATAAGAGATATAAGGATGTACAAAGGACATGAAAATATTAGAGAGTTTCATAGGTTATTTATAACAATAAATTTAATGGTCATGAAAATTTCAATATCCACAAACCTATAAACCAAATATTTTTGAATAGGATTATCATTTCAGTATAAAAAACATAGTTGGGTAATTTTTTCATCTTTAGGATATTTTTTTTATATTTTAGTAATTTTATTCCTTGATGACTAAAAAACAGATAAAATATACTTACTTGATATGTTTAATTTCATCATATAATAAATTTCCATCAAAATCTCATCTTTTTTCAATATAATGAGTATTCTCGATTATTTTTTCATAAATGAAGAACTAAAATAAACATTTAAAGGTTCAAATTAACATAAAAAGACAATAGTTTATTTCTCTTATCATTATACATAAACCAATACCAAAATATCTAGTGCATGGTAAGATAATTCACAATAAGAATAAACCATCATATGATGAAATAATAAATTAATTATAAAAATTGAACAGTATTGCGAAAATTCTATACTAAAAAATTCAAAAAATAAAAAACCCTATACACCAAATAACCTCAAGATCATAAAAATCGATATATTTTTAATCTCAATGGCACTCACACAAGTCAACATAGATGAAAAAAATAAAGTACTATTATTTTGAAATAAAATAATTTACGTAGTCAAGAAATCAATTTTGAATACCCTAGTTATATATGTGATAAAATATGTATTCCCATAATAACCTCAATATAAAAAGATACGATAATCCTAAATGTCACTAATACCCATAAAAATATTTCAACAAATATAAAGTAATTCTTCCTCAATTAAAACATCACATTTAAAATAATGGTTATATATACCTCAACCCAATAAGACAACTCCAAATATATAATTAATCACTTTAATATGTCGTCACTAAAATCCAAAAAGGGGTGTTTATGAATTTAATCATGTGAGAAACATTAATATAAAAATCATATTATAAAATACATAAATCATAATATAAGTTCACATTAACACATCATAATATACTAATTTTTATCAACCTCATCTAATACTGAATATAAAAAAACCTAAACATGAACTCCATGATCTAGTTATAAAATCATAAACTCTTACATTTTAGATTTTATACAAATAATGTTTATCACATTTTCTCCTTCCAAAATATTCAAAATAAACATTAAATATTAGATCACTTAATAAGAATTTCTATAAAGGTGTAAATTTTATATGAATTCGGAAAATGATTAAATGAAAAATATCCATGAATTCAATGTAGTAATATACATGCTATTCCATGACTTTAATATTCCATATTTAGTATTTTTCCTCTCTAATAAAAATTTTTATAATTGAAATCATTATAGAAATAAAAATAAAACCATAATTCATCATAACCATGGTAATATAAAACATAAGATGTCTAATCACAAATGACCAGTAAGGTTATACATAATCATTGAAAATTGCATGTAATTGGAAATAATAATATGGTAAAAATGGTATGATTACATAATGAATGTGAATGATAATAGAGTAATAATATCCTTACCCATAAATACCTAGATCATAAATCATGATACACGGAATAATGATTTATCCAAGTCATGATTTATATAAATCATTAATAATAAATAGTTTAATATCAATATTGATCAAATGGATAATGAAAACTGATAGTAACCATAAACAATACATGATGCTATTTGGGAACATCATCCACATGCCAATATTACAAAGGAATAACTAATATGGTGGACTTGAATCTCTGAATAACCCAATGCAGTGGATTGATATCACAAACCTATTCATCTGAGGTTTTTCATGGAACCACCCATCCTAGTTTAATAATGTATGATCCCATCAATGGTATATAAAAAACCGAAAATAAATAAAATCATTACAAAAGAACCATATGTCAATCCTATAACATAAAAGAACAAATTTTATCATAAACACATGTGGGAACCATTATAACTTTCATAACATTATTAACCCAATTAAAAGGAACAAGTTCCATGAAAATATATTTAAAACAATCATAATCTATCGTGAACCAACCTAGCTCAACCCCAAACTAGTCACTCGGGTCGATATGTGAAATGGCCAGATGGGTGTTCCCGATCCCCATTGGCTGGTAGAAGTTTTTGGGAATAAAATGAAACACATTGGGAACAATTTACCCTAATTTACCATATTAAAATTTCTGATAAAAACCAAAAATCTAGATATGAGAAATTCAACCAAATGCATGGTTAATAATTTTCATATTTTCATTTTAGAGATAAACAAGACCCAAAAGGTCTTTGACAAAAAGGGAAACCAAAAAAACCCGAAACATCCATATAAGAAGAGGAGTAATTCCCTTGAGCCACCACCACCAATACACCAAACCAAATACACTAAAAAATTGTTCCAACACAACACATCTAGCCTTGACCTAAGACAAAGAGAAAAAATGGAATTAATACACCCAAGGGTGTATGCAGGTTAAGAGCTAAAGCCTAGTAGGATTCCACCCAGATAAAATATTATATTTACTAAACATTAAATGAAATATATAACTTGAATGATTTATATTGAAAGAATATTTTAGAGAATGTTTAGGGAAAATATCCTTAAAACAAAACAATTTAGGAGGATTACAACATTAAATACAAGAATTTTCATGTAATGAATCAATAAATAAAACTCATTCTTAATGTGGTGAAATTTTAAATAGGAAAAAAATATTCATTTAAAATTTAATAATTCAACATTTTATTTTTTTATGGTAGGTGAAATATAATCTTTGGTAACTGGTCATGGAAATTACCCCTTTACACTAGCTAACTATTGGGCCCTATGTACCTCATATCTCAATGTAAAAGCAACCATAACCAATAACCTTCTTATTCACGAGCCACAAGGACAGAAAACACCAATTTCCTAATGTTCCCCAATCATCATCATAGTTTTGTTATAGTTTTCATTGTCAATCCTACTATGTGAATCCATGCCCCATCCACTACCAAATCACTAGAATACTATTCATTGTCCTCCCACATAGATATGGAGGATTAACTGTTGGTGCTCAATAAAAATTCACACAACACGTGATATCACATACACAATTCATCCACCAAAACAAGAATCACATATCACAATCCACCATTTGAAATCAAAACCTCTTTTTTAAATGAAAAAAATATCAATTTTTTTAAATATGAATTACACTTCTTAAAATAAGTTATCAAAACGTTATAAAAATCAATACAAAAATTTCAAGTAAAACACCAAATTATTTTAAAACAAAAGTGAACGCAAAACCTTTTTTTATATTTATCCACACTGCAAAGCTATGTAAACACATAATTTTATACTCACATATATTTTAATAATCCAATTTCATAATTTAAGCAACACTACCAATTGATGCAATAAACATTTACATATGAAAAAAAACACAAATCCTTGTAAAAAATACTCCTTTTAAATATAAATTCATGCTTAATCATTCCAAATAAATCTTTCGCATCATAATAATACTTTAATAAATCATATTGACAGGTTGTAAATAATAAAGAATGTCACAAAAACGTTTTGAAACAAAAGCACACTCAGTTTCATATAAATATACCACTTTTAAACTAACGACATATTAAATCCATGTCATAACATAATTCTCACCATTTTTATAATTGAATTAATAAATGTAAGAATTTATAAAACACTACCAATTTCCACATCCATCTATACTAACACACTATGCATACATTAAAAACAAAAAAATAAATCATTTCCAATCATAAATTTCTTCCAAACATTACAGAAACCAACTACAAACCACACACACATATCATAATGCAGTACAAAATAATCGAGAAATCATGATTAATTTTAAAAAGACGCTTTAATAATAGAATCACCCACCTCAAAAATGAAGCTTCTGAAAATGTGGTGTGAAACACATCTACACCATAATCAATGACTAACTGTGCTAAGAAAAGCTACGATGAACCCATAAAATCAAGATAAAACCTAGAAAAAAACTCAATGACAGACCACCAAACCAAATCCATAAGAATGAGCATCCAAAACCTTACCTGGATGAAGAATAAAGCCTTGGTGGAGGGATAGGGGAAGTGGCGAGCGACCTAGGAGCCCATCCGCCGTAAGGGATGATTTTAGAGGGTGGTGTGCATGCTGCAAATGATGGGGTACGAGAAAGGGGGTTAGGGAAGGCTACATGGAATGACTAGGGGTGCAAGGACTATGAGGTGCAACCAGGGGTGTGTGAGGGCTATGGGGAACCCATTGGGTGATCTCACCAAAGGGTGGCCCTCGGAAGGTGGTGGTGTCCAAGGAGGAGGCGTACTATGGTGGGTGGGTCACACAAGGCACATAAAGGGGATTATGGTAGTGTCTCAAACAGGGGCAATGAGGGGGAGAAGTGGAAAATAAAACCCTAAATAAAAGTAAAACTCACATAAAAAAATTATAAAAATAATTTTAATTACAATATTAATATTAATAATGTTAAAAATATTATTAGTATTATTAACATTAAATAACAATAATAAGACTGTTTTATAATTTTATTATTTTTATTTTTTAAAATAATTCTAAATATTTCACCTCGTTCTATTATTTTACATATTTCACTTTTTTTACTCTTTAATTAATTTAATCAAACTTTATTTAAATTTATTTGATATTTTATTTAACTCACATTTTAACACATTGATGATTTTTAATACAGGGTGACCGTATGGTCAGCCCGGATGACTAATGCAATGGGGCATAGACTGTTTGGTGGTGTATTCCCATTCATGATGTGACCGCATAGGTACCCAGGCTAACAACACATCTTCTACTACTAGGACATTCTTGCACACCGACCAAACACCTACAAATTTACCAAACTATAAAAACATAAATAGGGGTAAAACACTAACATTGAAAATGTTATCTGGAAAAATCATACCTATCACACCTGGTTCCCGAGAAAACAACTAAAACATTACATGAGATAGACCTGAGGCTAAAATAATAACTCGAGTGTGTCAAATCTCCCCCCAAAAAATTATTTTCTCCCCCAGAAGGCCATCCCAAGACAACATAAAAAATGTGTACACCCTCTTAGATCAAATAGGTTCTCGAATAGAAAAATGAGAGATAAGTAAGAACATTATCAAAAAAGAGAAATGACCTAAAAATAAGCTCAATATACATAAAATGGAATCCACACCAAGTGAAGCATGCCCCAATTGTAAAGACCCATCCAATTGATAATCAAACAAAGGGGACTCTCACAACCCACTATAAATCATTTTGAACAAAAAACCTTAAACATTCTCAAATATGATATTGCATTTTACTAGGAATAAGAAAGGAACTCAACAAGGCTACCACAACCTTACTTCACAACACCCTTGGGCGCGCTTTGACCCCAATGTTTTCTATGAAAGGGTATTTGGGTTAGATATCTCCAAACGAGACTACCAACCACCAAACTAACACCCGTGACAAAACTTGATCACTAACACGGGGAGGATCAAGTGGAATACCCACCAAAAAAGAAAAATAACACTCGATATATAACATGTATACCCACATTAGATTTCTAGAACTAATTCCCAACCATAATTACTATATAACTGACTGACTAGCTCGAGCCCACACAAAAAACCCGAGATGAGCTAATCTGGGGGCTTCCTACACAACCTAGAACCCCATCAAAAGGGACCAACCATACAAACTCAAAATAATATAGAATACATCATGTGGATCATAGAAAAGAAATAGGGTCCTCATGACCCCTCCATCTAATGGGAATGCTTAAAACACAACAATATCACAAGAATACTTAAACTATCATTATTCCCCAAATGGAGAAAGTCACTCAACCAAGATCCCTTACAACCATGGGGTTTTCCTAAATATGTGACATATTTAATACAAGACCTATGGCTTGATATATGATGGTTGAAGCACCTTCTACCTCATATTTAGGAACTAAAATCTACCAATGGAAACTTCACCCAACTAGTTCCACAAGCAACTACATTTCCATCGAACAATGTCAATGGAACACAACACACCCACAAACCACTCACTCCCACATGGAACTTTCACAAAGACGTGGGCTTAAATTAAGATTCTGAATGAACCCTATTTAATTTAGAGTGATTTTCCACATTAAGGTACCCACATTAACCTCCACTTAGATGAACCCAAAAAGAGGCCCATGGGTATTTCCAACACAACCAACACTGACAAAACAAACCACTTTAACCTTTCTTCAATAGAAGTCCCTTCATCTCTCTCAAGAAAGACCTTTAGATAAGATGAAATCAAACATATCCCTCGACAAAAATGGTATCTTAAAGAACTAAGATCATTTCCAACCTTACACAACCACTCTTCTGCAAAAAAGGGCCTAGTGAAGCGAAAAGTAAGGAAAATGACTTAATCGAAGGAAGTTCTTAGTTTGATCAAATTAAGGGGAGGAAAATAGTGAATCAACTATGGATTCACATAAAATTTCAATTAATATTTTTTGGTGGTGTGAAATAACCAAGTAAGAAGACGAAGTAACCAATCAAAATAATACATTGGGGAATACATAACATAATCAATCATCAATCATATAAAGGGAACCACCACAAGGTCTTTCTGAAGCCCTCTTCCAAATAACCCACTAACCCCACATTTTCTCACCAAAATACCAAAAAGAACTACATCTCAAGAAGAAGTGAATCCAAAAATAATCCTCATCTCTAAACACCTCTCAATAAAAATTTACATAAAAGTACGGAAACATTCACTACACAATTACCGGTTTACAAAACACAATTTTTTTGGAAATAAACATGGTTTGTGGGTTTCACAATCACCAACGGTGTCCCATGGGCCTCACACATGCATGTTTTCATGACTCACCAGGCACCCACCTCATGTTCATCCAGGAACTCATCCACTCGTTCAATGGACCATATACCGTTCTATATATTGAATTGAATGTGTTCACCCAGGAGAACACCAAAGGCTAAAACAAAACCTTTCCACTTTTCAAAACCAAAACATTCAAACACACTTATAAATCCATACAGATCAATTTATTTTGAAAGAAAATTATTTAAAAAAATTTCATTTCACAAATATCCTTACTTAATTCGCAAAAATTTAAATAAATCGCAGTTATCATTATAAAAAGTCTCCAAATCATCCTTTTTTGTAAATTTTGAAAATTCAATTTCCACCTCGCCAAAACCAAATAATTTTTACTTAATGATAAAATTTCAATGACTCCAAAACAAATATATGTAGAATTATGCAAGATAAAACTAGTGTTGGTGGGTGAATTAGACATATGGTTAGCGGCCCTATGCCATTCACTCCACATTCAAGGAGGAAATTCTAGGACAATATTCACATCTCCACATGTCTTTCCAGGCCCTGTGAGCTCACAGAAACAATTGAAACCACTCCCATATCAATTCCCCAATAATAAGCAACCACAAGTTCCAAATAACTCAGATGTAACCAGACATTTCCTAGGAACATGAGGAACATCACGAGGAGTGATGTTTAGGAACCCTACTCATAACAAAAAACTTCATGTCCTAGTAGTCATAGATCCAATCGACCCATACTCCTTCCCTAGGAACAAGTCTAAAAAGAGTATAAAGTCCCACTGATACCATTTTTTCATGAACCATCCTTGGTAGACCCCAATACGGTCACTGAAATTGGTCTGCGAGAAGTCCCTAAGTAAATTCTCGATCCCAATGGGATGGCACAAGTTCCCGGGTATCAAAATAAACACATTGGGGATGATTTACCGAAAGTTACCATATTAAATTTACCAATAAAAACCAAAAAAATATAGATATGAAATATTTAATCAAACACATATATAATAATTTCCATATTTTCATTTAATTTCTAAACAATACCAAAAAGTGATACGATATAATGGGAAACTAAAACAATGCCAAAAAACATAATAGAACAAGTGGATTAATGTCCTTGAGTTGTGACCACCATGATTCAAAACCAAATCCCCCTAGAGAACCCAATATTGAAAAAACTAAACATCTTACCATAACCTGAAACAAATATACAATAGGTTCCATATACACCCAATGGTGTATACAGGGTGTGAGCCAAAGCCAAGTAGGATTCCACCCAAATAAATTATTCCATTCACTAAACATTAAATAAAAAATAAAACATTCATGCTTTATAATTAAATAACATACAGGAAATATTTTAGGGAAAATAGATTTAAAAAATAGAAATAAGTGGATTATAACACTAAATATAAAATGTTTCATGGAATGAGACTATAAACTAAATGAATTTTCTCAGGGGTGAATATTTAAATAAGAAAAAACATGATTTTAATATTGAAAACGTTAATATATCTTATGTTGACAGATGGTGCAATATAATCATTGAACATTAGTCATGGTAGATACCCGTAAGAACTAGATAACTGTGGGGTGCTAGGAACATCATATCTCGGTGTAAATGTATACATAACCAATAACATTCTCATGCATGGTCAACTTGGAGGGAAAACTCTGATAGCCTAGTGGTCCCAAATCATCATCATAGTTTTGTTAGTGTTGTATTCTTTAGTCCCTCAATGTAATGTCAGGCCGAAGGCACTACTGAATCACTAGAATACTATTCCTAGTACACTAATCTTGATACCTGATATTCCCATTTTGTGTTCAATCGAATTTCACATGACCCATGGTACAAATTACACAATTTATCCACTAAAACAAATATCACATATCACAATCCATCATTTGTAATAGAACCCCCTTTTTGAAAAAAATGAACATCAAAAAATATCCCAAATTTGATTCCCACCCTTTAAAATAAATTATTAAACCATTATAATATTCTATAAAACAATTTCAAAGAACACCCAAAATACATTTATACCAAAAGTGAAATAAAAACCTTCATTAAAATTTGACTACACATCAAATCTATGTCAAAAAATAATTTGAATCTCACACATAATTTAATAAAACAATTTCACAATTTAAAAAACAATACGAAGTGACGCAATATGGTTTTACATTTGAAAAAAACTTATTCCATGTACCAATTACACTTTTAAAATTGGACACATTCTTAATAGTTTATGGTTCCCCTTTCACTTCACTTGAAATATTTAATATGTTCTCTGGAAAACATGTAAAATAAAAAAAATGGTAAAGCGAAGGTGTCAATAAAAAACACACTTTGTTTCATATAAAGACGCCACTTTAAAACCAATTGTACATCATAACCATGTTATAACATAATTCGGGCAATTTTTTTAATTGATTAAATCAATTAAAAAAATTATTATAATCTAAAAATTGGTGCAACCAACATTACACATACACTCGACTCACTTTAACAAGGAAAAGTAAATCATTTATAAACCAAATGTGCTTCAAAACCTTCAAAAAACATATTTCACACCACATACACAAATCATAATATATACCAAAAATAATAAATCAATCATCGTAAATTTATCAAATAATGTTTAATCAAGGGATCACCTTCCTCAAAGAAGAAGATTCTGGAAAAGTGGTGTGAAACCCATCTGCACCACAATCATAGCCTAACCATGCAACAAAACCCGCAATGAACCCTAAACAACATGATCGAACCCAACACACTGAAGGATAGACCCCCACACCAAGACCCTAATAAATAGAATCCAAACCATTACTCGGAAGAATAATGAACCTACGGAGAAGGGATAAGTGAAGTAGAAAGAAACCTCAGAGGCCATCCACGTTAAGGGAGGCTCCTGTAGGGTGGTACGTGAACCAGAGAGGATGGGGCACCGACAAAGGGGTCTACAAAGGATGTAGGGTGCGAGTAGGGGGTGAGAGGGCTGCGGGGCACAAACAATGGGGTGGAAAAGGTATGCAGGCACCCAGAGGGTGGCCATCATGATGTGGTGGTATACGAGGGGAGGTGCACCATTGGGTGGGGGGGGGGTTGTGCAAGTCATAGAGAGTGTGGTGCGTGGAGGAGTGGAAATAGAGGTAAAAAGGGAAAAAACCCCTAAACAAAATTAAAACACACAAAATAAAAATTATAATAATAATTAAAATTACAATAATAATATTTATAATGTTAATAATTGTATTAAAATTACTAACACTAAATATTTATAATACAAATATTCTCTTATAAAATTATTATTTTTTCAATTTAAAAAAATTCATAAAATTTCACATGCTTCCATTTTTTTTTATTTTCATGTTATTAAACATTAATTAATTTAATCAAACCTTTATTTAAATTTAATTTTTATTTTTTTACTCACATTTTTACACATTAATTATTTTTAATGCACACCGATCACATGGTCACGTTGCACGACTCAAGGGACCATGAGCGGACCATGTAGTGGTCACTGTCCATTCAAGAAGTGATCGTATGTGAACTCAGGATGACCTCGCGACTTCCTCTACCATGTGGTACCCACACACCATCCAAAAACATAATAGTTTTTTAAAAAATAAATACATAAACTGGGCTCAAACCCAAATTTTGACAATGTTATCCCGAATCATTAAACCCATCAAAGATGCTTCCTGAGAAAAACAACTGAAACCAAACCCGAGCTGGGTCAATAGATAAAATAACAATTGGTGTGTTACATAACCCATCCAAAAATAATAATTAAGATATTATCATTAAATAATATCCCATGTGGGTTATATTAAAAATAATGCGTTGTAGGCATTTATTAATAGAAATACCATTTAAAAAAATAGAAACATTATTGAGAAAGATAAAAATTTTACAATGATAATATCTTTTAAAAATAGTAAATTCAAAAAATATTAGGGAAACACTTCATTGAAATTATCCTTGAAATTTAAAAAGTAAATTTTCATTTATTTAATTTTTCTAATGGTTGTAAAATCTGTTCATGAATGTAAATCTAGAAATTTTTTTTGATCATTCTATAAATGTAGTCAATGTAACCCACATGAAATATATTAAGAAAAGCCTTGTTTATAAAATTTTATGATATGGTAAAATATCATGAAAAATATATTTTGGAAATCATTTATATTTACAAAATAGCACTTTGGAAAATATTATAAAAATAATTAATATGGAAGAGAAGGATCCCATATCTAAAATAAAGATTCAATATCAATATTAAATACAAAAAAATTCATTCATATTAATTCAATAATTAAGGGTGTAAATATAAATTAAAAATATAATCCAAATTCATAAAAAGGGTATAAGAAATTATATGTGGTTTAAGTGAATATGATTATTATTTCCCCTTAAAAAACCTTAACCCTAAAAATTCTAACAAGAAATGAAATTTTATCATAACCAATTTTTGATCTCTAATAAATCATCAATCATAAGCCTAATGAAATAATAACATTATATGAAACATTAAATATCGTGAATAATTGGATATTCATGACACAAAATATCAATGGTATAGAAAATACACCGCAAAAAAGAATTTCTATATATAAAATAACATATATACGAATGAATAAAATGTGAGATAAAAATTACTTACAATGATCATAGTGATAAAGATGAAATTAATAAGTGAATATATTACATATATAAAATTTAAATTCATATTATATAAGATTTTATAAAATTTAAGATAATGAAAATTAATTTCACTTTTATATTATAATAACAATGAAAATGAAAAAGAAATTGACTTATAATATTAACTACCACCTTGTAACATTCAAGTCGATTACCCTTGGATGAAAAAATTCAAAATGAAACCAATAATTAAATTATGTATGAAATATTCATGGTATTACATGTAAATAGGGTGGTATATACACCATAAAAAATGATGTGCATATAGTTAAAATATTTCTCGATGACGGTTAATTGAGTTGATGTCCCAGACTATATAATAATTTTCATGTTAAATCACCTCAGATGAAATAATTTGAATCAATTTATAAATTATGATTAATTATAAAGGATTAATGATAAAACATAAAAAAATGTTTTCTATGTACTCCATATAAAATAAATTGGGTTCACTGTAATAAAATAAACCATAGTGAATGTAAATTGAGATTATGTCCCTTACTATTTCGGTAATATTTAGATCAATACCACGTAAAAGGTATAAAGTTATATGTATTTTAAAATTCATATAATTTAGATATAACGAATTAGAAATGAAATTCATCAGCAGAATGTATAAAAAAATAAAATATGATGTGAATTAGACAAATGTCGCGCACAAAAATATAATTGAGATGAAATCCCATACCGGGAGTATAGAGATTTCTATGTATCCCCTTTAACTCTTTTATAATAAGATTTTAACTTTTTTATTTTTTTCATAACAAACATTTAAAGGAATAATAATTTATACGTGGATTAGTTATTTTATTTATTTAATTGACATATTTCATCTTGAGATTAGTTAAGCCCACATCATGTGTTTTGAGGACATTCGATTCATTATTTCAAAACAGCGCCTTTGTGTTTACAAAGAACAAAGGGGTAATTATTAAATAAATTATTGAATAAAAATAATTAAATAGATATCATATTTATATATTGATTATAATTATAATAAAAATAATTAAATACAGTTATTATAAATGATCTACATCACAATCATAGATATTGTAGGTCATACATACACATGTGTAACATTTCATTTCTTCAACAATCATTATTTAAAAATGGTGAGTATTATATTATCACTATTGAATTATAATAATATCATAAATTTCATATTATTCCCCAAATATCATTATATAGTACATACTTGTGATTTGGTTATGTAAAAATAATCTAATCGCTTCATGGAGGTCATAGTCCAGACTTACAGATGAACGATGGTATCATTTGTAGTGAATGGAAATGTAATATGTAATATGAAATGTTATCATTTAAGAGAAATAAACTTTTTATAATAATAATATTTATTTTATGTATATCACATATATTCATTAAATTTATCCTTCTATCTTCTAGGAAAATAGTTAGTGAAAAATGGATCACATCCCTATGTGAGGGGTTGTCTGCCATACAGATGAGCAATATTATCCTATCCTAAACAGAATGAAAATTAAGAAGAAATATATTATATAATATTTAAAAAATAATAGATAATTTAAAATAATATATATATATATATATTTATTCCATTATTATAAAAATCTATGCAAGGTGATGAAGAAAAAAGAATAATATCATTTTTCATAGTGGTAGTCTGTCCTACACATGAATGATGGTTTTATTTTCTATTTTCATGAAGTGGATATAGATTTAGGTTATTACCTTAACATAATACTATATCAATATATATTATATAATGTTTCTATTATATGATAATAATATAAGTGTATTTTAATTAGGAGGAAGAACAGTGAAAACAAAAATGCTCAGTTTAACCCGATGCCTCTTCTTCAGACAAGTTACTTATGTTAGAAACGAAATCCTTCATTGGATGGATAAAATGTCAAAATAGGTTTTCCATGTCATGGATTTTTAATTAATAATGGATTTTGTTATTTTTTTTTCAAAAATATGTTTTATGGTTTGAAAAATATTTGAGAGTGGGTGTCCTTTTATAAGTGCGGAGTGGAAAAACATTTAATTTTTTAAATAAAAAATGCATTCCACATTTTTTCACCATCCACAAGTCTTAAAATGGACCATTAAAGAAATTTATTTTATAAAATATTAAAATACATCTAGATATAAAATTTAATCATTTTTTGGTCATTTTAACCATTATATTTTTATTTTAACCTTAGATAAATCTGTTTTTTCTTTCATAAACATAGTAAAAGACGTTTTCTATTTTACCTATATAATATGAATAAAAATTATGTTTAACATATTATATAACATAAATTATTCTAAAAAGATATATATTTAATTTTATAAAATTTAATTCAATTATGTGGTACAATTTACATAAAATTATTTCAACAAACATGATGAAAACAATGTTTTTCAATGAAGGTGTTTTGCAAGAATATGATAAATTTATGTTAAATTAGTGACTAGTAGAAAAAATTATATTAATTTTCACTCATATTTTAATATATTTTATATATAAATTTCATTTAAAATAATTTCAAATATGAATTATTTTAATTAATTAAAATTATGAAACATTTTTCATTTTATATCTTTTTTCAGAAAAAACACTTTTAAAACAAAACATAAATTTATACAAAAATCTAGGATAATGTGGATTCATATTTAACTAATTGGGTTTAATAGAAAAAATAATTCTAAAATTATTTGAAATGACGTTCATGGAATTATTGAACATTAATGATGCTTAATTTGTTGTAAATAAATGATTACTTTAAAAAATAGGGATTTTTCAATATTCACTAAAAGATGATATTTTTTAAACAATAATAAAATATCACCATAAGTTATTTTTTCAATTATGTTTTCATAAATGATATTTAATTTTTTATATGAAATTTATAAAATTCTAAGAAATAAAATATTCAATTTTCTCATAAAAAGAAATAATATTTATTTTTTGAAGAAAATATATTTTTGAAGAATAAAATAACATTATTAAAGATAGATTAATTATATACATTATAATTACAAATAAATTAATATCAAATCATTAATCCTTAACTGATTCATTTGTGAATCTTATAAAATATTAGTCAGAAATGAGTGTGATGGGTGAGTTATCATTTTTTCTTGGTTAAAAAATACACCCAAAACCATAAGAAATTTATATCTACCAAAATTAGTATATTAATGATCATCATAAAATTTCATAATATAAATACAGTAAATGTATAATTACTTCATTCTGTACCACAAATATCATTGATGTTGATGAAGATGGACAACCAGTGGATCAGACAACATTTAGAGGTATGATAGGATGTCTACTATGCTTAACCGCTTGTTGACCAGACATAATGATTTCAGTATGATGATGTAAAAGATATCAAGAAAATTAAAAAGAATAAAATTTAAAACAACTTAAATGAATTTTTTGTTATTTAAAGGGATCTTGGAATTTTGGAAATTTTTATTATTCAGGAAATGATTTTCAACTAAAACACATTTCAAATACTGACTTTAGTAGTTGAAGTACGGATAAAAAGAGTACACTCGAAACATGTCATTTATTAAGAGAATCATTAGTTTTTTGTCCTATAAGAATAAAAACTCACTACCACATTCCACTACTAAATCCGAATATCTGGAAGTTGTAAGTTGTTCTGCTTATTTATTGTGGATGTAATACGCACTCATAGATTATGGCATAACTTTTACAAAAACTCAAATACAATTTGATAATAATAGTTCCACTTCATTAAGTAAAAACCCTCCAAATAACTCACATGAAAAATAAATACATATTAGAAATCAATATTTGGGGATCACACACAAAAAATAGATATTATTTTATAATTCATCAGAATGCAAGAACAACTTGCTGATATTTTTATAAAACCAATACCTTATGATATATTTGAATACATTAAACATATGATATCAATGATCACAATTAATTAATGATTTATATCAATATATCGATTAAACATATCCTTATTTTAAAATAATTCTTCAAAAGAGGAAGTACATATGTCTTGTTTCATGTTTTTAATCAGTTTAATGTTTTTAATCTGTTTTAGGGTTTTAATCGGTTTCTAGATTTTAATCAGTTACATTTTTTTAATCCATTTGATGTTTTTAATTAATTTCATGTTTTTATCGATTTTAAGATTAATTAAATATTTTTTAATGGTTAGACTATCATACTAATGAAATATCAATTATATTCAAGTTATATTTTATTGAACATGAAATTTGAATCATATCATAATTGTAATTTACCATATATCATTTCATAAATTTCAATGGAATAATATATTCAAACCAATACATATATCCTAAAACTTTTATATTTACAATTTCAATGCCAAAAAACTATTATATTTCAAATTTATTGAATTCCAAATCATTGAATTTGTTTAAAAACCTTATCAGATTAATCTTGAATATGATTACTATTTTCTAAAAACCATAGTATTAAAAGAACATTCTCAGAAATCAGATATTTTTTATCTAATCTAAGTTTTAGAATATAAATGGTCAAATTCTCCTCGACTATAAATTAAACCCCCCCTCTCTATCACACAAACAACGTTTTATTGGTTATGGAAAAGATATACCCCTCTTCAAATAGTTATGATTGATAGTCATCATATCGAGAGTTTTCCATCAGACCCATGAATGAATCCTCATCAATTTCTACTAAATAAATGGAACTATAATAATCTGCACTGAATGACTTCTCAAAAATGAAATTCTTTCACGAATGATTATATTCTATCAAATTATATGATATGTATGACTCTCATCCCAATAGAACTATTCATATTCAAGGATGGGAGTCAGTTTTTACAGAGAAACCAAAATTTAAAATTATGATTATTCTAGAAGAGGTGATTCAATTCTATTAAACTGTGAAGGTAGGTGAAGAAATTTTTAAAGTATCATTTTGAGTGTATGATAGTGAAAATTATATATAATGCAAGAAAACAACATATATTTTAAATATTCCATCCGAAGAGGATACATTTTTTCTATCCCATAAATTACTAAAGGAATGTGGATCATTTACAAAAAAAAGGATAAAAAATATCTTTTTGAGTTTCATGAGGGAAAAAGAAAGAATACTTAAATATCAACCAATTATAATTTTATTAAACTATGGATGCAAGGTTTTTTAATACCCATGAGTGAACATTTATAAAATCTGAATATTTCAGATATAATTAACATCTACTATATTTGGAATGTTAAGACGATTAACCTGATGGGTTATATTGAAAATAACCGAATTTTCCATGATTTTTTTTAATTATATTGAACAATTACCGGGCTACGATATCTGATGGCATTTTATTATGATTCTTGGTGTGCCTAGAATGGAATTTTATACATTCTTATGATTCATTACTAGACGTTCTAGTGGGAAATCCAAAATTGTGAACCGGTGCTTGGAATTGAAATCTTTGGGCACTGTTGAACTCATAGCACTAGGTTTCTTTTCAAGGGAGCCTTAACCTCGACCATAGTGGGATGAGAGAGGATGTTGTTTTTTGCGGTTTTCATGGAGGATTAATAAAATAAATCAGAATTATTTATTTAATAACTTCCACATCACTTATTATTTTTGTATTGGGGACAACAAGGGGAGTTTGGGCATTTAATGAAGGGTATTAAATGCCCAGGTATACAAAAAAGTGTAACCACACTACATGAAATTAAGGAGGTTCATTAAATGCACCAATTAATGACCTCCCTTAATTATGTGTTGTAGAATTAACTCCCATCGTCTCTCTTTTTGAATTAATTGGAACAAGTAATGGTGTTAATTGGAGAATAGGATTTTAGAGGAGACTCTTGATGAAGAACATATCAATGAAACAAGAACTGAAGATCATCATTTGAGCGGCATTGTTGTAGGATTTCTTCTATATTGATGAACATAAAGTCATCTTATATCTTGATATTCTCTCAAACAAATCACAAGGTTGGTTTTTTTTGTTTAAATTTCATGATTTATTGAATCATTTTATCTTCTACCTTGGTAAGATGCTCCCATGGAGGGCACGGGCCAAAAGAACAAGGCATGATCCCTTCATTTCTTTTTAAATTGTTGTGCTCTACACGGATGATTTTTTGGGTTGGATGGATCCCAAACTTGAGGGACAATAAGCGAAGCAGATAACCCAAGAAGCCTATAGGTGCGATCGGAGGAAAACAAATACCACCACAGCTCACCTGGTGGCACAAGAAAGATTTCCAGCGTGGTGGCACTGATGACCAGAACCGACAAGCGATGGCAGCTGCCGACATTAGCCAACCACGGTGGTGGAAGCATGTCATTCTGCGCCACATGAGGAGGTTATGGCACTAGGCTATGGTGGTTAGAAAGCAATTGTAACTAGCCAGCTGCGGAGATGGTGGTGTTCCATTACATGCTGTGGGAGGAGGATGCCACACCTTTTCAGCTACAGTGGTTGAGTAGGGTGGCCGGCAATGATCGGTAGTGAAGGAAGAGGGGTGCACCGTCGCGTGCTGCTAGAGGTGGTCGCGGATTGAAGCCACAGTAGAGGAGGGACCCACTTCTTTCTAGTCCCTGAGGTTATCAGTTGATGCCTTTTGATACGACCACTCCATATCCTGGACGACATATTCATTCATCAGAAAAGAGACATCCCCCCATGCCAGCTAGGGCGGTCCCCACGCTCTCATTCGCACTTGTTCATGTTCCCTTACATGCTGGGTTGTTCCCTCCTATGGGATGGGTTTCACCCTCCTCCGGGCCGGGCAACGCCACCCTGAGGGATGGGCCGCGCCCCCTACGGGACGGGCTCTTACCTCTAGGGGCTAGGCCATGCCCCTACCGGTCGGGCCACGCCCCCCTGCGGGCCGGGATGCAACCCCTGCAGGTTGGGTCAAGCCCTCCCAGTAGGCCAGGCCAGACTGTGACTATGTGGGTCGAGACCATCGTGGCTCGTCCGAGGCCAGTTTGGGCCGAGAAAAATTGGTTTGACCTGAACCAGGTCGGCGGGCCAGTTCGGCCCCGACCTGGTCGGGCCGGATCGGTCCAACTGGGTCAGACCAAACAAGGACCCTATCCATGCCCAATTTCTCTCAAAATTCCATAACATGAAATCCAGAAATCTATTTGATAAACTACATATTAATTTTTGATCTTTGGAGTGAGATCGTCCTTTTGAAATACTCCACTACAATTTTGGAGAAATTTGGTTTACGTTTGGGTTTGATCGAACCCGAATCCATTTGGGCACCTGGTAATAATATGCTTATAACTAACAGACAAGGCGACATATTAATGCTCTGTTAGTCCCGTTAGAACACATACAACATGGAGGTCCTTTGGGTTACTAATTTTTTGAAGATATTTGTGTTCACAGTAGACCGATATCTCGTCAATAGGATTCTATAGTACTCGAGCGCACCAGGTGTGGGGAACCCTATGGCTGGCTTTCATGAATGTAGAAAACCTGTGTTGATCAACATCATATTTGACCAAGTGTGGATCAGAATTGTAGCTACACGAAGAGGAACGGTTTTAGAGAGGCATATCGAGGAACAGAAACTAGCGACCTTATGTGGATTGGCATCAAGAGACCCTATGTGGATCATCATTCCAGCAACCCTGTCTGGATCAGCATTCTCATGACCTTGGGTGGATAAGCATTTTAGATACCATGTTTGCATTAGCATTCTATTGACCCTATGTGGATCAGTAGTAGAGTGACCCGACGAGGACTATCCTTACAGTGGCCCATCGGGGAATAGCGACTTACATCCACGAGGGGATCGATATTAGAACAACTTCATTGTGGATCATTGGAAGAAACCTGTAAATTAATAAGAGGATATAACATAAGAATAATAATCTAGATTATTGATATCTATGTTGAAAACCTTTTGTGAGATGACTATTGCTTTGTGATTGAGGTCTTTTTTCGTAGTTTTTTTTGGTGGAACTCTGGGAGATCGCCAGGGATCTCCGGGTCCCTACTAAGTATTTTAATACTCATCCCTCCACGGGCTTCAAATGAACATTCTTATGGATTTTGAAAATGACAAAAAACATTGACTGAGGTTTGGGAGCCAAGACTGGACGGTGCTCAGAGGTTGACCATTATATTTGACGTGCCATAGTGATGGCTGACTGTGAGTTGTACCTTCCCTTCAACTAAGAAGCTTGCCAGAAAATTCTAGGAGTTGTTTTTTTGCTGTTTTAATTTTCTTATTGTGATTTTATTTTGGCCCCCTTTACATACAATACTCCCCCTTTTTACTATATGTACACATCTTTTTACAAATATAGTTTTACTAAATGGGTTCTTATCATCGTATTCTTAGACCATCTGTCTGTAGGTTTAAAGGAAATGACTTCCCATTTTTTGGGACATATCTTTCGATGCTAGTCCCCAAACCATGTCCTATGGATGGTGGGCTTGGGGTAGTCACTACCCGGTCCCTAGGGGACAAGTCGTGACAATGTTCTATCAGGGGAGTCGGTTCTACCAATGAACAAGGACTCTAATCTTTTAAATAGAGAAATAGTGCTAAGTGTTTTGATTTTTTTATTTAGGTCGGGGAGTCTAGTGTTGAGTGGTGACCAACGTATCCATACACGGGGACCCTAAATTCTAATTTCCAAAACAATATACCAAAAAAAAAGTTTGCGTTTGGGAAATGTTTTAATTTTGATCTCTTTTTAGTCAACTCAACATGTATAACTTATTGACCGTGGTGCACATTTTTTTTTCAAGATGCCTCCACATTGACATCCTGCCATGATCTAGTGAGAGTTTTCAATGAAGGCCCATCGAGAGATGAGGATTTTTTGAATGGCCCTCTTACAGTGATAGTACAATCGGGATGTATACCGGAAACACCTCTACCCATTGGGAAACCGTTTCCCCCATCCCCACAAGAAGATGGTGCATGTTGATTGAGCACGTTTCATGCGTTTCAGTGGGATATGCGTCCACGGTTCCTCGGTGAGATGGATCGGCAGGCAGCTAAGGACTGACTGTAGGCTAGGGCCAGATTTTTTCACGTGGTTGGGACACAATCCAACCATAATGTGATCCTAGCTATGAGTATTTTCCAGGGAGCATCAGGGAGATGGTGGAGCCTGGCACACTAGATACAGGACAATGCGACTCTCACATGGGTAGTTTTAGAGGGCCTCTTCATGGTAGAGTTTGTTCTAGCGAATCAATGCTATGTGCATATACATGAGCTACTACACTTACAATAGGGATGCATGAACATGTCCCACTAGTCTATGAGGTTCACAGACCTCTCACGCTACGCTACAGACATGGTTCAAGACCCTTTCTTCAAGGCCTAGAACTTCGAGAAAGGACATCGACTGGAGATTAGAGCTTTGATGGTATCTCTCACCATCCCGACACATGATGGATTGAAAGGGATGCAACACTTGGGGGATAGTTTTCTTTCTGAGCAGACACTGGCAGTGAGACCCACCACCATGAGACACATAAAATAGTCATCTATAGCTTGTAGTTGGAAAATAACATAGAGTTCTAAGCGGTTTAGACCTTCTAGTTGACGACCATGGGATGTAGGGTCGGAGGTGAGAGGATCAAGAGGTATAGCATGTTAGTTGAGGAGTAGACTTTTTTTAACATGGGGCTAGATAGGTCACATGGATCATGACTACCTGAACAGCCGCACTAACGACTAGCATATTGTCGACATACCACCGAATCAGAGGCACGTATTCAAGCGAGAGGGTCCAAAGGGTATTAGATTTGGTAGAATAGAACGTCATGCAGATGATGGTGGATAACAGTTCGATGTTTGACCACCACCACCTCGAGGTGGTCCACCCCGACCACAGGGAGTAGATGAACATGGATAAACTCATCTCTAGGAAACTAAGTCCTATGACCACAATGCTCCAAAGATGATTCTAGGTATGATCTGTTTCTACCCCACAATAGTTGCAGTAATTATATATAGATGTCTCAGTCACTCATTCAATGCCATGACCATCATTCAGATCTCATATATTCTGGTTGAGCAGTTGGATCGATCCTTAGGGTTAGAGACTCCTGTGAGAGGGGATTTGACGATTACACACTGGTGCTGATAGCATGTGCTTACTCTAAGAGGCAAGCGCTCCATATGAGATCTTCTAGTAGTGTATTTAAATCCATAGGACATCATATTAGTTATGGACAAGTTATCCATATTCCTTGCTCATATTCACTGCAATAGGCTCAATGGGTTGTGTGTCTGAGAGGATGGGACATGGTTTTTCTTCACCGGTGATAATGGAATGTTTGTAGCACATGATTGAATTACACAGAAGAGGGTGTATCCAATCAAACATTATTTGGATAGCCTTAACCTAAGAGAAATTGATGTTGAGAGTCCAAACTATCATATAGTGGAGGACCAGTATACAGATGTCTTCCCTGATGATGTTCTGGGACTACCTCATTGTAGAGAGGTGGACTTCTACATAGACTTGTTCCCCAGGAAAACGTCGAGATCTACACCAGCATATCAGATGGATCTTGAAGTGATTCGGGACTTATGGGTACAAATAGAGGACATTTATAAGAAGGTGTTCATAAGGCACAACGTTTCTCCGAGGGAAGCCTCGATTTTGTACACCAAGAAGGCATATGGGAGTTTGAGGATCTGTGTGGATTATCGGCACATAAAGTTGGATACCATGTAGAATAAGATTTCAGTTCCAAGGATTGATGATCTCTTTGATCAAATGAATGGTTCTGGTTGGTTTTTGAATATAGACCCCAGATCAGGCTATCGTCATCTATGGGTACGATGACATTCAGATGTCGGTATGGCCACTTAGAGTTCTTGTTTATGCCATTAAGTGTGACTAACACCCATGCAGTGTTCATGGGACTCATTAAAATTACCATTCATCCATATTTCAATCACATTGTGGTGGTCTTCATCTTCAATATCTTAATATACATGGGTTCGGAGGGCGAGCATGCATATCATCTGCAGATAGTTCTAGATACACTCTGAAAGAACCATCATTATGGTAAGCTCTTGCAGTTCTAGTTCTGTATACGAGATGTCAACGTTTAGGGAAATGTTATCTTAGAGGCTGGGGTAGTAGTGGATCTGGAGAAGATAGAGGTTGTGATTTCTTGGGAACCACATAGGAGTGTGACCGAGGTGCAGAGTTCCCAGGGGTTGGCTAGGTACTACAGGAGATTCGTACATGACTTTTCAAGAGTTTCATCACCATTGTCAGCGTTGACGAAGAAGGGAGAACCCTTCATTTAAACATTGAGATTTCAATTGAGTTTTAAGAGCTTTGACTGAGACTGACGAGTTCCCCATGTTGAGGTTACCATAATAGGGTGTTGGGTGTGTAGTCTACTATGATGCATCAGGGACAAGACATGGATGTGAAATGATTCAGGAGTGACTAGTGATTTCTTATGGATTATGACAGCAGATACATCCTGAGAAGAACTACGGTACCCATGACCTATAGTTCGTAGCAGTTGTCTTTGACTTGTAGATGTGAAAGAGAAACTTGATGGGTGAATAGTTTATTGTTTACACTGATCACATGAGTCTCAGGTATATCTTATCAAAGAAAGATATGAACCTGAGACAACAGTGATAGATAGAGTTCCTCCAAAACTGTGACATTTGAGATAGTCTCTATTCATGGAAGGGAAACGTGGTAGTAGATGCACTCAGTAGAAGGTATAATATACAATTACTGAGTGTGGAAACTGAGTAGATATCTGCATTGTAGATACCTTTCGTGGATAGAGATGAAGAAGTTAACCTCTAGTCTATGATATTAACTCCATCAGTGCCTTAGGGCGATACCACTTGGGGACATTGACATTGAGGCTTTGCGTGCCCAGATATCCTCAGGACAGGCACACATTGGGTTTTCTAGATATGGGGAGCTCTTCATCTTCATCAAAGGGCCCACCATGGTACCACTGGCACTACTAGAGGAGTTATTGAGGTATTTTCATATTTCCCCTCTAGTGCTACATTCTGGTTTAGTGATGATTGTTCTAAAACCTTCTACGTTAGCACTGCTAGATAGTGATGAAGAATGCAGTGGCAGAGTTTGTTTAATGATGCCTCATTTTTCAGAAAGTGAAGGTCGAGCATCAGGTTCCAGAATGGTTAGAGCTGCCACAAGAGGTACTAGAGTGGGAGTGGGATGGTGTCTCTATGGACTCTGTGGAAGAGCTACCACAAACATCCATGGGCCACGAATCCATCAGGGTGATCGTTGACCGACACACCAAGTCAGAAAAATTATTTCCAATCCAAGAATAGGGATCATTTGAGTGCTTGTGATACCTATTTGTATATAAAATTTAATGAATTCATTGGTTTCCATCAGTGATCGTCTCTAATCATGTCACACGTTTTACATCCTGGTTGTGGAACATATTACAGGAGGCGTTCGAGACTCTGTTATGTTTGACAACAACCTTTCATCCTTATATGGATATTTAGATAGAGCAGACCATACAGACACTCAAGGACATGTGTCGTGCTTGCGTCCTAGATTTTGATTGTAGTTGGAAGGATCAATTTCTCTTAGTGGAGAGAATGTACAATAAAATATATCACTCCACCTTTAGTATGGAATCATTTGAGGCCTTGTACAGTCGACCATGAAGATCACCTCTATGCTGGACAGACCCATATGAGTCAGGACTTTTGGGTCTACAGTTTGTATGGACTACAACTGAGAAGGTGTGGATCATCTAAGAGTGGATAAATACTATACAGAGAAGGAATATGTATTATACTGTCAAGAGATAGAGACCTTTGGATTTTGAGGAAGGAGACCATGTCTTCTTATGGTTCTCAGCTTGAGGAGGTTTGCAAAGATTTTGCTAGTGCATCAAGATATCTTTGAGGTTCATCGGAGAGGTGGCATATTCCATAGATCATCCCCCATAGATGCATCAGATTCATGAAATATTCCCCATGTGTCAGCTGAAAAAGTGTGTGCATGATCCACCACAAGTTATCAACTAGGGAGAGATTGAGATTGATGATGGGGAGATGTTTACGGAGGTTCTAGTGGAGATTGAGGATGGTCAGGAGTGGTTCCATCATGGATGATCGAATCCCCTAGTATGCGTTCTCTAGTAGCATGAGAACCTTCAAGAGAACACATTGGAGTAGGAGGATTATATTCGTTCTTAGTACCCCCACATGTTTCCTTATTCTATTTCATAGCTTTCTTGGATGAAAATACCTAAAGTAGGGAGAATATAAAGACCCATATTTTCCATATAATTTTTTTAATTACATTGAACTATTTTTAGGATGATAAATTAGGTAGTGTTTGATTCTGATTCCCAGTGTGCCCAATACAGAATTTTAAACTTTCTTAAGGTACGTTCAGTAAAAATGCGAGCATGAAATCCAATATTTTGAACCAGTTCTTGGAAATGAAATATGAGGGCACTGTTGAACTCTCAACATTGATATTTTCTTAAGGGATCCTTAACCATGACCGTAGTGGGTAGAGAGAGGAAGTTTTTTTATGGATTTCGTGGAGGATTATTATAATAAATATAAATTATTTTTTAAATAATGTCCAACTCACTTTAGGTTTTGGCGGCTGGAATGACAAGGGATGGTTGTGTATTTAATGCAAGACATTAAATGACTAGTTACACAAACAATTTGTAACCACCCTACATGTAATTAAGGAGTTTCATTAATTGCACCAATTATTGAACCTCTCCTAATTATGTGTTGTAAAAAGTATATCCCATAATCCTTATTTTTGAATATATTGGAAAATAGAGTGGTGTTATTTGGAGAGGATGATTTTGGAGGAGCCTCTTGATGAAGAATAGATCCAACAAGAACGAAACAAATATCATATTTTGAGCAGTATCATTAGAGGCTTACTCTAGGATAAATGAACACCGACCCATCTTCAAACACGGGATGATATCTAATTAATCAAATAGTAGGGTATTGTTTTTTTTAATTTCATTAGTTTTTGAGTCAATATATCTTCTTACTTAAAAATATGCTAATGCGGAGGGCACAATTCAAATGAACAAGGATCAGTTACTCTACCTCTAGTTCAATCGTAGAGTTCTACACGGCTGTATTTTCAAGTTGGATGGAACCAAAATATGAGGGTCTAGAACAGAAGGAAACCAAATGGGAAGCCTGTAGGTGTGAACATATACAAAAAAGGATCACCGTAGCTCACCCAGTGGCCTGAAAAAGACCATCGGCGCAGTGCAAGTGCGATGGCACCAGCGACCCACACCGGCAGTCGACAGCAGCGGCCGTCACTTGCCGAGCATGCTTGGGTCGTCCCATCCTTGTGTGGAGAATGAGGAGGCTGCTATAGTTAGCAGGATTCATGATCCGACAAACCGTGGAGAGGGCGAAAAACTGTCAGACACCGCAGGAGGAGGTGGGGGATGCGTCTTTTCATCTGCAGTGGTTAAGTAGGGTGGCCGACCGTAGAGGTGGAATAACATGTCGTTGTAGCTTCTGGAGGTGGTTGCAACTTGATTCCATGGTGGAGGAGAGACCTTATCCATGTAGGTCACAGTAAGACCAAGAAGTTCCACATGGATTCACCACTCCATATCTTGAATGGTTATGCCCTTAGGGACAAAGGAGAGATGTTCCCCCTACCCTCTTGCCAGATAGGGAGGGCCTCACACCCTCCTGCGGGCTAAGCTGCGCTGCTTGGAGGGCCAAGCTACCCCCCTTGTGGTATGGGCCATTCCTCCTTCTGGGATGGGTCGTTCCCCCTTGTGGGTTGGGCCACAGCCCCTTGAAGGTCAGTTTGTGCCCTTCCAGTGGGTTGGGCTGGACCACGGCCCTGCGGGCCGAGCCCGCCATGTCCCTACCCGACAGTGCTGGCCAAGGCTAGTCTAGGATGGGACGAGTTGATTTTACCCTAACTAGTTCAGGTCAACACAGAACAGGTTGGTTAGGACTAGACTGGGTCGGTCTGACTCGGTCAGTCCTGACCCAGACCCAACCAGGCCTAGTTTCACTTAAAATTTAATACCTTGAAATCCAGACGTTAATTTGACGAACTGACTCTGTTGTTTGAATCCTTGGTGTGAGAGAACCCTTTTGAAATAATCCACTCAAATTATAAAAAATGATGGAGTATGGCTAGGTTGGATCAATCCCAAATCCAATCAGGCCCTCGGTACTAAAAGTCGTATAACTCATAGACTGGACGTCTAATTGAGGTGCCATCAGTCTTGTTCAAACCCTTATGACAAGGAGGTCCTTTGGTTTTCTCGTTTTTTGGAGCTTAGTGGTGGCAGAGGTACGACTGATATCTCATGGAGTGGATTCTACAGAACTCGATCCCACTGATTGTGGGGAACCCTATGGTTTTCCATCATAGGAATAACAACCCTGTGTGGATCAGCATCATAGTGAACCTATGTGGATCAACATCATAGCTACCCGATGAGGACCTGTTTTAGAAAGGCCCACCGAGGATCAGAATCTTGGGACCCAGTTTTCCTCATCATCGAGTGCCCATGTGTGGTTTGGCATATCAACGACCCTATGTGGATCAACATTCCAACGACCTTGTGTAGATTATCATTCCAGTGACCTTGGGTGGATACGAATTCATGAAACCCTATGTGGAGCAGTAGTAGAATGACTTGACAAGGACCATACATAGAGTGCCCCGTTATGGAATAGTGACTTATCTCATAGAGTGGATCGATATTAAAATAACTTATTTTTGTATCAGTTTTGGACCTTCTAAATAGAATAAGATGATATAGATTAAGACTAATCATCTATATATCTATATCTCTAAATTTCAATCCTGGTGTGAGCTAACTATTGCTTTTTTATTGACGACTTGATTTGTGGGGGTTTTCTTTTATAGAACTACATGAGATCTTTGGGGGTCTTGGGGTCCCTGTAGAGTTTTTTTATACTCACCAGTGCATGGGCTTCACCCACACCATATTGTGTCTTGTGCAGATGACGATCAAATTTGACCATGCTTTGGGAGCCAGGACTGGACGATGCTCGAAGGTGGACCTTTATATGTGACATGCCCTAGTGACGACCAACCATGATTTATACCTAACCTTCAGATAAGAACCTTGGTATCCTATGGCTGTTTTAATTTTCATTTTGGCTTGTATTCTGTGCATCTTTACTTACATTACTCACCCATTTTACTTTCAGTAAACATATTTTTACTAATGCAGTATTACTACATGGGTTGTTCTCGTTGTATTCTTTAACTGTGTGTTTGTCAGATTAAAGTAAATGCATTACCATTTTTTAGGGATATGAATTTTGGTGGTAGTTGTAAACCACTAGTCTATGAAAGGCGGGTTTGGGGTAGTCATGGCACGTTCCCCACGGGACAGGTCGTGACATATATATTCAATACTGTACTAAATCTCAAATATGATGCAGTCAAATATCATATGATTATGTTCCCATATATTCTTATTCAATTTATTATTGAAGGTAAAGTGTTTTTCAGGATTCAACTAATGTCAGTACCAAAGAAGTTATGATTTTTTTTATAAGTGATGATACAATCAGAAGGATGAAACTTATTTTTGATTCGGATTTGAAAATGTTTATCAATGACCAGAATGCCTAAAAAAAGTAACTCAATTATGTAATGCAATTCCAAAAAAAATATACACCGATTGTTTCAGAAAAATAAATAAATTCAAGTCATATTATTTTTTGAAAATGAAAAAGATTTTTTTTATCTTAAAGGAATGACATCATTGTGGAGAAAATAACATTATGAATGAAGAATGGGAGATCCCCCGATTAGTCTAAATCCCGCAAAATACCATGTAGAAATCATTCCTACTGATGACGTTATTAATGCAAAAGAAAAGGAAAAGAAACTGAAGAAGAGAATGGAAAGTATCTTTGACATAGATTCATTGATCAAAACAACTCAGAACTCCAATGCTGGAATCAGTATATGGGAACAAATACCAAAAGAAAAAATCATTCCCTCTACTCAAGTAATTTGGGATTCAGATCAACTAAATGTTTTAAAATAAAGAGATGATTTTAATATGTGTCATATATATTGTAACAACCCATGATTTCATATTAAGTTATATATTTAAATTAATTTAATATCTTATATTCCACACAACACCGACTTGGTTGGTGTTATATGCAATATTGGGTTTTTGTGAAACAACACAATTGTATTATAATTATATAAACAAAATATTTATTTATCAATTAAATATTGAAATATAAATATTAAAAATGAAATTTTAAATGTTATTTATAATGTTTCCAAAGAAATAAAAAATATTTATAATGAAATTCATATGTTTTGTTAAATTAGTTGTAGATTTACAAAAACTCTTTTCATAAAAGTGATAGTTTTTATGTAATTTTGTGAACAAAAATAAAATTCATTTTAGACACTATAGAAAATTGAATTCGATAAAATAGACTTCTTTTTCGAAATCATAATATCAACATTATCATAGGTTTAATTTTTTCTTTTTTTTCTGAAAGAATTCATTTGTTGATAAATAATGATTAATACTACAGAGTACATAAAAACTGAATTTTTTCATTTAAAAAAATTTGTAATTAAAAATAATGATAAAGTAAAAAATAGATACATAATAAATATATTAGTCCATTTTATGTCATTTGAGTCAATTTATAATATGTTTTGATATATAAAATTTTATTGAACTTGTTATCCTCATTCACACAACTTCTAGGCACATTTGAAAATTATCATAACACAATTTTTTTAACTTTTTTGAATTGAATTTTAAAAAACCTACAATTATAATTGTCATTATTAAAAAACTTCTGTTCAATAGGATGAAAATAATTCTCAATGAAAAGTTAGTTTTGATTTTTTTTGGACAGTCAAAATTAAATAGGGTAATAAAAGGGAAAAATATTTTTATAATTACCCCAAAACATGTCTTAATTCTATTGGATAATTTTTTCACGACCAAAATAATTCTTAGTTCAAAAATAAGACCATTTTTGATCCATTTTTGTTATATTTTGACATTTATTATATTTAATTTAATGAATAATTAAAATTGTTAAATTCAAATAATAATAATTAAACAATTATTAAAATAGCATTATATGTAAGGGAAATTCGACTATAAATATTAATAATAATTATACAAAGATTTAATATATCATAGTATTTTCTTTATTTGTTTTAGTCATTAAATAAGTTTATGTATTTATGATACAATGATGATGCAGTAATAACCTCATTAATGAATGGTTAAAATAATTGATATTATAAATATTAAAATAAATTTAAATTGAAAAATTTATTGTCATACAATAAATTTATATTTGAATATGATATTTTATGATTGTTCCAATGATTTGTATTTGAATGATTCAATTTTTTATGACTTTTTAAAAAAACAACTAAATAATTTCAAATTGACATAAATGAGTTTTTATAAAAAATTATATTTAAATAAATGATAAAATATTAATAAAAATGAAATATATAGCCAAATGTCTTATATAATTTCAGATATGTCAATAATTAACCACTTGAGGTTCTCTTGGTATTTTATAGTAATTATATTAACTATGTAGTAGGAAAATACTAGAAGACATTGTAAAAGGTAAACTATTTAACTAAGGGTTAAATCTATCAGATAAGGTTAACATTGTGACCTAAACATGTCTAAAACCAATTGGATGAGAGGATTCGGACCCATACCAACCTTATTTAAGAAATAAATTAATTTTTAACTATTAAAAACGTAAAATAATTTTATAATAAATTAATATTTTAGGATTTTCCTAATGTTTCCCTCACCTCTTTTATAAACGGGTACATACCCTTCTCTTAAATTCACACCTCTAAAGCCAATATGCTCTTCCAAAACCTGATAAAATTACCACCCAAATACCCTCACATAATCCTAGAGTCCATACATTGATCTGAAAACAATAAAATAGAGGGATTTTGTACAAATCAAATGGAAGCACCAGACTAAGAAGTAATTATTTTATCACCACATTCAAAGTTATTTTATTCTCTTTCTACCTCTTTCTTTATTTTTTTCATAATAAATTAATTATTCCATTACTTTATACATACCTAGATGTTATTTTAAATATGTTACATACATATTCATCAATTTATCAATCATATGAATGAAAAATTCACCATGCGTGCGTCCGTACGACTTATCGTCTGCACGTCGTGGTGTAGTTAGTTATTCAGCAATAAATTTTCAGGATGGGAATAATAATGATTATAATTAAACACAATAATGAATATAACATGGTAATTATTCATTATATATAGTATAAAATAATGTTAAATATCGTTTCACTGTCAATAGAATGATATTGTCGCTCGTCCGTCCGTAAGGCTTACCGTCTCCACGACGCAATGTGAATCAACTTCAACGATCACCATTCATGAGATTTTTTTTAAAATTTATATTTTAATTAAGTGTGAGGTATATGAAAAAATATTTCAAAAGGGTTAATATATATTAATGTATATTAATATATATCAATTACTTACTTCCATAATATATGATAAGAAAACAGAAACAACGTTTATGCATAAATAAAGACTACAGTTTCCATGAAAGTTGTTTCCATTTCATATATATATATCTATTATATATATTTTTACTCTAAATATATATGATATGTAGATAATGTTTTATATTATGGACTTATGTAAATCATATCAACGTGATACGATCCAGAATAACAAGTTAAAATATGTACAATAAAGAAAGCAATTATTACCTGAAATGTTACATTAACAAGTAAATTATTTTGAAATGTGTAGTATAAATTTATAAATGAATCATATATAATATCATAAATATGAATATGGTTCTTTATTATTTTAATAACATACTTTGGTAATTATAAAAGAGGTTAAACATACCCTTGACTAAAGGAAATTACACAGTATGGGTAAATTCTTCAATCTCATTAGTATATGAGATTGTTGATGTGTATGTATATACTGTGACATCTTTATCATCCACATCCATGTTTTATAAATATATTTTATGAAGTACTTTTTTATGGTTTTATTGAAGTGAAACTTTAACTATATCATCATTTTAGATGTCTTAATGATTTGTTTTTTTAAATAAATTTAACTAATGTTCATAATTTCAAAATGATTTTTTGGATTTATTTATATGGACAAGATTGTTCTAAAATGTTAATTCATTTAATAAGATTAATAGTTTTATGTGACACTTTGATTCAAAAATATTTTTTAAATAACATACCATATATATTGTTTAACTTTTTAATTATTTCATGAAAATATATATTTATCTCAATGAGTTTTACTATCCATTTTCAACTATGTCAACATCCATTATGGGATATTATTCTTAACTAAGGTTGATTTATTATAATAAAAAATTCCATATTGTATAGAATGAGTTATGATATTTTCTACTATGGATGTTATATTATAATACCATTAATGGTTTATGGTTTAGGTAATGACATTTCTAATTCTTTTTTTAATACGAATGATTATGTAATGTTTCACCCATTTCATATGAGGAATGAATTGGACTTCGTAAGTGACAGGTGAGATTTTCTATAGCCTCTCGATGCATCAGTAGGTCTCATTAGAAAATATATTATCTTTGAGCAAGGCCCAGATTGAATATTTGTGAATTGTCTTAAATCAAAGCCTTGATGAAGTAGTTATTATGTCTGACAATGTGTATTACCTCGTCAGGAAATTAGTCATTAAATGTGAGTATTCTACTTCTAGAATAACCCTGTGTAGGTTTATATGATAATTTTTTACTTATTTTTACCATACTATGCTCATGTTCTATGTTTAAAATGATTCTTTTTTTGTTATGCATATTTCCTTAAATGTTTATAGGTGAATTATTTACCTTTGCTGAGCATCTAAGATAACCCCTTTCTAATGTTTTATTTTCCCAGGATGCTAAGAAGTGTAATATGATTGATATGTAGGGTTGTTATAGTGGAATAATAGAGTTATAAAATGAATATTTATATTATGTTTTATTTTATAAAGTGTTAATTATGATTCATGTATGTAATCTATTTTCCAAAAAATCTAAATTGGTTTTTCCTTCGAGACTTGATTCCTTGTAATCATACCAATGGATTAAAATAATGCACCTACTATGGGATTTTGGGGTTGGGGCGTTACAATTGGTATCATAGGTAGTTTAGAATCATTATTGGAAATAGATTTAGAAAACATATATTATGAATCATAACCATAAAATATAATTTGGGGATAAGTATTGAAGAGAAACCTAGAATTTTAATATAGAGATTACGTGGGTTAATATTGTAAATACAATCCGATCTAGATACTACAAGATAAAATTGTTCTAAAACTGATGTACCTAGGGGTGAAAACATTGAGAAAGTGTTCTAATATTGAATTATGTTATCTTAGTACATGTCCACATGGATTACTAAGAACATAGTTTGACACTCCTAGAGAATAAGCTTAAGGTAATTCACATTTTCATTACAAAAAACTATGAAGCATTTATGAATAAATATGTCTGGAATGAATCCATTTTTATGATTATGAGATTATATATGCCTAAATTTTTAAATTTATGTTAAGTATTTCAATAGTTTAGAGTAATGATTTATGATTCATAAACTAATTGAGTGTATTAAATTGTATATAAATGGAGCCTAGTATAATGAATGACTACTCCACCAATGTGCACGTTCCAAATCGTAAGAAGGATCTTATATTTCCTAGTCATAGGAAATCATTACGATGGTAAATATCATCCCATATATTCTCATCATATTTGGAAATCATATCATGTGATAACAAGATAATTGAAGAATATTCTAATTCATATGACATTGAAGGGAAGAAAGTGAAGAAAAAGGATGGACGAGAGAATGATGGATAAAGGGAATAAGGGAAAGAAGGATTTTTCCATATGTGATAATTGTGGAATGAATTACCCAGGGAAGTGAATGAAAGGAAGTGGTGTTTTTTATAGCTGTGGAGAAATTTTTCGTCATAAAAAAATGCAAACTGAATAAATAAAAGACTAATATTTATTGTTTGAACTATAGTTCAATGGGGAATTACGCAAAGAAATGTCCTAAGTGTCAAGGAAATATATCTCAAGAAAATAAAAGGTATCAAAGTCAATCATAAAATGTAACTATGGTTGACGTGGAATAATTAATGTATTAGTGTTCCTGTATTGATGAATTATGTCATTTGATTATTGTATTAATTATTTACTAGTTATATGATATATAGAAATAAATAAGGATTTTATTGCACTGTTATTTCGTTGAGGATTAGATATTTTTTGGTACAAATAAAAGTGACTCAATAGAAAGGTAATTTTTTTTTGAAAATAATGGTTGGAGGAAAGATAATCCATAATATGGTCTTGATTCTAAGGTAGAGATTTTTGAAATAAGAGATTATTGATTTGGATAAATTTTATTGGATATTCTTGGATACCTTTGAACTAATTAATTTTTTGTATATCATCATTGCTAGAGTTTAAACATTTTGGGATATAATACGTATATCCAGTATTCAATAAGGAATAAAGGAGAATGAATGTATTCAATAATGACTTATTGTAATTCAGGGTGTTACCATGTTTTAAAATAATGGATGTAACACCCCAAGCTTCCACGATACGCATCTATTTGAATAATTCAATAGCTTTCGCTATACGCATCTTCGAGTTCTAGAACACCACGACCAATAAAACTATCCATTTAAAAAGGATGTTATGAATAGTAAAACCAAAATTTTGAAATTTTAAAAATTCTATTTTTTAAATTGGACATCATTTTTGAATTCAAAATATAAAAATTTTCATATTGTGGTTTTTTGATACATTTCTCATAACATTCATATTTTAATGAATAGTTAAAAATACTAAATTTCTATTAAAAACAACATTCTCAATCAAAGTAATATATATTATTAAACTATACATTTTAGTGGTTTTAAAGTATCATTAGATTATATTTTTATCATTTAATATAATTTAGGTGATTGGAGGTAATTTAACTTTTTAATTGTATATAAGCACATGTCAATCTTTTGATAGTTTTTTCATCATAAAAAACACACTTTTTGGTTATCACAACGAGGATTAATATAAAATTAATTTCTTCAATTTCTATGTTTTCAATTTGAAAAAATTAATTATATATTTTGAATCAGGAGGTTCAAATTGTGTAAATGGATAACATTTATTTTGAGACATAATGAACAGTAACATCAATAAATATTTTATTTCCCATGGTTAAACAGTAAATATTGTAAATGACCGAAACAATTAATAATATAATAATATTAAATTACCCAAAAATTTGTCCTAACCCTATTAAATGATAAATTTACAAGCATGGGACATCCTTGAGTCGATTTTAGAACCCATATAGCAACATGTAAGTTAAAACGACACTTTATGAAAAATAATTTAAAGATACGGAAAATGTTACATAACCATATATATTTAATTTAAACAAATTTTATAAGGAGTAATATAATTGATATCTTAGAATATAAATATTTTTTAGAAAGAAAAAAATATTTCTTACATCATGATATTTTATTTATAATTTTTAGACCTAATATAAAGATATTTATTAAAGAAACAATGATGATGCATTATTTTCATTATTAATGAATGAATCAAATAGTTTTTATTATAAATATTTAAATAAATATAATTTAAATTTTTTTATTCCATACATGAATTTTATAGGTGGATATGACATGATAGAATTTATCAAATGTATTTTTTCTAAGAAATAAATTTTTATTGACTTTCACAAAAAACCAAATATTAAATTATGTCAAAATAGACCTAACTGGGGTTTTTTTAAATATCTTATTATTAAATGATATAATATTCCTAAAAATATAAGTATCAGAAAGGAGACTAAATAATGATTTATATATCATTAATGGAAGTACTTTAAGTTCACTTGACTTTTTATGTTATATTAATTAACCATTTATTATAATAATACAAGAAGACAAGTTAAAAGTTAAACTATTTAACCAAGAGTTAAATCTAAAATAAAAGGTTAATACAGTAACCTATAATTATCTAAAACCAATTTTTTAAGAGGATTTAGACCCATACCCACCTTAGGATCTAAAAAATATATTTTGAGCCAGTAGAAACATAATTTGATTTTTTAATAAATTTATATTTCAATCTTTTCCTAATTTGGTCCTCACCTATCTTATAAATGTCTACATCCCCTTCTCTTAAAATCAATTCTCAAAAGACATTGGTAGTGGCCAAACCCAGATAAAATAACCACATAACTACGATAACTTCAACATATATTCCATACATTGATCAGAAATCTATCTTAGGTATCCCTTTTCATAAAAAACAAAACTAAGCACCCGGAAAAGATGTAATTATTCATCACCCCTTCCAATGTTCTTTTCTCCTTCCACATCTATTTCTTTTTTTTTCTATAGAAAAATAATCAATACAGTACCTTATAAATACTATGATGTTATTATAAATATGGTACAACCATATTTTTTATTCAATGTATCATATAAATGACAAAGTCACCATACGTGCGTACGTGTGGCTTACAGTCTCCATGCTGTGGTGTAGCTTGTCATTCAGCACCTCATTATTTGGATGAGTATAAAAAAGAGTATAATTTTTGTAGATAATAAATATAATATGTTAATTATTCATTATATATGATATAACTTCCAATTATATATGATTTCACCATCAATAGAATGATATTGTTGCTCGTGCGTGTGTACAGATTACCGGCTCCAAGAACGCGTTGTGATCCCTTCCCCATCGTAATCATTCAAGAATAATTTTCATTTTATGATTAAAAATAAATTTTAAGAAAATAATATAATTATTTATATGAATCAAATACATCATATCCATAACAAAACATGACTAACGTTACAAAACATATAGGGGAAACCAAATCAGTTAACACCAAAACATTGATGCTACTGAAATATTATTTACAAAGAAATATTAGAAGATCATATATTAATTCATATTTATGTATATAGTTATTTTATAATTTGAAAACAATTATTTAACTATTATAAATGATGATAACATATCCTCAACCAAGGAAAAGTACAAGTTAATGGTTAATTCAACAATCTCTTCATTATCCAAGGTTTTTATACGTGAGTATCTACTGGGACCGCATTATCATCCACAACCGTATTTCATAAAAATGTATTTCCAAAAAATATATTATTTCATATAATAAGTTTTAAATTCATTTATACCTTTTTTTGACTTTTTATAAAATTTTTATAAAGGAATCATTACTCCATTTTCCAGACAATGTTCTTTACGTCATTTTGGACAAAATTAAGGAAAGAATGTGTTTTTCACATATACAGTGGGTGAAAGTATTTTTTCCATTAAAAAACCTTCAAATATTCCCTTAAATGACTATAAGAATATTTAAAAAAAATTATTTTATAATTACATGTATTTTAAATGATTTCAAAATAGAAAGAGATATTTCTCTCAAACAGATTTGTTTTCATCTATGACAATATCCTTTGATAGATTTTACACTTGTTTGAAGTATATTTATTGTGATAAATTCTTTCATACTCTATTGAATGTTTTGTGATATGTTTGACTATGTATGTGTTATTATTATTCCATTAAAGGTTTATGGTTAACTTATTAAAATTTCATATTTATTTTTTAATATGAATGTTTATGTTTTGTTTCAACCTTTTTATATGAGGAATGCAATGGACATAGTAAGTTATGGGTGGAGCCCGCTATAGCTCATCGATGCATCGGTAGGTCTTTTTATACAAACTAGTGTCTTGGTAGAAGTCCTTGACAAAATCTTATTTGTATTCTTGGAACGAGGCCTTAAATATATGGTTATGATGTCTGGAATTATGCATTCCAACGTTATAAAATTGGCTATTGATATTAAAACAGATTATTTGACTTGTAGCATATCCACGGGAATAAGTAAATGGAATTATTTGATTAATTATTTCCTTATTATTCTGATGTTTTAGTCTAAAAGTCTTTTGTTATAGTCTTATAAATTACAATAAATTTTTATGCTTATTTACTATAATTTCCGCTATATTTTTATCCTTACTAAAAATATGATCTCACCCCTTTATAATGTTTCCTTTTTCCAATGATGTGAATATGTATATTAAAATTAACCGAAATGAATATGCTAAGGTTTATTAGAGTGTTCAAAGGGTACACAATGTTGTTTTTTATTTCATGATGTAATGTAAAACTTTTGTATGTTTGTAGTACTTCCAAGGATACAAAATAGATCTATCTTTTGGAACAATATTCCTTGTATCATTCCAATTTTATGTAATATTGCACTGACTCTGGTCAATTGGGGTCAGAGCGTAATTCATGGTACCATTGTATGTTTATTACAAACCATTGAAACTATATTTACAAAAACACTTATGTGAGAACATTACCATAAGATAGAATTTGAGTATTAGTATATAACAACTTCCTTGAATTTGTGAAATGTATAGATATTTTGTATTTTCTAAGAAATACATCATTTTATGGAAATGAGCCGTTAGAGGAAACTCTGGCACAAATGTACCTTGGAGTGAAAACACTGACAACGAGTTTCAGTCTTGACCCAGGGTATCCTAGTACATGACAACGGGCCTTGCTGCACTCTTGGTTACAACACTACTGGGGGATATAATTAGTATAATTTACATTTTCTTTACAAACCATTATTAAGGATTTATGATTAAATACTCTAATAAATAAAGTTTTTTATGATTTGGTATTATATTCATAAACTGTTCAATTATGTTATGTATTTTACTAGTTTGGAATTATGTATTGTTATTTATAAACTAATCTAGTGTATGTCATTGATTAGAAATAGTGCATAGTGTAAGTAATGGAAACCATATCAACGCATGTAATCTTTGTATGGATTTACCTCCTACTAAAAATAATTATAGTGGATATTGTGATGCAACTAGGGTGAAAAACTTATAACAAAACTAGGGAAACTCACTAGAGTTATGAATAATAAAAATACTTTATTGGAGCACCCTGATCCACAATGTAGAGGGTCAATGTAAAACTGATTCATGAAGAATCATCGACCAAAATTCATTGGGACTACAAATTCATTTGTATCTGAGCAATGGATAAATTCAATAGAGAAAATATTTCATTCATTGGGAGTAGTGAAAGGGAAAAGGATGTTATGGTAGTTTATCACCTCATGGGAGATGCAGATCAATGGTGGTCATTAATTAAAAACACAATGGAGGATTTAGAAGTATCAAATATGGAATATAGGGAGTTTGAATATCGTCTATTGTAAAAATACATTCCTCTTGAATATCATGAAGATATGGAAATACTATTTATGACTCTAAGGAAAAATGATGATGATAATGTCACAATGTATGAGGATAACTTTATAAGGAAATCAAGGAATGATCCAGATTATAAATGTAACCCATGGAGTAATATTTATTGATTCTTTGATGGGTTAAAACTAGTTCTCCATCGATCATCAGTATCAAAATCCCTTTCCCCATTCAAATATATTGTCTTATGTGTTTTAACGAAAGAAACCAAATTCTCTAAGTCTTAAAATTTTTAAACAAATGTAGAGAAGAAGAGATCTATTGAACACTCTAGAAATTGAAAAAAGGGGATGAAGGGAAAAGTTGTATTTCCATCCTGTAGTAAATGTGGGAAAAACACCATGGTACTTTCCTAAATGGAATAGGAGTTTGTTACAAGTGTAGTAAAAAGGGCCACCAAAATTGTGATTGTAAGGGAAAAAAGAGGTTGTAAATGTTGAATGCTACAATTGTAGAGAAATGGGGCATTAAAAAAATGAATTTCCTAAGATATAATGAAACATACCTCAATGAAAGCCAATGGATAATGGAAAAGATTATGTGATCACTACTGCTGAGGTTGAAGCTCTGAATAACGTGTTGGCAGGTAATTTAATGGTTTCCTCAAATTTAACCAATGCATTATTTGATTATAGATCATCACATTGTATTATATCATCCCATTTTTCTATGAAAAGTATATATTTTTAATTTTATTTAACATGGATGTTGTCAGTCAGAAGAAGTAAGGAATGTATCATTTCCACTATGTTTTGTGAATCAGTTTCCATTAGGGCATATAAATGTGCTTTCTCTGATGATATCATCATTATACACATGATTTAATTTGATATAATCCTCTATGTTTATTGGATTTCATACCATGATGTGAAAATTTATTGTATGAAATAAGAGGTTACAATTTTCAATGATGATAAGGAGTACCTTATCTTTAGAGCAGAAACGTCACCGTTTGATTTTTATGTAGATCCATCCCCCAGAAGCTATACCAAATTCAATTATTGGGGAGGAATAGAATGATATAACTATGGATGAGGAAAATAATTTTCAAATATATTATTTACCTATTATAAAATAATATGTTGATGTGGTTCTAGAGGATTTACATGGACATCCTCCAGAATAAGAAATTGAGTTTTCTATTTACTTAATTCCTGGTTCGAACCCCATATCGAAGACCGCTTATATATTTCTCACAGTGGAATTAATAGAACTAAGGAAAAAACTAGAGGAATTGAGTAATATGGGATTTATTTGTCCGAATTTTTCTCCTTGTGAGCCCCTATTATTTTTCATAAAAATACAGATAGATCTATGTGGTATTGAATTGACTACATAGAGATCAATGCTATAACAATATAGAACATGTTTCCCATACCTTTAATTTTTTATTTATTTGACCAACATCAGGGAGATAAATATTATTCAATGATTAACCATCCATTTGGATATCATTAGTTGTGTTGGAAGAAGGAAGAAATTTTGAAGAAAACATTTCTCACAATGTATGGGCAATAAAAGTTTACAGTAATGCATTTTGGACTGACTAATTTTCCCTATGTCTTCATGGATCTAATGAATAGAGTTTTAATAGAATATCATAATGACTTAGTAGCGTTATTTATTGAAGATATCTTGGTATACTCCAAAATCTATGAAGATCATGAATATCAGTTGTTTACAATTCTAAAGACTCTTAGAATAAATGAATTATTTGGGAAGTTAAACAATTGTGAATTCTGGTTTCACGAGACTTCTATTGAAGCATATATTGTCTCGAAGTATGAAATATATGTTAATTTTTCTAAGAAAAGAGAAATACAATAATGGCCAACATTGATGAGTATAACTGAGGTAGATTGTTTAATTGGTATAACATGTCATTATCAGCATTTCATCCAGAATTATGTCCTATTGGATAACCCATTAACCAAGATTATATGTAAAGGGGTAAAATTTTATTGGACAAGAGCGTGTGAAGAATGATTTATAGAATTGATAAAATGATAATTCAATTATCCTATAATTACACTACCATTGGGGAATAATGGTTTTGTTTTATTATTGTAATGAATCAAAGAAAGAATTGGGTTATGTCATTATGATGAATGAGATGGTTATTGCTTATGTATCACAGTAGATAAAAATTAAGGAACAAAGCTCTACCACTCATGATATTGTGTTAGCATCTATAATTATTGATCTGAAGATATTGAGACACTATCTCTATGAAGAAAAATATGATATATATATCGATCACAACAGTTTGAAGTGAATTTTCTCATAGAAAGAACTCAACATGAGGGAATGTTGATGGCTTGATCTACTCAAGGATTGTTATTTAACTATACACTACCACCTGAGGAAGGAAAATGAAATGGAAAATGAATTGAGTCGAATGGATAATGATGTTTTGAACAAGATGTGTGTTGAAAGTGATCCTATGTTCATGAGTCTAATAAAGTTGAATATGAGAACAATCATGGAAGGTGAAAAATTGATATTTTTTCAAATGTTTTCCAAACCATCTTTATTAAAAAAGTGAAAAATTTCTTAGACTGATGATGTGGTGTTTCAAAAGAAAATTAATGTTGTGAATGATGGGAGATTGATTGACTACGTATATGAAGATGGAAATTTAAAATTTGGGAAGATACATTGTGTTCTTGACATACCTTACCTAAAAAGATAATTGTTGGATAATTATCATAGATCCAATTTACTTATACACCCTTGTAGCACTAACATGTATAGAAAATTTATGAACATTTTTTGTGGGACAACATGAAAAGGGATATTGCTGATTAAGTGTCTGGATTTAAGGTTTTTCCACATGTTAAGAATGAATGAAAATATCTTGGAGGTGTCATGCAACCTCTTACCATAGCTGAATGAAAATGGGATGATATTACAATGGACTTTGTCATGGGACTACCAAATATTCCTAGATAGAATGATGAAATATGGGTAGTTGTTGATTATCTTACCATTTCAGCACATTTTCGTGCTATAAAAGAGGATGTACCACATGAACATTTAGAAATAATGTATATAAATGATGTTGTAAGACATCATGGTGTAACCCTATTGATTGTTTCTGATCGTCATCCCCATTTAACATCTAGATTCTAGAAAAGTCTTCATAAATCCTTAGATATTAGGCTTCATTTGAGAACTGCCCACCACCCTCAGACTGACAGATAATTAGAACAGACAATTCAAACCATAGAAGACCTGATGAGATCATTATCAAATGACTTTCAAGGTATATGGGATCAATATTTACCTTTGGTAGAATTTTTTTATAATAATATCTTCTATTAAAGTATTCAAATGGCACCATATGAACTGTTATATGGAAATAGTTGATGCACAAAAACTTGTTTGGATGATGTTTATGAAAGAAAACTCGTAGGCCCATAACATGTTGATGAAACAATGGAGAAGCTGAATATTATCCAAACCCACATCAAAGCAGCTCAATATATGAAAAAGAGCTTTGCTGATAACCAAAGAATGGATTTGGAATTTCAAGTTGGAGTTCATGTTTTCATGAATGTATCTGAATGGAATGGTGTTTTACGATTTGGTAAAAATGGTAAATTAAGTCCTAGGTAAATCGGACCACTAGAAATTGTATAAAAAATTTGAGTTGTAGATTATCGTTATCAATTCCTCTAAGTTCTCCAAAGTACATTAAGTGTTCCGCGTATCACTGTTGAAAAAATACATGTCCGACCCAACACATTTACTCACCTATGAAAAATTAGAACTAGAACCTCATATGTATTATTGTGAAGATCCTATCATAATTAATGATACCTATGAACAAGTGTTGAGAAACAAAACGACTCGTCTGGTAAATGTTATATGGAGAAACCATAAGATGGAGAGGCAATGTGTGTTCCCGAGAAACTTATGATGAATAACCATCCAAATCATTTTATACATTAATATTCAAGATATTTCATGGACGATATTATTTGAAGGAGGAGATAATGTAACACCCAAATCATTCACAAAATGGATATATTGGAATAATTAAATAGCCTTCAATGTGCGCATCTTCAAGTTCTAGCACACCACGACCAATCAAACTAGCCGTTTAGAAAGAAGTTATGAATTGTAATACCCACTTTTTGAAATATTATAAATTTTAGATTTCAAATTGGACTTAATTATTGTATTCGCCTTAACAAAACTAGCATAGGGTAATGTTTTGGTACTTTTTCGTTAAAATTCATATTTTGATGAATAGTGAAAAATAGTAATTTTTAATTAAAAACAAATATTTTAATCAAAATAATTTATTGTGATAAATTATTCATTTGAGTGGTTTTTATATATCATTAGATTAAATTTTTATCATTTAATATAATTTACGTAATTGGATGTAATTTCATATTTAAATTTTACATAAACACATGTCAATATTTTGATTGATTTAACATCTTAAAAAACTGATTTTCAGTTTTGACAATGTGAATTAATTTTAAATCAATTTTTGTGACTTTTTTGTTTTGATTTTCGAAAAATGAAATCTAAATTTGGATTCCATATGTCCAAATTTTGTAAATATTTAACTTTTATATTTAGACATTATGTATAGTAACTTTATTATAAATTTTATTTATCATTGTTAAAGGTTAATCCAGAAAATAAGTGTAAAAAATAATATTATAATAACATTAAATTAACCTAACACGTGTTCTAACGAAATTAGAGAATTAATTTCTAACCATGTGCATCCTTGAGTCATTTTTTGGACCCCGTGGAGCCACTTGTAAGTGAAAATGACATTTCATATACATTAATTTAAATATAAAGAAAATGTAACATAACTATATATGTTTTATTAAAAAAAATTATATGAGGTTATATAATTTATTTCTTTGAAATTAAATATTCGTTATAAATCTAAAAATATTTCCTAAATCCTGATATATTATTTTTAATTTTTAGACATAAAATAAATATATTTATTTAAGACAGAATAATGATGCATTTTTTTCTTATTAATGAATGAATTTAATAATTGAAATTTTAAATATTAAAATAAACATAATTTTAAAATTTTTATTCCATCCCCGAATTTTATTGGTAAATATAACATGTTATGATTTATTAAATGTATTTTTTCAATGTAATCATGTTTTATTGAATTTCAAAATAACCAAATATTATATAGTTTCAAAATTGACATAAATGAGTTTTCAAAACAAATATTATATTATTAAATGATATAATATTCCAAAAAATATAAGTGTCTAAATAAGGACTTATATAATAATATATATATCATTAATGAACCACTTTTGGTTCGATTTTCTTTTTATAGTTTGTTTATTAACCATTTATTATAATAATACATGATGACATGTTAAATGTTAAACAATTTAACCAAGAGTAAATTCTAAAAGATAAGGTTAATATGGTGACCTATACTTTTATAAAACCTATTGTTTCAGAGAATTTAGACCCATAACCACCTTAGTATGGAAATAAATCCATTCGGTGCCATTATAATTGAGAATGATTTTTTAATAAATTAATATTTCATGTTTTTTCTAAAGTGACCCTCACCCCTCTTATAAAAGTGTACCTCCCCTTCTCACAAAATCACAAGTCCTAATCCATGTGGCATAGAAAACCCCTATTATAATATTCTCTTAAATACCATAAATTCTACCTAGAGGCCTTACATTGATCAGAATGCCTACCGAAGGATCCCTTTTGATCAAAAGAAAAGGATGCACCCGAAAAAGAGTAAATTATTTTATCACTTCTTTCAATGTTGTTTTCTACATCCACATACAATTTTTTTATTATTTCTATACCAAAATAATTACTCTAGTACCATCTACATACTGTGATGTTATTGTAAATATGGTATAAACATATTCAATATTCTATTCATCCTATTAATTAAAAAGTCACCAAACGTGTGTTTGTACGACTTACGATCTCCACGTAGTGGTGTCGTTTGTCATTCAACACCTCATTATTTGGATGGGTATAATAATGATTATAGTTTATTTAAATAATAAATATAATATGTTAATGATTATTCATCTATGATATACCATCCAACTATATAGGATTTCACCATCAATATAATGATATTGTTGCTTGTGCGTACTTAAGGATTATGATCTCGACGAACACGATGAGATTAATTCCCCATCATAATCATTTAAGAATAATTTTCATTTTATGATTAAAAATAATATTTATGAAATTAATATAATTCTGGATATGAATCAAATATATCTTATCAATAACAAACCTAACTTATATAATAAAACATATAAATGGAAATGAACCCGTTATCACCCCAAATAATGATACTACTGAAATATTTTTAACAATGAAATATCAGAAGATCATATATGATATCATATTTATATATATATTTTGTGTATAGTTCGATAACAAATATTTAACTATTATACAGTCGGTTAATGTACCCTTGACCATGTAAATGTACAATGTAAAGGTTAATTCTACAATATCTTCATTATCTGAGGTTCTTTATACATGAGTATCTACTGGGACCTCCTTATCATCCACATTTGTGTTCCTTAAAAAAGTATTTTAAAATATTTTTAATATTTCATATACTTCAGGTTAAATTAATATATTCCATTTTTTTAATTTATATAAAATGTTTATAAAGTAATCTTTCTATCGTTTTCCATACAAGGGCCTTCACGACCTTTTCGACAAATGTAATGGATGAATTTTTATTTACTTAAACGGTGGGTGTAGATTTTTTCCATTGATATAAAACCATAAAAGATTCCCTTAAAATATTATAAAAATATTTTAAAAATAAATGAATTCTTTTACAATTTCATGAATTTTAATTGAATTCAATATAGACAAAAATATTTCTCTCAAACAGTTTGGATTTCATCAATCTTAACATCTTTTGATTTATTTTACACTTGTTTGAAGTTGATTTATTATTATACAATATTACCTATTGTATTTATGGTTTTGTGATATGTTTGGTTGTGGATGGTTTATTTTTATCAAATTCATGGTTTATGGTTAATGTATTAACATTTCATATTCTAATTTTAATATGAATGTTTATGTTATTTTTCAACCTTTTCATATGAGAAATGCATTGGAATTAGTAAGTGATTGGTGGAGCCCGCTATAGCTCCATGGTGCATCGGTGGGTCGCATGAGGAAAACTAGTGTTTTGGAATGAGGCCTTGAAAAAATATTTTTGTAGTCTTGGCATGATGCCTTGACTATGTGGTTATGATGTCCAGCATTATGTATTCCGTCATTATGAAATTGGTTATTGATATTACATGTGTTTATTTGACTAGTATAATATCCATTTGAATAAGTATTCAACATTATTTGATTTATCATTTCCATATTATTCTGAGGTTTATGTTTGAATGGCTTCTGTTTTAGTCTTATACATTGCATTTATTGTCTATTCTTATTTATGATAGTTTCTACTATATTATAATCCTTACTGATCATCTGAGATCACCACATTCTTATGTTTTATTTTTCCTAGGATGAGAATAAGTGTATTACGATTTACTAGCAAGAATAGGCTAAGGGATATAAGAGTGTTCAAAGGATACACAATTTTTTCATGATTTAATGTAAAACATATGAATATATCTAGTACTTTCAAGGATACTAAACTGATCAATCTTTCGGGACATGATTCCTTCTATCATTCCAATTTTATGTAATAATGCACCGACTTTGGGAAACTGGGGTCGAGGCATGAAAATAAATGACGAAAGTAGTCACATATTATTATGTGGAAAAATGAGATCATCATTATAATTACCTCCAATATAAAATTTTGGATTGTGAGTTTGGGAACTAGTATTTTGGATATGTCTAATGGTTGGAATGGAGTAACTTGAACACTTGATATTTTTTTAGGTGAAAGTATAATTTATTGGATACATGAACCTATCCTTTTGGATTTTAGTAAACATATATAGTATTAAGGAAATATATGTGGAATTTATTATTTATCATATACGTTTCAAGAATAATTTTTTTTTATAAAAAATAATTTTCTAGAGTATGGGATGAAGTGAGAAGAGATCGAATCCCAAAAAAATGATAAGATTTTTATTATGATTGGTAATGAAATCAAGTATTTTTTCTTGAGTTTATATCATGATAGTAAATTAATCCCTCCTCTTTAAAAAAGTGTCTAATTTTTTTATCATAATGCATTATGTTTTTTTGAATCTACGATAATTTATATAATCATGTATTTATGGATTTGAGGCCCTTAATTTTCAATTTATTGTTCACTTTTTTGTGATTGATGACGTTAAAAACTCCCTAAAAATATTTACATTTTCTTCCAATTATTTGTATCCTATTTAAACCAATAATATCCTATTCAAATACATAATTTGGTGGTGAATTTTTCATTCAGTTTCCCTCTTATTAAGACTAAACTTTATTAACCCTATTTCCCATGTTGTTTTTCCAGAATGGTATTTTATATTTTCATCATTTTATTTTCGAATTTTTTTTTCAAATTGTGAGGATAAAATTTATTAAAGGAGGGGAGAATGTAACACCCCCATATATTATAGTACATTATCCCTTTAAAGTCATTTAATAGCGTATATTTCATACAACACCAACTTTGCTTGCATTATACAAAAGATTGAGTTTCTTTAAAACAACACATTAGTATTATAATTATTTAAATGATATATTTAGTTGTCAATATAATAATGTAATACGAATTGTAAAAAATAAATTTTAATTTCTCTTTATAATGTTTTACATAAATAATAGATATTTATAATGAAATGTTTATGTTTTGATAAATTAGTTATATATTTAGAAAAACTATTTTCTTAAAAGAACTACTTTTTAGGTCCTTTTTTGAATAATAATAAAATAAATTTTAGGCAATCCTAAAATTTAATTTGGTAAAATATAAATCTTTTTATAATTCATCATATAAAAATTAGATTAGGTTAAATTATGTGTATTTTTATGAAAACTTTCAATTTTATGACAAATAGTGAAAATTTTTACTAGAACATAAAAATGAACCTTTTCATTTTAATAATATTTTAAATTTATATTTATTTTAATGTTTAAATAGATAAATAATGAATATATTTTTCTACTGTATTCCTTTTTAGTAATTTGATAATAATATTGGATAAATATAATTTTAGTGTACTTTTAAACGTCTTTTAGCCACCTTCTAATAAAATTTGAAAATTTGAATAAAATTTTATTCTACCACTTCTATGAATTGAATTTCAAATATCCAACTGACATGGTTTTTATCATAAGGTAAAATTTTGGTTCAATATGATGAAAATAATTTTTTGGGGAATAGTATCTTCTAAATTTTATTTACCACAGTCAAAAGAAAATAAAGTAATTAGATGTTAAAATAATATTATAATTACCTCAACAGATGTCATAATTCTATTAGGTAAGTGTTTTTAGACCAAAATAAATCTTATGTCAAAAATATGCTCATTTTTTCCTTTTTTTTAAATTATGAACTTTAATGTGTTTTATTTAAATTGTAGTTAAAAGTGTTAAATTCAAATATTAATAACTAAATTGTATTTAATATGGAGTAATACATAAGATAAATTTGAAAAAAAATTCATTAGAATGATAAAAATATTTCCTACAATATAGTATTTTATTTATAATTTTTTTACATTAATTATTTTATTCTATTTATGAAACAATGAGGGTGCATTAATTATCTTATTAATCAAATATTAAAATAATTGATATTATAAATATTGAAATAAATTTAAATTTAAATTTTTTTAAGCCATACATGAATTTTTTAGGGGAATATTACATTATTATATTTATTTATGGTATTTAATTATAAGGAATCAATTTTTTATGACTTATAGGAAAAAAAATACAAAATAGTGTCAAAATTGACATAAATGAGTGTTTATAACAAATACTAGTATATTAAATGATATAATATTCCTAAAATTATAATATTAGAGAAAATGACTTATATAATGTTATATATGTCATTAATGAACCAATTTAGGTTTTTTAGAATTTTATAGTAATTATTAACCATGTCGAATCAAAATACAAGAAGACATGTTAAAAGATAAAATAATTTACTAATGGTTAAATCTAAAAGATAAGGATAATATGGGGACCTAAACATATCTAACACCTATTAATTGAGAGTCTTTCTACACATCCCCTCCTAATCCTTTGAAAAAATTTCTTTGGATCTATTATAAACCAAAAATAATTTTACAATCTATTAATATTTCAGTCTTTTCCTAATGTGACCCTCGCCTCTATTATAAAAGGGTACTTACTCTTCCCTTAAATTCACACCTCCAAAGACATTTATCTCATCAAAACCAAACTAAAATAACTTCCCAACTACCCTAAATTTATCCCAGAGGATTTAAATTTATCATAAATCCAACCTAAGGATACTTTTTGTCCATATAAAATGGAACCACCCAAAAAAGAGATAATTATTTTATCAACTATTTTAATGTTCTTTTCTTCTTCTAATTCCGCTTTCATTATTGTTTCCATACTAAAATAATATCTACAGTAAATTATACAAAATGATATATTATAATAAATATGGTACAACCATATTCATTATTCTATCCATCCTATGAATGGTAGTGTCACCATGTGTGTGTATGTATGACTTACCGTCACCACGTCATGGTGTAGCTTTTCATTCCATAATACATTATTTGGATGTGTATAATAATGGTATAATTAATTTTAATAATGAATATAACAAGGTAATGTTTCTATATATATAATATTCCATCCAATTAAACATCTCTTCACTACCAATAGACTGATATTGTCGATGGTCTATACAAATGGCTTACCTTCTCCACGACGTGATAAGAATCATCTTCCACGATCACCATTGACAATTTTTTTTAAAAATATAAATATTTATTAAGAATTATATATATGAAAAAATATTTCTACTGTATTAATAGATATTTAGGTATCTAAATATATTTCATTAGTTACATCTATACTATACGATAAGAAAATGGAAACAACATTCATGCGTATGTAGGGAGTACCATCTCAATGAAATGTGTTTCAATTTCATATATCTATCTATTATAAATATTTTTATTCGAATTATATATATGATATAAAGATCTTTTTTTATATTATGGATGTATGTAAATCATGACTTACATGATACTATCAAAAATAAAAAGTTAAAACTTATATGATAATGAAATTGATTATTACCTGAAATGTAACATTAATATGGAAATTATTATTAAATGGGTAGTATAAAGTCATAAATGGTTCATATATGATATCATAAATATGAATACGATTCTGCTATAATTTAATAACATACTATGGTAATTATACAGGAGGATAAACATACCCTCAACTAAAATAAATTACAAGGTAAGGGTAAATTCCACAATCACATTATTATCTGGGATTATTGATGTGTAATTATCTACTGGGAAATCATTATCATACATTTCCATGTTTTATAAAAATATTTTCAACAGGAATATTTTATGTTTTTATGGATGGTACAGATAAACTATTTTATCTTTTTAAATGTTTTAATGATCTATTTTTCTAAATCTATTTAATTATTGTCCATAAATTCAAAATGATTTTAAGGATTTATTTATATGTAAATGATTGTTTTAAAATGATAATTTCATTCTAAAGATTCAATGTGGCAGTGGACACATTGATTTAAAAATATCTTTTAAATGACTTCCATCATATATTTTTTAACTTTTAAAAGATTTCATGAAAATGGATATTTCATTCCAATAGTTTTACTAATCCGTTTAACTATGTAAATATCATTTAATGTATATTAGTATTTATTGTGGTGGATTTATTGTAAAACAATATTCCATATTGTATTGATTTTTTTATGAAATGTTTTAATGTTGATGTACAATTATTATACCATTCATGGTTTATAGTAAAGGTGTTGATATTTTGTAATCAAGGTTTAACTTGAATCATTATGTAATGTTTCACACATTCATATGAGTAATGCATTGGACTTAGTAACTGATGGGAGGGTCCCACTATAGCCCCTCGATTCATCTGTAAGTCTCATGAGACGAACCAGTATCTTTGAACAAGGCCTTGACAGAATAATTGTAAATGGTCTTAGAACAATGCCTTGACGTAGAAGTTATTATGTCTGGAATTATGAATTTTCTCATTATGAAATTAATTATTACATGTGATTATTAGACTACTTGAATAGCCATGTGCATGTTTATATTGTAATGTTTGACATATTTTTACTATATTATGGTCATTTTTTATGTTTCAAATGATTTTGTCTTTATTATACATCTTGCCTTAAAATAGTATATCTTAATTCTGTACCATTATTGAGCATCTGATCTCACCTCATTCTTATGATTTATTTTTCATGGATGCCAAGATGTGTAATATGGTTGATATGCAGGTTTATGCTTGGTAAATACTGGAGATCCCAGAGGATTATTTTTGATATGTTTTATGTTAGATAGGGTTATGTAACGTTCATGTATGTAATCAATTTCCTAGTATTTCTAAACATGTAAGTCCTCAGGGACATGAATTCTTGTAATCGTGCCAATGTATTAAAATAATTCATCGTCTCTGAGCTTTGGGGGTCATGGATTTACTTAGATGAATATTTTATCATGATTCGAATGTGGTCTCCATTAAAATCAGCACTTGACCTCTTCGTGGAAAGGACCTATGGGTTTTCCATATCCCCATGGGCTGGCACAAGTTCCTGTGTGTGATAAAAATGGTTTGGGAACAGTTTACTAGTGTTATGATACATAATACCACAAATAAAAATGATAACACTGAATAAAAAATTACCGACCAAAACAAATCTTAAATAAAATCTAGAAATGAATACATAGTTTTAATCATGAGACAAGAGGTCCAAAACTACAATGGTAGCCAAAAAATATCCCACATTCCTCCACACTATATGGGGTCATAACCCACAAGTTGTCCTCATAACACCACACCATTGATGGAAGGTAAACAACCTGATCATTCATCTATAAAGGCCTTGGCCATACCTAGATAAAAAATAATCATGTCTACTTACAACCAAAGGTGTAATTAGTGTGTTTTTATAATCCCAATATGATACCACCCAAATATTCAATGGGACATGAAATATAAGATACAACGCTTGAATTTTTTATAAACAACAATGGTTGCAATAATTTCTGAAGTGAAAATTTTAATGGAAAAATATTTGCAAGGGATAACATTAATGAATAAATACATTTAAATAAAAGATGTAATCTGTGTAATTTTACATCCAAACACTCTATAAGACAGCTTGTAAATTCCAAATAGTGAACTATCAGTAGTCACATGAACACCCTTAGGAACTAGTAAACATTGGGCCCTAGGTACCATGTATCTCGGTGTGAAAGTAACGAAATAAAAAATCAGTTCTCATGAATAAACCACTAGTAGGTAACATTTCCATAACCTAGTGGTTCCCAATAATCACTATTATAGTTTTTTAGTGTTTTCAATGTCAGGATTTCTATGTTAAACAAGGACAAAACCACTACGGATCACTAGCATACTAGTACACATCTACCCACATAGATACTCATGTATTCTTCTTAGTGCTAAAAAAAGGTATACATGCTGTCATATTTCATACACATAAAAAATACAATTTTTGGTAATACACTCTCAAAATAGTAGCTAAACATGCCTTTCATCATTCATATAACTCAAAAAAACACTTAAAACATTAAAAAAAAATTCACAAAGTATAAAAAAACCTTTCACATAAAATCAACATAAAAACTATATTTTAAAACCAAATTCAAATCAATAATAGACCATACAAAAAATGGAATCCATTAAAAAATTAAATAAAACAATTCTAATAATTTCAGAAAAACCCCAATTGGTGCAAATAGGATTTTACATGAAAAAACACATTTTCAAACAAGATTTGAATTTAAAAATAAATCACTTAAAAATAATATCAAAAATATTTTTCACAAGATAAAAATATTGTGTATCATGATAAAAAAATAAATCTGGTAAGCTAACTCATTCTATAATCCATACACCTGAAATTATCTACTAAATGTGTCAAAACCCTAAAATCATTGTGTGAAACTTTAATTGCACCACCTCCTCACCCTAAAGGGAGTGAAAATGAATAGAAAACCACAATAAAAGACCATTAATAGCAAAAACAAACCCTATTTAAAAATACATAGATTTTGGATATTTGGAGCTTAACGAATTGTGGAAAAAACCATAAGGAAATTGGAGGAACTAAGATAGAAATTCACTTTCTTGATAATCCTTGGATAAATAGTCACAAATACACCAATAGATGAATTTAAAAGCATAAAAAATTAGAATGTATTTCCAAACAAGGATTAGGAGGTTGAGTGGTGAATGAAATGAGGATAAAAGATTAAAACATGAATGATTTATGAAAGAAACAAATATGGATGATATGAGAAACCTTGAGAAAAATAACCCAAATACATGATGATGAAATGATTCAATTTATAAAATGGAACATGGAGGGGCACCTAGTGTTTTTTGGGCTCTAGTGAGAGGAGGAATGACAAAAAAATGGTAAAAATGAATGAGATATAAAAATATAAATTATTTTCTTAAATCTTGAAATGGGATCACAGGTAGGCCCAATGCCTGAATAAATCACCCATATCCACCATGATTATGAGTTCCTAAGGGGTCTAAATGGATATAGTGTTTTACATTGGGAATGGGAGGCCATTTGGGAAGTGGAATGGGTGAGCAATGTTGACAAAAGGAGTTATAAAAGAAACAATTTTTGAAAAAAAAATCTAGAAATGGGCTCACAATTTGGCCTAAATCCTGAAGAAATCACCCTTTTCTCCAAAATTGATTAGGAAAAACCCCAAAAAAAATAATTTAAATGAAAAATATCATTAAAAGATTTCATGTATGTGACGATTCACTCCACCATAAAATTATTATTCCCTTTTAATGTAAGCTTGATGCCTGGTCAGATAAGAGAAACAGAAAATGCTCTTCGGACCAAGACTTCTGATCACATGCCTTATGATCATTATCACCATGCTTCTAGAGGAATTGAACATGAGTAATTGTATTCCCGCAAATAAATTTTCCTTGGGAGTCCATAATATGAATATGTCTCTCAACTATAGATAGATATAGTTCCAACTCCAACTCTTCCAAACTCATAACACGATATATGTCCGAATTGTATTTATTTTGCAGGGATACATGGGACACATCATGGATCAATGTCAAATAAGAGGGAATATAAAACCGGTATTCCACCATGACAATAATATCATTGATTTGAAAATTTCACACATACCTTTGTGTTATCATCCCTTGCTTACCATGAAAATGATGTCCCATACACGATTTCACTTTCTAGAATACCCAGTCACCCATATAATACTCCATAGCTCAAAATATATAATCAGAATAAGACGTGTGTTGACTTTTGTCTTTCAATAACTATATTGTAATAAAGTAAACCTTGTCCAATGTCAGCTGCACAATACGTAGCCCCATCAGTTATGTCTCTCCCACCTCCACCCAAAAAATGAAAATCGACACAGCCGACCATGATACGCCCTGAATGGATCCATATTTATTGAGGATAGGTAGATAAAATTATTGGAAAACACTTAATATAAAAAATGTAAATACAATAATCCACATAAATCAAACACACATAACCAAAGAATGTATTTCAGAAATTGATTAGCCCGCTCCGTCTTACCATCTGTTTGAGGGTGATATGTCATAATCAATATACTCTGCAACCCTAAATTCCATCTAATGGCCACTCCAAAAATGAGAGGTAAATTTTTTTTCCCTGTCTAAAATTATGGAGGATGGAACACCATGTATCCTCACAACATTCTACACATATGAGTGGCCTCATTCCCCCACTTAGGTCGAATATTTGATCAGAATGGAATGGGAATATTTGGATTGACAATAAATCAACACCCAGCTAGAATTCATTCCTAGAGGTGTATGAGGAAAGAAAACTATGAAATCCATAGAAACACCATCCCACTTATATGTAATAATTGGTAATGGATAAATTAATCAATAGTGCCTTTGATGGTCTGCTTTCACATACTGATAAGTATAGAATCTCAATACAATGTCATCTATGTATTATCTCAATCCTGGGCACCAGAACATTCCAAAAACATCATAATACATCATGGTGGCACCAAGATAGATAACCCACTGTGACTGGTGTATATCCTGCATCACCACCATCCGCAGAGGCAAAGAAACCACTAAAAGGCCCTTGAAGCACAAGATACTCTATGGGGACGAAGAACAACAACAAGATTTATCCTAATCATGACGAAACTTCATCAACCACTAACATGGGTCATCACTAGGTTGCTCCTACTAAATCTGCTCCACAAGTGTAGATGATCAACTAGATGATATCAAAGAACACACCTCCACTATTCTCCTTGGTCTCCACATGAATCTAAGCAATGTGCCCCACTAGAGTCCACTCATCATTGGACTTCCACAAAACATGCACTGATACTCTTCTGCTCAAAGAATCATCCACCACATTTCCCTTCCCTTGCTTGTAAACGATATCAAAGTCGAACCCCTATAACTTCTCAATCCAATGCTGATTCTTTGGGTTAGGATCTTTCTGTGACAAGATGTCAGCAATGATTTTTTGATCATAATAAAACACAATCTTCTCCCCAAATAGGTATTGATTCCATGTTTTCAAATAATTCATCACATATTCAAGATCTAAGTGGTGGGTTGGGTAATTAATTTCCCGTGGTTAGAGTTGGTGGTAGCCATATTCCACCACGTGATCATCCCACATAAGCACACAACTAAGACCCATTTCTGAAGCGTCACTGAAAACCACATATCCCTTTCCATATTTTCGTAAGATCAACAAGAGGGTAGTATTCATCCACTTCTTTATCTCCATGAAAGATTCCTAGTATTCTGGACCACAAAAAAACTTCACCCCCATCAAGGTTAGCATTGTCATGGTTGAAGCAAGTCAACAGAAATCCCGAACAAACCCCTTGTAGTATCTTGCAAGAATGAGGAAACTCATAAACTCAAACACGTCCTTCAAATACTTCCATGAAACCACTTCACTGATCTCTTCAAGATCCACCAAAACACCCTAATCAGAGATCACATTCCCTAGAAAAATTACCTCTATGATCTATAAGGTTCTCTTTAAAAACATTACATAATGGTTGTGATCTCGCAAATTGACCATCATGATCAAGAATTGATACTCATGCTCTTCCGTGGATATAGAGTAAACCAGGATGTCTCCCATGAATTATATGAAAAAAAGAGTTGAGTAAATGTTGGAACACCCTATTCATGAATTCCATTAAAAACCTCAAGAGAATTTGTCAATCCAAAGTGAATGAACAATAACTCAAAGTGGTTGTACCTGATTCAGAAGTCTATATTTGGGATATCAGCTGCTTTCACACTGAGTTGGTGGTAACCCAAACAAAATTCTCTTTTAGAAAACCACTTTCCCCCTTAAAATAATATAAAAATACATCTATTTGGGGAAAGTGATATTTTTTCTTGATGGTTACCTTTCTCACCTTCTGGTAAAAAATACACAACCAGAGCGATCCATCAACCTTCATTGCGAATTTTACCTGAGCATCCAAATGAGTGATACATGGGTGAATAAATCATTTGGATTCTAAATCTTTAACCAATATCATTAATACCCTTGGCTCGGTGGGGTCATTATGATATGAGGGAAGAGATATCTATTGTGTTATCGATGCCAAGTAGATTGAAAATTCCACGTCATGATTCGGGGTTATGCCTGAAAGACATCTCGAAATTCCTCTGGGAACTCATCCACTACCTAGGGTAACCATCCTTTATGATAATTATTATCATATTCTAGTGTGAGTGACAATAATTGGAAGTAATTGTTTCCTAACTCTTGGAATTGAGGTCAAGCACCACTAAACCGAGGATCCCATTCCCAATGAAAAAACTTGGGTTTCCATCAGGTTCTGTGAAACTCACCCTCCACCTATAGCAATCGATGTGTTCCTAAAAGTGAACTAACTAATACATGTCAAATATTAAATCAATAATATCGATATCCATGAGTAATAGGTGACACTCAATCTCTACCCCATACATAGAAAGTGCACGTGTTGGGCACCTCAGACGCTACTCTTTCTTCTTACACAGCAGCGTCACTAATTCCATCACAATGGATTCGACCTTAGTAGAAAAATTAAATTTTCTCACAACATGGGATGATATAAATTAAATATAAGAACCCATATTTAAAAGAGAACCATATATATAGGATTTAATCAAGACAGAACATCAAACTGTCAATTTCCCCTCATCTGATCCCACTGGTGCCTGCTCCACCATATGAAGATTCCTACTCTCTTTCTGGGAATGTACACTATCATGTGTAACTTCCCTAAAAAGTATCTTCTCATAAGATTATCTAGCCCTATCACCAGGGAGACAAAACTGAGATCCCCCCATTCACGATGGATCTGACTGAGACGGAACTCCACTGGAAGCTAGTGATCTTTCCCCATAATGGAGTGGATGTGCCATCCTGTAAAAATGATGCTAGTGTATGATACTTCCACACTGATAGCAAGAATTTAGATGAGACATGAATGATGTTCTGGTGTGCCCTGGCCACTCACACTGGTGGCAGAGAATGGACCATGCATCAGATGAAACTGAAGAAAAAATTCATGTAATGTTGGCCGGAATAGCATCTTCCATTCTTCCCCTACTCCTCAAAATTCCTTTTCATCTAAGAATTATTTCTACATCCAATAATTGAAAATACTCCAGAGAAACCAAACCTCCCCTTGTTGTCAATATCTTCCATAAAATCTCGATCAACCAGCATGGTGTAAGTATTCAAAATGAACAAGAAGACCTTGGAATAGATATTTGGATGCAAAACCCTCTCGATCATCTGAGCCATGATCTTCTCATTGAAGGCCATTTATTGGGCATTCCAGGAATGCTTAGAAAAATAGTTGGCATAATCCATCACTAAATGGACCCCCTGAACCAGATCCTTAAATTCCTAGGATCTATAATATTCCAAGACTCCAGGGTGGTAATATTCATAAAATGTAACCTTAAATCCCTTATAGGTCATATATTCATGTTTTCCATCTTGATGCATTGATTCCCACAACATTTAGATGGGACCCATTGTCCCAAAATATTCACAAATCACCATGACCTCCCTAGGCGTGTCAATAAACTAAAACACGTGTTCGATCATCTTGAGCTACTCCTCTACTACCTGGGGTTCTAGGCTACCTCAAAAAGATGGAGTCTTGTTCTTTATAAACATATATGATTTTTCCTTTTGTAGACCAAACTCCTCTTTCCTAGATGGAGTAGGTGTGGGATATGCTCTTTATCCTTGTGTATTGACATCCTTAACCACATCTTCAACCATCCTTTGATCAATCAGTGAGGATGAAATCTCACTGTCATCCTCACATGGGAGCATCAGAGATTTCTGAGGGGGCATGTTGCTACAAATGGAAAAAGTTAGAAAAAAACAATCAATAAGATGATTCTGAAAAAATTAAAAAATTACATAAAATATAAATAATTTAATCACATCACAATAATGAAATAATCAACAACTTCACTCCCACCCGATGTCAATATGTATTATGCATCCCGCACGTCCCACCATGAAGGGAAGTCAAACAAACAATTAAAACGTCACATGGTGACCCAAGGTTTTTCAAGAGATGTTGTGGCCATGAAACCTACTCATACGTAAATCATTGATCTCAGATATTCCTCACTCCTAAATAACCATAATCACCAAAAATTAATATTATGACCAAAAATGATAAACCCCCATTGATATCATTTTTTTATGGAACTATGTCTGGTCCCCATTAAAATAGGCACCTAAACTAGTCCTTGGGAAGGTAAATTTTTTTTATCCCAACATGATGGTAAATGTGATCAGGTATAATAAAAAATGGTTTTGGAATGGTTTACCCATGTTAGGATACATAAACAGTCGATAACAAAAAGTACTATAAATCTGAAAATTACTAACAAAACAATCCTTAAATAAATTTAAAAAATTAATACAAGGTTCTAAACATGACATAAGAGGTCCAAAAGTATCAATGTAGTATAAAAAATACCCCAAGGACCACCCCATGACAGGGGCTCATCACCCATAATCCATCTCCACAACACCGTACCATGTACAGAAACTAACAACTTGTGTCTTCATCTTCAATGACCATTTCCTTACCTCCAATTGCCTGTAAGACTTCATTTTTTATTGATTTTTGAAAATCCTCCTTCCATGGGGTGAGGTGGAACCCTTACAAGGGCCATAGGAATAAGTATTACATGGACCATAGGCCTTAGAGGAATTCATTTCCCATACTCTTCAAACATTACATGCAACCCAGGATAACTACATGGAACTACTCCTCCCCAGCATCTTCACAGTGAAATCCACTCTTCAACTTCACATGGATGTTTAGCTAGGCTTTCTTGTGTATGCACATGCTTGTACCGAAGGCAGGTTTTATACCCTTTCATTCTTGCAATCCATTTAACTTCTGATATGGTCAAAACTTCTTGGTCCTCCTCTTTTTGATGTTTTTTCCTTTAGGTTGTCTAGTTTCCATCTTCACTTAAGGTGGCTTGAAGGCCTTGAGGTGGCCTAAATGCCTTACTGACCCGAATTACTGGGTGGCTCGAAGGCATTAAAGGACTTGGGGACCAAATCGGTGGACCAATGGCCTCAATGGGGGAATATTTCCGGCTGCTACAGTGCCACACGGTATTTGCTATAGTTCATTCTACAGTGCCTACTACAGTTCTTCACAATTCCTGCCACAGTTTCTAATATAGTACTACTACAGTACCTGCTACAGTACCTTCAATAGTAACCCAGAAATTATCCCCTCCCTGGATTTCATCCCATGTCTCCTGGATGCACTTAACGAGTCCTCACAAACTCGCTAGAGGCTCATGTGCAACCATTCCCTTACCAGAATTTATCATTATCAAGTCTAGATACATCAAAATGTTTAATTATGGTGTGATACTAATACTAAGTGTATTCCATCAAAATAATCCATGTGAAAAGAATCATAAGAATAAAATAACATACATGGTTGTATAAACATGGAATGATAGCAACAATTTCTGAAGTGAAATTATTAATGGAAAATATTTCTCAAATATTAACATAAAATAATGAATATATTTAAATACAACATGTAATATATCAAATTTTCCATCCAAACTCTCATTAGGTCGATGGAAAATACCAAATGGTCAATGATTAAAAGTCATTGGAACAAACCTAGTCAATAGTAACTGTTGTCCCATGGTACCTCATATATCGGTGTAAAGGTAACTAAATAAAATATATATTCTCATGAACAAGCCTATAGTATAAAACATACCCATAACCTAGTGGCCCCAATCATCATCATTATAATTTCGTTTGTGTATTCATTGTCAAACATGCAATGTAAAATAGGGAAAAACCCCTTCTAGATCACTATCATACTAACACACATCTGACTACCTAGATACATGGGTTTCCCTCATTTTGAACAAAAATGTTCCACATGATATAAAATTTAATTTACATATAAAAAATAATAATTTTGGTCATACAGACTTAAAAAAGTATCTAAACATGCATTTCACCATTCATATTACACAAATAAACACATAGAATTTTCATAATAATATTTCACAAATCAGAAGAACACATTTCACATAAAACCCACTTAAAAACTATCTTTTAAAACAAAATTCATACCAATAATAAACCAAACCATTATTAGTGGTAGTAATACATTTTAATAAAATCATTCTAAAAATTATAGAACAACCCCAATTAGTGAAACACTGATTGAACATTAAAAACACAAAATTTCACATGAAAATAGAATTTAATATTTGATTGCATAAAAACTTCAACCAAAAATAGATTTCACAACAAAAAAATCCAATAAGAACAATATTAAAATATAAATCCCACAAGAAAACTTAATATAAAATGCTTACACATGTAATCACCTACCAATTGTGTCATAACCCTAAAATCCTTATGTGAAACATCAATCACACCACCACCACACCACATGGGAGTGAAAATGAACCGAAAACAATCATATTGGGACAAGAAACTTTAAAAAAAATCCTAGTTATAAATCCCTATATTTTGGACATTTGGTGTTTCATGAACACTGGGGGAAACCTTAAAGAAATGGAAGGATCTAAGAAGGAAACTATCTTTCATTAGAAACACATAAGAAATCGATCCAAATACACCAATAGTTGAATCTACAAGTAGTCAAAATATTAATGGAGGTTCTAATAAGGATAAGGACATCTATTGGTGACTAAAACATGGGGAAAAGAGTAAAAAATGAATGATTTATGAAAGATACATATTCCCTTTTTAAAAATTGATTATTTGAGAAACCTTGAAGAAATTCTCCCAAATCTACAATGAAAATGATTTCAAAATATAGAAAATATAACTTGGGGGTGTGAATAGGTTTTTTTGGCTTGTGTGAGTGGTGGAATTATCAAAAATTGTTTAAAAATGAATGATATATCATATAAATAATTTATTTTCTTATATGTGGAATTGGGCTCACGGGTTAGCCCATTGCTTGAATAAATCACCCAAATACAACATGATTGGGACTTCTTAATAGTTATAATTGTATATGGTAGTTTGAATTGGTCCTGGGAGGACATGTGGGAAGTGAAATGGGTTATATTGTTTAAAAAATTAGTTATAAAAAAATAGTAAATTTTTAAATCAGAAAATGGGCTTACGGTTTTGCACACATCTTATAGAAACCACCCTTTCCTCAAAAAATGTCTTTAAACGCCCAAAAAAAGAAAAAAAAGAATAGAAATTAAATGAAAAAGTAAATTTAAAATAATTCATGTATGTGTCATATTCCAAAACAATAGAAGTTAAATGTGAAGATAAAGAGAGAGATGACAAAGAGAAAATGAATGTTGAAGAAAAAGAAATGAATGAAAAATATCATACTGATACTATCCCGATATTATTCTCAGAATAAAATTCATGTAAATTTACATCCCTTGGATTCCAATACAAGGTAAAATATGGTCATAAAAATTTGATTCATGTTTTAGATGAATAAGAAAAAGTAGATCCTGGTGAACATGAGAGTTAAAACATGGAGGATGTACTAGAAGAAACTCATTATAGTGATCTACTCGACTAAAATTATGATACCTATTTCTATCAAAATAATGAAATCAAATGATTTAAATACATTTAACATGAATTAAGAATGCTGGAAAAGATCATTCCCTATGTTCCAAAACTTAATTCAAAGAATGACATTCTTTCAATTAGCTAAAATGAAAGAATAAACTCATCCTTTGTTTTGACAAATAAATTTCTGAAACTCAAAGATAAATTAATAGTGATTGAGTAATGATCTGAGGAGCATCAGAAGGATTGAAATAAATTTTTCATGTGTTCATATAATATCGATATGAATTTGAAGAATCACAAAGTTAGGATTGAAGAGATAAAGATTCAGATAAATGAACTCTTGATGTCCTTTAAAAACATGGTTAGTGTAACAAATTCTTATGTAAATGATTTTGAAAATCCAATATATTCGAAAGATACTCACTAAAATGTGTTTGGGGAAGTAAATATTAAATTATAATATTTAGAAATAGAAAATTTATTACTGAAAAGATGAGTTGAAATCTAAGAATAAGTAAATATAGTCCAATGAAAAAAGTATCAGGATCAATAAGAAAATGTTAAAGAATGTATCCAAAATCAAGAAGAGAAGAAAAATGCTCGGGAATAAAATCATCATTCTCAGAAATAAAAGGTTTATGCTTAGGAAGATCATATTCTGACTCTAATAGAGAATTTGATTTCTCAAGAAGAATCAATTTCCAATCAAGATAAATTATTTATAGTCCATAAGAAAATTCTAGAATCTTAAAAAGATTATATGAAATAGCATACGGAAGATATAAAAGAGTTAAAAAGGATAAATACATACATTTTATATAGTATGAAAAATGAAATGGATAAATACAAAGACATTAAATGATTTTTAACTCTTTTTGTTTTTTTATAATATCATGGATTTTTTCTTCATAGTTTCTTGTTGAATGTTCTCCTTCTATGGATGAATGTTAATTAAATTAAATTTTAAATAATCAAACCCTTTACATCATCATAAATTTTGTTTGTCTAACCCTTTTAGGTATTATAATATATTCCTCACTATTATTTTTAATTCAAAAAGGGTGGGACTATTTTATTCAGGGTCATATATAGGGGGGTGTAAAGGGAAATATAGGGAATAAATTATCAAAATGATAATAGTTTTATTAAAAAGAGCTTATTTTTCATAAAATTCAATCCTGAGGTATTTATTTTTCCTAAGGGGGGAGTTTGTCTTCTTCAAATCATATTTATGAGATTTTTAAACTCAAAGGGTGATTAGTATAAGTCTATTGAATAAAAAATTAATTTACCTTTTCATTTCCAAATCTATTATAACTAGTGGGTTGTGATTTCCAAAAAAGATGATATTTTTATGTAAAAAATCTTCTTCTGAATTTTCCATTAATTTTTGGAAATCAGAAACATTATTTTCAAATTAATTCATATTGTGTTTATTTTTTGTTACTTTTAACCATTAGGATTTACATATAACGTATGATAAAAATTATACACATCGATTGACATACCAATATTATAATGTTTTCCTATTTCTGGGAGTATTGTAATAAGGATGGATACGATTTTCACAATAATCACTTTTTCATCATAATAATTTTTTTATTGTACTAATAGGACAAAATTGTACTCATTGTATTTCCAAATAAAATCATACTCATTTACAGTTCATAATGTTATTCAAAAAATAATTTTAATAATCAATTCATCGTAACCCAAAAATAGCGTAATAATGAAAATAAAACATCTTAATCAATATAATATAAAATTTTATAGTTTTATATAATTAATAAAACAATGTTTTTGTATCTTACAATATGACCATTGGAGTGACAGCTATCCAGGACCCTTTGATATTTCTATATGCAATATACCTTTTGGAATCAAAATTGGTTTATTGGTACGAAGGCAATAAATACTAGTTCATTTAGAAGAGCTCAGATAAGTTAAAACTTTTAAAAATTTGGTGACACACTGTATGAGATCTATCAAAATAATTATTCGGGAGTAAACTCTAAACTATAAATGTTGGGAACATCTTGTTCATAATTATTGTATCTTCGGGGAGTTCTATTTTGTTTTGTACGATACTGATCATTTTTAAAACCTATCATGTATTGGGTGATAAAAAATACATGTCTCACTCCATATAGGTGGTAGTCTGCATTTACACATAGATGACGTTATAATTTAGCAAAGAACCTGAAGAATGTCAGAAATTATTTATCCTCAAAGAATGTTACAAATGTTATTAATATTATAATTATTAATTATGTATAACTTTTAACATTCTATATAAGGATTTAATAAAAAATAAAACATGTAGTTCATGGATGCAACATTTTTCATTCCTGCATGGAAAATGAATTCATTTTTATATGGTTAAGGGAGAAATGTGGATAATAATTTTTCTATTAAAATGAAAAAAATTAATATTAAACTAATTTTTTTATAATTTTTTGAATACATATAAATGATGTTGAATAATAATTAATGAAATAAAAATTAAAAAGTAGTTATTTTGATTTTTTTTAATATTCCATGAATTACATCCTTGAAATAATTGATTTTTCCATTAAGGGATTGTATTTTTGGAAAATTATACCATCTAGGAGGTGTATAGAAATATATAGTTAGGATTTATTTTGGTGATACTATGGGTATTTCGGTCTGAGGATATGTAAGGTGGTGAAGGGATCCATTTATTATTGGGGGAAAGGACATATTCCTAATATGAACTGAACAATTCATAGAAGTGGATCCAAAAAAGATCAATAATGGAGATTTTGTGTTTTAAGGTTGATAAAGGCCACAACTACACATTTTAAAAAAAATATATTATATTTTATAGTTCATATACACTTTTATTTATTCTTTTTCAATTTTCACTTTTAATATTATATCTATATTATAACTAAGTGTGTTATTTTTTTCATTAAAATTAAATGGAAATTATTAAATAATTTGAACAATATGATTCCAACTAATATTTAAATCTGTTATATCCAATTTTTATGTGTGTTAAAATGTATTTATAAAATAATATATGTATATGGAATTTTAAATATCTCTTGAAAAAATTTACCTATGTTATATAATTCTTTATATAGGATTATAAATTTATAATTAATATTATTAAATAATTAATCATAAAAAAAATATTTATCCAATAACATGATTTTGAAATTTTTTGTTTATGATTTTATCATAATTATTTCTTAAATGTCATTATGTTTTTCAAAATTATAGTTTCACCATTAAACTAAAAATTAATCATTTAGAAAACATTTACAAAATATTCCAATGTAAATATTGTAATTTTGAATAAAAAATTTATGTTATTTTTTTCAAATTTGTTTTCAAAATTTATGAATTTATCTTTTAAATGAAAAAACTAAAATATAATGAAAATTTATTTAAAGGAAACTGAGATTTTTTTAATATAAATTGTACTTTTTATTATTTAATATCTATTATTAATGTAATATATTTTTAATTGAATCAATACATTTGACTCTTATTTGAACATAGCATATTTATTTATTAAAATAAAATGTAAAAATTAACTTATAGAATAAATACATGTTATTGAATAAAAAGATCATACATGTTATTTAGTTTGACTAATAGAATTTATCAATTCATTTGTATTAAAAATAAAGAATATTTTTATTTATAAATATATTTCAAAATGTGTTTACCTTTATTTATACCCCCTACATTCAAATGTTACTTTACAATGAGTATATTAATATTAATAAATTTGTTCATTGTTCATTTTCATGTAGTGTTATATGTAAACTATTCTATTTAATATAGTATTTATATAAAGACAAATTTAAACTAAGACATTAGGGTGTAAAATTCACTCCCAATAAATTAATAACATCCTCATATTTTTAATTACTACTCACTAATGTAAAATTTTTAATTATATTATTCAATAAAAAATTCCAACTCACTATCTTGGGTAAGACAATAAAACTAATATTTTCCAATATTGATAGAATATAATGAGATATCCACCATTTGGTCAAAATATTACTTCTTATCTATTTGTAAGCCCTACTTTTCTATAGATACATATCATTCAAAAAAATGATTTACATGACCCTTTTTCCATATAATGATTATAACCCAAATTATATTCATTATATCAAAAAAAGGAAATATGAATATGTAAACTAAACCCAATGGTTTTTGCGCATATGAAAAATTAATTTCAAGCTATGAAATAATTAGTTCAACTATAATATAATTGGATTAGCCAATAAATCAATAAGTTTTAGATATATATCCCATTTATATTTTTATTAGGTTTTCTTATATAAATATATTCAAATAACACATAATGGTTCATAAAAAGGATGAAAATTAACTAAAGAACATCTCCATGGGAGTCATAAAAGGTGTGTAGTTTGGCATATTTTTCATTCATTGAGTAGAGAATGAGTTAATATCCAATTTGGTTTTTTCATGTTTATGATGCCTAGGTTAAATTGTAACCAATATCAAGTAAACATATTTTTATCCAAATAGTTATACCATTTTTTATGGAACCAAAACACTTTACCAAAATTTCTGGATGTTTCCTAAAATTTAGTATTATCTATGTGATTTTCAGTAATGTAATCTTGTCAAAATCCACCCAAAAAGAACATAATTAATCTAAAAAAATAAATCAACCGTAATTTAACACTAATTAATTTCATACATGAATTTATCACATTAATATTAAATATTTTTTGTGAGTTTTCATTTTAACTCATCAGAAACGCCCCCAAAACAAGAAGGTTTAGTGACTTTGGATATTATCTATATAAATTGCTTATTTTAACAAATTTGTGGACATTTATATATGACCACCGCACACTAGATCCTATTATAAACACCTCATAGGCTATATAATATTCATACCCTTTGGAGTGAAAAAGTTATGAAATAGAGAACTCAAATGTTTAGTAATGGAAAAACATATCAACATGTCATGAAGGTGTTAGATTATAAGAATGTTAGAATACATGATCATGGGAGAAATATATTATTAAATTATATATATAAATATATTTTATTTCTATATGGTATGATAATATATATAATCCAAAATGATCAAACATATAAAATGGAAAATGAGTGCATAATAATGAGACAATAATAATCATCCTTGAAACATAACATAGGATTTTAACATAGATATGAGGCATAAAAACAAGCATATGTAATCATATCATTGTAAACAAAACATCATAAAAATTTTATCCAAAAAAATTGTTATTATAGATTAACAACAATAACATCAACACATGATCTAATTATCATATCTTTTATGAAATTTCACCCACACATTTTATTGTGATCAAATCTTAACCATATTCCGACCTATGTATGAAATAAATATCAAATGATATATCAATATTTATCAAATAATTTGCTAGGTGATATATTACCCCTCTAATTACCAAAATAATCCACAAAAATTTGTGAAAAGATAATATAAAAACATTCATATTTCAAACATTCCCTAATTAACACTTGTAAAATACACGTGTTTCAATATAACAAACCCTGAACATTATACATTCCATGCAATCAAATAAGTTATATTTTTTAATTTTAAATTTCTCCAATGAAGAAAAAAAAATTATGTGGTTGATGAAAAATATTGAAAAAAAATTTATATAAAGAATCGTTTGAATGGTACCACATAAAAAGTAATCCGTAAGAAGATCAATTGAACCCAAGAGTCTAATTACCAGAAAGAAAAATAGTATAATGTAAATTAGGTGGTTATTAACGAAACATAATTTGAAAGGAAATGAATCATTTATATAAAATTTGTACAATGTATGGGAAACCAAAAAAAAAGTTTCTAGAATTTTTTTTAACACACTCTTAAAATATGATGTTATAAGTATCATTAAGAATTATTTTTAGAAAAGGTGAACTAAAAACCATTTAAAAATTCATTATGGAAATATTATTCGATAATGATTCCTTGAAATTAATACACTGTTTATCCTAAGGATATATAGAGTGGGAGATATAACATTAATGGATTTTTTTTTAAAAATATTCAAATATCAATTTTGAAACCCACATCATAAAAATAGTTAATAAACCTTCATTATATAATGGTTAAAGAGAACTATGAGATTCACATGAAATAATATGTATTAGGATTTTAAATCGAGAAAGGGAACATTGGATGGGGGAGGGAACATATATAAGGATGATAATGTGCATAATTGTGTTTTATAAGAAATTTTTTAATAAATTCAAAAATTGGAGGGAAATAAGCTTGCCATTGCAACACCCCGAGCTTCCACGATACACTTCTCATTCAATAATGCAATAGCTTGCATTGTACGCAACTTCGAGTTCTAAAACACCGCGACTAATCAAAGTAGCCATTATGAATAGTAATAACCACTTTTTAAAATTATAGAAATTTTATATTTCAAAATGGACTTCATTTTTGTATTCGTAATATCGAAATTATCCTAAGTTGAATTTTTTGTAACTTTCTAAGAACTTCCAAATTTTTTATGAATAGTGAAAAATACTTAAAACAACTTTTTTAATCAAAATAATTTATTGTGATAAATTATACTATGAAGTGGTTTTAAAGTATAATTAGAATAAATTTTTACCATTTTATCCAATGGTGGTCATTAGAATTAATTTAACATTGAAATTGGACATAAACAATTGCCAATCTTTTGATATAAATTGTTTCTTAAAAACACGCTATTTGTTGTGACAGTGGGAATTAATTATAAAATTAACTAATGCAACTTATATGTTTGGAATTTTGTAAAATAGACATCATTTTTTAATTTGGAATATCAATTATAGCTTAGAGTGATATTTTGGCATTGTTCTGAAAAACATCAATTTTTGATGAATAGTGAAACCACTAAGTGGTAGTTAAATAACTGATTTTTTGTTTAAATGAAATATTACCACTTCTGTGATTTGATTTTCAAAAATCCGACATACATGGTTGTCATTAAGAAGTAAAATGTGGTTCAATGAGATTAAAATAAATTTTTTGTGAATAGTAACTTTTACGTTCTTAATCACGATTAGAGGTAATTAGTATAGTTTAAGCTAAAAACAATGTTTTAATAATATGATATGAGCTTGACACTTGTCCAACTCCTATTGGATGAGTCATGGCCGACCAAGACAACCCATGGGTCAACTTGGGGACCCCATGGAGCCACTTTGGTTGGAAAATGACATTAATATATATTTATTTAATGTTAAAATTAAATTGACACAAACATGAGTTGTTTTACTAAAACAGTTTTTAAGTGGGGTTACACAAGTCCAAATTTTGATTATAAATATTCATTAAAAAGCTAAAACGATTTCCTACATCATAGTAGTTTTTTTATAATTTTTAGACATTAAATAAATTAAATTATTTATGACATCATGATGATGCAGTGATGACCTCATTATTTAACGATTTAAATAAAATGAGAAGATAATTCAAAATCCAAGACTTACACTTGTCCAAAGCCTATTGGATGAGGAGATTTCGAACCCTTATCACCTTATCCACGAATTTTATAAGTTTGGGACCTTTATAATCCGAAAAGCATTGTATAATAATGTAACATTTCAATCTTTCCAAAAGAGCCCCTCCTCTCCTCTTACAAAAGGCCCCCACCTCTACCACCTTATTCACACTTTCAAGCATTTTGGTTCGGCCAACCTCTGCCCAAATACTCTCCCAACTTCTCTCCCTTCATCCTAGAAGATTTACTTTAGTCAGAAAGCCATCCTAAGGAGTCCTTTGGATCAAATCAAAAGGAAGAACCCGAAGAAGAGGTAACATTTTCATCACCCTCTTTCAAGTTTCTTTCTTCTTCCACTCCCTCTTTTTTTATTATTTCAATTCTAAAATTATAACTCCAGTATCTTCTATATACTGTTATGTTATTATGAATATGGAACAACCATATTCAGTATTCTACCCATCATTTGAATGACATGTCACCATACGTGCGTACGTACGGCTTACCGTCTCCACGTCGTGGTGTAATTGTTATTCAATATATTATTATTTAGATGGGTATAATAATGATATGTAATTCATGTAAATAATAAATATAACATTATAATGATTCTGTATATATGATATACTATCCAATTATATATTATTTTAATATCAAAATAATGATATTGTCGCTGGTGCGTACGCACGGACTACCGTCTCCACGAACGCGATGAGATTCATTCTCCGTCGTATCCATTCAAGTATAATTATCATTTCATGATTTAAAAATAATTTTTAAGGACATGATATCATTATGGATATGAATAAGATACAACCTATCCATGAAAAAAACGACTTACGTAATAAAACATATAAAAGAAAACGAGTAAGTTAACACCCGAAACAATGATAAATCTAAGATATTGTTAACAAAGAAATGTTAAAAGATCATATATGATATCATATGAATGTATATGATTCTTTTATAATTTAATAACAATTATTTCACCATTATACAGGAGGTTAACCTACCCCAACCAAGGAAAATTACAAGGTAAGGGTTTACTTCACAACCTCTTCATTATCCAAGGTTGTTTATACATAATTATCTACTGGGACCTCGTTATCATCCACATCCATGTTTCTTAAAATTGTCTTTCAAAAAATTTTTACTATTAAATGGAAAATGTGTTAATGTCATTTATACCCTTATACATTTTTGAAAGGAATCTTACCGTCGTTTTCCAAACAATGTACTTTTTGACCTCTTTAACAAATTTAAGGTAAGAATGTTTTTTTTAACTTATACGGCGGGTGCGGATATTTTCCGCCATTATAACTTCGTCGAAGCTTCCCTAACAAGCTTATAAGAATATTTTCAAAGTAAATGTATTATTTTAAAATTATGGGACTTTTAAATGATTTCAAAAAAGAGAGATATTACTCTCAAATAGCTTTAATTTCATCCATGTCAACATCCTTTGATGGGTTTTAAGTTTAATTGAAATTGATTTATGATACAAAACTTCCATTGAACATTTTGTGAAATATTTGACTGTGGATGTGTTATTTTTATACCATCCATAGTAAATGGAGAAATTGTTGACATTTTGTATGCTAGTTTTAATACAAATATTTATGTTATGTTTAAACCTATTCATATGAGGAATGTATTGGACTTAATATGTGACGGGTGGAGCCCGCTATAGCTTCTCGATGCATTGGTAGGTCTCATGAGACAACTAGTCGTGGAATTGGCCGAGGCCCTTTCCCAATTTTATTTATGGTTTTGGCCGAGGCCTTAATCATTTTAGACGTCTTGGCCGAGGCCTTGACAAAATGTTTCAGAATGTCCGGCATTATACATTCCCTCATTATGAAAGTGGTAATTGATATTTCATGTGATTATTCGACCAGTAGAATATCCATCTAAATAAGTAAATGGAATTATATCATTTTACTTTTGCCATATTATGTTGAAGTTCATGTTTAAAAGGCTTTTGTTTTAGTTATACATTGCCTTAAATGTTGATGTTTATTTATGAAAGCTTCCGCAATATTTTTATCCTTACTAAGCATCTGAACTCACCCCATTCAATGTTTTAATATTTTCCAGGATGTGAAGAAGTATTTTATAAATGACTTGCAGGGATAGTCAGAAGAGGATATGAGTGTGGATTATGGAGACTTTGTTGTTGTAGTTTTTCATTTTATGATGTAATGTAACATGTATGAATGTATCTAGTGTTTCCAAGGCTACTAAACTAATCGGCCTGTCGAGACATGATCTTTTGTGATCATTCCAATGTTACGAAGTAATGCACCGAATCTAGCTAGCTGGGGTCGGGGCGTTACAGTTGGTATCAGATGAAGTTTAGTAATAACCTTCGAAGCTAGATTTAGATAAACTCTGATTAGAGCACGTAGACCTAAGATGAACTTTGAGGATTATTATAGAAGAACTTCCTAGAATTATGGTATTGTAGAGATTTTGTGAGTTTTCCGAGCAATACATCCCTGTCTGGATACGAGCAGGTAGAGGCGGCTCAGGCACAGATGTACCTAGGGGTAAAACCCGAAAACATAGCTTTGAGCTAGACTCGAATGGGAACTGGTGCACGACAACAGGCCTTGCTGCACTCTTGGTTACGAAACTCCCGGGGGATATTCTTATGATAACACTCATTTTCTTTACAAATCATTATGAAGGGTTTATGAGTATATACTTCCTCAAAGAAAACATTTTTATGATTATGGATTATATCCATAAATAGTTCAATTTATATTAAGTGTTTTATAAGTATGGGATTATGTATTTTGATTCATAAACTGATCTAGTTTATGCAATTGTTTAGAAATGGTGCCTAGTGGAAGAAATGGAAACCGTATCAATGCACACACTCCATGTAGGGATTTCCCTCCTGCTCAAGATAATTATGGTGGAGCTAGTGATACAACTGGTGCTGATCAGTTTCTCACCGTACTGGGACAACTCACGCAGGTTTTGAATAATAACCATACTCGTATGGTGCACCCTGATCCGCAACGTGGAGGATCAATGCTAGACCATTTCATGAAGCAACAACCACCAACCTTCAATGGGAGTAAAAATCCTATAGTAGCTAAGCAATGGATAAATTCCTTAGAGAAAATATTCCATGCCTTGGGGAGTAGTGAAAGGGAGAAGGTTGTCATGGCAGTTTACCGCCTCACTGGAGATGCCGATCAGTGGTGGTCGCTGATTCAAAACACAAAGGAAGATGATGATGTATCGAATATGGAATAGAGGGAGTTCAAAGAGATTTTCTTAGAAAAATACTTTCCTCGCGACCATCGAGCAGATATGGAAAGGCAATTTCTGAGTTTGAGGCAGAAGGAGGATGAGAATGTCGCAAAGTATGAGGCTAACTTTACAAGGTTAGCGAGGCATGCTGCCGATTATATACGTAACCCAAGGAGTAATATTGATCGTTTATTTGATGGGTTAAAACCATTTATCCGTCGAGCTTTAGTATCACAATCCTTCTCATCATATGAAGATATTGTCTCGTGTGCTATTAAGATAGAAAAGGAATTATCTAAGTCTTATGACAACAAAGTAATGCAAGAGAAGAAGAGAACGGTGGAACAAGGGACAGAAAAAGGGAAAAAGGGAAAGAAGGATTTTCCATTATGTGATAATTGTGGGAAGAATCACCCTGGTACGTGCCAAAAAAGAATGAGAGTTTGTTATAAATGTGGAGAAAAGGGTCACCAGGCTCGTGATTGCAAGGGAAAGAAAGAGGCTTTCAAAGTTGAATGCTACAATTGTAGGGAAATGGGGCATTATGCAAATGAATGTCCTAAGCGTCAAGGAAACTTACCTCAGAAAAGGCCAAGGGATCAAGGCCAATCTTATGATGTGACTACATTTGAAGCGGAATAATTAATGTATTGGTGCTTTTGGACTCAAGGATTATATTCTGGTTATAAGAATAATGTGATATATATAAAGATTGTACTGCAGTACTTTTTTATTAAGGTAATATGATTAAGGTAATCATATTTTTAGTATGTGACAATAAGAGATTCTTTTCTTTGTTTGGGAAATCTGATGTTACAATTGATTTTGGAATTTAGAGACCTTTTAGAGAAAGTCTGGACGGAGGTATTTTGGATAACTATTAAAGTTGGAATGGATTAAGTTGAACCATGGATATTATTGTTTAAGGTTAAAGCATTTATGAAGATTATTCTTGGAATATTATGATACTATAGTTTTAGGAAAAGGACTACCTGTAGGGTGGGGCATAACCGGTCGCGTCGGACAAAGCTGCAGGAATCGAACCCACAATCATAGTGCGACAGGCCTTTATTTCCTACCACTAGCCTACAGAAAGTCCCCAGTTATTACAAAATAATTTTACTAATCTAAATGGTATGTGTTAACATTTAGAACCTTATACAATTAGGATAAGTATACTATTTTTGAGTTCTATTATCTTTTTGAGTGAAAGATGAGTTGAAGGTTGAAACTCTAATTGTCAAGCATAAATATATATAACCTATCTCTTATTCAAAGAATAAATTAATTCTTAAACTTTAGTAAAGGGATATTAAAACAAAAAAAATGTGTTATCCTAATACCTTATGTCTTGTTGAACTGATGATATTTTAAATCAACATAGATTGAAGGCTTTGAGGCCCTCAATTTGACAGTTGATTGTGATTGATGACCTCAATCACTCCCTTCAAATATTTACATTTTTCCTCCAATTATATGTCTCTAATTGCCACCAATGTTCTCCTAATCGAGATCATAATTGGGTGGTGACTTTTTCATTTCCCTTTCCCTCTTATGAAGGCTAAATTTTATTAATCTTATTTCCGATGTGGGTTTTCATCAAAGGTATTTTCTATTTTCAACCTTTTACTTTCAAAGAAAAATTTCAAATTGCGAGGACACAATTTATTGAAGGAGGGGAGAATGTAACACCCCGAGCTTACACGATACGCTTCTCATTCAATAATGCAATAGTTTGCATTGTACGCAACTTCGAGTTCTAAAACACCGCGACTAATCAAAGTAGCCGTTCTGAATAGTAATAACCACTTTTTAAAATTATAGAAATTTTATTTTTCAAAATGGACTTCATTTTTGTATTCGTAATATCGAAATTATCCTAAGTTGAATTTTTTGTAACTTTCTGAGAACTTCTAATTTTTTATGTATAGTGAAAAATACTTAAAACAACTTTTTTAATCAAAATAATTTATTGTGATAAATTATAATATTTAGTGTTTTTAAAGTATAATTAGAATATATTTTTACAATTTTATCCAATGGTGGTCATTAGAATTAATTTAACATCGAAATTGGATATAAACAATTGCCAATCTTTTGATATAAATTGTTTCTTAAAAACACGCTATCTGTTGTGACAGTGGGAATTAATTATAAAATTAACTAATGCAACTTATATGTTCGGAATTTTGTAAAATAAACATCATTTTTGAATTTGGAATATAAATTATAGCTTAGGGTGAAATTTTGGCATTGTTCTGAAAAACTTCAATTTTTGATGAATAGTGAAACCACTAAGTGGTAGTTAAATAACTGATTTTTCGTTTAAATGAAATATTACCACTTCTGTGATTTGATTTTCAAAAATCCGACATACATGGTTGTCATTAAGAAGTAAAATGTGGTTCAATGAGATTAAAATAATTTTTTGGTGAATAGTAACTTTTAAGTTCTTAATCGCGATTAGAGGTAATTAGTGTAGTTTAAGGTAAAAACAATGTTTTAATAATATGATATGAGCTTGACACTTGTCCTAATCCTATTGGATGAGTCATGGCCGACCAAGACAACCCATGGGTCAACTTGGGGACCCCATGGAGCCACTTTGGTTGGAAAATGACATTAATATATATTTATTTAATGTTAAAATTAAATTGACACAAACATGAGTTGTTTTACTAAAACAGTTTTTAAGTGGGGTTACACTAGTCCAAATTTTGATTATAAATATTAATCAGAAAGATAAAAAGATTTCCTACATCATAGTATTTTTTTATAATTTTTAGACATTACATAAATTAAATTATTTATGACATCATGATGATGCAGTGATGACCTCATTATTTAACGATTTAAATAAAATGAGAAGATAATGAAAAATCCAAGGCTTACACTTGACCAAAGCCTATTGGATGAGGAGATTTCGAACCAATATCACCTTATCCACGAATTTTATAAGTGTGGGACCTTTATAATCCGAAAAGCATTGTATAATAATGTAACATTTCAATCTTTCCAAAAGAGCCCCTCCTCTCCTCTTATAAAAGGCCCCCACCTCTACCACCTTATTCACACTTTCAAGACTTTTTGATCGGCCAACCTATGCCCAAATACTCTCCCACATTCTATCCCATCATCCTAGAAGCTTTACTTTAGTCATATAACCATCCTAAGGAGTCCTTTTGATCAAATCAAAAGGAAGAACCCGAAGAAGAGGTAACATTTTCATCACCCTCTTTCAAGTTTCTTTCTTCTTCCACTCCCTCTTTGTTTATTATTTCAATTCTAAAATTATAACTCCAGTATCTTCTATATACTTTGATGTTATTATAAATTTGGAACAACCATATTCAGTATTCTCCCTATCATTTGAATGACATGTCACCATACGTGCGTACGTACGGCTTACCGTCTCCACGTCGTGGTGTAATTGTTATTCAATATATTATTATTTAGATGGGTATAATAATGATATGTAATTCATGTAAATAATAAATATAACATGATAATGATTCTGTATATATGATATAATATCCAATTATAAATTATTTTAATATCAAAATAATGATATTGTCGCTCGTGCGTACGTACGGACTACCGTCTCCACGAACGCGATGAGATTCATTCTCCGTCGTATCCATTCAAGTATATTTATCATTTTATGATTTAAAAATAATGTTTAAGGACATGATATAATTCTGGATATGAATAAGATACAACCTATCCATGAAAAACCTGACTTATGTAACAAAACATATAAAAGAAAATGAGTAAGTTAACACCCGAAACAACGATAAATCTAAGATATTGTTAACAAAGAAATGTTAAAAGATCATATATGATATCATATGAATGTATATGATTATTGAATAATTTAATAACAATTATTTCACCATTATATAGGAGTTTAACCTACCCCAAGCAAGGAAAAGTACAAGGTAAGGGTTTACTTCACAACCTCTTCATTATCCAAGGTTGTTTATATATAATTATCTATTGGGACCTCGTTATCATCCACATCCATGTTTCTTAAAAATGCCTTTCAAAACATTTTTACTATTAAATGGAAAATGTGTTAAATTCATTTATACCCTTATAAATTTTTGAAAGGAATCGTACCGTCGTTTTCCAAACAATGTACTTTTTGACCTCTTTGACAAATTTAAGGTAAGAATGTTTTTTTTATCTTATACGGCGGGTGCGGCTATTTCCCACCATTATAACTTCGTCGAAGCTTCCCTAACAATCTTATAAGAATATCTTCAAAGTAAATGTATTGTTTTATAATTATGGGACTTTTAAATGATTTCAAAAAGGAGAGATATTACTCTCAAATAGCTTTGATTTCATCCATGTCAACATCCTTTGATGGGTTTTAAGTTTAATTGAAATTGATTTATGATACAAAACTTCCATTGAACATTTTGTGAAATATTTGACTGTGGATGTGTTATTTTTATACCATCCATAGTTTATGGAGAAATTGTTGACATTTCGTATGCTAGTTTTAATACGAATATTTATGTTATGTTTAAACCTATTCATATGAGGAATGTATTGGACTTAATATGTGATGGGTGGAGCTCGCTATAGCTCCTCGATGCATCGGTAGGTCTCATGAGACAAATAGACATGGAATTGGACGAGGCCCTTTCCCAATTTGATTTTTGGTTTTGGCCGAGGCCTTAATCATTTTAGACGTCTTGGCCGAGGCCTTGACAAAATGTTTCAGAAAGTCCGGCATTATACATTCCCTCATTATGAAAGTGGTTATTGATATTGCATGTGATTATTCGACCAGTAGAATATCCATGTGAATAAGTAAATGGCATTATCTCATTTCACTTTTTCCATATTATGTTGAAGTTCATGTTTAAAAGGGTTTTGTTTTATTTATACATTGCCTTAAATTTTGATGTTTATTTATGAAAGCTTCGGCAATATTGTTATCCTTACTGAGCATCTGAGCTCACCCCTTTCAATGTTTTAATATTTTCCAGGATGTGAAGAAGTATTTTATGAATGACCTACAGGGATAGTCAGAAGAGGATATGAGTGTGGACTATGGAGACTTTGTTGTTGTAGTTTTTCATTTTATGATGTAATGTAACATGTATGAATGTATCTAGTGTTTCCAAGGCTACTAAACTAATCAGTCTTTCGAGAATTGATCTTTTGTGATCATGCCAATGTTACAAAGTAATGCAACGACTCTGGGTAGCTGGGGTCAGGGCGTTACAGCCATGGAATATTATTTTAATTAAAAAGTAATTTTTCATATATAAAATTAGAAATAATCCAATATTAAAATAATTGGATGGAATAAATAAATCATATATGAAAAATGTTGAAGATGAATAGTTATATCTAAATGAACGAGATCTATGTATAAACCCCATATAATCTATAAAGAATATAAATTAAAACATCATTAATGACAGTGTCATGACATGACCCACTGGGGCCTTTCCTGGGATGAAAATAAGACAAGAGTTATACTGTAATCCCACCTCTAAAAAGAAAGCGTATGGTGAAAAGGGAAAAGTATTCTTAACAATATAATCAAAGACCATATCCTAATATACCATTACACATAGACATACAGGTCAAGATACATATAACAACTTATAGATAAAAAATAACTAAAATATTTATACTATAATAAATGCATGTGTTAACCCAGAGTAAAGGCCACAATTTAATGTGAGGTAATACAAATTTATAAAGGGAAAAAATACACACCCCAAAAGAAAGGATTACCCAAACTTACAATAACATAAAAAGTAGAAAAGTAGATAGATCAAAGAAAATAATCTTTAAAACTAACCCTTGAAAATTTCCAGGGACTCTATTTATATTAATTCCCTTTCTAATAACATGTTCTCTAAAGTCACCACCAAATTTCTTGTCACCAACATAAGACATTACACATGTTGAAAAAGTACTTACAGGGTTATGTATAAACATATTGATAATAAAACCATAAATACCAATATGGGGACAATTGAATAAAATAGTTATATGAACCCATAAGTCAAAGAGGGATACAAAAATAATCATAATATATACAAATATTAAAAACATAATAAAAATTGGAGATGTATCTCAACAACCAAAAAAACTTATGAATGATTATTATTCCCTATGTAGCTCTAAAATATCTTATTGTTGGTGCCAATAACCATGATCAACCTTACATGAATCAATGTAAATAGCCAAATCCTTGCTACTGTGATCCATAACAGGGGGAGATTACCACATTACAGATCATGGAATCATTCCCTCAATAGTGTTACAGGGTACCAAATCTATATGTATATAGGATATTGAGAGAACCCATGACATAGTAAGATTATGGAGAAAGAAAATTGATATCTCTTCAATGATCAAACACAATCACTTCCATCATCGAAATGGAAATATAAGAAGAATCTTCTTTCTATCACCTCATGATTAATCTCTGATGCCAATAAAAGGATAGAAAAATGTACCACATGGAATTATACTTAGGATATTCTACCAATGGGCTAAATCATTTACCTAAAAAAATGAGATAAAAAATGATGAATTTTTTCTCAAAATAAATGACATGTGCTTCAAGGAATAAAATCTGTTTCACTACCCATGAACCTAGGCATGTTCAGACATGTACATGGATCAACTATCCATGTCACTAAATATAGTGTTTCTTAAGGATATACTACATGTCTAATCACTCAGGGTCACGTGTGTGTGTCCTTGACACATGGCTCAACCACCAGGGTAGTATGACATACTCTTTTGGACAAGATGCATAGTTTGTGATATTTATATCTAGTTTAATGAATGTATACGATGAGAAATATGATGAAATGGAAGATGTTTGACAAGAATTCATAGTTTTTAGTTCAGATATTTATAGACAGTAAAGGATCGTATCTTCGTGTTAAATGATTCACTAGACAAACCAAATCCACCTCAATCCACCCCAATTAAATACCAAAATATTCCAAATATAAGGAGTGTACCTATAATAATTTCCATTTGTATATTGAAAAGATTATGAAATTTCAATCTCCGAATAAAAATCCATTACACCTTCAATCATGAAACAGCTTCCCAATCCATTGAAATATCATTCATGTTCCACTTATAGACCTTGATCCATCCAGAATCCATAATTCCCTAGATAATTAATGAATCCAAAATGAATCCAATGATTTTTTTTATTCTTGAATGGGTCTAATAAATTAAAATAATAAACCCCATGGGACAAACATGAAAAACAGAGGTAGGAAATACACATTTACAATGTCATATCTTCATTGTATGATGTGATCGCATCCAATGAACATAAACTGAGAAAAAATAAAATATATAAATCATTGGATCAATTAAAACATTAAATAATCTTAAATATAAAAAATTTAATTATTTCATAATACAAATAACATAAAAAAATATTTATATAGATATATGATCCATGCTTAACAATCAATAGTAGTTGGGTGGAAAATCCCCAATATAATGAGCCTTAACTGAATAAATAATCAATAATTGATGAATAAATTCTTCTCTTGAGATGAATTCGATGATTTTATGGTGTTATAATTTCTTAAGTGGGTCTCCTTGATCATTCATCATCAATCCATATTTCCATGTTCATCAATTTCAACTGTCCATCCTCTTTACCCACTATATTCTCTAAGTGTTATGAAACTAACCAAATGGGTTTTCCATTGAGGTGTACAAATTGGTTAAGGTCTATCATTAACCATTATTAAATTTAATACTTTTTTAAATAATTTATTTATGTAAGAAACCGTCTCGGAACACTCTATAAATAGTTACATGATCGATTGTATACATGGCCTCATGCACAAATCCCCATATTCAAAAATCATATGACTTGCAGTGAGGGATTAAATGTGGTATGGTTGGGATATTATTCCCTTATAATCAGAGTAGCATAGTGTTATAGAATATAATGAATAAAATATCTATGGTTATATTAATATTTTCATAATAATTGTAATAACATGCAATAAAAAAAAATTCTTGAATTTACATCATCAAACATGCTAAAATATAATATAAATAGCCATAAAATAAGTAAAAAAATATATAGGGGGTTATTACCTAAATAAATTAATAATTAAATGGCCCTCACTCTAGAATAATGGCTTATTAAATTATCAATCGCTACTCCCAAGCTTCAATATAAAATCATAGCCCAAAGGAAGTAAAAACATCACAATTCATAATTAACCACCTAACCTACAACTAAGAGATCTATATTAGTTCAAAATGGAGGCATGAATAGGTTTTAGATAAACACAATTTTCCACCACCAATAAAGTCAAATGAAATCCAGTCCATGAATATAAAATGAATTAGTCTGATGATATCAATATAAAGTAGTGAATAAATAAATATAAGCACATCGGCCTCAGGTTCACCAAGGATATATGGATGATTGTACCTGTATGTCATAATCCTAAATGGCTGAGAACATTCCATCATGTATATATATGAATATATGTGATAATATATATGTCAAGTGATATACATGCACCAGTGAGGACTAGAGTCATAGGACTAAGGTTACCGTATAATAAAAATAAAAATAATGATTATAATAATATAAGATTCCATTTCATTAAATATGGGTACCAGCCAAATCATATGAATAGGGGATATAGAGTACCATGAAAAAGAATCCAAATCAATTATGTAAAATTTCGTTCCTAATATCCTATTCACCAGTGTGAAGCATCTTTTCAAATAACCCAAAATGATATTAAGAATATTGTCTATAATTTTAGGCCAAAGGGGTGTAAAATATCTTGTCTAATTACCGTTACTAAGGCCCCTAATAGGGACCTAGTAGGTTATACTACATCCCCTATCATCCCTTACCATGGAATTCTGTAATAAGGATCCTAGTATCACTCAAGGAATAGTGCATCCCATATTTCTTATGATCCCATCCAAGTTATTCCCAATTTAGAATAAAGGTGACTCTTAAGGCGTAAGAAATTATTTAACTCCTTTAAATCATCTTATATTTAATGTATAACCCATGTATAAACTATTTAATGATAAAGGTCCATTTTAAAATCCCATAAAAATTGGCACCACACATTTTATAATTTATATCATAGGTCATGTTAATTATTCATGTGGAAATAGATATGATTCACAATGATAATTTCATATATAAATTCAATTTATATGACTATTCATTACATTTATAACAAGTAAGAATCTCATGTAAATAATCTGTGTCCCTATATTATAATTCCACATTTAGGTCAGTCTATCAATGACACTGAGCCTAAGGTAAAAGTATTATGGACTATGGGTTTTTTTCCAACCCCCTATCAATTCATTTGATTTAATTTATAAATTTCTGAAAACATTTAAAGGGTCAAGAATATCATTTAGTAATATTTTATGGAAATTTAAATAAATCTATCAAGAACCATTCATTTCTCTCCTTTAGGCATTCTAAAAGAATGTGGAATGCACAAATCACCCAAACACTTTGTTTAGTAAAATAGAAAAAACTATTCATTAATAGAACTTATTCAAACTCACCATTAGTGGTGGTTTGGGTTGAGTTAGTCTTCATGGAACAATATAAGTGTGTTCTAGGTCACAGTCTTAGAATATAATTTAATTAATTAATTGATTCATAAGTGATTAGTCTAAATTTTATTGTATAACCTCACATATAATTTATTAAAGGATGAAACATTTATGATAAATAATATAGACCGCCTTCCTAATTTTTTGTAATCCTCAATTTCCTGTAATTGAGAATTTATTTGATCTAGAATGAGAGTATTTAGTGTAATATTTGAACAACCTACATCCTTAAAATGCATCTAGTGGTGGTAAATTTAGACTAATAATAAAGGATAACCATGATGGTGGAGGAGATGAATGAGAGGAAGTAGAGAGACTGCATGGGAGACTATCTTGAAAAAATGTTTTTTTTAAAAAGTAGTGAAATTAAATTATGTGTTAAAGGGGAAAATCAGTTATTTTCACCCCTTTAATGTAAGGAATGGTTGGGCGACACAGTTAGGAAAACGGTGCGCCAACCATGATGCTCACTTTTTCTTGGAGCCACACCCTGTATGGTTTTGGTGAGTGGTTAGACAACCCGTTCAGAATCCATGCCCTTGGCACTGTTCAATCCCTTGAAACCCTGCATTGATAGGGGTTCTTTTACCAAAACCACACATAATCAATTTGGTTTAACTCTTTATATATTAAGGATATTTTTCATAGTCATACCTCCTCGACTAAACAGTATGACAAAACATGTGACACTCACAAAAGGCTCCATTATTTGGGTTCATGGTTTGAACTAACAATGTAAAAATTATGTTTCCCACATTGAATTTCCAAAAACCCATATTTTGATGTACGATACATATAAATCTCATCCGAATATAGGATACACGTCTTTGTCCTTAAACCATGGATAAATCACTCATATTTACGTGATATACTTCACACATTTTTATTTTATGGACCATTTTAATATTTTTCCCATCCACTAAATGAAAATTTCAATTTATATTTGAATTTTCAGCTTGTCCCAAAAATAGATGTTAAAATCACAAAATCATAGAACATATCATCCCTTATTTTCTTTGGTGGACCTCAAAAAAATAGGTGTTACTTAGTTCATGAAATTTCCACTAAAATGGTCATATTTTTTATTAAACACTTAATGTTCCTACAATCATAACTTCTTTCACATGATACATAGAAAATGAAAACAAGAGACCAAACTCATATTCAAATATGAAAAAAGATTTCGAATCATAACAGAGACTTTCATAAATGATACACTACCATATCAATGTCTCATTCATCATTCGGTGTATGGTGCTCCCCAATGTAGGTTCAATAATTCAACCGCCATCTTCAATCAATTGTAATCACACTATATGAATTGATTATTAAAACGCACCCCTAGAATCTTAATTACTATCTTGGAACATTTTTCAAATAGTGACATTCAGTCACACATGAATACTCTAATCCTATGCATCAATTATATCAAAACAGTCAAATACTAATAGACCATGCCGTAATAGTCATGCATGATTTTACATAAAAAATCCCATAAACCACTTACAAGGTATTCATCTCCTCCTTTGATGAATTCAATGTATTTACCCAAAAAATCAGCTCACCAAAAAAATAGATATTGAACCTCTTCAATCTCACTATTCTCAATGATGAATATATTTAAATGTTTATGAATTGAGGAAAACCTAAATCCAACACCCTTAATACAATTCCAAGAAATTCATTTTGATCATGGTCATTGATTTACATAACCATCATCTAGTTATTTCTTCTTGCTAATCCATCCTAAGTCCCATATTCCAATGTAATCAATGTTCCAAAATGACCATCCAAAAACATGATTGAATATTCCATGACCCTATCTCACGTGAGGTTCATCCTAAAAAATACTACAATTATCTCTTCCACTATTCTACTTTTCTCACAATTCTCCCTAACAACAACACATAAGGATTTCATTAAACCAAACTGTAAATGTAACAAAATTATCTCAAATTAAATTTGATGTTTTCACATTATACTCAAGATGATGTCAAGATAGAGAACTTATTATATATTAAAGCATGATTACACTATGTAAATATCAAGAATTTCCATTTATAATAACGTATATATCTCTAGATTCATACTTCATTGAAATGGGTGGTACTTTCTGATAATGAACCATTGAAACCACATCAATTATAACTCCCCAAACATTTTATGGTATTTTTTTCTTAAATAGTTTCCATTTATTAGATATCTTATATAGCATGAAGAAATGAGTCTCTGTTAAATAATACATGATTATAACCTAGCCATTAAACTTAAATTTACTACTTATCTCTTTTGAGTTTAGAAAAACAGACATACACGGCTGTGATTAAAGTGATATATGGAGTTTGATAGAATAAAGTTATTTTTTTTGGGAATGTAATTTACCCTTAAGAGTAGTATCATACCTTTATTAATATTAACCTGACCTTATGAATTATAACACAACCATTATGAATTATATCATTTCCCGTGAATGTGTAAATAAAATTTAGGCACCTTTAAAGCCATGATGGATATTTAAAGTGTTGGTATTTTTGGATTAATTAATGTTTTTTATTAAAAAATAAATTTATCATATATAGAAAAATATTTTTGAAAAATGGACTTCATTTTTTCATTCAAGACAATATAATATGGTTAGGGGGAATATTTTGGATTTTTTTGAAATACATTAATTTTTGGTGAATATTAAAATACAATAAATAATGATAAATGCTAAATACATGATTTATTGAGTCATCGATGGCTTCCTACTAAGGTAAGTAAAGGTGGTTCAAACTCACAAGCACATATTACTATATTGTTTCATATAATTATCACAATTTCTGATTTTAAGGAAAAATAATTAACTAATAATTAAAACATTAAGAAAACCCTCATCCCCTTCACTATATCAACCACCCCTCACCCCCTCTTCCTACCACACCACTCCAGATTTGATCTTTACCTATGTGCTGAAAAATACACATCCAAATCCCTATCCCCACATCCAAGACCATATGGTTTCATGAAAAGGCCAAAAACCAAGGCCTTAAAGAAATTCTCAAAGAGGAGTACTCAAGAGGTGAACCTCTCTTCCTTTTTCATTAAACTTCTTTTATTGGTTGAATTCCATTGTTGCTCCCTCCTCAACTTCCCTCATACAAGTGCTGTGATAATTCTATTACCATACATGAAATGAAATTTTATTGTGAAAATTTAAAATTTCATCATCATATTTCTTTTTTCCCTCCTCTTATACTAAAAATTAAAACACCATCCAAGATGTGTTAATTTATCCCATTCAAGGATGACATATTTTCAATTTATATTTCTATCATAAAGATAGGAGATGAAACATTTTTAATTGTTGAACCAAATCATAATATATTTGTATTATTTTTTTAAATTTTATATAATAATTACACACTCATAATATAAAATAATAATACCAAACAAGTTCATTGGGAATCAAACTGCCATGTTAATCCAAGAGGTTATCATTAACATTTATCTACAGAGTCATACTCATTGTATATAACTAATATAATTATAAGATCATATATATCTCTATAATTTTAAAAATAATATATATTAAAAATTTTGGATGTTTAACCACATTTCAAATGACTTTTAATTCATGAATACAAATAAACAGATCATGAAAAGCAATGAAGAAAATGCTTCCAAAAAAATAAAATTGAGCCTCTTAAATCCATCAAAGTGGCCATGAATGAACCTAAAAAATTTAAAATAAATAAATTAAATTTATATGAGGTTATGTAATTTTTAATTAATGAATCTATTTTTTTATTCAGGCCATTAAGATGAATTGTGAACACCTCTAGTCATAAAGTAATGATTTTCTCATCTATCAATTTTTTCAGTGAGATTTCCATTATTTACCACTTATTTCTTGTTTCCGGTGTCTTTTTAATAAAATTTAATATATAATATCATGATTATCTATTTATTAATGGTATTTAGTGATTCACAAAATGATTATTAGCTCGATTTATTACAATATTGTAAGGGGTTTGTTTCGGTTTCCATTTCATTGTGATTTTCTTGTATTGTGCACCTAACCATTCATATTTGGAGTACCAACTACCCATTTGAGATCATTTTGCATTTGAACATGTAAATATATTATATATCCCTATTTTGGTTTCATGGAAAATATTATTTTATTAATCCTTATACTTTTTACATATGGTGAATATTTGGGATGTTATTTTAACTAGGGAAATATTGATGAAACTGAATACTCTACTCTATACAGATAATGAAAAGGTATATTTTAAATTTATTAAATATATGTATAAATAATTACTTGGACTTTAAGTGATATTTGTGGTTCTCTATGGGCCCCTATTCATGGATAGGTTTTATGAGATAAATCAGTAGGTGAAAAACCCTTCAAGTTTGTTTTTGAAACAGAATCAGATGGATATCTAACAATAAACATTATTCGTTTCAACAGTATAGTGGTATCAAGTATCAGTTACATGAAATAAAATTAATAAGGATTGTATTTATTCATTTTCATTTATTATTATCCATGAGGATTCCACTATAACAGAATCTACGGTTTCAATTTCATTCTCAATTTATTAATGGTGTGTGTTTTTAGTTGACTAGTCATGTAATATTGACTACGCCAATTTGATAAATATTTAATTATTACTGATTTACTCATCCACTATTTTTAAACCTTACTGATAACTTGAGATCATATCTTTCATTTTTTTCCTTCAATTTTTTATGAAGAGGATACTATTTATTGAATCATCATAGATGTAGTTTATTATTTTTTGTTATGTATTGTGTTTTGTTACCTTTCCCAATGTATTATGAGTATCATGTATACCTATAGTTTCTAATCGAATACTAAATTGATTTTTTCCTTCATTATTTCATTCCTTGTATCATGCCAATGTAAAAAAATTATTCACCAACCCTAGGATTATGGTGTTGGGATGTTACAGTTGGTATCATAAAAAGTTTAATTGAAAAAATGGAAACAATATTTAGGGATAATATTTTAAAGGACATAAACCAAATATAGACTTTGAAGATAATCATAGAAGAACATCCTGTAATTTTCTTAATGTAGGGAATATGTGGGTATTCCTAGACAATACATCCATATATAGATAATACCTGTGGACGAGGTTCTTGAACAGATGTAGCTAAGAGTAACAACTCTGAAAAGGATTTCCGGGCATGAACCATGGTATCCTAGTACATGACAATGAGAATTCCTATGCACCTATCTTGAAACTCCCATCATATATTATAAAAATAATATACTTTTTCGTTAAAACCCATTTTGAAGGATTTAAAACTAAATATAATGAGTGATTATGATAATGAGATTAGTTGTGCATAAATTTCCATACTATCTTAAGAGTTTTCTAGTTAGAAGTTTTATGTATGATCTCATATGGTGTATTCCATTGTTTAGTGAAAGTGACTAATATACGAAGGGGAATCAAAACTCACGAACAATGTAGGGATTTCCCCACTAAGGAGGACAACACAGTTTGTGTTGGTGTAGATCAGATCACTGCTATATTGGGAAAAAATACTCATGATGTGTAAAATAACCGTTCTATACCCATATTTGATTGATTCATGCTGAAGAAGCCCCCAAAATATAGTGGGAATACTAATCCGGGGGGAATTGAGTTGTGGATCATGTCATTTGAAAATATATTTCATTCATTATGATGTAATGAAAATGAAAGGTCAGTACTGGAAGTGTATTTCCTCAAGGGTATTTCAAATCAATGGTGGTCCTTGATCCAGAATACCATAGAAGAAGAAGAAATAGAATATATAGAATGAATAAATGTTAAGGAAATATTCTTCAAAAAATATTTCCCTCATGAACAAAAAACTAAAATGAATAAAAAATTCTGTATACTAATGAAAAGTGAATAAGAGAGTGTTATAAAGGACGCTGCTCCCATCACAAGATTATATAGGTATGATATAAATTGTGTACTTGATTTGGAAGGTAAGATTAGTCATTTAATTAAATGTTACAAGACAATTATTTTAAGGGCTCTAGATTATCTATCATTTTCATTATACAGTGAAATGGTTTTATGTTCCATAAAAAAAGAGAATTAATTCGCTAGATCAAATTTTTTCAAGGGGAATCAAGATAAAAATAGGAATTCTAATAACCATGGAAAAGATGAAGCATCATCGAGGAAGAAGTAAATGAAGCAATTTTCATTATGCGAGATTGATGGAATGAATCATCCTATAAAATGTTGAAATATATGGGAGATTACTATAAGTGTGGAGAAAAGGATCATCGGGCTTGTGAATAAAATGGGAAGAGACAATTCAATGATGTTCAATGCTATGGTTGTTGAGAAATGGGGCACATTGAAAATGAGTGTCCTAAGTTCCAAGGAAACTTTCCTTAGAAAAGTCCATGAGAGAATGGGAAATATAATTCAATTACAACTATAGAATTCAATATTAATAATGATTTTTTGGAAGGTGAATTAATGGTTTCCTCAAACATAGACAATGATTTATTTGACTCTATATCATCTCAATTATTTATATCTTCCTAGTTTTCCATGAAAATTAGACATGTCCAATTTTATTTAACAAAGGGTTTTCTTGTCTATACTCATAGGGGAGGTATCATTGCAACAATGATTTGACGATCAATCACCCTCATGACACATAAATGTTTTTTAGTTTCTAGCTGTATCATCGTACCAATGATTCACATTGATATAGTTATCGGTATGAATTGGCTATCAATTTATGATGTGAAGATATATTGTATGAAGAGCGATGAAAATTTTTTTTGAGAATGTTTTAGAATCCCTTATCATTAGAGAAGAAACCTCTATATTTGATTCTTATCTTGATCTACCCCATGTGGCTCTATTGAATGAAATTCATTGAGAGGAAGAGAACTCAATATATGTGGGTTAGGAAAGAAATCTCCAATTTTAATGCATAACTATTTTAAAAGAATACATTTATGTATTTCTAGATGATTTACCATGACATCCTCTATGGAAGTATGTTGAGTTCTCTATTGGTTTTATTCCCAGTTCAAGACATATATTAAAGAATACCTATAGAATGACCACAGTGGAATTAGTAGAGCTAAATAAACTACTAGAGTAACTGGGAGAGAAATGATTTATTTGACCTAGTTTTTCTCCATGGGGAGGCCATATCCTCTTGGTTAAGATTAAATAGGGTTCCATGAGGAAATGAATTGATTAGAGTGAAATAAATTCTATTATAATAAAGAAAATTATAATCTATCACAAATTTATTATGAATTTTATCAACTTAATAGAGACCAATATTTTTCAAAGATTGACCTTCGGTTTAGATATCATCAGCTGTGTGTGAGGAATAAATATATTCCAAAGATATCATTTTGAACCAGTTGTGGGAATTACAAGTTTATAGTAATGACTTTTGTATTGTCAAATTCATCCAATGTTTTCAAGAATTTAATTAATAGGGTTTTCAAATAATATCAAGATGAATTTTTTGTTGTATTTATCAATGATATACTAGTATAATAAAAAAATTTAAAAGACCATGGGAATCACTTATGAATTATTATGAAAACACATTGATGAAATAAAATATATGGGATGATTTGAAAGTGTAAATTTGGGCTACAATATTTTTTTAGAAATATTGTCTCTAAGGATAGAATATTAGTTTATTCATTGAAGAAAAAGGAAATCCAGGAATGGCCCCCGCCAATGAACATAATTGAGGTATGTAATATTGTTTTCATAGAAGGTTATTATTAGTGTTTCATTAAAAATTTTACCTGATTGGCTAACATACAAAACAAGATCAAACATAAAGTTGTTAAGTTTATATGGACGAAAGATTGTATAAAGTTATTTGAAAAACTTTATAATTAGATTGGTCAATGCAAGAATTTTGACTCTTCTATCTGTAAATGAGGGATTTGGGATATACAGTGATACATCAACGAATAGAAAAGCCTTCATCCTTACAAAAAATCATAAATTTATTACTTATGCATCATGCCATTTGATGACACATGAGAAAAATTATCCAACTCAATATCTAGAATTAGTATTCATAATCATTGATATGAAAATATGGAGATATTATCTCAACGGTGAAAGATGTGAGATATATATGCATCACAATAGTTTTAAATACATTTTAACATAGAAAAAAGTCATCTGAGGTAAATAAGATGGCATAAGTTACTCAAATATTATTATTTTTCAATACACTACCACCCAGGAAATGAAAATAAGGTTTCATATGCATTAAGCCAGAAAGATCATGGACTTCTAACCCAAATGCCGACTGAAAGGGATAATATATTCATGGATTTACTAAAAATTTATATGTGAATTTTTATGGAAGGGGAAACATATTTCCAAATTGAATTTATTGTTAAAAAAATATTTACTATAGGAGATAAAAATCACTCCATCTTATGATGATAATTTACAAAATTAAAATAAATTCGTTAATGATGGAAGATTGTAAGTCTTCACATATGAGGATGGAGTTCTAAAATTTGGAAAGAGGTTGTTTGATCCATCAGTACCTGTGCAAAAAATGGAACTATTGGAAGATTTTCATAGAACAAATTTATTTATACACCCTATTATGAGTAAGATGTATAGAGATATGACAGAAAATATTTGGTGCGTTAACATGAAGATAGAAATTGTTGACTATGTATCAAAGTGTCTAGTTTTTCAACAAGTGAAGGCCAAGAGACAACATCCAAGAGGATTCGTGAAACCTCTAAATATTCTTATGTGGAAGTAGGATGAAATTACAATGGACTTTGTCATAGGACTACCATGGAAACCTAGAAGGAATGATGCAATATGGGTAATTGTTGATCATCTCACAAAATCGACACATTTCCTTCCTATAAGATAGTGTTTACCACTAGAGTGCCAAGAAAGTATCTATATTAATGAATTTGAAATACATCATGGTGCACTTATATTGATTATGTCCGATCAATATCCTCAATTTACATCAAAATTATGGAAAATACTCCAGAAGGATTAGGATACTAATCTTCATTTGAGTACTGCATACCACCCACAAATTGATGGAAAGTCTGAAAAGACAATTCAAACACTAGAATACATCTTTATATCATGCTCCCTTGACAGTCAAGGTATGTGGAATTAATAATTTTTTTGTTGAATTTTCCTACAATAATAGTTTCCATTCTAGAATTCATATGGAACCATATAAAACATTATTTGGTAAGAAGTGTCAAACTCTAACTTGTTGGGATGAAGTTGGAAAGAAGAATATTATAGGCCCAAAATATATATAAGAGAATAGTAAAAAGTTGTAGACAATTCAGGCCTTTGTTAAAGTAGACCAATTTATGAAAAAGAGTTAGGCTGAAAACCATAGAAATGATTTATAATTTCAACAAGGAGATCTTGCCTTTATAAAAGTATCTCTATAGAAGGGTGTCTTAAGGTTCGGTTAGAAAGAGAAATTTTGCCTCAGGTACATCAGGCTGGTCAGAATATTTGAAAGAGTTGAAGATTTTCCTTACCATTTATCATTTTCATCAAGTCTCTACAAAGTTCATAATGTGTACCACATTTAATTGTTAATGAAATACATTCCAGACCCAACAAATGTACTCACCTATGAAAAAGTAGAGCTGGAACCTGATTTTTCATACAATGAAGAGCCGATCATTATCCTCGACATAGAGGAAAAGGTTGTGAATAAACAGAAAAAATCAACATAAAAAGGTTCTATATGGAAACCATAAGATGGAGGATGTATCTTGGGAACCTGAAAATGTTTTGAGAAAAAACCAACCACATATTTTTAGGGATCAGTATACATGAAAATTCTTTAGGATGAAATTTCCAAAGTATGAAATAATATAACCCCAAAAATTTTATGGTATGTTTCTCTTTAATACATTGCATTCATTAGATATACTGTATTGCATGAAGCATCAATTCATTGTGAAACAAAAAATTGTTATAACCAGGCATTTAAATTTAAATTTTCCACTTTTGTGTTTTGAATTTCGAAAAACAGACATACAACGTTGCGATTCGAGTGATATTTGGAGTCTGATATAATCTAGTTAATTTATAGTGAATAGTAACATTCCATAATGAATAGTAAAATAACTTTATCAATAATATACTACCATTCTGAATAGTAATACAACACTTATGAATGGTAACCTAATCCATGAATGTGAAAATTATATTTTGGTACCTCAAAAATGTAAATAAATATTTTATGTGTTGGTATTTTTTTATTAAATTATGATTTTAATAAAAATAAATTTATCATATTTAGAAAATTATTTTTAAAAAATAGTGTTTATTTTATAATTTTACACATCAAAAAAGAGTTACAGTGAACATCTTTTGTTTTTTTGAAATACTTCAATTTTTTTGAATAGTAATATGCGATAAATTACGATGAAAGATAAATACATGATTTATTGAGTCAGGGATGATGTTATGTTGAGGTAAGAACACATTGTTTGAACTGAAATTAATTATTTCTATTATTTTCCATTCAATCATCAATATTTTTATCTTAGGGAAAAATAATAAACTAATGATTAAAATATTTAAAAATAGTCCTTTCATCCACTATATAAACCACTCTCACCCTATATTTCTACGACACCACTCATGATTTGATCATTAAATATGTTTTTAAATATACTTACCAAGACATTACACACATCCAAGACCATCTGTTCTCACCAAAAGGCCAAAAAACCCTTAAAGAGATTCTCGAGGAATAGTACTCAATAGGTGAACCTCTCTTCTTTTTTTCTTTCAACATGTTTTACATGATCAATTATTTGGATGCTCTAGCTTCACCTCCCATCAACCAAATTTGATGATAATTCGAGTAACATACATAAAATGTAATTTTATTATGCTAATGGAATATTTCATCATTGTAGCTCTTTCTCCCCACCTATTATACAAAAAATGAAAACACCATCTGAGATGTGTTAATTTATCACAATCAAGGACGACAGGTTTTCAATTCCAATTATTATCTTAAAAAATTGTCGTGAAATTTTTTTAAATGTTTAAAAATATCATAATATAATGATTTTAACTTATACAATGTTCTCTAATCCTTACACACTCATAATATAATATAATAATACAAAACCAGTTCACTATACCCAAAACCGCCAAGTTAATCCATGTTTTTATCATTAACTTTTATCTAATGAGTCCTCCTCATAGTATATACCCAAAATAATTAAAAGAAAATATATACCTCTTTAATGTAACTAATAATATATATTAATAATTATTTATGTTTTCCCACATTTAAAATGTGCTTCCATTCATGAATACTAGTAAACTGATAATGAAAAGCAAGGAAGAAAATTCTTCTAAATCATTAAAATTAATCAAAGTAAACCCATAAAAACGACATTAATGAACCTTATAAGATTAAAATAAAACAATTAAATGAATGTTTTGTTCTGTAATTATTATATAATGAAGATAAATATTATTATTCAGGTCATTAAGTTTATTTGAGAACACCATCGTGCATAAGGTAACAGATTTCTCATCTCACTTTTATTTCTTCGAGATTTACATTGTTCACTAATTATTTAGTGTATGTGGTGTATGTTTAATGACATTTGATATATAATATCATGAATCTCTTTATATTCATATTATTCAGTTATTCACATAATTATTATTAAATCTATTGATTACAATATTGTAAGGGACTTTGTTTCGGTTTACATTTCATTATGATTTACTTGTTATTGTGCTCCAAATAATTCATATGTGGTGTACCTACTACCCCTCTAATAAGATTTTTCATCTAAAATTTTAAATATTTTATATATACATAACCGAGTTTCATGTATACTTTTTTTCTTTATATATATACCCTTTTACATATGTTATTTATTAGGGATGTTGGTTTAATTATGGAAATATTGATGAAATTGTATCCTCTACTCAATAAGGATATTGAGAAGGAATATTGTACCTGAATTAAATCTCTTATTAAATAATTATTTGGATTTTAGTTAAAGGTGGGTATTTATATATCCACTCGATGTATCGATAGGTCTCATGAGACAAATCAGTTAGTGACAAAAACTTCGAGTTAGATTCCAAAACAGAATCAGATGGGTATCTACCCAAAGACTAAAACCATATCAATAGTATAGTTGTATAATGTACTAGATACATGATGTCCAATTAATAACAATTCTATTTATTCATTTTCAATTTTTATTATCCATGAGTTCTTCACTATGAAAAAATCTATGGATTCAATTTCATTCTCAGTTTATTAATGGCATGTTTTTTTGATTTATTCACCATAAAATATTGACTATGTCAATTTGATTAAGATTAAATTGTTTTTTACTCAATCTTATGCTATTTTTATCCCCTACAGAGCATTTGAGATCTCCAATTTCGTTTGTTTACCTTCAATGGCTTATGAAAAGGAGACCATTTATTGAGATCTCACTGATGCTGTTTATTAGTTTTTGTTATGTGTTGTATATTGTTACCTTTCCAAATGTATTATGATATTCATGTTTTAATATAGTTTCATCAAGATGAATAAACTGATATTTCCTTCTGAATTTCATTTCTATGTATTATGCCAATGTAACAAAATAATTCATCAGCTCTTGGATTCTGGGGTTGGGGTGTTACATCAATGGAGATGCGTCACTATGTCTAACTAGAGGTCTACCTCCTCATGGAATCAAATTATTTGGTTCAAACCTCTTTTAGTAAATTTTAATGGGTCACGCCCCTGAAATGATAATTTTATAAAATGAAATAAAAAACATATGTATAATTCCATATATTGTGATTTAATTAAGAAGGTGTTAGTCTATCTACTCTAGAGTGAAACTCACTAGCCTCACAGCTTAAAAATTTCATTATAACTATTAAAAAATAGTCCTTTATGGTCATGATCCCTCTATGTGGAATGAAATAATTAAAGACACCTGACTTGATTCTCCCTGTCATAGGAGTGTTCTAGTTATAGTTTAAAGATAATGGTATCTCATCTCATGGAATATACTCCATCCACCACCAAACATATGTTATAGATGTGGCCAACACACTTATACAAATCACCCAATTAATTTATAATAAATAAATCCATATAAAATCATGATATATCAGACATAAAATGTAATAAAAACTCAGATCAATAGTGTTACGTCACCCTTCCATTTATCCAATGTCCTCCCATAGTAGTCTGATACCTCAAATTATCTATTTCATAGGTTAATCTACTATATTTATGGCATGTGAATGTATCATTCATGTAATAATTAATTTTTAAAATAAATAATGAAAACACATGATTTAGATTATTACACACCCATTTTACTCAATTAGTGTTTCATTTAATGATTCCCTTTTTAACTCTATGGGAATCATTTGTAATAAAATTTTCTACCTTGATAACAAACCAATATAATAATAACTTATATGAATTTTAATTTTTAGTCCCATTGTAATTACATATCTTAGATTCATATTATACCACAAAACTGTTATCCTATAATATTATCCACAAAGTAATTTTCAAAAAAAGCGGATAGATCACATAAACATAATGGATTACAAACGTGCTCGAAGAATATCGTACCTACTAAATCAAATCCTTACAATATTCTATTGTATGATTAAGGATCTATTAAATAAATCACCACCTATTTACCCAGGTGTTGTTATATAAACCAAGAATCTTTTCAGATTCCAATGAAACTGAAACATAACCTCCCTCCATGAAGACTACAAAATAATTTATGAATAATAATTTAACTATGAGGGTACTATACTACCCTTGCCAAAACCTTACTATGTCTAAATGTGTGGACCTTATTACTAGGTCATGAAAATAAATATCACTATGTTTAGCGGCCTAACTTCCATGATTAATATAAATTAAATTGGTCAACTAAGACATAGGAAAAAATACACATTCGCATCCCTAATTATATTTTTTAAACTACCTATACTTGAAGGATGAATCTATGAACACCACCTTAAAATTTCAGTTTTATGGATTTTATTTGATTTACATTTATTAAAAAATCATAATTTGTATAAAGCATGTCTAGTAATTTTTAAAAATAATACTATAAAAAACCCATTATTTTTCTGACACCATGAATTATAATATGAAATTTACCTCATAATTTAATTTAAAACTGTTAATCCTTATTTATATAACCATTAAATTATCACAACATGATTTTTAAAGAAAATTTCATGTACCATTATAAATAGATAAAGTTATTGGTACTTTATTTATCTAACTCCACAAGGCACACTAACATGTAATATAAATATTCCATTCATACATTTTTTTACCAAATTTACCTAGCCATAAGTTTTTATATGGATGGTCAGTTAATGAAAATTTCAATTCCAAGCTATAGATGAACACACCTTATAGTCTATAATTAGAATATTAATAAACAAAAAACTCATAATTATAAGATAAATTCAAACAAACTATGTGTTTTAATCATTTAATTGGAATAAATTCAATAATGTTCAAGAATACATTTATACAAAATATTGTATAAGTGTCTAATTAGGCATTATATAACCTTACCATATTAATAAAAATCCCTTCCTCATGAATTTAATTAACAAGGTATATAAATATATGGGATGCCTATATAGTTACCATGATGAAAATATGGTTACATGTAAATGAAACCCAATATCAGTGGTTTTACTAAATAAAAATCACTATATCAGTGTGTTTATAATATACTCATATCATGTTTAGAATGTATAAGACTATATGAGTCCCGATTATCTCATTAGTATAAATCATAAAGATAGAGTGACTCTGGTCGAGTCAATTTTAAGATCCATCAGCAACTAAAACAATGTATGAGACTTATTTTGACAACATTAATATTTATACAACATCCTGTTAGATATATTACAATTCTCAGGATATAGTTCTACTAGACATTATTTGTTAAAATTGAAATTCATGTAACAACAACTTGGTTTTCACCATTGGTCATAGAAGATATCAATTTCAAATATGATGGATTTATTATATGGGTTAACATTACCAATATATAAATAATTGTACACTAAATAAATTTTAATAGAAAATCATTTAATCACAATGAAAAATGTTTCATCCCATGAAACAAATGGTTCATGTATTAAGAATGTTATAATTGATTAATTAATGTTCCACAATCAAGATACATGGGAAACAACATTTAGGTTCATGTAGTCAATTTAATATCTAATGGTGTCAAATGTAATCTATACTAGGAATATAATATAATTATCTTTTCATGAATATAAATAAGGAAATGAATAATGAAATTGAAACATAATGAGATAACGTTCCTCAAGGAAACCAATCTAACCATTCCTACGTAGGTTTAATCCATTGTTTCTCTAAACATGCCTTCATGGATATAAATGCATATATGCAAGCATATATTTATGCAAAGATATTCTTGCACCAGTGAGGATCCTGGACATAAAACCAATGAATCCATATAGTAAAAATATAAAATAATATTAGTATAATAGTATATTTTTTAAAATATATACACAAACCCAAAAATTTGAATAGGGCATTTGGATCACCATTCCTAACAATAAAAATCAACGATCTGAAAATTCATGTCCAATACATAATCAATAGAGTTAAGCATCATGTCCAACAACCAAAAATGATTTAAAGAATGATATCCATCATACTGGACCAATATAATGTGAAACATCATTTCCAATTACCCTAATTAATTCCTATTAGTATGAATATAGTATATGGTTATGCCACTTCCCAATGTGACACCTTAAATAATATGTTCTTTGAGGAAACAAGTATTTCTCAAGCAGAAGTACATCCCATTTTCTATGAGCCCATGCAAGGAATCCCTACTTGGGAATACATGATTAGATCAATTATAAATAATTATTTTCATCGTTGTTAATCACTTAATTTATATATGATATAAAATTAATAATTTATGCGATTATAATGGTCCTAGTAGACTATCCATAATAGTTAGAAAGATATATTATAAAAGGTATAACATGGTCAATAAGATTTATCCATAATGAAATTGATATGATTCATCCTGATCATTCAATTGGTAAATTAAATTAATATTATTTCTCCATTTAATTTAAAATAATTAATAAGTTCATGGGACAAAACCATAACACTATATTAAATTTCTGGTTTAGGTATGTGCATCACAATCATAATGCTTATGGTAAATGGGTCATGGAAAATGGATATATTTCCAACCATCCAACCAGTACATTTAATATAATTTATAAATTCATATTACCAATAAAAATGGTCAAGAATAACATTTAATAATATATTTACAAAGAAGTATATAGTCGTATTAATAATTATTCATTTAACACCTTCAATGAATTCCAATGTAAAATGAAAAGCACAAATCAACCAAAATTGTGGTTTTTTTAAATAAAATAATGTTGAATAGGATAATTTATTTTAACCCTCATTATGTGGTGGATTAGGTTACGTTCTTCAACCACCAACCATTTAATAGGGTTATAGTTCATGGTCTATGAATTTAATTTAATTAATTTCACATTATAAAATAGACTCATGGAATGTATTTCATGAGACAGAAAAATATTTGATATAAATTATGAATAATTAAAGGTAAATAATATATACCACCTATAAAATAGATGAAAATCCTCATCCATCCATTATCAAGCATTGATTCAAGTCCAAATGAGAGAAATTTTGGGAATAAAAAAAATTCCATATTGGATTCCAATTCATTTGATGAGGATATGTTCTGACCAAGAAAGAAAGAAAACCATCATGGAGGATGTGAGTATGTTTTGAAGGGATATTATGGATAAGAATGACTCTATTCATGTGGGATACTCCAAGACAACTGAGGGAGAAAAAGGGGATGAAAACCCATTTAGTTTCATAGAGGAAATATAGTATTTTTTTCCTAATTTATTGATGTTCATGGTTATGATACATGTTATAGAATAATTTTCACAAACCATGTAGATCAATATATCAATTATCAATACCCCACACCAGCTAGTATAATGGTTATAATAACCATGCACCTGTCAAGATATTGGAACTATTCAACACTTTATACCCTTAACGTTTAGGTACAAAATTAAAAAAATTGATCGCATTCCCTATAGTTTACCAAAGTAATTTACTATAGACCCTTCATACAGTTGTGTTTTCTCTAGTTTTTTTTCAAAACCCATGTGAACCCCCTATATGTCTATAAATGTTTTCTGAATATTCTTTATTGATCATTTGTAAATTATGTCCCACCATTTTCCATTTCAAAACTCAATGTTTCAATGCCTAATAATTCTCAAACACAACCAAACACTAAGGACACCTCTCAAGACTTAAAACCCTTCTAAAAAATAATAATCATCTTTAAATTTTTTGGATTTTCATTATAAGTATTATTTTAGTAATCTACAATTCATTAAAATGAAAAGTACAAATTATCTTGGAATTTTCTACAAGTTCAAAAAAATATGTTGTTATAATATAATGAATCGTTAAATGAATTATTTCATTGAAACATTGAATGCCAACCATAATTTTGTTATTTCTAGGGTGAAAATGTTTCTAAAACAAAAATGGAGTTAGATCATACATATTTTATTCCAATCAATGTAAAATCCATTTATTTTTAAGTTATGAACATGCATGATTTAATATATTTAGAATTTTTATTTATGTGTCATACGACACCAAAAAATACCAAAAAAAATATGATAAAAATTGAGATATATATATATATATATAAATATTAAATGTATAAAAATATGAAAACCAGGGATGTTACATTATCAATATATTTATGGATTCTCACCCTAAAGAGAATAATAAAATGATAGGGTGATCATATTGAACTAGAATCTTTTTCTATCACTCCCTGCTGGTCTCATGTGCATTATACTGCTTCTAAAACACTCAAACCAAAGGAACGGTCCACCCATGATGGATCCACTATTACTGATCCTCTGTATTCACACTATAATCAGATAAGGTGGCTTTATCATCAATTTATGGGTCATCCTATGTAATCCACTAATGTGGGACATGCACATTTCATAACAGATGTTTCACATAGAATTTATCATAGGCCTAGTCCCACTATAGTGGTAACACCTATTGATAAGTATCCTTGTCCACCCTCCATATGATCTAGAACAACCTCATGAACCTCATGTATAGCTTGCTACATCGACCAAATCTATACAATCCTCTCTCTATAGGGTCTATTAGTAAAATATTATCTTCCTGATGGAACTCCTATATAAAATTATGTTGGACTTCATAAGATTTATATTGAATTATAATTTTCATCCTATACTCATATATCACCTAAACATTTATTCTTTTCATGCAACAATTCTATCCCAAAATAGATATCTCGCTAGTACATCACAAGGGTGACCTCTGGTGCTTCCCATATAGTACCTCAAATAGTATCATGTCAACTTTGGATTAGTATGTCATATTATATGTGAAATACACAAATGGAATGTGATTCTCCCATCTCTGAAAAATTTCAAACATGTTCAAACTCATCATATCTTCTAAAATATTGTATTTTAACTCTGATTTTCAAAATTTTTTAAGCTAAATTTCATTTCAAATAGAAAATGGGTCCCAAAATCACCCTCCCATCCACAACAAAATTGGGGAATGAATTGATAATCATGTTCAGAAAAAATAACTTTTGTATTTACATTGATTCAAGTGATCTAATGTAAAAAAATACTCTCTAAAATATCAACCAAAATCTAATAAAAAAACATACTATATTGATATTAAGTCAATAAAAATCACACAAATAACATTATTGAATCTAACTATAAAATGAGGATGCATCAAAAAAATCAATCTATATGTGGAATGACCCAAAATATTGAATAAACATGGTTACCTAAGATTGTGTGTTATGTTATTTTATACTAAAAAAATTACTTCATTTAATAAAATTAGTATAATTAAAATAAGACCGTTTGGTTGCGAATGTTATATGACTGTTGGTCAATAAGACTGTGGAAAACTAAATGTTACGATTATTATTTATAAGTACATGTGATCTTGATCAAAATAAAAAGAAAATTTGATGGCCCCATTCAGTACTCTGGGTCCGATCAAAGCCCATCTGACGGAACTTGGGAAAAAGGTAGCACATTTGGGCTTTTCTCTAGACCAAACCCAAGTCAAAAATCATCGTGTGAAGCTAGAACAGAATCGCCTTCGCGAGATGTTCAAACTAGTAGAAATCACTACTTGGGAAATGTTGGGTGAGTCGCCTCAAGATTCTATCACCCCAACACACCTTACTCTTAGGTCATATGCTAGTGTTATAAGGGGTTATGTAACAATACCATAACTACCTTGAGTAATATTTTGATTTATATAAAAAATTTGATGTCTTCTTCGGGTGAAGATTGTGAATTTTCAAATGTTCGGATAAATATAGTATGCATATTATTGATGAATTCTAGAAAAAAAGATATTATTAAAATTTTTATGTAAACCATAAATAATTAATAATGTGTAGTGATTTTCAAAAAATGGTCTTCTACAGCTATGTTCAGAATGAAATTTAGCGTCTAATAAGATCAACTTAATCCTTTATGAATAGTAAATTATGAATAGTGATTTTTTTCTTATGATTAGTAATATGACAAAATGTATTAAGTAACATCACTTCAGAAAGTATTAATATAATTTACACACCTTGATTTTGTTATGTGGTTCAATAAAATAGGTAAATAACTGTTTCAGAAATTATTGGTAAAGTATTAGTTTTTTCAGGTGAATAGTCTTTTTTATTTAAAACATAAATTAAAAATATTTAGAAAATTATTTTCATAAAATGGAGTTCATTTTTGAAATCAGAGCATCGACATTTGGTTAAGGTGAAGTTTTGGGTTTTATCTGAGAAAGTTGAATTTTTGGTGAATAGTGAAAATAATGTTTTTGAGTTTCAGGTGTTTAATGACATCATTAATGATGTATTAATTATAAAAGAATTCTCGTAGACTTATGAATAGTAAGATAAGGTATGAGGTGTTCCAAGTGGCCAATACCATGGGAAAATACCATGGTTATGCCCATGGTTTTTCCAATAGCACTGATGAGGTGTCCCTTGCCAATTAATGCTTTGTCCCCTCACTTCTCTTATATATACCAATACTTTCCCTCATTCATCTCATATAAAAATCCTACCCAATGAATTATCGAACAGTTTTCCACCCAAGGAGTCCTTCCATGGTTCCCTCAAGCCTCCCAAGGTCCTGACCTTCATACTTTCGAAGTTACTCTTCAAGGTAAGGGATCCCTTCACCCTTCTCTTTTAAACCATGACTTCCTTTATGTTGTGTCTTCGAGTTTCCATCTATTTTTATTGAGGGTATGTTCATATATTTTCACATTACTATCCATTTCATGTATAATTTTTGAGATACCCTTTCCTCTCTCATCAATTTTTTTTCGGAATTTTTATGTGATGTCGTTATGCTGCCAAATTTTTCGTAAAAGTAATCACATCTTCTCCTTCCTTTCATGTTTCATTTTCATGTGGTGTTTCATTAAAATTTCCATACAATGTTCTTATCTCCGTGTAATTATTTATTTATACTATTTGATAGGATATTTATGAGTGGGATACCCTTTTACTCTCTCTTTTCAATTTTTTTCTAAAACCTTATTATATAGCCATTATGTTGTGTAAAGTTTGCCTCAAAATTTCTATCTCTTTGTCTCCATAAAATCTCTGGTTTTATTTATATAAATACCCATACCTATTTAGTTTCATTGGGTGTTTATAAAAATAGAAATATGATCTATTTGATTCTGGAAATGACATACATATAACCCTCACTCCCTTTCCATTGGTTATAAATGACATAATGATCTCCTTTTTAATCTCTTTTTGAACATCATGATTTTGACATGAAACCAATTTCATTGAATCTATTTGGGTTATTTGTGAAATGATTGATTATGATCTATTTGGATCACATGAAATTAATGAAATATTAATGGTGCACACTGATAGCGCTCCAATGCATTTGGTAAAGATTTAATCTCTAGAGATGACAAGTGTCACGATACTTTGGTGAATAACCTTGGTAATTTTTATGATACCTTGGGGATAGACCTTGTTGATATGTTCATGAATGTTTAAATTAAATGTTTTATCCACATATTCAAATTATTTTTCATGTTATTTTCTTTATGATATTACTATTTTGTCATTGCTCGTGTCTTCATGTTTTTATTCAAGTTCTTAATGATATAACAAGTACGTTAACTCCCTTGTTTACCCTTGTGGGACCTTCTGCTCACCCTTTCCTTTGATGTCTGTCTCTAGGATATGAGATGAAGTAAATGTTCATAGGATGAACATATGATGAAGCCATAAAAGTGGTTTAGAATAATGTTTTATGTTCTTCTCATGTTTTATGTTCGTGATATCCATGACAATAGACCTTAAAGATCATCTGTTTGTAAAATGTAATGAAATGTTATGTAATAAAAAGGCGGGATGCTATAGTTGGAATCAAAGGATAGTTTAGTTATTTATGGAAATTAGGATATGAAAAATTTTGGAAGAACCCAATAGAAAAGATTAAACATAGGAAATCTTCCTGGTATTTTGGTGAGTATTTAGTATGTTGTTTATCAAGAAAATACATCCATGTCTTGATACGAGTAGGTAGAGGTCGCTCTAGCACATATGTACATAGGGATAAAACATGAAATCACTGCTTTGAGATAGACTCGTATGGGAACTATTAAATGAAAATTGTATTTGCTACACTCTTGGTTACGACACCCCCGAGGGATATGTTTGGATAATAAAAATATTTTCATGAATCATTATGAAGGAATTATCCATAAAATGTAATTGTATAATCATGAAGTTTTAAGATATAAAATCGTTTTTAGTTAAAATATTCATAAATGAAATAAGTTTCTCATGAAGGATTTATTATTTTAGATAATGTCCCCATCATCTTGGAATACATTGACGTATTCCCTGAGGATTTACCTGGACCTCTCCCAGAAATAAAGGTCGATTTCTCCATTGAACTCATACATGGATCTCATTTGATGTCAAAGACCCCCTATAAGATAGAAAATGTAGAGCTAGAATAATTAAAGAAACAACTCCATGATCATTTGGATAATGGGTTTATCCGACCAAGTTTTTCTCCTTAGGGAGTACCAGTTCTCTTTGTGAAGAAGAAGGATGGATCAATGTAGCTATGAATTAATTATAGAGAACTGAATAGGATCCCAGTGAAGACCAAATACTCTCTTCCAAGAATTGATGACTTATTTGAAAATCTCCATGGGACTCAATTCTTCTCTATGATTGATCTTATTTATGGTTATCATCAATTGAGAGTGAAGAATGATGAAATTCCAAAAACTACCTTCCAATAAAGATATGGGCATTATGATTTTGTTGTTATTCCCTTTGGACTAACTAATGCACATGCTATTTTTATGGATCAGGAAGAAGGTTATTTTGGAAACATATATTTTATCAAATGTATATCATTTTGTATAGGAAAATGATTTTGTGATTAAATGATAAAGGTTATTTTGGACGATGTTTTCACATTTAGAGTAATATATACCTAAGGGAAATAAAATAATACAGGATTTAAATTAATGAGGAATGGTTGAATTTTTATTTTGTAAGAATTTATGTATTTATTGTGGACATATTGTGATTTGGGTTATTTTTGGAAAATGATGAACCTAGCATAGAGAATATGTGAATAGGTTAATTACACTATATTATGAGACTTTAATAGTAGTGGATGTTATTCGAAGATAAATGTTAAGATTTATTGGGAAAGACTACGTGATTAAATCATTTTGTGTTTTGGGTTCCAATCTTAGTTAGAATTATTCTAAAGAATTTTAAATATGATTGTGTATTGAATGGTCTTTCTATAACTTTGGGTACTTTTGTTGAATTTGGAGATTTATAGTCATATTTATTTTTATATAGAATTATCATTTTTGGAGATTATATGATCTCCTAATAAAGATTTTAATTTTAATTGATGACTAAAGATAAGTGAAAAATATTGTTATTCTATTTTGGATTACAAGATTCTCTAGAATATGATTCTTGTGCTTTTGATGAGACCAAGTCCTTTTGAATGCTCATTGTTTTGAGAAAAGATTAGTCTTTGTGGAATCTTATTAAGGGATAAAACACTACTTGAAGGAAAGTATATTTCTTTATGTTTTTATTTTATGTAGTAAATGAATTCTTCAAAATTATGAAAAAGAACATAAAAAAATGTTGTTGGTTTACGTTTTCTACTGGGTAATAAAAGAACGGTTAACACATCATATGTTTGTGATCTTCTTGGGGTTAATTTTCTCCTAATCATGTATTGTCTCACTCTCTATTAGATCTTGAACCTTTGTTTTCTCTTCTATATCCATGTTTTCATACATGTAATCCAAGTATGGGTTAACTTAGGTGACCTTTTAACATCACTTTCTTTCTTTTAAAGTATTAGTTTTACTGAATTTTTTCCGATATGGGAAATTCAATGAAATATCCATGCCCAATTTTAAAATTGATAGGACACAATTTATTAAGAGGGGAATACTGTAACAACCTGAAATTTTGAATAAATTTTGTTTCCTAACGTTGTGTGTTATTTAATTTTATAATCAACAAAACTATTTCATTTAATAAAATGAGTATAATTAAAAAAAGACGGTTTGGTTTCGGCTATTATATAATCGTTGGTCAATAATAACATGGGAAAATAAATGTTACAATTATTGTCTATAAATAAAATTGATCTTCATTAAAATAGAAAGAATATCTGATGGCCCCATCCAGTAGTCTCGGTCCGATCGAATCCCATCTGACAGAACTTGGGAAGGAGGTAGCACCTTTGGGCTTTTCTCTGGACCAAACGCAAGCCGAACATCATTATGTGAAGCTGGAATAAAATCCCCTTAGCGAGGAGTTCAAACTGATATAAATCACTACTCGGGCAATGTTGGCTGATCCGGACTCAAGATTATATCACCCTAGGAAACCTTACTCTTAGGTCCCATGCTAGTGTTATATGGGGTTATGTAACAAGACCGTAACATCCTTGGGTAATCCTTTGATTTAAATAAAAAATTTGATGTCTTCTTATGGTTATGTTTGTGAATTTTCAATTTTCCAGATAAATATAGTGTGCATATTAATGATGAATTCTTGAAAAAATGATATTTTCAAATTATTTATGTCAACCATAAATAATTAAAATTTGTAATGATTTTCAATAGATGATATTCTACAGATGTGTTCAGTAAGAAATTTAGAGTCTAATACAAGAAACATAATTTTTGGTGAATAGTAAATTATGAATAGTGATTTTATTCTTATGGTTAGTAATGTGACCAAATGAATTATGTAACATCACTTAATAAAGTATTAATATAATTTATGAACGTTGATTTAGTAATGTGATTCAATAAAATAGGTAAATAACTGTTTCAGAAATTAATGGTTAAGTATTAGTTTGATCATGTGAATAGTGTTTTTATTTAAAAATTAAATTAACAATATTTAGAAAATTATTTTCATAAAATCTAGTTCATTTTTGAAATCAGAGAATTGATATTTTGTTAAGGTAAAAATTTCAATTTTTTCTGAGAAAGCTGAATTTTCTGTGAATAGTGAAAATACAATTTTTGATTTTCAGGTGTTTAATGACATCATTAAGGATGTAATAATTATGAAATAATTCAGGTAGACTTATGAATAGTAATATAAGTTATATGGTGTCCCAATTGGAAAGTACCATTGGAAAATACCATGGGCAAGCCAATGGTTCTTCCAATACCACCAATGAGGTGTCCCTTGGAAATTAATGCTTTGTCCCCTCACTTATCCTATAAATACCAAACCTTTCCCTCATTAATTTAATTTCCAAAACGTCCCAAAAAATGTTCTGGTCTTTTTACCTCCCATGGAGTCCTCCCAAGGTTCCCTAAAGCCTTCCAGGGTCCCGACCTTCATGCTATCGAAGTTAGTCTTCAAGGTAAGGGATCCTTCACCCTCCTCTTTTAAGCCATGCCTTCCATTATGTTGTGTCTTTTAGTTTCCATCTATTTTTGTTTATTTTATGTTCTTATATGTTCTAATTATCTTCCGTTTCATGTATAATTTTTTATAGACCCTTTCCTCTCTCATAAATTTGTTTTCTGAATTTTTATGTGACGTCGTTATGCTGCCGAATTTTTTGTAAAAGGAATTGCATCTTCTCTTCCCTTTCATGTTTTATTTTAATGTGGTATGTCATTAAAATTTCAATAACATGTTCTTATCTCCATGTAATTATTTATTTATAATTTTTTATAGGTTATTTATGAGTGGGTTACTATTTTACCCTCTCTTTTCAATGTTTTCTAAAACCTTGTTATATAGTCGTTATGCTGCGGAAATTTTGCCTCAAAATTTCTACCTCTTTCTCTCCAGAAATTCTATGGTTTTATTTATGTGAATACCCAGAACTATTTCATTTCCCTGGTGTTCATATATATATATAAATATGATCTATTTGATTCTGTAATTGGCATACCTATAACCCTCACTCCCATTCCATGGGTTATAAATGACATAATGATCTCATTTTGAGCTCTTTTTAAACATCAAGATTTTAACATGAAACCCATTTTATTGACTATATTTGGGTTATTTATGAAATAATTGATTATTAAATATGTTTCTAACATGAAATTAAATACATATTATGGGTTCTCCCTGGTAGCGCTCAAATGCATTGGGTAAAGATTTAATCTCTAAGGATGACAAGTTTCACGATACCTTGGTGAATAACCTTAATAACGACCCATACTTTACATACATTGTTAATACTTCAAAATTGAAGCATACTTATTACAACATAAAACAAAACCACGAAAGGACCGTATAGGTATAGTGTCTTTAGAAACTGGGAAACATAAAAAACTGGTTCATAAAGCATCTATACTGTCTCCCATTTATTTCATCATATCTATAGTCCATTTTGGCATATCTTACTTAATAACCTTCTTCCTGACCTGGGGAAAGAAAAAATACAAAAGGGTGAGCTAAAATGCTCAGTAAGGGTAAACAAAAGAAATATCAATCACATCTTATACATAAGAACATAACTTTTGGAAGTCTTAACCTGCAAAAGAGATCATAATTTCATAACATGGGATAAATCATAGTAGTGAAATGTGATCCCAATAATCATAACTCAAAACATGAAACATTGTGGCATACACACATAATCATAGATAATCATTTCTTATTAGTCAAGACTCATGGCAAAGACAATCTTAGTGGACAAAATCAATTTCTGAACCGAGTTCACTGCTCGTTTCAGTCCTGTTTCACTGAACCGGTATAACCTAACGTTCCAGCCATGTCTATCTCATGAGATATAAAATCTTTACCCAATGCATTGGAGGTAGATATAGGTCCCACCCATCTCATAATGATACCATTCTTATGTGTGCCACAAAATCATAAATCATACATCATTGCATAACCCATGTAATACAAATGGGAATCTTAAACATCGTGACATCATAAAAAAATTCATATAAGATAAAAGAATTCATCACAACATAATAAAATCAATGTAATAATAGGGATAAAAATAGAACCCTTTATTTTCTTAGATGGAAAATAATTTTTATAAAACAATTGAACACCATTCTTGAGGAAAAAATCATTTCTTCTTCAAAAATTTCTTTTTCTTTCTTAACATGTCATACAATTCTAAAATAAAAGAAGTTGATTAAAAATAAATTTGAAAACATGTAAAGGAGGCTTCTTGGAAATAATGTTTTAAAAATCCATTCATGCCGTATAAGTTAAAAAAAACATTCTTCTCGTACATTTGTCGGAAAAGTCAAAAAGTACCTCGTACGAAAAACGACAAAAGATTCCTTTAATATCTTTTACTAAAAAATCACCGAAGGGTAAAATTGGATATAAAATATTGTAGAAGGATATAAATAGTACATATTTAGGAAACATGGATGTGGATGATAAAATACACCCCAGTAAATACCAAAGTATAAAAAATCTCGGATTAAAATGAGATTGTGATATTTCCCTTACCTTTGGTCCGTTTTGCTTCGTAAGTGTCCAAACCTCCTGTATAATGATTTAAATAATGTTATTGACTTATTCCAGAATGATAATTATTTTTATGATATCATATATTGTCATATTCTTAGCTTCTTAGTAGTAATATTTCATTGTTACTTGTTATTCGGGTGTTTATAACTTTTTGTTCTTATGCGTGTCCTGTCGAATAAATTTTATTCTTCTATTTAGGTTAAAGATACCTCATTTCCAGAATGGTATTAGTGTAATATATATCATATTAATTCATTCAATTCATTTATATAATCATTATGAAATGAAGATCATGTAGAACGAGTCCCATCACATCATGGAGACAGTATTCCGTACGTACGCACGAGTGATGATATCATTCCTATGATCGTGGAATTGTATTGGAGTTCATGTATACTATTTCAGAATCAGTATAACTTTATAATAGTCATATATAGTCATTATTTACACCATTATACCCATCCAAGTAAGGTGGTGGTGGAAAATAGATTACACCACGGCGTGGAGACGGTATTCCGTACGTACGCACGCGCGGTGAATTATTTTTCCATAGGATGGATAGATGGTGAAATAGGGTTGTTTCATACTTATAATAACATATACGTTTATGATTGATACTGATGTTATTACTTCATAATGAAAAAACTAAAGAAGAATAAGTGGAAGAAGAAATAAAGATGAAAGAATCGATAATGGACATTACCTTTTCTTTGAAGTGCTTCTTTGAGACCTTCTTTTAGGGAACTAATATTGGTCTTTGAAGAAGGCCAGGACCTCTAGGATGTCTCTATGGAAGTGGAGAAAAGTAATTGGCAGGGGTTGGCCGAGCTTGAAGGCTCAATGTGGTGTGAGGAATAGGGGGAGGAGGTGCCCTTTTTATAAGGGAGGAGAGGGGCTCCTTTGGGAAAATCTAAAAATATTATTTTATTATAAAGTCAAGTTCGGTTTTAAATAGCTCCAAATTGATATATTTAGAAGCTAAGGTGGGGATGGGTAGAAATCCTCTCATCCAATAGAACTTAGACAAGTTTAGGTATCAATTTTTACCTTATCATTTAGATTTATTATTAAGTTAGATAATTTAACTTTTACGGTGTCTTCTTGTTTTCTTACACTATAAGGTTAATAAACTTACTATATCAAGCCAAACGTGCCCCAAGTTGTTTATTATTAATATATATAGCCTTATCTACGTCATTTGTCCGAACCATAGATTTTTAGGAATAAAATAACAATTATTAATATAATATTTGTTTTAAAAACTATTTTATGTCAATTTTGACACTATTTAGTAATTGATTTTTTTGAAAATCATAAAAGAATTATAAGTTATAACCAAGTTACTTAAATCATTAATAACATTTCATTTTAACCTATAAAATTAGTTTAATTCATAAAAAGTCACAAATTACATTAAATTTGGTGTTTATAAACTCAATTATGTCAATGTTTCATTAATAAGATAATTACTGCATCATCTTTGTGTCAGAAATAAATTAAATTATTTAATGTCTAAAAATTACAAATAAAATACTATTATGTAGTAAATCCTTTTATCTTTTTAATGAATATTTATAGCCGAATTTAGCTTATGTATAACTCCATATTAAAAATGATTTACTTATTAAACTTTGATTTTAACTATTTAACCCTTCTTTAAATAAATTAATAATATATGTCCTAATCTAATCCATGTGGGACTAAATAGTCATATTTTATTCCTAAGGTTGTTTTTGGTCGAATTACACTTGTCCAATAGAATGTGGACATTAGTTAGGGTAATAATAATATCATTTTTACCCTTAATTAACCTATTTACTTTTAACCGTGGTAAATAAAAGTAAAAAGTTACTATTCACCAAAAATTATTTTCATCTCATTGAACCACATTTTAGTCCTTGATATTAACCGTGTCTCTCGGATTTTCGAAATTCCACTCACAGAAGCGGTAAAATTATGTTTTATGAAAAATTCTGTTTTTTAAACTACTACTTAGTGGTTTCACTATTTATCAAAAATTGAATGTTTTCATAAAAATACAAAAATTTCACCCTAGGCTAATTTCGATATTCTGAATCCAAAAAAGAAGTCCATTTTGAAAAATAAAATTTCAAAAAGTGGTTATTACTATTCATAACAGCTAGTTTTAATAATATTTTAATAGTATATCATTGTTTACTGAAACTCGGTGTTGCGTATGACACAAGCTATCGAGGAAGGCTGCGGTTGCGTGTAACGCAAGCCAATCTAGTGTTGTGTGTAGTTAAAGATTCCTTTGATGATTTATAAAAACAAAATTTTTCTCATAAAAGTCTCGGGCGTTACATTCTACCCCCCTTAAAATGAATTTCGCCCTTGAAATTCGTCACTTTGTCACAAACAGGTGAGGATACCTCTCCCTCATCATATCCTCAAGCTCCCATGTAGCTTCTTCTAATTGGTGGTTCCTCCATAAAACTTTCACCATGCGAGTGGACTTGTTTCGTAGGACTTTTTCACTACGATCCAGAATCACTATCGGCTGTTCTTCATAAGAAAGATCTTTCTCCAGCGGTACAACTTCTGAGCTGAGTACATGTGAAGGATCAGGTATGTAATTTCTCAAGAGAGATACATGGAACACATCATGTACATGAGAGAGATTCGGTGGAAGCGCCAATCGGTAAGCTAACTTCCCGACACGATCTAGTATTTTGAAAAGACCGATATATCTAGGGCTCAACTTCCCCTTCATCCCAAATCTCATAACCCTCTTCCAGGGAGATATTCGTAAGAACACATTATCACCAACTTCAAACTCTAGGTCTTTTCTTTGGTTGTCGGCATAACTTTTCTGTCAACTCTGAGCTGCTCTTATGTGTTGTTGAATAGATCTAACCTTTTCTTCCATTTCATCAACGAGATCAGGTCTTAATAGCTTTCTTTCCCCAACTTCATCCCAGCAAGTTGGAGTCCTGCATTTCTTTCCATAGAGAGCTTCATAAGGATCCATCTGAATACTGGAGTGAAAGCTATTATTATAAGAAAATTCCACCAAAGGTAGGTGTTGATCCCAACCACCTTTGAAATCCATAGAGCAACCACTCAACATATCTTCTAGGGTTTGAATTGTTCTCTCATACTGACCGTCTGTCTGAGGATGATAAGCAGTGCTGAAACTCAACTCTGTATCCAGAGTATACTGAAGACTTCGCCAGAACTTCAAGGTAGATCTCGGATCCAGATCTAATATAATTGAAAGTGGTACTCCATGCAATCTTACCACTTCCTTTACAGATATCCTGGCAAGCTGATCCAAAGATAAATCCTCTCTAATAGCAATGAAGTGTGCAAATTTTGTAAGACGATCAACTATGACCCAGATAGCATTATTGCCTTTGGATGTTTTAGGAAGTCCTGTGACAAAGTCCATAGTGATGTTTTCCCATTTCCATTCGGGTATGGGTAATGGTTGTAACATCCCCATAGACTTATGTCTCTCAGCTTTAACTTGCCGACAAACCAAGCATCGAGAGACATATTAAGCAACATCTCTTTTCATGCCATCCCACCAGAAGTACTCTTTGAGGTCCCTATACATCTTTGTGCTTCCAGGATTAATAGAGAATGAAGAACTATGAGCCTCATCCAGTAGCTCCTTCTTTAATTTCGGGATGGGAGGAACACAAACCCGATTCCTAAACTTTATTATCCCATCACAATCAAGGTTGAATTCAGGAAAATTTCTCACCTTCTTTTGTAACTCGACATTTGCTTTCTGTGCCTCTTTATTCTTCACATGTATAGATGGTTGAACATTCATTTGAGAAAGATAAGATTTTCCCCCTTCCATTATAATTCCAAGATCCATCTTTGTAAATCCATAAATATTGGATCTTTTGTGATCCTCATCATAGATAAACTGGCATGGTCTTGTCGACTTAATGCATCTTCCACCTTGTTTGCTTTCCCAGGGTGGTAATGGATTGAGCAGTCATAATCCTTTATCATCTCCAACCATCTTCTTTGACGCATATTCAGCTAGTTTTGGGTGAAAATATACTTTAAACTTTTATGATCAGTATAAGTATCACACCTTTCACCATAAAGGTAATGCCTCCAAATCTTTAATGGAAATATTACCACAGCTAACTCCAAATCATGTGTTGGGTAATTTTGCTCATGGATTTTCAACTGTCGTGAGGCATAAGCTATCACCATATCATTTTTCATAAGAACACACCCCAATCCCTTCTTTGATGCATCACTATAGATCACAAACCTTTCTCCACTACAAGGAAGTGTGAGCATAGGTGCGCTGGATAACCTTCGTTTCAAGTCCTTGAAATTCTCTTCACATTCCTCCGTCCAAACAAACATAACTCCTTTCCGAGTCAACTTGGTGAGTGGATTAGATAATCATGAATTTTTTTTCACAAAACGTTGATAATATCCAGCCAAACCAAGAAAACATCGGATCTCAGTTACTTTTGTTGGTCTCAACCATCTTTCGATTACCTCTGTTTTTGTTGGATCCACAGATATCCCCTCTTTTGAGATTATGTGACCCAAAAATGAAACTTTTTGAAGCCAAAATTCACACTTGTTAAATTTGGCATAATTCTTCTCCTATCTCAGGGTCTTCAATATAATTCTCAAGTGATCTTCATGTTCTTCCTTGCGCTTTGAATAGACAAGAATATTGTCTATAAAGACTACCAAAAATTGATCAAGATTGTCTCTAAAGATTCTATTCATCAGATTCATGAAGATAACAGGGGCATTAGTAAGACCAAATGTCATCACTATAAATTCATAGTGTCCATACCTTGTACGGAAAGCCGTCTTTGGTATATCCTCCCTTTTGACCCTTAATTGATGATACCCTGAAAGAAGATCAATCTTGGAAAAGTATTGAGCTCCCCGTAGTTGGTCAAATAAGTAATCAACGCGTGGGAGAGGATATTTGTTCTTAATAATGATCTTGTTAAGTTCTCCATAATCAATGTCGAGTCTCATTGATCCATCTTTCTTCTTAACAAATAGAACAGGTGCTCCCCAAGGTGACGCACTAGGGAGTATGAATCCCTTATCAAGATTCGCTTGGAGTTGCTTCTTCAATTCCTGCAACTCAATTGGGGACATTCTATAAGTTGTCTTTGAAATAGGTAAAGCACCCTGTACGAGTTCTATTGAGAATTCAACTTCACGATTTGGTGGAAGACTCGGTAATTCCTCTGGAAAGACATCATCAAACTCAAGTACAATGGGAATATAATTAATCATGAGTTTCTCACCAACCATTTGAGATAAATAACCTTCATTTAGTGGAATCAATACCCGTAGGTTGAATGAATTTCCACTGGAAGGTTATGTTCATCCTTGCATTGATAGACGATCATAGATTGATCTGGAATATGAAATGTGACTTCCCTTATTTGGAAATTAATATGAGCTCCATATAAAGAAAGCCAATCCATGCCAAGAATCACATCAAATTCCACTATAGGAAGGATCACAAGATATGTAGGAAGAACTTTCCCACAAACTTCGATTGGAGAAGAATTAAAAGCTTTTGATGCGACTGTTGTGTCATTTGGTGTTGTCACAACTAACTCAACATCTAATTGTTGAGGTAATACGGTGATACCCTTAGAAAATTCTTTACAAATAAAAGAGTGGGTGGATCCAGAATCAAATAAAACATTTTCTACTTTAGAGTGGATGGTAAGTCTACCTTTCACCACATCGTTATCATACTCCAAAACGCTGATAGAAATTGCATGTGACATTCCTTTGTCTTTAGCCTTAAGATTTTGTTGACGTCGACCATCATCATCAACCCTTGGATTAGGGAATTTATTGGCATAATGCCCCATCTCCTTGCACTTGAAATATTGAAGGGTAGTAGGTCCATTCTGTGTGTCCCTTCCTTTTTTTGCATCATTATACATCTTCTTCCCATCATCGTGGCATTCAAATGCCCGATGACCTTCCTTTCCACATTTGAAACATTTACTTGTCCCTTTAAGAAAACTCCCTCCATGTTTCTTTCCACACATTGAGCATAAGGGAAAGCTCATCTTCTTTTCAGTGTGCTCTTTAGATTTTCCTTTGAATTCCATTTTCCTCTTCCTATCAAACCCATATGACTGATGGGATACTCCAATCTCCATCTCAACTTTGAGAGCACATCGAACCATTTCCTCATAGCTATAGAAGTCCCTTATGGCTAATTCCCTTCGAAGACTTGGTTTTAAGCCACTAAAGAATTGATCGATCTTACTCTCAGGTTGGATAATAATACCATAAGCGTACCTTACATGTCTTGTAAAATTTGCTTCATAGGTACCAACAGATTCATCATCCTTTTGCTTCAGTTCAAGAAACTCTTTATCTATATTAGTTCGGAGAATATGAGGGAAGTACTTATTGAAAAATATGTTCTTGAACTCATCCCATTCCATGGACTCAATTTCATCCCTTTGAATCGTATTCTTAATAAGATTCCACCATTGATCAGCATCTCCTTCCAAACGATACACTTCTAGGATGACTTTATCATGTTCAGACCATTGAAGAACAGAAAATATCTTTTCAGTAGTACTAATCCATTGTTAAGTAACTAATGGATCAGTAGACCCGTTGAAAGAAGGTAGACACTGCCTCATGATGGATTCAACAGAATATTGCTCCTTCCTTTGCTCGTTTGGAAGTCATGCATGATTCATAGCTTGAGAAAGTTGTGTGAGCATGGCTACAAGATTTTTCATTCCATCTCCCCTAATGTTTGGTTGCTCAGGGGGACAATCATTGAATTTCCCATCGCATTCTGCATTAACACGATTCCTTCGGGTTCCAGCCATTGACTAAAACCAAGAAGAATAGTGTGAGCAACACTAATTATAATAGGAAAAATACATAATCAAGAATACTATTTCACACTTAAGGTATTATCCTAGGTTATTCATGGCCATTTCTAAAACACTAGGATTGTGTTCTATGCTTAGAATTATCTTTAGGGTTCTTACTAAGGTTTTCACATCCTAGTTTCCAAAGGTTGACTATACCTTTCCTTTGATACCAACTATAATGACCCATAATTTACATACATTGATAATACTTCAAAATTGAAGCATACTTATTACAACATATAACAAAACCACGAAAGGACCGTATAGGTATAGTGTATTTAGAAACTGGGAAACATAAACAAATGGTTCATAAAGCGTCTACACTGTCTCCCATTTATTTCATCATATCTATAGTCCATTTTGGCATATCTTACTTAATAAACTTCTTCCTGACTTGGGGAAAGAAAACATACAAAAGGGTGAGATCAAATGCTTAGTAAGGGTAAACAAAAAAAATATCAATCACATCATATACATAAGCACATAACTTTGAGAAATCTTAACCTACAAAAGGGATCATAATTTCATAACATGGGATAAATAATAGTAGTAAAATGCGATCCCAATAATGATAACTTAAAACAAGAATCATTGTGTCATACACAAAAAATCATAGAGAATCATTTATTATTAATGAAGACTCATTTCCAAGACTATCTTAGTGGACAAAGTCCATTTCTGAACCGAGTTCACTCCTCGTTTCAGTCCTGTTTCACTAAACTGGCATAACCTACATTTCCATCCATTTCTATCTCATGAGATATAAAATCATTACCAAATTCATTGGAGGGAGATATAGGTCCCACCCATCTCATAATGATACCATTCTTATGTGTGCCACAAAATCATAAATCATACATCATTGCATAACCCATGTAATACAAATGGGAATCTTAAACATCATGACATCATAAAACAATTCATATAAGATAAAAGAATTCATCACAACATAATCAAATCAATGTAATAATAGGGATAAAAACGGAACCCTTTATTGTCTTATATGGAAAATAATTTTGATAAAACACTTGAACTCCATTCTTGAGGAAAATATCCTTTCTTCTTCAAAAAACTTTTTTTCTTTCTTAACATGTCATACAATTTTAAACTAAAAGATGTTGATTAAAAATAAAATTGAAAACTTTTAAAGGAGGCTTCTTGGAAATAATGTTTCAAAAATACATTCATGCCGTATAAGTTAAAAAAACATTATTCTTGTACTTTTTTCAGAAAAGTCAAAAAGTATCTCGTACGAAAAATGACAAAAGATTCCTTTCATATCTTTTACTAAAAAATCACCGAAGGGTAAAATTGGATATAAACTATTGTAGAAGGATATAAATATTACTTATTGAGGAAACATGGGTGTGGATGATAAAATACACCCCAGTAAATACCAAAGTATAAAAAATCTCGGATAAAAATGAGATTGTGATATTTCCCTTACCTTAGGTCCATTTTGCTTCGTAAGTGTCCGAACCTCCTCTATAATGATTTAAATAATGTTATTGACTTATTCCAGAATCATACTTATTTTTATGATATCATATATGGTCATATTCTTAGCTTCTTAGTAGTAATATTTCATTGCTACTTGTTATTCGGGTGTTTATAACTTTTTGTTCTTATGCGTGTCTTGTCGAATAAATTCTTATTCTTCTCTTTTGGTTATAGATAACTCATTTACAGAATGGTATTAGTGTAATATATATCATATTCATTCATTCTATTCATTTATATAATCAATATGAAATGAAGATCATGTAGAACGAGTCGCATCACATCGTGGAGACGGTATTCCGTACGTACGCACGAGGGATGATATCGTTCCTATGCTCGTGGAATTGTATTGGAGTGTATGTATACTATTTCATAATCAATATCACTTTATAATAGTCATATATAGTCATTATTCACTCCATTATACCCATCCATGTAAGGTGGTGGTGGAAAATAGATTACACCACGGTGTGGAAACGATATTCTGTACGTACGCACGCACGGTGATTTCTTCTTCTGTAGGATGGATAGATGGTGATATAGGGTTGTTTAATACTTATAATAACATATCAGTATATTAGTGATACTTTATTTATTACTTCATAATGAAACAACTAAAGAAGAAGATGTGGAAGAAGAAATAAAGATGAAAGAATCGGTAATGGACATTACCTCTTTTTTGAAGGGCTTCTTTGAGACCTTCTTTTAGGGCACTCAAATTTGTCTTTGAAGAAGAACAGGACCTCTATAATGTCTCTAGGGAAGTGTAGAGGAGTAATTGGAAGGGGTTGGACGAGCATGAAGGCTCAATGTCATGTGAGGAAGAGGGGAAGGAGGTGCCCTTTTTATAAGGGAGGAGAGGGGCTCCTTTGGGAAAAGTAATAATATTATTTTAATATAAAGTCAAGTTCGGTTTTAAATAGCTCCAAATTTATTTATTTCTAAGATAAGGTGGGGATGGGTCGAAATCATCTCATCCAATAGAATTTAGACAAGTTTAGGTATCAATTTTAACCTTATCATTTAGATTTATCTTTAAGTTAGATAATTTAACTTTTACCGTGTCTTCTTGTTTTCTAACACTATAAGGTTAATAAACTTACTATATCAAGCCAAAGGAACCCAAAGTTGTTTATTATTAATATATGAAGCCTTAAATAAGTCATTTGGCTGATTCTTATATTTTTAGTAATAAAATAACAATTACTAATATAATATTTGTTTTAAAAACTATTTTATGTCAATGTTGACATTATTTAGTAATTGATTTTTGTGAAAATAATAACAGAATGAGTAGTTCAAACCAAGTTACTTAAATCAATACTAACATTTCATATTAACCTATAAATTTATTTGAATTTCTAAAAAGTCTCAAATTACATTTATTTTGGTGTTTATAACATTAATTATGTCAATATTTCATTAATAAGATAATTACTGCATCATCTTTCTGTCAGAAATAAATTAAATTATTTAATGTCTAAAAATTACAAATAAAATACAATTATGTAGGAAATCTATATATATTTCTAATGAATATTTATAGCCGAATTTATCACATGTATAACCCCATATTAAAAATGATTTACTTATTACACATTGATTTTAACTATTTAACCCTTCTTTAAATAAATTAATAATAAATGTCCTAATCTAATCCAAGTGGGCCTAAATGGTCATATTTTATTTCTAAGGTTGTTTTTGGTCTAATTACACTTGTCAAATAGAATGAGTACATGTGTTAGGGTAATAATAATATCATTTTTACCCTTAATTACCCTATTTACTTTTAACCATGGTAAATAAAAGTAAAAAGTTACTATTCACCAAAAATTATTTTCATCTCATTTAACCACATTTTAGTCCTTTATATTAACCATGTCTCTCATATTTTCAAAATTCCACTCACAGAAGCGGTAAAATTATGTTTTAAGAAAAATTTAGTTTTTTTTCACTACCACTTAGAGGTTTCACTATTCATCAAAAATTGAAAGTTTTCAGAAAAATACCAAAATTTCACCCTAGACTAATTTCGATATTCCGAATCCAAAAATGAAGTCCATTTTGAAAAATAAAATTTCAAAAAGTTGTTATTACTATTCATAACGGCTAGTTTTAATAATATTTTAATAGCATATCATTGTTTACTGAAACTCAGTATTGCGTACGACACAAGCTATCGAGGAAGGCCGCGGTTGCGTGTAAAGCAAGCCAAGATAGTGTTGTGTGTAGTAAAATATTCCTTTGATGATTTATAAAAACAAAATATTTCTCATAAAAGTCTCGGGCGTTACAACCTTGTTAATTTTTATGACACCTTTGGGATAGAACATGGTCATATGTTCATGAATGTCTAAATGAAATGTTGTAGCCACATATGCAATTTATATTTCATGTTATTTTTTATGATATTTATATTATTCCATTGCTCATGTCTTCATGTTTTTATTCAAGTTCTTATTTATATCACAAGTACATTGACTCCCTTGTTTACCCTTACTGGGCCTTCTTCTGACCCTTTCCTTTGATGTATGTCTCTAGGATATGAGATGCAGTAAATATACATAATATGTAATAATGATGGAGCCTTACAAGTGGTTTAGAAGATGTTTTTATATTGTTATCATGTTTTATATTCCTGATTTCAAAGACACTAGACTTTAAAGATCCTCTGTTTATAAAATGTAATGAAATGTTATGTAATAAAAATGAGGGATGCTAAAATATTTCATCTCAATTAAATTTTTGGATCTCAAGAAGTTTATTATGAACTACTAGAACCTCATGTTAATCGTTTAACTGCTTTCACAAGAGTCATCATTAAACAAACATTATGATTCTCTACCACATTCCATCACAAAAAAAAAATTGGGAGCAAAGGCATTTCTTTATCATTTTCACTCCCAGATATATTGTTTATGGGTATAAAAAACACCCAAAACCACCTCGTACAACATAATTATAACTAATTTCCTTCCCCATATTATGAAAATGTCCACCCCCATTATAAAAAATTCATTTACTCCATCTTCTATTGATATTTCATCACGTAGAACTTCACAATCGTTTTCACCTAGATAAACCTATATCATATACTGAAGACAGAGTGGATTCACCATTATAAAATAGTGTTAATATTTCTCTATATCCTAAATCAGGGATACCTATAATGTGGTTGTGTACTCAAATTACCCCCCATTAATCAAGAATGATATTTTATTATTACAGGTATCTACCACCATGTTTCTTTCTATAGTTTGAGGAAAATTTAGATGTCATAGTATTGTTTAAACTCCAAAAAATTACTCTATCATAGATTCAAATCTATATTAGTAAATATTTATATGATACTATGGTTTTTTGAGTAGACATTTAAAGTCTCTCCTATAATATTTTCATCCGCATCATCATGGTGAAAGATACTACTACCATATCCAATGCATGGGTCATGTATTTCTCTTTTTGGTGTCTTAACATCTTCAATCTATTTGTTATAGATAATTAATTATTTACCAACCGCCATCTATTCCTAGATCTAGAGGAATAGAAAAACACAATGTACTAGTCACCCTCCTAATGTAGTCTCAAAATAAGGGAACTCGAAAAAATATACCTCTAGTCCATATGGGATCTATAAAATTTATTATTTCAGGAAATGATATTCCATTTATAATTAAATATATTCCGAGGGAATATAATCTTAGAAATTTATACCTTGATGTTTTGATATTACCCTTATAGACTAGGGAAATGTAGTAACCCCAACATGCTCTAGGGAGGATCTATATCAATCACTAATAATAAATTTTTCCAGTAAGTGATTACATGAAATGTTTGAATATGTGTGATATAGAAGAATAAATCCAATAGGAAACTCTACCCATTGCAGATAAACCAAATGATCTATAAGAATATATATCTCTCGGATAATTTATATGTATATTAAGGAATGAGTTTTTTTCTATGTCAACATGCATTGGAGTTAATGTATAGAAAAAAATTACCATACCTCAAATCATCTCATGTGTATCCTGGTAATTACCATCCATAGTCTGAAAATTACTACACAAAATACCACCATATCTCTAATCATGGATGGGGTAACCTATTGGCGGGGCTAGGAGTAGGAATTAGAATCATCTTACACCTATAGTTCCTCTATCAATGGATATTCCTACCCCCACCTTATCACTACCTCCCTAGGGGTCACACTGACTAAGCTAGAGAGATTCGTTATTATTATGTTTCATCCACAATAAGGATCGAATTTTAATCTGTCCACATTCTTCAATGTTCCATGTTATGAAATAATTAGTCATATGACCTAACCCCTCAAATAAAAAACATAATCCATCTAAAAGATTATTAGAACATCTACATAAACCATGTCTGATAAATCCCCAAGTTTGAGTCTTTGAATGAGTATACCTCCTACACAGGGACCTTGATGGTCAACATATACATTCTGAAATAGTTTAATTAAAAAAATGATGTCTACTACCTACTCCAGCATCCTAATAATAAAATATCATAATATCTCAATCGCTAAGGACCTCTCTAGAATTCCAGAATATGTGGTAATTTATAGGGATACCACGCTAACTTGGATGTCCTTATTGAATACCTATTTGAACTTGTAATCCTAGAAGAAACCATATCTAACCTTGTTCAGGGAGTATGATGTGATGTAATAAATCATATAAGTGAACTCATTAACTTACTTATTGCCCTATTGTAGCTCAAGAAACTCTTGGATCCACCATGACTGAATGATTGATGGATAATACTAATTAAAAAACCACTAAAACTATTACCATGCATGTATAAACTCATAATGGGTATGTGTGATCATTACCCCCCGACACCCTATTACTCCATGAAAAATTATGGTTGTGAGACTGAATATATGATCTTTCAGGGTTCATATGAGGCAGAAAACTCATACAACCGACTTGATCGAAACAATCACTACCCAAGGATCTGGATCAATATGAACCTTAGTGGTCTATATCAATAGAAATCATAAAATGAGATAAACATGTGATCATCATTGTAATAACCTATTAGAGAAATAAGCCTCCCAACATGATGTCAAGCATCCTCCTAAACCAATATAGGAGGATCCATGGACCACAATAATGTGGAAGAACATATCTATTCTCTCCTAGAGTGAACACCTTAAGAATATGTCCCTATAATGAGGTATTATTACTTACCTAGTTGTTTATATCGCCAAATATCAGAATAATAGATGGATAACATTGTGAATAAATTCAAAAAATTAATAATAAGTTCCATGTTTAGATGATAATATCTAAGGATCTTATTCAAGAGGGTTATGGGTTTCAAAAATGTAAATCCAATAATTTTTGTGAATGATTGGTTTCCCTGTAATTGGTTCCTCAATATGATGAGTTGACAAACAGTAATTAAAATCACAATATATGAAAATGTTGGTTATCACACCACAAATGGGTTACCCAAATAGAGAGACAAACTATAAACACTTTGATATCCTTAACCTATGATTATTAAAACAAAACACACACCATTTCTAACTCTAAAGAGTAAATCTATGAGAAAACCTTCTTAGACAACACTTTTTCACATCATGAACCCCTAGTGTCCCTCGTGGGTTGGTATTATTCTGAGAGTGAAACCTAAATCCAACCTTAAATGGGACATGGACTACAATAATGAATGTACTAGGCCTATCATGGAAATGAGAGGCCTAATACTATTGTACCAAAACACAAGAAAAGTCACCCATCTCTAGGAAAAAGTTTTGAGAAATTAGATAACTAAATCAAGTATAGAGTAATAATTTGTTATGAATTTCTCTAGAAAAAATATTAAATTTAAACAATGTTATAAAAAGTTACAATGTGAAAAATTGCATTCCCAATATAATTGGAGACCCTAACCTAACGAAAACAATGAACAGGGAAAACCATTGATTGAATTTTTCAAAATATATGAAGCAAACCGACAAACAAGGATTGAACCTCTAGGTACTAATAGGATTGTTCAATAAAATATCAATAAAAGTCACCATTGTTATATCAATCCTTTTCATAAGAAAATAAAAATGTAGGAAAAGACCATGTAGGGGTGAATATAATCATACCTATTAGAATTCATCAGAAACCATGATAATGTAATGGAATAAAATATTCAACTCTACTCATAAGTAAAATATGGATAAGAAACCCATATCAAATATTCAAATATTGAAACCCTTGTATAAAATTGAGAGGAATATCAATATCAACTTCACAATAAGGAAGATGATGAATTTTCTTACAACTCCAAATTACCAATATCTAATTCCATGAACTATATGAAACCTCAATAATGTTAGAGTATAGGGATGTCTCCACTTTACTATACTCTATAGCCGAGGGAGCACTATCGTCAAAGGAGGAACCTCTCCCCATGGGATCATGGAGAAGGGAGATTACCTCACCATATATAGTGGAATTATTTTATTTATATTTGTGGGAGTACATAGAATAACTATATATTGGATATGGGTGAACGTGTTACCTTAATAGAGAGGGTAGTACCATCCCAAAAATCTCACTAATAATTAATCCTAAAAACTGCCATCATCTAATAATTAATGGTAGAAGAATCACACTCATATCACCTCAGTTTTTATTTATGACTCTATGTTTAAGGACACTATTTCAACATATTTATTAATGATCCAATAAAATACATCGGTAATAGACCACTCATCAGCCCAAATCTAAGACCTGAATGAGGATATACACAAAGATAATGGTTCTAGAAGAATTGCATGACATGTACATCATGGAACATAGCTTGTGGAACATCCGAATGTCCATGGTGTGTCCATTCCTATACAAGGATTAAATATAAATGTCCCTCACATGATAGGGGATAAGGTATATCATATCACTTGGTTCCTTGGTATTGTGAACTCAACACATGGATCGAACACATAGGGATTATCACATGACATATATGACAAATGACATAGTGTATGATATTTATCTTGAGTTGAAACCCTATACCCAATGGGAAAATAAGAAAAACTGTTTTTGTTCCTCTTAAATACACAGAGTGTAGTTATAACATTTATAGATGGTGAAATTTTGTCTCCTAGTTTTAAACGGTCACAAAATATTTTAATTCTTCAAAAAACCTCACCAATTGGCTCATCCAAACAAACAAAAAAACTATTTAATTAACCATATATTTGTTATTAAAATCCGTTGATGGATGAAAATGGAATTCCAATATTTAGATAAAAATTATTGATTACTATAATCATATAATAGATTATGGTTCCATTGAACCATCAGCCATGTTCCACATATCTTCTATAATTGGTCCACATACCTTGGATCCCTATTTTATTTACAAATCTTCTATTATTCTGTGGGATCACTCATTCTCCAATAGATCTAGAAATGTCAAATCATTGATCCCATGGTCCAATGATAATGAACATGGAGAACGAAGGTAGGGGACGTAAAATAATAAATAATGATAATTGTTATATGACTCAATCCCAACCAACAAACATAATCATGGAAATCATAAATATTGTAACATTAAGATACAATAAAAGTTATTGATCAGGTTCAACCATGCTAATAAAATTCAAGGTTAATTATAAAAGTCAAAATAAATTAGTTATGTATATATATTATTTGTGCCCAATAATCAAGGTCACAAGGGAATAAAATTGAAAAAATAGTGATGAATACCTCCGGAATAGATTGATCATTTGATAATAATACATACTATAGTGATTTTTTGAGGATTCTGGTGTGTTCCTCCTTATTTATAAGAATCAACTCAATTATTCATCATAAATCCATGGTCTTAGGTTCTTTAAATCCAATGATGTCTCATCATAATCTACTATATTTTCCCGGGACTTTGTAGCAAAAAACATGGAGAATTCTAATGAGGTGTATAAATATGGGAGGTATTTTAATAGTGGTTTCCCTACACCCAACATGAATAGAACTTGTTATTTCCATTACATGTATACATCTTGATATATATATATATATATATATTTCTTACCACAATAGTGTTTATATTTCTACTTTCCCTATTTATAAGGTAATGTCATTTGATTTCATTTCATATCAAAAGGTTATCGAATTTCCAAGATATAATGTGAACCATGCGATACTATGATTTTAATATTAAAAATATGTCCTATGTTATAGATACATCATACTAAAAGGTCACATATGATTTTGGACTATCATGTTCGGGGGGATCATAATAATTGAGACTTCAACACATAATGTTCTCACTTTTTAATCTATAGTTTTGTGATCAAGTGGATTAACCAGCAAACAGAAACACCACATGTTTAGGGTATCTTCAGTTTTTCTTATCTATGAATATGCGTATTAGTCCCGAAACATGTGATCATTATTTTTGTATACCATTTGATTTTGTACATTGATACAATGTGAAAACCATGCTAACAAAATTTTGGTGAGGTATTTTGAGTATGGTGTGTCATTACTTGTATAGTGTTGGTTGAATGACCAATATATAATTTTTCATTTTTGAGATGGGGAAGAGATATCTCAGGGTCCTACATTGACCATTATGGTAGTACCTTCATAAATCAGTGACAATAGTAAAATGTTTTATATTATTCAAGAAAGGGAAAAAAATAAATAATTAAACCAAAGGATGATGAAAAAAGTGTGCAAACTATTTTTTGAGATATCATGAGACAAAGAGATTATGTTACACGAAATGTGTTCATAGAATGTAGTTTTAGTTATGACATTCTTTATCTCGTTAGGTTCCATGATTGGTTGATAGACTCTAATCGTGGTTTGTGGTTTGGACTCACTACTATTGAGATAAGCACCTAGAGGGTCACAGACTAAGTTAATCCAGAAGTTCCACATATTCTAACTAATAAGAGTTTAGGACAATATAGGCCCCACATGTAGGGCTGGTGAACGTCTGAGTATGACTGAAAAAACTAAAACTAATTCTATTATATTATTAATTTTTAGAATAATAATGATTAATTAACTTTATTTTAATGCAAGATAATGTATAAAAATAAAATCAAGTTACATTTTATATAAATTAATTTTTCTTATTGAATATAATATCATGTTGACTGGTCCTGAGTCAATGATGAAATTTTCATGTTTTCTTATTTTTTTATTTAATTTAATTATTGAATTTTTGTTTTAAAACATGTAATAATTAATTTTTTTACAATTTTTTATCATCACTCCATATTTAATTAGAATCAGATCATGGTTCTACATTTATGTGATAAAAATTATATTTCTTTACCCCAAGTTCTTCTCAACAAAAAGTGAGTATACATTTTATAGATTGGATGTGTTTGAGGAGATGTGGTGAGAGTTGATAGTCAATATAAGACAAACTAGTGGAATACATGGGAGATGCAGGTTCTATAATTCAAGTAAGGTATTGACTTGTTTAATTCACATAGGGTCTTAATTGATCCATTATTATCTATATGGATTAAACAATAGTTAATAGATAATAAAAAAATCATCATTTATTTAATTTCTCATGATCATGGTTTCTAGTTTTTTCAATGTTTAATTAATACCCATCATAAAAATTTATTAAAATAAAATATCATGTAATGATAAAATGGAAATGCGTGGTGAGGGTTTTTTTTCAAAAGCATGGAAAATTTGTGGGTGAGATCATATAATAAAATCATGTTAAATATAAAAGTATTTAATTCTTTGATATTAACTTACCAAATACTTCAATGAAAATATTAAGTCACAAATTCCTTCAATCATTGGAATTTTAAGGAATCTGGGTGTATGAGGTTCTCGGCTAGGCAAAGTTCATGGTGCCACCTACTAAAAAGAGATATTATAAGAGTATCATGATGACTTAACTAACATTAGATGTTAAGGGATATTGAAATTTTTTTGAATCTATATATAAAAATATTATACTAATTAAAAGAAACACAGTTAAAGAGAATGGACTCCACTCAAATGATCAAAGAGTCACAAGTTATTATGTTTGTCCAGATTAGTTCCTACCTTAGACTCTCCTTGTAGTGGTATATCCAAATATTGTAAACAATTATGATTTTTTTTCATTCATCCTTTATCCTATAATACCAATGTTATTGTGTATTTCCATTCTAGTACCTATGGTTCTAAAAATTCAATAATATAGTGGGAGACATTTAATTGTTAAATTGGTAATGTCTTAATCAGTAAACAATATTAAATTACAATATTCTAGATTTTAATTTTTTTTATAAAATTTTCATGTAAATAATATCGGTCCACTATAATAATCATTGTAAAAATTAATCTTCCTATCATTCACAAAATTCCAAATAGTTACATAGATTCTTGTGCACAATACTATGATATAGTAAACCCAAGGTGTTGGAATCCCAAATAGATGTTAATCCACCTCATGAAGAGAGGGTGTTAACAATTATTATAGGAAACTCATATATGATGTATAATCTGATATTTTAATAATTATATCATTAATTTACTATGGGATTTTTAGATATAACATTAGTACATGGACGAATTCACATATTATCTCATATCTGACAATATTGTGAGGAGAAAAATGTGAAGATATGAATATGTGATGTTCACCCTGGATATCGTTGAATTTAAAGATGGATCATGATACTTCAATGGATTGCATTCTCATATCATATTCCCATTAATTCTAGTTTTGTTTAATGTTACAAAATCAACAGCATAGAAAAAATATTATTTTAACTTTTGAGTAAGGTTCGACACCAAATAATAACATTAATGGAATATTAATCATCTTTTCTTATGGAAAACAAGCTTAATAGAAATGTGACAAGTATAATGGAAAAAGTATTGCCAGTGGAACCTTCAAAACATCCATCAAATAGATATTTATTAAAATGGATGTCATTTTCCTCACATATCGTGAAATAGTTCTATGGACGATATATGCATCATACTTAATTGATTAATAAAGAAGTATCTTTATCTTATTGTTTATTTGTAATTATTTTTAATTTCGTTATAACAACTCATTGGTATTAAATACAATATTACAATCACATATGTTTATTTATATATAATAACCATTTATGTAATGAAAATTCACAATATGTAAGGTGTGTTCTCCAAGCAGTTAATAAAATGTGGTTCTTAAAGTAGCTGTCAGAAATAGATAAATTCTATATTGCCTTGTTTATTATTTGTAGTTTTTCATTTTGAGTATCACCAAAACATTAATCTCATGTTCCCATTGGACCTAAGGATATATTGTTCTATTTTCTAAATTATAGTTTTTGGTGGTGTTGAATACTCATGTCATATTTCAGTGACAGTTGAATTATAATCAATACATGATGAATATAAATTTGAAGATTAATATTCCCAGTCTTGGAATGAAAATACATCAACAAAAAAATATTTTTTAAGGGTATACTATTATGGTTTTATACTCTACGGAGTTAAAAAAATTAGGTACCATGACTGACTTATAAACACTATGTTAGAGAAAGAAACCTTTATAAATAATGGTAAGCTAGAAATATTTTGGAACTAGTTTAGCTAGAGACGGTGAACTATTCCAAGGGGAAGCTATTTGTATATATACATAATAAATTTCAATTAAGTGTTTAACTAATTTCAATTAATTTTTTAAAAAATTTGAAAGTGATGTATGACATATGACTGGTTAGAATATATTAGAGGCATTAGGCTTTTCAGCCAAAGAATATCTTGACAAATCATTAATCGATCAATATAGTGCAGCAATTTGTTATTCATAATTGTACATTAACTTATACAAATCAAAGATATGATTCTAATAATTATAATTTATTTTTATTATTAAATATTACCATTTATCAATAATATTTAGCATGGATAAATTCATAAAACTAAATTTATTTATACACATTAATTTCCTGAAGTATTTAAAAGGAGCATCAATGTTAAAACTCTTGTTTTCCAGATACATCCATTTTTTGATACATGAATTAAAAATAGCGATGTAATCCCATATGTCTGCTATCTTGAGAATTGTATATCATATAGTATTATTTATATACATTATGTAATAAGACCATATTTCTAGATGAAAAAAGTACAGTATTTTATAAAAAAATTGCATCATAAAAAAACAAAACGTTCATCTATAGAAACCATCCAAATGTTTTATATGAATAATTCATAAATACATAGTATATAAAAGATATTTCCATGACATATAATATATTTCTATAAAATGGTTTGTATCTCTATTTGAGATAATGAGTAGAAAATTTATGTTGGTTACGTCAAATCCAAATATAAACATGTAGTTGGCATAGTAACATGTCTCGTAAGAGAATATAGAAAATAATATTCCTAAAACCCATAATGCATATGAAGGATAACCCATGTTGATAAATTTATATAAACTGTGGTCATGGATACATTATTCATTGAGAAAAATGATTCATATAAGTAGTATATAAAAATTAACTATGATTAACAATATTAGTTAAAATTTTATAATTGATTCCATGTATCACCGTACATGAGGGTTATTATTTCAAATATTTTGGTGCGTATTAAAATTATACTAAACTTGGATGGTTCATGTGTGGTTCCAATATATATTGATTGGATATACCATGTATTTCTTCAAAAAAAATTATAATTTTACATGTCACAGATGCATTCTATGATAAGTAAATTGAGAATTGAATATTAATACCACCAATCGTGGTAGATGTCTATAGGAATCCACTCAAAAGATATGGTGAAATCAATTTATTATAATAAGGGTGAATGTTTTTGATATATGGTTCAGGATTAATGTAACAAACTAGAATATATAATATTTATTTAGAATTAATCTTATCCATGATTCTTCAAAAGATAAGTGTGATAACCATGGTTTTCCATGTAAAATATGGTATTTAACATATGAAAAACAACTATTTGTCTTATATATTGTTAATAATATGATAAATATAACTCTCCAGATATTGACTGAATGTATCATCAAGAGTTATAATGAATATTATTTAATGAGGTAGACCTAATAGTTTCTTATACTAAGTAACGTGTACATGTACTAATGTAGTATTGATTTATATTAGTTGGAACAATTCGAAAGAGAATTGTTACCAGTTTCACATGGAATATATCTCTCATGGTAGACATTCCATGGATAAAGGAGTAGATTAATGTAGTTTTTTGAATTCTATATTCTTTATTGATTAATTTATCACATATGAAATGATATGTAAAATAATTGATACTTCCATGATATACCTAATATTATGTAAATATCAGTTGTTACCTAGATAATTGAAAGGGATATAGTTTTAACTATCCAATTGTACTTTAATAAATTCCAATTATCTGAACCTGGTATTTGGAGTGGAAATAATACTAGTTTTAGGTGAAATAAACATGTTTTCCATGGATTTGTGTGATCTAATATCATATTTAAGCAAAGGTAATGAGAAATACATGCTCAATCAGGATAGTGGTATCCATATCTAAAAATTTTGAGTATGTTATTTATTTTTAGGAAACATAAATGTATTGTAAAATATGAAACATTTTCTTCTAGTTCATTGGATCACACTTAGTAAGTAAATTTTTATCTAAATGTAAATTATGATACTCATAATAAAAATTATTTAATTATTTCACAAATTAAAAAATAAATGCACTATAGGATTATATTTCATGATGAATTTAACTAATGGAGGTGAGGCACCACATAGAAAAATATCCACATAGTAATAATGTGGCGATCCCAGCAGGTAAATCATTGACCCAAAAGAAACATGATCTTAATCATGTTAGAGATAACATGGATGGTCGTCAAGATGGAACTAATAAAATTTAGAGAGTTATAAGAGTGGGTTACCTAGACCCAACGTAAATAGTACTGTTGATAATCATTACATGTGTATTTATTAATATATACATGTGTTTATTATTACCATAATAGTGTTGATATTTTTGCATCAACCATTTACTTTGTATTTTCCATTGATTACGTGTCTTATCAAAAGTTTATAATAATTCCTAGCTACAATGAGAACATTAGATAATGTGACAATAATCATAAACATATGTCATATTGTCCCAATACGTCATACTGGTTAGATACATATGATGTATGATTATTATGTGTTAGAGGATCAAAATAATTGAACTTGTTATCATGAAGTTAACACATTGTAATATCTAGTAATGAAATAAGGCGGACATATATTCCAATATGATCATTAAATGATTCAGGTTTCATTAGTTGTTTCTATATATAAACATGGGTATTGGTCTCTGGACTTTAGATCATTATCATTGTGTACCATTTGATAGATTAATTTAATGAAATAATGAAAACATTATAATCAAATTGTGGATATGTTTTTTCTTGTTGGGTGTGTAAGTGTTGGTATGTCATTAGTTGAATTATTAAGATATAATTTTCCTCTTCTAAGTTATAGAAGAGATATATTGTGGGCCCAGTCTGACCATGATGGTAGTAACTGCATAAATGCATTATTATGGTACACCAGTGTAATTTTATCTAGTAATGTATCAAAATATATAATGAAACATTTTAATGATGACACAAGTGTGAATAATTATCTCTAAGATATCATGTGATAATGAGATTATATTACACATATTTTTTTCTTATGATGTATCCGTTTTTATGGCATTCCTTCTCTCTTTATGGGTCATAATGGGTTACTAGACAATGATATTGGTCTGTGGGATGGACTCACTTATTGGAACCAAGACTACTCATTGCTAATAATTGTGGTTGGATTGTTTTTTTTGTAAATATTCACAAGGAAGATTATGGAATTTAAAAATAATAGATTCATATGTATGAGGCAGAAAAAAGTATTGATGGCGATGTAGTTTCCCAGAGTTTTCCAAATGTTTGAGCATCCAAAAATCAAGAGTTTGCTAACGGTTCGCAGTAATGGTACGCGGTGATGGATTTTTCTACCCAGTGAAGGCCTGTGGTATGCGGTGAAGGTACACAATACGCAGTAAAGGCACGTGGTACGTGGTGAAGGAGTGTGGTATGCAGAGTGGTGTACAGGACATGAAATAGTTCGAAGCGACGATATGTGGTGAAGGCATGCATTACATGAAATGCTATAGAAAACAGTTCACAATTATGGTATGTGGTGAAGATATCATGTACATAGACTGAAATATATATAGTATGTTGAAGGTTTACAATATGCTATAATGGTTTATTGTTCAGAGGATTTAAGTAATGGGTGGAGGATAATAGTATGACGATTAAGTTTCATTTATTGTAAAGATTTTCCCACATTGAAAATTTATTTAAATCATGTTACTGATTTTTTCGGAGTTAGGTTCTATTTATGGAAAATAAGTCCACTTTGATAAAGGATGAGATTGGAGATTAAAATCATGAGGTGAAATCCGGTGATGCCTGAAGTGGTTCATGGATGAGAAGATGACATGCAGAGAGAATCATCTGAGTAAGGAAAACAGTCTGTTAAAGAGTGTGTGGTTTTCACAAGAATCTCTCACAATACGTGGTGGATTCAAGAAGTATGCAGAGAAGGATGGTACATAGAGATGGGGAGCGATATGCACAGTAAGGAAGAATGTGTATAAACACATTTCTTGGAAGATCTAGAAGGTAAATAGAAACAACTACAGTACATGAAAATAGTAGTAGTACCTGGAAACCCAAAAAAAACTAAAAAATTTACCAAATCTCTTTGTGAACTTAACTTTTATAAGATATATATGTAAGAGAAAACTAAATTAAATTTGTGGGTGATTACGGGACTACAATTGAGAATCCACTTATAGTTGGAGATGCATGATCTAATTACAAATCATTTATGAGACCTTCATGTAATTAAACTGATTGAATATTCATACAGCTAATTGATATAGGGGGAGTTAGTGAATGTGATCTGAGAGATGTAGTGTGCTATACCTAAAACCATGTAATGGTAGTACACCTGGCCCAGAGTGACCATGCTAAACTCTTGTAATCCACAATAAGTTAAGATTAGTGGTTTTTTTGGTACAACCGACACCCTTTCAGTGTATGCTCTGTGGATGTAGCCCTTAGTGGAAAACAAACTAAAATTGTTGTGTATTTTCATTGTGTGTGATTTTTAATTTTCTAAACATTCTCTTCATACAATATTAATATTTTCTTACCAACCTAGGAACAAGATCCATTAGTTTAAAAAAAGTATAGAATCTGATTCACCCTCCCCTCTCAGGGTGTTCTAGGGTCCTTCATCACTACTATTTAGAAGAGGAACTAGGGGTGAAACTCTAAGCGTATCCACAAGTTTCACCTATTCTAATGAATAGGTGTTTATGATTTATTGGCCCCACATTTAGAGGATAGTGAAATTCCTAGTATGATTGATCACAAGAAAAATCAATTTAATTATATTATTCATGTTTATAATAATGATTATTATATTTATTACTACAGGTATTATTATGTTTTTCTGATTATACATGAGAATTTGAGAAAAAATATAATTTTTTGAACGAACATTGGGTTTTCATGGTTTGTTTAATAGTTTTAAGATATTTTGTGCTGATTTAATGTTTATTATTTTTCTTAGTACATTTTACAATGTAAAAAATTAGTGATAAAATATTTTTGACATTTATGAAAACTTTTATTAAGACATAAATGTGTGAACTGGTCTAAAATAATGGTTATTACTTTCCAGGGACAAATGTGAAATTTGTAATATTTAACCCAAGTATAAAAACTCATTTTTTTCCTAATTAATTTAAAGCTCCACCATTTTCAAAAATTTAGTTAGAAAATATATCTTATACTATTATCTATTATTTTTATAGAATGATTACAAATAGGGAACAAGGTTAGATCTATACCGCTTTCTCAATTGAGTATATTTTATTTAGGTGATCGAAGGGATTTCATAATGATTTTCTATTTTCCAGGATATCACCCTCAAAACATAGATAAATGATCTTAAAATCGTGGATCATCTATGGATGATATAGAGGACATTTACATTGGAATTTTTTAACGATGACACATCGATGGTGATAGAATCAAACCGACGAATTCAAACGAATGTGGTGTAGTTTAAGATTTCAATTGATTATTTATTTAATTAAATTACATGTCATCCTTAATGTAATATGGGAAATGGTATTAGTAGATTAACTATTTTTGAAATGAATCCAAACAAAAAAATTATAAATTGTGTCTCTCTCATGCATCCTCTCTTCCATAGTTTCCATCATGATGGTCTATGTTTAAAATTATATAAATTAAAAAAATTATTTACCAAGATCACCAATGGATTACATTAATGTAATTTTCGATGTTGAAAAACATTGTGGCATGCCTAGGGTAAAACCAATATTTTAGGGACAACCAAATCCTCAATTTTTAATATTATTTTTTTCTCTATTGGAAAAAAATTTATTTGAATATGAGGTTCTAGTGAACAATAATATTTTTACTATTTTTACATTATTAATAACGGTGTCCTATAACACTAAAAACACAATAAAAAGTCTCTGAAAAAATACAGAGATATATAATGATGTATTCAAAGGATCAAACTATAAATAATAGATATTTTATGTAGATATTGGGAAAATAACATTGGAATCAAATTTTTTTGGGTGATTTATGAATAAATAAGTCAATGGGGAAGTAATTACTTCAAAAAAAAGAAGAGTAGGTGGAGAAGTTGAAATAATGACTCAAAATAGGGGGATTGAGAAAAACTATTACAAACAACATAATTCATGCATAATCATATATAATTAGTGTTATGTGATTGGAATTTAAATAACTTGAAATAGAGATGAAATACAACAAAATACAACCACATAGAAGGATTAAACTTTTAATAATGGAGTCCAAAAATAGGCATTATATTTCAATAATGGATATTGAGTTATGAAACACCCATATCATGTATTCCAACATAGTCAATCAAAATATAACCACATTTAGAATGAAAATAATTACCACATTCATATATTTAATAACCATATTCAAAAAATATTACTTTTTATATATAATATATTTAATAATTTATCACAAATATATTAGTCATTTATATCTTTATTTTCATCAATGACTTTTAGTAAATTTTAGTATTTTTTTACAAGTTTTCTAATAGAGTTAATGATTCTTATTTATCGAAAAAAATTCAATATTCCCATATTAATAAAAACATGCCATCCATTTTATTAATTATTTGTGAAGTCACATTTTTAGTTATAGGATAACATGGATAAGGTTTGTGAACATGAAATCTGCAATGAACTTGTTTTGAAAAATTTTGAGGGAATATATGGTATATTATTAATGATTAAAATATTAATATAAATATTATAAAACCATAATAACATAATAAAAATTTTATTTAGAAGTTTAATCCAATTTTTTTTACTAATTGTAAAAGAAAGTAATGAAAATTAAAACATTTCGCTCAATGAGGATGGTTGTCCTCAAATACACATGAATGTGGTTTTATTTTTCATATACTGAAAGGAATATAGAAAATAGACTATAATATCATAATCCTAAAAATTAATCATAAATAAATTTCTATTTAAAAAATATTTTAGAACAACCAATATAAGAAAATTTTGATAAATAAATCACGTAGTCATAGAGGTGGTGGTCATCACGTACGTATAAATGATGCATTAATTTTTCTATAAATAAGGGAGGAATATTGATGATGATTATTCCATTAACATAATAAAATTTCTTCATTGTTATTATTATTATGTAATTATTTTTATCATGGGTAGAATTTATTTTGATGAAGTAGATGAAGAAATAATGAAATATGAATGAAAATTGAGTGATTAGTAATTTTTATCATATTATATAGAATAAATCAATTTAAAATGGAATAATTGTATAAGTTTGGGACTTTTGATAATATATGAACCTCTATAACATAGATAAAATTTTGGGGATGGATATTTGTAGAGTTTTCTTGAACTAAAAATATTATTTGTCCTTGATAAGTGGCGTGGAGAAGGGGTACTATTATATGTTTCATGATTCAAATATATTGTAATAAGAGGTAATTTATTTCTAATAAGTGGATCATAAGTGGGTAGTAATATTGAGGGAATGAGAAACATTATATACATGACCCAAAACATCATTTGGAGATATTTTTATTGTAACAAGATTTTTATCCTTTACCATTATATATAACACTTTTACCATTTAAAAATTTACAATTGTAACAAAATTTTACATAAGTAATTTATTTTTATTTATATAATGAAAATAGAATATATTTTATATTTTTGACCTTAGTATTAGAAACATGTAATAATTTTATTAGATACAATTTTAAATGGTAGAAAAAATAATTCTAAACAAATAAATATACAATTACTTAAAAATATATCAATAAAAAATATACGTTATGTTTTTAAATGTATATAATAGGATTTTAAATTTTAATTAAAAATTTTAAATTTATAATTTTAAATATAAAATAAAAATATTTTCAAAAAAAATAATTGGTAATTTTTAATTTATGATTATATCAAAATGTTATCCTACAAATCAAGGTATTTTTAGAAATGATATTTAGAACAAATGTACTAAAACTAAATATTTTAGAAAAAATAAAATCATACAAATGTAATATTATTGGGAATAATGAAAAAAATAAAGTTAATTCCTTAAAATAAAAATTATAAAATTTCTGCAATTTACTTTTAAATTCAAGTATAAAATATTATGATATTATTTTTGGCGATGACTTTTTAAAAAATATTTACTATTTTTTATCTTACTTTCAATCAATTAATAATGGAAATATATGACCGATATAATTTTTTTTATTTTACCATTTTATATTTTTATCAAAATAATTTCTATAAATTTTTTTAATTATTAATGAATTCATTTTATACCATACAATGATATTATATGTTATTTATCTACAGAAAATATATTTATTCAATTTTTTAGTATAAAAAATTACATTATTTTTTATTTATAAATATACTTTTTATTGTACATACCATTTTTATACACACTAATTAATTTTCTACATTAAATTGGCTATATTAACCTTAATAAAATGTGTAACAATTTTTTGTGTTTTTAGTTTCATATGTGAAGAATGTTTTTCCACATAGTATTTTTTTAAAGACATATTGATAATAAAATCTTGAGGTGTTACACTAATTAGTTGGATGCTCATTATTTTCCATTTTTATGATTATCCCCTTTATTCAAGCCTTATTTTGTGTAATCACATGTTCTAATGACATGTGTATCTTAGTTTACAATAATAAAACAAAACTAAACAATAAAATGGACTCTAAAAATTATTGTAAATACATAATGGTTTCCAAAATAAATATTTTGTAGACTTGTGACATTCCTATTATAATTTTTCATGATTTTTACTATTCATTAATGAGGATTATTTTCCATGAATTATTCTTCATTGATTTTATTTAAAAGAGTGTTTATCACTATTTTTATATCCCCACACATGTAAATACTTTTGAAGAGGAACTAAAATTCTGGTAATAAGAAATTGAAAATTTTGATTAGAATATAATAAAAAAATTATGAAAATTCATGCGATACAACTCTCATAATATAAAAATATTTTTGTCTTGAACGTAAAATATTTTTGAATGTTTATTTCACTCTTTTTAATCAATTGTTAGATAGTAATAAGATTTGACTTAAAATATTTTATTTTAACATTTTTCTACATATGTTTTCCATTATGATCCTTCTTGGTCATTTCACATTCAATAGACATCATCTTGAATCAATTGAGTTATTCAATGATTTATCTATATCTTTTGGGAGATTCTTTATTTTTTAATCTTTTTCCCCATCAACTTTCTTCAATGTTTTAACATAAATTATGAACATGTATTTTTCTCAAAATAATAAATTAACAGAGATCTGTGTATATGCTTCTTGAAAGTATCTCTACTCTATTCCTTATCACTTAATGATCATGTTTCATGGTATTACACCACAAAAAATAAATTTTGTAACATTTTTTTGAAATCCATTATCAGGTAGGATACTAGATGAAATAACTTCCTCTTTTTATTATATCTAAAAAGAATACCCTTTTCTTTTTTAAAATTTATTATTTTTATCACCAAACTTGTCCAGTATTATAAAATCTATCCATTTAATATACATTTTTCTATATTGGAAATCTATATCAAACTTATAATCCATCTTCTTTTAAAATTTCACTAAAATATTTACAATTCAGCCAAATTTCATTTAATTCAATTAGATTTTTCCTTTATATTTTCCATTTAGTTTTATAAAATTTAAATATATAATAGAAAAAATTAATTATTTGTAATTATCCAAACTAATCTAATCATTATACTCTCCATAATGTAGTGGTTATTTTTTTCAATTTCCAATTCCTTATGGATTCAAAACATGTCTCCTCTTTTACATTCTACCTATGTATTAGTTTCTTGATATTATCATATAAGATTTGGATATTAATTATCTCATATAGAGTGGGATATTTGATTATAGTGTTCATTAGTTGAGATTTTTTGGTTAAATATTTCATTAATATCTATATGAGTTTATTTATAACAAATGAACCATCTATCTTTTTACAAAATATCTAATTTTATTGACTATCTCATTCACTCTAGTGATATGATCCTCAATTTATTTATCCTTTTCTAACTTCATATCATAAAAAATGCTTCTCCAAATTTATATCATATCTTATTTAACATTAAAATTCCTTTCAAAACTACATTTAGGTTTATCAAAAACTAAAATAGGTGTTTTAAAATCGATTTTGTAAAAATATTCTCCAAGATATACATCAAAATGGAATTACTAGCATATTCAACTGCATCATTATTATTTTTATTTATAAGTGTAGTTTTATTACCTATATGAATGGGTTTAAATCTCATTATAGCATCATCAAAAACATCAAGTTCCTTGGAAAATAAAAATGGATTTATTCAATTTCACCAACAATGTAATTTCATTCCTAAAATTTGGTAACACTAAATCAATTAAAAAGGTTGATGTTCCCCATAATTTATATATATAACCTAATATATGGACATTTTGATCTAATACCAATTGGATGTCTCCATGATACATTGAGAAGGTGATGAATTAGTGCATCTAAATTTTAAATTTTCGTTCACTGAAATAAACCACTACAATTTTATAAAACAGGACCCTCTCAAGTTGATTAAAATAATCCTCATCATAATGTAATGAATAAATAATAATAAAAATGTGCCCAATAGTATTTTCAATGGTCAAAATATGTAACAACATAGTCATTACATGAGTAGGTTTTAATCCCTTTTTACATATATTCCAATAACATATTCTTATAAATACAGGTGGTTGGATCATTTTTTATCTTAATCGTATGCTTCAAAACACAATACAATACCACTCATTAGTACACTGTCTCTTAAAAGCCACATTTAATTTTTTTCCCGAACAAGATGACAGATTAATATTTCATTGAATATAGGTTACTTAATAAATAAATAAGAACTCCTATCGTTCAACACATAATTTAAAAAAATAACATCTCATATTCTTCATGATATGAATGGTTAATAATATACCCAGAGGATAGAAAATGATCAACTTTAAATACACAACTCACCAGAAATTGAATTTTTGATGGATCTGTATCTTATTCCCCATATTAACTAAGCATTATAACTTTCGAAAATATATATTTATATATTTATAATTTTTTTCTAAAAATAAAATAATTTATTATCACATTTCTATATTTATTTTATCAAATATATTTTTTCTCTTCACCTAGCTAGGGCTTTAGAAACTTCATCTTCTCCTCAGTTTTAGGGAACCATATAAATAATATATAGTATTGATTGTTTATTCCTATCCCACTCTTATTTATTAAAACCTCAATGCTACCAATATCAAAAATTATCTCCCATATATAATATAATTATACATTGTAGTACACTAACTATATTTCTTATGGCATTTTTTAAATACTTGAAATAGTATATCATTATATGTTTGAAGACTTACAAGAATTTTTTTTAATATAAATAACTTTTTTTAATAATGAAACCTATGAAAATATTATCCAATCAATAAGAATAACAACATCTATTGATCTATTGAGATTTTCTATAACTAAATATCTATTCACATTAGATAATTGTCCACGAATTCTCATTATCTCGATCTCTGCTCAATTTAATTAAATTAATCACATATTTCATTCTAATTTTAAATTGATTATAGAATAAATCAATATCACCACTATATAGAATTATTATATAAAACAAGTTCATTAATAACACATACATTCAAAAAAATATTCTTAAAAGTTATTCATATTTTGTAACAAAGTCATCTTGATTAATATTTTTATTAGGGTGTGATTTAAGAGAAGAATAATTACAAATAGTAATCACATTAAAGATTCTACATTATTTCTAAAAATTATAATAAATGAGTTTTAGATTCACCATGATTACCATCAATTAGTTTTAAATAAATGACCATTTTTTTCAATATGATGTAGTGATCACATATTCCTGGATTGTCTTTAGAAACAAAAATGTGATGTTTTGATAATTTATGACCAATGCCAACATCATAGGGTTGTCTTCCATAGGATATCAAAATTACGGAATCTCATAGTCTATATTATACATAACCATAATGATTATCAATTTCCTGATTGATATATTGACGGAATGATGATTATAAATGTGAATAGATTCTTACATGTGAACATATGATGTTTAGGAAAGTTCTAGAAATGCTTTTCCTAGTCCTGCAAATGGTATTTTGGTGATGTTGACACACTAGAGGTCTTTACTTACGTCATGCCTATTTTAAACATAAAAAATTTATTCCTATATATAGAGTTTTATTTCCCTTAATGTGAGGGGTTTTCATTTGTGCAAGGCGGAAATCGGGTTTCTAAATACAATCACAATGTTTACAATACACATATAGATGGTTATATACACCATGAATGATTCTTATGTATAACACAGAATCAACATTAAGTAACCATGATTTATCTAACATGGGCTTAAAATCATAAAAATATAAATATTCACATATAATTATTATTACAATAAACCATTCCAAAAACATTTCACACACCTTAAATACCCAAAAAATACACATATATTACATGTTTGAAAATAAATATATAAATGAATGATCTTCATTAATTTCCCTATAATATAGGTATCTTCATCATTATATGAAGCTTTTATTAATTATTATAATATTTAAATCATATAATCATTATATAATGAGTTGGAATATTTATGGTGATTCACATTACATCAATATTTTTCATATATGTATTTATTGTTTAGTGTATTTCATAATTATTTATATTGAAATGTTTGATTTTTTTAATTAATTTTGAGGTTTTAAAGTTTATGTGTATAGTTTTTGAAACCTTTCAAGCACAATTCTTATAAGAAATTAAACATTTAATAAACCCGGTGAGATTTTTGTAAGGTTTTAAAACCCAATAAAAACCATTCACGCCATTAAATCGTAAATTAATTCATTTATATAAATATGATTTATATGGTTATAATTATTATTATTTCACCCATATTTAATATTTTTCTTGTGAACTATACAATTTGAAACCCATCTCAATCCTTCATACCCTTAACAATTCATTTTTTAGATAATGTTTTTCTATAAGTGATGATCATCATATCTTTTTCATTTCTTCATTTAAATACTTTTTCTTTTTTCTTCTTCACTTAAAATTTTCATGATATCCAAATTAATCTATCTTTGATGATTTTTATATCTTTTTCCTATTTTTTGGATTTATTTGTCTACCTAACTTCTTCTCCACTACACTTTTGGTGGAATAAAATCATTACCTATGTATTATTCATGTTTCTATATGTTTTTATCAGAAATTATATATTTTATATGGAATGGTTCATAGAATTACTAAAACACATTTTACTAATAGTATTTTAAATATGTTTAACTTGAAAAAATCATGAATTAAACATCCCTGTCTATGTGCAATACATAAATTAAAAAGAGGTAATTTAGTGGTCTTTGTGATTTCTACCTCAAGAAAAAATATTCATGCAATCTATCAGTTTTTTAAATTTTGAATGAGGATTCTAAAAAAAAAAATTTATAAAAATATGGGTGATTTGATTTCTAATTTTTTTCCTATATATGTTATTCCTATTTTTAGGAAATTTATCTTCAATATAATATTTTTTTGTAATATTATGAATTATAGTTTATTTTGGTTATTAATTTGGTAGGTTTTCTTATATTTATATATTAACATGGTTTTATATTAATTTAAATCAAATTTCCTGGAAATTATGATTCTTGAATCGTTTTCAATGTATTATTTCATGGATTGGGTTTTAAAAATATTTTAATAGGGTTTTTTGGAAAAAATATAAAATGGTCTTCATGATATCTGTGACACCATTTGTATTGTTCTAAATGGTGTTAATTATTTTATGTTATATGAATTTTTAATTACTAAATATAAATATAAAAGGGTTATTTTTCTTGAATGATATTAGTGGTGGGGTGTAGGATTTACATTTTTTCATTTTATTGATATTAAAATATGTCTTCTGACTTTTTTACACACCTTATTTGAAAATATCATATAAACCACATATAAAATTGTGGGAGATCAATGATTAGTGCTATAGTGGTTAACAATTTTCAATAGAAATTGTCACATACTTTGTATTTTATTAAATATAGAGGTGTTCCACTCATTAAGTATACTTTAATGTAAGGTCATAGGTTATTTTACTATGAAAACAACATGGGTTGGTTAGTGGATCTAATTGAGTGCATCTATGATCATCCCATTGTTCCTAGTGAGTTTCCAATAGTTATCATCCAGTTATATTATGTTCTTATCTTAATTATCATTGTAGATTTATTCCTGTTATATTTTATTATTTTGATATGGATTTAATTGTTTAATTTTTTACAGTTTTTATAGTATTTATAAATACATTAATTACTATAATATTTTGTTCACTTGTGGACATTTGAAATAAAAATACGATGTTCTACACATACCATGTTTACTTGAAGTTGTTTATTTCAAATATTATTTTCCCATATTTAATGGATTAGTGTTAATTTCCCCTATATTTCTTAATTATTTTTAAATGAAATATATAAATTAGGAATTCATGTACCTTGTTTTGTTTTCCCTAAAACAATGTGTACCTCATTTTATATTTTTAAATGATTTTATTAATGGTGTTACGGAAACCTTTTTATATGATATGGGTGGAATTTTATTTCAAAGTGGAAATATTTTTTTTGGATTTCTTTACATATATATGTTGATAAAAATCTATTTTATAATAATTCTCAAACTGCATTTAATGAAACATCTGGTAATTTCATAAACTCTTTAGTAGAATCCAACAAAGAAATTTTTTCACATACCCTATACACACAATTCAATATGTATTTATATCTAATGTATTAATACATTAATAATGGTAAAAATCCATATCGTATAGTCGGATTTGTTATTCATGTTTATTGATGATTTTGGGATGTGGATGTGACCTTAGGTCATGTAGTTATAATCGAATGGTATTTCAGTTCCTTTTTATTATTCATGATAATATATATATATATTCCTCCATGGTATATCTTATAAAATTGTTACGTATATAATGTTTTTTATCATTATATAATCATATTATAAGTATTTTTGTTGGTTTATATTTATTTTAGTTAACTAATTCTTTATTTAGTTTATAGTTTTTTTAAACAACGTTGATGATATTAATGGATTTTTAATTCTGTCAAAATTCATACTCGACTCTAAAAAAGTGTTTGATTGTGATTTTTTTAATTTTTTAGCACTAGTGCAGAAAACATTTTTTACGTCGGTTATTTTTCATTATTTACGTCGGGTTTTAGGCGACGTTAATACGAACGACGTTATAAATAACGTTTTTTACGTCGGTTATTTAAAACCCAACGTAACATCCCTAACATCACGGTGGTTATCACGTCGGTTCATATAATAACTGACGTGATAAATATGCGCGGGGGGGGGGGGGGTTATCACGTCTGTTATTTCCTAAACCGACGTGATAAAACGCCTGGGATATCGTTTATCACGTCGGTTATGACATAACCGACGTGATTAACCCTTCCCCTGGCCTATTATCACGTCGGTTTCTTAAATAACCGACGTGATAAAAAGGCCTGGGAAACGTTTTAGCACGTCAGTTATCCAATAACCGACGTGGTAAATCGATTCCGAGGCCTTTTAGCACGTGGGTTATATTAAGAACCGACGTGATAAAAGGCCCGGGAACGGTTTATCACGTCGGTTCTCGAAAAAACCGATGTGATAAACCCCTACCGATTATTTACCACGTCGGTTATAAAATAATCGACGTGATAGCGATTTATTTTTTTTTTAAAAAATAATTGCACTGCTCTCACAAAAAAGCAACCAGAAACCAAACAACAAAAATAACCATGCCAGCCCTCCCCCAAGCCCCAACTGAACCCCACCCTCATCTATACCCACCTAACAACCTGGCCAGCCCTCCCCCACCACATTGGAGCCCCACCACAACCCTTGGACACCCCCCCATCCCTTGGACATCCCCCCCCCCCCACATTCATTTACACCCCACGACCCCTAGTACAGCCTCAAACACCCATTGGACACCCCTCCCATATCCCTTGGACACCCCCCACCCCTTGGACACCCCCCACCCCTTGGACAGCCCCCCCACCATCATTTACACCCCCCAAGACCCCTAGTACAGACTCAAACACCCATTGGACACCCCCCCACACCTTGACAGCCCTCCCAGACCCCTTGGACACCCCCCGACCCCTGGACACCCCGTCGAGCCCTTGGACAGCCCCAAACACCCCTTGGACACCCCTCCCATATCCCTTGGACACCCCCCCACCCCTTGGACACCCCCCACCCCTTGGACAGCCCCCCACCCTCATTTACACCCAACCGGCCCCTTGGACAGAACTCCCAGACACCTTGGACACCACTCCCATATCCCTTGGACACCCCCCACCCCTTGGACACCCCCACCCCTTCGACAGCCCCCCCCACCCTCATTTACACCCCCCGAACACTAGGACAGCCCCAAACACCCCTTGGACACCCCTCCCATATCCCTTAGACACCCCCCACCCCTTGGACACCCCCCACCCCTTGGAAACCCCCCTGACCCCTTGGAAACCCCCCATCCCCTTGGACAGCCCCAAATGTAACGACCCAAAGTTTCATTAATGGAAAACCCCTCTTGATCCAGTTAAATGTTTCTTTATGAAAAATGTTTTTATAAGATGTCAACTTCTTTAAGTTTTACGTTAAGATTTGTGACCGTTACTTTTATAGCCGTTGAACAGTGATCATCTGGGTAGTTTAAATATAAGGCTTTAACGAACCAATTTTCTACTCAGACAAAGGAAGCGATGGCCTCATCCAGAAGAATTGCCCCTTACGAAGCCCATTTGTCGGAGCTCGGAAAGGAGGTGGCGTCTTTGGGCTTTTCCCTTGACCGAGCCCAAGCTGAGCTTCATCAAGTCAAGCTCGAACGTGATCGTCTACGGGAAAAATGGAAGTTGATAGAGATCACCACTCGAGCGATGTTATCCGAGCAACCCCAAGAGTCTGTCACCATCGAACACCTTACCCTTAGGTCTTATGCGGCTATTTTAAGGGGTTATGTAACAAATAAGTAGCACCATGTTCATGTACATTATTTTTGTATATAATAATGAATATAATTTCTAGTCATTTTTGATGCATTGTAATTAGTTTTTAAAGTACAAATGATGTTTTTAGTTATTATTTAATTAAGAATTATATTTTATTAAATTAAAGGATTTTTGAAATAAATAATATTTTAATAAAATATTATTATTAATATTAAATTAATTTTTATTAAATATAAATGATGTTATAATTTTATGAATGCAGTTAAAATTTTTATTAAGGTTTGAAAGCCATTTCTGTCAAAACCCGTGAATTTTTTATAAATGTCGGTTTTTATTTTAAAAGTGAAAATTCACATATTTAGAAAATTATTTAGATAAAATAAATATTATTTTTGGAATCAGGACGTCGAAATTATCCAACGGTGAATTTTTCATAATTTTCTGAGACAGTCAAATTTTTGGGTAAAAATTAAATACCATTTAAATATATAATGTGTTTTATGAAATCATAATGACCCAATGGTGATGTAATAAAATACCATAATCCTTATGTTCGGCCAATATGTGTTTTATCATTAAAATAATTAGGTTTTGGGTTTGTTTGACTCACTTTTCAAAGCATTAATGGAGCCCTCAAGACTTATTCAACACTTTGCCTTTTTAAATTAATTTCCATGGGAGTGTGACTCACCTCCACATAAGCAACCCTAATTTTTTAATAAGTTCGGACCTTGGCCTTGTAAAATTTTGTTTTACACTTTCCTTTTCCAGAAACCATGGGCAAATACCATGGGTTGGTTTGTGGTTTGGATTATTTTAATATAAGGGGTCCCAAACCTAAATAATAAAGAATTCTCTCACCTTTCCTATATAAACCCACCCAAGCTTCCACTTCCTCTTCACTCAAAGCCCTTGAAGTTCATCCAACCTCTTCCCTACTCTTTCTAGAATCCTACCAAGGTGCCCCAAGCTCCCAAGAAGCCTCTCACAAGCCTCTCTCAAGGCTTTGGAAGCACACTTCCAAGTAAGGGGTTTTCTTCCTTTCTCTTTTTTTGTCAATTTTCTTTAAGTTGTATTGCCCTTTTTAATTTCAATTATGAATGTTGGGGTATGGTTTCGCACCTCTCACATACTGCCCTCTTATTGTTTGAATGATGGGAGACCCCTTTCTCTCTCATTAAATGCCTCCAATGTACACCCGTTACTATGCCGAAATTCCGAAAGGAACCTTTTTCTCCTCTTTTATATTCAAGCAATACTTTTGTATCATGAATATAAATTCCTTTTTCAACTGTTGGGACATGTATCTATATGACCTTCTTACTGTCCATTTCATGTAAATATGATGAGGAACCCCTTTCTCTCTCATCAACCTTTTTTATGAATTCTTATGTCACGCCGTTACGCTGCCGAAATCGCACCGATTTTCTAAGCCAATTTCATTGTGTAGTGAATACCATGCCCATTTCTCCATCAAGGGTATTCACCTTTATGCACATTTACTTATTGATTGTAAAGTTTCATGTATGAATTCCACATTCCTTTATCGTGGAATAAATGATTATGTTTTATGAATCCATGTTTTATGATCCATGTGGCACACTTATGCATGAAATGAAATGTTTAAGAAGGGTGCGCCCTGATAGCGCTCCAATACATTGGGTAAAGTATAGTATCATGATACGTCATGTGCAATGAGTGTTGACTCATGCTAATTCAAGTGCAACGAGGGTTTACTCATGCTTCATGTGCAATGAGGGTTTACTCATGCTCCATGTGTAATGAGCCTTGGCTCATGCTAATTCAATGTTAAGTGTTGTTGCCACATTTCCATGTTATGATTATTATGCTTTATCATGCCTTTATGTTCATGTCTCTCTTATGCTCTATTGATATGCCTATTGCCTAACAAGTATTGTACTCCTCATGTTATTCTTTGTGTACTCCCTTACTGGGCTTTATAGCTCACCCTTTTCTTATGCATGTCCTCAGGTTATCCCATGCAATGCTAAGTACGAAGGAATGTAGTGGTCATGTAAAGGAAGTTTTCAATAAGGATGTTGTATTGCAAGTTTAAAGTTTTTATGTAATGATCCTAAGCCCCAAATACACTAAACCTCTCGATCTTCTTTGTTGTATCAAGTGAAGTTTTATGTAATAAAGCATGTTTAAGTTGTAATAAAAAGCAGGGTTGTCATAGTTGGTATCAGAGGATAGGTTTAGTTATTTTTGTGATTAGGAAACCCTAGTAAAGCCTTAGATACAAGACTAAGCATAATAAAAACATCCCTAAGTTTTGGTAAATACAAAGTAAGTGTTTTATTAAACAAATACATCCCTGTCTGGATACGAGCAGGTAGAGGCGGCTCTGGAACAGATGTATCCTAGGGGTAAAACCCGAAAACACCGTTTTGAGCTAGACTCGAACGGGAACTGGTGCACGACAACGGGCCTTGCTGCACTCTTGGTTACGACACTCCCGGGGGATATGTTTTGATAAATTCACAATCTTAGTATGAACCCTTATTAAGGGAAAAATGCCCCTAAGAATATATGTTAGAAGGAAGATCATGAAAAGCCTGGATTGAATCCTATAGACTCATGAGTTAAAGAGATTAAAGTTTATTTATAAGTCATCAACTTTTGACTTTGGATTACCCTTTATGTGTTACCCCTAACTTTCCTTTTATTCCAGCCAATGGCCGGTAATAGGAGAACTCGGGCTAACAACCGTTGTGAAGATCAGTGTGATGATTGTACTTATGAGATGCCCAATCCAATAGGAGCGGGAATCGCGAACTTTGTCACGCTTCTCTCTCAGCTAACTCAAGTTTTGAATAGAAACACTGGTCAAGAGGAACGTTCAACCCCCCCCCCCCAAGAAATAACAAGTCGCTATTGAAAGCATCATGAGACAAAGGCCTCCTACTTTTAGTGGATCATCCGATCCCACGATTGCTGAACAATGGATCAACTCCATTGAAAAGATATTCTCCATCCTCCAATGCTCTGAAAAAGAGAAGGTTCTCCTGGCGGCTTATCGTATGGAGGGTGAAGCTGATCATTGGTGGACGTTGATCAAAAATACGAAGCCTGAGGAGGAGATCGAGGCTTTGGAATGGAAGGTATTCCGGAAGATGTTTTTCGATAAATATTTTCCACGCACCCTCCGTCTTAAGATGGAAAGGGACTTCCTTTCCCTCAAGCAGAAAGATGAGGAATCTGTGGGAGCGTACGAGGAAAACTTCACAAGGCTTGCACGATACGCTTCCGGCTTTGTCGTTACCCCCGAATGCAAGGATGACCGCTTCTTTGGTGGGCTGAAGCCTAGCTTGCGGAAAGCATTAGCGATCCGTGACTTCGATAGCTATGAGGAAATTGTCCGATGTTCCCTCAAGGTTGAAATGGAGATTAGAGAATCACAGGGGTATCATGGGGACAAGAAGCGGAAGGTGGACTTCAAATGATGGTGGTCCGATGGATAAATCCAACGGCGCTAAGAAATTCCAGCACCCCACTTGCCAAAAGTGTGGAAAAAAGCACCCTGGAAATTGCCTTAGGGGGACAAGAAAATGCTTCAAGTGTGGAAGAGAAGGGCACCTAGCTGTTAACTGTCAGCAAGAAGGACCCGCGACTGCGACGGAGGGGAGGAACGCTCCGTTCGAACCTCAACGCGTTGTTCAATGCTTCAAATGCAAAGAACCGGGTCATTTTGCGAATCAGTGCCCTAATCCAAGGGTTATCGGAGGCAATCAACAACCTCCAAGACAGCAAGGAAGAGCTTTTGCCATCACTTCTGCCGAAGTGAACCCCGACAACGAAGTGGTGACAGGTACGCTAGTTATTCATTCAACAATAGCGAACGTACTTTTTGATTCAGGTTCTACGCATTCTTTTATATCTCAAAAGTTTAGTAGAACAATCCCTGCACCACCACAAATCATGGAAGTAAAGATGTCGGTGAGTACGGCAAATGGGGCAATCATTGCATCCCATGAGTATAAGTCCTCCCCTGTTATAATCTGTGGATTGAATTTCCCGGTGAACCTCGCCATACTCCCTTTGGTGGAATTTTATGAAATTCTTGGCATGGATTGGCTTTCCTTATATAGAGCCAACATAAATTGTCGGGAGAGGGAAATCACACTCCATATGGAGAATCGACCCCCGATTCTTTACAAGTGTCAGGAGGAATATGAATATCCTTTAGCTCCATCATCTCAAGCATGGATATTATTGCCTTATGAGCACGCATATCTGGCTCAGATGATTGAGTCCAAGGAATAAACCACCCTTGAAGAAATACCTATTGTGAGGGAATTCGCTGAAGTATTTCCCGAGGAACTTCCTGGTCTTCCTCCAAGAAGAGATGTTGAGTTCTCAATTGAACTTATACCTGGGGCGCTACCAATATCCAAGACTCCATATAGAATGGCTGTGGTTGAGCTTGAACAACTGAAGAAACAACTACAGGAGAATCTGGATAAAGGGTTTATATGCCCAAGTGCATCACCATGGGGTGCACCAGTCCTCTTCGTCAAGAAGAAGGATGGGTCAATTCGGCTTTGCATCGATTATCGTGAACTTAACAAAATCACGATAAAGAACAAGTATCCTCTCCCAAGAATCGATGACTTGTTTGATCAGCTGCGTGGAGCACAATACTTCTCCAAGGTCGAATTGCGGTCGGGATATTATCAATTAAGGGTGAAGAAGGAAGATATCCCCAAGACTGCTTTTCGTACAAGGTACGGGCACTATGAATTCATAGTAATTCCTTTTGGACTCACCAATGCTCCAGCAATATTCATGGACTTGATGAATAGAGTCTTTAGATATTACCTAGATAAATTTGTGGTAGTCTTTATAGATGATATTCTAATATACTCCAAAACCAAGGAGGACCATGAGGAGCATTTAAGAACTGTACTGGAGACTTTGCGCAAGGAGAAGCTCTATGCCAAGTACAGAAAGTGTGAGTTCTGGTTGAAGGAGGTCTCATTCTTGGGCCATATCATCACAAGCAATGGGATATCTGTGGACCCCTCCAAAACAGATGAAATTGAGGGATGGCCGAGGCCAACATCGGTAACTGATATCCGTAGCTTCTTGGGGTTAGCTGGATATTATCGACGATTTGTGAGAAACTTCTCACGATTGTCCAACCCTCTTACCAAGCTAACTCGAAAGGGAGTAAAGTTTGCTTGGAGTGATGAATGCGAAGAAAGCTTCAAGGAGTTGAAAAGGAGGCTTATCACTGCACCTGTGCTCACGTTACCCACAAGTGGGGAGCTTTTTGTGGTATTCAGTGATGCTTCGAAGAAGGGCTTAGGATGTGTGCTGATGCAGAATGATAAAGTGATATCCTATGCCTCAAGACAGTTGAAAATCCATGAGCGAAACTATCCAGCGCATGATCTGGAGTTGGAGGCGGTGATCTTTGCCTTGAAAATCTGGCGGCATTATCTATATGGAGAGAAATGTGAGATATATACTGACCACAAGAGTCTTAAATATATATTCACACAGAAAGATATTAACATGCGCCAGAGAAGATGGATAGAGCTCATAAAGGATTATGACTGTTCAATACATTACCACCCTGGGAAGGCGAACAAGGTAGCGGATGCCCTAAGTAGAAAGGATCCAGCAATTCTATCAATGATGAGAATTGAGAAGGATCCAATGTTCCTAGACTTGATGAAGATGGACGTGGGAATCATAAAGAAGGGAACATCATCAATCCTTTCACAAATTATTGCTCAACCATCTCTTTTGGAAAGTTTAAAGGATGCTCAAAAGGATGATGCGAGAATCCAAGAAAAAGTGGAAGCTATCAAAAAGGGAAAATCCTCAGAGATTAATGTTAATGAAGAAGGAATTGTGCGGTTTGGGAAAAGACTATGTGTCCCATCAAGTTCGGAGCTGAAGAAGGAACTTTTGGATGATGCACATAGTTCAAATTTCTCTATTCACCCAGGGAGCACAAAGATGTATCGAGATCTCCGAGAAAACTTTTGGTGGGATAATATGAAGAAGGAGATCGCCGAATATACATCAAAGTGCCTTGTGTGTCAGCAAGTGAAGGCAGAGAGGCAGAAGTCTAAGGGGATGATGCAACCATTGCCCATACCAGAATGGAAATGGGAGAACATCACCATGGACTTCGTCACTGGACTTCCAAGGACATCCAAAAGCAACAATGCAATCTGGGTTATTGTGGATCGTCTTACAAAGACTGCACACTTCATTTCTATTCGAGAGGATTTCTCTTTGGATCAACTGGCCCAGATATATATCAGGGAAGTGGTACGGTTGCATGTAGTACCACTATCTATTGTGTCTGACCGAGATCCAAGATTTACCTCTAAGTTTTGGAAGAGTCTTCAACATGCTCTGAATACTGAACTGAACTTCTGTACGGCCTATCATCCTCAAACTGATGGCCAATCCGAGCGGACTATCCAAACACTTGAGGATATGTTGAGAGCGTGCTCAATGGACTTTAAAGGAGGATGGGATCAACATCTTCCTCTAGTTGAGTTCTCTTATAATAATAGTTTCCACTCGAGAATCCAAATGGCACCATATGAAGCCCTGTACGGGAAAAGGTGTAGAACACCGGCATGTTGGGATGAGGTCGGTGAACGTAAGCTGCTTGGACCAGAAATGGTCGAAGAAATGGTGGAGAAGGTGAAAACCATTCAGCAGCATATCAAGGAAGCCCAAAGTCGACAGAAGAGTTATGTAGATAATCGTCGACGAGACCTTGAGATTAAAGTCGGAGACATGGTGTTTTTACGCATATCTCCGTGGAAGAAGGTCATGAAGTTTGGAAAGAAAGGGAAGTTAAGTCCAAGGTACATCGACCCATTCGAGATTCTTGATCGTGTTGGGGCTGTGGCCTATCGACTAGCACTTCCACCTACTATGGCCAAGGTGCATGATGTCTTCCATGTATCCCTCTTAAGGAAGTACATACCAGACCCTTCACATGTACTCTCTTCCGAGGTGGTACAATTAGAAGACGATCTTTCTTATGAGGAGAAACCAGTGAAGATCTTAGATCGTAGAGAAAAAGTTCTACGAAATAAGACAATGCCCCTCGTCTAGGTGTTGTGGAGAAACCACAAGTTTGAAGAAGAAACTTGGGAGTCAGAGGATATGATGAAGCTAAGTTACCCACATTTGTTTTAGTGTGGGAAAAGGAAAATTTCGAGGGCGAAATTTCTTAAGGGGGGAATGTTGTAACGACCCAAAGTTTCATTAATGGAAAATCCCTCTTGATCCAGTTAAATGTTTCTTTATGAAATTTTTTTTATAAGATGTCAACTTCTTTAAGTTTTACGTTAAGATTTGTGACCGTTACTTTTATAGTCGTTGAACAGTGATCATCTGGGTAGTTTAAATATAAGGCTTTAACGAACCAATTTTCTACTCAGACAAAGGAAGCGATGGCCTCATCCAGTAGAATCGCCCCTTACGAAGCCCATTTGTCGGAGCTCGAAAAGGAGGTGGCTTCTTTGGGCTTTGCCCTTGACCAAGCCCAAGCTGAGCTTCATCATGTCAAGCTCGAACGTGATTGTCTACGGGAAAAATGGAAGTTGATAGAGATCACCACTCGAGCGATGTTATCCGAGAAACCCCAAGAGTCTGTCACCATCGCACACCTTACCCTTAGGTCTTATGCGGCTATTTTAAGGGGTTATGTAACAAATAAGTAGCACCATGTTCATGTACATTATTTTTGTACATAATAATGAATATAATTTCTAGTCATTTTTGATGCATTGTAATTAGTTTTTAAAGTACAAATGATGTTTTTAGTTATTATTTAATTAAGAATTATATTTTATTAAATTAAAGGATTTTTGAATTAAATAATATTTTAATAAAATATTATTATTAATATTAAATTAATTTTTATTAAATATAAATGATCTTATAATTTTATGAATGCAATTAAATTTTTTATTAAGGTTTGAAAGCCATTTCTGTCAAAACCCGTGAATTTTTTATAAATGTCGGTTTTTATTTTAAAAGTGAAAATTCACATATTTAGAAAATTATTTAGATAAAATAAATATTATTTTTGGAATCAGGACGTCGAAATTATCCAACGGTGAATTTTTCATAATTTTCTGAGACAGTCAAATTTTTGGGTAAAAATTAAATACCATTTAAATATATAATGTGTTTTATGACATCATAATGACCCAATGGTGATGTAATAAAATACCATAATCCATATGTTCGGCCAATATGTGTTTTATCATTAAAATAATGAGGTTTTGGGTTTGTTTGACTCACTTTTCAAAGAATTAATGGAGCCCTCAAGACTTATTCAACACTTTGCCTTTTTAAATTAATTTCCATGGGAGTGTGACTCACCTCCACATAATCAACCCTAATTCTTTAATAAGTTCGGACCTTGGCCTTGTAAAATTTTGTTTTCCACTTTCCTTTTCCAGAAAACATGGGCAAATACCATGGGATGGTTTGTGGTTTGGATTATTTTAATATAAGGGGTCCCAAACCTAAATAATAAAGAATTCTCTCACCTTTCCTATATAAACCCACCCAAGCTCCCACTTCCTCCTCACTCAAAGCCCTTAAAGTTCGTCCAACCTCTGCCCTACTCTCTCTAGAATCCTCCCAAGGTGCCCCAAGCTCCCAAGAAGCCTCTCACAAGCCTCTCTCTAGGCTTTGGAAGCACACTTCCAAGTAAGGGTTTTTCTTCCTTTCTCTTTTTTGTCAATTTTCTTTAAGTTGTATTTCCCTTTTTAATTTCAATTATGAATGTTGGGGTATGGTTTCTCACCTCTCCCATACTGCCCTATTATTGTTTGAATGCTGGGAGACCCCTTTCTCTCTCATTAAATGCCTCCCATGTACACCCGTTACTATGCCGAAATTCCGAAAGGAACCTTTTTCTCCTCTTTTATATTCAAGCAATACTTTTGTATCATGAATCTAAATTCCTTTTTAAATTGTTGGGACATGTATCTATATGACCTTATTACTGTCCATTTCATGTAAATATGATTAGGAACCCCTTTCTCTCTCATCAACCTTTTTTATGAATTCTTATGTCACGCCGTTACGCTGCCGAAATTGCACCGATTTTCTAAGCCAATTTCATTGTGTAGTGAATACCATGCCCATTTCTCCATCAAGGGTATTCACCTTTATGCACATTTACTTATTGATTGTAAAGTTTCATGTATGAATTCCACATTCCTTTATCGTGGAATAAATGATTATGTTTTATGAATCCATGTTTTATGATCCATGTGGCACACTTATGCATGAAATGAAATGTTTAAGAAGGGTGCGCCCTGATAGCGCTCCAATGCATTGGGTAAAGTATAGTATCATGATACGTCATGTGCAATGAGTGTTGACTCATGCTAATTCAAGTGCAACGAGGGTTTACTCGTCCTTCAAGTGCAATGAGGGTTTACTCATGCTCCATGTGCAATGAGCCTTGGCTCATGCTAATTCAATGTTAAGTGTTGTTGCCACATTTCCATGTTATGATTATCATGCTTTATCATGCCTTTATGTTCATGTCTCTCTTATGCTCTATTGATATGCCTATTGCCTAACATGTATTGTACTCCTCATGTTATTCTTTGTGTACTCCCTTACTGGGCTTTATAGCTCACCGTTTTCTTATGCATGTCCTCAGGTTAACCCATGCAATGCTAAGTACGAAGGAATGTAGTGGTCATGTAAAGGAAGTTTTCAATAAGGATGTTGTATTGCAAGTTTAAAGTTTTTATGTAATGATCCTAAGCCCCAAAGACACTAAACCTCTCGATCTTTTTTGTTGTATCAAGTGAAGTTTTATGTAATAAAGCATGTTTAAGTTGTAATAAAAAGCAGGATTGTCATACCAAACACCCCTTGGACACCCCTCCTATATCCCTTGGACACCCCCACCACTTGGACACCCCCCCACCCCTTGGACAGCCCCCCCCCCCCCACCCTCATTTACACCCAACCGACCCCTTGGACAGCCCCAAACACACCTTGGACACCCCTCCCATATCCCTTGGACACCCCCACCCCTTGGACACCCCCCCACCCTCATTTACACCCCCCCGACCCCTAGGACAGCCCCAAACACACCTTGGACACCCCTCCCATATCCCTTGGACACCCCCCAAACACCCACCCACCCCCTTGGAACCTCTCCCCCCATACCAAAATCCAGACCAGAAAAACCATCAACAATAGACCAAAACAAGAAGTAGAGAAAAATTAAACATTCACTTATATAACATTCGAAACATACACTGTCAACTTTAAAAAAACTAAATCCAACCTAAACGACTACGAAATACACAATTACATTGACAATATTCAAAATTACATTTTACATTACGAACAACTAAAAGTCAATCAAACCTGTAAAATAATTTGACCACTCCACTTGTAAGTGTTTGATATCTTCAGCAGTAAAGGGTTGAGGGTCATCAAAAAGCTACAAAGGAAAAGGATAGTAGTTAACGTGTATAATGAATAAATCAAATTGAAATATTATGAGAAAGAGGAAATCTTACCAGGTCAAAACTCAGAACTGTCCCAGTTGTTATTATTTCATACATAAATCTTAACATGTAATATCCGCATTCGATGATGCATTGTTGCTCATGACATTTCTGTTTGAATGAGTGTAAATTCAATATATTATTTTTATGTAATAAATCAAAATGTAAAAATTATAAATGGATATTTACCTTCGCATGTACATATTTGATCTTGAAATTCCTTTTCTTTGCGCTTTTTCGAAAGTGGACCCATGCCCTGTTAGAAAATAATACGAATGGGGTAAATTTAAAATTCATTATAATATATAAAACTATTGTGAAATTGAAACTTACGTTTCCAATATATTCTTAAAACTTTCTTGCACATCATCATGGAGAGAGCATATCCAATAAAGTGCTTTCTCCCTAGGGAAAAAAACCCCTAACATCCAATGATCCCTGATAAAAGGAAATTTAACGTTAGTGGTTTTTTATGTTAAAAGATAATTAACCCTTTGAGAGGGATGTGTTTCATACCTCTCACAAAAAGGCATCATCCAACACTGTGTGATTACATTCTTTTCAAATCTATCAGCAATATAAATCATTCTTTGTTCCTCATCCAATGCACATGCTTCAGGGGAAATCAATTGTGGGTCCACGAATCCATATACATCTGTCAGCTCATTCCTCTCACAAATTTTATACATATACCTAATACAAAGCAGACATAAGTATACATTTTTAATAAATATAACGCAAGGAAAAGGTGTTAAGACTTAAATGATAGAAATTTGCACCACGTTGATGCCCAACTTATCTCCAGCGACAAACTCCATGATATCAGTTTTCATAATCCCCACACTTAGTTCATGTCCACAGACATGAGCTTCCATTGTAAAGTCATAATGATCCGCCAACAAATTTTAATATCTTGACAATTTATCAAGACTACTAGTATCTGCATCTGATGTCATAGCTATCTGTCTTTGTTGTTGTCTATACAGTATTTCTTTACCTTTGAAGTATTCCTGTAAAAATAAATTGAAAAATATATTAGTTTTCAAATGATAAAACATTAATAAAAATATAAAATAAAAGATATAACATCCATACCTCTATGGTAATGAGTCGAAGAAGTCTGGATGGCCAAAGTAAAAAATGGCCGATACTATGTCCAACTGTCGTCACCTCATCTGTAGGTAATGGTATCCGAGCTGATCTATCTATAATATCCTGTACAGTGACCCTCTGATTCTCTACCTCTAACTATTGATGATGAACTATATCTCCTATACAATATACCATCCCATATGAAACTATATGATGTTGAGGATCATCAGCATACAACTCACAATAAGTAGGTAGCTGCGGCGGAGGAGGAGGATCAAAAATGGGGTCCGCAGGCTGAGGTGGGGGAGTGGGAGCTACTGGGAGAGGTGGAGTGGGAGCTGCACCCTGAAATTGTCTTTGCAAGTCTGCAAACATAAACTACACCGATGCTCTAATCTTGTCCACCATTGTCGCATTAATATTATGGACTTCAGCCTCCAAGGATTCTATTTTTTTTATAAACTCCCTCAACGTTAGAAGTTGAGGAACGTGGCAACACTTTTCTTACCGATACACCTGCCGGATATCCTCTTACACGGCCAGGATGTTCGGGCTTTCCCAATGCCACAGATAAAATATCTTCCCTCCCAGATGGTGTAAATGTCCCCTGTGAACTCTGCTCCCCAAGAGAGTCCTGTAATAATTAATTGAACATTTCTATAATGATTGGAAATATATGACGAAAATAGTAAACTTAAATAAATAAAAAAGATATCTTACAATCCTCTCAACTACGAGTCTCGATTCTTCCGAAAGATATTGTCCTTTTTTACCCTTCTGAGCTCTTTTCCATTTCTCATGTCTAGATGGAGGGGATGGAGGGGCCACCTCTCCAGAGCTTGAAGACTCCGCTCTTAGTTGTTGAAATTTTTCTGCCATCATTTGTTCTTCCAATAATGCATACCCTCCCCGAGATAAACTATGAGGGTATACATTTTTAGATTGGATCTCTTGATGAGCTTTCCTTGTTTGCTGTAAATTAAGAATAAGTAATCATTAACAAAACAATAATAAGATCATTTATATAAGAAAGCTTATAAAAGTTTACATTGCCCTTACCAAAAATGATTCTTTTCTTCTACTTTCAAAAAATTGTCTCCATGTGTCTTCATCTATAGAAGGATATATACGACATGGATTCTCACGACTCCTATGACCATAAATGAAATCAGATGAGAGGGTTGATTTGAAATCCCTCCATCTCCTAGCAGCCAATGATAAGCATTTCTTCCTGACTCCTCCAGTGTCAGGAATATCAAATGTCATCTGATAAAAAAGAGGTTAAAAATATTATATATACTAGAAACATTTATAGAACAGTCAAACAATAGCAAAAGATCTTACCAAAATGGTCTCCCACAGCTGAGAAATTATCGCCTTATCCACACTTCTCCAATCATCATAGAGAATGCTTACTTTGCTCTTATCCTGAGTTACTACAAAACCCTTAAAATCTTTAGCATTTGGACCTCTAGGAAGATCATCATCATAAAACTCCACGACTATCCTCTCCTCCTTCGTACATGCAAGTGATAATTTTGGTAAACGTGTGCACCCACGCTTACCAACCTTTGAACTCTTTTTCGTAATTGGAGCATGTGAATGTTCCTCCCCGGATGTATGACCAATATACTCATCTCCAGAATCATGTGGCTGATCAACTGATTGATCTTTCATTTTCCTTCAAATCAAAAAAACAAACATTAGTTCACAAATATAAAAATTCAAATATTGTAATACTACTTAATCAGAAAATAGAAAAGTGTACTAAATTACATAATAGTAAACATTGGTAATATGGTAAGCATGTTAAACAATGATAAACATGGTAAACTCAGTCTGTTGTACCCCTCTCTCTTGGATTTTAATGATCACAATCACTCTTATTATGTTCTAACTTGTTTTCAAGTGTTTTTGTTGATAGGCAAAAGGTTGCCAAGGAGTTGGCCCAACAAAGCTGAAAAGTGGACTCACTGAGTCCACCGGTCAGCCGGTGTGAGCTCACCGGCCAGCCGGAGGACCCAGGCAGTGGACTTGCCCACTGCCTGGTGTCACCGGCCGGCCGCTGGCTCACCACCGGCCAGCCGGTGCACCAGAGCCTTGCACTGTCTGGGCCACCGGCCGGCCGCTGGCTCACCACCGGCCGGCCGGTGCGCCCAGGACCTCTCCTCTTTACAGTTTTTATTGTTTTATCATTTTGGGTTGATACATGTTTTAATAAGTAAAACATTTACAATATCTAACATTATATGAAAAAACTAAATGTAAACAAGAAATAAACATGTGTTACCTATAATTATAGGAATGTAAAGTTGGATTGTTTTCCCAAATTCCTTCGTCGTGATCATTCCTTATGGCACAAACCATGTCTTCAACATACTCATCATTATGTTCTGTTAATCTTTCCATAGAAGTAGGGATCTCACATAAATCAGCATCTTCATCAAATTCATCCTCACCAATATATTGTTTTTTCCCTTGTAAAACAACAACCCACTGCATATCTGATTGATCTACTACATAGGAAATTTGTTTGGCATGTGTTTCCATTATAAAAGAATCAGCTGTGTCTTCCAATCTATTCAGATTATCAAGTGTCATTCCAAATTCATCGTGTCTGACACTGTTGTTACCGGTAAACCATTTACAGTTAAAAACAGGAACTTTAATTTTAAAGTAATCAGCCTCCCATATTTCTTCAATCACTCCATAATATGCACTTGATGCCGAAATTGGGTTTCTGTCCTTAGCACTCGAAAAATGCATTGCTTCTGCAAACACCAAAACACCACTATTTTGAACTGCGCTTCTGTTGTCCTGAGCTTTCGTATGAAATGTATATCCATTAATGTCATAAGCGGACCATGTTATCACATTTAAAGATGGACCACCCACTATCCATTTTAATGTCTCTGATACATCTGATCTACCAAGCAAGGTCTTTTTAAACCATGGAAAAAAAGTTTTGTTCTGCTCATTCAAAATCCACATTTCATTCTTATTTGGATGACATTGTTTCAACTCATTAATATACAATGTGATATACCGTTGAACGTCAGCTATGTTATTCAAGATGTATGATTCTAACTTCTTCATCTGTTCAGCTGACAGTGATTTGACTTTCAAGCCACGAATCCCCTTTCCCTCATTATTAACCCATTCATGGCGAGATGGAGGCAAACCTATGTGTTGCGCCGTAGCCAAGTAGCTCGTACAAAACTCTGCTACCTCCTCAGAAATATACTTTTCAATAATGGAGGCTTCAGGTCGATATGGATTTTTAACACATCCCTTTAATATTTTCATATACCTTTCAAAAGGATACATCCAACGAAGATATACAGGTCCACAAAGCTTTATTTCTCGAACCAGATGAATCATTAAATGCACCATCATATCAAAAAAAAGTTGGAGGAAAATACATTTCCAAATGACAAAGTATAAAAATTGCATCCCTTTCCAAAATGTTCAAAGCATTCACATCAATCGCCTTGTTACAAATTGAATTGAAAAAATAACACAACCTCATTATAGTCTTTCTGACACGGATGGGCAATATTCCACGCAGTGAAACTGGTAGAATTTGTTACATCATGACGTGACAATCATGTGATTTCATACCTATCAACTTCATGTCTTTCAATGAGACAAAATTTTTTACATTTGAAGAATAACCTTGAGGCACTTTGATATCATGAAGACACTGACAGAAGCTACTTTTCTCCCTCTTCGATAATGTATGACAAGCCGGGGGAAGAAATGTTCGTCTTCCATTAGGAGTGGGAGCTAACTCCAAAAGTATTCCCATTGATAGTAGGTCTAACCTTGCATTCAACCCATCTTTTGTCTTTCCTTTAATATCTAGCAATGTTCCGATCAAAGAATCACAGATATTCTTCTCCACGTACATGACATCAATATTATGTTTGACTTCATGATACCTCCAATATGGTAGCTCAAAAAATATTGACCTTTTCTTCCAAATATGTCTATCATTACCAGATTTCTGTGTCTTTCCCAATGTCACATCAAGGTTTTTCACCCTCTCAAAATACAATTCTAGGGATAAAGGTTTTGGAGCAGTATCAAATTCTTGTGAGCCATTGAATGCCTTTTTTAGTCTTCTATAAGGGTGAGCCATAGGCAAAAACTTTCTATGACCCATGTACACTGTTTTCCTCCCATGATGCAATTGACAATATGACGTCTGTTGTTCGCAAATTGGACATGCTTTATGCCCTTTAACACTGTATCCCAACAAATTTCCATATGTTGGGAAGTCATTTATAGTGAATAGAAGCACTGCATGCAGTTGAAAATATTCCATTTTATAAGAATCATACACCCTAATACCATCAGCCCGTAACAGTTTCAAATCATCAATCAGCGGTGACAAGTATACATCAATATCATTGTCGGGTTTCTTTGGACCAGAGATCATGATACTCAACATGACATATTTGCGCTTCATACAAACTTCGGGAGAGATGTTGTAAATTACCAATAAAACAGGCCATGAACTATGTGTGCTACTGAGGGTTCGGTATGGATTCATTCCATCTGTGCACAAGCCTAGTCTCAAATTTCTAATTTCATTTCCAAATGTAGGGTACTGGGCATCAATTTTCTTCCATTGTGGACAATCAGCTGGATGACGTATTTTTCCATCACATACCCACTCAGCAGCATGCCACCTTAACCTTTTTGCATCATTTGAATTAGCAAATAAAAGTTTGAAATGAGGAATTATAGAGAGATACCAAAATACCTTTGAAGGGAGCTTTGTAATCTCTACATCAGCTTGTGATTTTTCTTTCACCTTATACCGTGATGTCCCACATTTAGGACACTCTTTCAGAAATTCACATTCCTTCCTATATATAATGCAGTCATTCGGTCAGGCATGTATTTTCCTGTATCCGAATCCCATCAGGCATAATATTTTTTTGGCCTTATAATGTGAATCTGGAAGATCGTTATCTTTTGGAAGAATGTCTTTCATCAATTGTAGCAGCTCTGTAAAACTTCTGTCACTCCATCCATGTTTCTCCTTCAGGTTAATCAATCTTAACACCGCCGACAAAACCGTAAAATCTGTACAACCAGGATATAATGGTTTTTCGGCATCACCATATAGACGTGCAACTGTCGGTTCTATCTCAATTTGTTCTGCTACAATATCGCGAATCATTTCTTCAATTCCATTTGAGTTACCATCTTGCGATTCATTATCATCAGTGACATTCTGTCCAGTTTCTCCATGCCAAATCCAAGGGTTGTAACTTGAATTGAAACCATGACAAATCAGATGATATTTTATCTCTCTACTTTTCAACTTCTTCATATTCAGACATTTCAGGCATGGACAGAAAAAAATGTCACTACTTGGAACATTTCGTTTAGAAAATTCAAAAAGGCATCAACACCTTCTTCATATTCATTGCTCATTCGATGTGCCTTAATCCATCTTCGACTCATTATTACCTATAAAAAATAGCAAAAATATATATATTTTTTAGATAAGACAAATATATGTTTATATGAAAAAAATCATAATTTTAATGTAAACAATTTTGAAATATAAAACAAATCGATGTGTAAACCCCCCTGGACACCCCCGACCCCTCTGGACAGCCCCCCACCCCTCCTGGACACAACCCCCCACCCCCGACCTGCTTGGACACCCCCCTGGACACCCCCCAACCCTCTGGACAGCCCCCCCACCCCTCCTAAACACCACCCCCACCCCCTACCCCCTTGGACACCCCCCAACACCCACCCACACCCTTGGAGATCCCCCCACACCCACCCACCCCCTTGTAAACCCCCCTGGACACCCCCCGACCCCTCTGGACAGCCCCCCACCCCTCCTGGACACCACCCCCACCCCCTACCCCCTTGGACACCCCCCTGGACATCCCCCAACCCTCTGGGCAGCCCCCCCACCCACCCGGACAACCCCAAATACCCTCTGGAGAGGCCGCCACCCACTTGGATAGCCCCCCACACCCATCCACCCCCTTGGACAGCCCCCCACACCCATCTACCCCATTGGACACCCCCCTAGACACCCCACCGACCCATCTGGACAGGCCGCCACCCCATTGGACAGCCCCCCACACCCACCCATCCCCTTGGACACCACCCTGGACACCCCCCGACCCCTCTGGACAGCCCCCGACCCCTCTAGAAAGCACCCCCACCCCTCCGGAACAAAACCCCCCACCCCCGACCTGCTTGGACACCCCCCTGGACACCCCCCAACCCTCTGGACAGCCCCCCCACCCATCCTAAACACCACCACCCACCCCTACCCCCTTGGACACCCCCCTGGACACCCCCCAACACCCACCCACACCCTTGGACAGCCCCCCACACCCACCCACCCCCTTGTAAACCCCCCTGGACACCCCCCGACCCCTCTGGACAGCCCCCCGCCCCTCCTGGACACCACCCTCCACCCCCTACCCCCTTGGACACCCCCCTGGACATCCCCCAACCCTCTGGACAGCCCCCCCCCCACCCACCTGGACAACCCCAAATACCCTCTGGAGAGGCCGCCACCCACTTGGACAGCCCCCCACACCCATCCACCCCCTTGGACACCACCCTGGACACCCCACCGACCCCTCTGGACAGGCCGCCACCCCCTTGGACAGCCCCCCACACCCACCCATCCCCTTGGACACCACCCTGGACACCCCCCGACCCCTCTGGACAGCCCCCGACCCCTCTAGAAAGCACCCCCACCCCTCCTGGACACAACCCCCCACCCCCGACCTCCTTGGACACCCCCCTGGACACCCCCAACCCTCTGGACAGCCCCCCACCCCTCCTAAACACAACCACCCACCCCTACCCCCTTGTACACCCCCCTGGACACCCCCCAACACCCACCCACACCCTTGGACGGCCCCCCACACCCACCCACCCCCTTGTAAACCCCCCCGGACACCCCCCGACCCCTCTGGACAGCCCCCCGCCCCTCCTGGACACCACCCCCAACCCCTACCCCCTTGGACACCCCCCTGGACATCCCCCAACCCTCTGGACAGCCCCCACACCCACCCAGACAACCCCAAATACCCTCTGGAGAGGCCGCCACCCACTTGGACAGCCCCCCACACCCATCCACCCCCTTGGACTCCCCCCTGGACACCCCACCGACCCCTCTGGACAGGCCGCCACCCCCTTGGACAGCCCCCCACACCCACCCATCCACTTGGACACCACCCTGGACACCCCTCGACCCCTCTGGACTGCCCCCGACCCCTCTAGAAATCACCCCCACCCCTCCTGGACACAACCCCCCACCCTCGACCTGCCTGGACACCCTCTGAACACCCCCCAACCCTCTGGACAGCCCCCCCACCCCTCCTAAACACCACCCCCACCCCCTACCCCCTTGGACACCCCCCTAGACACCCCCAACACCCACCCACACCCTTGGATAGCCCCCCACACCCACCCACCCCCTTGTAAACCCCCCTGGACACCCCCGACCCCAAATCCATGCACCTATGCCATGGTTGTGTGTGAATAAAGTAGTAACAACTGTAAAAGGGCAACCCATCCAAATGGACACGCCCCAACCCTCTCGGGGATTTATAGAAAACGATGAAAAATTAGTGAAATCATAAAATTACTCAATATTGCAAGTCGAACAAATAGATCTAGGGATGATAAATAAGATTATGCTGCCAAAACGAGTTAAAAGGGTTCACAATCGAAGAATCTTAGCTAGTTTCAACAAAAAAATCACAACACATATATATATACTATCCGCGAAAAAAAACGAACGAGTGGGAGGATTACCTGAGTGCTGCGAGTTTAGATGATTGATCCAAGGAGATTAAATATGAGAAACGATGATCGCAAAATGAATCTAAACCAACGAAATGGATGAGCCGATTTGGGTTTACGCGCGAGAGAGACGAGTCGTGACTGTCGAAGGTAAACTCGCGAATGACAATCCACGGGTCTGGGTAAATTTTTAAATGAGTTATCACGTCGGTTATTCAATAACCTACGTGATAATTTTTTTAAAAACATTTATAACGTCGGTTATTTCAATAACCGACGTAAAAACCTTCCTCCGATTCTTTTTTTACGTCGGTTATAAAATAACCGACGTAAAAAGGCCTTCGAAAACCGCGTTTTTACGTCGGTTATAAAAATAACGGACGTAAAAAACGAAGCCGCGCGATTAATAACGTCGGTTAAAAAAATAACCGACGTTAAAGGTGTACCGAACACAGGTTTTTACGTCGTTTATTAAATAACTGACGTAAAAAACCTTGTTTTACATATTATGACGTCGGTTTTATATAACTGAGGTAAAAAATGGTGACGTAAAAAACGTTTTCTGCACTAGTGTAGGATGAAATTATTCCCATGTTGTTTGTTTGATTTTATAATTTCATGTATCCATTCCATATAAATTTGTAATGTATTTGAGGAATTGTGGGAGACTAACTCAAAAAACATGGTAATTTGACCAATATTGGTTCATTACAAAATTGTATCTAGTGGGGGGGCTAGGTAGAGTGGTTCCTCTTCAAGGATTGTAGTTTTACATGATTACCAAAAAAGTGAAATTGGAAAGATGGTTTTGGTAGGGTATCTTAATAGTTTTAACTATCTCAGGGTAAAACTTGTAAATATCTCATTAGTTTTTTAGATAAAGGAAAAAATAGGGACACACAAGACGTCCGGGGGATCATATATATTTTTCAAGGTATTTTGGTTATATAGAGAGAGGACCTAGGAAAGAGAAACTCAAATGAAAAGGTAAACATCCTGTTTTTTATTTTATTATTCAAATATACCAAACCTTCTTTTCAAATTTGCTTCTTTCAATGACATATCTCTTACTGTTGCTAAAAGATAAAAGAACTATAAGGAGAAAATGAAATTATAGAATTATTTATTCATATGCATATGGAAATACAGCATACTAAATAGAATCATAGATTATTTTTCATTATAATCAGCATCAGTGTAAGGAGTCTAGGAATTATTGACACAAATAAGATCAATAATAATAGAAGGAGTCACATCCGCACCTAGAAATCTAGATTCATGGAATAACAATAAATATTTCCTGACAAGTATAATGTTTATTGGACTATTAAAAATGGGGATATTAAAATGACATTTTTTTTATTTTAGAGCACGGAGGTACTGTATTATGCATAGAGGAAGAATAAAATAATATATATCAAATGTTTGTGGAGGAAAAAAGATAAGTTTGTTGAATTATATTGTATGTTCAATTTGAGTAGACCAGTAATAAGAATACCTAGCCATTGGATATTCCAAATTTATTAGGTGAAAATCTTGTATCATGGTTCTTATGATATGAAATTGACTTTTAAATTTACTGAGTTCAACATGAGAAGAATGTTCCACTTGTTCATCCTTGTATGAAATGTAGGTAATATTACAAGATAATGTCATTAAAATCAGAAAAATAATAATTATCCTTGAAATATTTCAATAAATAGATCCTTAGAATGTATGGAAATTAATTTGAAGAATATTCAACAATTTTTTGGAAATTCATGTGACTAACATGAAGAGTAAATGATTATATTTTTTAGTTTTAGAGGGTAGAAATTCATCTTTTATATTTAACTAAGAATTAGTATGCAAGCATTTTTTCGAGGATTACATCTGGTAATTAGAACCACTTTTTTCTCACAAGCATTATAGTAAGGATAAAATGATAAAATTATCTAGAAGAGAAGACTAATAACAAAATTTGAAAGGAATTATAATTTATTTAGTGTTTTATGGATGAAATAGTGTTGTGAGGTAGAAGAAAACATGGAATAATATTTTAGTGAAGTTTTTTCCTGCTGATATTGATGCAGATAGTGGAAGTAGGGTGATGAAACACCTAGGTGTAAAGAAGTGAGTACCATTCCAATGGATTAATTGAATTAAGGAATATGAAATGATTGTGCTACACATGTGGTAATCATTTTTATACTAGGCATAAATTTAGAAAGAGATGATTTAATATTATTATATGAGAATTTGTAGAACCTAGATGAAATGAACAGGATGATGGGGGTAAACCTGAAGATGAATGTATCTATGAGTGAGGATGAAAATGGTGATCAATATTATGGGGATAAGGAAATGGTGATGCAAGGGACAATGACATATGTAGTAGGAAGTGTCTGATTGATTCTAAATCAATGAAGGTTGAAGGTAGTGTTGAATGGATATTGTTGTTGGTAATCATTGATAGTGGTGAAAGTCATAATATTATTTCGTAGTATTTATTTATGTACATTGAAACATCATTCATATAGAATAGACGCTTTAATATAGGTCTCAATGATTTCCACCAGGTAGATTCAAGGGGGTATTGAATGCCTTATTACTATGGCTAGGAAAATTGGAATTTGATGTAAATACATATATTTGGAATACCATAGGTCCAGATATGGTGACTGGATTATTGTGGTAGGTAACACTCAAAAATGTACCAACCCATTTTGGAAATAAGAATTTATATTTTTAGTGTAACGGAAAATAAATTATTCTTAAAGGGATATAATATCCAATGGAGGTACCTGGAGTGTTATAGGAATACCTTGGTGGATATAGTTTCTATGTGCATAGTTTTTAGTGGGTGATAGATGTAAGAATATAAAATGATTCGTCTAAATAGATTAGGTTCCAAGAGGATCAATTATAGTGGTTGTTGTATAAATATTTTGAATTATATTAATTACCAAGTACTTTATTATATCGTTGTGAAACTGACTGTGTGATGAGAATTAAATTTGAGGTGGAACCAATGATTAATATCCCTTATATATAAGATTACCATATGAAGAATGAGATATAAACTGAGTAAAAGTGATTATATATCAGGGGTAAATAAGAAATAGTTAATGTCTTTATTTTATTCTTGTACATTAGATTACAAAGAAGTATAGTGGGTGGTGTATGTGTGTGGATTACCATACATTAATCTATCAAAATATGACAGAATGTTATCATATAATAGTTACTCAAGATATTGTGGATGAGCCCAATGGGGTGGCATATTTTTTATTATTGATATGAAATTAGTTTCCATCATGATTAAATGAGTGTTGCTAATGTTGAAAAATGGCATTCAAAACCCACTAATGAAATTATCAATACTTTGTTATGAAACATAGTTTTATGAATGTACTAGAATCTTTCCAGGAAACAATGAATATGATTTACAAACTATGTTATAAAAATTAGTGTTGGTTTATTGATCAAATAATTTTTTACAGTAGAAAATGGGAAGACCATGATGAATCTCTAGAATGGGTGTTGTTAACTATGAGATATAATTTGTAATATTCCAACTCAAAAATGTATTCATTCGACTAAACAATTGTGGAATATATATGGCATATAATTATAGTTGATCGTGTTTCAATGGACCTAATAGAAGATAAAAAAGTATCAATCTTTTAAAATTCATAAAATATTGGTGGATTTAGTGTTTTTCTAGGATTTTCTATTTATTACAACAAATTTAATAATTATTATTTTAAAATTACTCATATATTAATGGTTTTCAAAAATAAGAAAGATTTGTCTATACTTTGGAGGTGAATTAATATTTTGACATGTTAATGAACGATTTTCTTTTTTCCACTGTTAGTAAATATACCTTATTTTTAAAAAGATTCTTTGGTAGAATGTAATTCTTTAAGGCTTGGTACCATAGATTTTTTTGTGCATGATATATGACCACTTTCTAATATTATCGATAATTATCTGATTTAAATTTATAAATGTAAATCTATGAGAACGAATTTATAGTTTTTCTATTATCAATTCAGCATTGGAGGAAGTTTTTTTTGGGTTTGGGGTTTATAGTTTATACAGACAACCATAGTCTCAAATATTTTATAATCCAACATGTTTCCTCCATAAATCAACAGTTTTGGCATGATAATATTTCCAGTTATGATTTTGATTTCATTTTCAATCCTTGGAAATTAATTATTATTAAAGATGCTCTCCCTCAAACAAGGGGATAAACAGAATGTTTGGAAAAGATTATGTCTGAACAAACATGGTTGGATATAAAAATAGTGTAAGATCAGATTCAATATGGTGTTCATTTACAAGAAACTGTAATGTCTTGGATGAGTGATCTGAAATCCACATCAGAATATTATTTTCATGATAAATTTAATTTCATTAAAAAAATAACTAATTTTGCATAAATATTATGTTTTGATATCCAAGATCCTTTATCATGATCATTATTCCTCAGTTTGGGGATATTTAGGGTAACTTATAACTTATAAACAACTTTCTATAGGAGTGTATTGAAAATGAATGACCTCGAAAATGTATTAGTATATTCCAATTTTTCTACTTTTCTGGAATAATAAGCATGAAATAATGAGTCTGATGGTCATATATTGTTATTTCCTTTTCCATAAATTTTTTTCGAAGAAAATTTATATGGATTTTATTTTTGTTTTTCCATAATCCCAAGGGTATGAAATTATCTAAATGTTGGTCAGTCGAATGAGTAAGTATACACACATTATATTTTTCATACATCCTTATAATATTAAATCAGTTTCATATGTTTTTGTTAATGAGGCTTCTAAACAACATTCTTATCCTACATCTATTTTTAGTAATGAGGATATACTATTCACTAGTCACTATTCAAAATATTTTTTAAATATTAAGGAACAACATTGAATATGATTTCTTCTTTCCATCCATAGAGTTCTTGGAAAACTATGTTGTAGAATTGTTGTATGGAAGACTATTTTCAGTATATTAATTTTGACCATATAAATCTTGGGGCATAGGATATTCATAAAATAATACCATTATAATACATCTTTCCATAAATCTCTATGAGAAACACCATTTCATGTTGTATACATTTGTGAACCCCCACATATCATTCGATAAATTTATGGTAATGCAGTAGCATACGCTTTAGAAACATCATTATTTAATCATGACGATGCACTATGTCAACATTATGTTATTTTTTACTACAGACAACAACATATGTTATGTTTTGTAAAATAACATCTATTGTATGTAGATTATGTTTTTGTATATTTAAATTGTGCTATGTCTCATCTCATCCATCTAATTCGTTTTTCATGATCAGTGGAATATTTGTATAATAGTATTATGGTCCATTTTCAATTCTTGTCATCTTTTTCCTGTCAGTTATCGAATAAAACATCTAACTAATAAAAAAATTCATCTGATATTCCATGTCTCCAAATTGAATTCTATAGTTTTACAATTGTCTGGTACTGATTCCTTTCCAATATAATATTTTTCTAAACTAAAGATTCGTTAAGATATCTTAGAGAATAAGACTCATGGGATGTATTTATTATGCTGCATTTAGTGCCATGTTCATCATGAATCTAAAAATATTAAGGAAAATACATCTATGATTGAGTACCAATTCTCTAATTTCTTCCTTATAAATATGGTGATATCTTTGGAGGGTAGAAATGTTAGGAAATTTAGGTAGGGTAGTTCGTCTGTCATCCACCAGTAGTATATAAATACTAGATTAATATAAATAAAAAAGATGACTAGGGTAGTTAATCTTAAATTTTTTAATTTTTTAAAAGAAAAAACTAATTTTTAGATCCCCTAATTTTACATCATACTCTCTTACAATGAAGATTTTAGTGTTTTGAAGACTATGTGATAATAAAATTATAGATTTCATGGAATCCTTGAATAATGGGATTAGGCTTGCACATGGATGTAATGGAATGAACATCCCACACTTAGAAATAATGTAGAAATTCCCGTTGGCTAGTCAAACAGGGATCATTCAAAGGCCCTTGTGAGACCAGTGTTGACCATGCCTATTGGGGCCAAATACCACAAGGCTAAATACACAATAGAGGTGTTTGTAGGAGGTATATGTTCCAAATCCCATTTCTTGATCAACTAAAAAACATTAAAAAATATTTTCTTATATACAAGATGGATGCACCAATGACATTTTTATGTGTGATTAGATTTTATGTAGTACTATTCATGTGATTGAATACTAGTAACATGATCGATCTATTGACTAATCACTTTGTTTTTATGTGTTTTTTTATTTTTTTAAAAATATTTTAATGTTAAATTTAATTTAAAAAATTCTTGAATCGTGGTAGGGGGCCTTCATCCATTATACTAAAATAAAAAAATAACAAATTATATATATATGTTATTATGTTTATAAATATATAAATTTTTAAATTATTATATAAATATATAAATATATATATATTGTGTGTGTTTTATGATTTTTTATCAATATGTTATTAACATATTAATGTGAAAATATTACATTTTTAAGAAACATCTTTGGTGGTGCTCTGATTTGACACATTTTTTAAATTAATGTATGGGTTTTAGAAGTTCATCATGTTGACATATATATATATATATATACAATTTACCTAATGTTTCAAAAAAATATGAATGTGTTTTATCATTTTTGAGTAGTCTAATTTTCCTTTTCAATAAAATTGATGTCATTTTTAAATAAAAAGACACACATGGAGTCATACTGGTCACACAATTCGTCAGATTGAGATAAGTATGATTTATACATGTATCAAAAGTCATGTGGATCATTTTCCTAAATCATCAAAACAATATAAATGTGGTTTCATATTTTTGTATAGGTATGTTGTCCTTTTTATTAAAAGTGATGTCATTTTCATATAAAGTTATATAGATGGATTAATAATGGTCACATTGTTTATCGAATTGAGGTATGATTGATTCCTAAACATCTATAATTATATATGGATTATTTTTCTAATGTATCAAAACAATCCTAATGTGTTTTCTCAATTTTGAGTATGTCAGTTGTTTGTTTACTAAAATACCATTTTTAACATGAAACATGCACATTGACATATACTAACCACATCATGTATCAATTTGATTTGAGACCGATTCCTAAACCTCATAATGGACATCTAAATTGAATTCCTAAATTATCAATAAAATCCTATTGTATATTTTTTAGTGAGTTAATTTTTTTACTATCAATCTTAAACTGATTACAGGCCCCAAGAGTCATATCGGTCACACCGTGCATTTAATTGACACACATCATCCATATATTATGAACATGAACCTATATATCATGAAATACTCTACAAATTATTCATCCATGTGTTTACTAATGCTCATAGTCGCACTAGAAACATAAAAGAGGGGGATCATGTTTTCATCCTTTTTAAATTATATTACCAGAGTATTTTTTAGATATGTTATTACATAGAAAATAGAGTTTTGTAGGATATGGGTTTATATATTTACATAAAAAACTATTCATTATTTAAAATCTTATTATAAAGTGATTTTATTTGTAATTTATGAATTATTTACCATATTTTTAAAGCTTATAAAATATGAAAAGTGACTAAAATATTAATGAAAATAGAAACTCTAGAGAAACATGTAAAAATGATCGATAGTAATAAAAGTATATTCATTTTAATAGAAATAAACCATATACAAGAAGAATTAAAATCAATTTCTATGGTGAAGAGATTATGTACCACATGTTGTATTTGAAGGGTGTTCCCATATCGAGATCACTGAGCTCCGTGATAGGGCATAGTCTGATGAACAAGAGAGGGATGATCCTAGGGAACTAGAACGTGGGCCATCACATGTTCCATCTATGTGTTAGTGGAATAAGTTGTCAACTTCTTATCAGACTATTCTCTAAGTCCTTCTCCTACTAGAATAAGAGAGGTACATGCCATCATCGCAACAGGGATCAATGCCTGCGATGGATCTTGACCCTAAGCTACAGAAAAAATCAAATATTCTATCATGGAATATAGATCATATTCCTCTTGATGATCATTCAGAATCTTCTGTGGATTGGTGATTAGAGGTTCATCCTATACCAATAGAATATGTGAGGGATCATATGTAAGAAAAAAATGTCTATGTCATCATGTCTCCTCTGCACTAGCAGCTATTGGAGGATGTTCCTCCAGGGACAAAACCATGTCTTTCTGGGGTTGAATCTCAAATATGCTCCCATAAATACCCTGATAAAATGACCATATCTCTAGTTTTGTATCATGGGCTTCTTCCTAGATAAGTACCCTCTCCTTTTATATGTAACTCATACGAATAATATACTCTAAGTGAGTATTATTCAATGAGATTAAAAATTAATTAGAAAATAGTTTAATAAATACTATACTAGAACATCATTAACATACCATATTATGAATCTATCTTTTCTATTTAGTAAGATAAAAATATATTTTCCATGGCTCATACTCAACCTGCTCTAAAGGATTGAATCACATAATATGTACTCCCTAGATACGACGCTTTACATTTCTTCTGTATAGGTCGATATAGTCGGAATGTACTAAGAGCTAGTCCTCGTCCTACCAACATGTCATCTTCATGACATGAAGATCCTTTTTCTGTATTGAATGAAATGGAATCAGTTGAGAATATAAAAACTGGCACATGACACTATCTGGTTGCTGCCATTCAATAATATGCATGTTAATAATTTGTATTACAACCATAGCATCATGAAGTCCAGAAATGCAGTATGCTAGAAACTGGTCCAGTATTTACCATTATGGAATCTAAATAATCTGAAATTAAATGTGACCTTTTTAAAAAAATATCCCTAAAAAAAATTGAATTTATTATTAATTTTTTTAAGATAGTGATAGATTGTAAATACATACCTGGTAGCGTAAGAGACTGCCCAACTTTAGGTGATATTCACCCAAATGGTGTGTCAGAACTGTAAAAAAATTGTGTCTCAAACTCCACTTGTAAAATACAACATCTGAAGGATCAATAATGAGATATTAAATTCAATAAATACTAAAATAATAAGAATCTAATAGAGATGAGTGATTATAACAACGTCCACATGGAGTATCATGCTGCATCTTTATAGGGATCAGTGGACAAGAAATCTAAGGGTGATATGAGGGGATGAGCTCCCATGCCCACATATGAAGAAGGATGACACATCCCCTGTGATCTGTGCGGTCTCTGCAGGATACTGTGCATAATTATTTGTATATTCTTCTCATGTAGGTTGACCCCCAACTGTATGTCTCAACCCAATAAAAGTCCTCCATTATGGATATATACATCATGTTCATGTTAACCCCTAAGTGATCAACACATAGGGTCCCTCCAATTAGATGTAATATATATTCACTAGACTAAAGATTATAGTCTTGTTTTTAGTGTCATCGGGTAAATCTGGAATCTTCTCTTATATCTAGGGGATATATACTGACCTTCCATATGTAGACCTATGGTTTGGATAAAATTCAACACCTAACAGTAACTGATCATGGTCATACCAAGATGCACGGATAGGTCCAATAATTTCTTCCCCCAAGATAGGAATACCAAGAAGCACTACCACATACAAGATGGTGTTGGTCATATCTTCCTCAGGTAGTAGAAATGTGTGTGTATCTAGTATCCACCTCTCCATGAGGGTAGAAAGAATGTGATGGTCAACAAATGTGAAATAAAATATATAAATTTTGTAGAATCCATCACAGTGAAATTGTGGTATAATAGAATGTAGAGTCTACGTGTGATGAAAATGGTACACTCGACACACCCTAATCGGTTGAATCTCACAATAATAATGACATGGGAAACATGCCTATAGTGATCATTGAGTCGTATGGTATCCTCCATCTGTATATAAACAATTTCAATGAGTCATAGGTGTAAAATATAAAAATGAAATTATAGTTATAAGAATTTTATGACTTGTTGAATATAATACATGCTATTTTTATTCACATTGTTTTATGATGTTATTTCATACCAAAAGGAAAGATCATGTCTTCATCTTTTTCAAATCATATAACTTAAGTGTTTTAAATATATATTTTTACCATGATATGGTGGTTGTGTAAGATTTGGTTTTATTTATTTATATATATAAACATTTTTTCTTCGTTGTGAAATTGTTTATTAGAAAATGGTTTCCTTGGTAATTTAGGTATTATTTTTCACATGATGGTATGTTTCATTATTATTTTCACACATTTATGACATATGGTTTAGTAAAGGAAAGATTGGTTATGGCTTAATGTCACCTAAAATTCACTTTTCATTATCCTTTTAAGGAAAATATGAATGGATAAATTATATTTGATAGTAAAATTACTTCGAGAAGTTAAACTATTATATAAAATAAAGACTCATTTAATAACACCATATAATTAACTATATTCCAATATAACATAAGATGCAATATTCTTTGTGGATGAGAGTGTGAACTCGATCCAGTAATGTTAGTGTATCGTTTCCAGATATGACCTTCTTGATGACATATGGTCCATCTCAAACTTCCCCTTTGTTCATTAGTTTAATCTATTTCATTCTATATCATTCTTGACATCAGTTTCCCTCATTTACGCAACGTATTGAGGTTATATATCTCTATCGACATATCTTCAGGTATTGGAAAATATCAATACTCCCTAATAGGAGTCCCTGGTGAAAAAAATAGTTATAAATTGTGTCCATATGTTGCACTATATCATCATATGATTCCCAAGATATGTTCATAGATAACTGAGTTGTGATGGAGTGTGCACATGGAAACTATAAGCCCTAGATGTTTTAACTTTACAATTGTATCTCTTCCCAAAATACCACAATTTTTTCACCAATGTTATTTGTGATTGGGTATGAACATGCTGTAACATCAATTCAGAAATATTATCAGTGGAAAAGGATTTCATGATAACCATAAGTTCATTCAATGTTCTTTTCAATCTCTCTTTGAAATTGTCTTCTGCATCACATCCCCTGCTAAATTCCATCTGAGGTTAGTGTTTTCTATCAACGAAGTACTTTACGAAATGATATAATGTCTCTTGAACTAGTGTAGTTGTAGGTTACATGAAAATCCATTTAAATAAACCATTCATGCACTATACAATTATTGTGGTCATGGGTTCATACCTCTTCCACCATAATTTTTAATTTCCATTTTACTTTTGAAATCTGTATCATATAATCTAAAACATCACGATTATCCATGCAGATTTGTTCAAAATTATCTTCATACCACTGTGGATCCGGCTCATATGCAACAGAAAAGTGATCATATTTTACTTAATTTTATTTAATGATTTCATTGAAATAGTAACAAATAATAATGACATTTTATACATATCCTCGTGGAATGTTTTCCTCACATTTCTAGAAATGTCTCTTATGTTGAAATGATGATGTGAATTTGGGGTATCCATTTATTAAAATCCTCATTGATTGCCTCATTAATTTCCATATACTGATTAGATATCCAATGGACACCCAGAATAGAGGTGAAATGGTTGTGGATCATGCCAAAAAACAACACCATAATTCATAGTTTTCTGTCTCCAAAGTGGTAATGGGAAGTAGAAGAGATGAATGGTTATCATATTGGGTTGCCACAATCCAAAATATGCCCTTGTATTTTCCATATAAAAACATTCCATTAATCTAAATGATTAATTATCTAAAACGAGATGCAGATATATAGAGGATGAATGACCAAAAAACTGATGAAATATAATATAATATGGAACAAGTTGGTTATCATGAGACGCATGTTCATTAGTATCAATATCAAATACAACAAGGTTATTGTAACTCAGTATGGCTAGAAATTGTGACAATATTCAATACGAGGAATCCCAATCACGATAGACCATCAAAATTACCTCTTGTTTCGCCATACATGCATAATTATTGTAAACATTATAACCAATAGTTTGTTGTATCCTCTCTTGAACTAAGTATATGGTAAAATCGTTTAATTTACTAATCATATCAATGGTAATAAATGAATCATATTAATCATCCAATGATGTATGTTCTTATGTTCGGCATGGCTGAACACATGTACGAGTTTCCTCAATACTCTAGATTCTCCAACTTCCTAATTCAATGTTCAAAACCACCCTCAATTGGAATCTATAATCATCCATACCCTTCTCACAATGTATGATATATTTATTACAACATGGTTTCTGAATTATTTATCTACGCTTACTCTCAACGTGAAATCGCTTTAGTGTAATTTTTAATGCATTGTTACTTGGAAAATTTCTTCCAACATATATGGTTTTATCCAGATCACTGAACCTGTTAGTTAAAACATCCGGAAACATAGTTACGGTTGTGAGAAAATTTAAGTCGAATTCTGGAACATGTGTCATTGGTTGTGACCAAGAATTAAAGAGTGGTTGATGGTTTTTTGTGGGTGATTTCTGCTGTACAACAAAAGCATTTCTAGAATTACACTCGCCAACTTATGCTACTCCCTCTTCATTAGCACCGTTGCCACCATCTACTGCATCATTATGAAAATCCCCATCAGATATCGAATTAACATTTATATCCAGGTGATCATGTAATGTTTCCTCTTCTACATCATATTGAATAGGCTCAATTTAATAGAGAATACCATATTCAACCACAATTGTAAGTCTACGTCTTCATACATCTAGATGTTTTTTGTTGTATAGTAATAATATCAACATATAAATCCATCATGGTACCATCTGATCGCTGAAAAAATTAATTTATTACATGGACCTACTACAGATCAGTAATAAATGGACAATCAAGATTTCACAATGTTACAAGGAATTGAAAATGTCTATTGCTCATACACTTGATCTCTTTATTGTGTCCCATATTTAAGGAAGAACAATATATGTCTTGAAGTTCCATTAGGGTTACAAAATATGGTGTATTAACCACTATTGTTGTTTGTGTATTGTATGAAGCTCCTTGATCTCTCTGAATTACATCCCCATAGTAGTAAAAATAGGAAACAACTACTGAAAATATTGCCTTTAAAAGTGAAAGAAAGGGGCATTTATTGTGCTAAAAATTGTTGTTAATCTCAATGTAGATAAATGTGGGTTTCTTTTATCAGCTCTAAAAAAAGTGCTGATAATGACAACATTTATGAGCGCTAAAAAATGGTTGACCAAAGGGGGATTTTTGGACCAATAAAATAATATTTGAAAAAAGAGTCATTTATTATCACTAATAAAAATAAAAAAAATAAAAAAATGACTTTGAATCGATGAAAATATTTAATAGAACTTGTCCTGATGTAACAATTCTATCCCCCACCTACTCCCACTCATGCCCCACCACCCCCCTTTAACAGCGCTAGCCCCCCACCCTACAACTACATGCACGCTATCCCCCCTACACCAACCCTACGCACCTCTACATCAACTAGGATTCGAACTCAAGACCACTCCCTTGTGCGCCTGGACCCTTTACCACTTCCTCATGTTTTTTTTGTTATCCATTTAATGATATATACATATCTATCTATATTTAATTACTTTTTAATTCATATATTAATATAGAATAATATTAAAATATATTTGTATATTTAGTTATATTAATATATATTTATTTATTTGTATATTAATATATATTTATATAAAATTATATATATATAGTTATATTTTATTATCTGTATATTAATTCATATATTCATATATATATAAGGTTGGTTTTAAATACATTTATAAAATATATTTTTTTCCATGGGTTTTATATATAAATACATTCATTGATATATGCAACATACATACAATAGTATATATTATACATATATGTGTGTATCTGTAAGAATAATTATACATATTTATAAATATATACATATATTATATATTCATATGAATAGTCATATGTTTGAATATATAGATAATATATATCTGTTTTCTAATACAAACACACACTAATACTATAGAGATCATTGCAGACACCGATTTGATATACTGTAGATCTCAAACGGACACTCAGATCAAAAGTTATGGTCATATGAATTTTGAGTTACATTTGCAACTTATATTAGATATTTTATTGATTTTTTTTATTTTTTATGTCTTTAAATTGTTATTAAATGATTATTACCCTATTTTAATTAGAAAATATAAAATTAACAATATTTTTAATCCCTTTTCACAAAATTTTATATATATGATATATGATTTCCAATTTATACTTATTGAAACCATATTTAAAGAAATATATATTATACTTATATGAATATAAAAATATTTTAATATTTTAATATTAATATATTATTTTAAATAAAATTTTCTGAAATATTTCCTTTAACAACACTAGTAAAAAAAGATAATAAATAACACCCTTTAGTAGTGCTAATAAAAAAATGGATGACAAAGGGTGCCCCTTTAACAGTGCTAAAAAAGGGCTACTAAAGGGGGTACCTTTATCCTTGCTAAAAAACATTGATAAAAGTGTACTTTTAACAACGATTTTTAGAACTTTTCAAAATAATATTTATCAACACTGATAATGGTACCCCCTTTATGAGAGTTTCATAGCACTATTAATGGTGTCGCTGCGGAAACCCAGTTTTTTGGTAGTGAAAAAACCTCTCTATGTCAAATAGATTTTTTGCTCAAGATTATAATAGTGTAACTAATATTGACAAGTATTTTTGACCATATAATATTTATTACACTAAGTTATTCAGTATTTAATCATTATTTAATCATTATATAATCAATCCTAAATAAATCAGAAATTATCTGATATTCATTAGTTAATGATTATTACCAAATCATTACAATTATTAATTTTTTAATCCTATGTTATTCACTAATTAATCTATACAAAATCATTAATAATAATAAATAATATTTCTAAAGTATGATACTAATATTTCATATTAAATTTGTTTAATTGTTGAATCATTCATTAATTATTATTCAATTGTTACTAAGTTATTCCTTATTTAATGTATTTTTTCACTCCCATTTAATTTATATGACCAGAATTGTTATTTTATGATTGATGCATATACTAATTTGAGGTAATATTTTTTAGTTATATCAGTAGTTTATAAAGAAAAATATGAATCTTCTAAACCATATCCCCAAGGAGTGTCAATCTAGGATACATAAAGGCATGTTGTTGTGTATCAGGCTTACATGAGTCAGGCTTGGGACACCTTGTCACAATTGATACTTCAATATACATTTTTGACATTACCACATCCACTTTTTTGTATCCAGACATAGATTTTATTTATTAGACAAGCCTATAATTTTTATGCGAAAAAAATTTTATAACGTTTAATCCTACGTAAAATATTTATTAATCTATACATAATCATTACTAATAATAAATTTTATTTAAAAAATTATATAACTAAATAAACTAACTAAAATATACAATATTTATAACTGTGTAAAATAAATAATAAAGGACATAATTATAACTAAAAAATCATTTAAATAAATGGATAACTATACATTAAATAAAAATAATAACTCGAAATGACACTCCGTGAAAATTGAGGACTTATATTATATTACCGGATCCACCACCCATGAAAATATTTTTAGATAGAGAGAAACTCTAGAATGAAGAAATAAGAGTGAAATTTTATTTGAGGATAATGGATGTTACTATTATATATGGTGTTCAGGAAAAGGTAGAACCCCTAGTTCCGCCTTTCATCTTTTGTTTAGACTAAAGACGGCACCCCTCCCAACTCATTTGTCAACTCATCAGTCTAGTGAAAAAGGAAGTGTGGAAGGGGAAAATGGGAGGCATGTTGTTGTGTTTTGACCTAACTAGAAGGCATCAGCTACAACATTTCCTATAATTTTTTTAAAAATAACCTACACATTTAAATGAAATCATAAAAGAAACATTAAAATAACTCAACCAATCTTAGTTGTCCACGTAAATCCCAGACATTGCGAGTTCAAATTTAGTTTATCCCGTACTGCATAAATTCAAATAAATCCAACAAAGTGAGAGAACACATTCATTAATCTCTCACCCATCTACCTCTCACCTGGAATTGTGGTTTCACATAGCTAGGAAATCCCTTATCACTCGAATGATCACTAGACGATCACCCAGGCTGTCCATCCCCAATAATCAATTATATATGGAAGACATTGTGAGATTCCAAACGCAATAACCAGGAATGATCTCACATGAAAGAATTAATGCATCATGTTACCATCCATTTATCACACTATTTAAGAGAACTCGACCATTGGGATTATTGTGTGATGTTTACGGTCGCGAGAAACCTACATATTCTTTATAATTTTATATGAATTAATTTGGATTTTACTTATCATGTTGGATTTTTTTAATATGTTTTTTGATTTATTTAAAAACACTATAGGATTAACATCTTTTTTAAAATAAACCACAAAGGTTGCAATCCGGTGCCACTTTTTCCATAAAACATTAATTTTTATATTTTAATTATTCTTTTTATATTTTAAAAGGTTTATTATTATTTGGTTATGGTTATATATATATCTATATAAATAAATTCATTCAACATAATTTAAATTTTATTAAAGTATCTTTATTTTATAACATATAAAATATAAACTATAAGACCGATATGTATGAAATTTTAAACATTGATTATCATATAAAAAATAAGTTGTAAATAAAAATAACTTCTCAAAAAATATTGACGAAAACAAAATTATAAAATTTCTAATATAACTACATGGAACATAAAAATGATTCAATTAAATGACTTTCCTAGCATATAAAATTCATCCTATAAGAAAAATATAAATGAAATTTTAAAATTTTATTAAACATATAAAAAGTAATTGAATATAAAAATAATTTCTTAAATTTTTTTTATTGATAAATAATTTATATGATTTCTAATTCAACTACTTGAAGCATAAAAATATTTTAGGTATGTGAAATTTCTAGGATATAAAATATAAACTACAAGACCAATATATATGAAATTTTAAACATTGATTAATAATATAACAAGTAGTAAATAATAATAAAAAATTCATAAATAAATTTCAGGATAAATAATTTATATGCTTTCTAATACACCAACTAGAATATTAAAAATGTATAAAGTATGTGACATTTCTAGCCTATAAAATATTGACCGTAAGAAATATATAAGTAAAATTTGAAACTTCGAATAAAAATATAACAAGTAGTCCAAAATATAAATAATTTCCTAAAAATGTTGGTAAAATATATTTATAATCATTATAATCCACCTACAAGATACATAAAAATGATTCATGTACCAGTGTTTTCTAGCCTATAAAATATAAACTATAATATTGATATGAAGGAAATTTTAAAAATTGATTAAACATATTCAAATTAGTCTAAAATAATACTATTTTTTGAAAAAATTGATGATGAAATATAATTTATAAGAATTCTAATCCACCTAAATGAAAAATGAAAATGTGTCATGTACGTGACATTTAAATCCTTTAAAAAATATATATAATACTGATTTAAAATATATTTTAATCATTGAATAAAAATATTATAATTAATCAGAAAAAAATATAATTTATTAAAAAATTTTGATGAAAAATAATTTATAGTCTCTCTAATAAACCTACTTCAAACATAAAAATGTTTCATGTATGTGACATTTCTAGAATATAAAATATAAACAATAAGACCGAAATAAATGAAAATTTAATCATTCCTTGAAGAAATAATATGTAATTTATTTTTTTAATTTTTATTTATTTTGGACTTATAGTTCATATTATATAGGATTTAAATGTCCAGAATTTGGATTATGATCCTCCTCGATATTCATTAATGATGCTCTCACTTCAAAGTTGATTTTCTTACATTCCTTTATTTTTCATTTTTTTTATTTTATTTTTGAAGCTCATTAATTTAAATTTTTTTGGTAGTTTTAGATATCTATTAGATTATATTTGCATTGTTTTTATACTGTATATTTTATAAAAATACTAAATAATATTCATTAAATTTAATTATTATTCCTATATTTAAAGTAGTCGACTTTGAAAGATATCAAATATAAAATTAGCCTAAAATATAAATGAAAACTGAATTACTGGATAAAATTATGATAAATGGTTATATTAATAATTTAATTTTCATTTTAGGGAACATAAAACAAATAATTGAACATGTCAAATGAATTTCTATGTCTATGGTGATGAGATTCTATCATACATGGTGGTCTGTGAATAAAATGTCCACTTCAAGTTCGTAGTGGAGTCCAATAACCTAGAGAGGGATGATCAATGGGAACTGGAACATAGAATATCAAATCATATATCTATGTTTCAGTGGGAGGATATGACAAATATATATTGTACTTCCCTCCAGATCATTCTCCCAAAAGGGTGGTAGAAGGATCCACCATCATCGTAGTGGGAAACCAAGCATACGATTGAGATGTACCCCAAAAATGTGATAGATCCGGACCCCAAGGCTGTGATGGATCCAGAACCCATGGATTTGATGGATCTAGACAATAAGGATTTGATGGATCTAGACCCCAAGATGAAGCGAACTGTGGATATCCTGTTATGAAAAAGAGATCCAATGCCAACTGAGGCACATCCTGAATCAGCTGAGGCTCGACTAATAAATGGTCAACCACTGCATGTGGAACATGTGGGGCCTCACGTGCAGTATGAAGCTATCTACATCACCATGTACATGTCTCCTCTACACCAGTAGATGCTGTAGGATGTTCCTATGGGGAAGGAACCTCTTCTCTCTGGGTTGGATTCTTGAAGATGCTCTCGGAAAATGCCGAAAGAGATTCTATCACCACCAATGCTATTGCTTGGGAAGCTACCTGGAAAAAGACCCCCTACTCCTCTTCATCACTCAAGCGAACAAGATGATCTATTTGAATACCATATGAATCTATTACAAATGAATGATAAAATAGTTATGTAAAATAACTATTGAAAATTTGATTGACTTCCCATCGTCTACATATCTTTGCCTTGTTGGGTTAGATACAGAATAAATTTTGTCTATAGCTTGGATCATACTAAATATGCTCCGAAAGTAAGAATTGATTCATAGCTACATCATGAATATGAAAGTATGCATTTTTATGCTAGCAGATGAGAAATTGGGCATGTACTAATTCTCAATCCTCTACATGCCTTCCTGAAAGCTTCATCCCATTAAGTCACTGTGTTTGTATCGTTGGCAATGGAATACCCTAAGCATAGAAAAACAGGTGCATGATTTTGTCAAGATGTTTCCACTCAATAATAAAGAAGTGAATGAGATGCACTACATCCATACCGTCCTCATTCCCAGTAGTGCAGTATAATGGAAACTGGTACATAATACTTTAGTATGTAAGCCCTGAAATCTGAAAGGACATGTGAATTTTTCAAAAAAGTTCCAAAATAAATACCAAAATTGATGTAATTTTTAAATTTTATAGATATTGATTTATTGTATATACATAAGTGGACATGTAAGATATAGTCCAAGATAATCTGATATACACCCAAATGGTGTACTGGAACCGCGTAGAAATTGTGTCGCTGACACCACCTATAAAATACAACATCAATAGTGACAAATATTGATAAATAAATGTCAGTAACTATTAAAAGAATAAGAAACAAATATAAATGACTGATCATATCATCATCCAAGAAGTGCATCGTGCATCACCTCAATCTCGATCGGTGGACCAGAAATCTCAGGGCGAAAAGAAGCTATGTGCTCCAATTCCCACATCTGAATAAGGATGAGGCATCACTCGAGACCTGTGACGTCCCTCTGGGATATAATTATATTGGCACTGGAAAACGCATCCCCAAAATTTTATAGATGCATCCATACATGATCCAAGATCGTATTCCGTTTCCGCAAGATTTGTTTTGTAGGTTTCATGACCCGAATAGAGTTACGGATTAAGAGTTATGGACATTTGATGTTGGGCTGGAAAACTGGTTCGTGAAGCCCGTGCGTGAAGCCCCCTCCACGATAGTGGAGCACCGCCATGAAGCAAGGAGGTGGGATGCTCTATGAACCCATTTTTTGTTTGTGACGCACCATGAAGGAAGGAGGTGGCATGCTCCACAAACCCCTTTGACGCTCGCGCTCCGCCGCGAAGACCCACCGTCGCAAGGCAAGGAGGTGGGATGCTCCGCAACTGACTTTGACGTTCAAAATCCCGCCACAGAGAAAGCACCGTCTTCACACCGAGCAAGATCTTCTTTGTGGCGCCCATTTCCTATAAATACCCAGCTCAACCCCCTTCTCTAGACGCCCCCCGGTGCCCCTTTGGGTGGCCGATCTCCTGGTTCATGGAGCTCTGCTTTCCTTCATGAAGTGGCTCTACGAGCCTCTCTACATGACTATAAACTATAGTGTACCCTATGATCCAAACACAGGACTCCTCTTTCTTCTAACAAGATAATCCTTATACTCCTATCATGAGATGACAATAGTCCTATCTACATTACTCTAAACTGTAGATCTCCCTATGTTCCAATCATAGGATTCCTCTTCCTCCTAGGAAGAGATTCCATATGCTCTAAGCATGAGATGCCGACAGTTCATTCTACATGACTATAAACTCTAGTACTCTTTATGTTCCTATCATAGGATGACTCTTGCTCTAAATAAGAGATTCCTTATCCTCCAAGAATGATATTCCAATAGTCTTATATACTTGACTATAAACTGTAGAACTCCCTTTGTTCCAATCATAGTATACCTCTTGCTCCTAACAAGAGATGCCTTAAGCTCCTAGCATGAGATGCCAACATTCATACATACATGACTATAAATTGTAGTACACCATATGTTCCAAACATAGGATGCCTCTTGCCCTCTACAACAGATCCCTTACGCTCTAAGCATGAGATGCCAGTAGTCCTCTCTACATGACTTTAAACCATCATAATCCCTATGTTCCAAACATAGGATACCTCTTCCTCTAATGGATAGATACCCTATGCTCCAAGCATAAGATGTCAAATGTCCTCTCTATATTATTATAAAATGTAGAAAAACTTATGTGCCAAACATAAGACGCCTCTTAATCCAAACAAGAGATGCCTTATTCTCCAAGCATAAGAGGCCAATTACCATGATTATAGTGACGTAATTTCAAGAGAATTGGAATTCGTTCAAACAACCAATCACTCTACCTCACGCTTTAAGTGTCCTTCATTCAGATCCTCATCCACATCCATGTCTAGAGGGACCCCCTAACGGCCTGGTATCATGCCGCATCGGCTCACCTACCGTCCTGGGCCAACGCCCCCGATGAATTTGGACAACACTTCGATTCAATTCCTATGATTCGAACACGCCCAGCAGTCAACCCTCATTTGTTTGTCCCCATTTCAGGATAATGCGATATGGATTCTATGTTTTGAACATGGAAAACATTTATCCTCCATCTTCATGCAACCCTTACCGTGTTCTTAATGTCAGGCATGTGATTCACACTTTTCATCTCCCTTTGTTCGGACTGATTCCAGCGCCCTTGATGTTATCCTTCTTGTGCACTATCGCATATGTAAATCCCTCAATCTACCAGTGGGTTGGGATTACCTCATGGTCAGACATGAGGAAGACACCAAGGCAGCTTCCTAGCATATTCCCCATCCATGATTTCCACTCCATAGTGGAACCTAGGAAGCTTCCTTGCATAAACCCCATCCACCATTTCCGCTCCATAGAGGCACATGGGAAGCCTAGAGTGTAATCCCCACACCATCCTGGACTACGTGGACTTTGATCAATGTCACATCATGGTACCTAGGAAGCCTCCACGTGGTTTAAGCCCACCACTCTGTCATTTTGACCCCCTTCACGTTGGTTCACCCCTATCCCACATGACGTTAAACTACATTCCTATCCAGTGTTTAGCCGTTGTGACACACCTGAAATACGAGGACATTGATCTATGTAAAGGTATGGAATGTAGGAAGCCTCCCAGAGGTTAAATACGAACACCCATCAGACCATGGTCCATCTTCACATCATTTCATCAGCATCCACCACTGAACTACGCAGACTTTGATTCCCTGCCACAGGGATAAGTATGAAGTCTTTTCAAGGATCAATCCCAACATCAGTATCATCCTCATGTTGGTTCCATTTCATTCCCCCTACACTTCATTCATCTCTCCATCATCCATACTGATTATTAACTGGGCGGCCACATCCCAGTGCGATCATGTCATCCATTTTTTCACTACTACTTGCAGTACCTGGGACGCTATCCACGCGTAAGCCCCAGAATGTTTTCAGGTTGTTGTCCTCTGTGTACACCTTGATTCATCACCCCTTTGAACTACATTTGTTTTGATACTTGTTGTCTACATAGGGTATGTAGGAAACCTCCCTGAGGTTCAATCCTAGCTAATGGTAATCCTTGGTGTTCCCCCATTCTGGGGTGCACACTCCCTGATCCACCCTCAGTGTTGTCGAGATCAGCTTTCACGGTGTGACATATCCCCTCTACAGGATAAACCACCTCTGGTCCATCTTTATGGGACATTATTATCACCCTCATTCTTTCTCTGCAAGACTTTAAACTCACAACCTAACTCGTGATAAACATGAGATGCCTGAGGAAAACCTCAGATGACACGCCTATGGCATAAACGTCTCTACTAGATGTTAAACTTGCTGCATACCCTGTGTTAAACATGGGAAGTTGAGGAAAACCTCAGATACATGCCTATGGAATATGATTCCCAACATTAGATGTGGGATGACTCAGGTTATACACCCTTGAGATGCCCTCTTATGAGGAAGAATACAAGTTCCCAATTGTCTACGCACCCCGAGATGCCCCGAGATGCCTGATGTTGTCATCTACTCCAACCGACGGTCTCTAACATGTCATGACCCCATGGAATGTCTTGACTAAATTAGTGTAATTAATTGGCATCCATGAAGATGTGGCACAGGTAACGAGATTCAAAAACCACGACTTAAATCTATGATGGAGACCCGGACTAGGTGACAAGTTCCAAGGAGGAATCCACGGAAGGAAGAACTGACATCCCTTCGTCCAGTTTCGATCAAGGAGAAAACTTCCCTGAATAGGGAATGGATGCCGCCCACCTTTGGATAGCGGGAATTCAGATCAACAACTTCACATCCTCACAGACGGATGTGCGTGCCCCGATAAAAGCATCAGAAACACCTACATAATTCTCTATACATGTATAACAAAAAGGATGATCCCAAACTATACATCCCAAAATGGTCAAAGTCCACTAGTATGGGTAGATTCATTTTATATACCTGCATCCACGAGTGATCAGTACACATGGCCCGTTCAATGAGTCATAATATATATGCACGAGAATAACACATAACAGCCTTTTCTTCAGCATCATCTGGTTAATGTGGAATATGCGCCTCTAACCAAGGCATAGATATGAACACTCAATTGATTTCCATAATTTTGGACAAAATTTCAACACCTAACAAGCACTGAGTAAGGACTAGACAATATGCATGAGCGAGTCTAATAATGTGTCTCCCAAGAATGGAATTCCAAGAATCACTACCATATCCTCGAGGGTGATTGTCATATCTCACTCAGGAAGGTGGAATGTGTGTTTATCTGGTCTCTACCTCTCAACAATTGAAGTAAGTATGTGATGGTCTAAACATGTGAAATCTGATATGGTAGTGCCATAGAATCCAGAACGGTTCATGTATGGTCTAATGGCATGTGGTGGCCCACTGTGATGAATCTTGTGCAGATGATGCACCCTAGTTGATTGATCTGCACCACCCTTTATCACAAACATGGAAATATGGGTACACTACTGAGTGACTAGTATGGCATCATCCATGTGCATATAACAAAATGAAACTAGTTGTACGTTTAAAATGTAATTATAATGTTATGGTTAACAAAATTTTACGACTCATATAATGCAATACATTCAATTTTTATTCATATTGTTTAATGAATTTATTTTCACCAAAAGAAATTTAATTTTCTATGTCATTTGGGTTTGAATGAAATAAAGATAACAAGATAATATAAGGGATGAAAATAGATAATCTTATTTACAACATTTAATAATTCCTCCATATTTTATAAATTTGGATTTAAAAAAATTAATACATTCTTTCATAGAATTGGAGATTACTACATGTGTGTTTAGAATGGATTGATTTAAGATATCTCTATCGGTTTTCCTTCATCCATTGGGTAAAAATGAAACTCCCCAATTGGTGTCCCTAGTGCCACATAACTGTAATCAGTGGTGTCTATCTGGTACACTGGATCCACATATTCTTCACATGATTTGTTCATAGTGGAACATGTTGTAATGGCGTGTGTGCATGGAAATTGTACAACCTGAATGCTTCCAATTTAACATTTCCTCATTTCCAGAAATACAACCATTTTGTCACTGATGTGATTTTTGATGGGGTCTGAACGTTCATGATCTTCAAATTGGGAGTCTTCTCGTGAAAAAATAAAGACATGATATCCTAATCATCTTCAATATTCTTTTCAATATCTCATTGATAGTGTCTTCCATACCTTTTCCCCTCTTGTATTCCTTCTGAATCTAGTTTTTTCTATAAAAAACCCCACTCATTGATATAATGTCTCTTGAACATTGGTGGTTATAGGTAGCTTGAAAAGTCATTTAAAGACACTATTTATTAACTTTATAATGTTTGTGGTTATGAGTCTATACCTCTTCCCCCTGTTATATGGCTATGTCCATTTTTATATTGGATTCCACATCATATAATAATGTAAATTCTTGGTTGGAATTAAGGATTTACTGAAAACATTCTTCAAAACGTTGTTGATCAGAATCAAATGATACATAAAATAAATGATCTTTCACATAATTTTATTTTATCTTAACATTGAAATGGTAAAAAATAATAAATATAATTTGTACCAAGCATCATGGTTTCATTCGTCGTCAGTTTGCAGTGGAATTATTTATGAACATTTCTAGAAATGTGTCTAATGTAGAACTGGGGAGGTGAATTTGGGTATCTCCATGTATCAGGATCCACATTTATTGCCTCATTAATTTCACTATGAATATTAGATATCAAATAAACGCCCAAAATTTTGGTGAAATGGTTGCTGATACAATCCAGAAATCATCTCCATGATTCATATTATCCTTTATATAAAATGGAAAATGCATGAGAAAGTGGTGAATAGTTTCCATATTGTGTTACCTCAATAAAAAATACTCCTTTGTATTTTCCGTATATAAGCATTCAATAAATATGAATGAACTATTTTCTGAAATGAAATGTAGAGATACATTGGAGGAATAACCAGCACAACTGATAAAATTGAATATAACATGTATCTAGTCATTTATTGAGAGACACATGTTCATTTGTATCCAAATGGAATAAATCATTTATATGATTCTTTATTATGGCTAGAAAAAGTGGCAACACTCAATATGATCCATCCCAATCACAATAGTCCTTCACAATTGCTTTTTGTTTTTCCATCAATGCCTTATTATAGGATATATTATAACTGAATATCTAGTGAATCCTCTATTTAAAAACAGTTATCCAAACATCTTGATGTGTCCTAATCATATCAACTACAATGGATGACCCTAATTTTTCTTCCAATGAGGTATGATCTTGTTTCAAGATTGTCTGAACGTAAGTATGAGCAGCCTCAATCCTTGAGATTCTCCATCCTCCAAATGAAATGTCTTAGATCACCCTCTAGAGAAATCTACAGTCATCCCCATACTTCTCATACCATATCACAAATTTATTATGGAATGATTCGTGAACTATATAGTTGATGTTCCTGTCAATATGAAATCTCTTTATATTTATTTTTAATGCATCTTTACATTGAAAATTCCTTCCAATATATAAGGTTTTTTCTAGCTTACTAATCCAATCTAGAACAACTTCGGGGAACACTATTGCTGGTCTGAGAACATTATTATCAAATTTAGGAACACGTTCCATTGCTTCTGTACAAAATTCAATGAGTGGTGGATGATTTGTTGTAGGTCGAGGTTTTTGTACAACTAATGCATTTCTAGAAACCTCCTCCATTACTTATGATGGTCCCTCCTCATCCACAATGTTTTCACCATCTGATATGTCATTAAAAAACTCCTCATAAGAAGTCATATTGACATGTATATCTAGGAAGTCATCTAGGTTGTCCCCTTCTACATCATTTAGAATTGGCTTAATATCATGGGGCAGACTGTCTTTAACCACTCTTGTATGTCTACATCTTCATAAAACTAGATATTGATGTTGTACAGTAGAAACATCAACATATAAATCCATCATGGAACCATCTAACCATTAATAAAATAAATTAATTTCATGGACCCACTACGCATAAAAAACTGATGGAAATACTAGATGCTATAGTGTTTCCCAGAATTTCCAATTTCTATATCTCATATACATTATCTCCTTATCATGCCTTATTTTTAAGGAAGTATTAATTCTCCCTTGAAGGTCACTTGGGGATACACAATCACTTATACTAACCTTTGTTGTTGGTTGTTTACTTTAGGAATCTCTTTTCTCAATTTGAATAACCTCCCCATAGATGTACCCTTAAGAAAACTTGAATCCCTAAGTCAAAAATGATTCATTAATCAAAATTACGATAGTATAAAAAATATTAACAATTATGGTTAACCATATAATATTTATTAGAATGTAATTTTAGTAATTTTTTATAATCTAGAATATGATAATCATTATATGGATTAATTTTATAATCCTATGTTATTTATTAAATATTATATAATTAATCATTTCTAATAATAACTATTATTTCTAAACTATATAATATTTATGATACTAACATTTGAGAAATAAATTCTTCTCCATTTCATTTTATATAATCATAATTTTAATTTTATCAAATGATTTTTTATTATAGTTTTTAACTAATCAATCAATCTTTATTATCTAGTTAATCATTACTATGTTATACATTAATTATTCATTATTTACCCATTAATCATATTAATTTTTATTAGTTAATTATAATTATCTAATCATATGTATTATTTTATAATCCTAGGTTATCATTAATTTATCTATAATTAACCATTACAAATAATTAGTATTATTTATAACTATATAAAACTAATTAAACTACTTACTAAATAACATTGAAAAACAAAAACTAAAAATAATTCAATTACTAATAATAACATTCATTATTTAATTATTTTTTTCCTTATCCTATTCATTCTATAACATCATAATTATCATTTTATCATTGATAAATATAGTGATTTCATTTTCTTTTCATTGGTATTTTATTAATTTATATTGAAAATATGAATAATCATAAGCATGTCCCCTAAGAGTGTCAAACTTGAAGTGCAACAAGACCCATTTTTGGGAACTAGTTTACATTCGAGTCTAGCTTAAAATGGTGTTATCGGGTTTTACCCCTAGTTATATCTTAGCTAGAGCCACATCCACTTGTTTGTATCTAGATAGAGATTTGATTTATTAGTTAACAACATAATCATAATTCTACCAAAATTTCACAATACTTAATCCTAAGTCGTAATCTATACTTAATCTATAACTAATCATTATTAATACGATTCATTATTCCAAACTATATATAACAAATTAAAAAAAATAATAAAAAAATACTTATAACTAACTAATCTACATAAAAATTGAAGTATTTAATAATAAAAATAATTCAATTATATAAATAAAAACATTAAATTAAATAAAAAAATTCCTCTAAATGATGCTTCCAAAAAACAACTCTCTTTTGGACCACTGAGTCCACCACACAGAAGAAGAATTGTTTGACACAAAGAAGCAGTGAATTTATGATAGAAGAAGGAAAATGAAGTGAGGATAATGGGGGATGCACATTTATAGGGTGTATAAGAAAAGTAGGTATCATTGATTCCTCCTTCGGGCTTTGCATAAGGATAAAAGAGGCATCGACGGTGCCACCTTTCGCCTCACGCAGATGTCAAAGGTGGAACCCCCTCCTTTTACATGTCATCGATCATGGTCAAAGGCTGTTAGGGGGTGGAAGTAGGCATTGTTTATTCCACCTTTGATTCATATTAAAAGAATATTAAACTTATGTTGTTTTGTTTTTTTAAAAAAAATTATTAAAAAACTCGATCATTCGGTGTCCCTAAAGAAAACATAAGAGATTGTGGTCACGCAAAGCCGCCCTCTAGTCATCGATCAAGAACAATATCTACTATATCAGCTCGTAAACGCATTGACCTCCACATGGAAATTAGTTCTGCCATCATCCTATAAATTAAACTACTCCAATTAAAAAAATAATCCCCAGTTATGGAAGGAATATATCCACCAATGAATCCATTCAGTCCTATGGTGTGGGGAGACTTCATGTCTAATGATGCATTCATGCTGTTCTGGATGTGGGCACAACAATATAAAATATCCACATGGACACCCCCATTATGAATGCAAAACAATAAGGTCATGATAAACGTATTTTGTGCCAACTATGAATGGATAATTCACCATTGTGAATGTATATGGAATAAGTGATTATACCCACACAATCACATCAACTCAATGAGGTCATCGGAGATGCAAACCTTCATATGGATCCATCATGTAAAGTGACCATTAATAATTATATGTCACTGTGATGCATAAGAGAACACATGGATAAGATGCCACATTTATATGAATAATATTGGAGGTGAGGCTGTGGGATGAATCAACACTCCATGAACTCTTCTTTATATGGATATAATATCCATGTCGACTAGAAACTAAATCTCATTTAATATAAAACTAAAATATTTGTAAAATCATAAGATTTTAAACATGTTCATGATTCCCCTATGCACGATAAATATAATACAATGTGGTCAAAAGACTGTTCATGGATCTTGTGATAACCTTATTTTACCTTGGAAATGACTTTTTGGTCACATGCAAAGATTAATAAAAATATGATTCATCTTGCGCCAATTGTTGGTCTTGAAACCATTTTCTTTGGTAGTCCAAATACATGTTATGACTTCTAGGAGATAGCCCATTAACATGTATTCATTATCGAATTCCATTTTTTTGAAAATTATGGTTGATCATGAGATTTCACATTAACATGTAAGAATTTTTATGTGATAGAATAACGACATGTTATATCAATCATACTAAGAACAATCAATTTTTTCTCCTTGGTTTTGAGAAAATATCATAGAAAATGAACTTAGACGATGTGAATTAATATTTTACATGTTATTATGATCATGAAATCTACTATTGTAATGGAAACATTTTAATGTGATGGTCCATCGAAAAGTCATGTTGGTCAGGAGATAGCATAGAGACATTCCCTCTTCAGTCATGCAAAAGACATTGGACATGTCCAATTTCATTACGGGGACCATCATGGACATGTCAGATTAGATCATATAAAGAAATCCATTAAAAGGCAATTTATTGGTCCAAAACCCTTGGACATAGGTTACATTTCAGATTGAGGCCAAAAAAATGTCACAAAGAGCCCTTATGACTTGTCACCTATTTCCAAAAGTCTCTATAGGGGTCATACCTTATGAACCTCGATTATGAATCTTTGGCTGCAACAACTTTCTATAATGGAAATAAACATGATGATATTGGGTTTAGAAGACATGAAACCCAAATGGAGTCATTCTCTCTAGAAACCCATTTAAGGTTTCTACTTCTCTTTGTCCGTCAATTGATAATGAATGGTTATATATTTAGGAATTCTCAATGTGTAGGCCTCTGCCAATAGAGAATCCTCAATGTGTAATCCCTGATCAAAAGGTAATTCATCCTGGTATTATGCCCTTGAATTACTAAAATCTAAAGGACAATAACAATTTCTCAGAATGATATCATCCACATAATCTCATAAGTGGGATAAGGGATAATTATAACAACCCTGATTTTCATTAGACACAATAACATGAATTATTACATAAAATCATTACTTGATAGAACATTGAAGATCACGAGGTCTACTATCTTTGGGGATTTAGAACATTACCTAACAACATAAAACATGAAACACAACATCTTTATTGAAAACATCCCTTACATCTCCACCACATTCCCTCGTACTTAGAATTTCATGGGATTACCTAAGGACATACATTAGAAAAAGGGTGATTTGTGCTACCTAGTAAGGGGTTAAACAACGAAAAACATGAAGAACACAACACATGTCAGTCAATAGGAATACCAGTGGAGCATAATAGAAACATGAACATAAGGGCATGATAAATCATGATTATCATAACATGGAAATGTGGAATCAACAGTTTTCATGGTATTAACATGATCCAAAACACATTGGATCTTGAGAATGAGTAAACCCTTATTAAAATTCAATTAGAATGGGAAAACCATAATTTCACATGACATATCATGATACAAATCTTTACCCAATGCATTGACATGATATCATGTCCCACCATTCTAAAACATTTCATTTCATGCATAAGTGTGCCACAAGATCATACAACATAGATTCATTAAAAATAATAATTTCTTCCAAGATAATGGAATGTGGAATTTATACATGTAACTATTACATCAATATGTAAAAATTCATAAAGTGAATACCCTTGATAGAGAAATGGGTATGGTATTCACTACACAATTATTTTGGCTTTGAAAATTTCTATGCAATTTTTTCATCATAATATCATGACATAAGTCTAAAAATAAATGATTGATGAGATGGAAAAGGGGTGTATCAAAGTATTTACATGAAATAGATAGTAAGGGGATCATATAAATACATGTCTCAACATAGGAAATGTGATTTTTCTTCCAAATACAAAATATTTTCTTGAATGTAAATGAGGGGAGAGAAATTCCTTACAGAAATTCGGCATGGTAATGGGTATACATGGAAGGCCTCGATTTGAATGAAAGGGGTATGTAATCATTCAAACATATTGAGGACTGTATAAGGGTGGTTAAAAATTCATACCCCAACATTTATAATTGAAAATAAAATGGAATTATTGTTGAGTTAATAAGGTTTCCTTGTGAATTTTCCATTCCTTCATGTTTTCAAAATCACTAACACTCTATATTAAAGTAAATTTAATTTTCCCTATGATTTTTCTTAATGAGGAAAATTTTCCTTCCCCAAGGAACATTAATACATACCTTCTTTAAATTGATTATATTTTATTCTAACTCTATTTATTCCTATGTAAATATTCTGGATGACATCTAAATCCTACAAATTCTATAAATACGTAGATATAGAGGACTTTGTTTTCAGGATCCGAATTCAGGTTTTGAATTCAATGAAATTCAGAATCATAATTCTCTGAAATTAAATGTCCCAATTCTATGATATCAAGATTACTAATTCCCTAAAATTCAAGATATGAATTCTCTGAAATTTAGAATCTGAATTCTCTGATATTCAGAATCTAAATTCTCTAAAATTCTGTCTCTGAATTCCTATGAATTCAGAATCTGAATTCCTCAGAATTATGACCCCAAATTATTTAAAATTCGGACTACAAATTACATAGATCTATGACTCTGAATTCAAAATAATTTGGACTCTTGATTTGATCATAATTTGTACTCCGAATTCCTCAGAATTCAGACTCCATATTCTTCAGAATATCGACTCTGAATTCTTCATAATTTGGACTCCGAATTCATCAGAACTCAGACTCTGAAATCTTCATAATTATAATTCTGAATTCCTTGAAAAAAAATTCCTTATATCCTTGTAACATATACTCCAAATGTTTAATCTCATAGAATCCAAATTCAATTTTTCCATAGACTCCAAAAAATTTAATTTTGTCGAGCATCCATATTTTACATACTCTTTTTTGAGTTATAAAATGATTTCATTCATTCTATTACAAACTAACAATTGTTTTAGTGACATGTGTATAGGTCCCTCTGAATTTCAATGATTAATATGACTGTTGGAGGAGGGTGCCGACCATTGAATATGTGCCTATAAATAGGATATCATTTGAATGAGCTCAACCCACGTTGATCAATCTAGAGATTACATGTTGCCGAAGTTATTTCTAGAGATATATACTCTCATGCTTTGTGCATACTGAACATCTTATTCAGATTTCTTCGTGCGACTCATATTTTTTTGTGTACTATTGAGGTCTTCCAAGGATAGGAAGACAGAGGTGTCAACTACCTTAAAGATCGAGGGCTTTCGGGGATAGCAAGACAGACTCCGATATTCTTATCGAGGGCATGCTCTGGTGTGGGTAAGATATAATTTCGTGAAAGTATAAATCAGGGAACCTTTATCCAAGGTTTTTGGATACCTAACTCTTTAGGTTAGAATATTTTTAACTTTTTTACTTGTATTGTATCATGTTTTTCTTCCACTGGATTTTGATCATAAAGGAATGTATAACTATATTATACTTTCTTATACTTGTATACACTAATTTTTGTGATTATATACTATTTAATGTATAATCTTTGTCCATGTAAACATTTCTTGAGTTTCATTTCTAGAACCATATTTCTTGAATCAATCATGTTTTTAGAACTAAGAAGTATTGTGAATTTAACTTGTTTATCTTTTTTAAACATTACCATCTTTAAAAGATTTAATGGAATTTCTTTAAGTATACAGTTCACCCCCTTCTTATATATTGAGCATGTACATCAATATTTCGATCCTAAAATTGGTATCAAAGTCAGTCTCTAAAATATATATATTCACATATAGGTTTTCCTACTCTTTTTTTCCTTGTTCGATATTTTCATTTCTTATGATCTTTTTATCATTGTTTACAATCATTTATTACTAATAAGTTTCTATAGAATGATATTTTCTTAGAGAAGTAAGGAATGAATGTTAGTTTTATTGAAAATCATAATCCTACTAGACCACCTATATTTGATGGGAATGATTATGAATATTGGAGAGATCGTATTAATACTTCTGTTATCAACACTAGTGTAACACCCCGAGCTTCCACTATACGCTTCTCATTCAATAATGCAATAGTTTGCATTGTACGCAACTTCGAGTTCTAAAACACCGCGACTAATCAAAGTAGCCGTTATGAATAGTAATAACCACTTTTTAAAATTATAGAAATTTTATATTTCAAAATGGACTTCATTTTTGGATTCAGAATATCAAAATTAGCCTATGTTGAATTTTTGGTATTTTTCTGAGAACTTCTAATTTTTTATGAATAGTGAAAAATACTTAAAAACAACTTTTTTAATAAAAATAATTTATAGTGATGAATTATACTATTTAGTGGTTTTAAAGTATAATTAGAATATATTTTTACCATTTTATCCAATAGTGGTCATTAGAATTAATTTAACATTGAAATTGGACATAAACAATTGCCAATCTTTTGATATAAATTGTTTCTTAAAAACACGCTATTTGTCGTAACAGTGGAGATTTATTATAAAATTAATTAATGCAACTTATATGTTTGGAATTTTGTAAAATAGAAATCATTTTTGAATTCGGAATATCAATTATAGCTTAGGGTGAAATTTTGGCATTGTTCTGAAAAACTTCAATTTTTGATGAATAGTGAAACCACTAAGTGGTAGTTAAATAACTGATTTTTCGTTTAAATGAAATATTACCACTTCTGGGATTTGATTTTCAAAAATCCTAAATAAATGGTTTTCATTAAGAAGTAAAATGTGGTTCAATGAGATTAAAATAATTTTTTGGTGAATAGTAACTTCTAAGTTCTTAATCGCGATTAGAGGTAATTAGTGTAGTTTAAGGTACAAATAATGTTTTAATAATATGAGATGAGCATGAAACTTGTCCTACTCATATTGGATGAGTCATGGCCAAACAAGACAACCCATGGGTCAACTTGGGGACCCCATGGAGCCACTTTAGTTGGAAAATGACATTAATATATATTTATTTAATGTTAAAATTAAATTGACACAAACATGAGTTATTTTACTAAAACAGTTTTTAAGTGGGGTTACACAAGTCCAAATTTTGACTATAAATATTCATTAGAAATCTAGAAATATTTCCTACATCATAGTATTTTTTTTATGATTTTTAGACATTAAATAAATTAAATTATTTATGACATCATTATGATGCAGTGATGACCTCATTATTTAACGATTTAAATAAAATGAGAAGATAATGAAAAATCCAAGGCTTACACTTGTCCAAATCCTATTGGATGAATAGATTTCGAAACCTTATCACCTTAGCCTCGAATTATATAATTGTGGGACCTTTAGAATCCGAAAAGCATTTTGAAATGATGTAACATTTCAATCTTTCCAAAAGTGCCCCTCCTCTCCACTTATAAAAGGCCCCCACCTCTCCCACCTCATTTACACTTTCAAGCCATTTGGCTCGGCCAAACTCTGCCCAAATACTCTGCCAACTTCCCCCTATTACTCCTAGACGACTCATTTGGGGAAGAACCCTTCCCAAGGAAGCCTTTGGCTCAAATCAAAAAGAGTTACCCGATTTTGAGGTAATGTCTTCTCTAATGTTGTTTTGTTTTATTTTTCTTCTCCAACCCCCTAAAATCTTTTTATTGATTTCTTTTGTAACAAAAACAGTATCCTAAATATAATAGGATGTTTTTATAAGAATGATTCGAGCTACACTTACACACACCTACATCTAATGGTTAAAGAACATACGGTTTCTGTGGATGGCGAATTTCTGCCTCACGAAACGATGATTGTTCAACACTCATATAACACCTTCATAGGTGGCCATTAATATGTCACTATTTTTATATATGATATATAATATGTTTGTGTTTTACTTATGCTTCTTTATTTCTCATTTATGGCATAATTTATGATTTCCATTATGGGTAAAATGCGATAATTTTATTTTAGGAAGTGCGGACTACCGCCCCCTCAAAGTGATTTGAATCGTTAATGCCATATGTGGGATGTATAAAGGATGGAGTAAATGGTATTATACACTATATTATACTGGAATTATATTATACATTTATATCATTATGATTTAGTTCCATTAAATATGAAATTGAAATGAAAGTAGCGTTCATGCGTACGTACGGCTTACCGTCTCCATGAACGATGCATTTCATTTCTTACCTCTAAATGTTACGTAATATTATAAATGAATGTATATACTGGATATATAAGATATATATGACATCTAAATCATGAATATAATTCTGGATATAATGGATATTCTACCACATGAACAACTTGTAATTATAAGAAGTTTATTGTTGACTCAAGTACCAAAGATCGACAAAACGACAGTTATTAACTTAAATAATTACATAATGTTCATAACATTGTAATAAGTGATATAAAAAGGTTAATAAAATTGAAAATGGTTCTTAATAAGGTAGATATTAACTCTAGTTTATTATTCAGTAGGTTAAAGAACGGTTGAGTCAAGTCGGACAAAAGGTAAGGGGACTTCTTAACCCAATTTCCATTCTTTGGGTTAATCTCCTACTTTAAAATTATGTCATGATATTATTATGTCCACTCTTGTATTTTTACTTTCTTCATGTGTACCTATAGTTAATACACATAATAGATCTATTTTATTTTAAAAATGATCTTTTAAGGACTTCGTCTCAATCTACTTTTATTGAGGCATATTTTGTTTTATACACAACTTTCTTTTATACGGTGTATAAACCCCTTTGACTTTTACGTTTATTCAAAAGGAATATTTTTTATACGAAGAGTTTTACTAAATGAAAAAGGGAATGTTTTTCTTTCCGTACATATGCGGTGACAATGACTTCTCCGCCGCCGTGACCATTATTTGAGTTTCGGCTTCCTCTACAAGTCATACCTTTTTTTAAAAGAAAAATAAATACCATGTTTTAATTTTCTTTTATTTTGGTATTCAAAATGGTTTTGATGGTGTTTTTATTATATCAATGTGTTGTATTGATATCTTGTGATTGGAATGTGGAAATGTTATGTTTCCTTTATGCATGTTTTATGTGATACGATTATGCTATGGTTTATGATATGTTTAAACCTGTTCATATGAGGAATGCATTGGACTTAAAAAGTGACGGGTGGAGCCCACTATAGCTCCTCGATGCATCGGCAGGTCTCATGAGACAAACTAGTGTCTTGGCACGAGGCCTTGACAAAATATTATTTGTGGTCTTGGCATGAGGCCTTGGCTACGTGGTTATGATAGTCTGGAATTATGCATTCCATCATTATGAAAGTGGTTATTGATATTGCATGTGATCATTCGACCAGTAGCATATCCATGTGAATAAGTAAATGGCATTATCTCATTTTACTTTTTCCATATTATGTTGAAGTTCATGTTTAAAAGGCTTTTGTTTTAGTTATACATTGCCTTAAATGTTAATGATTATTTATCAAAGCTTCCGCAATATTGTTATCCTTACTGAGCATCTGAGCTCACCCCTTTCAATGTTTTAATATTTTTCCAGGATGTGAAGAAGTATTTTACGAATGACCTACAGGGGTAGTCAGAAAGGGATATGATTGTGGACTATAAAGACCATGTTATTTTAGTTTGTTTACTTTTTGATGTAATGAAAGACTTATGAATGTATCTAGTGTTTCCAAGGCTACTAAACTAATCGATATTTCGAGACTTGATCTTTTGTGATCATGCCAATGTTACGAACTAATGCACCGACTATGGGTAGCTGGGGTTGGGGTGTTACAGTCGGTATCAGAGGCAGTTTAGTACTAACCTTGGAGGCTAGATTTAGATAAACTCTGATTAGAGAACATAGCCCAAAGATAGACTTTGAGGATTAGTATAGAAGAACTTCCTAGAATTTTGGTATTGTAGAGATGTTGTGAGTTTTCCGAGCAATACATCCCTGTCTGGATACGAGAAGGTAGAGGCGGCTCTGGCACAGATGTACCTAGGGGTAAAACCCGAAAACACCGCTTTGATCTAGACTCGAACGGGAACTGGTGCACGACAACGGGCCTTGCTGCACTCTTGGTTACGACACTCCCGGGGGATATGCTTTGGATAATTCCCATTTTCATTACAAACCACTATGAAGGGTTACGAGTATATACTTCTTCAAAGAAAACATTTTTATAATTATGGATTATATCCATAATTAGTTCAATTTATGTTAAGTGTTTTACAAGTATGGAATTATGTATTTTGATTCATGAACTAATCTAGTTTATGCCATTATTTAGAAATGGCGCCTAGTGGAAGGAATGGAAACCGTATCAATGCACGCACTCCGTGTAGGGATTTCCCTCCTGCTCAAGATAATTATTGTGGATCTGGAGATAAAACTGGTGCTGATCAACTTATTACCATACTGGGACAACTCACTCAGGTTATGAATAAAAACCTTACTCGTATGGAGCACCCTGATCCGCAACGTGGAGGATCAATGCTAGACCGTTTCATGAGGCAACAACCACCAACCTTCAATGGGAGTACAAATCCTATAGTACCTTAGTAATGGATAAATTCCTTAGAGAAAATATTCCATTCCTTGGGGAGTAGTGAAAGTGAGAAAGTTGTCATGGCAGTTTACCGCCTCACTGGAGATGCCGATCAGTGGTGGTCGCTGATTCAAAACACAAAGGAAGATGATGACGTATCGAATATAGAATGGAGGGAGTTCAAAGAGCTTTTCTTAGAAAAATACTTTCCTCGTGACCATCGAGCAGATATAGAAAGGCAATTTCTGAGTTTGAGGCAGAAGGAGGATGAGAATGTCGCAAAGTATGAGGCTAACTTTACAAGGTTAGCGAGGCATGCTGCCGATTATATACGTAACACAAGGAGTAAGATTGATCGTTTCTTTGATGGGTTAAAACCATTTCTCCGTCGAGCTTTAGTATCACAATCCTTCTCATTATACGAAGATATTGTCTCGTGTGCTATCAAGACAGAAAAGGAATTCTCTAAGTCTTATGACAACAAAGTAAAGAAAGAGAAGAAGAGAACGGTGGAACAAGAGACAGATAAAGGGAAAAAGGGAAAGAAGGATTTTCCATTATGTGATAATTGGGGGAAGAATCACCATGGTACTTGCCTAAAAGGAATGGGAGTTTGTTATAAATGTGGAGAAAAGGGTCACCAGGCTCGTGATTGCAAGGGAAAGAAAGAGGCTATCAAAGTTGAATGGTACAATTGTAGAGAAATGGGTCATTATGCAAATGAATACCCTAAGCGTCAGGGAAACTTACCTCAGAAAAGGCCAAGGGATCAAGGACAATCTTATGCTGTTACTACAGTTGAAGCAGAATAACTAATGTATTGGGGCTTTTGGACTCATGGATTATATTCTAGTTATTAGAATAATGTGATATATATAAGGATTGTACTGCATTACTTGTTGATTTTAGTAAGGTTTTAATATGATGAAGGTAATTATATTTTTAGTATGTTACAATAAGAGAAACTTTTCTTTGTTTGGGAAATATGATGTTACAATTGATTTTGGAATTTAGAGACCTTTTAGAGAAAGTCTGGACGGAGGTATTTTGGATAACTATTAAGGTTGGAATGGATTAAGTTGAACCATGGATAGTATTGTTTAAGGTTAAAGCATTTCTGAAGATTATTTTTGGAATATTATAATACTATAGTTTTAGGAAAAGGACAACCTGCAGGGTGGGGAATAACCCGTCGCGTCGGACAAAGCTGCAGGAATCGAACCCACAACCATAGTGTGACAAGCCTTTATTTCCTACCACTAGCCTACAGGAAGTCCCTGGTTATTAAAAAATAGTTTTACTAATCTAAATAGTATGTGTTAACATTTGGAAACTTATACAATTAGGATAAATAGAATATTTTTGAGTTCCGTTACCATTTGGAGTAAAAGTTGGGTTTGTGGTAAAAATTTATTAACGAATGAAAGTATACATAACAAGTATGTATATTCCCTTACATTCTTAGTAAATCTCTTAAATAAATTCCTCAACATTATAAAAGGTAACATAAAACAAAAATGTTGTCGGTTAACTTTTCCAACTGGGGATTCAATGACCGTTTAACCAATCACAAGTTTGTGATTTTCTTGTGGTTAAACTTTCTCCTAATACTATTTTCTATAACTCTCCATCAGACCTTGATGGTTTGTTTCTCCTCCATATCCATATTTTCAAATAATCCTAGAATGGGCTATATCGGGTGACCTTTGTACATATCCTGCTTTCTTTTAATGTTATATATTTATTAACCTTATTTCCGATGTGGGTTTTCCTCAACGGTATTTTCTCTTTTCAACCTTTTATTTTCAAAGAAATATTTCAAATTGCGAGGACGCAATTTATTGAATGAGGGGAGAATGTAACACCCCGAGCTTCCACGATACACTTCTCATTCAATAATGCAATAGCTTGCATTGTACGCAACTTCGAGTTCTAAAACACCGCGACTAATCAAAGTAGCCGTTATGAATAGTAATAACCACTTTTTCAAATTATATAAATTTTATATTTCAAAATGGACTTCATTTTTGGATTCGGAATATCGAAATTAGCCTATGTTGAATTTTTGGTATTTTTATGAAAACTTCTAATTTTTTATGAATAGTGAAAAATACTTAAAAACAACTTTTTTAATAAAAATAATTTATATTGATGAATTATACTATTTAGTGGTTTTAAATTATAATTAGAATATATTTTTACCATTTTATTTAATAGTGGTCATTAGAATTAATTTAACATTGAAATTGGACATAAACAATTGCCAATCTTTTGATATAAATTGTTTCTTAAAAACACGCTATTTGTTGTAACAGCAGGAATTGATTATAAAATTAATTAATGCAACTTATATGTTTGTAATTTTGTAAAATAGACATCGTTTTTGAATTCGGAATATCAATTATAGCTTAGGGTGAAATTTTGGCCTTGTTCTGAAAAACTTCAATTTTTGATGAATATTGAAACCACTAAGTGGTAGTTAAATAACTGATTTTTCGTTTAAATGAAATATTACCACTTCTGTGATTTGATTTTCAAAAATCCGACATACATGGTTGTCATTAAGAAGTAAAATGTGGTTCAATGAGATTAAAATAATTTTTTGGTGAATAGTAACTTCTAAGTTCTTAATCACGGTTAGAGGTAATTAGTGTAGTTTAAGGTACAAATAATGTTTTAATAATATGAGATGAGAATGAAACTTGTCCTACTACTATTTTATGAGTCATGTCCGACCAAGACAACCCATGGATCAACTTGAGGACCCCATGGAGCCACTTTAGTTAGAAAATGACATTAATATATATTTATTTAATGTTAAAATTAAATTGACACAAACATGAGTTATTTTACTAAAACAGTTTTTAAGTGAGGTTACACAAGTCCAAATTTTGACTATAAATATTCATTAGAAATATAGAAAGATTTCCTACATCATAGTATTTTTTTATGATTTTTAGACATTAAATAAATTAAATTATTTATGACATCATTATGACACAGTGATGACCTCATTATTTAACGATTTAAATAAAATGAGAAGATAATGAAATATCCAAGGCATAAACATGTCCAATGCCTATTGGATGATGAGATTTCTAAACCTTATCACCTTATCCTCGAATTATATAAGTGTGGGACCTTTAGAATCCGAAGAGAATTGTGAAATAATGTAACATTTCAATCTTTCCAAAAGTGCCCCTCCTCTCCACTTATAAAAGGCCCCCACCTCTCCCACCACATTTACACTTTCAAGCCATTTGGCTCGGACAACCTCTTCCCAAATACTCTCCCAAATTCCCCCTATTACTCCTAGAAACCTCACATTGGGCAGAACTCTTCCCAAGGAAGCCTTTGGCTCAAATCAAAAAGAGTTACCCGATTTTGAGGTAATGTCTTCTCTAATGTTGTTTTGTTTTATTTTTCTTCTCCAACCCCCTAAACGCTTTTTATTCATTTCTTTTGTAACAACACCAGTATCCTCAATATACTAGGATGTTGTTATAAGAACGATTCGAGCTACACTTACACACACCTACATCTAATGGTTAAAGAACATACGGTTTCTGTGGATGGCGAATTTCTGCCTCACGAAACGATGATTGTTCAAAACTCATATAACACCTTCAAAGGTGGCCATTAAGATGTAACTATTTTTATATATGTTATATAATATGTTTATGGTTTACTTATGATTCTTTATTTCTCATTTATGGCATAATTTATGATTTCCATTATGGGTAAAACGCGATAATTTCATTTTAGAAAGTGCGGACTACCGCCCCCTCAAAGTGATTTGAATCGTTAATGCCATATGTGGGATGTATAAAGGATGGAGTAAATGGTATTATACACTATATTATACTGTAATTATATTATACATTTATATAATTATGATTTAGTTCCATTAAATATTAAATTTAAATGAAAGTAGCGTTCACGCGTACGTACGGCTTACCGTCTCCATGAACGGTGCATTTCATTTCTTACCTCTAAATGTTACGTAATATTATAAATGAATGTATATACTGGATATATAAGATATATATGACATCTAAATCATGAATATAATTCTGGATATAATGGATATTCTACCACATGAACAACTTGTAATTATAAGAAGTTTATTGTTGACTCAAGTACCAAAGATTGACAAAACGACCGTTATTAACTTAAATAATTACATAATGTTCATAACATTGTAATAAGTGATATAAAAAGGATAATAAAATTGAAAATGGTTCTTAATAAGGTAGATATTAACTCTAGTTTATTATTCAGGAGGTTAAAGAACGGTTGAGTCAAGTCGGACAGAAGGTAAGGGGACTTCTTAACCCAATTTCCATTCTTTGGGTTAATCTCCTACTTTCAAATTATGTCATGATATTATTATGTCCTATCTTGTATTTTTACTTTCTTCATGTGTACCTATAGTTAATACACATAATAGATCTATTTTATTTTAAAAATGATCTTTTAAGGACTTCATCTCAATCTCCTTTCATTGAGGCATATTTGGTTTTATACACAACTTTCTTTTATACGGTGTATAAACCCCTTTGACTTTTACGTTTATTCAAAAGGAATCATTTTTATATGAAGCGTTTTACTAAACAACAAAAAGGGGATGTTTTTCTTTCCGTACATATGCGCCGACAATGACTTCTCTGCCGCCGTGACCATTATTTGAGTTTCGGCTTCCTCTACAAGCCATACCTTTTTTTAAAATAAAAATAAATACCATGTTTTAATTTTCTTTTATTTTTGTATTCAAAATGGTTTTGAAGGTCTTTTTATTATATCAATGTGTTGTATTAATATCTTGTGATTGGAATGTGGAAATGTTATGTTTCCTTTATGCATGTTTTATGTGATACAATTATGTTATGGTTTATGATATGTTGAAACCTGTTCATATGAGGAATGCATTGGACTTAATAAGTGACGGGTGGAGCCCGCTATAGCTCCTCGATGCATCGGCAGGTCTCATGAGACAAACTAGTGTCTTGGCACGAGGCCTTGACAAAATATTATTTGTGGTCTTGGCATGAGGCTTTGGCTACGTGGTTATGATAGTCTGGCATTATGCATTCATCATTATGAAAGTGGTTATTGATATTGCATGTGATCATTCGACCAGTAGTATATCCATGTGAATAAGTAAATGGAATTATCTCATTTTACTTTTGCCATATTATGTTGAAGTTCATGTTTAAAAGGCTTTTGTTTTAGTTATACATTGCCTTAAATGTTAATGATTATTTATCAAAGCTTCTGCAATATTGTTATCCTTACTGAGCATCTGAGCTCACCCCTTTCAATGTTTTAATATTTTTCCAGGATGTGAAGAAGTATTTTACGAATGACCTACAGGGGTAGTCAGAAAGGGATATGATTGTGGACTATAAAGACCATGTTATTGTAGTTTGTTTACTTTTTGATGTAATGAAATACTTATGAATGTATCTAGTGTTTCCAAGGCTACTAAACTAATCGGTCTTTCGAGACTTGATCTTTTGTGATCATGCCAATGTTACGAACTAATGCACCGACTCTGGGTAGCTGGGGTCGGGGCGTTACAACTAGAGTGGAAAAATTTGTAATTCATAATGGATATGACAAGAATCCTGATAAGAAAGTCAGAACATTTTCAAAGCATGAAAAAAAATAATATCAACTAAACAAAAAGGTATGCAATACATTGTAGTGTTCCATGACCAGGAATATATATATACAGATTTCTTCATGGGAAGATGCAAATTGTTTTTGGAGGAATCTTGAAGTTACTCATTTTAGTACTTCCATAGTTCTCAAAACTAGAAGAGAAACTCTTAGAGAAGAATACCATGGTTTTCTCTTTCCTAATGGAGAATTACTGTGCAAGGTACAAAAAAGATTATGGACATTGTTAAAATTCTAAGATCTATGGGTGAAAAAGGGTTTAGATTATGAGTCACATGTGGAAAATATTATAGAAATCATGCCTAATGAGTGGGAATCGAAGATAACAGCTATTGATGAGAATAGGAAAGTCCCACAGATTAATTTTGATGATAATTTTGGAACACTTCTTCAACATGAGACTTTATGAAATGAGACGCTGAAAATGTTAAGAAGAAGAATGGGAATGGAAGTGTTTCTTTCAAAAATACCTATATTCATATGAAATCCAAGATTCTTTATAGAGTTAAAAGATCTAAATCGAAGAAGGTCACTGTTTCATCTGTATCAAGTGAAAGTGAACATTCTGAGATTGAACTAGCCAGTCTTGCTCGAAGGATGAACATGATAGTTGGGAATAAAGAATTTTAGTATAGTTATAAGGAGAAATAATGACAGGAAAATAAAGACTTTGATGTCACTTGTCAGGAATGAAAAAGATTAGGGAATATAAGGGCATATTGTCCTATGATTAAGAGAAAAGATAGAAAATAAAAGTATTATGAATGGAATAGAAATAAATAATAAAAGGCTATGGATATGAATTTTTTGAAATCCAATGACACCTGGAGTGCCTGTGGTGGTGACTCTGGTAAAGAATTCTCAAAGTACAAATCTTTTGGTCAGAAGAATCTTGGTTTACATGCCAAGTTTCCTTTTGAGATTCATTTTTTAATGGATAAAGTTAACATTGTTGAATCCATCACCAATGTATCCTTGAATTATAATTATAGTGATAGTAAATATTATGAATATCAGATGAAGAGTCTTTTTATGATTAAGATGATACTTTATTTCATTTTGAAGAAGTCTCTGGGTTTCCTAAGCTCATTGAGAATGAAAATTCTAAATTCAATATAAATAATGATAAGGAAAATTTGTTGATTTCTATTCATACTAAAGAAATATTACTTCATTCTAATGATAATGAAAAGAAAATTTATGATTTTGGAAGTATTTCAAAAACCCTTGAGGAAGTTAATTCTGAGAAGGATAAACATTCTAAGGATCTAGAAAAAGTAATTTCTATGAAATATGTTTTCGAGTCTAACTCTAGTGCTAAAACTAATGTTTTTGAGCATATGAACTTAGTTATTAAGCTAATGTAAGAAATATTTTCCTTGAAGAAGTGTTTGTCAATTTTTACCTTAGGTAAGGATAATTTTAATAAGATGTATTCCCAAATTTGACCTCTATGGAAAAATTATGGTTTTGGATATACTAATTCAAAACATATTTTTAGTAATAATTATTTTTTCCCTCAAAGTGTTCTATTCTACAATAAGTGTCAGTGTGGTGGGAAATGGGAAAAAAATTGTTCCTTAATCAAAACTCATTTTTTAGGTTTCATAAAGGTTATTTTTCTAAGAAAATGTGGATTCCTAAATTTTTTCTTTTCTGATGTTTCCGGATCCTAGAATGTTTGGGTTCGAAAAGTCTAACACTATGGTTTTCAGGAATATAAATATAGTACTAAAAACAATACATGGAATAGGGATAGTGGATGTTCCGGGAATATTAATGGTAACAAAAAATTATTTGAAACTATTATCATGATGAAAGGAGGAAAGGTAACATTCCGAGCTAATGATCAGTGGGAAATAATTGGTATATGTAATATTATATTTCTTGTAAAAACATTTATTTTGAATGTTTTCTTTGTTGTGTGTATTAATCACAACATTATTAGTATAAATCAATTATGTGTTGAAGGTTACCTTGTGAATTTTAGGAATTACAAGTGATTAGTATGAAATTCTAAGGAAGAGTTTATTTTATCTTCCCATAGGAAAGATAATGTTTACACATTCATTAAAGACTATAAGAGACAAAATCTACCTCACCTTATTGCAATGAAATATCATTCTTGGTTGTGGCATAGAAGGTTAAGAAATTCTATCCTTAAAAACCTATAAAAACTCTCTATGAAAAGACTTTTTAAGGATTTACCCAATCATAGATTTGATTCTTCCATAGTATGTGATTCTTTTCAGTATGAAACGAAACAAAAATCAAGTTTTAAATCAGTTGGTGTAGTCCCAACCACTGATACATTACAGTTGGAGCATATGGTACTTTTTGGCCCAATACAAACTAGAAGCATTGGAGAAAAATATTAAGTATTTGTCTTAGTTGATGATTACAATAGATTTACATTGGTTTTTTTTCTAACAAATAAATCTGAGGCTTTTTCTTATTTCAAAAGTTTTAGATACGGTGTTATAAATGAGAGAAACCATTGTGTGATAACTATCCATAGTGATCCTGTAAGTGAATTTGAAAATTATGATTTTGAAACCTTTTGTAGTAGAAAAGGCATTACTCATAACTTTTCAGCACCCAGAACACCTCAACAAAATAGTGTTGTTGAAAGATGAGATATAATTCTTCAAGAGATAACAAGAACCATATTGAGAGAATATTTGGTAGCAAAGCATTATTGGGCTAAAGCTATAAGTACATCATTGTATTGTATAAATCATGTTTTGATAAGACCTTTTCTTAATGAAACTCATTATGCATTATAGAATGGTAGAAAACATGGACTTTCCTACTTCAAAGTTTTTGGTTGTAAGGTATTCATTATGAATACTAAAAATAATCTACTGAATTTCGCACAAAAATCTGAAGAAGGAATTTATTTAGGAAACTCCACAACATCTAAGGGTTATGGAGCTTTCAATAAAAATACTTGTACTGTTGAAGAAACAGAACATGTCAAATTTGATGAAACCAATAATTTTGTTTTTTAAGAACCTCAACCTACATCCAAAGAAGTATTTTCAAAAACTGATTATCAACCCTTGATAGAAGATCCTTCTGATAAGGAATATTATCAAGAATATGTTTCTGAAGCATTTACCCTAGAAGACTTCCTACACCAGGTTGATGATAAGGTTTTTCAAAACCCATATTAGTTGTTTCTAAATAATGATCCCAGTGATAGTGTCATTTTTTATGTAAATCAACCAGTAAGGACTGGAAGTTCTTTAAGAAATAAAGTATAACATCTAACATTCCTTTCCCAATTAGAACAAAAAATAACTAATAATGCTTTAGGTGATGATGATTGGATATAATCTATTAAAGTTGAGCTAAATGAATTGAAATGAATAACGTCTGGACCTTGGTTGATGGACCTAAAGAAAACATATATTATATGAGTAAAATGGGTCTTTTAGTAATAAATGTTATGAAACGGAATCATTGTAAGAAATAAATATGGATTGGTTGTTAAAGGCTATAATCAACAAGAAGGAATAGACAATGAAGAAACATATACTCCATTAGCTATATGTGAACTATTCATATTCTACTTTCCTATGCAGCATTATTCAATTTCGATCTTTTTCAAATGGATGATAAATGGGATTTTTATAATGGTTATGTTCTAGTGGAAGATTTTTTGAACAACCTTCTGTTTTTGAAGATACAAAACATCCTAAACATGTTTTCAGACTTATCCTCGCATTTTATAGACTCATGCAAGCCCCTAGAGCCTCGTATGATATAATTACATGGGTTTTTTCAAAAAAATTATGTTAATGGAAATGATGATCCAAAAAAATTTATTACAAAAAATAATAAAAATGTTTTTATTTTTCAAATTTATGTTGATGACATTATATTTGGTTTAACTCAGCAATTTATAAATGATTTCTTTTGCAGATATAATGAAGTATGAGTTAGAAATGAGTATGATGGGTGAGTTAACAATTTACATTGGTTTTCAAATTTCTCAAAAACCAAAAAGAATTTATATATCCAAACATAATTATATTAACGATATTCTAAATAAATATGGATATGACAACACTAATAGTATATGTACTACCATTGGTACCTCAAAATCACTTGATCATGATGAAGCTGAGAAAGTAGTAGATCATACATCATTTAGAGGTATGATAGAAAGTCTAAATAACATGACATCTAGTCATAAGGAATTAATATTTTCAGTATGCTTATGTAGAAGATATCAATCCAATCTAAAGGAACCTCATTTAAAGGCAGTGAAGAGAATTTTTTGCAACATTAAAGGAACCATGGATCTAGTACTCTTTTAGACCTCTAGAAATTATTTTGTTATAAAAAGTGTTTCAGATGATGAATTTGGTGGTTTGAGAATGGATAAAAAAATTACATCCAGAACATTTCATTTCATATGCGATACATTAGTTTTTAGGTCGTGAAAATATTCAACACTATGTAGAACATTCCACCGCTGAATCTGATTATGTACCAGCTGGTAGTTGTTGAGCTCAAGTTTTATGGATGAAATAGACACTCAAATAACATGGTATGAGTTTAACCAAAACACAATTATTTTGTGATAATACTAGTTCCATTTACTTATTTAAACCTTATGCACATCACTCTCCTGTAAAACACATTTATTTTAGGTGTCATTTTCATAGGGATCACGCACTAAAAAACATATCACTCTTCAATTTATCGGAATGCAAGATCAACATGATGATATTTTCCCAAAATGTTTACCGTCCCATGGACTTCAATATATAAAATAGATGTTAATAATGATAACCCTATGAAAATCTTCCTTCTAAACTTCTTGTTCAAACACACCTCTTTATAGTATGAAACTTCTTTTCATTGGGTGAGTACATTTTCATGAAAGATAAATTTTAATTTCGTAGTTAAAATTTTCATAGTTAATATATTTGTAGTCAAAATATTTGTACATAATAGTATTCCGTAAAAAAAACTTCAGAATCTAATGTTCTCTAAGAAAAATTTTCCTCATTATGATTAATCTTCCTAGTAATCCAAAGGATATTTTTCCCTTCCTAGTTCGTTGTATTCATTTTTTTCCTTGCTGGAATTTTCCTTTTGTTTTAAATTTTTTAGATTCATTTTTCCTTAAATCCGAATGTTTTATCATTAAAACATCAAATGATCAGAATATATCAAAATCCTTATTCAGCTATCATCCAAACTGTCAAATATTCTGAAGATTCTTCGAATCGTTGGATCAATTTGAGAAGATGAACAATCACATTGATTGCCTATATAAAGGACCCCCAATGGTTGTCCCTCATCAAAATTCAATCATTCGCGTACTAAAGCTCTGCCTCTGTTTTTAAATGTTTTTCTGGATCTTGAAAGTTTCCTTATTTATGAATGTCTACTAAAGCCTCTTCTCAGATAGAGATTTCAAGTGTTAAGGAAATATCTGAGTGACAGATCTACCATGAAAGGTTTGTCGATCCAATGTTTTATTCCAAGTATGATTCTATTGTGTCATAGAATATCCAACTGAATTTTCGAGAGAGTGTTTATGAATCGAAACCTATATCACATGTTTCGGTGTATCCGTAATTTCTAGTTGAATTATATGATACAGTTAGCTATTTCAATGAAGGAGGAAGAGATAAATTTTCATTCAAGACTTATGGAAATACGTATTCCCTTTCTTATAACATTTCAAATTTTTTGAAAGTAATTCCTTTTGGGGGAGAAGCTGAGTTTTTCTCTCACAAGATACCCACTGTAATATGATCATTTGATACAAAAAAGGGTTTAGCTTGTCATGGTCTTGAGGAAGTGAAGCCTTCAAAAATTGTTTATCTCTCTAAAAATCTTGATATTCTTCAACTATGTGTTCAAGGTTTTCTAATTTAGGGAAAAGGGTACAAGGATACCTTAAAGAAAAGTGGTATTTATAATTTAGATTTATTGGATAACCTAATAATGATAAACCTGGTTATGTATATCTTGGTTACGATTCAGAATATATAAAATGAAAATATGAGGTCTTAGATTATCATGTGCTCGACCATTCCTTCAATGGTCATTTTCCTTTGTCTTCAATCGTTCAATATTCATTGTAGTTAAAAGACATGAAATTGTAAGGTGATGCTTTTGAGTGATGATACTCTAAGGACAATGATGATTGGCTTTAATAATCAATCTGGAGAATTTCATGATTTGTCGGAAGAAGAAGTTGAATTTCTATCAATGAAGCCAGAAGTGGCAGAAACTTCTATGAAGGGTGGATGAAAGAGACAGGTGAAGGAACCTAAAGAGAAGACAAAAACCCCAGTGTTTATGAAAACTCAATCCGCACCTCCAAAGAAAAGAAATCCAAAAATAATATATTGATAAAGTAGTGGCTAAGTAAAGATAAGATAAGAAGAACAGGAAGGAAGGGGAGCCATTGTTTTGCGTGGAACCTACTGAGGCAAAATCATTGAAGGAATAGACTACTAATAATATAGAAAAGAATGAAAAAGAAAAAATGAAAATGAAGAAGTTATTTGAGGATGAGATAATTGAATCCCTTCTAAAGGCTGCTAAGAAAGCCTCTGAGAATATTCTGGTACCAGAATCATTTTTGTTAGAACCATTACTCGAGACTCCGGGAAATAAGTTATTGATTCAGGGAAAAGATCATGTCGATGAAATATTGCCAGAAGAAGAAGTAGAAGAAGAATATAATGAAGGGAGTGGTGATACTGAAGATACAATAAACCAAGTTGAGGATTATCATGATAAGGGGAGTTCCTCTGAGAAATTATCCATATGAACATATGAAGCCGAGTCTTCAAACCTTTTTACCCATATAAAAGATGAGAAGGGTGTGTAAAAAGTGAGTATGTTGTCTAGAAATGTTAGCAGTAATCATGATTTAATTCATCCAGTGGATGCTGAGGTAGAAGCCGAGAAGGAAGAAATTGATGAAGAACAGATTATTCATCTATCAAAAAGTTTACATGAATCTCTTGATCAATAAATAGTCATTCTAAAGGATGATATGGAAAAACATGTGGTTGTGGATACACCTAGCAAAGATGTGGTGATGAAGAAAGAATTTGGTTGTTCATCTAAGAGGAAGGCCATTGAATTAGAAAATGAATCCACACTAACAAAAGTCCTGAATTCCGAATCATCCTCTCTTGGACATGAATTTGTAGTTTTTTCTTTGAAAAATATTATTGGTACTATTTTCATATTCCATAGTGTAGACCTGAGAAGACAGATTCTTTAGAATTCATAAAAAAAATGGATTTTGTATCCATGGTAATGGATAAGTGTGTCAAACTTGTGGTAGACTTCATGATTTTTCTCATTGGTTACGAGGCTCACATACGATCTCCCAAAAAGATTACTAGCTGGTCAAGGAAGATAATACAAGATATTAAAATATTTGATGAATTTCAAGAATGTTTCAAGGTTTCTTTTGACACTAAATATGTGAAGATCAAGGATCTAACTAATAGTTTTGAGGAAAAGCTAACTCTAGAACAGAATTTTGGGAAGCAAGAAGTTAAGTATTTGAATGTGAAGCTAAACTCAGTAGCTCATAGTTGGAAAAGGGAAAGGGATCTCAGAATTGAGATTGATGAGAAGCTTTCTATGAAAGAAGAAGATCAAAGAGGCCCTAGAAGAATCACTTATGGCTGATGAAAAAAATTAAAAACTTAGAGAAGAGAATAAAAGGTCAGGATCATTTCCACAAGCATGCCAAAGAGGATCACAATGAGCTCAAGAAGTTAAAAAAAATGGTGAAGATGCTAATTTCATATGATAAAGAAGAATAATCTTTTCAAAATCTGATATTTTGATATATTTTCTAGTTGTACAAGTTATTTCAATCAAAATGAAATTTTTGTTTCTCTTCATAATTTTTTGGTTATTTATTACTAATATTTCATGTACTATATTTCCTATCAATTGCTAGTATATTATTTAAATATCACAAAGGGGGAGAAAGGAATGTCAAAAATGAATACATAGTAAAGAGAAAATTTCCTTAATTAAGGGGGACTTCAGCTATGGGGGAGTATTCATCATGAATATTTTCGTATGAAAGAAAATAAAAAATCTCATTCACGATAATCATAATACGGTTTTTAGAGTTTCCAAAGACTAAGGGGGATTTAGTCATATTCACATTGATCTATAAGTAAATGGAGATATGTTTTTATTTACAAGCCCCTAAAAATTTCTATGTCCTTATATTTTTTTTCGTAAGGATGTTTGTGCATTCCAAAAAGGGGGAGATTGCTGAGCCAATAAGGTTTTCTTATGAATTTTCCATTCCATCATGTTTTGTAAATCACAAAGACTATATCTTACTGAATATGTCATTTCCCTGTGATTTTTTGTAATGCAAAAAATTTCCCTTCCCCAAGGAAAATTTATACATTCCTATTTTTCATTGTCCATAATTTAGTCTAATTCTTTATATTCTTATGTAAAAATTAGGTATCACATATAAAACCTAGGAATTATCTATATACCTAGAAATAGAGTACTCTATTTTTCGGATCTGAATTCAGGTTCTGAATTATATGAAATTCAGAATCTGAATTCTCTAAAATTCATAACCCACATTCTTTGAAATTCAGAATCCAAATTCTCTAAAATTTGCAATCTGAATTCTCTAAAATTCAAAAACCAAATTCTATAAAATTCAGAATCTGATTTCTATGAATTATAAAACTTAATTATTCAAATTTCAATCTCCTTATTCCTCATAATTCGGACTCCAAATTCCACATAATATCGACACCGAATTCCTCAGAATTCAGACATCAAATTCCTCATAATTTAGACTCTGAATTCTTCAAAATTCATATATTTAATTCCTTCAAAAATAGAATCTGTATATCCTTGTAACATTTACTCTTAAGGTTAACTCTCTTAGACTCTGAATTTTATTTTTATTTAGACTCCAAAAAATTTAATTTTATTGAGAAAAAATATTTTACTTACACTTGTTTGAGTTTTAAATTTATGTCATGCATTCTGTTACTAACTAACCATTGTTTGAGTGACATCTGTACAGGTCCCTCCTAAATTCACGGAAAAATATGACCGTTGGATGAGGGAGCCGAACTTTGAAGATGTACCTATATAAAGAATCTCATTTGAACGAACTAAACACCCAATGATCAATTTAGATATTATATTCTACAGAAGTGATTTCTAGAGTGAGATACTCTCATGCATTGTGCATACTGAAAATCGTGATCAGATTGCTATGTGTGACTTTGATTATTGTTGTGTACAACTGAGGGCTTCCTGAGATAGGAAGACAAAGATGCTGACTACCTTGAATTTTGAGGGATTTTTGGGATATCCAGACAGACCCCGATATTCATGTCGATGGCTTAACCTGGTGTGCATAAGACATGCTTTCTTGAATGTATAAATCAAGGGAGCTTTATCCATGGTTGTTTGATACCATACTCTTGGGGTTAAACGATTTATTACTTGTTACATGTATTGTTTCATGTTTTTTTCTGCTAGATTTTGACCACAAATGAAAGTATAAATATCATATACATTATAATAGTATTATAAATTTATTTTTAAGATTATATATGCTTTATGGTAGAATATGTTTCCCTATAAACTTTTCATAAATTTTATTTCCATAACCATATTTCTGTAATCAAGATTGTTTGTAGAACTAAGAGGTCTTGTGAATTTACCTTGTTTAACATTGTTAAATATTTCCATATTTAAATGTTCCAAAGGAATGTTTTAAAGTATACAATTCAACCTCCCCCATCTTATATATTGAGCATCTACTACATTATTTCGATCTTATCATTACAATATCATGAGACATGGATAATATGAGAAAAGAAGGAATCTCTTACATGGAAGTGTTATTCCAAAGGCATGGGAGAGGCTTCAGAGAGGATTCTTCAGAGCTTGGTGATCCTTGGTTGGATCCTAGGGAGAGGAGGTCATAGGTTAGACGAACTCCAAAGGCTTTGAGTGAAGAGTAAGTGAGATCATGGGTGGGTTTATATAGGAACGCATATAGAATTCTTTATTATTTTGGTTTCGGTCACCACACATTAATGTTATCCAGACCACAGACCAGAACATGGTTTTCACCTGGTTTTTTCCAAAGAGGAGTTGAAAACAATATTTTTGATGGAAAATGGATGAACTGATTAAAATATTAGGCTTTATTGTCTGGTGGTGAGTCACACTCTCAAGGAAGTCATTTTAAAAAAAATGTTTTATATGTCTTGGAGTTTTTAATAGGACATTGTAAAATAAAAAAAACAAAACTAAAATCACATTTTTTAATGGTAAAACATATATTTTTTGAAAATAATGTTTATAGTATTTTCTTACATCACTCTTGGGCCATTATGACGTCATAAAACACATTATATATGTAAACGGAATTTAAATTTTTACACAAAAATTCAATTGTCTCAGAAAATTACAATAAAAATCATGATTGGAAAATTTCGATGTTTTGATTCAAAAAATAATATTGATTTTATCTAAATAATTTCTTATATATGTGAATTTTTAATTTTATAATAAAAACAAACATTTATCGATAATTAATGTGCTTTGAAAAAATTAACTTTCAAACCTTAATAAAAATTATAATTTTATTCATTATACGACAATTTATATTTAATAAAAGTAATTTAGTAATATTATTTTTTTATATTAATATTTAATTGAAAAATACATTTATTCATCAAAATATATTTCTTAATTCATTATTAACTAAAAATTCTAATTGCGTTCTTAAGAATATGAATGTATAATCTTTATTCCATAAAAAAATAATATACATATCATAGTGCTAAGGTATTGTTACCTAACCCATTATGACACCCGCGTATGACCGATGGGTAAGGTGTGTAGTGGTGAAAGACTCTTTGTGTTTCTCAGATAACATCGCTCGGGTGGTAATATCTTTCAAATTCCTATTTTCTCACAAGAGGATCCACTTGAGCTTAACGTGTTGAAGCTCGTCTTGGGCTTAGTGAAGAGCAAAGCCCAATGACGCCACCTCTTTTACATGTTCTAGAAAATTGGATTCTTATGAATAATGTTTACTAGATGAGGCCCTCACTTCCTTTGACTGAGTAAATTTTATTTAATAAAGCCCTATATTTATACTAATCATGTGATCAATATTCAATGTCTATATTAGAAACTGTAATAATTTATAACAGTATATTAAAATCCAAAAACATATATCCAAGGAAGATAATACTTTAAATAACAAATTTTAATAATAATACATTTTATAATATCAAGAATAATTTTCATCGATAAAATTTTCAGTCGTTGCTATCTTCCCCCCTTAAGAAATTTCTCCCTCAAAATATCCCTTTCCCATACTAAAACATATGCGAGTAACTATGCTTCTTCATTTCCTCTAATTTCCACTTTTCCTCTTCAATCACGTGGTTTCTCCACAACACATTCACGAGGGGAATTTTCTTATTTCATAGAATATATACCTTATGATCTAAAATATTCACCGGATACTCCTCGTAATAAAAGATCATCCTCTAATTGAACTAACTCTGAAGCGAGTACATGTGATGGGGTTAGTATGTACTTTCTTAAGATGAATATGTAAAAGAAATCATGTACTTTGACCATGGTAGGTGGAAGTTCTAGTCGATAGGACATAGCCCCGACACAATCGAAAATCACGAAGGGGATGATGAACATAAGACATAAATTCCATTTCGTTCCAAACATCATGACCTTCTTCCACAGAGATATGAATAGAAATACCTTGTCCCCAACATTGAACTCAAGGTCTCATCGAAGGTTATTTCCATAACTCTTCTCTTGACATTGGGCTGCCTTTATATGCTGCTAAATGGTTTTCACCTTTTCCACTATTTGTTCGACCATTTCAGGTCCTAGCAGCTTATGCTCATCGAAATCATCCCAACACGCCTGTGTTCTACACATTTTCCCATAAAGGGCTTCATATGGTGCAATTCATATGCTGAAGTGTAAATTGTTATTTTTGGTAAATTCAACCAGTGGAAAATATTGGTCACATCTTCCTTTGAAGTACATATAAGATGATCATAACATATCTTCTAGTATATTAATATTTCATTCTTATTGGCCATCATTTTGAGGATGATAGGCTATACTGAAGTTCAGTTCAATGCTTAGAGCATGTTGGAGACATTTTCAGAACATCGTGGTGAATCTCGGATCACAGATACAATAGATAGCGGTATTCCAAACAGCCCTACCACTTCTTTGATGTAAATCAATGCATATTGATCTAATGAAAATTCCCATAAAATCGTGATAAAGTGAGAATTCTTCATAAGACAATCAATAATAACTCATATATAATTGTTTCATCGATATGTCCTTTGAATTCCAGTGGAAAATTCCATGGTAATGTTCACCAACATCCATGTTGGTATGGGTGGTTGTTGCATCATCCCCTTAGACTTCTTCCTCTCATCAATCAATTACTAACTTTCTAGGGAATTTTAGGTATATTCAATAATATCCCCTTTCATATTGTTCCACCAAAATTTTTCTTAGACATTATAATACATTTTTGTGCTCCCTGGGTTGATAGACAAAGATGAGCTATGTGCGTCATTCATAAGCTCCATCTTTATCTCTGGATCAGATGGTACATATAATCATGAATTAAATCTTACGATTTCATCCTTCTCAACAATGATCTCTAATGACTTCCAATTTCTTATATATTCTTCCCTTTTCATAATTTCTACATCCTTTCTTTGATAATTATTAATTTTATCCATAAGGAATGGTTGGTCAATAATTTGGGAAATGATTGATGATGTTTCTCCCTTAGTGATTCCTATGTCCATCCTCTACATATCAATTATTATTGGATCATTTTATATTCTCATCATTGATAATGATGCATGATATTTTCTACATAGAGCAATCACCACCTTTTTAGCTTTTCTAGGGTGGTAACAGATTGAGCAGTTACAGTCATTAACTAGCTCTAACCATCTTCAATGGAGCATGTTAAACTCTTCCAATTTGAATATATACATGAGGATTTTTTGGTCCTTATATATTTCACACTTCTCCCCAAATAGGTAATTCTACCAAATTTTCAAATTGAAGATCACTATAGCCAACTCCAGGAAATGCGGTGGATATTTTTTTCTCATAATCATTCAACTGAATTGAATCATAGGCAATGACTTTATCATTTTGCATCAACACACAGCCCAATCACTTCTTTGATGCATCACTAAATTCCACAAAACGTTCTCCACTTGTCATTAGTGTGAGAACGGGTGCGGTGATAAGCCTCGTTTTCAACTCCTTGATTCTCTCTTCGCATTCATCATTCCAAGAAAATATTATTTCTTTTGGAGTTAGTTTAGTAAAATGTTTTCAAAATCATGATACTTTTCTCACAAATCAATGATAATTTCTAGATAACCCAAGGAAGCTATAGATATCTGTTACCTATTTTGGCTCGACCATCCCATAATTTTTGTTGTCTTAGAGGCATCCAAATATATCCCATTACTGGTGATGATATGGAAAATGAATGATTCCTCCATCAACCAGAACTCACAATTGATTGTCTTTACATATATTTTCTGCTTTTTCTGTGTCACTATTACAGTTCTTAGATGCTCCTCATGATCCTCTTTGGTTTTGGAGTATATTATGATATCTTCTATAAAGACTACCACAAATTTGTCTAGGTAATCTCTAAATAAACTATTTATCATATCCATGAAGAATTCTAAAGAATTAGTGAGTCCTAAATGCATTACTATAAATTCGTTGAGACATTGCCTTGTACGAAATGCAGTCTTGGGGATATCCTCCTTCTAAACCCTTACTTGCTAATATCCCAACTGAAAATCTTCTTTGGAGAAGTATTTTGCTCCACATAGCTAATAGAAAAAGTCCTCAATTCATGTAAGAGGATAATTATTCATTATCCTGATTTTTTTGATCTCAAAATAATCTATTTAAAGGTTCTATTGACCCATCCTTATTCTTTGATGAAGAGGACTAGTGAACCACATAGTGAAGAACTTGGGTGTATAAGCACTTTATCAAGATTCTCCTCTAGTTTTTGGTTCAACTACTCATTCATCACAAAAACCATATTATATGGAGTCTTGGATATTGAAAACAACCTAGGTATAAGTTCAATTGAGAATTAAACATCTCTTCTAGGGGGAATACCAGACAATTCCTCAGGAAACACTTCAGTGAATTCCTTCAAAATAGGCATGTCTTCAAGGACAGTTTCTTACATAGACTAATGAATCCAAAACAGATATGCATGCTCATAGGGATTTAATATCCACACTTGAGAGGATTTTTCTAAGTAAGATTCATACTCCTACTTGCACTTGTACAGAATTGGGGGTTGATTCACCATATGGATGGTGATTTCCCTCTCATGGAAATTTAGGTTGTCTCCATATAAGGAAAGAAAATAAATGCGGATAATTGAATCAAATTCCACCAGAGGGACTATGATGAAGTTCAAGGGGATTTTAAATCTAGAAATTATGATGGAGGAGGATTTATATTCATGGGATTTAGTGAGTTCCCCATTTACCATAGTCACGAACATCTTTACTTCTATGATTTGTGGTGGTGTTTGGATTGTTCTACAAAAAATTCAGGTTATAAAAGAATGCGTAGAACCAGAATCAAAATTTACATTCTATATTCATGATTGAGTAACTAGAGTACCTACCAAAATTGGTTTTTAGGGTTCACTATGGTGGTAGTGATAGAAAAAGCACTCCCTTGCTGTCATGGAGGTTGTTTGTTGCCTATGATAACCCTTGTATTAGGGATCTGATATATAAGGATCCCTAGTTTAATGCAGTTGATGAAATGAAAAATGTGTTGAGAGTCGAATGAAACATTCCTCTCTTATGTCACACTCATTGGTTTTTCATGTTAGTAGATAAAGGATATGTTCCCTTCTTTTCCACACCGAAATCATTTCCTTGTCCCCATTATGAATTTTCTAGGGTGCTTCTTTCCGCACCTTTGGCAAGTGGGGTGCTGAGCTTATTTAGCACCATTGGATTTATCCATCAGACCACCATAATTGAAATCCACCTTATGAATCTTATATTCATGATACCCCTGAAATTCTATGATCTGAATTCTGACTTTGAGTGCTAATCCAAAAAATTCCTCACAGATATCAAAATCATAGATCACTAGGGCTTTCCGTAGGCTAGGTTTCAGCCCACAAAAGAAGCGTTCAACCTTTAATTTAGGGGAAACGACAAAGTATTAGGCATATAATTTAAAAATTGTTACGTTTTCCACATATTCTCCAATGGATTCGTCGTATTTTTTCTTTAGGTCAAGGAAGTCACTTTCCATGTTATGTCAGAGGGTGCGCATAAAATATTTATCAAAAACATTTTTTAGTAATCCATTCATTCCAATTATTCAATCTCCTCAACAAGATTCATATTTTTTATCAATTTAAACTATTTATCATCTCCCACTCCGTATGATAAGAAGCCAAATAAACAACTCTTGATCGAAACATTGAATTATTCGGGAGATCATTTCAATGGATTTAATCCATTTCTTGGTGATTCAGGGATTAAATGACCGATTAAAAGTAGGAGGCCTTTGTTTCATGAATATATTGATTTAAACTTATTCATTATTATGGTAGGTTGAACATTTTATTTGACCAATGTTTCTATTAAAATAATCAGTTGGCTGATAGATTATTGTGGAAATGATCACGATTCCTAATTCCATTGTATTGGGAATCTCATTAAAACTGTCATCAGATTGATCTTCCCATTAGTTGATAGCCTGATTCCTCCTATTATTGGCCATTGGATGGAATTAAATGAAAGTTAGGGGTAACAAAAAATGGGTAATCCAAGGAAAAAACGGATGACTTATAAATAACTTTTATTTTCATGACTTATGAATCTATAATCTTTTATTTGTGTTTTCTATGATGTAATTCCCAACATAAATTCTTAGATGAATATTTTTTATTCCCCAATCAATGGTTCATAATAATCTTTTTAATTTACCATATCATATACTCTAGGAGTTTCATAACCAATGGTGCTGCAAGGCCCGTGGTCGTGTACCATGATACCCCGGGTCAAGCCCAAAACTCCTTCTCAAAGATTTCACTCCTATGAACATGTGTGCCAGAGATGCCTCTACCTGCTCGTATCCAGATATGGATGTATTTTCTAGATAAAACAATTAATCAATACTCACCAGAAAAAAAGTATGATTTTATTATACTTAGTCTAATCCCTAAGGATTTCACTAGTTTTTTAAATCCTAATCCCAAAAATAACTAAACTTATTATCGGATACCAACTATTACAACCCTTTTTTATTACACATGTATACATTATTTGATACATAAAATCATCACTAGATCAAACTAGAAGATTGATATTTATATTGTATTTTGGGATTATAAACATTATATAATGACTTAAAACATGAAACAAAACATATTTATTGAAAACATCCTTTACATGAACACTACATTCCACTGTACTTAGCATTGAATGGGATTAGTTGAGGTCATTCATAAGAAATCAGAAAGTTATACACACTAGTAATAAGGTAAAAAATGAAAAACATGAATAACATAGTACATGTTAGGAAATAGGAATATCTATGGATCATAAGCGAAACATGAAGATAAAGGCATAAAAAAGAATGTTTATCATGACATAGAAATGTGGAAACAACACTAAACATGGAATTTGCATGAGCCAAGGCTCATTACACATGGAACATGAGTAATACCTCATTGGACATTAATTTTTATGATTAAAACCTCATTTCACTAGACTTATCATGATACTAATCTTTACCCAATTCATTTTAGTGTTATTAAGGCACACACTTCTTAAACATTTCATTTCATGCATAAGTGTGTCCCAAGATTATAAAACATGGATTCATTAAACATAATAACATATTCCACAATAAAGGAATGTAAAATTAATACAATTATTCCATAATTATATACATATGCTTAAAGTTTAATACCCTTGATAGAGAAATGGGAATGGTATTCACTACACAAGGATTTTGCATTGGAAAATTACGGTGCAATTTCGGCAGCATTAAGACGTGACATAAGTCTTCATAAAAATTTTTGATGTGAGAGAAAAGGGGTGTCTCATCATATGTACATTAAATGGATAGTAAGGAGGTCATATATATACATGTCCCAACATACTTAATGGGATTTAGATTCATAATACAAAAAATTTGTTGAATGTAAATGAGGAGACTGAAATTCCATACAGAAATTCAACATGGAAACAGGTATACGTGGAAGACATCAATGAGATAAAAAGTGGTATCTCATCATTAAAATATTAAGAAGAAAATTTTGGGTTGGTGATAAAATAATACCCCCAAATTTATAATTGACAATAAAAAGGAATAACTATTTTATGAAAATTGCATAAAATGAGAAAGGATGGAATCCAATAATTTGAAGTGTGATCTCAAAGGCTTGGGAGAGGCTTGAGAGAGGCTTCATGGAGATTTTAGTGCCTTGGGAGGATCCTAGAGAGAGTAGGTCCGAGTTTGGATTAACTCCAAAGGATTTTAGTGAAGAGTAAGTGGGATCATGTGAATGTTTATATAGGAAATGAGAGGGACTTTTTTATTATTTATTTTTGGGTCACCAGACATTAAACTAATCCAAACCACAAACCAGCCCATGTTTTTTGCCAATGAGTTTTTATAAAGGGTAGTTCAATACAATATTTTATGGCCAATGTCCAAACAACATAAACTAATAGTCTTTCTTATGTTGTGGTGTGTAACATTCATAAGGTAATTTCTTTAAAAACATAAAATGTTTTATAAGTCATGGAGAGTCCACTATAGTTTTGTAAAATAAATCAAAAAAACTAAAATCACATTATTTTAATGGAAAAACATATATTGGCCGAATATAATTTTTATAGTATTTGATTTATCACTATTTGGTCATTATTATGTCATAAAAAACATTATATATGTAAACATGAGTTAATTATTTACCGAAAAATATGATTGTCCCAGAAAATTATGTAAAATTAACCATTATACCATTTCAACATCCTCATTCAAAAAATAAAATTCAATTTATCTAAATATTTTTCTAAATGTGTGAACCTTTACTTTTAAAATATATACAATAATTTATCAAAAATTCATTTTTTTTACAAAAATAGCTTTCAAACCATAATAAAAAATAAAATAGTATTCATTATACTATAATTTATATTTAATAAAAGTAATTTTGTAATAAAATATTACTAAAATATAATTTAATTAAAAAATCCATTAATTCATCAAAATAGATTTCTTAGTAGAATATTAACTGAAAATGTTATTTGTGATTTAATAACTATGAATGTGTAGACATTATTCTATAAAATAATAATGCACATAATCATAGTGTTAATGTCTTGATACATAACCCCTTATAACATCGCATAATACCAAAGTGTATGGTGTGCGATGGTGATAGACTCTTGGGGTGACTCATATAACATCGATCTGGTGGTAATCTCTATCAACATCCAATTTTCCATAGGGGTTCCTCTTAAGGATAACGTGTTGAAGCTTGGTTTAGGCTTGGTCAAGAGCAAACCAAAAATACGCCACCACCTTTCCAAGCTCTGACAAATGGGTTTTGTAAGAGTAAAATCTACAATATGAGGCCATCGGTCCCTTTGTTTGAGTAAATTAGATTGGTTAAAACCCTATGTTTATACTAATAATTTGATCAATGTTCAATTTCTATATTATCAATGGTAACTATTCATAAATGTATATTGAAATCCATTAACATTAAACCAATTAAGTGAATATTTTATATAACCATTTTCCATAATAAGTCATTTAATTTGAATAAGATGAATTTTCATTGATAAAATTTTTGGGTCGTTACAATAATTGAACTATGATAACTCTGATTCCTATCTAAATAGGATACACAAGATCCCTTCCTAGCACCAGATCTTCAATTGGAGTCTACTTTGGTTTATGTCCCCTCATGCCTTTACATTTCAACTATCTATATCAAATCATTACTATGTGATAATCATTATTCCTCATCCATTAGAAAATGAGAAGAAGTCTCATACATGGGTATCATTTTAAGTATAGTCTTAACTATTCCCTCGAGTACCTCAAACCTGGAAATGGGTTTGGGATGAAATTAACTATGATAAATCTGATTCCTATTATAAAACTCAATACATAGGATTCATTTCTATGTAAAGTGATCCATACCACATCCTCTAGAATATGGGAAATCATACCTCTCAATGGGAAACATTAATGTGTAAAAACCCCAAAAATCCTCTCATGAATTGTGTCTGGTATTTCTCTATCTATTGTTTCTTAGTCTGAAAATGACTAACATGGTTTTAGAAAATTTAAATGATTCTACAAACTACATGATGAAAATATCCCAGGTAGATTCACAATTGGGATAAAAATTTTATTACATCTCGTCTCTGTTAAAAGGTTTGTACTCCCATTGAATATATATTAGGTGGTCTTATATACATATGTATCACCATGGTTTCTAGTATTTTATCACTTACAATATTGATACCCATTATAATAATAACATAAATGTTGATTACTACCTCAAACTGGATACATCGGATACCTCAATATAGTCTGAGATCAATATTTACATCATTACATAGGACGTTAAAATTCATGGAGGGGAAAATCACATGACCATAACCTATGTCAAGTTAATAGGTTTAATTAAATGTCTAAGACACCAACCACCTTCCCATATGAAAATAAACATTTATGTTCCTATATATGTTCAAAACCCAATGCATCGTAAATTCATTAGAGAGAGATAGAGAACCCTTGTTTTAAATGAAATAGTTAATTTTGTTAATCATGTCATTGAAATTGGGGAAAATAGTCTCATATACAATTCTAGGATGGATTTGAGGAAATATCATTAATCTATACGAGAGTCTCTGTTTAAGAACCCCCCCCCCCCGGGGAGTAATGAGCAAGACCTCCCATACTCTCAGGTAATGTGAGTTTCTAAGCATCGTTGGGAATGAAACCCTAAAACAACACCAAACAATGGAATGTAGGTTAGTACCCAGCTATGGATATGTGAGCTATTTATAGGTTTTAAGTAATATTAATAAATGGAAAATTATATTTGAACGATTAAGAACGACTATAAATCTACCATAATCAATAAAAGTGCTAGGATGAAATTCCATCCATGTGTGTTTTCTATTGAAACAGAAATGGCGATCCTAATGTGAATCCTTTAATTTTTTCATACAATTTACATATTAGGAAAGAAATATTGAAAAATATGTATCTAGTTAGTTTGATGTGTAATCATTGAACACATCTTTCATTTATTGAAATCATGACATGTTTCTTTTTACTACATTGAATGACATGTAAAAATAATAGAACACATCTTTTTCATTTATTCATAAAATTTAATGTGAAAATATGTACTTTTATATATTATTCTTCACTAATATGGTGTTGTTTTCTTCTATATGACCTTCTATATTCATTACAATTATAATGGAATCACTGAATATTCTAATGAATTTTGAGATCGATGGATAATCATCTTTGGCCTCATGGACCAAACGTACATTGTAACCAACAAATCATATATTGTAATAGTTGGTTAACATATTTCTCTAGTATAACCTCATAAACATATTCCTACTGAATATTGAATTGTCTCATAAAATCCTTTAGAGGTTGAGTTTTTATTTTCCATAATTCTCATGACAGACTGAAGGAGAGGAAATTGAATTTTTTTCCACATTAAACCTCATTAAGAGAATATCCTTAGATTGAATTAATTAATTCCATCCCTACCTCATGAAGGTGGATTAAGAAGGTAATCAGGTTATCTAAATCACTCAAGATCTACCATGGAGGGATCACATCTATTCTGGTAGTCATCACACAAATGGTACCATGATTCTATGAGGAATTTCAAAAAATGTTGTCCCTATAACAATTGTCTATGTTGAAGAATCTATAATTATATACCACTAGGTGTATCTAAAAAATTATTTTTCAGATATAGCCTCTATCCTTGACACCTCTAATTCATTTTAGTCCCACTAGTGTTTCCGGACAGTTTCCCCAATTGAATTCTATTTCGTAACTGTCCAAGATCTTTTAATTTCATCACAAATAGAGTTAGTGACATAGGAATACCATGGATAACCCAAGACCATATGTATGGTAGAATATTTAACATATTTTACCATGTAATTATCTTTAATAAAGATATCATCACCTAAAATGATATCACATTCACTGACCCTCCAATAAATATATTGGGCAATGTCCCACCATATGAGGTAATCCATTGAGGAGGATCATCATCCCTTATGCGCCTTATCCTATATGATATCAATCACATATGAAAATTTTTCATCAAATTGGGATTATATCTTTCTTTAAGAGTACAAAATACCCTCCTACAATCATTTGAGTCATTGAGGATTGGCCTACCTTATGTTGCTGGCATGGGAAAAGAATGGTTATGTGTTATCTTTCAGCAATCTATAGAGGGTGCAACAAATAATGATTGTATATTAGAGGTAAATGAAAATAGAGAATAATTATAGTGATAGAAGTGGATTTAGTCTCTACTGTCCTTTTCGGAACTACTCTCTTCATCCACTCACCCTACCGCTGACATAAGATTGGTTGTTTTCATGTCCCCTACCAGCCAATACCTTGAATATGAAATGGAAATTTATGCAGAAGAATGGATCACCCAACTCTTATAAGAGAATAGGGATATCAAATAAATAGTTATGGGAATACACCTGAGATATCTACCTTGGTTTGATATACTGGTACCTTCCAAAGGAATCTAGCGTTGTAGTGATGTGTTGTGTCCCACATGGCTAAGATAATTATCATATTATTCATCACCTCGATGGGCGATCTACATAAATTATTCCACCTCTTCTTACTATATATGGATATGGGAATCTAAATATTTTACACCTCATAATTTGGGATATTCATGAAACTAACTGACCATTTATTTTTCCACAAAACCCCATGGATATTCATGATCCTTTAATCATAGTGAAGTGTTTGTGTTATAAAAGAGTTAAAATGCATCCACACCATCCGCTGGACCAATATAAATCTATATCAAGTTCCCCAGACTCTAAACAAAGCCTTGAGTCCAAACCAATGTAGTTATAGTTAACATACACTAGAAATAGAATATAACGACCCAAAAATTTATAAATTGTAATTCTTCTTCATCTAATTAAATGTCTTACTATGTAAAATGGTTATATATAACATATGAAAATCATTGGTTTTATGTTTTTTGATTTTAAAATAACATTATGAATTGTTACCATTGCTAGTATAGAAATTTATAAATGACCAACTGATTAGTATAAATATATTGATTTAACAAATCCAATTTACTTAGTTAAATGAATCGATGACCTCATCTCTAGAATTTCCCCATACGAAACCCATTTTTTGGAGCATCAAAAAGAGTCGAAGTAATTGGGATTCTCCCAGGACCAAGACCAATTTGATATTCGACACGTTAAGCTTGAACAGAACTGCTTATGGAATAAGTGGAACTTAATAGATATTACCAACCGATCAATTTTATCTAAGCTACCTCTAGGGTTTATCACTATTTCCCATGTTACCCTTATGTCTTATGTAGGTGTTATAAGAGGAAATTTAACAAGAAAATATCACTGTGACTATGTGCATTATTTTTGTATATAATAACAAATATACATTCATTTTATTATTTTTACTTTGTAAATTGGTTTTAATGCACAAATAGTGTTTTTAGTTAATTTTCAGCTAAGAAATCTAATAGAATTAATTAATGGATTTTTTTAATTAAATAGTATTTTAATAAAATATTATTGATAACTTACTTTTTATTAAATATAAATGATGGTATAATTCATATGAATACAATTGTAATTTTTATTAAGGTTTGGAATCTATTATTGTCAAAACCCATTAATTTTCGATAAATATGGGAATTTATATTAAAAGAAAAAATCCACGTATTTAAAAACATATTTAGATAAATTTAATATTATTATTTGATTCAAGAAGTTGAAATTATATAATGATGAATTTTTCATAATTTTATAAGATAGTCAAATTTTTAGATAAAAATTATTTAAATATATAATGTGTTTTATGACAACATAATGACCCAATATTGTTTTACTAAAATACTATAAAAATTAATTTCAGCCAATATATGTTTTAAATGTAAAATATTATTATTTTAGGATTATTTTTTTAATTTTATAGTTCTTTAGGGGACCCTCCGAAACATATAATACATTTTATCTTTTTAAAATGATTTCCTTGAGAGTGTGACTCACCTCCACATAATATAGCCTAATATAATAATAATCTAATCCATTGGACATATAAAATATGTTTTTGAACTCCAGTTTGGAAGAAACATGGTAAAATACCATGGGATGGTTTGTGGTTTTGATTAGATTAATGTGTAGTTTTCAAAACCTAAATAATAGATAATTCCCTCTCTTTTCCTATATAAACCCTCTCAATCTCCCACATTTCATCACTATAAATACTTGCATTAGGTCCCTACTCATCCCTACTCTCTCTTGAATCCTCCCAAGGCTCCCCAAGCTCTCATTAATCCTCTCTCAAGTATCTTCAATGCCTTTGAGATCACATATCCATGTAAGGTATTTCCTCCATTCACATTTTTTTTCAAATTTATTTATATTGTTGTACCCCATTGTTTTCAATTAAACAATTTTCTGTATGATTTCTCAACTTAACTATACATCAATAATTATGTTTTAATGATGATAAACCTCTATCTATCTAATTAATTCCTCTCATGAACACTCGGTACCATGCCGAAATTCTGAAAAAAGTATATCTCTTCTCATTTATATTCAAGCAATTATTTTATTTTATGCAGCTAAATTTTGTTACATATGTTGAGAAATTTATCTATATGACCATCTTACTTTCCATTTTATGTAAATATTATAATATACACCTTTATCACTACTCAAACATTTTTATGAATTCTTATGTCTCATTGTTATGCTGCCGAAATTGCACAACAATTTTCCAAGACAAATTCGTTGTGTAGGGAATACCATTCCCATTTATCTATCAAATGTATTCACCTTTATTCACATTTACTTAATTGTTACGGAGTCCCATGTATGAATTAAATATTTATTTATCTTGGAATAAATTATGATGTTTAATGAATTCATACTTTATGATTTATGTGGCACACTTATGCATGAAATGTAATTATTAACAAGGGTTCACCCCGATAGTGCTCAAATGTATTGGTTAAAGATCAGTATAATGATACATCCAGTTTAATGAGGGTTTAATCATGATAATTCAACTGCAATTAGGGTTTACTCATTCTCCATTTTCAATGATCCATATATAATGAAAATATCATGTTAAATGTTGTTCCACATTTCCATGTTATGATAATAATGTTAGGTCATGCCTTTATGTTCATTTTTCTCTTATGCACTATTGTTGTTATTATTTCCAAACATGTATTTTACTTTTAATGTTATTCCTTGTTTAGTCTCTTACTGGTCATTATATCTCACCCATATTTTATGCATGTCCTCGGGTTAAATCATGCAATTCTAAGTACGAAGGAATGTGTGTGGTCATATAAAAGAAGTTTTCAAAAAAGATGTTTATTTAATGTTTTATGTTGTTATGTAATGTTCCTAATCCCCAAAGACACATGACCTATTGATCCTATATATTGAATCAATTGATGATTTTATGAAATAAATTAAGATTATATCTAAAATAAAGAGCATGTTTTTTATAAAGAATGATTTCCCATCTCTTAAAGACAAGCATCGAAATGTATATTTCATCCAATAAAGGATTGTTCCTATATATTAAAAAAAGTCCATGGAAAATGTATTGATAGTTCTTGTATATATGAGAATGTCGAATGAGTTGGGGATGATATGAGAAGAAAACAAATTCCCCTACCATTGACATCTTAGAGACATAGTAAAGTGATGCATTGTATTCAATCACTTGTTTTAGATACATGTTAGGGCATGCTTGATAGAGTTAATGGATCAAGAATTGCATTGAATATTAATTAGAGTTATCCAAGCTTTATCAGAAGATATACTCTCCTATTAGATTATTCATCTTTTTTTCTTAATGTATGGTATTAATATAAATTAACATTTTCCTTACATCGAGAAATTAAAATGCATGACAGTCATACAGATCGCAAGTCGTTAAACATCATGTACATAGTCCTTACTACAAGATGTTAAACTCCATAGACATCATCAATAATATATGATGCTAAACCAAATGGACATCATCCTTACAACAATATTTTTAAATGCTTGTCCATTGACCTTACCCTAAGTCATTGAATTTCATGTTTTTCATCCTTACAACAAGACATTAATCTACATGGGAAAAATCTTTATCACAAGATGTTAAACTACACAACCATCATCCATACAAAAAAATGTTAATATGAACATCCAACTTTCTTACTGTATGATTTTAAAATTCATGGATCACATAATTACAAAAATACATTAAAGAACATGGATGATGTCCTATTTAAATGACATTGAACTATAAGGGTTTTTCTAGAATAGAATACTACTTTATTCTCATTTCAATAAGATACGTATGGGATGCCTATATCAAATATCCTAGATCAGACACCAATATTCACATCTTTACCACATTTCATTATATAAAATAGATTATATCCTTTCTGTGTGACATTAAACATCATGGTTTATCTATTCCTATGTATGTATTTATTCTTATCCCTATGAGATATGCTGGGATGCCTAGATCCTATATCTGTGACCATCAATCTATATTCACATCCTTACAACATGATGATGGACTACACAAAACACGTCCTGGTCATAGGATAATAAAATTTATAGTATCATAATTTCTGGGAGACACCATCAATATCATGTGGAAATTATATTTGATATAAGATCCACTAATAAAGTACAATATTGATTGTGACTATTTCAAAAAATATCCAATACATCTTATTCACCTGATGAGGTCATACTTGGATAGGTCGCCTTCTGAAACATTCATATTTGAGTATCTGGGAAACCTTGTCAAATGAGGAATTCGACGAACTAGATAAAAAATTACTATACCCCTTATAGTTAAACTATTTTTTATACTATCATGATTGTTTATAAAACATGGGGCAGGTGTGAATCCATTCCCCATGCATAAAGTACATTGTCATATTTTTATTTCATAAGGAGGATAAGAGTGGGTGTATATCACCACATTATTCAGTAAAATAGGACATCAAAACATGGATGTTGGGAATATACAAGAATATATTTCTATACAAATCCTATTGATGTTTCATTGCTTTGTGACCAAAAAAGGAGCTTAACCAGTAAATTCTTGTCAAGATGCAGGGCAAGAAATATATTTTTGTCCTGATATCTAGATAAGAACAAATTTATAACTTTTATGAACAAGTGGTTACTCTATATAAATAACATATCCTTTATCCCAAATAAGAGGATTATAATCATTTTCTGACAAAAGATGTGGCATAAATAATGGGATCATATCCACATTGCATACAAGTTTCACCAAGTGAGAGTGACACATGCCTCGAGATAGGCTCATATTCCTATAAAAACATACCATGGGAATATTATAAAGGACTACCATCAGGCTCATAATCTCATTGCAGCCATGGTATACTATGTTAGAGAGGCCCATTCCTCAGGACATGTTAACATACTATAAGGAAAAATACTCGTGGAATACTCCAAAGGATAGATATCGAGATCATATCCCTATTTTTTATGAAGATCACCAAGTCTGAGAGGCCCATGGATTGGGATGTGCTCAAATTTATATCAGTAATGTTACTAAAAACATCATAGTAGCTTAATATAAGAGTATTATATCCCTACAAGAATTCTGGAGGTTTTTCGATATATTCTGACGGGGAATTCATATTGGGACGAGGCACATATAACCACTCCAAATGGAGCCCACTAAGGGAGAGCGTCATATGACTTGGGTTGGTCTTATACTCCAATAAAATTAAACCAATTTCATATTTCAAAAGCCTAGAATTATGGTCATATCATAAATCTATCAAATTCTCACCAAATATGAATGGAAAATTCTTCGAGATAGTCTCATATACCCATCAAAGAAAATAATTGAAATATTCTAGTAGTTTCTCAATAATGAGGTCATATTCCCACAACACTAGACCATTATACAATGAATCTGGAAGCCATCATAGAGCTATATTATATCCCTTCTCAACCCCATGACGTAAGATGAAATATGATGGGAATGATGTAATGTAGTAACAATACTTCTAAACATCTCAATTCCAAGAGTCCATGATGTTTCTTGAGACACAATTTCAATAACCTAATGGTCTATTGAATTTTCTACCAAATCAGATAGTGATCATTTCCCAAAAAATCCTCATTATGGTAATGTGGAGATGTATTTTGGGGACTATACTTCTGACATATATTTAGGTCAACCTCCCCATGGTTATTTCTCACATAAACAAGGATATCAACCCCTTTCCCAGAAAACATTATAATGGGAGGTGATAAAAAATATCTAACACCTCCATATAGAGAGGTTCCAAAAAAATATTAGGGGAATTTGGATATAAATATTTTCATAATGTGAGGAATTTCCATACCTAGTGGCCCAAAAACCATCATAAACACATCAACACAGTGTAACACCCCAATCTTCCACAGTACGTTTCACTTCGAATAATGCAATAGCGTGTGTTGTACGCAACCTCGAGCTCTAACACACACCACAACGAATTAAACTAGCCGTTGTGAAGAGTAATACCTACTTTTTGAAATTATATAAATTTTATTTATCAAAATGGACTTCATTTTTGGATTCGGAATATCGAAATTAGCCTATGTTGAATTTTTGGTATTTTTCTGAGAACTTCTAATTTTTATGAATAGTGAAAAATACTTAAAAAAAACTTTTTAAATAAAAATAATTTATAGTGCAAAATTATACTATTTAGTGGTTTTAAAGTATAATTAGAATATATTTTTACCATTTTATCCAATGGTGGTCATTAGAATTAATTTAACATTGAAATCGGACATAAACAATTGCCAATCTTTGGATATAAATTGTTTCTTAGAAACACGCCATTTTTTGTAACAGCGGGAATTAACTATAAAATTATTTAATGCAACTTATATGTTTAGAATTTTGTAAAATAGTCATCATTTTTGAATTCGGAATATCAATTATAGCTTAGGGTGAAATTTTGGCCTTGTTCTGAAAAACTTCAATTTTTGATGAATAGTGAAACCACTAAGTGGTAGTAAAATAACTGATTTTTTCGTTTAAATGAAATATTACCACTTCTGTGATTTGATTTTCAAAAATCCGACATACATGTTTTTCATTAATATGTAAAATGTGGTTCAATGAGATTAAAATAAATTTTTGGTGAATAGTAACTTTTAAGTTCTTAATCGCGATTAGAGGTAATTAGTGTAGTTTAAGGTACAAATAATGTTTTAATAATATGAGATGAGCATGAAACTTGTCCTAATCCTATTGGATGAGTCATGTCCGACCAAGACAACCCATGGGTCAACTTGGGGACCCCATGGAGCCACTTTAGTTGGAAAATGACATTAATATATATTTATTTAATGTTAAAATTAAATTGACACAAATATGGGTTATTTTACTAAAATAGTTTTTAAGTGGGGTTAAACAAGTCCAAATTTTGACTATAAATATTCATTAGAAATCTAAAAATATTTCCTACATCATAGTATTTTTTTTATAATTTTTAGACATTATATAAATTAAATTATTTATGACATCAATATGATGCAGTGATGACCTCATTATTCAATGATTTAAATAAAATGAGAAGATAATGCAAAATCCAAGGCTTACACTTGTCCAAAGCCTATTGGATGAGGAGATTTCGAAACCTTATCACTTTAGCCTCGAATTATATAAGTTTGGGACCTTTAGAATCCGAAAAGCATTGTGTAATATTGTAACATTTCAATCTTTCCAAAAGAGACCCTCCTCTCTACTTATAAAAGGCCCCCACCACTCCCACCTTATTCACACCTTCAAGCCATTTGGCTCGGCCAACCTCTGCCCAAATACTCTACCAACATCCCCCTCTTAATCCTAGAAGCCTCACTTTGGGCAGAACTCTTTCCAAGGAATCCTTTGGCTCAAATCAAAAAAGAGTTACCCGATTTTGAGGTAATGTCTTCTCTAATGTTGTTTTGTTTTATTTTTCTTCTCCAACCCCCTAAAATCTTTTTATTCATTTCTTTTGTAACAAAACTAGTATCCTCAATATACTAGGATGTTTTTATAATAATTATTCGAGCTACACATACACACACCTACATCTAATGGTTAAAGAACATACGGTTTATGTGGATGTCGAATTTCTGCCTCACGAAACGATGATTGTTCAACACTCATATAACACCTTCAAAGGTGGCCATTAAGATGTCACTATTTTTATATATGATATATAATATGTTTATGTTTTACTTATGGTTCTGTATTTCTCATTTATGGCATACTTTATGATTTCCATTATGGGTAAAACGCGAAAATTTCATTTTAGGAAGTGCGGACTACCGCCCCCTCAAAGTGATTTGAATCGTTAATGCCATATGTGGGATGTATAAAGGATGGAGTAAATGGTATTATACACTATATTATACTGGAATTATATTATACATTTATATCATTATGATTTAGTTCCATTAAAAATGAAATTGAAATGAAAGTAGCGTTCATGCGTACGTACGGCTTACCGTCTCCATGAACGGTGCATTTCATTTCTTACCTCTAAATGTTACGTAATATTATAAATGAATGTATATACTGGATATATAAGATATATGTGACATCTAAATCATGAATATAATTCTGGATATAATGGATATTCTACCACATGAACAACTTGTAATTATAAGAAGTTTATTGTTGACTCAAGTTACCAAAGATCGACAAAACGATCGTTATTAACTTAAATAATTACATAATATTCATAACATTGTAATAAGTGATATAAAAAGTATATTGAAATTGAAAATGGTTCTTAATAAGGTATATATTAACTCTAGTTTATTATTCAGGAGGTTAAAGAACGGTTGAGTAAAGTCGGACACAGGGTAAGGGAATTTCTTAACCCAATTTCTATTCTTTGGGTTAATCTCCTACTTTCAAATTATGTCATGATATTATTATGTACTATCTTGTATTTTTACATCATTAATGTGTAATTATAGTGAATACACATAATAGATCTATTTTATTTATAAAATGACCTTTTTAAGGACTTCGTCTCAATCCCCTTTCATTGAGGCATATTTGGTTTTATAAACAACTTTCTTTTATACGGTGTATAAACCCCTTTGACTTTTACGTTTATTCAAAAGGAATCTTTTTTATACGAAGCGTTTTGCTAAACGACAAAAGGGAATGTTTTTCTTTCTGTACTTATTCGGCGACAACGAATTCTCCGCCGCCGTGACCATTATTTGAGTTTCGGATTCCTCTATAAGCCATCATTTTTTTTAATGAAAAATAAATACAAAGTTTTAACTTTCTCTTATTTTGGTATTGAAAATGGTTTTGAAAGCGTTTTTATTATATCAATGTGTTTTATTGATATCTTGTGATTGAAATGTGGAAATGTTATGTTTCCTTTATGCATGTTTTATGAGATACGATTATGTTATGGTTTATGATATGTTTAAACCTATTCATATGAGGAATGTATTGGACTTAATAAGTGATGGGTGGAGCCCGCTATAGCTCCTCGATGCATCGGTAGGTCTCATGAGACAACTAGACATGGAATTGGCCGAGGCCCTTTCCCAATTTGATTTATTGTTTTGACCGAGGCCTTAATCATTTTAGACGTCTTGGCCGAGGCCTTGACAAAATGTTTCAGAATGTCCGGCATTATACATTCCCTCATTATGAAAGTGGTTATTGTTATTGCATGTGATTATTCGTCTAGTAGAATATCCATGTGAGTAAGTAATGGAATTATTTTATTTTACTTTTTCCATATTATGCTGAAGTTCAAGTTCAATAAGGCTTTTGTTTTAGTTATACATTGCCTTAAATGCTTATGTTTTCTTATAAAAGCTTCCGCAATATTGTTATCCTTACTGAGCATCTGAGCTCACCCCTTTCAATGTTTTAATATTTTCCAGGATGTGAAGAAGTATTTTATGAATGACCTGTAGGGATTGTGAGAAGAGGATATGAGGGTGGACTATAGAGACTTTGTTATTGTAGTTTTTCACTTTATGATGTAATGTAACGTTTACGAATGTATCTAGTGTTCCCAAGGCTACTAAACTAATCGGTCTTTCGAGACTTGATCTTTTGTGATCATGCCAATGTTACGAAGTAATGCACCGACTCTGGGTAGCTAGGGTCGGGGCGTTACAGTAGGTATCAGAGGAAGTTTAGTACAAACCTTGGAAGATAGATTTAGATAAACTCTGATTAGAGCACGTAGACCTAAGATGGACTTTGAGGATTAGTATATAAGAACTTCCTAGAATTTTGGTATTGTAGAGATGTTGTGAGTTTTCCGAGAAATACATCCCTGTCTGGATACGAGCAGGTAGAGGCGGCTCTGGCACAGATGTACCTAGGGGTAAATCCCGAAAACACCGCTTTGAGCTAGACTCGAATGGGAACTGGTGCACGACTACGGGCCTTGCTGTACTCTTGGTTACGACACTCCCGGGGGATATGCTTAGGATAATTCTCATTTTCTTTACAAACCACTATGAAGAGTTATGAGTATATACTTCCTCAAAGGAAAAATTTCTTTTTATGATTATGGATTATATCCATAAATTGTTCAATTTATGTTATGTATTTTACAAGTGTGGAATTATGTATTTCGATTCATAAACTAATCTAGTTTATGCCATTGTTTAGAAATGGCGCCTAGTGGAAGGAATGGAAACCGTATCAATTCACGCACTCCGTCTAGGGATTGCCCTCCTGCTCAAGATAATTATGGTGGAGCTAGTGATACAACTATTGCTGATCAGCTTCTCACCGTACTGGGACAACTCACGCAGGTAATGAATAATAACCTTACTCGTATGGAGCACCCTGATCCGCAACGTGGAGGATCAATTCTAGACCGTTTAATGAGGCAACAACCACCAACCTTCAATGGGAGTACAAATCCTATAGTAGCTGAGAAATGGATAAATTCCTTAGAGAAAATATTCCATGCCTTGGGGAGTAGTGAAAGGGAGAAGGTTGTCATGGAAGTTTACCGCCTCACTGAAGATGCCGATCAGTGGTGGTCGCTGATTCAAAACACAAAGGAAGATGATGACGTATCGAATATGGAATGGAGGGAGTTCAAAGATCTGTTTTTAGAAAAATATTTTCCTCGTGACCATCAAGCAGATATGGAAAGGCAATTTCTGAGTTTGAGGCAGAAGGAGGATGAGAATGTCGCAAAGTATGAGGCAAACTTTACAAGGTTAGTGAGGCATGCTTCCGATTATATACATAACCCAAGGAGTAAGATTGATCATTTCTTTGATGGGTTAAAACCATTTCTCCGTCGAGCTTTAGTATCACAATCCTTCTCATCATACGAAGATATTGTCTCGTGTGCTATCAAGACAGAAAAGGAATTCTCTAATTCTTATGACAACAAAGTAAAGCAAGAGAAGAAGAGAATGGTGGAACAAGAGACAGATAAAGGGAAAAAGGGAAAGAAGGATTTTCCATTATGTGATAATTGTGGGAAGAATCACCCTGGTACTTGCCTAAAAGGAATGGGAGTTTGTTATAAATGTGGAGAAAAGGGTCACCAGGCTCGTGATTGCAAGGGAAAGAAAGAGGCTGTCAAAGTTGAATGCTACAATTGTAGGGAAATGGGGCATTATGCAAATGAATGTCCTAAGCGTCAAGGAAACTTACCTCAGAAAAGGCCAAGGGATCAAGGCCAATCTTATGATGTGACTACAGTTGAAGTTGAATAATTAATGTATTGGTGCTTTTGTACTCAAGGATTATATTCTGGTTATAAGAATAATTTGATATATATATATGGATTGTACTGCAGTACTTTTTGGTTTCAGTAAGGTTTTAATATGATTAAGGTAATCATATTTTTAGTATGTGACAATAAGAGAAACTTTTCTTTGTTTGGGGAATTTGATGTTACAATTGATTTTGGAATTTAGAGACCTTTTAGAGAAAGTCTGGACGGAGGTATTTTGGATAACTATTAAGGTTGGAATGGATTAAGTTGAACCATGGATAGTATTGTTTAAGGTTAAAGAATTTCTGAAGATTATTTTTGGAATATTATAATACTATAGTTTTAGGAAAAGGACAACCTGCAGGGTGGGGAATAACCCGTCGCGTCGGACAAAGCTGCAGGAATCGAACCCACAACCATAGTGCGACAAGCCTTTATTTCCTACCACTAGCCTACAGGAAGTCCCTGGTTATTACTAAATAGTTTTACTAATCTAAATGGCTTGTGTTAATATTAGGAACCTTATACAATTAGGATAAAAAGAATATTTTTGAGTTCTGTTACCATTTGGAGTAAAAGATGGGTTTGTGGTAAAAATTTATTAACGAATGAAAGTATACATAACAAGTATGTATATTCCCTTACGTTCTTAGTAAATCTCCTAAAAAAATTCTCGACATTATAAAAGGTAACTTAAAACAAAAATGTTGTCGGTTAACTTTTCCAACTGGGGATTCAATGACCGTTTAACCAGTCACAAGTTTGTGATTTTCTTGTAGTTAAACTTTCTCCTAATCCTATTTTCTATAACTCTCCATCAGACCTTGATGGTTTGTTTCTCCTCCATATCCATATTTTCATAGAATCCTAGAATGGTCTATATCGGGTGACCTTTGTACTTATCTTACTTTCTTTTAATGTTATATATTTATTAACCATATTTCCGATGTGGGTTTTCCTCAAAGGTATTTTATCTTTTCAATCTTTTATTTTCAAAGAAAAATTTCAAATTGCGAGGACGCAATTTATTTAAGGAGGTGATAATGTAACACCCCAATCTTCCACGGTACGTTTCACTTCGAATAATGCAATAGCGTGTGTTGTACGCAACCTCGAGCTCTAACACACACCACAACGAATTAAACTAGCCGTTGTGAATAGTAATACCTACTTTTTGAAATTTTATAAATTTTATTTATCAAAATGGACTTCATTTTTGGATTCGGAATATCGAAATTAGCCTATGTTGAATTTTTGGTATTTTTCTTAGAACTTCTAATTTTTATGAATAGTGAAAAATACTTAAAAAAAACTTTTTAAATCAAAATAATTTATAGTGAAAAATTATAATATTTAGTGGTTTTAAAGTATAATTAGAATATATTTTTACCATTTTATCCAATGGTGGTCATTAGAATTAATTTAACATTGAAATCGGACATAAACAATTACCAATCTTTTGATATAAATTGTTTCTTAGAAACACGCCATTTTTTGTAACAGCGGGAATTAATTATAAAATTAATTAATTCAACTTATATGTTTGGAATTTTGTAAAATAGACATCATTTTTGAATTCGGAATATCAATTATACCTTAGGGTGAAATTTTGGCCTTGTTCTGAAAAACTTCAATTTTTGATGAATAGTGAAACCACTAAGTGGTAGTTAAATAACTGATTTTTTCGTTTAAATGAAATATTACCACTTATGTGATTTGATTTTCAAAAATCCGACATACATGGTTGTCATTAAGATGTAAAATTTGGTTCAATGAGATTAAAATAAATTTTTGGTGAATAGTAACTTTTAAGTTCTTAATCGCGATTAGAGGTAATTAGTGTAGTTTAAGGTACAAATAATGTTTTAATAATATGAGATGAGCATGACACTTGTCCTACTCCAATTGGATGAGTCATGGCCGACCAAGACAACCCATGGGTCAACATGGGGACCCCATGGAACCACTTTAGTTGGAAAATGACATTAATATATATTTATTTAATGTTAAAATTAAATTGACACAAATATGAGTTATTTTACTAAAATAGTTTTTAAGTGGGGTTAAACAAGTCCAAATTTTGACTATAAATATTCATTAGAAATCTAAAAAGATTTGCTACATCATAGTATTTTTTTAATAATTTTTAGACATTATATAAATTAAATTATTTATGTCATCAATATGATGCAGCGATGACCTCATTATTCAACGATTTAAATAAAATGAGAAGATAATGCAAAATACAAGGCTTACACTTGTCCAAAGCCTATTGGATGAGGAGATTTCGAAACCTTATCACTTTATCCTCGAATTATATAAGTGTGGGACCTTTAGAATCCGAAAAGCATTGTGTAATAATGTAACATTTCAATCTTTCCAAAAGAGACCCTCCTCTCTACTTATAAAAGGCCCCCACCACTCCCACCTTATTCACACCGTCAAGCCATTTGGCTCGGCCAACCTCTGCCCAAATACTCTCCCAACATCCCCCTATTACTCCTAGAAGCCTCAATTTGGGCAGAACTCTTTCCAAGGAAGCCTTTGGCTCAAATCAAAAAAGAGTTACCCGATTTTGAGGTAATGTCTTCTCTAATGTTGTTTTGTTTTATTTTTCTTCTCCAACCCCCTAAACTCTTTTTATTCATTTCTTTTCTAACAACACCAGTATCCTCAATATACTAGGATGTTTTTATAAGAAGTATTCGAGCTACACTTACACACACCTACATCTAATGGTTAAAGAACATACGGTTTATGTGGATGTCGAATTTCTGCCTCACGAAACGATGATTGTTCAACACTCATATAACACCTTCAAAGGTGGCCATTAAGATGTCACTATTTTTATATATGATATATAATATGTTTATGTTTTACTTATGCTTCTGTATTTCTCATTTATGGCATACTTTATGATTTCCGTTATGGGTAAAACGCGATAATTTCATTTTAGGAAGTGCGGACTACCGCCCCCTCAAAGTGATTTGAATCGTTAATGCCATATGTGGGATGTATAAAGGATGGATTAAATGGTATTATACACTATATTATACTGGAATTATATTATACATTTATATCATTATGATTTAGTTCCATTAAATATGAAATTGAAATGAAAGTAGCGTTCATGCGTACGTACGGCTTACCGTCTCCATGAACGGTGCATTTCATTTCTTACCTCTAAATGTTACGTAATATTATAAATGAATGTATATACTGGATATATAAGATATATATGACATCTAAATCATGAATATAATTCTGGATATAATGGATATTCTACCACATGAACAACTTGTAATTATAAGAAGTTTATTGTTGACTCAAGTTACCAAAGATCGACAAAATGATCGTTATTAACTTAAATAATTACATAATATTCATAACATTGTAATAAGTGATGAAAAAAGGATAATGAAATTGAAAATGGTTCTTAATAAGGTAGATATTAACTCTAGTTTATTATTCAGGAGGTTAAATAACGGTTGAGTAAAGTCGGACACAAGGTAAGGGAATTTCTTAACCCAATTTCTATTCTTTGGGTTAATCTCTTATTTTCAAATTATGTCAAGATATTATTATGTCATATCTTGTATTTTTACATTATTAATGTGTACTTATAGTGAATACACATAATAGATCTATTTTATTTTAAAAATGACCTTTTTAAGGACTTCGTCTCAATCCCCTTTCATTGAGGCATATTTGGTTTTATAAACAACTTTCTTTCATACGGTGTATAAACCCCTTTGACTTTTACGTTTATTCAAAAGGAATCTTTTTTATACGAAGCGTTTTGCTAAACGACAAAAGGGAATGTTTTTCTTTTCGTACTTATGTGGCGACAACGAATTCTCCGCCGCCGTGACCATTATTTGAGTTTCGGCTTCCTCTACAAGCCATCATTTTTTAATGAAAAATAAATACAAAGTTTTAACTTTATTTTATTTTGGTATTGAAAATGGTTTTGAAAGCATTTTTATTATATCAATGTGTTTTATTGATATCTTGTGATTGAAATGTGGAAATGTTATGTTTCCTTTATACATGTTTTATGAGATACGATTATGTTATGGTTTATGATATGTTTAAACCTATTCATATGAGGAATGTATTGGACTTAATAAGTGACGGGTGGAGCCCGCTATAGCTCCTCGATGCATCGGTAGGTCTCATGAGACAACTAGACGTGGAATTGGCCGAGGCCCTTTCCCAATTTGATTTATTGTTTTGGCCGAGGCCTTAATCATTTTAGACGTCTTTGCCGAGGCCTTGACAAAATGTTTCAGAATGTCCGGCATTATACATTCCCTCATTATGAAAGTGGTTATTGTTATTGCATGTGATTATTCGTCTAGTAGAATATCCATGTGAGTATGTAATGGCATTATTTTATTTTACTTTTTCCATATTATGCTGAAGTTCAAGTTAAATAAGGCTTTTGTTTTAGTTATACATTGCCTTAAATGCTTATGTTTTCTTATAAAATCTTCCGCAATATTGCTATCCTTACTGAGCATCTAAGCTCACCCCTTTCAATGTTTTAATATTTTCCAGGATGTGAAGAAGTATTTTATGAATGACCTGCAGGGATTGTGAGAAGAGGATATGAGTGTGGACTATGGAGACTTTGTTATTGTAGTTTTTCACTTTATGATGTAATGTAACGTTTACGAATGTATCTAGTGTTTCCAAGGCTACTAAACTAATCGGTCTTTCGAGACTTGATCTTTTGTGATCATGCCAATGTTACGAAGTAATGCACCGACTCTGGGTAGTTGGGGTCGGGGCGTTACAGTTGGTATCAGAGGAATTTTAGTACAAACCTTGGAAGCTAGATTTAGATAAACTCTGATTAGATCACGTAGACCTAAGATAGACTTTGAGGATAAGTATATAAGAACTTCCTAGAATTTTGGTATTGTAGAGATGTTGTGAGTTTTCCGAGCAATACATCCCTGTCTGGTTACGAGCAGGTAGAGGCGGCTCTGGCACAGATGTATCTAGGGGTAAAACCCGAAAACACCGCTTTGAGCTAGACTCGAACGGGAACTGGTGCACGACAATGGGCCTTACTGTACTCTTGGTTACGACACTCCTGGGGGATATGCTTAGGATAATTCTCATTTTCTTTACAAACCACTATGAAGAGTTATGAGTATATACTTCCTCAAAGGAAACATTTCTTTTTATGATTATGGATTATATCCATAAATAGTTCAATTTATGTTATGTATTTTACAAGTATGGAATTATGTATTTTGATTCATAAACTAATCTAGTTTATGCCATTGTTTAGAAATGGCGCCTAGTGGAAGGAATGGAAACCGTATTAATGCACGCACTCCGTGTAGGGATTTCCCTCCTGCTCAAGATAATTATGGTGGAGCTAGTGATACAACTAGTGCTGATTAGCTTCTCACCGTACTGGGACAACTGACGCAGGTTATGAATAATAACCTTACTCGTATGGAGCACCCTGATCCGCAACGTGGAGGATCAATGCTAGACCGTTTCATGAGGCAACAACCACCAACCTTCAATGGGAGTACAAATCCTATAGTAGCTGAGCAATGGATAAATTCCTTAGAGAAAATATTCCATGCCTTGGGGAGTAGTGAAAGGGAGAAGGTTGTCATGGAAGTTTACCGCCTCACTGAAGATGCCGATCAGTGGTGGTCGTTGATTCAAAACACAAAGGAAGATGATGACCTATCGAATATGGAATGGAGGGAGTTCAAAGATCTGTTTTTAGAAAAATATTTTCCTCGTGACCATCGAGCAGATATGGAAAGGCAATTTCTGAGTTTGAGGTAGAAGGAGGATGAGAATGTCGCAAAGTATGAGGCTAACTTTACAAGGTTAGCGAGGCATGCTGCCGATTATATACGTAACCCAAGGAGTAATATTGATCGTTTCTTTGATGGGTTAAAACCATTTCTCCGTCAAGCTTTAGTATCACAATCCTTCTCATCATACGAAGATATTGTCTCGTGTTCTATCAAGACAGAACAGGAATTCTCTAAGTCTTATGACAACAAAGTAAAGCAAGAGAATAAGAGAACGGTGGAACAAGAGACAGATAAAGGGAAAAAGGGAAATAATGATTTTCCATTATGTGATAATTGTGGGAAGAATCACCTTGGTACTTGCCTAAAAGGAATGGGAGTTTGTTATAAATGTGGAGAAAAGGGTCACCAGGCTCGTGATTGCAAGGGAAAGAAAGAGGCTGTCAAAGTTGAATGCTACAATTGTAGGGAAATGGGGCATTATGCAAATTAATGTCCTAAGCGTCAAGGAAACTTACCTCAGAAAAGGCCAAGGGATCAAGGCCAATCATATGCTGTTACTACAGTTGAAGCAGAATAATTAATGTATTGGTGCTTTTGGACTCAAGGATTATATTCTGGTTATAAGAATAATGTGATATATATATATGGATTGTACTGCAGTACGTTTTGGTTTCAGTAAGGTTTTAATATGATTAAGGTAATCATATTTTTAGTATGTGACAATAAGAGAAACTTTACTTCGTTTGGGGAATCTGATGTTACAATTGATTTTGGAATTTAGAGACCTTTTAGAGAAAGTCTGGACGGAGGTATTTTGGATAACTATTAAGGTTGGAATGGATTAAGTTGAACCATGGATAGTATTGTTTAAGGTTAAATAATTTCTGAAGATTATTTTTGGAATGTTATAATACAATAGTTTTAGGAAAAGGACAACCTGCAGGGTGGGGAATAACCCGTCGCGTCGGACAAAGCTGCAGGAATCGAACCCACAACCATAGTGCGACAAGCCTTTATTTCCTACCACTAGCCTACAGGAAGTCCCTGGTTATTACAAAATAGTTTTACTAATCTAAATGGCACGTGTTAATATTTGGAACCTTATACAATTAGGATAAAAAGAATATTTTTGAGTTCTGTTACCATTTGGAGTAAATGTTGGGATGTGGTAAAAATTTATTAATGAATGAAAGTATACATAACAAGTATGTATATTCTCGTACGTTCTTATTAAATCTCCTAAATAAATTCCTCAACATTATAAAGGGTAACTTAAAACAAAAATGTTGTCGGTTAACTTTTCCAACTGGGGATTCAATGACCGTTTAACCAGTCACAAGTTTGTGATTTTCTTGTAGTTAAAATTTCTCCTAATCCTATTTTATATAACTCTCCATCAGACCTTGATGGTTTGTTTCTCCTCCATATCCATATTTTCATATAATCCTAGAATGGGCTATATCGGGTGACCATTGTACTTATCTTGCTTTCTTTTAATGTTATATATTTATTAACCTTATTTCCGATGTGGGTTTTCCTCAAAGGTATTTTCTCTTTTCAACCTTTTATTTTCAAAGAAAAATTTCAAATTGCGAGGACGCAATTTATTAAAGGAGGGGAGAATGTAACACCCCAATCTTCCACGGTACGTTTCACTTCCAATAATGCAATAGCGTGTGTTGTACGCAACCTCGAGCTCTAACACACACCACAACGAATTAAACTAGCCGTTGTGAATAGTAATACATACTTTTTCAAATTTTATAAATTTTATTTATCAAAATGGACTTCATTTTTGGATTCGGAATATCGAAATTAGCCTATGTTGAATTTTTGGTATTTTTCTGAGAACTTCTAATTTTTATGAATAGTGAAAAATACTTAAAAACAACTTTTTAAATCAAAATAATTTATAGTGAAAAATTATACTATTCAGTGATTTTAAAGTATAATTATAATATATTTTTACCATTTTATCCAATGGGGTTCATTAGAATTAATTTAACATTGAAATCAGACATAAACAATTGCCAATCTTTTGATATAAATTGTTTCTTAAAAACACGCCATTTTTTGTAACAGTGGGAATTAATTATAAAATTAATTAATTCAACTTATATGTTTGGAATTTTGTAAAATAGACATCATTTTTGAATTCGGAATATCAATTATAGCTTAGGGTGAAATTTTGGCCTTGTTCTGAAAAACATCAATTTTTGATGAATATTGAAACAACTAAGTGGTAGTTAAATAACTGATTTTTCGTTTAAATGAAATATTACCATTTTTGTGATTTGATTTTCAAAAATCCGACATAAATGGTTGTCATTAAGATGTAAAATGTGGTTCAATGAGATTAAAATAAATTTTTGGTGAATAGTAACTTTTAAGTTCTTAATCGCGATTGGAGGTAATTAGTGTAGTTTAAGGTACAAATAAAGTTTTAATAATATCAGATGAGCATGAAACTTGTCCTAATCCTATTGTATGAGTCATGTCTGACCAAGACAACCCATGGGTCAACTTGGGGACCCCATGGAGCCACTTTAGTTGGAAAATGACATTAATATATATTTATTTAATGTTAAAATTAAATTGACACAAATATGAGTTATTTTACTAAAACAGTTTTTAAGTGGGGTTACATAAGTCCAAATTTTGACTATAAATATTCATTAGAAAGCTAATAAGACTTCCTACATCATAGTATTTTTTTTATAATTTTTAGACATTAAATAAATTAAATTATTTATGACATCATTATGATGCAGCGATGACCTCATTATTCAACGATTTAAATAAAATGAGAAGATAATGAAAAATCCAAGGCTTACACTTGTCCAAAGCCAATTGGATGAGTAGATTTCGAAACCTTATCACCTTAGCCTCGAATTATATAAGTGTGGGACCTTTAGAATCCGAAAAGCATTGTGTAATAATGTAACATTTCAATCTTTCCAAAAGAGCCCCTCCTCTCCACTTATAAAAGGCCCCCACCACTCACACCTTATTCACACCATCAAGCCATTTGGCTCGGCCAACCTCTGACCAAATACTCTCCCAACATCCCCCTCTTACTCCTAGTAGCCTCACTTTGGGCAGAACTCTTTCCAAGGAAGCCTTTGGCTCAAATCAAAAAAGAGTTACCCGATTTTGAGGTAATGTCTTCTCTAATGTTGTTTTGTTTTATTTTTCTTCTCCAACCCCCTAAACTCTTTTTATTCATTTCTTTTGTAACAACACCAGTATCCTCAATATACTAGGAAGTTTTTATAAGAAGTATTCGAGCTACACTTACACACACCTACATCTAATGGTTAAAGAACATACGGTTTCTGTGGATGGCGAATTTCTGCCTCACGAAACGATGATTGTTCAACACTCATATAACTCCTTCAAAGGTGGCCATTAAGATGTCACTATTATTATATATGATATATAATATGTTTATGTTTTACTTATGCTTCTGTATTTCTCATTTATGCCATACTTTATGATTTCCATTATGGGTAAAACGCGATAATTTCATTTTAGGAAGTGCGGACTACCGCCCCCTCAAAGTGATTTGAATCGTTAATGCCATATGTGGGATGTATAAAGGATGGAGTAAATGGTATTATACACTATATTATACTGTAATTATATTATACATTTATATCATTATGATTTACTTCCATTAAATATGAAATTGAAATGAAAGTATCGTTCATGCGTACGTACGGCTTACCGTCTCCATGAACGGTGCATTTCATTTCTTACCTCTAAATGTTACGTAATATTATAAATGAATGTATATACTGGATATATAAGATATATATGACATCTAAATCATGAAAATAATTATGGATATAATGGATATTCTACAACATGAACAACTTGTAATTATAAGAAGTTCATTGTTGACTCAAGTTACCAAAGATCGACAAAACGATCGTTATTAACTTAAATAAATACATAATATTCATAACATTGTAATAAGTGATATAAAAAGGATAATGAAATTGAAAATGGTTCTTAATAAGGTATATATTAACTCTAGTTTATTATTCATGAGGTTAAAGAACGGTTGAGTCAAGTCGGACACAAGGTAAGGGAATTTCTTAACCCAATTTCTATTCTTTGGGTTAATCTCCTACTTTCAAATTATGTCATGATATTATTATGTCATATCTTGTATTTTTACATTATTTATGTGTACATATAGTGAATACACATAATAGATCTATTTTATTTTAAAAATGACCTTTTTAAGGACTTCGTCTCAATCCCCTTTCATTGAGGCATATTTGGTTTTATAAACAACTTTTTTTATACGGTGTATAAACCCCTTTGACTTTTACGTTTATTCAAAAGGAATCTTTTTTATACGAAGCGTTTTACTAAACGACAAAAGGGAATGTTTTTCTTTCCGTACTTATGCGGCGACAACGAATTCTCCGCCGCCGTGACCATTATTTGAGTTCCGGCTTCCTCTACAAGCCATCATTTTTTTTAATGAAAAATAAATACAAAGTTTTAACTTTCTTTTATTTTGGTATTGAAAATGGTTTTGAAAGAGTTTTTATTATATCAATGTGTTTTATTGATATCTTGTGATTGAAATGTGGAAATGTTATGTTTCCTTTATGCATGTTTTATGAGATACGATTATGTTATGGTTTATGATATGTTTAAACCTCTTCATATGAGGAATGTATTGGACTTAATAAGTGACTGGTGGAGCCCGCTATAGCTCCTCGATGAATCGGTAGGTCTCATGAGACAACTAGACGTGGAATTGTCCGAGGCCCTTTCCCAATTTGATTTATGGTTTTGGCCGAGGCCTTAATCATTTTAGACGTCTTGGCCGAGGCCTTGACAAAATGTTTCAGAATGTCCGGCATTATACATTCCCTCATTATGAAAGTGGTTATTGTTATTGCATGTGATTATTCATCTAGTAGAATATCCATGTGAGTAAGTAATGGCATTATTTTATTTTACTTTTTCCATATTATGCTGAAGTTAAAGTTCAATAAGGCTTTTGTTTTAGTTATACATTTCCTTAAATGCTTATGTTTTCTTATAAAAGCTTCCGCAATATTGTTATCCTTACTGAGCATCTGAGCTCACCCCTTTCAATGTTTTAATATTTTCCAGGATGTGAAGAAGTATTTTATGAATGACCTGCAGGGATTGTGAGAAGAGGATATGAGGGTGGACTATGGAGACTTTGTTATTGTAGTTTTTCACTTTATGATGTAATGTAACGTTTACCAATGTATCTAGTGTTTCCAAGGCTACTAAACTAATCGGTCTTTCGAGACTTGATCTTTTGTGATCATGCCAATGTTACGAAGTAATGCACTAACTCTGGGTAGCTGGGGTCGGGGCGTTACACACAGTCAGTAGTCTAGCCAGAGCGGAACCCTCGATTGTATGACCTGGTAAATACAAATTTATCTTATGAAGAAGTGGTTGACGGTGATATATGGAGAGTATTATCTAGAAGAATCCCCCCAAAAATGCCCATGACCATTTTTTATATATAATTATGAGATCCTAAAAATTTCAAAAAGGGAGATCCATAGTTCATAATTATCCCACAATTTCAAACTATATATAGTTCTTCTTAACCACATGAAGTTAAAATTTATGAATTTCCTCTTAACCATGTGATGTTAAACTATAAAAATTTCATATTAGCCTCATGATTTTAAACTATATGTTATTCAACTTAACCATATTCCATTGAATTGTATGGAGTTCATTATAACCACATGATGTAAAAATGTATGGATTTCATCTTGACAACATGAAGTTAACTTGTACAATGTTTGTCGTAACCACATTATGGTAATCTATAGTGTGTTCACTTTTTCAACATGATGTAAAATTGTATGATGTTTTCCCTGACCACATGACATTAAATTACACATAGATGTCCTCAAATTAATACATTATAAATTAAAAAAACACTAATCTAGACCACCTGATGATAAATTGTTTGAAATCATCATGGCTTCATGATGTTAAATTTTATAGCATATCACATCTTTACCGCATGACCATAAAAAGTATGTATCATATGTAACACCCCAAACATACATTAATGAAGCTTCCCCTTGATATAATTAAAGATATTATAATGAAAAATGGTTAGGTGAAACATATTCACTGTATTTGGTTTTATGTTTTTGTATTTTAAAATACCATTATGAATTGTGACCATTTCTAATATATCCCTTGAACAGTGATCACGTGATTATTAAAATACAAGGATTTAAAAATCCTATTTACACTGAAAAAGGAAGATATGACCTCATCCAATTGATTGGACCCATACGAAGCCCATTTGTCGAAGCATGGGTAGGAGGTAGTGTCATTGGGATTCACTATTGAGAATGCCCATGCTGAGCTTCAATGGGTTAAGGTTGAACCAAACCATCGACAAGAGAAGTGGAAGTTGATAGAAATTATCACCCGAGTGATATTATCTGAGCCTCCCTGAGAGTTTTTCACTATCTCACACCTTACCCTTTAGTATTATAAAGGTCTTATAAGGGGACATATAAAATTTACTTATCACTAGGATTATGTACATTATTTTTTTTATATAATAAAAAAATCCATTCATTTTTTTTGTAATTTTTTTTAAAGCACAAATAGTATTTTTAATTTATATTTATTTAAGAAATATATTTTTGATGAATTATTTGATTTTTGAATTAAATAAAATTTTAATAAAATATTATTACTAATTTTCTTTTTATAAATGATAGTATAATTTTTATAAACACAATTAGAATTTTTATTAAGGTTTCAAAGACATTTTTATAAATACCCATGAATTTTCGATAAATGTTGTTTTTTATATTTAAAATAAAAATTCACATATTTAGAAAATTATTTTGATAAAATAAATATTATTTTAGGAATCAGGAGAACGAAATTATCCAATGATGAAATTTTCATAAATTTCCAAGATAGTTGAATTTTTGGGTAAAAATTAAATACAGTTTAATTATATAATCTATTTTAAGGTCTCATAATGACCAAATAGTGATGTAATAAAATACCATAAATGGGGTTTCAATAAATATATATTTTTCCATTAATATACAGTTATTTTAGGATTGTTTTATTTATTTTAAAATGCATTAGTGGACCCTCCAATACTTATAAAACATTTCAACTTCGTAAATTATGTTTCTGGAGAGTGTGACTCACCTCCACATAATCAAGCCTAATATTCTTAGAATTTATGCCATTTTCCTTATAAAATTAGGTTTTACACTCCCCTTTGATGAAAAATATTGGGAAAACCCATTCGTTGGTTTGTAGTTATTATTAGTTTAATGTGTGATGTCCAAAACATGAACAATAATTAATTCACTCTACTTTCCTATATAAACTAATCCATGTTCCCACTTATTCTTCACTAAAAGACTATTTAGCTTGAAGAAAATCTTCCTTCCTCTCTCAATAATACTCCCAAAGTTCTCCAACCTCTCAAGAATCCTCTTTAAAGCCTCTCTCAATCCTTTGGGATCAATCTTCCAAGTTAGGGATTTATTCCAATCTCATTTTCTTCCAAATTTTATTATGTTGTTATAGAATATTTTTTTCAATTAAAAAAATTGGGGAATGATTTTGAAAGTCGCCAATAATTTCGTCATAATATTTTAATGATGAGAGACATCTTTCCCTCTCATTAATCTCTCCCATTTACACCTATTACTATGCAGAAATTTTGTAATGAATTTCATTCTTCTCATTTACATTCAATAAATTCTTTTATATTTTGCATCAAAATTACATTAAATATGTAGGTATATTTGGTTCGATAACCCCCATACTATCCATTTAATATATAAATTATGATATACTGGTTTCCCTTTCATCTACCCATTTTTGGATTTCTATTTGACATCGTTATGCTGCAAAACTTTTCATGCCAAAATCGTTGTGTAAGTGAATACCATATCAATTTATCTATCAATGGTATTCACTTTTATTAACATAAAATTATTGATTATAGAGTTTCTTGTATTTACTACACATTTCATTGTCGTATAATTAAGGATGATGTTGAATGATTGCAATTTATAAGATCCATGTGGCACAATTATTCCTGAAGTGAAATGTTTATAAAGGATACACCCTAATAGTGCACCAATGCATTGAGTAATGATTAGTATCCTAATATGTCAAGTGAAATGATGTTTTACTCATGATGATTCATGTAAAATGAGGGTTTAATCAGGCTCCACATGCGATGAGACTGTAATCATGCTAATATCGTGTTCAATGTTTATGCCACATTTCCATGTAATGATAATCATGTTATATCATTCCTTGATGTTCGTGTTTCTCTTATGCTCCATTGATATTATTATTTCCTAACATGTATTGTATTATTCATGTTATGACTTTTTAACTCCCTTATTGGGCTTTATATCTCACCCTTTTCATATGAAGTTTCCAAGGATATCCCATGCAATGCTATGTACGAGGAAATGTAGTGATCATGTAAAGGGAGTTTTCCGTAAAGATGTTGTGTTTTATGTTATAATTTATTGTTCATAATACAAAACAAAACAAGACCTCTTGATATTCAATGTTGTATGAAGTTATGTTTTTTTATGTAATAAATCATGTTTATGTGTGTAATAAAGATCAGTGTTGTTTTAGTTGGTATCATAGGATATGTTTACCTTTTCTAGGATTAGGATTAGAAAACCCTAGTAAAACCCTTAAGGATAAGATTAGGAATAATATAAACATACCTAAATTTTGGTGATTATTTTGTATGTGGTATATAAAGAAAATACATCCATGTATGGATACGAGCAGGTAGAGGCAGCTATAGCACATATCTTTCCTGAGGTTACAACCCATAAATACTACTTTGATCTAGAACTGAATGGGAAATGGTTCATCACATTGGGTGTTGCTGCACTCTAGTTTATAACACACCTGGGGGATATTCTTGTGTAAAATCATAAGATTAGTATGAACCAATATTAAGGGAATAATAAAATGACCCTTAAAAATATATTTTGGGAAATAGATCATGGATAACATAGATTGAATCCTATAAATTCATAAGTTAAGGCAATAAAAGTAATTTAGAAATCATCTATTTTTTCCTTTGGATTACCCTTTTCGTGTTACCCCTAAAATTATTTTTATTCCAGCCAATGGTCAATAATTTTAGGATTTGGGATAACAACTAATGTGAAGATAAATGTGATGATTGTTCTAATGAGATGCGAAATCTAAGGGGGGCAGGAATAGTGAAATCTATCATGAAACTGTCACAGTTAACTCATGTTTGGAATAGAAACATGGGCCAAGAGTAAAATTCAACCCCCTAGGAAATAAGAACTTGCAATCAATGTTATCATAACACAAAGGCCTCCTTCATTTAATGGATATTTTATTCTCTAATTCTTCGAACAATGGATCAACTCTTTTGAGAATAACTTCTCCATCATTCAATGTTCTAAACCAAAGAAGGTACTTATGGAAGATTACCATATTGAGGGTGAAGCTGATCAATTGGTTACATTGAACAAAAATCGGAAGCCTGAGAAGATTATCGAGGCATTGCAATGGATGTATTTCCAGAAATTATTTTTCGAAATATATTTTCCCAACACACTCCAACATAAAATGGAAAGCAACTTCATGTACCTCATGAAAAGAGATGAAGAATCCATATGAGAATACAAGAAAAACATTACAATTCTTGCACGATACACCTCAAAATTTTTCATTACCCTTGAATGAAAGGTAGACCGCTTCTTTGGTGAGCTAAAACCTAGACTACATAAATCCCAAGTGATCCTTGACATCGAGATCTTTGATGAAATTTTCTGATGTGCCCTCAAAGTTGAAATATAGGCCGATGAATCTCAGTGGTATCATAGGGATAATAAGAATATTATAGAATTTAATTTTGGAAGCTTGATCAATAAATCCAATAGTTCTATGAAAATCCATCACCCAACTTTCCAATGGTATATAAATATGAACCCTGGAAATTGAATGACGGGGATGAGGAAATGCTTTAGGTGTGGAAGATAAGGGAACCAAGAAATTAACTATAAAATAAAACTCATTTTTACGAGGGAGGAAAGGAATTCTTCACTTAAACCTAAAAACGCCGTTCATTACATAAACTATAAAGAACCATGGAACTTTGCATACCAATTCCCTAAGCCAAGAGTTTTCAGAGGTAACCAACAACCTTAATGGCGTAAAGGCTTAGCTTTTTCCATCGCTACAGCCAATGTGATCACCAAAAATGAAGTGGTGAAAAGGATGGTAGTTATTCATTCAAGATAGATAACATACGTTTTTATTTTTGTTCTAAGATTTCATTTATATTTCAAATGTTTAGTAGAACAATGCCGACACCACCACAAAAATTGGATGAAAATATGATGGTGAGTACATCAAATGGGGAAATCATTACATCCCATGAATATAACTCCTCCCACAGTAGAATTTGTGGATTAAACTTCATTTTGAACCCCATCATACTACCTCTAGTGGAATTTGATTCAATTATTGGAATGGATTGTAATTCTCTATATAGAGCCCACATAAATTTCCATGAGATGGAAATCACACTTCATATAGAGAATCGACCCTTAGTTCTCTACAATTATAAAGAGGTAGATGAATATTTTTTATCACCATAATCTCAAGCGTGGATAGTATTTTCCTATGAGAATGTGTATCTGGCTTAGATGATTGAGTCTAAGGAAGAAACCACCCATTACGACATTCTTATTGTTAGAGAATTTTCTAAAGAGTTTCCTAAGGAATATCCTATTCTTCCTCCCATCAGAGATTTGGAATTCTAAATCTATCTTATACCTAAGGTGTTTCTAATATCTTAAAATCTATATAGAATGGTTATTGTAGAGTATGAGAATGTGAAGAAATAACTACAATAGAATCCAGATAAAGGGTTTATACTCCCATGCACTTCACCATGTGGTGCACCAGTCCTCTTCGTTATGAAAAATGTTGGGTCAATGCACCTTTCCATTGATTATCGTGAGCTTGAAAAATTCAGGATACAGAACAAGTATCCTCTTCCCCAAAATGATGATTTTTTTGATCAGCTACGTGGAGCACAATACTTCTTCAAGGTGGATTTTCTGTCAAGATATTACCATGCATGAGTGAAGAGGAAGGATATCCCCGTGGACATTTTTTTATACAATATATGGGAACTATGAATTCATATTAATGCCTGTCAGACCCACTAATGCTCCAACAGTCTTCATGGACTTGATTAATATAGGATTTAGAGATTATCCTGACAAATTTGTGGTATTCTTTATTGACAATATACTAATATACTCCAACGCCACATAGGATCATGATTAGAATCTAAGAACTGTACTAGAGACCTTGTGGATCAGAATATCTTTGAAAAGAATTGAAAGTGTGAGTTTTGGTTGTAGAAGGTCTCATTATTTGGTCTTATCATCACTATCAATGGGGTATGTATGGACCCATTAAGGATATATGTAATTGAGGGATGACTGATGCCAACATCGGTAACATATATCCAGAGCTTCCTGGGGTAAGCCGTATATTATCTCAAATTTGTGAGAAATTTTTCATGACTACCAAACTCTCTTACAAAGATATCTCAGAAGGGATTCATTTTTTCATGGAGTGATGAATTCAACAATATTTTCAAGTAGTTAAAAAGGAGGCTGCTCATTTCATTCATTCTCATATTACCCATAAAAAGATTATTTTTTGTGGTATTTAGTGATACTTCGATGAAGTTAATGGGTTGTGTGTTGATGAATAATAGAAAATGTAATTTCCTATGCTTCAAGGATATTGAAAGTTCCTGAGAAAAACTATCCAACACATGATCTGGAGTCAACTCTAGTGATATTTTCTATAATAATTTGGAAAAATTAAGTATTTTCAGAGGATTGTGAGACATATAATGACCAAAAAATCCACCACTATATATTAACACTAAAATAGATGGACATGAGCTAATGATGATGGATAGAGATGAAAAAAATGATTTCTCAATCTATTAACACCCTGGGAAAGAAAACAAGGTGGATGATGCACTATGAAGAAAGGATCCAACAATTATATCATTGATAAAAATTGAAAAGGATCCAATAATTTTTGATTTGATGAATATAGACATGGTAATCATAAAAAAGCTAACATCATCAATATTTTCTCAAATCATTTCTCAACCACATATTACGGATAGTTCAGAGGATGCTTAAATGGAATATGTGGGAATGAAGAAGAAATTAGAAACAATCAAAAAAAGGAAATCCTCAGAGTTCAATTTCAATGATGAAGGAATTGTTAGATTTGTGTCAAGACAATGTGTTCCAACGAATCCAAAGTTAAAGAAGGAAATTTTGGATGATGCACATAGTTCAGATTTCTCCATTCACCCAGGAAACACAATGATGTATCGAGATCCCTAAGATAATTATTTACTGGATAACATGATGAAGAAGATCGTTGAGTATACATCAAAGTGTCTGGTATATCATCATGTGAAGGCTGAGAGGAAGAAGTTTAAGGGGATGATGCAACTGTTACCCATACTATCATGGAAGTGGGAGAACATAACAATGGAATTTGTCATTGGACTTATCAAGACATCAAAAGGAAACAATATTAACTGGCTTGTTGTGGATCATTTTACAAAGACAAGACACTTCATTGAAATTTGAGATGATTTCTCACTGGATCGACTGGCACAAATATACATTAGATATGTGGTAAAGCTTCATGGAGTACCACTATCGATTGTATACCATTTTGATCCATGACTCACCTCTACATTTTTGAAGAGTCTTTAACTTTCTCTGTATACCGAGAAGAAAATTTGTATGCCTTATCATCCTCAAACCGATGGATAATATGAGTGGACTATACAAACACTTGAGGACATGACGACAACCTTCTCAATGGACTTGAAAAGAGAATGGGATCAACATCTTCCTCCAGTTGAGATTCCTTAAAAAAATAGTATCCACTCAAGCATCCAAATGGCTCCTTATGAATCCATTTAGGGGAAGAGGTGAAAAGTACAGACATGTTGGGATGATGTTGGGGAGTGAAAACTCTTCTGTCCAGAAATGGTTGAAGAAATTGTGTAGAAATTTAAGACTATCTAGCAGTATATTAAAGCTACTCAGATTTGACAAAATTCTATGGTGATAATCATTGACAAAACCTATAGTTTGATGTTGAAGACATGGTCTTCCTCTGTATATCACCGTGGAAGAGAATTTTGATATTTTGTAATAAGGGAAATCTTAGTCCAAGGTACACCAGCCTTTGTAGATCCTTGACCGCATTAGATAAGTGGACTATCAACAAGAACTCCCACAAAACCTATATCTATTACATGATGTATTATATGTATCTATCATGATGATGTACATTCCAAAACCATCACATGTATTCAATCCATAAGTGGTAGCCTTGCAGAATGACCTCTTTTATGAAGAGAAGTTGGTGAATATCATAGATTTAGGTAAAACGTCCTTTGAAATAAGAAAATTACCATCATAAAAGTGTTGTAAAAAAACACATGTTTGAAATAGAAATGTGGTAATCAAATGAATTAATTATGTAGAGTTACCCACATCTTTTTTATGGTTTGAAAAATGAAATTTCATTGCCAGAATTTTTTAAGGGGGGGAGAATGTAATGACCCAAACATTAATTAATGTATATTCCTCATGATATACATAAATTTATTATTATGAAAAATGGTTATTTAAAACATATTCACTTCATTGGTTTTATGTTTTTGGAATTCAAAATAATGTTATGAATTTTGACTATTGCTAATATAGTTCTTGAATAGTGATCACATGCTTAGTATAATAATAGTGTTTTATCAAATGCAATTTACACAAAACAAGGAAGAGATGGGATGATACAATAGGTGTTCCCCATAGGATTCCCATTTTTGAAATCTTGGAAAGGAGGTGGCATCATTATCCTTTGCACTTGAGAAATCCCAAGTCGAGCATCAACATGTTAAGATCGAATGGAACCACCTACGGGATAAGTTGATGTTTATAGAGATTACCACCCATATAATGTTATCTGAGCCACCCCATGAGTCTATCAACACAACACACCATACGATTAAGTCATATTCCAGTGTTATTTGGGGTTATTTAACATGACCATTGCAATTTTATTATGTGTATACCTTTTTTATATAATAAATAATATAAATTCATTTTATTTTGTACATAGTTTATAAAAAATAAATAGTATTTTCATTTGAGATTCAACTAATAATTCTATTTTTATGAATATATGGATTTTTAATGAAATAATATTTTAAAAAATTATTATTACAAAGTTAATATTTATAAATTATTGAATATTTTTAATATATACAATTATAATTTTTATTACGGTTTGAATGATATTTTTATCAATAACCATGAATATTCGATAAATGCCAATTTTTATTTAAAAAATTCATTTATATTTAAACATATTTAGGGAAAATGAATATTATTTATGGAATCATGATGTTGAAATTATCCAACCATGAATTTTTCATAATATTCTGAGATAGTAGAATGTTTTGGGAAAAATTAAATATCATTTAATTTTATAATGTGTTTTATGACATCATAATGACAAAATAGTAATGTAATAAAACACTATAGATGGGATTTTTGGGAAATATATTTTTTACATTTGATGAAATGGGATTTTAGGTTTATATGGCTTATTTTACAAAACCATAGAGGACCCTCTAAGACATATAAAACATTTTATATTTTTAAATTAATTTCATTGAGAGTGTGACTCACCTCTGCATAATAAAGCCTAATATTTTAAGATGTTTGGCCATTGGACTTATAGAATAATGTTTTATACTCATATTTGGATAAAAATATTGGAAAAATAATGTGTTGGTTTGTTTTTTTGATTATTTTAATGTGTTGTGTCCAAAACCTAAGCAATAATGAATTACCTCTCTTTTCTTATATAAACCCACCCAAGATCCAACTTCTTCATCATTCAAAGCCTTTAGAGCTCGATCAACCTCGGCCATCCCGTCTCTAGAGACTTCCAATGGCTCCCCAAGCTCCCAAGAAACTCTCTCAAGGCTCTCCCAAGCTGTTGGGATCACTCTTCCAAGTATGGGATTTCATCCTTTCCCATTATAGACAACATTAAATTGTGTTTTTATACCCTTTTGTTTTCAATTAAAAATGTTGGGGTATTTTTTATAACCTCCCCCGTACTGCCATAGTTATTTTTAAATGATGTTATACTTACTTATCTCTCATTATACCCACCCATGCACACCTTTTTCCATGCCGAAATTCCATAATGAATTTCTCCCTTTACATTTACATTCATGAAATCCGTTTATATTATTCATCTAAATTACATTACATATGTTGGAATATTATTTTACATGACCCCATTAATTTTTATTTCATATAAAAAGGATGATAAAACCATTTCACTTTCATCAACACATTTTAGTATTTCTATTTGACAATGTTATGCTATCAAAATTTCCAATTCCAAAATCACTGTGTAATTGAATACCATACCCATTTCCTTATCAAGGGTATTCACCTTTATGAACATATACATATTGATTAATGAGTTTCATGTATTTATTCCAAATTCCTTTATCATGAAGTTAATGATGATGTTGAATGATTCCATGTTATATGATCAATGTGGCACACTTGTGTATGAAATTAAATGTTTATAATGGGTGTGCCCTTAGAGCACCCTGATTCATTTGGTAATGATTAGTATCATGATAAATCAAATGAAATGAGAGTTTACAGATACTGATTCAAGTGAATTGATGCTTTACTCATTATCTATATGCAATAATCATGGTCTCATGGTAATATCTAGTCAAATTTTGAATATGCATTTCTATGTTATGATAATCATGTTATATCATTCTTTAATGTGCATGTTTCTCTTATTCTCCATTGATATGCCGATTGTCTAACATGTATTGTATTCTTCATGTTATTTCTTTTTTAATATCTTACTAGGATTTATATATCACCATTTTCTTATACATGTTATGAGGTTATCTCATGAAATTCTAAGTACGAGAAAATGCAGTGGTCATGAAAATGATGTTTTCAATAAAGATGTTGTGTTTTATGATCTAGGTTGTTATGAAATGTTATTAAGCCCTTAATATTGCAGACCTATTGAAATACTTTGTCATGTAATTTGGTTATTTTTATGTATAAATCATTTTTATCCATGTAATTAAGAGAAAGGTATTTATATCATACTACTATCAAGATGTTAAATTGAACTGCATAGAGGCTCCTTGAAGTAAAACATTAAAATATACGATCTCCCACATCCTAAAAAAATATAATAAAATATATAGATATGACCTCATATTAAGACATTAAACATCATGGAATATATCATCCTTATATTAGGATGATAAATTGAATAGAAAGTTCTCTTATCGCATGATTTAAACCAGCATGGATCCACGACAACCATATTTATTCACATCAGTTGATACGTGTCCTTTTCACATGAAATTAAACAAGATGGGTTGTTTATAACTATGTGAGGATAGATTCATACACTCAAAATATATTTTCTGATTTTATAACCTCTAATCTAGTGTATAGTCTCAATATTTCATTTATTTTAAATTAGGTGACCTTTTTCTTTACCACGTGGCATTAAACTGCATTGAGAAATTCCTTACCACAGGATGTACAACTACACATGTCCATGAAATCCATCATCATTTAGGTAAGTTGATCCTATTATATACTGTATGACTTTAAAATATATGCCAAATGTCATTTCTTACCAAAATTAAACAGAAAATGTTTTCTAGAACATTGTATGGAATGATTCTCATTTTTAATGAGACATGTAGGGACTGCTTGATCATATATAAAGGGAAAAATACCACATGATGAAAAATAACCCTATCATATCCATAATTGTTTCTTCCTGATGGGAGGAGTTCTTTTCATTCCTTTTATCCCACACCAAGCATAGGTCACATCATATTTTGAATTTTAGTAAGGGTTTCCCCACATGAGAATGGCATTTTAACCCTTGACAATGTTATTATGGTCTAGAATTTCAGACCATAAAATGCAAACAAAGAGTACCAGCACATGATATTAAAATAAATTGTTCATGTCCTTGGAATGATATAAAATTTCACATTCACATTGACATCACTGTAGAGAACTATTATTTTTTGTGATAAGTCCCCTACCATACAACCATTTTAGAACTATGTATATTTTTTCCTATTATTATTGGATACTTATTGACACCCATATTTCTATCTCTAGGTCCAATCACAATACCAAACATAACATTTGAATGACTATATCCCTTCTGAATGATGTTAAACTACACGGTTCTTCAATAAATACATGTGGAGTAATTCTTGTCCTCATAGGAAACATAATGATGCATGGATCTCCATTCTTGGGCCCAACTATAACAATCGACACAAATAATTCCCAGGTATATGTATGGTTTACACCTACCTAGAGTGCTTACCATTCAAAACTAAATTTATCTTTATTCCTATCATCACATGATAAACTATGATATATGGATCCCTAATCTCCATTCCATTGACAAATTAGAATAAAATTCCCCTCCTCTATGTATACCAGTCTGATCAACATAGGGATATTTCATAAGATCTACATTTGGATTGATACCTATCACAATGTCGTATGTAGTGACAACCAATATTCCATTAATGGTCGCAACAAAAATATTCCCAATTCACATCGGTTCATATATCCTTACCACATGAAATTAATCTACATGGAAAAAAACCTGGTAACATGACATTAAAACTAAAAAAACTTGTCATTAATGCAAGATGGTAAACTTCAAGGAAAACAACCCAGTCGCATGACATTAAAACTTCACAAATAATATGTCCTTATCTCATGATGATTATATTGTATGGAAACATTCCTTACAAGATGATTTCAAACTACACAAACAATAGTACATCCCAAATAATTGATTTTAAAATTTTCATACCATCACCAATAATCATCCCTTATCAAAGGTCCACAAGGGCCTCACCCTAGTCATCCAATGTCTACGGTGCAACCAACATATTTTATAAAACCTAATTACATGTACTACACATCATGTCTTTAGATCCTTGGGTTGAGAAAAACACTTAATGTACATTATAAAGGAAAATAGAATTCCTGGTTTGACCATACTAGTGATGTTGAAGATCATAGACACATCAACCAGAGATATCATGGACCTGTATAAAGGGATTTTTGATTCTTGTGAGTCTGATGTCACTATGGAATAAAACATCTGGATAGGCTGTTTTGGGTCATCTATGGAATTATTTTCCAATATCGTTACTCATGGCCTGTGAACATCACGCCATGATTTACCAAATTTTCACCTCACTCTTATAATGATCATGGAGTGTTGTTAACCCTGGGTATATGAATCAGGATCTAGTATAATATCTAGCATATCGGGTATGTGTGTCCCATGATCCTAGACTTCCTACACATATGTTAATGATTTATTACCTAAACTATATCCTTTAATGGTATAAATTATATTATCTTAAAATAATAGAAGAATAGACACAAAACAATTCATGTTGATAACACCTAGTTGGATAAATATGAAATATTCAAGTCTTTTCAAGCTAAATTATTCATCTCTATTGTTTATTTAAAAATTAGGTTGAAAATAAATAATCCATAAACCTTATACGGTCCACTCTATATATCTATTATGATCTATTCCATGCTCACTAGAACACTGGTCCATAGAAAAATTAGAGTAATGGGTTTTCACATCTCATTGTCATGATAACATGTTCACTACGTAGTGACACAACTTTTAGGATTATAAAACCCTTTTTGGATATTATATTCTCTATAAATAAAACATCATGATTTAAGCTCCCTATGTTGACACAAACCTGTCATGTCCCTTAGAAATGAAAATAGATCTCCGAGTTTATCCGTGTTATTGATGTAGAAGGGCTTAGACACACTAACGATATACATCTTGGCATAGTATAAAAAAATTTCTAATTCATTTGAGAATGAATTTACCATTGAAGAACCCAACACCTCAGGGTGTTTTCAGTCATACATGACTTGATAGACCACTGAATTACTCTAGACCTGAGAAATTTGGACCATGATTTCATATTATTTCATCCAAACTATTTATGTGTATTAGACATCCATGTTGATATATACATGTGTTTTTTAATTTTTCTTAAATATTGAATATGGAAATACATTCCCGAACCATTGATGTACCAAAACACATGATTCAAGGCCACATCGCATAGCGATCAAGCTTCACACTAGGAGATACATTTTATATGGTTTCCAAATTCCTTCAAGGAAGACTTTTCATCAATAATTATCTTAATTGGATAGATTCTTGAGTCTTCAAATATCATCCACAAACCTGTAATAAAGAGTGGGGGTCTACTCTACTTATATAGACATGTAGTCCTAATGGAATCATCCATAATGGTTTTGACATACAAATTAGAGGTATCTCCTTATTATCTAAAGGGAAAACCAATCCTCTTCATGACACCATAGTAGAGCATGATACCACAGTGAGCTATAGGACATCCATTACCTATCTGAACCATGACATATTCACAAAATTAATCTCTTTGATTATGACATATATACCTTATACTCCAAATCTCTAGGCAGACCTATCATACCTAGTATTTATCCATCAACCAGTATTCCCTCCATAAATCATCCATGAACCATGGAAAATAGTGAATCCCCCTTTTTGTCCAAGCTATTCATGCATAATTTATTTTACCTAAAAACAAAATCATTATCGAACTATGTCGAAATGAACTCCAATCCTCATGAGTATTAGGAACACCAGGGAAGATCCCAGAACCTTAGGGTGTTTCACTTAATCTTTTCCATATTTTCCCCACTCCATATTCATAAATCAATTCACGGTGGAAAGACATTAAAATAAATTTAATCTCATTGTCCATTTAAGAAGAACTCAAACTACAATACATTAAGGGTTTGAGATATAATACATTAAACTAGAGTAGAATATATGTCTGATCTAAATGAATCTAAACTATAGTAGAGTGATGGTATATCTAAAATGAGCATAAAACAGCTTAGAAAGTCAAAAATATTGATAGGATGAATACCAAATATAGTCATCCTGGAAAAAGGACGAGCCTCTACACACTGGATGTCTAATTTACGTGATCTAGGCATTATTTTTCATCAATAATGAAAAAAAGAAGAAACACTTGTCATGTAAAGACCATGTAATAATAATATCTGATACAATTCCATTTCCAAATACATAATCTCTTCCTCTATATAATTCATAGGAAAAATTTATAACAAAAAAAATAATGAGATACAATGCTTGTGGTTCCACCATATGGCCCTAAGAAAAATAAAGATATTATCACAATGTCCCTTAACACCGGAAAACGATTATACATCTCCCTCTAAAAGGATATTATTCCCAAGTTATCATTATAAATCAAATGATCTCAGGAAAAAAAGATAAGGTGCATCAATGAATAATTTCATGTATCTGGGAATTCATGTTCATTTATTAAAAAGATACATTTTTTAATTTAAGCACTCAAATTGAGTTGGTTAAATGTGCATGGTATTACACACATATGATGGGTATCATTGATGTTCTAAAAAACATCTCCAACTGATCATTGATCTCTACATGTGATTTCATAAAATAATACTAAAATTACCTATCCTATGTATGATAATGATCTACATAATGATATTATTCCTATAGTTAATTATCTGTTAACCTATGTTCTATTTGCACAAGTTTCATATGAACTATGGTATATTTTGGAACTACATATGTATTGATTCTCATCCTAATTTCATATGTAGTGATATCCATATACATTAACTCGGATCCATCCACATGGTCATTTTCAACAAATTCATATCCCATCCTATAAATCAAATAGATAACAATTTTATGGTAAACATGCACATGCCAAATTCATTTCAAATAATGATCTAGACAAGAACTCATAGTAATAAATCTCATATTGATAGTAAATTAAGTTCATTAGTCAAAAAAGTAGAAAAATACTCTCATGTGGACCAATATCGTGTCCCTTTGTATACTATGATATGAAAAAAAGTGATCTGTTTTTTACATTATAATAAAATTCTTTTAATTATGAATGAAATTCACTATAATTCGGAGATTGTTTTTCACCTATAATTGTGTATATTTCAATTTTACGTTGAAGATTTTATATGTTTAATGTTAATTTGGAAATAAAAATATTACTTAAATGTAATCCTTGAATAATGGTAATGTTCATTGGATTTAATATAAGGGAATACACTTGGACCTTATTAATACATTTAAATGTTCCCACCCTTAGAAATATATAGCCAATCCACTATCTAGTTAGACCGGGGTTCACCATAGGCCCAAGTGACTATAGAGTCGATAATACACAAATAAAGCTAGTCTATAATAGCCATATGATGGAGGCATATAGTTCCCAAGAAGTAAGAGATCCCTTGTATAGGGCCCATAGAGCTTAAGCTCTATGGTTCTTATAACATGGGATGAAATATCATTGGGCCAAAACCGGAATGGAGGTGGGTGTAGGTGGTTCCGGTGTCGAACCCCATTATTGGATCAACTGAATAATTGTCATGAAATTTTCTAAATATTTTAGGGATTCACAATTTAGATTTCGATGTGTGAAGTGATTTTTCCTAGAACTATTCATGTGATTTAATCCCATCCACTGGATCGACTGATCAACAGATCTCATCCATGTACTTCAAAATTGTGAATCAAGAGATCAAATTAAGTAGATTTGTATAGTGTAAATTCAAATATATAATGAGCATCATGAGAACCAAATCGTAACCTCTTTCTTATCTTCTTCTATATTTCAATTCTAGTTTTACATAGTAAGGAAATGTGTTGTCGCTCACATGATCACTCAACGATCATGATGGATAACCATCTCTACTAATATATTGCCAAGGAATCTATCACGAGACACCAATAACAAGAACTAGGCTTTAACTCCAAATAATTAATGAATCCATCACAATATCGTCCTATGATCGTGCAATTAAAGGGAAGAAAAAAATTGTGACTATCATAATAAGTTCATGGTAATGATTCCCCTCCTTGTTTAGTGTAATTTTATCTAAATTTTTTTTTATCAGACCATGAAACACCATAGACAAATCCCAAAGGGATAAAGATAACGCACATAACAACCTTTTCTTTTATTATATTACAATTAAATAATTAAAAATATATACAACATAACATAATTACACAATGATGATTTAATGGTTTTTTGTCTTGGGAAAACTAAGACCATACATAATAGTTACAACATAAAATGTAAATATTTATTAAATCTATTCGTCTCTAGCTTCTTATTTTACCTTGAAAACTATTTAGTACACATAATCTATTGAAAATATAAATCAAAAATGGGTGAGCTAAAAGCCCAATAATAGGATATATATGAACAATATAATAATAAATGATCACAATAATAACATAGGAAATGGATCATGACCATGATAGGAAGCGTTAATAAATGTCTTGAAATGTGGAAATGTATAAAAAATAAACATCATTTCATAGTGGATAACTAACACACATTGTTGAAAATATTGATACCATCTCATTCGCACATTCTTTTCCCTTAAATCGCGAGGTGCATCACATTACCCAATGAATTAGAGTGTTGTATAATTCTGGGTGAACCTGTCACATTCAAACATTCATATTGCGCTTTATAATTCTGGGTGGACACAACACAACCTAAAATTTTCATTACCATGAATGCCATAGAAATAATATATGTACATTAATAACCCATGTAAAGGATTGGGTTTAATATCCTAGGAAAACTTCTATAAACATTTTTTTCCTAAAAGATAGAGGGAATTCCATACTTGATTCAAGAATGATCAAAGTGAGAGGTAAATTGTTTGTTTTTTGAAAGAAGATTTATTTTGGAGAATATTTTTCATGACATAAAATAAATTTGAAAACATTAATATAATATAAATTTAATGATAATGATGAAAAATTCATTTCTAAGGAGAAACCATAACAAAAATGGAGTGAAAGATGGAGAACCGAAGAAATAAAGTTGGGTTCAAGAATTTCCCCAGGCCATGTATTTAAATGATTTATTCACATTAATGAATTGTATAACAACATTAGATTAATTAATTAACAATTAAATATCATTTTATACATTTATAAGATTCATTATGGGTTTATTAAATTCATTTATGGGTTTTTGGATGAGTTGTCGAGTTTAAATTCATTGTTCAGAATTGTTTGTTTTTATAGTTTTCTTGTACTGTTCACTTGTATTTATGAATGGAAGTTCATATAAAATGTGAATAAGAATCCAGAATTGTAATTATATTATATAAATTATCATACATAATTTAAAATGATCATATAAATAATTGTTTTATATACCATGACAATGAATCATTAGATATGAATTTAATGATGATCATTTGGGTCAATTCGGTCGGTTTTTCTACCAAAACAATCTTGTTTTTTAATAAATTAGAAATATTTCCATAAGTTAGATAAAAAATTAAATAGGATATAAAACATATAATATAATCTTGTTAAAACATAAAAATCATTTCATTACCAGATCTAATGTAGTTTATGGAAAATGAAAACATGTCATTCTTGAATGTGATAAATTAACACCTCACAACCAACGATTTCCTTTCTAAAATAAATAAAAGAAGATAAGGGGGTTGGATGATATATTATCTTTTTAGTATCCTAAAAATACATTATTTGTTATATAATAGAGTTACCATACCATATATATGTGGATAGGTGGAGATATAAAAATAAAAGAACATGAAATTGAAATGAAATTAATGGAAAAGAGAGAGAAAGGGGAATTACCACTTGAATCATCCTTAAAGAAACTTGGATTTATCTTTTGGGGAATCAAAATTCTCTTGGATGTGGGTTAGAAGATAAGGAATATGTTTCAGTAGATCTTAGACAAGTCAAGATGCTTTATAGGTGTGATGAAATGTGGGTGTGAGGGGTGGTATTTATTGTGGAGGGGAGAGGGTTTTTCACAATATTCTATTCATTAATTTATTATTTCTACACAATACAAGTAATACTGATTATTCCTAGACCAAGAATAGAAAAAAGAACATTTGAGTTCAAATAAATTTTTCTTACATTAGCAAAACATTATAGATGACTCTATAATTAGGGTATTTTGCTTATTTTGTAAATTATAGTCTTTCACTATTAATAAAAAATTCATGTATTTCAGAAAAATACCAAAAATTTACACTAACCATTTTTCAATGTATAGAATCCAAATAATAAATAAAATTTTCAAAAATTGATTTTTAATTATATTTATTTAATTTTTAATTAAAATGATAATTTACATGAAAAATACAGATTTTAAAATTAAAACTAATTTCATAATGCATTAAAAATTTACATAAGGTCTTATAAAATTATCATAAAACTAGATGAAAAATAATAGTTAATTTATGAAAAAATATTAGGAAAATACATTTTAATTTAAATTAATTAATTAATTATAATTAATTATTTATGACATAGTAAAATCTTAATACTTTTACTATGGTCATATTGTCACTAATAAGATGCCTAAATTTTATTTATACATTCATGGGTGAGGTTATAATTTTTTAGAGGGTTTAATATTTATAAGGGTCATATTATTAATCATAAGGTTAATTTACTATTCATATGGGTTGGTTACTATTCTTATGGGTAGATTACTATTCATAAATGTAGGTTAATATTCAACAATAATTTATATTTTCCCTATCAAACTCTAAACATATTACTGATCACAACCATGATTGTCATATTTTCATAATTTCAAAAATGGGGGTGAAAACTTTTATGTTTAAAGGTGACATAGTTGTTCATTTAAGAATGATGTGCCATTGTGTTTCCTAATGTTATTTATTATGAAATTACTCCAATAAATGAGAAATTTTGTTGTTAAAATTTTGGGTTGTTACATTCTTCCCCCTTATGAAGTTACTACCATAAAATTTTTCTTTACACTAAAGGGTGAGGGTACTTATCCTTCATTGCCTCCTCTAGTTACTATGTTACATTTTTTCATACTTATTGTTCCTCCAAAACAATTTGACAAGGTGGGTTTCCTATTTTTGTAGAATAATATCTCTCAAGTCCATATTCTTTATTAGATGATCCTCATAAGAGATACCATCTTCCAGTTGTACCACCTATGATTTCAGTACACGTGAGTGATCTAGTATACACTTCCTCAAGAGTGATACATGAAACACCTCATCATATTGATCCTAATTCGATTTAAGTGCATGATGATAGGCCATGACTGTTATGCAGTTAGGGATCTCAATGGGGAAAATTTACCTTGTCCTTAGATCCCCTTTCATTCAAAACTTCATGACACTCTTCCATGGTGATATTAAAATAAGGACTTTATCTCTAATGTTGAACTCCAAGTCACATCGTCGTTTATCAGTGTAACTCTTGTTTCTAAATCTGAGTTGTTTTGACATGTTTCTAGATGACTTTAACATTTTCTTCCATATATTAAATATGATCACAGCCAACCACCTTTCTTTTTCCAACTTCATCTCAATGTGTTGGTGTTCTAAATTACATTGCATACAGATAATCATACGGAGCCATCTGAATACTCGAGTGAAAGCTATTTTTGTATGATAACTCATCCAATTAGAGATGATGATCCCATCCACCACAAAATTCTAAAGAGCGGTATCTTAGCATGTCTTCAAGAATATGATTTGTCCTTTTATATTGGCCATCAGTTTAGGGGTGATAGGTTGTGATGAAATTTAATTATGTACTCAACGAAGGTTGATGTCTTCTCTAGAATTTAGATGTGAACCATGGATCACAATCGTAGAAAATGGATAGTGTAACATTATGCAGTCTCACCTCTTATTTCACATATATCATTGCAATTTGTTAAAGTGAGAGATCATCCCTAATAGAAAAAATGGTTAGTCTAGGTGAGATGGTCAACCACCACCCATATCTTATTATTTCCCATCGACATCTTCCAGAGACCTGTGATAATGTCCATAGTGACATTCTCCCATTTCCACATGGGTATATGCACTGGTTTCATCGTCCCTTTGAACTTTTGTCTCTCTAATTTTTCTTGTTGACATACCCAGCACCTGGAGATATATTTCGCAATATCCTTCTTCATTTCATCCAACAAGAAGTGTTCTCGGAGATCTGGGTATATATTGGAGCTTCCATGATGGATAGAGAATGTTGAACTATGTGAATTGTGTAATTGATCCTTATTTATCCTAGGTGATGAAGACACACAATGCCACATTCCAAACAAAATCAAACCATCATCATCGATATAGAACTCATGAAACATCCCTTCCTTTACAGTATTCACATTCTATTGTAACTCTAGATCATCCCTATGTACCTCCTCATCATCTCTTGGATTGATGGTTGCAAAATAATTTCACCAAGGTAAGATGTATCCCCTAACTATATGACTTCCAAATCCATTCTTTACATATCCAAGAAGATATGGTCTTTATCAGTCCATAACATGCATAGAGTATAAGGTTCTTTTCTTCCTTGAGAATCTGCTACCCTATTCACCTTTCCAATATGATAGTGAATATATAAATTTTACTTCTTTATTATATATAACCATCTCCTTTGATGCATGTTGAAAACCTTTTGTGGGAATATATAAATTAGACTATTGTGATCAGTTTGTATGTCACACTTCTCACCATAAATGTAGTGCCACCAGTTTTTCAAGGAAAAAATAATGGCTACCATCTCTAGATCTTTTTACTATTGTTCTTCTCATAGATCACCAACTTACATGTGGTGTAGGCTATCAAAATTTCATTTTTCATGAGTACACAACACAAGATTTTTTTTTGAAGAATCTTTTTTTATCAAAAAACTTTCTCCACATTTCGGTAATGTGAGTACCACCGCAGTGATCAGACTTTTCATTAGCTCCATGAAGCTTCCCTTACATTCTTCCATCAAGAAATAATTTACCCCTTTCCTTGTTAACATAGTTATAGGCATTAAATATCATGAGAACATTATCAAAAAATGTCAGTAGTACATAGAAAATACATGAAAACTATAGATTTTAGTGACACTAGAGGGTATGGTACATTACTCTATCACCATTGTTTTTGAAATGACCACATAAAAGTCCCTCACTTTTGATCACAAGTACCAAGAACATAACGTTCTTCATATTAAATTCACACTTTTTTAACTTGGATTACAAATTCTCCTGTCTCAATGCCTCCATAACAAGTCTTAGATATTCATCATGTTCCTCCTTGATCTGGAAGTGGATAAGAATATCATCAATAAACACTACAAATAATTTGTCGAGATAATGTCTTAGGACTATATTAATCAAATATATGAAGATTTCTGGGCTATTAACAAGTCTTAAGGGCATAACTATAAAATCATTGTTCCTATACCTTATATGGTAGACATTATTTTGAATATCATCCTTCTTCACCTTTGTTGATGATATCGATAAAAAAGATCCACCTTTGAGATTTATTAATCTCTTCATACCTGATCAAAAAAGTCTTCAATCCTTATAAGAGGATACTTATTCATTATAAAGATCTTTTTGAGTTCCCGATAATTGATACAAATCTACATTGTTCCATCCTACTTCTTTATAATGTTCATCGACACACCCCATGGTGATGAACTAGGGCGTATGAACACTTTGTCCAAATGCTCTGACAACAACTTCTTTAACTCCTCCAGTTCAATAGGAGCGAACCTATAGGGACACATTCAGATATGAGTACCTCCGGGTATGTGTTCTATGTTGGGCATGTATTTTCTCAATAATACATTATAAACATTAATTATTTTGCAGCTCAAAAAATACCCATGTTTATTATACTAGTGATTTTATTTTGAGTGTATTTTTAGAAATTAATATTCTGTATAATTCATATCATGAAATAGTATTCAACTATTTATTTTTGATATATATTCATTAATGTTTTCATAAATATATTAAGAAAAATCTAGAAACACATTTCAACATTTTTCATTTACTGGAAATTCAATTCATTAAATATACCTAAGAAAGTAATGTGTGGAACAAACCATAGGCTTATGTTCAAGGATCTGTTTGTTTGGATAATCAACCTTACATCGGATGAAACATAATCTAATGGAACATTAAATATGGAAAAGAACCTTATGCTTTCTATAAAAAAGTATTGATAAATAACCCTATGTATATATGGAACATTACAAACACATGGATCACTAACCGTACTTTTGTAATAAAACATACGTTGTCAACCATACATTGGATAAAATGAACGAATGGATAATCAATGTTAGGTTTAGAGATCTATGATGATGATGAAAAATGTATGGATCATTAACTATACATTATGAATATTGAACTCTATAATATTTATTTTGTCATTTTGGGAAGGAACCTTACGTTTGACATTTCAAAATTGGAAATTTGAATTTATGTCTTTATCATAGCGTTTTGTAACAGACATTATGAAATGTTAGGGAAATTTTAATGCCCGATTTTGAATGATTCATAGCTCATTTTAAATGATTTAAAGAGTAGTTAAGAACATATATTTTCTCTTCTATACTTATGGAAGGTTACAACTACTCTGAGTAGTATTCATTGAAGTTGAATTCACTCAATTTATCAGGCATATTTTGAGGATCTCAAATCATGATATGACATATATTCATATTTATATATATATATATCTTTCTATGTCTATTTCTTATATATGACTATCTAGTGATTGTTTTGGCTCTATTGATAATTCTTATTCATCAAAATTTCAAATAATAATTATTTCACTACTACAACGATCAAAAATGTCATATACAATGACATCATTTTGGAGATATACGTGATCAAATATGGTATCACAATGATTTGTTTTTGTTGCATTTCATAAAAATAATTGATCTCTTGTGAAACCTGATCACATCAGATATTTTTCAATATTATAATTCTTTTGATTACATGATTAATCTTTTATAAATTGGGTGCTTCCACAACTATAAGAAACATTTGTTTCTCAACAAAACTACATCTTATCTATTTTGATTTTAAACTTCTCATATTCGTTAAAGGTGGAGTGCCGGCTTCTCTCACAATGGTGTGGTTTTAATGGTTCCTTGAACAAGAATTAGAAGGCTCTTTTGTGTAATCCTTGGGTTGTAAGGTCAAAAATTGTCTACACTATGTTGTGGATCGTTCTTATGATACAAGGAATTTACAATTGAAATTCATCAATACCACAGAGATGGTGATTGGTGGAGTGAACTAGGAAATCATTGTGCCCTGAACCACTATAAATTATTGTGACTTGTTCTCTATAAATATCTTCTACATATATATTTGTATACAGAAATTTCACCCGCTCTATCTACTATTTATATGAATCGGAATAATTGTGAAATTTTTTAAAATAAAAAAATTCACCCTATATTGTGTTGTCTCTGTAGTCTTTCTGAACTAACATTTTGTATCAATGGTTTTTATTTTCATTAGAGATTTTACAAGATAAAGACATAAGGTCTATATTAGTGATGGAAATGGATAATCTCAAGGAAGGAATGTCAATGGTCCATGCTCCCTAATTTAATGGTGAGAATTATGAATGCTAGAAGTGACGAATTATAATATACATAAAAAATCATTGATTTAGAGTATACTAAAATATTATTACTCCATACACAATTCTAAAAAAACATAAAACTTAGTATATTACTATAGTGGCTGAGTCTGATATGAATTTTAAAGCAATGAATTCCATTATTTTTGGGATTGGACTAGATGAACTCAAAAGTGTATCACAATGTCCAATAATCTATGAAATGTGGTAGGAAATTGTAGTATCCTATGATGGTATATACAATATTAAAAAAAGTGATATGCAATAGAGTAATTAATGGTTTATACATTCATAATGTATGATGGATAGAGAATCATAAAGATGAATCGATCAGAGAAATAAATTTCTAACAATATTACATCTTTAGATGATCATATCATCCATCATGATCATGATTTGAATGTTCTAGATGTTCTACTAATGATGTGAAATGGAATTTCTATTATAATCTTCCAATCTACCCATGTCAAGAATCTGAAAACGAGAGAATTGACTGAAACCTTAATCATGTTTGAGGCTGAAGTGGGAGATGAATTTAAAGACCACAATATCCTAGTCCAAATGGATAATCCTGCTTTAAATGATTTATCCCAAAAGAATAATGGAAATCTAATACTAGAAGATAGAAATTCAGACTCAACTAACACAGAAATTGAGCTTTCTCAATTAGCTAGAAAATTCAGTAAATTTTATACGATTAAGAATGGGTTAAGAAAAACCTTCAAAAAGGATTTGAATGTTGGGAAGTAAGATGTTATGAATGAAAAAAGTTGGGTCATATAAGACCTTATTTCCCTAAATTGAATGAATTGAAGTGAACGTCACAAAATAAATAATAGAATAATGATGATTATTAGGAAAATAAAAAAATGGCTTTGAATGCCACTAGGAGTGTTTCTGAAGAATCAAGTAGCTCATCAATACCTGATTCAAATAAGGATGAATCAAAAAGAAAAGCTAATATGTGCTTAATGGATGAAGAAGATAAGTTACAATCCTATAATTCATTTTATTCTTATTCTAGTTACTGAATTTATAAAATGACTGCCTACTATACGATTCTAGAAGAACAATATGACTCCCGGTTAAAGAATCAAAAATCGTGGAAAAATATTTATAATGCTATTTTCGGGGAAAGGGACACATTAGATAAACAACATCAACAAATTATTGAAAATTTTAGTTCATCTACTAAAAACTCTACTGACCATGAAAATAATATTAAAAAACTACAAGATGAAGTATAAACTTATAAAAGTAATGATCTTATATTTACAAATGAACAAAATATACAAAATGAAATTCATGGTAAAAATGTTATTAAGAAAGAAAGATTTGGGATATGCGGTAAGGGTAAAATAACAAAAATATACAAAAACTATTTGTTTCTAGTTCAAATAGAAAAATCATGTCTATTGTTAAATTCTATTCATTGTGCTATTAATATACATTATGCTAATGACTACTATTAAATAAAAAAAATTACGTGGTGTGAAGAATGTTTATTATTTGAATGCTTTATATAGTTTTGATTATATAATTGTTGATGAAAATAAATAAGTTTAGATTACTGATAATTTGATAGCTAACACTTTTGAACCAAAAAAATATGGATTCCAAATCAAATTTTAGTGTAATTTGAACTTTCCAGAAACAGGTTACAGAAGAAGAAAAGATATATGGTATATGGACAGTAGATTTTCGAGACAAATGAGTATAAATTCATAAAATTATTGTACTCAGACCAAAATAGATGGTGTCATAGTAAGCATTGGTCACAATTCCAACTGAATCATTATTGGACATGGAATAGTTGGAGATCCAAATGCTATCTCAATTAATAATATACTATATGTAAAAGGATTGAAGAACAATATGATAAGTATCTCTCAAATCTGTGATGATGGATACTATGATGATGTTTCTAATAATTATTGTACTGTTTTTAAGAAAATTAACTTAAATTTTGAGCACCAAGAATAGATAATGGCTACACTTTGGATTTAAATTCATTGTGTAAATAGAAACAGAACTATTTAACAGCTACTGTAAATGAATAATTGATTTTTCATAAAACACTTGGTAATTTAAATATTTTTTTTCTTTTCATAAGTCAGCTAAGAAAAAGTTAGTTTTAGATTTTCCATGTCTAAAATTTGATCGTGATAGATTCTGTAATGCATATCAGATAGGCACGAAACACAAATGATCATTCAAATATTATAACAAAATTTTCACTTCATTGTTCATTGAACTTATTCATATGGATTTTTTTTTGAGGATCTATAATAGAATGATTGGCTGCTAAATTATGTGTATATGTTTTAGTTGATGATTATTCCTGATTTACATAGGTATATTTTCTACAACTATAAAACTAATCTCTTTGCGTTTTTGAAACTTTTTATAAAAGAGTTGAAAATGAAAAGGTTTTTAGATAATTTCATTAAAATTTAAAATGGTGGAGAGTTTGAATATCAATAATTTAATATTTTTTTGTCATATATGGGTATTATAAACAATTTCTATTTACCATGAACACCTCAACATAATGAAATTGATGAAATATAAAACATAACTATTCATGAAATGGTTATAACAATGCTAAATTAAAACATACATCCATCCTACTTTTGAGAAAATGATGTAAGCACAACATGTTGTATTTTAAATATAGTTTTAATTAAACCTATTTTCTATGATACTATTTATAAAGATTTGTATTATAGAAATATCAAGGCAATTTACTTTACATTTTCTATATGAAAGGTATATATCTTGAACACCGATGATATCATTGGAATGTTTTATCTAAATGCTGATGAATGAACATTATTAGGATGTTATACAACTTCTAATTATTATAGAGTATTTAATAAAAATTCTACTTTGGTTGAATAAACAGTTCATGTGAATATTTGTGAAATTAATATTTTTAATAATGGAAAATGATCAAATAGATGAAGCTGATGATTCTCCTAGCATCATGAGGCCTGAAAACATGATTTTTTTTGAAAATACAAGTAAAATTTAGTCTTGTTTAAAAAAACATGATACTGATTATCTAAAATTTCTCTTCCTATAATGTCTAGAATCAGTAAGAATCACAATTTAGAGAATTATTTAAGATATCTAGACATGGTAATAAAAACTAGAGGAGGTGTAGAACACCTATTGAAATTTTCTACATTTCTCTCTCACATAGTGGCTAAGTCTTTTAAAGAATCCTTAGATGATGAATATAGGTTGTTATTAATGCAGGAAGATCTAAATAAATTTTAAAAAACAAGGAATGGAAATTATTTGAAATACCATAGAATTATCTATTTATAGGAACTAAATGTGGTTTTAGGAATAAAAAATATTTTCACAGTATTATAAGTAGAAAAAGAGATAGATTAGTAGATAAAGGGTATAATTAAAAATATGGTATATATTATTATGAAACCACTTCTCACATATCTAGAATAAAAGAAATTAAATTTTTTTGGACAATATATCTCAGATTAATTTTAAATTATATCAGATGGATGTCAATATTTTTTTTGAATGGATATTTGATGGAGAATGTTTATGTTGAGAAACCTCCATGTTTTGAAAATTCTAAAAAATTAGATTTTTATTTTAAACATACTAAAGCTCTCTATGGACTAAAATAAGAACCACGATCTTGGTATGAATGATTATGTTCATTTATTTGTAAAAATGGTTTTGTTGTTGGTTTAACAGACTAGACCCTCTTTCTGAAAACTGTTTGTTCTAATTTATTATATGTTATAATTTATATTTATGATGTTATTTTTGGATCATCAAATAAAAAACATTGCAATTATTTTTCAAAACTTATAAAAAAATAATTAGAAATGTGAATGATGGGATAATTAAAATTCCTTTTAAAACTACAAATTTATCAATAAATTAATGAAAATATATTAAGTCGATGTAAATACCATAATTATTTATTGAATAATAATGGTCTTGAGAACAAAATGACATATTCAACTCCTATGTGTACTAATATTAAACGTAACATGGATAAAGCTAGAAAGCAAGAAGAAAAAAAGTGATATGAATTTATCTGGGGAAGTTTACTCTATATTACTTCTAGTAGACCGAATATTATGTTTTTAGTTTTTATTTGTTCTATATCTCAATAAAATCCAATATAATACAATCATGCATGAGTAAAACAGATTTTTAGATAATTAAAAGGAATTGTTGATCAGTATATTCTTTATACATATTCATATGATTTAAATTTATTATCATATTCAGATATAGATTTTAGAAGATATAGATTAAATAGAATAATTACTTCAGGAACGTGTCAGTTTTTAGGAAAATTGTGAGATTCATGGTCAAGTAAGAATCAACACTCATTTTCTCTATCAATAACCAAAGTAGAATATGAATTTTCAGGTAGTTTTTCTACAAAAGTTTTGAAGTTGAAAAAACACTAATGGAAATTAGAAATAATTTTAATAACAAACCATTTTTATGTGATAGAACTAGTATTATAAACATTTCCAAAAATCCAATAATTCATTATTGAATAAAGCATACTGATATTAGCCATCATTTTCTAAGAGATCATATTATCAGAAAGAATATATATTTATTATTATTTAGCACAAAAAATCAATTAAATGATATTTTTACTAAACCACTTCCCACTTAAGGTATTGATTTTATTATGGGGGAGTTATGTTTATATAATTTTTAAATAATTATTTTTTATTTTATTATATTTACTTTTATTTTTTTAAACTTGTTTTATGATTAATTTATTTATAGAAATATAAATTACTTTTATTTTTTTATATTACAATTTTTTAGTTAATATATGATATATTAAATATATTCCCATAGTGTAAATATTAATTATTTTAATAATTACTCTAGGAAAAATGATACGAAGACATTTGTCATATTTCAAGAACTATTCAGTTTCCAAACTAGATGTCTTCAAAACATTTTCTACCCAAAATAAAACCATTCTTCATCAAACCCTCTATTTTCATTCTCCTTTCCAAATACTATATTCCAAAAACCATATATTTTATATCTTCATGAATGATGAAAATAAATAGAATTAATGAAAGAGAAACAAATGAACCAAAATTCCATAGAGTTTATCACAGAAACATTATTCAGGGAATGGTGATTGATCTGGAACGGTTATACCTGATGAAATTACTTCTGAATAAAGTAATATCTTTTTCATGTCTTGAGATAGATTTCAATGACATAAACTCAGAATTTCATTATGATCTATAACTGAATTCTTTTTATAAGAGTGTTCAGTTTGTTTTCGGAGATGCAGATGACACAATTTTTTCTAGTATCGAAAATAGAGATTCCTATATTTATTCTACTGAGGTAGAGATAATTTTTAACTTTTCATATGAGGTATTTTACCATTTTGATCAGAAATTGATAGGTGATAAGGACCATTATTCAAAAGACATGATGTATTTTTTGATCAACTCAATGCATATTAGAATGATAGGTTTTAATGATTTAGTACCCGATCATAAGATTTTGGTGAAATTTATTCAGACTAGAATAACGCCAATGATGGATGAAGTAGAGAGAATGCATTACCAAAAAATGTATATCATGTTTCTTTTTCTATGTGACATGAAATTAAATTTTTTTTGTTATTTATTTTGTTATATTCATTACTGATTTTCACCAGATGCGAGAATGAATTTCTATGAATATGGACAGATAATTTAAAGGGTTTTTCAGATAGATATGATCATACTATTTGAGGAAGAGTGAAATTTCATCATAGTAATGTTTTAAATGATGTAACATTAATAAAACATGAATTTTTCTGAAGCACTGTAAACGGAAATATTTTGCCTATCGGGGCTGAGGAAGAACAGAGTGAGAGAGCTTTTACTGAGGAGGATAAAGCAAGTGTCTGAATAGAGGGTATAGATAAATCTCGAATAGATTATATTTTACAACCATCTAAGATATGTCTTAGATTTCACGCTGAAGGAAAAAAAACAATGTTAGGAATGACTTGTTATAAAGCCTAGATAAATATATGATCCTCATATTTAAGAGAAAATGTTGGCTTCTGGAAAAGAAACATGCTTATCACATTTGGAAAAAATATATTTTTTGAAAAATATATTCATGTGGAGAGTCATGTTAGAGAATTCTCAATTGTACCTTTGGTGAGTGATCAAGTACAGGAAATTATTCTTGTAGAAACAGTTCGAGAACAACATACTCCATCCGATAAAGATCAATCATAGATTCTAAGAGAGGAGGTTAATGAACAAGAGGTGTTCAAAAGGAAAAATTCTCCTGGAATCAGTTATCAAACTTAAACTATTAATGATAGATCAGACTATGGGATAGTCATAACGTATTTCTGGTGAGCAGACTGATGTTTTTTTAACCAGTACTTTTCTTATAAAGAATCTGTAATGATACTAGTGGCTGATCCTTTGCCTACTGAAAATGAATATCATGATATGAATATAGATTAGGGGATATCTAATTCATTATCCTTTCATGTTGAAGAATCAGTAATTAAATTCATCAAGTGCCAAGAGTAGAATGCCACTATGTGGAAAGAAGTGGATGATGAAAATAAAAATATTTAGGATCATAGTGATAGTACTTTTTTTAAAAGGAATTATGATTCCTTCATGGGAGACAAGTTAAATGATATTTGGAAGATTAGATCTGAAATTGTTTCAAAAATTGATTTTTTATAATTAATGTGGAACTGGGAATGTAAATTTGAATCTGTAAAAGGGTTAGTTAATCTGGACAATTCATCTACTCCTACCCCTATGACCAGTCTATATTTGATTAGAAGCTTTTAGGCCATTACACCTGTTATGGTAGATATGAATAGTCACCTTCAAGACCTTAATTGAAATTGTTCTACTTTATATGTTTTTTTGACTATCAAAAATATCTTGCTGATTAGTTAACTCAAGGATAACCTATAATTATATTGATGTTGAGAATTTTTTTTAAAAAGATGGAGCTTTTCAGGAACAAAGATTAATGTCTTCATGTGATTCTGAATTTTATTAGAGTGGAGAATCTGTATGTAAATATTGACTCTAGATGGTTGATAATTCAGCTAGGAGACAGTTTGATGAAGATGCTACGATTGCAGATGGATGACTGAAAGAACATTATTAACTCTAAGAAAAATTATCATCCATCCAATAATTATCCTTCTTTTTCATTCCAACATTGAATTATGGCAATAAGTGTTTTTACTTCCACGTCACAAACTTTTTTTTGTTAAATTATTTATTGATCAAGGAATTTGTCTACTATTTATCTATATCATTTCATTATTTGGTCTTATTTTGTATTTTTTTCTGATAGACAATATACATTTATATTTATTCTTTATGGTTACATATAACATCAACATACCATTATTTTTAGTGTTAAATGTGTTTTTTTCCATTTCTAATTTTTTTTAATATAAAAAAGGGGGATAAAATTAGATAAACACAACATTCCTTTTATTTTTGAATGAATTTCTCTAAAATTTATTTTTTATGGAGAAATTATATTATTTCATCTTTATCAAAATAATTATGTCAAATAAAAATTAATTTCGTTCATGTTTAGGAAATTATAAAATATTTTTCTATTATAATAGATTTAATTTATGGGTTTTGTTATCATAAAAAGAGGGGAGAATGTTATTCATGTAATGTCTCAATAATACTCTCTAAATATTAATTATAATTATTCTCACAAATACACTTTTTTATTTTACTAATGAATTTATTTTGACAGTATTTCATGAAATTTATATTCATTATAATTCTTATCTTGAAATATTATTCATTTATTTATTTTCAAGAAATATTCATTTATGTGTTTGGAATTTTACTAAGAGTATTATGGAAACACTATTAACTTTTTTTCATTTATTGGAAATTATATTCATTCAATATATCAAATAATGTAACGTATGAAAAAAATACATTTATGTCGAAGGATCAGTGTGTATGGTTAATCAAAATTACATTTTAAGAAGCATATTAATAAAGAACATTACCTTTGGATAAATTTTTACTTCTTCGAGAAAATAAATTTATGGTTAAAGATCCCTACGTATATATGGAACTATACAAACGTATGGATCATCAAAATTACTTTTGTAATCAATCTTGGTTTGTAAAATTTATGTTTGAAAAAATGAATGAATGTATAATTAATGTTACATTAAGATATCTATGTTGAAATTGACAAATGTATAGATCATTAATCCTATGTTTTGAAGATTCAACCCAGTGATTGTTATTTTTTTATTTGGTGAAGGGACCTTACGTTTGACTTTTCAATGTCGGAAATTTGAATTTTCACCTTTATCAGAGTATTTTGTAATTTTCTTTGTGAAAATCCATGATGTTTTTAAAACTCGATTTTGATTTATTCAAAGGTCATTTTAAATGATTTATAAAATTGTTTACTACAGAGATTTTCTATCATATCCTTAAGGGAAGTAATTACGAATCTGAGTTGTATTCTATAAATTTTAATTCACTTGATTTATCAGGATTCTTTTGCGGATCTGAAATCATGGAATGACATATATTGTTATATATATTTTTCTACATTTGATTTTTATATATGAGGATATTGAGATTTATTGGAAGTATTGATAATTCAAATTGAACTAGATTTATTGTATAAATTATTTCACTCCTACAATGATCATTCATCTCATATACAATGACAATATTTTGGATATATACATTTTTGAATATGGTATCACGATGCTCTGTTATTGTTGTAGCTCTTAAAAATTAAAGATCTCTTATGTAACATATTCTATTAAGATACATTTCAATATAATTATTCTTCAAAAGACAATATTTATCTTTTATCAGTTTCATGCTTCTAGAACTATGAGATACATCTATTTCTTCTGAAAACTATATCTTATCTATTTTTAGTTTTTACTACTCGTATTCAGTCGTAGTGGAGTGTCCGCTTCTCAAATTATGTTGTAGTTCAACTGGTTCCTTTTAAATGAACTAGAAGGCTCTATTTCATTAGCCATTTTATGGGTGAAAACATCATACACACAGTTGTGGACATGTCTTATGATACGAGGACATTACTAGTGAAATTCCAGAAGCCCATTTATAGGGTGATTGGGGGACTGAACTAGGGGGTCACAGTGCCCAAAACCCGAAAATTAGTGTTCCTTGTACTCTACTAATATCTTCTATATATATATTTTTATACCGAAACATCGCCATCTCTATCTATTTTTTGATATGAACTAAATGAATTTTGGAATTATTTAAAAGAACACAATTCACTCCCCACCCCTCTTATGTTATCAATATAGTCATTCCCATGTGAAATTATTTAATGAACTGTAACCCAAGACCAGGGGGATGTTTGGGTAACTCTTCTATATATACATCACAACATTCCCTCATGATGAGAATTCTGGAAAGTTTGAATCTTTCCTTTGACTCATCCATTTGAGAGAGGTATGCCTCTTCTCATGGAATCAACACACACACCAATGAAGGATTTTTAAAAAGAGATTCGTGGTCTTCTTTGAATTTTTAGAGGACCATGGGATGGTTCGTAATATGAAAATATGTATTTTTTTCCAGATATTTGAACTAAGATCAATATATCAAGATCTAAATCATTCACATTATAGCATTGAATTCGACCAAAATAAGTATTGCGAGATTCGCTGGAAGAATATTCCCACAAACGCCAATAAGAGAGGAGTAAAACACTTGGTTTACAATTATTTGACCACTTGTTTTGTTTACAAATATCTATTCATCAAGGTTTCAAGGATTCTATTCTATATTTCTATGAAACATGAATGATATTAAGGAATTCTTAGAACCTGTATAGAATAAAAAAAATTCCATTTGTGGGTGATTAGAATGTGTACCTTGTATGAGTTCATTATCTTTCTCCATATATTCAGTAGTTATAGCATAAGTATTCCATTTTTTCCATTGGATTTGGTACATGTGGACAATGATTACCCTCGATGAACTTGAGGTTTAGTACACTGGCATCAATTGTGTCATTTTTTCATACAGTTGTAGCATTGGACCATGGGTGGTGCTCTTCATTCTTCCACTACATTCTTCTTCCTTATAAGGTATTTTTAGCACTATTGAAAATGGTGTAATTTTTCCCAAACTTTAATCATTTTATATTCCCTTTAATGAAGTTCCTACAATGAAACATCCTACATTTTTTGTGTGTGGGTGGTTGAGTTTTCTTCCCAACATTATCATTAGATCATCTTTCTTGAAACTCCATATTTTTTTCTTATCACCATAGGCATGAGTTCATTCTATAATCCCCATCTTCACATTGATGGAACACCAAAAAACCTTTTCATAACACGCAATGACCCTAATTTCAATATCCATTCAAAGTTGTGGTTTTAATCCACTAAAGAATATATCAATTTAGCTGTCATTGTTGTAAACAAAACCCAAAGAGTAACATGAATTACTTGTAAATTTTTCTTCAATAGTCATGGAAGATTTTATTTACTTTTTCTTGAGCTCTATGAATTATCTCTCTATCTGTGTACAATGTGTTAGTGAGATGTAGTTATTAATAAAAATGATCTTAATGTCCTCCCTTTCCATCTATTTTATTTTGTCACTAGGCTTGGTGTTCATAATCAAATCTCACTATTGATCAGACTCTCCCTCTTGATGATAAACATCTAATATCACCTTCTCCATCTCAGAATAGTTAAGACCATAATAGATCTTCTCCATGGATTCTAACCATTGTTCTGTAACTAGTGGATCAGAAGATCCACGAAACGTCGGTGTACTTTCCCACATAAAACCCTCAATAGACAATTGCTCCATCTTTGGTAAAGGATGATGTTCTTCATTATTCAGTTTATAATTCATAACCTGAGATATTTGGGTAATCATTGATAGGATATTTTTAACTCCACCTACCAAATCATTGGGGATGTAATTCGAGTAATCGTTGCAACGGTCGTCACACGGGTCACTGGCATGGTTTCTCCTGGTTCCCACTATTTTCTAAAATAAAATAACATAGAACAAAACATAAGAAAAAAATTCATGGATAAATAACTTATTCATTTCTAAAATTTACACAAAAATTATAACTTTTGTTATCCCTATGTAAATCCTATTGTGTTCATATTCATACATAGTCTCATACTAGATGTTTTCTATAGGGTATACTAATCCTAATTCCCAAATTAACTAAACCTTTTCTATGATACCAACTATAAATACCCTACATTTTCTTACATAAAAATTACATCATTAAAAAAATATTATTACCCAATGAGTATCCAATCCTTTATTTTCTTGAGAAAAATAAAACCATACATAACATTTAAAATATAAAACATAAACATTTATTTAATCCATTCTTCTCTAAATTATTATTTTCCCTTGAAGCCTCCTTATTAAACATAGTCACTTGAGGATATTCATAAAAATTGGTGAGATAAAATCCATGAAATTTGATAGAAGTTAATAATATAACAATGTGTGGGTACAATCAAAACATATATAGTGGATCATGAACAAGAGAGGAAGCATTAATAAAAGACTTGAAATGTGGAAATGCATAAAAATGAAACATCATGTCTTAATTGTAAACTACCACACATAGTTGTAAACCATTCTAGAATCATGGTCATGAATCATTTCCCTTTATTTCATGAGATTCATCACTTTACCCAATAAATTGGAATTCTGTATAATTTTAGGCACACCCGTCACATTCAAATCATCATATTGCGCTATATAATTATAGGCACACATGTCATTAGATAACACTTTCATTAACATGAATTCCACATATCACATATAGTAACACAAATAATCCATGGAAATTAATGGTTTTCAAATCATAGGATCACAACTATATACATTGGGTTCTCAAAATATATAGGGAACAACATAGTTTATATATGGACAATCAACCTTGTGTGAGAAGTAAAAGGTCCGTTTTATGAAAGAAGAGTAATTTTATAAAATATTTTGTTCACATAAAATAGAATGGAAATAATTTATATACCATAAATATTATGATAATGATGAAAAAATTATTTTTATGGCGTAACCATACCAAAAAAGGTGTGAAATATAGAGAAACCGATGAAAGAATGTTGGTTATATGAATTTACCCTTACCATGTATTTGAATGGTTTCATCACATTAATGTATTTTATAACCACATTATATTAATTAATTAACAATTTATATACCTTTTATAAATTTAAAATGTTAATTAAGGTTTTCTTAAGTTCATTAATGGGTTTTTTTGTGAGTTATAGAGTTTAAATTCATTATTCTGGAATGTTAATTTTTATAGTTTTCTTGTATGGTTCACCTATATTTATGAATTTATGTTAATTTAAAACATGCATAATCATATATAATTTTAATTATATTTTATTTGTGATGTTACAGAACATGAAATTATTTTATAAATAATTTTTTATATACAATTAGAATGAATCATTAGATACGATTTTAATGGAGATCAATTGGGTTAATTCAGTAGTTTTTTGACCACAATGACCCTGTTTTGTTTACCAATTAGTAATATGTATAGAAGTTTTTTCTAGAACATTAAATAAGATATAATACATAAAAAATAATTTTTTTCAACAATAAAAATGGTTTCATGAACATAAATTCAGGTGGTATGGGAAAATGAGAAAATTTCGTTCATGAAGGTGATAAATTAACACCTCGTGAATATCATTTTCCTTTCCAATATTAATTGAAGAGGAAAAAAGGATTTGATGATATATTATACTATTAGTATCATGAAATTACGTTATATTCAATATAATGAAGTTACTTTACGATGGGGATTATGATATGTGGTGAGGGATTAAGAAAAGATCTTGAAATTGAAAGGAAAATAAAGGAAAAGCGGGGAGGGGGGTTACCTCTTGAATCCCATTTAAGGCACTTTGGATTGGCCTTTTGATGAGTCCAAAAAATGGTTCATGTGGTGGAGGGTATAGGGAAGATGTTTTGATAGAGTTTATACAACATTTTAATAATTATAGTTTTGGAGAAATGAGGGTGTGATGGGTGGTATTTATAGTGGATAGGAGATGGGTTTTCTCAATATTGTATTCATTAATTTATTATTCCTCCACCTGAAGGTTAATAGTGATGATTACATTACCAAGAATATTACAAATTGAATGTGATATTTAAAAAATAAGGCTCACATCAAGATAAAAACATAAATGAATCTATAATTAGTGTATTTAGCTTATTTTGTAAATTATAATATTTCACTTCACAGAAAAAATTCATGTATTTTAGAAAAATCATAAAAAAAAAATAAAACTAGTGATTTTTTAATGTGTTGAATCTAAAATTGAACTCTATTTTTCAAAATTAATTTTCTAAGTATGATTAATTTAATTTTTAATTAAAATCATAATTTAAATGAAAATTACATATTTTAAAATTAAAATTGATTTAATAATGCATTATAAATTTACATAAGGTCATAAAAAATTATCTTAAAACCAGAATAGATATAGTTTTTAATTTATGAGAACAATGTTGGAAAAAAAAATTTATTTTAAATTATTTAATTAATTATAATTAATTATTTTTGAGTCACAAAAATTCCAATACTTTTACTTTGGTCATGTTGTCACTTATAAGATGCATAATATTTTTTATACTGTCTTGCGTGAAGATACTATTTTTTGGAGGGATTACTATTCATAAGAGTCCTATTAATATTAATAAGTGTATGTTACTATTCATAAGGGATGGTTTCTTTTCACCAAAAATTTATGCTTCTCCTTTGGTCTCCAAACATCTTATTTATAACAACCGTGTATGTTAGAATTTTTAAATTTAAAATATAGAGGTTTAAAAATATTTCTTAAAGGTCGCATAGTAGTTCACTTAAGAATTATGTGTAATTTTGTTTCCTAATGTGATCGATTATGACATTACTACAAGAAGTGAGAAGTTGAATTGATAAAAGTTTGCATCGTTACAACATGAATTGGTCTTATGAACATGTGATGATGAACTATAAAAAACACACGTGTATCAAATTGGGAGTATGATTTCATCCATATGAAATTTGGTGTCACCATCATCCTCCTTTGATCTATAAATAACCCTAAACATCTTTAAAATACACACACGAGAGGCAGAATGACATATGTGTGTAAAAAGGGAAGCCACTTGCAGCCTTCAGGGATCATCACCATGTAATTAGGGGGGCACTATCATGGGATCCCACAATATAATGTCATGAAATTATTACATAATGTGATCACCATAAGATTATGTGATTTTATGGATGCATAAAACCATGCACATACCCTATTAAATTTAGTGTCTACTTGTCCATGAAACACTTTTTGAAATCCTGTAAGTTACACTACTTGACCGACCATTGGATGGTGAAATCCAATAACTTTTAGAAGAACATGTTATTCATCAGGAAAATAACTTCGAAATAAAACACACTCAATATGGTATCCATATAAAAAAATTATAATAAATGTGCCTTATAAAGTAGTGAAGTCTTGATTTTCTGATTCTATAACACAACCTCAGAGGAAATGGATTTATAGATCAATTCCCCATGGGTATCTAATTATTCAAAGTAGACACCGAGTGGGTGAACCCTCACATAAAGGTTGGTCAAAATTACTCAATTGAGAACCTTGACAATGCCTGCGAAACACCCAGACATCATCATATAATGATCGTAGAGTCCCCCATGTGATCCCTCTAAAATCATGTAGTATATGATTAATGCTTTGACCAATGTATATTTTTCATGTGGAGCTAAGGAGAAACATCCTTAGTCTTATCTTGGCACATTATCAGTCTCACAGCTCATGTATATGGAAATGAACCCCATATACCATTCACTCCTTCTATCCATGGAATTCCTATCATCACCAATACATGGTACTATTTTGATATACACCCCCAATGAGCAAATTCATATAACTTATCATAATATCTTGAGAGGGTCATGCTAATCAGATGAGTGTGGACATCATGTGGTGTCATTATGATGAAACTCTTTGACATGAAGTCTCCCTCACTATAATCATTTTGGAATGTATATGAATTTCAAGAAAAAATGAGTCTCAAGTGAACCCTATGTAGTCCGAGACAATATTGTGAAACCATAATAATGTCAGAAGCAACCCAGTGATTTTGATTCCAAAGTATATGGACCCCAACTCATTATTTCTATCTTCTGGTGTTAGGTGACTTCATCTCTCAAAATTTTGACATGTTGAATTGGACGTGGTCGGTTCAACATACAATGTCCCAACAGACACCCCCATCATGCAATGTAAACAATAACGGCGGGCCGCCCATATGACATGTACCCACCTCATAGAGAGTTAACCATTCACCAAGTATATAAAATCATTAAAAAACCCACACATGGTAACATATTCCATCGCATAACCTCTTTGATGACATCAGAGTCGGGAACCTTTATAAAAATCCATCATATTGGGTTCCCCTTAATGAATATTTTTCAACATGAAGAAAAAGAAAAATCCAATGTATGAGTTCACATTTCTAGGAGAAATCATTGACGTGTAGTTATGGAATAATTCCACTAACCATGAACTCCACTTTCAATGGATATAATATATATTTTTTCTTGAGGACCGATCCCATTTGATATACATCACCAACATTCCGGAAGACACAACATTTTTATCAAGTTCACAAGTCCCCATTATTATATCAATATAATGTATCATGAATGAAATAATTTCAACTAATCACTAATTTCCCTTAGGAAACATTGTAAAATTCATGTCATTCATAAGAAAATGTTTGGGGAATTCAAGATGATCTCACGACAATTGATGGAAATGTCACCGTTTTCATGTGGATATTTGAAAATTAGATATGTCGATTAGGTGAAACCATTTGACATGTATTAATTGTCCCTTGAAAAGATCTATAAAATTTAGTATGATAATTTTATTACCCATTAACACGTTATCATGTCATGTAAGAGTATAAAGAGAAATTATATTCATCATGAGAAGAAAAATGAATATATCCACCTTGATTATGAGAATCTATCCTATAAAACTCTCATCGATCATGCGAAGGGCTTTAAAATGTCTATATGATCCTAAAATTTCATATTGAAATATAAGCATTTTCATGTGATAGTTCGAAGACAAGTCATTTTTATTAAACGACAACATAGATTCTTTCTCATTTTAATCATGTGGAATACATCTGAAATGTCTGATTTGGTTATGTGAAGAATCTTGGCCATATTGTCTTCACTCATATAATGGAATAAAATAAAAGTCAATTAATCAGATAGAAACTGTTTAACGTGTGTTCCAGGTAATATGGATGCCACAAACATGTCATCTAGATCCTTTATCGGATTCTAACTTTTTCTAGTAGACCCACATGGGCTCATTCCATGTGGTCCCCAACCAAGAACTTTTGGGTGAATACCACATCATATATTGAAAGTTTCCTCAATGATCAAGGGTTATACACTCATGTGACCATATTTGATTCATGCTCTCCAAAAAAACCTTTTATGGTTTTCTACTCTCATTATACATTAGAAGATAGAGAATAAGAATATAGAAGGACAACCATAGTGTGTAAGCCCTCATCAATAGACATGTCTCAATGTGTAAGAACAAATAAAAAGGGAATATGACTTGGTAAAACCACCAATCATTCATGAAACCTCATATATAACATTAATATCATCATGATTAATCATCCACACTATCCGTTCAGTGGGTTAATGGTGAAATGGACTATAAGAACTCCAATTTCAATCATAACAAGATACATATGATTCGTTCCTATGTCAGGGGATCCAATGGGACTCATCATTAGTGTGCATCCCCTATTGTCATTGACATTTCCAAAATTGGGATCCAATCATTCCCAAGGTATGATCACTCTTCATCGTCTATTAGCTTTTAAGAATATGGCTCATACACAAGCATCATTTGAAGTATCAAACTTGATTGTTCACTCGGTAACCTCAAATATAGTATCATGTTTGTGATGAAATTAATTATAATGACACATATTATAGTTATATAATATGATAATTAGTATGATATCCTAAAAAATAATCTCCATAAATCATCTTCCATGATATGGGAAAAGATACCATTAAAAGGGAAGCATCAATTAAGAAGCCCCCCCCCCCCACCATTCAAACATACTCTCATGAACTGTGTCTGGTCATCCAACATACATTGACTCTATGATCGAGTGTGAATCACATGTGATTAGAGATTAGAGATTGTTTTAACAACAACATTCTTAGAATTACTCATGTGGGTAATCGTTTGGATGGTTGTTTGTTTACATCTCATCTCATCTTAATGGTAAATACTCCTAATGAAGATATATTATGTCATCACATATGCATAAGTCCTTCCGAGGGAATATATTATCACATCCCTTCTAACAGAAACACCCATTATAAAAATAGATAGAATCTGATTCCTAAATTAAATAGAAAAAATAGTATTCATTGTTGATGACCGATCGTGATATTTACATCCTTATAGTATGAAATTAAAATGAGTTTATGGGTCTAGTCACACACTAATAAACCATGTCAAACACACTACGTGGGTTTTGATTCCTATTCTTGTAGGATACATAGGGTGGCTCGTAGAGGTTCCATTCAATCTCAACGATATGAACCACCTTCATTGATGGAAATATACTATTGAGTACCACAATATGGCATTAATCCAAAGAATTATAAACAAATACGAGAGAGATATAGAACTTTTTATATAGACTAAGTAGTTCTCAGAACTATATTTTTGTAATAATTATATAGAAAAATGGGTTACTAGTTTAATATTGAGGTGTAGGAATGTTTTCATGAGCATATCATAATTCTAATGAGAGTCAGTTAAAAGGGATAAATTCATACTAAAATTGTGCACTGAGCCCAACCACCCATCATCTCGACCAATGTGAGATTATAAGCATCGTTGTGCATGAAACCCTAAAGGAACCCCTACAATTAGATAGATGTTTCATCCATGTATCTTTCCCAACAACGCACTTGTAATTAGGTTCTTAGTTTGTTATGTGGAGTGAATAAAAATGGAGTCATGTGAATTCATGGGGGATCATGTATATTTTTTAGAGTATTCTATTTAGATTGAGATTTTCCCTATTACGAAGTGACTCCCATAAATAGAGAACAACTTTTTTTTTGAATTTACCTAACATAATAAAGTATTATATTGGTATTAAAGATGTATATTTATTTTTTGGGTGAATTTGGATAATATATAGGGTCATTGAAACTCAAGATGTAGTTTTGGGGGAGTGAATGGCCAACCATTTTATATTTACAGCCTTTTGTTACAATGGTTTCTCTAAATTGTTCACTACAATGAAGCCTTATATTCAATTATTATCATATATTTTGATTTTCATTATAATTATAATGGTTTATATAGAATTTTTATCAGTCATCGTGATAAAATAAATGTTTTTTGTCTAAAATATTAGAAATTATAGGGTGTTTGTGTTTACACTACTTGTTCCCCACAAATCGTGGTCAAATAAAGCACATGAATCTAGATATCTCTTATAGTGTTTTTATCTTTGTCGCATGGTTTATGAAAAAAAACACCACAAATGTAAAACTATATAATTATTTATATATATTAATGTCTGGATTATTTATGATTCTTATTTCATTTTATTATTTTTCATTAATAATTGAAAAATATTAGAATGAATAATATGTGTGCCAATGTAATTTGGTTCTGATGATATTGGTTATTCTTGTTAATATATATTGATTGATTTACAATGAGCTCAGTTTTGGGGCTTTATTGAATTTTTTAAATCATTTTCCATTTTTATTAATATGAATTGAGTAATTTTATATTTTAGTTTATATTTATTTAAAAAAATTTAATTATAAGTTTTTTTTAAATTTTATAAATTTGATTCAATATTAAAAATTTCATTTTGAATAAACAATGTTATGAGTAAAAATTGGTTTATAAAAATATTTTAATATTAAATTTCCTAAAATGAAAATAAATTAAATGTTGTCTTTGGGTTATGAAATTATTTTATGATATTTTATTTCATAATTATTTGTGTATCATATTGTAATTTAGAAGTATATGTGATACTATTATGAAATGATAATTTCATGATTTTTTAAAAAATTTATTGTTTATTAATGGTATTTTTTAGGATAGTATAGATATGGAAGGGGTTCCCTTATATTTTGTTTGAATTATTCCTCAATTATTACATATCATGAAGGGTCTTGATTTATGCTATTAAAACAAATTATAATATAAAAGTGGTTGTTATATATATTATTATATAAATTCATATTTACATAATTGATTTTTTTATTTTCATTTTTGAAGTTATATTTCAATTATGTACATGAATTTCATTATTTTAGAGAATTCCTCCAAAACAATAGTCATTGAATCATGGAAAACATTTGATTGATTAATTTTGCATAATAGTCATTCTACAAACACATTTGTACACATTATTGATTTCAAATAATCCCAAAATCTAGATGGAGTAGTAGATCTAATCTGAAATTGTTCAATAGAAAATGTATAATATTTTTGTAAACAAGTCTTCCAAGATTTCAGGGAATCCAAGGTCATTAAGTAGAAATAAAGTAATAGGAGATGTTTGATACAATGTTCAACTCCTTATAATGTTCTAAACCCTAAATATTGAATTTTTACACAATAACATTTAAATGACCTGGATAGGAATGATGTAAGACAATTATTAAATAATAACCACTTCAATACATTTTTGGGGATTATTTCATGATTTTTTAAGTGTTATTATCATTATAATGAAAAATTATAGAAATAAAAGGAATTTTTTTGTCTCTATTTGGATGACCAAACAATTATTGAATATGTATATTATTTCATAGTGTGGTTCCTTCATTTCTTAAGTTAGTTACTATTGAGTATTCATGATATTTATTTTTAAATCGAGATTCATATCATGATATCTATTAAAATAATTTCTATTCCAATTAACCTTTTTAAAAAAATTCAATAAGAATGTTTTAATATGGAAAATTAGTGAAGGAATTAATATAAAATCTTGTACTTATATGCCATATTGCAGTAGAAATAGGTATCTATACAATAAATAGATTAATAAAAATGATAGTTAGTAGTTAAATAATTATAGTACTTGATAAACCTGTAGTACTATTTCTAAAATATTAATAATTAAGTAATCTCTATTCTTTCTTCTATGTGGGAAACTAGGGCATTATTATCCATTAAATTCCCATTTTACATGTCATCATTGTTTTTTGTTAGGTCATCTTTGGAAACAATTTTTTGATTTATTGATATAGGATGATGTCTATGATGTTTCTGAAATCATAGTAGTAGTCTATGATGAAATTTATTCCATATAAATCAAAAATAAATATGTATTTTTTAAAGAAGATCATTTTTATGTCATTAATAATCATGGTAATACATTATACATGTACCAACCAGAAATTTTTTAATATTTTTTCAATCATTATATTTGATGTATTTATCATTTGTGTGTTTTTTATTTTATTATATTAGGGAAACCAATTTTATTTCGAGTGTAGAGGTTTCCCTTTCAGTTGAACATCATTTTCTATTTGGACTTTTTGACTAAAAGGATATGTCAAGTTATATTTGTGAAAAGATCAAGGAAATATAGTTTCATTGATTAAACTATACAATGGTTCACTATAAATGATAGGGAGACATAAAATTGGTCATGGTATCTGTATATTATTTATACTTCTGTATTAATAATTACCAAAAGGTTATTCTAATGAAGGAGTTCAGTATTTTATATGACCCCAAGCATAACTATTGGTAACCAAATAGTATAAATATTTGTTTATGTTGGTAAATACTAATATTTGATTCATAAAATTTATAATTATTGAAAATGTAATTCTAATGAATTTATTCATTAGTAGAAATCATTTTTTTTCATTAGTCGTAAATTAGATTAAGGACATTCTCTATGAAACATAATGGTCATTTCAAGATTACTGGAGTGAGTGGGTGGACAACCATAGTTATAATTATTTCCTTGGAACACGATTATTTCATTTAAAAATAAATACAATTGATCCCAATATAATATTTTTTTGTCTGATTCAAGTAAAAATATGATAGCTCCCCCAGTTTAATTGTTTTTTAGGTAGTTTCCATGATTTTTTTTATACATTTTCAAATAATTCATTTTTTGTTATATCTTCAATATATTCAGTAAAGGATAATCAATTTATACTCTCTATATATAAATAGATTGTTATTTTATAATCCAATTCATATGATCTCTTTTTATATGGGAAATTTTTTTAAAAAGTTTTGAAAAATACATTTTAGCGTATATTGAATCAATGGTGGTGTAGCAGTAGATTTTCATTAATACAAATAAAAATTACTGATTAATATATAGAGGTAGAATTTGTAATGTGGGGGAGGGTTCTGGCACCCACATCATAACTAAATTATATATATTTTTATTATTTATGATTTATGATTTTTACATATTGTATGTGTTAAAAGATTTTTGTTTCAAATGAAATTACAAAATTCCTAGTTTATATGTAAAATTTCCATAACCATACAAAAAACATGCATGTCAAAAACTAAATTCCCAATAAAACCTATAGGAAAACCATAAAAAACATTAAATAAATATTTATTTTATAATATTAATATTATTAAATTTAATATAACTACTTGTTTCCCTATAATTGAGTGTCAATCATGTGATTCTCCCCATAGATTCTCATATACATCATTCCTTCCTATGACTATCATTCCTTAAAAAAGGTAATTTCATTGGTATGATCATAAAAACTATTTCATATCATATTATAACATGTTATTATTCTATATTATTTTTGTTCTAATATTTCTATAGATGGCTAAGGATTTTTACATGGAAGAATTTGATTTTTTCTCATCCATTATTGTGGTTTGAGGTTTCCATATATGCTCTTATTCTCTGCACTTACTATGTGATAACATAATTTTGATTTTTAAACCCCATTTTCACCCTTATTATATATATATATATTTAATATAATTATAAATTATGAAAGGAGTTTCATGACATCATTTTCTTAACGTTTGATTAAAATATGTATTTGAATAAACTATAATCTGTATAAATCATCAAAAAAAATTTTTCACTATAGATATGTTTAAAAATTCCTTAGATGATGTTTATAAATAAAATTATAACAATAGATTTTATGATAACAAAAACATTTCTAAATTGATAAATTCATGTTTTAATAAAAAATACATTTATATGGGGATTAATTCATTGAATATTTTAAATATGTGATTTATAAGGACATTTTTTATAACATTAAATCGTTTTCATGACTTAATTGATACCATTTGTTTTGTTACCCTGTTATGTGATCATAAATTTTTAAATGAATATTATGTGATATTAAATGATTATTAAAATATATAAATTTAAATAGTTTGTGCCAATTAATGGATGTTGTTAGTAAGGTGTGGTGCTTATATTATGAGATTTTGAAAATATTATGATATGATATGTTACTTTTTATTTCACTTCTATCAAAAACATATCCCAGTAACTTTTTGTAAAAAAGTTGGATTTCAATGATTTCTAATACACTAGATATCATTTAAATTTGGTTAGTGTCTCTTGGTATGTTTACTTCTATTACCTGATGTTTTTTACTTAATGAGGACAGTTGACGATAATTTGAGAAGTTATTTTTCTTAGAATGTAACATATTTCAAATGTTGATTCAACCAATGTATGTTTATGTTTTACCAATTTGTTCCAAGTTAGTTTCCCATGATTAATTTTCTGTTATATAATTATCTTTTTCTAATGATCCTTATATTTTGAATATTTTTTATTTTTCAATATTTTCTTATGGAATTTATTATGTGACTTGTTTATCTTTTTATAGTGTTTATAAATACATACCTAATTCTAATATTGTATTCATTTTTTTCATCTATGTTGGGAATATAATATTATACATATACCTTGTTTTTTAATATTTTTATTATGTTTTAAATTTTGTGTTATCTATTTTTTGGATTAACTATTTTTCTAATGTTATTTTCAAATTTTTTGTAAACGAATGATATAAAAATTTATAATATTTCCATTGTGTCATTTGAAATTAATTTGATCATATATAATTTCAAATATCAATTTCATTTACTGAATCAAATTATAAAGACTAGTTTCCATGAGGGGTGGTTTTTCTTTCGATAATAAAATAATGCTATTATTTTTAATGACATACTTGATTCTAAAAAAAATTTTCCGGCCCCCAAAACAATGAAAATTTATTAGCATCATATTCTTATATTATATTGGAATGATTTTTCAATCAATCTCATGAGAAATATATGCTACTTATTGAAATGTTATTATTGGATGTCAGTTCCACCATCCATGGATTCGACCTTGGAAGTTGTTTCATAGTATGGGTATCCCTCAACGACTTATGTAATGTTCATGTAACAAATTTGTGGTTCCCTATCAAGTAAGAAACTAGTTAACTAAATTGATTCTATCATAATAAGAAAAAAACCATTGGGCAAGGTGAGTAGGAATTTTGGGGACATCATAGAATTTTTGAATAATGGGTATATTGGAAATATGTATTGTCTTCCTTTTTAGAGGGAATATCACTTTTGAGGAATCATAGGCATGTAACCTAAGGTATATCATGATGGTCATGGAGTATTTAACGATTGGGGAATAATGAATCCAATGGTTTTTACTTAATTCATTCAATATTTATTGTATAGGGTAGTAATTTTGGATCAAGGAACATGTTTTTTAATCTTTTGAAAGAAGATCTAGATTCCCTATATAAGTTGATCAGAGCACGAGTTTAATGTATTGTGGAGATTGATTGATACATCCATTAGTGGTGGATCATGGAATGATTTTAATTTATTATTTAGATAGATTCTAATACCCTTTAAATGTTTATCAAGTGGAGGATTTTCTCCCCCCAAAGATAAAATTTTCACATTGAGATGATTGAGTGTGTCCCCTAAAAGGGGGTCATTTTACAGTAATAATAAAGGAGTTTATGTTAGAAACTAAAAAAAGACACCCTGATACCGTGATACAAGATCAGATCTTAACATTCCCCAAAGAGGGTGTCTAATCCCCATGGGTTGGAGTCAATCACATTACATAATACAATATGAACGTTGGAATATTTTCACAAACATAGTGGTAAAAAAAGACATATCAGTTTTCTCAAAAGAAAACTCTATAAAGATAAAAGTAAAATAAGTCAAAATGGTACATAAAAACCCAAACTCAAATCATAAAATGACCGAAAAACATGATATAAAACACTAATACTCATATTACATGACCCTCCAATTTCAAATAAGAGATAAGAACATCTTCCACATCCAATTGTGATTTCCCATTACTGATAACTAATAGGATAAAATATACAATCACCATAAAGAAACGGTAGGATATGATATAAAAATCCATGTATGGTCTCAACAAGTGTCCCGTTCCATAACAAATAAATCAAACTATTATTTAAATTTCAAATAAAAAACGTATCGAATTATAAATTTAATAATTAAAAAAACATGATTCTTATTTCAATTGATGTAAAAATTTAAAAATAGATTAAGTAAACATTTTATATAAAATATTTTATATAAATAAACATCATAAATGACTATAGAAGGTAAAAATCAATGATATGTATACATATATATATCAAAAACAATCATGGAAATCACTCTTTTCATCTACCAAGAGGTAAGATAGTTTCTATTTATGAGAACCCCACACACTAAATATATGAGAAAGAAAATTTTCAGAACCATACCTCATGCTCAGGCCGAATACAACTAACAAATATTCTTATAGCGATATGATATACTAAACTATGTTTGTGGTAGTGTTGTAAATTTTAAATCCATTTTTATGGAATTACAGTCCTAGTATATTTTTTTTCCAAAAAACATACTAACTACCTAGACTCGTATGTGCTCAATAAATAATTCAATAATGTGAAAATTAGTTTGGAACTACGTAAAAATAAACTAAACCATTTCAGTTTCAGTATTCTAATATCCATTTAAAAAAAATTATTGTTTATTAATCAATTAATAATTTTTTGTATATAATAAATTATAGGTTCTTATCAAAAATATATAATCCATTTTTCATAAAATCAATTAAAAAATAAATATTCACATATTCAATCAAATTTAAATCATGACCCACTAATCAATTCAATTGGATGTTGGGATTTTCCCAAATTTCCATACCATGTAAAAACAAATTTCAATTTTCTTGAAATTATGTATTCAATGATTAATTGAAATAAATTTCAAAAAACAAGCTACTCAAGGGTTATACAATTGTATATCATAAATTAAAACACCTACCTTTTTCATAGAAACAAAACACCCACAATGAGTAATACAAACAATTATGAAGGCATATAATATCTATGAACACAACATAAAGAATATTAAAAAACCTGGAGTTTAGATCCATCAATCCCAAAATGATATGCAAAACTCCAATGAGGAAAAAATAATGAGATAAATATATAGGGATGTCTCTTACCTGGAAAAATTCACTACAACCAACATGAAAATCAATCATGAAATGGATGATTCGGAGGGGTTTAATATCACCAAAATCTCCTTGGGGTATCTTGAGGTGGAGAGGGATGATTTCTAGGAAGAAGGGACTAATATTTTTATCCCAACCACCTTCTTAAAACTAACTCTCTCTATTTTACATCATATGTATCTCGATTACATATCGTGTAATTATCGAGTCCCATATATACCAAAAAAACACCACACCGTTAATTAAAAATGTAACATTAATCATTTAACATTGTGTAATGAAATTAAAAGTTGTGAAAATACCCAATAAATCGTTGAACCTACATGATTTTATGTTGAAAATTCCCTCAAACACATGAATTCACCATTATAGGCATCCTTCCAATTTCTTCTCAACCCTAACAACACAATGAAAAAGTAAAACATGAAATTTTTTAAAACATTTATATTAGAAATGAAACAATATACTAAAAACTCCGCATCATAAAATATTATTTCCCAAAAAACATTTTCTAGAAGCTTTAATATAAAAATTTTGAGGCCACTCTTCTCTCATCGGGTTCTCAAGCTCTCAAGTATCACAATAATCAAAACCATAATTCCATAGAATAATAATAAAATATATCATCCTCAAATGGAGTAACATGGTCTCATAATAAATAATATTTTCTAGATACTCATCCATATTTAAATAAGGCTATATATCAATGTCACTCACAATCAAAACAAGAGATAGATCATAATGATACTTTCACAAATATTATATATGGAACATGTTATTTATTGATGTAAACTATTGGAGAAGTGATAAATGGAATGTCACTTTCCCCACCAAATAAACAATCTCAAAATTTCCAAAAAAAGGAGGAGAAAACTTCTATTTCTTCACATAACATCAATGAACCAGATGAGGTGATACATAAAAGAACACCGGATCACCCACTAAAGATTACAATAGTCAGTGACGATGATCAATATATGATTTATACCATCTTTGTGCCATCAACATTATTTGATGAAATAAATAATTCTTTTCTATCATTTCTTCAACCATGATCTATCTGTAAATAAAAATTTCAATGATATCTATCCAAAAAAATAAATGTGTACATAGCTAATAATAAAAGGCATAAAAATGAGAGATTCTATCTATATGACTATTGATTTATGAATAAAACATATCCTCATGAATATGTATAGGTCTTTATATCTATATATATGAAAATTGATGGTATGTCTTAATCAAATGAACCTGGTATCCTAATTTCTCTTAGAGGATTCTACCAATGTGATATGTAAAATGAGGATCTCTATCAGATACTATAGAATATGGAACATCATATAAAAAAAAGAAAAACTATTACATTTTTATTTCATTGTTCCTCAAAATTGGTTGTATCATGAATGGGAATGAAATTAGATGATTTAGTCATCTTATTTATCAATACACATATTATATTATCGATTCCTTTTTTATGTGGTAACCCAATAAAAAAATCCATAAAAATATCATCCCACATCAACAATATCAATGGAAGTGGATAAAGCTAACCAAAAGGTGTCTGGGACATAGACATGACCTGTTAGAACATATAACAATGATAGACAAAATTAGTGAAGATTCATCAATGAACTAGATACCAGAATTAAAAATGCATTGCATTGAATATGTTTACCGTTCCAAGCTATATGACCCACTGGAAGTTATGGAAACCCAAATCACACCATTTTTCACAAAAAATAGAATAAGTGTACAATTTCGAAAGCATTGAATATCCTTCATTGAGAATGTTCAGTCAATAATGGTCTCCCTGCCATCTATAGAATCTCCAATGATATATAAATCATCATAAAGCTAATGTTCATGAAGATTCATCTCAATAAAATAAGAGGAAAACTAAAAAACTAATCATGTAAACCTCATCCACCATTTTTTGGACTCTAATTTGAAAATATGAAAAAATTTCTATCTTGTTCTACTATTCTTTTTATTCTTTTATAGCCTAGATTATATGTTTACTGCACAAAACATTTGTGAAGACATTCACCTTACCCAGGGTATTGGAAATGTCAATGTAATAATATTTTAGTTATTTCCACACAACACTTATACAAGATATTCTATTATTTTTTTTATAAAATATATAACTCCAAATAATGTTGTTAAAACATGGTATATATTATTCAAAAAGGTGATGTAGATATCTATTAAGTGCATGCATCACAACATCCTGTTTTGGGTCATGGGTTGTGTAATTAATATTATGTGGACTAAGTTGTTGAGTGGCATAAGAAATGATGTGATTAACCAGAATAATAAAACATCCCAAATTGGAACCTAATACATCACAGACAACCACTTAACCCTTCCCAAACATTTGAAGAGAAAATGACGATGTATAAGTAAAAAAGGCATTTCAACTGAACAAAATAATTGATGTTTATCATCAAAATAAAACATTTATGTCTTCCATATTGGGGTAGTAATTGATGAATAAAACTTTGATAATTACTTTAATAAGAGGTGATAACAACCATCCAATCCCATGAAGGTCCATATCTAAAAAACATTATGTTTTTTCTCCCATTTAATAATAACTTTCAACAACTTTGGATCAACTGCAATATCGTGTTCTGAAACCACATTAACTAGGAGATTCACTTTCAGAATTCAAAATAGTCATTTAAATAGATTTTTATAAAGTCTATGATTTATCAAATATACCAATACTACTCTTTAATGACGCAAATGATCCCCCATGGACATAAAGTAAGCTATAATTTCATCCATATATACCTCTAATAACATATCATGATACTCATTTATGATCATGTTTATTAAATCCAAAAAATATTCACAAGAATTATCTATACGAATGGAATGAGATGTTACTCATAATGTCTGTGTCTTCTCAGAATGTCAGTTTTTGAAACATCAAACTCATTTATTTTAAAATGATAGTAACCATATCTATGAATACTCATTGAGAGACACTTATCCACCTTTAAATTGTAAAGCCAATCATAAATACAACAAAATAGATAATTTTACCTTAATTTGACTCTATTGAGTTTATTTTAGTTAACAAAATGGAAAAATGACCCACCGTATTTCTAATAAATGATAACAGACGCTAACCAAGGTGAAAAATTCAGGCGAATAAATCCCTTTACTAAAATTTCATCATGTAGAGTCATGAAATATTACATTTTTGTTGGTTCCATATGGTAAACAATAATATATATTGGATGATTACTCATTACGAAAAAAATTATAAAACTATACCACTATTACTAGGGGAAATAAGAGATGTGTGAAAAAAGACATTGAAAAACTCAAGAAAAACTGGAGGTAGATCACCGCTAAACGAATCCCACACCAGATGATAAGTGAGAACTGATATTAAATTATAAAAATGTGGATAACAAGGACCATATTGGCTTGAAATTAGGTACCAATCTTCTTAAATGATATAACACACCCCACTAGTTATATAAAAGGAATCCCAATAAATATATATATCAATGTAAGTATGATTACAAATCATGCAATCCATATCGAAAATTAAATGAAGAGGTTTTATATCGAGAACCAAAAATTCACAAGAAATATTGAGATATTATAATGAGAAAACACATGTAGCAAAATGTTGATTTTTCCATATCATTGTTCTGAGGAGTATATTAATATCAATAAAAAATTATAAATACTCCATTGGAAGATTCAAAAGATTGACAATATGAGTTTAAATAAATAAATGGAATGCACATATATCAAATAATGTAGTAACTAAAGATGATGAAATAGTAATGGTACCTCTCATAGTCACTATACTCATATTTTCAACCACTAAAAACTCTTCCACTTTGTGAAAAAAACTTTATTCCATATTCCTATTGAAGTATTACATATCTTCATGAACCATCTGACAACATCCCAATACGTTTTTGTTGAGGATATTCTCATTCAACTACCTAGAGAATAATAGATTTGAAAAAACATCTTCATGTTGCTTGAGAATCCATTGAAATCATATACATTGGGTGCCTCAGTGAATACTTGTTTCATGTTCCTGGGATTTTCACTCTCGTAGCTTACGAAATGGTCACTTCCCAGAACTGGATGAGGTCTAAAAATATTAATCTCATGATACACCATGATACCCAGCAAGCTTCCTATACCATTTCTGGGAACTCATATAACTACCATTCATAGAAAAATAAACCCCCATCATCCATGAATTATTAGGTAGATCAAGATAAACCATAGATTCCTTACCTATCAAATCAACATAAAAAGAGATATTCGGAATTAAAACCTAAGAATGAATAACAGATCAATGTACCATCTCAATTTATTCGGTCATAATCTTTTCATTTTATATAGTCTCAGGTGTAAACTACCCAATATCAATAAATCAATTTTTATATTCTGTTGTAGTTCATGTAGACTGATCTATTTTGAAAAACTCAATAGAAATGGAAAACACCCTTGACTCTGTATAGAACTTGCCTAAGAAATGTACAATAATTTCTATCCACACTAAATCCCCATGATTCATCTACATAACAATAATGTCCCACTATATTCTCTTATAAACATTGATCATGATGGTGGTAGATTTTACCATGATATAAATAGGTATTTCGTAGAATTAAAATAGAATATCATTATTTCTATTTCATTCATATTCTTCGAGAGAATTATTAGAGACAAGGAAATTAGGTTTTTTCTGGTGAAGGAACACGTGAGTATGATTCCAAGATATATCCCTATGAGGTTCAACAAAAAGTGCCAAAATAGAAATGTGTACATGTGGATATCCTAGATCATGGATAATACACACTATAACATCAATACAAATCTGGTATTGGAGAGGATTTTCTCATTGAGTATCTTCAAAATATTACTCATGGATTCTCATAATAGATCTTCTCATAGGCATTATGATACACCAGAATGTAAAATTATAATATTTAAATCTTTAAATTAATTCCTTGTGATTTTTCCCATGACTTATAATAGAGAACCTCTTCTCCTACCATATTCAAAACAATTGATCATTCTTTCATAGAAAATTCATGAAAAAAGCATTCCTATGTTCTATTAATTATTTTCAAATCTTATGTTCATAAGATAATACTATATGAAAAATCATTATAAAAAAATATAATTGATTTCTCCCAAAGAAGATGTAATTATCTTACGTAACACATTCTATGATTATTTCTTCTTAAAATTTTTATAAATGATTGTCATTATCATAAATAAAATAATCTAGTATAATATTTATATATATATACACATTATGATTATATTATAACCAATTAGAACCACATTTTCATCAAATTAGAAATGATAAAAAATGAAGGGTGAGACCAAATGTTAACTAAGGGTAAACATGATCATTAGTGGTTTAATTTCATCAATGATTATAAGAAGAGTATAAAGGTATGATGAAATAGTCAATGTATATGAACACAAAATAATATAATTCAAACACATTAATTTCTGGATCATCAATCATAATACATGTCATAAAGAATTATCAATATTAACAGTCATAATAATAAAAAATCATGAGCCATGTGATTTCAATATTGATCATTGCAATCATGAAAAACCCATATAATCATAAATTAAACACGTTGCTATTACAGACCCATCAATCCATTATTTATCCCAAAACCACCAATCCTTCATTAATAATTATTCCACCTACCTTGGTACATTATGGAATCATACATTATGATACTAAATTCCATGGTACCATATCCTAATAATAAAACATGAATGTTTAATTTCATTATAAAACAAAATAAATAAACAATATTCCTTTCATAACATGATTATGCTTTGTAAAAGAATTGTATTCGATGAAAATGATTTCAAACAGTCATAAGGAATACTAAAAAAAGAATGATGATAGTATCATTAAAATTTTTCTTTAGTGTAGCATATGTAGCATCAATGGTTTTAGACATTGATGAGTGTAAATACACTGAAAATATTACTAAAAAAATTCTTGATGAAAATAATATTTTCATTTTATAAATATATTTTATAAATAAAAAACAAATTTTTGTTTGAAAAAACCATTTCATTAAAGGTAAACATGAATAATTAAAGAAGAATCATTAAACCATTGACAATTCCCATGTAACACCCCGAGCTTCCATGATACGCTTCTCATTCAATAATGTAATAGCTTGCATTGTACGCAACATCGAGTTCTAACACACTACAACTAATCAAAGTAGCTGTTATGAATAGTAATAACCACTTTTTAAATTTATAGAAATTTTATATTTCAAAATGGACTTCATTTTTGTATTCCTAATATCGAAATTAGCCGATGTTGAATTTTTGGTATTTTTCTAAGAACTTATATTTTTTTATGAATAATGAAAAATACTTAAAAACTACTTTTTTGATCAAAATAATTTATAGTGATAAATTATACTATTTAGTGGTTTTAAAGTATAATTAGAATATATTTTTACCATTTTATCCAATGGTGGTCATTAGAATTAATTTAACATTGAAATTGGACATAAACAATTGCCAATCTTTTGGTATAAATTGTTTCTTAAAAACACGCTATTTGTTATGACAGCGGAAATTTATTATAAAATTAATTAATGCAACTTATATGTTTGGAATTTTGTAAAATAGACATCATTTTTGAATTCGGAATATCCATTATAGCTTAGGGTGAAATTTTGGCCTTGTTCTGAAAAACTTCAATTTTTGATGAATAGTGAAACCATTAAGTGGTAGTTAAATAAATGATTTTTCGTTTAAATGAAATATTACCACTTCTGTGATTTGATTTTCAAAAATCCGACATACATGGTTGTCATTAAGAAGTAAAATGTGGTTCAATGAGATTAAAATAATTTTTTGGTGAATAGTAACTTTTAAGTTCTTAATCGCGATTAGAGGTAATTAGTGTAGTTTAAGATAAAAATAATGTTTTAATAATATGAGATGAGCTTGAAACTTGTCTTACTTCTATTGGATGAGTCATGGCCGACCAAGAAAACCTATGGGTCATGTTGGGGACCCCATGGAGCCACTTTAGTTGGAAAATGACATAAATACCTTTTATTTAATGTTAAAGTAAAAAATGACACAAACATGAAATGTTTTACTAAAACAATTTTTACATGGGGTTACACAAGTCCAAATTTTGATTATAAATATTCATTAGAAAGATAAAAAGATTTCCTACATCATAGTATTTTATTTATAATTTTTAGACATTAAATAAAGTAAATTATTTATGACATCATGATGATGCAGCGATGACCTCATTATTTAACGATTTAAATAAAACGGAAAGATAATGTAAAATCCAAAGCGTACACTTGTCAAAACCTATTGGATGAGTAGATTTCGAACCCTTATCATCTTATCCTCTAATTATATAAGTGTGGGACCTCTAAAATCCGAAACTCATTTTATAATAAAGTGACTTTGCTTTACTTTCCAAGAGTGCCCCTCCTCTTCACTTATAAAAGGCCCCCACCTCTACCACCTTATTCACACTTTCAAGCCTTTTGGTTCGGCCAAACTCTGCCCCAATACTCTCCCAATATCCCCCTCTTACTTCTAGAAGCCTCACTTTTGGCAGAACGCTTCCCAAGGAAGCCTTTGGCTCAAATCAAAAAGAGTTACCTGATTTTGAGGTAATGTTTTCTCTAATGTTGTTTTGTATTATTTTTCTTCTCCAACCCCCTAAACTCTTTTTATTCATTTCTTTTGTAACAACACCAGTATCCTAAATATACTACGAGGTTTTTATAAGAATTATTAGAGCTACACTTACACACACTTACATCTAATGGTTAAAGAACATACGGTTTCTGTGGATGGCGAATTTCTGCCACACGAAACGATGATTGTTCAACACTCATATAACACCTTCAAAGGTGTCCATTAAGCTGTCACTATATTTATATATGATATATAATATGTTTTTGTTTTACTTATGCTTCTTTATTTCTCATTTATGGCATACTTTATGATTTCCATTTTGGGTAAAACGCGATAATTTCATTTTAGGAAGTGCGGACTACCGCCCCCTCAAAGTGATTTGAATTGTTAATGCCATATGTGGGATGTATAAAGGATGGAGTAGATGGTATTATACAATATATTATACTGTAATTATATTATACATTTATATCATTATGATTTCATTCCATTAAATATGAAATAGAAATGAAAGTAGCGTTCATGCGTACGTACGGCTTACCGTCTCCATGAACGGTGCATTTCATTTCATACCTCTAAATGTTACGTAATATTATAAATGAATGTATATACTGGATATATATGATATATATGACATATAAATCATGAATATAATTCTGGAGATAATGGATATTCTACCACATAATCAACTTGTAATTATAAGAAGTTTATTGTTGACTCAAGTATCAAAGATCGACAAAACGACCGTTATTAACTTAAATAATTACATAATGTTCATAACATTGTAATAAGTGATATAAAAAGGATAATGAAATTAAAAATTGTTCTTAATAAGGTATATATTAACTCTAGTTTATTATTCAGGAGGTTAAAGAACAGTTGAGTCAAGTCAGACATGAGGTAAGGGTTTACTTCACAACCTCTTCATTATCCAAGGTTGTTTATACATAATTATCTACTGGGACCTCGTTATCATCCACATCCATGTTTCTTAAAAATGTCTTTCAAAACATTTTTACTATTAAATGGAAAATGGGTTAAAGTAATTTATACCCTTATACGTTTTTGAAAGGAATCTTACCGTCGTTTTCCAAACAATGTACTTTTTGACCTTTTTGACAAATTTAAGGTCAGAATGTTTTTTTTTACTTATACGGCGGGTGCGGCTATTTTCCGCCATTATAACTACGTCGAAGCTTCCCTAACAAGCTTATAAGAATATTTTCAAAGTAAATGTATTATTTTATAATTATGGGACTTTTAAAATGATTTCAAAAAGGAGAGATATTTCTCTCAAATAGCTTTGATTTCATCCTTGTCAACATCCTTTAATGGGTTTTAAGTTTAATTGAAATTGATTTATGATACAAAACTTCCATTGAACATTTTGTGAAATATTTGACTGTGGATGTGTTATTTTATACCATCCATAGTTTATGGAGAAATTGTTGACATTTTGTATGCTAGTTTTGATACGAATATTTATGTTATGTTTAAAACTATTCATATGAGGAATGTATTGGACTTAATATGTGACGGGTGGAGCCCACTATAGCTCCTCGATGCATCGGTAGGTCTCATTAGACAACTAGACGTGGAATTAGCCAAGGCCCTTTCCCAATTTGATTTATGGTTTTGGCCGAGGCCTTAATCATTTTAGACGTCTTGGCCGAGGCCTTGACAAAGTGTTTCAGAATGTCTGGAATTATACATTCCCTCATTATGAAAGTGGTTATTGATATTGCATGTGATTATTCGACCAGTAGAATATCCATGTGAATAAGTGAATGGCGTTATCTCATTTTACTTTTGCCATATTATGTTGAAGTTCATGTTTAAAAGGATTTTGTTTTAGTTATACATTGCCTTAAATGTTTATGTTTATTGATGAAAGCTTCCGCTATATTGTTATCCTTACTGGGCATCTGAGCTCACCTCTTTCAATGTTTTAATATTTTCTAGGATGTGAAGAAGTATTTTATGAATGACCTGCAGGGATAGTCAGAAGAGGATATGAGTGTGGACTATGAAGACTTTGTTATTAGTTTTTCACTTTATGATGTAATGTAACATTTATGAATGTATCTAGTGTTTCCAAGGCTACTAAACTAATCGGTCTTTCGAGACATGATCTTTTGTGATCATGCCAATGTAACGATGTAATGCACCGACTCTGGGTAGCTGGGGTCGGGGCGTTACAGTTGGTATCAGAGGCAGTCTAGTACTAACCTTGGAAGCTAGATTTAGATAAACTCGGATTAGAGCACGTAGACCTAAGATGAACTTTGAGGATTAGTATAGAAGAACATCCTAGAATTTTGGTATTGTAGAGATTTTGTGAGTTTTCCGAGCAATACATCCCTTTCTGGATACAAGCAGGTAGAGGCGGCTCTGGCACAGATGTTCCTAGGGATAAAACCCGAAAACACCGCTTTGATCTAGACTCGAACGGGAACTGGTGCACGACAACGGGCCTTGCTGCACTCTTGGTTACGACACTCCCGAGGGATATGCTTAGAATAACTCTCATTTTCTTTACAAATCATTATGAAGGGTTTATGAGTATATACTTCCTCAAAGATAACATTTTTATGATTATGGATTATATCCATAAATAGTTCAATTTATGTTAAGTGTTTTACAAGTATGGAATTATGTATTTTGATTGATAAACTAATCTAGTTTATGCCATTGTTTAGAAATGGCGCCTAGTGGAAGGAATGAAAACCGTATCAATGCACGAACTCCGTGTAGGGATTTCCCTCCTACTCAAGATAATTATTGTGGATCTGGAGATATAACTGGTAGTGATCAACTTATTACCGTACTAGGACAACTCAATTAGGTTATGAATAATAACCTTACTCGTATGGAGCACCCTGATCCGCAACGTGGAGGATCAATGCTAGATCGTTTCATAAGGCAACAACCACCAACCTTCAATGGGAGTACAAATCCTATAGTATCTGAGCAATGGATAAATTTCTTAGAGAAAATATTCCATGCCTTGGGGAGTAGTGAAAGGGAGAAGGTTGTCATGGCAGTTTACCGCCTCACTGGAGATGCCGATCAGTGGTGGTCGCTGATTCAAAACACCAAGGAAGATGATGATGTATCAAATATGGAATGGAGGGAGTTCAAAGAGCTTTTCTTAGAAAAATACTTTCCTCGTGACCATCGAGCAGATACGGAAAGGCAATTTCTAAGTCTGAGGCAGAAGGAGGATGAGAATGTCGCAAAGTATGAGGCTAACTTTACAAGGTTAGCGAGGCAAGCTACTGATTATATACGTAACCCAAGGAGTAAGATTGATCGTTTCTTTGATGGGTTAAAACCATTTCTCCGTCGAGCTTTAGTATCACAATCCTTCTCATTATACGAAGATATTGTCTCGTGAGCTATCAAGACAGAAAATGAATTCTCTAAGTCTTATGACAACAAAGTAAAGCAAGAGAAGAAGAGAATGGTGGAACAAGAGACAGATAAAGGGAAAAGGGGAAAGAAGGATTTTCCATTATGTGATAATTGTGGGAAGAATCACCCTGGTACATTCTTAAAAGGAATGAGAGTTTGTTATAAATGTGGAGAAAAGGGTCACCAGGCTCGTGATTGCAAGGGAAAGAAAGAGGCTATCAATGTTGAATGCTACAATTGTAGGGAAATGGGGCATTATGCAAATGAATGTCCTAAGTGTCAAGGAAACTTACCTCAGAAAAGGCCAAGGGATCAAGGCCAATCTTATACTGTGACTACATTTAAAGAAGAATAATTAATTTATTGGTTCTTTTGGACTCAAGGATTATATTCTGGTTATAAGAATAATGTGATATATATAAAGATTGTACTGAAGTACTTTTTGATTTCAGTAAGGTTTTAATATGATTAAGGTAATCATATTTTTAGTATGTGACAATAAGAGAAACTTTAATTTGATTGGGGAATCTGATGTTACAATTGATTTTGGAATTTAGAGACCTTTTCGTGAAAGTCTAGACAGATTTATTTAGGATAACTATAAATGTTGGAGTGGATTAAGTTGATCTTTGGATAGTATTGTTTAAGGTTAAAAAATTTATGAAGATTATTTTTGGAATATTATGATACTATAGTTTTAGGAAAAGGACAACCTACAGGGTGGGGCATAACCCGTCGCGTCGGACAAAGCTGCAGGAATCGAACCCACAACCATAGTGCGACAGGCCTTTATTTCCTACCACTAGCCTACAGGAAGTCCCTGGTTATTACAAAATAATTTTACTAATCTAAATGGTATGTGTTAACATTTGGAAACTTATACAATTAGGATAAGTATAATATTTTTGGGTTTTATTATCTTTTTGAGTGAAAGATGAGTTGAAGGTTGAAACTATAATTGTCAAGCATAAATATATATATACCTATCTCTTATTCAATGAATAAATTAATTCTTAAACTTTAGTAAAGTGATATTAAAACAAAAAATGTGTTATCCTAATACCTTATGTCTTGTTGAACTGATGATATTTTAAATCAACATAGATTGAAGGCTTTGAGGCCCTCAATTTGACAGTTGATTGTGATTGATGACCTCAATCACTCCCTACAAATATTTACATTTTTCCTCCAATTATATGTCTCTAATTTCCACCAATGTTCTCCTTATCGAGATCATAATTTGGTGGTGACTTTCTTATTTCCATTTCCCTCTTATTAAGTCTAAATTTGATTAACCTTATTTCCGATGTGGGTTTTCTTCAAAGGTATTTTCTCTTTTCAACCTTTTATTTTCAAAGAAAAATTTCAAATTGCGAGGACGCAATTTATTGAAGGAGGGGAGAATGTAACACCCCGAGCTTCCATGATACGCTTCTCATTCAATAATGTAATAGCTTGCATTGTACGCAACATCGAGTTCAAACACACTGCAACTAATCAAAGTAGCCGTTATTAATAGTAATAACCACTTTTTAAATTTATTGAAATTTTATATTTCAAAATGGACTTCATTTTTGTATTCCTAATATCGAAATTAGCCTATGTTGAATTTTTGGTATTTTTCTGAGAACTTCTATTTTTTTATGAATAGTGAAAATACTTAAAAACTACTTTTTTGATCAAAATAATTTATAGTGATAAATTATACTATTTAGTGGTTTTAAATTATAATTAGAATATATTTTTACCATTTTATCCAATGGTGGTCATTAGAATTAATTTAACATTGAAATTGGACATAAACAATTGCCAATCTTTTGATATAAATTGTTTCTTAAAAACACGCTATTTGTTATGACAGCGGGAATTACTTATAAAATTAATTAATGCAACTTATATGTTTGTAATTTTGTAAAATAGATATCATTTTTTAATTCGGAATATCAATTATAGCTTAGGGTGAAATTTTGGCCTTGTTCTGAAAAACTTCAATTTTTGATGAATAGTGAAACCACTAAGTTGTAGTCAAATAACTGATTTTTCGTTTAAATGAAATATTACCACTTCTGTGATTTGAATTTCAAAAATCCGACATACATGGTTGTCATTAATAAGTAAAATGTGGTTCAATGAGATTAAAATAATTTTTTGGTGAATAGTAACTTTTAAGTTCTTAATCGCGATTAGAGGTAATTAGTGTAGTTTAAGATAAAAATAATGTTTTAATAATATGAGATGAGCTTGAAACTTGTCCGACTTCTATTGGATGAGTAATGGCCGACCAAGACAACCCATGGGTCAAGTTGGGGACCTCATGGAGCCACTTTAGTTGGAAAATGACATAAATACCTTTTATTTAATGTTAAAGTAAAAAATGACACAAACATGAAATGTTTTACGAAAACAATTTTTACATGGGGTTACACAAGTCCAAATTTTGATTATAAGTATTAATTAGAAATATAAAAAGATTTCCTACATCATAGTATTTTTTTTATAATTTTTAGACATTAAATAAATTAAATTATTTATGACATCATGATGATGCAGCGATGACCTCATTATTTAACGATTTAAATAAAATGGAAAGATAATGTAAAATCCAAAGCGTACACTTGTCAAAAACCTATTGGATGAGTATATTTCGAACCCTTATCATCTTATCCTGGAATTATATAAGTTTGGGACCTCTAAAATCCGAAACGCATTTTATAATAAAGTGACTTTTCTTTACTTTCCAAGAGTCCCCCTCCTCTTCACTTATAAAAGGCCCCCACCTCTACCACCTTATTCACACTTTCAAGCCTTTTGGTTCGGCAAACCTCTACCCAAATACTCTCAAAACATCCCCCTATTACTCCTAGAAGCCTCACTTTGGGCAGAACTCTTCCCAAGGAATCCTTTGGCTCAAATCAAAAAGAGTTACCCGATTTTGAGGTAATGTCTTCTCTAATGTTGTTTTGTTTTATTTTCCTTCTCCAACCCCCTAAACTCTTTTTATTAATTTATTTTGTAACAACACCAGTATCCTCAATATACTAGTATGTTCTTATAATAAGTATTCGAGCTACACTAACACACACCTACATCTAATGGTTAAAGAACATACGGTTTCTGTGGATGGCGAATTTCTCCCTCACGAAACGATGATTGTTCAACACTCATATAACACCTTCAAAGGTGGCCATTAAGATGTCACTATATTTATATATGATATATAATATGTTTTTGTTTTACTTATGCTTCTGTATTTCTCATTTATGGCATACGTTATGATTTCCATTATGGGTTAAACGCGATAATTTCATTTTAGGAAGGGCGGACTACCGCCCCCTCAAAGTGATTTGAATCGTTAATGCCATATGTGGGATGTATAAAGGATGGAGTAGATGGTATTATACAATATATTATACTTTAATTATATTATAAATTTATATCATTATGATTTCTTTCCATTAAATAAGAAATAGAAATGAAAGTAGCGTTCATGCGTACGTACGGCTTACCGTCTCCATGAACGGTGCATTTCATTTCTTACCTCTAAATGTTACGTAATATTATAAATGAATGTATATTTGGATATATATGATATATATTACATCTAAATCATGAATATAATTCTGGAGATAATGGATATTCTACCACATAAACAACTTGTAATTATAAGAAGTTTATTGTTGACTCAAGAATCAAAGATCGACAAAACGACTGTTATTAACTTAAATAATTACATAATGTTCATAACATTGTAATAAGTGATATAAAAAGGATAATGAAATTAAAAATGGTTCTTAATAAGGTATATATTAACTCTAGATTATTATTTAGGAGGTTAAAGAACGGTTGAGTCAAGTCAGACACGAGGTAAGGGTTTACTTCACAACCTCTTCATTATCCAAGGTTGTTTATACATAATTATCTACTGGGACCTCGTTATCATCCACATCCCTGTTTCATAAAAATGTCTTTCAAAACATTTTTACTATTAAATAAAAAATGGTTTAAAGTAATTTATACCCTTATACGTTTTTGAAAGGAATCTTACCATCGTTTTCCAAAAAATGTACTTTTTGACCTTTTTGACAAATTTAAGGTAAGAATGTTTTTTTACTTATACGGCGGGTGCGGCTATTTTCCTCCATTATAACATCGTCGAAGCTTCACTAACAAGATTATAAGAATATTTTCAAAGTAAATGTATTATTTTATAATTATGGGACTTTTAAAATGATTTAAAAAAGGAGAGATATTTCTCTCAAATAGCTTTGATTTCATCCATGTCAACAACCTTTGATGGGTTTTAAGTTTAATTGAAATTGATTTATGATAAAAAACATCCATTGAACATTTTGTGAAATATTTTACTGTGGATGTGTTATTTTATACCATCCATAGTTTATGGAGAAATTGTTGACATTTCGTATTCTAGTTTTGATACGAATATTTATGTTATGTTTAAACCTATTCATATGAGGAATGTATTAGACTTAATATGTGACGGGTGGAGCCCACTATAGCTCCTCGATGCATCGGTAGGTATCATGAGACAACTAGACGTGGAATTGGCCGAGTCCCTTTACCAATTTGATTTATGGTTTTGGCCGAGGCCTTAATCATTTTAGACGTCTTGGCCGAGGCCTTGACAAAGTGTTTCAGAATGCCTGGCATTATACATTCCCTCATTATGAAGTGGTTATTGATATTGCATGTGATTATTCGACCAGTAGAATATCCATGTAAATAAGTGAATGGCATTATCTCATTTTACTTTTTCCATATTATGTTGAAGTTCATGTTTAAAAGGATTTTGTTTTAGTTATAAAACGCCTTAAATGTTTATGTTTATTGATGAAAGCTTCCGCTATATTGTTATCCTTACTGGGCATCTGAGCTCACCCCTTTCAATGTTTTAATATTTTCCAGGATGTGAAGAAGTATTTTATGAATGACCTGCAGGGATAGTCAGAAGAGGATATGAGTGTGGAATATGAAGACTTTTTTATTAGTTTTTTCACTTTATGATGTAATGTAACATTTATGAATGTATCTAGTGTTTCCAAGGCTACTAAACTAATTGGTCTTTCGAGACTTGATCTTTTGTGATCATGCCAATTTTACGAAGTAATGCACCGACTCTGGGTAGCTGGGGTCGGGGCGTTACATCCCGATGGATGGAAAATCAATTCATGGTGGTAAATTTTAAAAACAAACCTTAATTATATAATTTTGTAAATGGATTCAAAGTGATCCATAAAAAAATTGTCTTGAACCTTCATTCACAAAACATATTAAAAAAAGTATAAATAAAAATAAAAATAAATTTATTAAATAAATTATAATTATAAACTAATCCATTTGAATTTTCTTTAGAAAAAAATTATATGGAACAAAATTAATCAGTATATAAAATAATGGAACAATATCAATATCTCTTATAAAAAACATTCATAATATTTATTTAGTAAATAAAGGCAGAAATAGACATTAAACATGTTAAACACATTAATATCCATAATATAATTAAATATATGGGTTTTTAGAAAATAGTATCATATTATTTCTAACCAATAACCTTCATCATAACAAATCTCAAAAAAGGAGATTGTATCATTAACCCATTTCCACATTGGTAGCTGATTAATTATTACTGTCACAAATGATTAATCTCAAATGAAACATTGAGAATAAATAACATAATTATATTCATGATTCAAAATATTAAAGTGGAATTTTATACACCTCCTAAACAATATAGGTGTATATTGTAACATATATACCAAATATTATAAATTGAGATGGTAAACCCTTACAATTATCATAATGTTGAAGTGAGAATTTTTCAATGAATAAGTTATGTCTATAAAATTTATATCCACATAGAAAAATAAAAATTATCTATAAGGTAATAAAATTTAATTATTCATATAATCTAATAATATCAATCATATTGAAGAAGTAATATAAGCTAATGAAAATAAATTGTGTTATTACATTTTATACCACTAGGTAACATTCAAATAAAATCATCCTGGATGAAAAAATTACAATTTTAAATTAAAACATCATGAAATATTACATACTAATGATATAAATAGTAAATTTGGTATTATATACACTATATAATATATATTACCTGCATAACCAAAAAATATACCTCAATGAAGGATAACAGAGATTTAGTCCCTTACAAAATGGTAACGTTCATTTCAAATATAATAGGATCAAATAATTAAAATTAATAGAATTAATACAATGATCTATTATGAAATTGTGATATTATATGAAAATATTGAAGTATTGAAACCATATAAATTAAAATAAGTGTAAAATATTAAAATATTCATCAATAAGGTGAAATTAAGACCATATCCCTTATTGCATTGTAAATCTAGAGATCAAAAAATCATGAAAGGGATAAGATCATATGGATTAGTAAATACAATTATTTTTAAAAAAATTATTAAAAAATAAAATCTTCGACTATATATATACCATGATATAAAATAAATGGTGAATATGAAAAATGTCTCATAGAAAAAAGAGAGAGATGAAAATCCCTTATCACGAGTTCTGAAATTCTATGTAGGTCCTCTAGCACATGTACATAAAAAATATATAAATAATTTTATTTATTAAGAAACTATTAATTTTTTCATTAATATATATATCATTTATATTTAGTGACATAATAAAATACATAATTAGTTATATCGACATCGTGTGTTTTTAGGATGTTGGATTAATTATTCCAAAACAGCATCTATGCATTGCCCAATTTAAAAGGTGTCATTGTTCCATCTTATCAAGAATAATAATAATTATATAGTTATAATATTTACTCACCAATTATAATTTCTAAACCAATAACTAAATATGGTTTTAAAAAATTAACTATGTTATAATCATGGATAGGATAGGTTGTACACAAACATGAGTAGTATTTCAAATTTTCAATGATCATCACAATAAAAGGTAATTTTTATTTTCACATGATTGAAGAACCATAATTTCATAAATATGATTTTATTTAGTTAAAATAGATTATATATATTATCCATGTGGAATTATGACCGAAAAGGTGTCAGATCACTTCATGGAGGTGGTAGTCTATAGGTAGCCAGAAACAGTGTTATCCTTTTTTAGTGAATAGAAATTTGAAAGGTATATATTATATAAAAATTTAATAATGATAAATATGGAATTAATTTCATAAATATGTATTATATATCATGAATATTAATTATCATTATTATTTTCACCTTCCATGAAAATTTCTACTACAAAATTAATCACATCACTTCACAAGGTGGTGGTATTTTGTACACATTGGAAATGATTATGTATCCCTCATAGAATGTAATGTAATATAGTCTATGTGATATAATAATTAACTAGATCCAATTATGTTTAAAATATAAAATATATATACATTAAATCAATTATTATAAAATTCTTGGGATTTAACACCCCGAGCCCAGTTACCCAGAGTCAGTGCATTATTACATAACATTGGCCTGATACAAGGAATCATGTCCCAAAAGACTGACCAGTTTAGTAGCCTTGGATGTACTAAAAACTAAAATATGTTTTACCTTACATCATGAAAAAAAAAACAACATTGTTTCCCTTTGAAAACTCTTATATCCCTTAGCCTAATCCTGTATGTTAATCATAATATAATTCTTTTCATCATGGGAAAAATAAATCATAAGAAAGGGGTGAGCTCATATGATCATTAATAATATGAATATAGTGGAAACAATTATAAATAATCATTATTATTTAACGAAATGTACAAGACTAAAATACAGGATTTTTAAAAATAATCTTCAGAATAATATGGGATGGATAAATTAAATAATTAGATTTACTTATTCACATGGATATTTTACTATTAAAATAATCAAATGTAATACCAATAGCCAATTTCATAATGACAGAATGCATAATTCCAGATATCATAACCATAGTGTCAAGGCCTCATCCCAAGACTAAAAATAATATTTTTTTTCAAAGCCTTCTACCGAGACACAAGTTTGTCTCATGAGACCTACTGATGCATCGAGGGGCTATAAGGAGTTCCACCCATCACTTACAATGTCCAATTCTTTCCTCATATAAAAATGTTGAAACATAATGTAAACATTCGTATTAAAACTAGTATATAAAATATTAATACATTAACCATAAACCATGAATGGTATAAAAATAACACATCCAATTTAATGAATATCAAAAAACTTTTATTACAATATGGAAGATTGTATCATAATAAATCAACTTCCAACAAGTTTATAATCCATCAAAGGATGTTGGAATAGATGAAATCAAAACTATTTTAGAGGAATATCTCTTTCTATTTTAAAATCTTTTAAAAGTCATGTAATTATAAAATAAAAAATGTATTTTAATAATTCTCTTATAATCTTTTAAGGGATGTTTCAAAGGTATTATAATGGTGGAAAATAGTTGCACCTGCCGTATAAGTTAAAAAACATTCTTACCATAATTTGTTGAAACGAATATAAAGTACCTTGTTTTGAAAACAACCAAAATATTACTATCAAACCATTTTATAAAATGTAAAACCTATGTATAAATGTCTATAACCCATAGTCTACTAAATAGTAAAAAAAATTTGAAATAAATTTTTAAGGAACACATATATGGATGATAACGAAGTCCCAGTAGATACTCACGTATAAACAACCTCAGATAAAAAATCTAGTATTGAATTAACACATAACATGTAAATTTTTTGGTTGAGGGTACGTTAACCTCTTTTATAATAGTAAAATCAGTTTTATCAAATTATAAAATAACTATATACATAAATATGATATCATATATGTTCTTCCAATAGTGATTTGATAATAATATTTTAGTAGTATCATTATTTCATGTGTCAACTAAATCATTTTCCTTTATATGTCTTGTTATGTAAGTCATGTTTGTTATGGATAAGATGCATTTTATTCATATAAAAATTTATATTAAGTTATTAAACATTTCTTATAGTCATAAAATTAAAATTATTCTTGAATGATTATGATGGGGAATGGATCTCACCGCGTTCGTGGCGATGGTAATCCATTCGTATGCACGAGTGACAAAGTCATTCTATTGATGGTGAGATCATATGTAATTAGATGGTATATCATATATAGAAAATCATTAACATATTATATTTATTATTTACATCAATTATACTCATTATTATATGTAACAACCCATGCTTCCATGGTATGTTTCCCTTTGAATAATGCAATAGCTTGCGTTGTACGCAACATGGAGTTATAACACACCACGACCAATCAAACTAGATGTTATAAATAGTAATACCCAGTTTATAAAATGTTATAAATTTTACTTTTCAAAATGGAATTTATTTTTGGATTTATAATATCAAAATTAGCTTAGGGGGATTTTTGGTATTTTTATGAAAACATTCAATTTTTTGAATAGTGAAACAACTGCGTTATTGATTAAAATAGATTTTGTAAAAAAAATAATTATTTATTTTATTTAAAATTATTTTAGGAAAAAAGAGATAAATAGTACCTATATATGTTCAATGAATTTCATTGGTGTCTTTTTTATAATAATATTAGATATATAAAATTTTATTGACCTTTTTACCATCTTTTACCCTCCTAGGCACATTTACAAATTTACAGGAAATGTAATTTTCCAACTTTTGTGATTTGAATTTCAAAAATATAAGAGACACGGTTGACATTATTAAGTAAACTTATTTTCAATAAGATGAAAATAACTTTTGGTGAATAGTAACTTTTGACTTTTAATTACCACACATAAAATAAATAGGGGAATTAAATGTAAACAAATGATAATATAATTACCCTAACACATGTCCTAATTATCTTGGATAAGAGTTTTTAGACCAAAATAAACATTAGGAATAAAATATTATCCTTTTTTTCACATGGATTAGATTAAGACATTTATTATTTTATTATTTATAGAGGATTTAAAAGTGTTAAATTCACATATTAATAACTGAACCATTATTAATATGGGGTTCTAAGTAAGATAAATTTGACTATAAATATTCATTAGAAAGAAAAAATGATTTAATACTAAATGGTATTTTATTTATATTTTTTATACATTATATAATTAAATTTATTAATGATACTTTGATGATGCATTGATTACCTTATTAATGAAAGATTAAAATAATTGATATTATAAATATATAAATAAATGTAAATTATGAATTCAGATGAATTAAACTAATTGAATAGGATAAAATTACATATAATGGTTTATTAATTAATTTTTTTTGAAGTGATTATGTTGTTATGACTTTTATAAAAACAATATACCAAATAGTATAAAAATTGAAATAAATGAGTTTTTTTAAAAACATAGTATATTATTAATTGATATAATATTCCGAAAAATATAATTTTCAGCCAAAGGATTTTGATATGGTTATATATATTAATAATTAACCACTTTGGGTACTATTGAATTTTTTTACTATGTTTATTTACCATTTATTATAATAACACAAGAATACATGGTAAAAGATAAACTATTTAACTTAGAGTTAAATCTAAAAGATAAGGTTAATGGTAACCCAAACCTTTCCAAAACCTATTTTTGATAGTTTCTCAACTAATACCATTTATAGCCTCTATTTAAATCATTTTGGAGATATTATAAACTGAATATGAATGTGTAATAAAATAATATTTCAAGATTTTCCTAATGTGACCATCACCTATATAATAAAAGGGAATTTCCCCTTCTCTCAAAATAACACCTCCAAAGACATTTCTCTCATCCAAAATCTCCTCAAATATCCTCCCAACTACCCAAAAGTTTACATAAAGGTCTTAAATTGATCAGAAATCCATCATAAGGGGCCCTTTTGATCAAATCAAAAGGAAACACCCGATGAAGAGGTAATTATTTAACCACCTCTTTCAAAGTTCTTTTTTTCTTCCACTTCCTCAGTATTTATTCTTTCCATAAAATAATAATAAATCCAGTACCTTATACATACTATGATGTTATTATATATATTTTACAACTATAATCATTATTATATCCATCCTATGAATGAAAATTCACCATAAGTGTGTACGTACGACTTACTGTCTCCACGTCATGGTGTAGTTTGTTATTCAAACACTTCATTAATTTGATTGGAATAATAATTAATATAATATATGTAAATAGAAAATATAATTATATATATTTTATTTACCATCCAATTACATATATTCTCAATATCAATAGAATGATATTTTCACTCATCTGTACGTATGGATTACTGTCTCCACAAACACGATGGAATACATTCATCATCATAACCTTTCAAAAATTATATTCATTTTTTGATTAAAAATATCTTTTAAGAACATAATATCATTATGTATATCAACCATATACATCCTATCCATAAAAAACATGGCTTATGTAACCAAGCATAAAAAAGAAAAAGAGGTCAGTTAACAAACGAAATGATGATACTACTAAAATATTACTAACAATGTAATATTAGAAGATCGTAAATGATATCGGATTTATGTATGTGTTACATGTATAATCTAATAAAAATGTTTTAAATACTATAACGGAGTTTAATTTACCCTCAATCTAGGAAAAGTATATGGTAAGTGTAAATTCTATAATCTCTCAGTTATCTGAGGTTGTTTATACATGTGTATCTATTGGGAACTCTTTATCTTCCACATCAGTGTTTCATAAAAATGTATTTCAATACATTTTTACTATTTTATGTACTATGTATTAATTTCAGTTATAACCTTGTTTTCCATTCTATAAAATATTTATATATTTATCTTTCCATAGTTTTCCAAATTAGGGCCTTTAAGACCTTTTCATCAAAATTATGGAAAGAATTTTTTTAACTTATACGGAGAGTGAAGCTATTTTAAACCATTGTAACACCTTCCAAGAATCACATACAATATTATAAGAATATTTTCAATATATATGTTTTATTTTATAATTACATTACTTTTAAATGTTTTCAAAATACAAAGCGATATTTCTCTGAAACAGTTTTGATTTCATCTATGTCAACAAAATTTGATGGATTTCATACTTATTTGAAGATGATTTATTATTATACAATATTCTGTATTATATTTAAGGTTTTTTGTTTTTCATATATGTGGATGTGTTTATTATACCATTCATGGTTAATGGATTATTTATTGTAATTTTGTATGCCAGTTTTAATTCAATTGTTTATGTTATGTTTAAACCTTTTCAAATGAGGAATGAATGGACTTAGTAAGTGACGGGTGGGGCATGCTTTATCTCCTCGTTGCATTGGTAGTTCTCATGAGACAAACTAGTGTCTTGGCACAAGGCCTTGAGAAAATATTTATTTGTAGACTTGGCATGAGGCCTTGACTATATGGTTATGATGTCCAGCATTATTCATTCCATCATTAAGAAATTGGCAATTGATATTACATATGATTGTTTGACAAGTAGAATATCCCTGAGAATAAGTAAATGGAGTAATTTGATTTATCTATTTAATATTATGATGAATATTATGTTTAAAAGGATTTTTTTTAGTCTTATACATTGACTTAATTTTTTATGCTTATTTATTAAATTTTCCATTATATTGTTATCCTTACTAAGCACCTGACTTCACCCCATTATATGTTTTATTTTTACCTGGATGTGAATAATTATATTATGACCAACCTGCAGGGGTAGTCTAAGGGATATGAATGTGGTGAAAGGAGACAATTTTGTTATTGTTTTTCATTTAATAATGTTATTTAAAACTTATGTCTGTATCTATTGCTTCCAAGGATACTAAACTGATTGGTCTTTGAGGATTTGATCCATTGTGATACTACTAATGTTATATAATAATACACTGACATTGGGTAACTAGGGCTGGGTCATTACCATTGGTATCATAGAATGTTTAGTACAAACCATGGAAACTAGATTTATAAAAACTATCATTATATAACATTACCCTAATATAGAATTTGAGGATTAGTATATAAAAACTCTCTATTATTTTTGTAAAATAGATATTTTTTAGTTTTCTAGGAAATACATCCATGTCTGGATTTAATCAGGTAGAGGTGGCTCTGGAATAGATGAACCTTGAAGTAAAAACACCGACAAGGTGTTTTGGGCTTGACCCAGGGTATCCTGGTACATGACAATGGGCCTTTTTGCACTCTTGGTTAAGAAACTCTCTGTGGATTTTTTAGGATAATTCAAATTTCCATTAAAAACATTATGAAGGATTTATGAGTATATACCTCATCAATAAAATTATGATTATAGATTATATCCATAAACTGTTCGATTTATTTATATTTATTTACATGTTTGGAATTATGTATTGTGATTCATAATCTAATCTTGTTTATGCCATTGTTTGGAAATGGAACCTAATGGAAGGAATGTAAATTGTATCAATGCATGTAATCTATGTAAGGATTTCCTCATAATAATGAAAATTATAGAGGAGCTAGTGATGCAACTGGTGTTGATCATCTTATCACCATATAGGGACAACTCACCCTGGTTATGAATAATTATTGTACCCGTATGGATCACCCTGGTCCACATCATAGAGGATCAAGTAGAACACATCATGAGGAATAAAATAGCAATATTCAATGGGACTAATAATCTATTTTTCTTTGATAAATGGATATGTTCTTTAAAGAAAACATTTCATGCATTAGGCTGTAGCGAAAGGGAAAACGTTTTCATGGAAGTTTATCTCATGACAAGAGATACAGATCAATGGTGTCCATTAATTCAAAACACAAAAAAATATGAAGAAGTATCATGTATAGAATAGAGGGAGTTTTAAGTGAATTTCATAGAAAAATAATTTCCTCATTACCATCAAGCGGATATGGAAAACATTTTTTGAGTCTGAGAAAAAAGGAGGATGAGAATGTTGCAAAGTGTGAGGCTAACTTTACAAGGTTATCAAGTCATGATTATGATTATATACGTAATCCAAGAAGTGGTACTGATTGATTCATTGATGGGTTAAAATCATTTCTCTATCGACCATTAGACTCACAATCCTTCTCATCATACGAAGATATTGTCTCATGTTCTGTCAAGACATAAATGGAATTCTCTATATCTTATGAAATTAAAGAAAAGAAATAGAAGAAAAAAATCTATTGAACACACTCGAAATGGAAATAAGGGGAAGAAGGGAAAAGGTAAATTTTCATACTAAAGTAAATATTGGAAGAAAAATCATTGTACTTTCTTGAAGGTGATGGGATTCTATTACAAGTGTGGTGAAAAAGAACACCAAGATCGTGATTGTAATGGAAAGAAAGAGGTGGTAAATGTTGAATTATATAATTTTAGATACATGATGCATTATACAAATAAATATCCTATGCGCCAAGGAAACATAACTTATAAAAGACCAATTGAGCAAGGCCAAGATTATGTGATCACTACTGCTGAGATTGAATCTCTGAATGACACATTGGTAGGTAATTTAATGGTTCCTTAAACTATAACCAAAGCTTTATTAGATTCTGGATTATCGCATTGTTTCATATATTCCCAGTATCCTATGAAAATTAGATATTTCTAATTTTATTTAACATGGGATTTTTCAGTAAAAATAACTAAGGGAAGTATCATTGTAACAATGTTTTGTGAATAAATCCCCATTTGGGCATATAAATGTTTTTTATCTGATGATATCATCATGATACACATGATTGAATTTTAAAAAATCCATAGTATGGATTTTCTTTTGGACCATGATGCCAAAAATTATTGTTAGAATAAGGTGGTTACAATTTTCAATGATGATAAGAAGTACCTTATCTTTGGGGCAGAAATGTCAAGTCCACCCTTAGAAGCTCAATTAAATTCAATTATTATGATGGAATAAAATTAAATAACTATGGGTGTGGAAAGGAATGTTCAAATAGTGTACATGACTATTATACAAGAATATGTTGATTTTTTTCTTGAGGATTTACCAGGACATCCTCAAAAATGATAAATTGAGTTTTCCTTTGATTTGATTACTAGATGAATGCCTATATTGAAGGCCCCATATGGAATGGACACTATAGAATAAGTGTAACTAAAGAAACAACTTGGGAAATTAACTAATAAATGTATTATTCTCCCTAGTTTCTCTCCATGGGGATTCCATGTTCTTTTTGTAAAGAAGAAATATAGATCTATGAGGCTGTGCATTGACTACAGGGAGATCAATGCTATAACAATAATAAATAAATATCTCATACCTCGCATTGATGACTTATTCGATCAACTTCATGGAGATAGATATTTTTCAAAGATTTTCCTTCAATCTTGATATCATCAATTGTGTATGAAAAAAAGACATTCAAAAAACAACATTTCGAACTAGGTACGAGCATTAAGAGTTTATAGTATTGCATTTGGGACTGAATAATGCAACCTCTTTTTTCATGGAAATAATGAATAGGGTTCTCAAGGAATATCATGGTGACTTTTTAGTGATATTTTTTGATGTCATCTTGGTTTAATCTAAAATCTATGTAGATCATGGAAATCACTTTCGCACTATTCTGAAAACCATCAGATGAAATGAATTATATGAGAATTTTAGCAAGTGTGAATTCTGGCATAAAAAATTTTATTTTCTTGGCAATATTGTCTCTAAGGAAGGAATCTCTTTTAATCCTTATATGACAAGAAAATTCAAGAATGGATAGCACCAATGAGTATAACTGAGGTACATAGTATCATTGGTTTATCAGGTTCTTGTCATCATTTCGTCTAGAACGTTTCAGGATTGGATAACCCATTAACCAAGCTCACACTTAAAGGGGTTAAATTTCTTTGGAAAAAAGAGTGTGAATTTTTTTTGAATAATTGAAGAGAATATTAGTCAATTCTCTGGTCGTCACTCTATTATTGGGTAATGATTGGTTTATTATTTATAGTGATGGTTCAAAGAAAGGACATGGTGGTGTCCTTATGCAGAATGATAGATTTATTGACTATGCATCATGACTGCTAAAAATTCATGAAAAAAACTATACCACTCATGATATTTAGTTACCATATATAATATTTTCTTTTAAAATATAGTGACACAATTTCAATAGTGAAATATTTGAGATATATACCGATCACAGGATTTTGAGGTATGTTTTTTCATAGAAAGAACTCAACATGAGGTAAAGATGATGTCTTGAACTACTCATGGATTATGATTGCTCTATACATTACCACCCAGAGAAGGAAAAGAAGGTGGAAAATTCATTAAGTGGAAAGGATCAAAAGGTTTTGAAACAATGAGATTTGAAAGGGATCATATGTTCATGGATCTAGTAATGAAGGGTACGGGGATAATCATTAAAGGTGAAACATCAATACATTTTCAAATGGTTTCTAAACCATCTTGACTATAATGGATAAAATGTTTCTATACTGATTATGATTAATTTCAAAAGAAAATTATTGATATGAATTATGTGATATTGATTGACTTCATATATGAATATGGTATTTTGAAATATGGAAGAGATGTTGTGTTTCTAACATACCTGATCTAAAAATGGTGTTATTGGATGGTGCTCATAGCTCTAATTTCACTATACACCTATGTAGCACTAATATATATAGATATTTGAAAGAAAATTTTTGGTCAGACAACCTGAAGAGAAAGATTACTAATTATATGTCAAGATGCATGGTTTTTCAACAAGTGAATGTTGGAAGACAACAACCGAGAGAATTCATAAAACCTCTTCCCACACCAGAGTGGAAATGTGACGATATTATGATAGATATTATTATGGGACTAACAAATACTACTAGAAGGAATGAGGCAGTATGGGTCATTATTGATCATCTTACCAAGTCAGAACATCTTCTTGCTATAAGAGAATATTTACCACTTTAATGTCTAGTAAGAAAATATATTAATGAAGTAGTATGACTTCATGGAGTACCCCTTTCGATATTTTTTTATCATGATCCCCATTTTACATCATGATTATGGAAAAGTATTTAGATGTACTTGTATACTAAACATATTTGGAGAACTTCCTACCACCCTCAAATTGATGGAAAATCAAAATAGACTATTCAAACTATAGAAGACATGTTAATATCTTTCTCACATAACATTCAAGGTATGTGGGATCAATATTTTCCTCTGGAAGAATTTTCTTATAACAATAGCTTAAATTAAAGTATTAAGATAGCACCATATAATGAGTTAAATAGAAATATATGTCACACACCAACTTGTTGGGATGATGCTAGTGATAGAAAACTCGTAGGCCTAGAACATGTTTATGAAACAATGGAAAATGTGGAGGTTATCCAAATCCACATTAAAGCAGCTCAATGTAGTAAAAAGAGTTATGCCAATAACTGAATGAAGGATTGGAAATTTCAATAAAGAGATCATGTTTTCAGGATGGTATATCCATGGAAGGGTGTTATACGAAGGGTAAATTATGTACCAGGTATATTGGACCATTATAAATTTTTGAACAAATTTACATTGTATCATATCATTTGGAAATGACACCATGTCTCTCCAAATTTTGTGATGTGTTCCACGTATCACTATTGAGAAAATGCTTGCCTGAACTAATTCAGGTAATCACCTATGAAAAAATAGAACTGGAACCCAACCAATCTTATTTCGAAGAGCCTATCAAAATTATTGATAAAAGATAACAAGTGTTGAGAAACCAGATGACTTGTTTGGTGAAAGTTCTATGAAGAAATCATAAGACGGAAGAGGCAACATGGGAACCCGAGGAACTTATAATGAAGAACCACCCAATTATTATTATGTAGTGATATTATATATATTTCGACGAAAATATTAGTTGGAGGGGATAATGTTACACTCTAAGCAAACATTGTATGTTTCCATTTGAATAATTAAATAGCATGTGTTATACGCAACGTAGAGATTTAATACACCACGACCAATCAAACTAGTTGTTATTAATAGTATTACCCACTTTTTAAATTTTTAGAAAATTTATTTTTCAAAATGGTCTTCATTATTGGATTTGGAATATCAAAATTAGCTTAGGGATGATTTTTTGTACTTTTATGAAAACATTCAATTATTGATAAATAGTGAAAAGCAATGTGTTATTATTTAAAACCAACTTTTTTTTAAATAATTAGTAATTTTATTTAAATTTATATTAGGTAAAAATAGTTACAAAATACCTATATGTTGATTTTAAGTCAACGGAGACATTTTATAAAAATATTAGATATATATTATTTTATTGAACTTTTTATCATTTTTTAACAACCATCTATGCACATTTTCAAATTTGAATGAAATGTAATTTTACCACTTTTGTGAATTAAATTTCAAAAATCTAGGGTACAATGTTGACATTATTAAGTAAAATTTTGTTTGATAGGAGGAAAATTACTTTTGTTGAATAATATCTTTTGACTTTTATTTACCATGGTTAAAATAAATAGGGTGATTAATGGTAAAAAATGATATTATAATTACTATAACACATGCTCTAATTCTATTAGATATGTGTATTTCAACCAAAGTAAACTTTAGGAAAAAAATATGATCATTTTGGTATACATGGATTTGATTAGGACATTTATTGTTATTTTATTTAAAGAAATGTTAAAAGTGGTAAATTCAATGTTTCATAAGTAAACCATTTTTAATATAGAGTTATAGATAAGTTAAATTCCACTATAAATATTAAATAAATAGATAAGAATATTTCCAACATAATGATATTTTATTTATAATTTTTAGATTTTATATTATTCAATTTATTTATGATACAGTGATGATGTAGTAATTACCTTATTAATGAAATAGTAAAACAATAGATATTAGAAAAATAAAAATAAATGTAAATTTAGAATTATTATGAATTACACTAATATTCTAGGTTAATAGGACACGTTATAGTTGATTAAAAAATATATGTTATAAATTTTTTATATCTTTCACAAAAATAATATACCAAATAGTGTCAAAATTGACATAAATGAGTTTTTAAAACAAATACTACAGGATTAATTGATATAATATTTCTAAAAAAATAAGGTTCAGCCAAATAACATAGATAAGGTTATATATATTAATCATGATCCACTTGGGTTTCTCGTGGTTTTTTTAGTATGTTTATTAAACATTTATTAAAATAATTTAAAAATACATGGTAAAAGTTACACTATTTTACTTAGAGTTAAATCTAAAAGATATGGTTAATATGGGGACATCAACCTATCTAAAACCTATTTATTGGAATTTTTTCGAACCATCCCCACCTTATACTCGAAATAATTCATTTTGTAGCCATTATAAACTGAATATGATTGTATAATAAAATATTATTTCAAGCTCTTCCTAAAGTGACCCCCACCTCTCTTATAAAATGGTACTTCTCCTTCTATCAAAATCGTACATCCAAAGTCATTTGTATCGGTAAAACACTCATTCAATATCTTCAAAACTACCCTCAATTATAACTAGAGGCTTTACATTGATTATAATTCCATTGTATGGATCCCTTTTGATCAACTCAAATTGAAACACCCTAATAAGAGGTAATAATTTCACCACCTCTTTGAAAGATCTTTTCTTCTTCCACTTCCTCTTTCATTGTTGTTTCTGTAACATCCTAGGTAAATAAAAAATAAAGAATTTTTATATTTATTAATATTTTCGAATTAAATATTAATTTTAATTAAAATGGATTTCTACGTTCGATAGCGTACTCGATACGCAACAATGAGTTTCTTTGAAAACTTACGTTGCACACTAGAAATAAAATAATATTATTTTAAATGTTAGTTAACACGTAGCCGTTGTACTAGAATGAGTGGATAGAAATAACTAAAATATAAATATATATTTTTTTAAATGTTCCTACATTTATCCAATAAAATATGAAGGCTTAAAATACGGATAGAATTCAATTTTAGGCATTTATACCCTAATTTTCACTAAGGGTTCACTTATCACCTTTTGACGGAGAACCGTCATTAAATATAGTTTTGATCAATCTTATAAATTATATTGGACCAAATATAACACTTATTTAGAATCGGGACATCAAAATTTACTTTGTGTAAATTTTTGGTACCTTTCCGATAAAGTTCATTTTTAATGAATAGTCTAAAATGTTGTATTTTAATTCAAAACCTCTTTTTAATATAATTTATTTATATGAATATATTATAATTTAAATTGGTTTTAAAGTGAAATTAGAAAATATTTTTACCATTAAATCCAATAGTAGTCGTTGGAATTAATTTCACTTTGAAATCGGACTTAAACTAGTGTCAATCTTTTGATACTTATTGTTCCATAAAAACACGCTATTTTCTCTGACAGCGGGAATTAATTATTAAATTAATTAATTCAACTTATATGTTGTGAATTTTTTATAAAGGAATTCATTTTTGAATTCGGAATATCAAATATAGCTTAGGGTGAATTTTTGTTATTTTTCGGAAAAATTTCAATTTTTGATGAATAGTGAAACCACTAAGTGGTACTTATAAAAACTGATTTTTCATTTAAATGAAACTTTGCCACTTCTGTGATTTGGTTTTCAAAAATCCGACATACATGGTTGTAATTAATAAGTAAAATGTGGTTCAATTAGATTAAAATAATTTTTTGGTGAATAGTAACTTTTAAGTTCTTAATCGCGATTAGTGGTAATTAGTGTAGTTTAAGGTAAAAATAATGTTTTAATAATATGAGATGAGCTTGACACATGTCCTACCCTCATTGGATGTGTCATGGCCGACCAAGACAATCCATGGGTCAACTTGGGGACCCCATGGAGCCACATTGGTTGGGAAATGACATAAATAACTTTTTATTTAATGTTAAAGTAAAAATGACATAAACATGAGGTATTTTACTAAAACAATTTTTACATAGGGTTATACAAGTAATAATTTTGATTATAAATAGTCATTTGAAAGAGAAAATGATTTCCTACATCATAGTAATTTTTTATAATTTTTAGACTTTAAATAAATTAAATTATTTATGACATCATGATGATGCAGTGATTAACTCATTAATAATGGATTTAAATAAAATGGAAAGATAATGTAATATATAAGACCTAAACATGTCCAAAACCTATTGGATGAGTGTATTTCGTACCCTTATCACCTTATCCTCGAAATACATCAATTTGGGACCTCTTAAATCCGAATACCATTTTAAAATAAAGTGAATTTTCTTTACTTTCCAAGAGTGCCCCTGCTCTCCTCTTATAAAAGGCTCCCACCTCGACCTCCTTACCCACACTCCCAATGACTTTGTCTTGGACAAACCCAGCCCATTTAGGCTCTCCACATCCCTCTCTTACTCCTTGAAGCCTCACTTTGGGCAGAATTCTTCCCATGGAAGCCTTTGTGCTCAAACAAAGGGGAGTTACACGATTTTAAGGTAATGTCTTCTTTTGAGTCCTTTTGTTTTATTTTGCTTCTCCAACCCCCTAAACTCTTTTTATTCTTTTCTTTTGTAACAACTCAGGTATCCTAAATATACAAGTATGTTTTTATAAGAAGTATTAGAGCTACACATACACACACCTACATCTAATGGTTAAAGAACATACTGTTTCCGTGGATGGCGAATTTCTGCCTCCCGAAACGATGATTGTTCAATATTCATTTAACACCTTCAAAGGTGGCCATTAAGATGAAACTATATTTATATATGATATATAATATGTTTATGTTTTCTTTAAGCTTCTGTATTTTTCATTTTGGGCATAACTTTATGGTTTCCATTACGGGTAAACACGATATCTTCATTTAAGGAAGTGCGGACTACCGCCCCCTCAAAGTGATGTGATTCGTTAATGCCATATGTGGGACATGTAAAGGATGGATTTAAAGTTATTATATATGATTTCATACTGGAATTATAATATAACTATATATCATTATTATTTCTTTCCATTAAATTATGAAATTGAAATGAAAGTAGCGTTCATGCGTACGTACGGCTTACCGTCTCCATGAACGGTGCATTTCATTTATTATCCCCAAATGTAATGTACTATTAAAAGTACATGTATATAATGGATATATATAATGAATGATATAACTAAATGATGATTATAATTATTGAATTAAAATATACATACCTCTCATTTTGTTTTAATTCCATTAATATGACAATGAAATGAAAGTAGCGTTCATGCGTACGTACGACTTACCGTCTCCATGAACGGTGCATTTCATTTCATACCTCTAAATAATTATGTAATATTACGAATACATGTATATGCTAGATATATATGATATATATGATATCCAAATCAGGAATTTCATTTTGGATATAAAGAACCTTTGACCACACGAACAACATGTAATTGTAAGAAGTCCACTTTCGACTTAAGAACCATATAACGACAAAACAAACATTATTAACATAAATGGTTACATAATGTTTATAACATGGCAATAAGTGATATAAAAGGAATAATGAACTTTAAAATGGTTCATAATCAAGTAGATATTAACTCAAGTTTATTATTTAGGACGTTAAAGAACGACCGAGTCATGTCGGACCCGAGGTAAGGGACTTCGTCTCAATCTCCTTTCATTGAGGAATATTTCGTTTTATACACAACTTTCTTTTATACGGTGTATAAACCCCTTTGACCTTTACTTTTATTCAAAAGGAATCTTTTTCTATGAAGTGTTTTACTAAACGACAAAAAGGAATGTTTTTTTAACATACGCGGTGACAACGACCTTCTCCGCCGCCGTGAGTATTATTTGGTCTTTGGCTTCCTCAACAAGCCGTAATGTTTTCAAAATAAAATAAATACCATATACTCTTTTATGTATTTTTGTATTGAAAATGGTTTTGATAAAGGATTCTATTATGATATATTGTGATTGAAATGTGGAAATGTTAACATTTCTTTATATTGGTTTTTTGTTTTATGATTTTATATTGGTACTTGGACATTTGACGGGTGGTTACGTGATAAACCATATGACGGGTGGTGCCGTGAGTACCAGGACGGGTGGTTACGTTATAACCTTCAATGCATTTGGTATGGAAGTCGGCCGTATGGATATTCCATTAAGTATGTATGGAAATTGGCCGTATGGCTATTCCATTAAGTGATATGTGTGGAAGTCGACCGTATGGTTATTCCACTTAAGTATGTTTATGTCCCATGTTACCTTTATATATGTTATGTGTTCTTTATATGGGTTTTATGGTAATCTTTTGGTTACAAAAAGGTAAGTAATGATACTTTATTCAGTGAAGAGTTTTTACTACTTCATGAAGGTGAAGTTATTACTTTGACAGAGTATACATGGTTTACTTGATGTTTGAAAAACTAACAGTTTTCATTCTTTGTGTATCCCTTACTGAGCTTTTTATGCTCACCCCACGTTTTTTTGAAATGTTTTTCACAGGACTTAATGTGGAATAAGGTCAAGGATGGGATCAAGGGAATGTCATGCTATATAAAACATGGAACTAGACATGTTTCTTTTTAAGTGTATTTTATTATTATGGAATCTTAGTAGAAGTGTCTACTTTGTAATCTTGTGAGATGTAATAGTTATGTTTTAATTCTCTAAAACTCTATACATGAAAAGATCCTCAATGTGAATTATTCATTTAACTCAAGATTAAGTAAGGTTTAAGGCTGGGGCCTTATAGTTGGTATCAGAGGTTGGTTTAGACAACTTTAGGAGTTAGAAAAGTGTTAAATTATAATATGATTGAAATGATATAGCATTTACAGATTACCTTGTTACTTCACCTAAGATATTTCAGTGTTCAGAATGGTTTTCCGTAGAGGAAACAAAGCAGCTATGTTGGGACGACATCAGGAGGAAGACAACCTTCCAAATCAGCAACCTGAGATGGTCAGAATCGGAACTGAACAGTTTGTTGCAATGATGGCACAGTTTACACAGGCTATAAATGGTGGTGGTATTCATGCACGAGATCAGCCAAATCAACCGCAGAGGAACATGTCAGTGGTGGAACATTTCATGACGCAACATCCCCCATAATTTAGAGGATCATCTGACCCTGTGCATGCTGAAGGGTGGATTAAAGAACTGGAGAATATTTTTGATGTCATGGGGTGTTCAGAACATCAAAAGGTTAGTATTGCTGTTTACCGTTTTGAAGGTGAAGCTGATCAGTGGTGGTCAATGGTGAAAAATATCAGGGATAGTGATGAGATTGAGGATCTTCACTAGGAAGAATTCAAAGGTTTGTTTCTTGAGAAATATTTTCCTAAGGTGGTTCGTCTTAGGATGTAAAAATAGTTCCTAGAATTGAGGCAGGAGGATGATTCAGTGGCTGCTAATGAAGAAAAGTTCACTCGATTGGCAAGGTATGCTCCAAAATTCATACGAGATCTTGATAGTAAAATACACCGTTTTTACTCAGGGTTAAAGCCAAAGTATCGAAGGGCATTAGCTTCTCGTGAGTTCAAAAGTTATGAAAAACTTGTTAGATGTGCGGAGAAGGTGGAAATGGAGTTTTCCGATGATCAGGTGTTCTATGAAAAACAACAGAATAAGAGGTCTAGTTCGCAGGCAAAGGGGAAGAATTCATCAAAGAAGCAGGGAGGTAAGAAAACAATGTTTCCAGTTTGTGATAAATGTGGCAAAAGGCATGTTGGGGAATGACTTCTGAATTCTGGAAAGTGATACCGATGTGGTAAGATGGGACATAAGGCTCGTGATTGCACTGAAAAGGATCAAGGTGAAGGTAAGACCAAATTTTATTTACAGTTAGTGAAATGTTATAAGTGCAATGAGATGGGACACTATGCAAACGAGTGTCCGACAAAGAGCTTGAGTGATGGGAAGCAGTTAGACTACAAGCAGAAAGGGGTGGTGAAATCCTTTGCAACTACTTTAGCAGATGTTGGGCCATCAAATGAAGTTGTATCAGGTAATTTTTTTGTTTTTTCAGATTATGCCAGTGTGTTGTTTGATTCGGGGTCTACACATTCTTTCATCTCTGAAAACTTTTCTAGTAAAATGGGAATACCATCTCAAGAAATGACTCCTGATATTTTGGTAAAAACACCCGGAGGGAACGTTGAGACAAAAATGAATTATAAGAACCTTCATATCCTTGTGTGTGGAAATAATCTACCAGAAAACCTTATTGTTTTGCCTCTAGTAGGTTTTGATGTTATTTTGGGCATGGATTGGCTTTCTGTTTATCATGCTATGATTGACTGCAGAGCTAAAATGGTTTCATTTCAGAAAGATTTTCAGTTTGTGTAAAAGAATGAACCCTTGATTTTGAAAACATATCAGGAAGTTGAGAAACTAGTAAATGACGGAAATGAATGTTACCTTGCACATATTGTTGAAAATAAAGGAACTGTTCAGATTAATGATGTGCCAGAGGTAAATGAGTATCTTGATGTTTTTCCTGATGAGTTTCCTGGTATTATTCATGATCGGGAAGTTGAATTTACTGTTGACTTAGTTCCTGATTCTAAGCCAATTTCAAAACTCCCTTATCGAATGGCTCAAGTTGAACTTTTAGAGTTAAAGAAACAATTGTAGGAGTTATTAGATAATGGTTTCATTCGACCTAGCACATCACCATGGGGTGCTCCTGTCTTGTTTGTTAAAAAGAAAGATGGATCAATGAGACTTTGCATTGATTATAGAGCCTTGAATAATATTACTATTATGAACAAGTATCCTTTTCCTCATATCGATGATTTGTTTGATCAGCTCCAGGGAGCACAGTATTTTTCGAAGATTGACTTGAGGTTGGGGTACCATCAATTGAATGTAAAAGAAGCAGACGTTCCGAAGACTGCGTTCCGTACTAGATATGGCCATTATGAATTTGTAGTTATGCCATTTGGGTTAACCAATGCACCTGATGTATTCATGGACCTTATGAATAGAATATTCCATGAGTTCTTGGATATGTTTGTGGTTGTTTTCATCAATGTTATTTTGGTGTTTTCTAAAAGTAAAGAGGAGCATGAAATTCATTTAAGGGTTATCTTGTAAACCTTAAAAGAAAAGAAACTATATGGAAAATTCAGAAAGTGTGAGTTTTGGTTACAACAAATTTCTTTCTTGGGTCACATTGTTTCAAAATATGGCATAACTGTTGATCCTACTAAAAAAAAGTTGTTGATGAATGTCCAAGACCCACAAATGTAACCAAGATCCGTAGTTTTCTTGGTTTGTCATGTTACTACCAAAGGTTTGTTGAAAATGTTTCATGGTTATCTAGTCGAAGGACTAAGCTAACTCATAATGGTGTTAAGTTCATCTGGACAAAAGAATGTGATGATTGTTTTGAGGAGTTGAAAAGAAGATTGGTGAATGCTCCAGTTTTGGCACTTCTTCCAGAAATGATGATTTTGTTATATATAGTGATGATTCGTTGAAGGGACTTGGATGTGTCCTTATGCAGAATGATCAGGTAATTGCTTATGCTTCATGTCAGTTGAAAACACATGAGATAAATTACCCTACACATGATTTGTAATTAGCTACTGTTGTCTTTGCTTTAAAAAGTTTGAGGCATCATTTGAATGGAGTAAAGTGTGAAATATATACTGATCACAAACGTTTAAAGTATATATTTACTCAGAAAGAGTTAAACATGAGACAGAGGAGATGGCTAGAATTAATCGAGGATTATGATTGTACAATTCATTACCATCCAGGAAAAGAAAATAAAGTGGCTGATCCTTTGAGTCGAAAAAGTAATGATTCATTAGCAATGTTGCATTTGGAAAGTGATCCTTTGGTTAAGGATTTGATGAAATTTGGCATAGAAGTTGTTGGTGCAGGATGCTTTTCTTTTTTTGTTTCAGGTATTAGTGAGATCTTCTCTATCAGACAGAATCAAGCAAGCATAGAAGCAAGACAGTGAGTTGCAGAAAAAGGTAGAGCTGGTTCAGAAAGGTAAGTTTTTTTAATTCAACATTGGTAATGATTGTGTTTTGAGGTTTGGGAATAGATTATGTGTGCCTTGTGATTCACAGTTTAATAATGAGTTGTTATGTGAGGCTCATAGTTCCCCGTTTTCAGTTCATCCTGTCAGTACTAAGATGTACAGAGATCTGCGGGAGTATTACTGGTGGGATGGAATGAAAAGAGATATTGCAGATTTTACTATGAAGTGTTTGACTTGTCAGTAGGTTAAAGCAGAGCGACCGTTACCTAAAGGGATGCTTCAGCCTTTACCAGTGCCAGAGTGGAAATGGGAGAATATATCCATGGACTTTGTTGTGGGATTACCGAAGACATCTCGAGGTAATAATGCAATCTGGGTTATTGTTGATCACTTGACAAAATCCTCTAATTTCCTTGCTATACGAGATACTCTTACCGTAGATCAACTTTCCCATTTGTATCTTAAAGGGATAGTCAGGTTACATGGATTTCCTTTCTCCATTGTATCTGACCGTGATCCCAGGTTTACATATAACTTTTGGAAAGGCCTTTAGAAGTCGTTGGGTACTGAATTAAATTTTAGTACAGCTTTTCATCCTCAATCAGATGGGTAGTCAGAACGAACAATTCAGACATTGGAGGATATGCTACGAGCTTGTTCGATGGATTATCATGGAAGTTGGGACCAACATCATTCTTTGGATGAGTTTTCTTATAATAACAGTTTTCATTCCAGTATACAGATGGCACCATTTTAGGAATTATATGGGAAGTAGTGTTGAACTCCAGCTTTCTGGGATGAAGTGGGTGAAAGGAAGCTGATGGGACCAGAATTGGTATAGGAGATGGCAGAAAAAGTTCAGTTGATTCAGAAGCACATGAGAACAGCTCAGAGTAGGCAGAAGAGTTATGTAGACAACAGGATGAAGGATCTAACATTTGAGGTAGGTGATCATGTTTTTCTCAATGTTTCCCCATGGAAAAGTGTGATGCGATTTGGTAAGAAAGGATAGCTGAGTCCAAGGTTCATTGGACCATAGGAAATTCTGGAGAGAGTTGGATCAGTTTCATACCAAGTGGCTTTACCTCCGAGTTTATCTCAGGTACACATTGTTTTTCATGTTTCGATGTTGAGTAAGTATATTCCAGATCCATCTCATGTTTTGAGTCCAGAGGTAGTTCAGCTGGAGGAGAACCTATCTTATGAAGAACAACCAGTCCAGATTATTAACCACATGGAGCAGGTGTTACGGAATAAGGTTATTCATCAGGTAAAGGGTTTGTGGAAAAACCATGTGATTGAAGAGGCAACGTGGGAATCTGAAAATGCTATGAGGGATAAATACCCCCACTTATTTTCATAAGTGAATAAAATTGCGAGGACGCAATTCCCAAAAGGTGAGAAGGATGTAACATCCCAGGTAAATAAAGAATAAATAATTTTCATATTTATTAATATTTACGATTTAAATATTAATTTTAATTAAAAGGGGTTTCTACGTTCGATAGCGTACTCGATACGCAACAATGAGTTTCTTTGAAAACTTACGTTGCACGCTAGTAATAAAATAATATTATATTAAATGTTAGTTAAAACGTAGCCGTTGTACTGGCAGGAATGGATAGAAATAACTAAAATATGATTATATATGTTTTTAAATGTTTTTACATTTATCCAATAAAATATAAAGGCTTAAAATACGGAAAGAATTCAGTTTTAGGCATTTATACCCTAATTTTCACTAAGGGTTCACTTATCACCTTTTGACGGAGAACCATCATTAAATATAGTTTTGATCAATCTTATAAATTCTACTAGGCCAAATATAACTCTTCTTTAGAATCGGGACCTCAAAATTTACATTGTGTAAATTTTTGGTATCTTTCCGATAAAGTTCATTTTTTAATGAATAGTGTAAAATGTTGTATTTTAATTCAAAACCACTTTTTAATCTAATTTATTTATATGATTATATTATAATTTGAATTGGTTTTAAAGTGAAATTAGAAAATATTTTTACCATTAAATCCAATAGTGGTCGTTGGAATGAATTTCACTTTGAAATCGGACTTAAACTAGTGTCAATATTTTGATACTTATTGTTTCATAAAAACACGTTATTTGCTCTGACAGCGTGAATTAATTATTAAATTAATTAATGCAACTTATATGTTGTGAATTTTTTAAAATGGACTTCATTTTTGAATTCGGAATATCAAATATAGCTTAGGGTTAATTTTTGTTATTTTTCTGAAAAACATCAATTTTTGATAAACAGTGAAACCACTAAGTGGTACTTATAAAAACTGATTTTCGTTTAAATGAAACTTTTCCACTTCTGTGATTTGATTTTCAAAAATCTGACATACATGGTTGTCATTAATAATAAAAATGTGGTTCAATGAGATGAAAATAATTTTTTGGTGAATAGCAACTTTTAAGTTCTTAATCGCGATTAGTGGTAATTAGTGTAGTTTAAGGTAAAAATAATGTTTTAATAATATGAGATGAGCTTGACACATGTCCTACCATCATTTGATGTGTCATGGCCATCCAAGAAAATCCATGGGTCAAATTGGGGACCCCATGGAGCCACATTGGTTGGGAAATTACATAAATAACTTTTTATTTAATGTTAAAGTAAAAATGACACAAACATGAGTTATTTTACTAAAATAATTTTTACATGAGGTTATACAAGTCAGATTTATGATTATAAATAGTCATTGGAAAGCTAAAAATATTTCATACATCATAGTATTTTTTTTATAATTTTTAGACTTTAAATATATTAAATTATTTATGACATAATGATGATGCAGCGATTACCTCATTAAGAATGGATTTAAATAAAATGGAAAGATAATGTAATATGTAAGACCTACACATGTCCAAAACCTATTGGATGAGTGGATTTAGAACCCTTATCACCTAATCCTCGAAATAAATCAATTTGGGGCCTCTTAAATCCGAATACCATTTTAAAATAAAGTGACTTTTCTTTACTTTCCAAGAGTGCCCCTCCTCTCCTCTTATAAAAGGCCTCCACCTCTACCTCCTTACCCATACTTCCAAAGCCTTTGGAGCGGCCAACCCTTGACTATTTTGGCTCTCCAAATCCCTATATTACTCCTTGAAGCCTAACTTTTGGCAGAAGTCTTCCCAAGGAAGCCTTTGATCTCAAACCAAGGGGAGTTACCCGATTTTAAGGTAATGTCTTCTTTTGAGTCCCTTTGTTTTATTTTGCTTCTCCAACCCCCTAAACTCTTTTTATTCATTTCTTTTGTAACAAATACAGTGTCCTCAATATACTATGATGTTGTTATAAGAAGTATTTGAGCTACACTTACACACACCTACATCTAATGGTTAAAGAACATAATGTTTCTGTGGATGGTGAATTTCTGCCGCCCGAAACGATGATTGTTCATCATTCTTTTAACACCTTCAATGGTGGCCATTAATATGACACTATATTTATATATGATAAATAATATGTTTATTTTTTCCTTAAGCTTCTGTATTTTTTATTTTGGGCATACCTTTATGGTTTCCATTATGGGTAAACACGATATCTTCATTTAAGGAAGTGCGGACTACCGCCCCCTCAAAGTGAAGTGATTCATTAATGCCATATGTGGGATGTGTAATGGATGGATTTAATGTTATTATATATGATGTTATAATGAAATTATAATATTACTCTATATCATTATTATTTCATTCCATTAATGTATTATATAGAAATGAAAGTAGCGTTCATGCGTACGTACGGCTTACCGTCTCCATGAACGGTGCATTTCATTTCTTATCCCCAAATGTAATGTACTATTAAAAGTACATGTATATAATGGATATATATAATGGATGATATATCTAAATGATGAATATAATTCTGGAATTAAAATATACATACCTGTCATTTAGTTTTAATTCCATTAACATGCCAAATAAATGAAAGTATCGTTCATGCATACGTACGGCTTACCGTCTCCATGAACGGTGAATTTCATTTCTTACCTCTAAATGATTATGTAATATTATGAATAAATGTATATTCTGGATATATATGATATATATGATATGAAAATAAGTAATTTCATTCTGGAAATAAAGAACCTTTGACCACATGAACAACATGTAATTGTCAGAAGTCCACTTTCGACTTAAGAACCAAATATCGACAAAACAAACATTATAAACATTAATGGTTACATAATGTTTATAACATGCAAATAAGTGATATAAAAGGAATAATGAACTTTAAAAAGCTTCTTAATCAAGTAGAAATTAACTCAAGTTCATTATTCAGGACGTTAAAGAACGACCGAGTCTAGTCGGACCCGAGGTAAGGGACTTCGTCTCAATCTCCTTTCATTGAGGCATATTTCGTTTTATACACAACTTTATTTTATACGGTGTATAAACCCCTATGACTTTTACTTTTATACAAAATGAATTTTTTTCTACGAATCGTTTTACTAAACGACAAAAAGGAATGTTTTTTTAACGTACGCGGTGACAACGATCTTTTCCATCTCCGCGAGTATTATTTTGTCTTTGGCTTCATCAACAAGCCGTAATGTTTTAAAAATAAAATAAATACCATATACTCTTTTTTGTATTTTGGTATTGAAAATGGTTTCGATAAAGGATTCTATTATGATATATTGTGATTGAAATGTGGAAATGTTAACATTCCTTTATATTGGTTTTATGTTTTATGATTTTATATTTGTACTTGGACATTTGATGGGTGGTTACGTGATAAAACATATGACGGGTGGTGCCGTGAATACCAGGACGAGTGGTAACGTTATAACCAAAATTCATTGGGAATGGAAGTCAGTCGTATGGATATTCCATTAAGTATGTATGGAAATTGGCCGTATGGCTATTCCATTAAGTGATATGTGTGGAATTCGACCGTATGGTTATTCCATTTAAGTATGTTTATTTCCCAAGTTACCTTTATATATGTTATGTGTTCATTATATGGGTTTTATGGTAATGCTTTGGTTACAAAAAGTTAAGTAATGATACATTATTTAGTGAAGAGTTTTTAATACTTCATGAAGGTGAAGGTATTACTTTGATAGAGTATACATGGTTTACTTGATGTTTGAAAAACTAACAGTTTTCATTCTTTGTGTATCCCTTACTGAGCTTTTTATGCTCACCCCAAGTTTTTTTGAAATGTTTTTCATTGGACTTAATGTGGAATAAGGTCAAGGATGTTATCAAGGGAATGTTATGCTATATAAAACATAGAACTAGACATGTTTCTTTTTAAGAGTTTTTTTTATTATGGAAACTTACTAGAAGTGTCTATTTGTAATCTTGTGAGATGTAATAGTTATGTTCTAATTCTCTAAAACTCTAAACCTGAAAAGATCCTCAATGTGAATTATTAATTTAACTCAAGATTAAGTAAGGTTTATGGCTGGGGCCTTATAGTTTCCATAAAAAATTTTAACTCAATTACCTTATACATAATGTGATTTTATTATAAATATGGTACAACCATATTAATTATTCTATCTATCCTATGAATGACAAGTCATCATACGTGTGTACGTACGGGTTACCATCTTCATATCATGGTGTAGTTTGTTATTCAAACACATCATTATTTGGATGGGTATAATAATGAGTATAATTGATTTAATTAATAAATATAATTATGTATATATGATTTACCATCAAATTAAAAATTATTTCACCATTAGTATAATGGTATTGTCACCCGTGCGTACGTACAGACTAACATCTCCAGGAATGCGATCAAATTTATTCCACATCATTACCATTCAAGAATAATTTTCTTTTTACGATTAAAAATATATTTTAAGAACATAATAATTTTGTATATGAATCAAATACATCCTATCCATAATAAACATGTCTTACATAACCAAGCATATAATTTATAATGAATTTGTTAAAACATGAAACGATGATACTAGAGAAATAATATAAACAAACCAATATCTGAAGATCATATATGAAATCATATTTATGTATGTTGTTCCTATAATAGAATATAACAATTATTTAACTATTATACGTGAGGTTAACATACCCTCGATCAATTAAAATGACACATTAAGGGATAATTCTAAAATCTCTTCATTATCTGTGGTAGTTTATACATTAGTATCTATAGGGACCTCATTATCATCCACATCCGCATTTTTAAAATAATTATTTCAATACATTTTTACTATTTCCTAGACTATGGGTTAAAGTCATTTATATCTTTTTTTGACTTTTCATAACGTTTTTATAAAGGATTCATTCCTTCGTTTTCCAAAAAAGGTCTTTTATGACATTTTTGACAAAATTAAGGAATGAATTATTTTTCTAACTTATACGACGAGTGCACTTATTATCAAATTTTATAACACCTTCGATTATTCTCATACAAGCATATAAGAATATTTTAAATATAAATTTTTTCTTTTATAATTACATGTATTTTAAATGATTTCAAAATAGAAATAGATATTTCTCTCAAATAGTTTTTATTTCATCTATGTCAACATCCATTGATGGATTTTAAACTTTTGTGAAGTTGTTATATTATGATACAATCTGTCATATTGTATTAAAGGTTTTGTGATCTATTTGAATATGGATGTGTTATTTTTACTCCATTCATGGTTTATGGATAATTTATTGACATTTTTTATGTTTGTTTTAATTTGAATTTTTATGTTATGTTTCAACCTTTTCATATTTCTAATGCATTGGAAGTAATAAGTGATGGGGGGAGCCCTCTATAGCTCATCGATTCATCGGTAGGTATCATGAGACAAACTACTGTCTTGGAATAAGGCCATGTGTTGATCAAGGTTCTCATTAATCACTATAACATTGACCCACCGCGTTGTGGATCAAGGTTCTATAGACGGGTGTGGTAATTATACATATGCTGAGTGAGTTGTCCTAGTATTTTTATAAGATGCTCAACCGCAGTTGCATCACCATCTCCAATATAATTATCTCTAGTGGGAGGGAAATACCCACATGGATTACTTCTATTGATAGGGTTTCTATTCCTTCTACTATTCCTAATTTCTAAATAATGACATACACTAGATCAGTTTATGAATTACAATACATAATTACCAACTAGTAAAATACCTATCATTAATTAAATAGTTTATGCGTATAATCATTAATCATAAAAAAAGTTTTCTTGAAGAATTATTTACTCATAAATCTATCATAATGGTTTGTAATGAAAATGTGAATTATATGAAGCATACCCCCAAGATTTTGGTAACCAATAGTTCATCAAGTCCCATTTTAGTGTACTATGTTACCCTTGTTCATGCTCGAAACTCCTTGTCAGAGTTTTCACTCCTAGGTACATCTATGCCCAAGCTGCCTCTACCTACTCGTATCCAAACATGGAGGAATTACTTGGAAGATTATCAAATTCTCTACATTACATAATTCAAGGATTTTGTTTAATACGAATCCCCAATGGCTATCTTGGTGTAATGTTCTCAAATAAGTGTTTTTCTAAATCTAGTTTCCATGGTTTGTACTAAACATTCTCTAAAACCATCTATAATGCCCCAACCCTATTTAAATAGATTCAGTGCACTACTATATAACATTGGCATGATACAAGGAATCATGTCCCGAAATAACAATCAGTTTAGTAGACTGGGAATTAGTAGATACATATATAAGTTGTAAATTACATCATGAAAGAAAAAAATATCACTGTGTCACCATAGAAGACTCTTATATCCCTTAGCCTATGCCTATAGGTTAATCGTAATATACTTCTTCCACATCCGGGAAAAAATGAAACATAGAAGATGGGTGAGCTCAAAGGATCAATAAGTATAAAAATATAGCACAAACTATCATAAATAATCATTAACATTTAAGGCAATGTATAAGACTAAAAAACAATACTTATAAACATAGACTCCAACATAACATAGCAAAGATAAATCAAATAATTCCATTTACTTATTCACATTGATATTCTACTAGTCGAATGATCATATATAATATCAATAGCCAATTTCATAATGTTGGAATGCATAATTCCGGACATCATTACCACATATTCAAGGCCTCGTTCCAAGACTAAAAAACTAATTTTTTCAAGGCCTTTTGCCAAGACACTAGTTTATCTAATTGTACTTATCAATACATTGAGGGGTTATAGTAGGCTACACCCATCACTTACTATGTCCAATGTATTCCTCATATGAAAAGGTAGAAATATAACATAAGAATTTGTATTAAAACGAGATTACGAAATGTTAATACATCAACCGTAAACCATGAATAATATATAAATCACACTTCCATAGTCAAACATATCAAAAAACCTTCTATACAATATTGAACATTGTATCATAATAAATCAACATCAAACAAATTTAAAATCTATCAAAATGTGTTCACGTAGATAAAATCAAAATTATTTGATAAAAATATCTATTTTTATTTTGAGAAAATTTAAAAGTCACGAAATTATAAAAGAAAACATTTATTTTGAAAAAATTATTATAATATTTTAACGGATGCTTTAATGGTGTTATAACGGTGGAAAAAATCTGCACCCACTGTATAAGTAAAAAAACATTCTTACCATAATTTGTCAAAATGGTTATGAAGTACCTTATTTGGAAAACAACAAAAATGTTTTTTTCAAACAATTTTATAAAAATTAAAATGAGGGTATAAATGAATTTAATTCATAGTTTAATCAAAAGAAAAAAAGTTTCGATATGCATTTTTAAGAAACACATATGTAGTTGATAATGAGCTCCTAATAGATACTCATGCTTAAACAACTCTGAATAATGAGTAGATTGTTGAATTAACCCTTGTCATGTACGTTTTCTTGGTCTATAGTACATTAACAACATTTATAATTGTTGAATAATTTTTATCAAATTATACAAAAACTATATACATAAATATGATATCATATATGATCTTAAAATATTTCTTTGTTAATAATATTTCAGTTGTATCATTGTTTCTGGTGTTAACTAATTCATTTTTCATTATATGTTTTATGATGTAAGTATTTTTTGTTTTGTATAAGATGTATTTGATTCATATCAATAATTATATTAAGTTATTAAAATTTATTTTTAATCGTAAAATGAAAATATTCTGGATTGATTACAATGGGGAATGAATGTCATCACGTTTGTACAGACGGTAATTCGTACGTATTGTCGAGCGACAATATAATTCTATTGAGGATGATATCTTTTTTAATTGGATGTTATATCATATATAATCATTCATTAAAATATTATATTTATTATTTACATCAATTATAATAATTATTATACCCATCCAAATAATGATGTGTTGAATGAAATAGTAAACCACAACGTAGAGATGGTAAGCCGTACATACACCCAAATGGTTACTTTTTCATTTATTGGATATATAGAATAATGAATATGATTGTACCAAATTTATAATAACATCCCAGTATGTAGAAGGTACTGGAGTCATTATTTTGGTAAGGAAACAACAACAGAAAGAGGATGTGGAAGAGAAAAGAACTTTGAAAGAGGTGATTAAATAATCACATATTCTTTGGGTGCTACCTTTTGTTTGGATCAAAAGGTCTCTATAATATGGATTTATAATCAAGTTAAGGCCACTAGGTAGAATTTATGGTTGTTGGTAATAGATTTGAGCAGGTTTTGGCTGAGGCAAATTGATTTGGAGGTGTGGTTTTGAGATAAGGGGAAGTATCCTTTAATAAGAGAGGTGATGGTCACTTTTGGAAAAGCTTCAAAGATTAATTTATTCTAAAATAATTTTCTATTTTTAATGGATAAAAATGGATTTATTTAGAAACTGAGGTGGATATGGGTATAAATACTCTCATAAAATAGGTTTTAGACAAGTATAGGTCACCATATTAAACTTATCTTTTAGATTCGACTCTTGGTTAAACGGTTTAACTTTAAACACATCTTTTTGTATTATTATAATAAATGGTTTGTAAACATACTATAAAAAGGAATGACAACCTCACATGGTTAATAAATGATATATATATGATTATATAAGTCCTCTGGCCGATCCTTATATTTTTATGAATATTATATCATTTAATAGTATATTATTTTTATTAAAAACTCATTATTGTCAATTTTGACACTATATTATATTTCATTTTTTTTAAAGTGAATAAAATATGATTAATTAAAACAATATAAATTTAATAAATAATACCATGTCATATTTACCATTAATATTCTTTTATAGCCTCAATTTTTTTATATAATATTAATTTTAATATTTGTAATATCAATTATTTGATAAATTTATTAATTAAGAAAAATACTAAATCATTATTGTGTCATAAATAAACATTTGTATATTATGTATAAAAATTATAAATAAAATATCATGATGTAGGAAATAATTTTATATTTCTAAATAATATTTATAGTTTAAGTGATCAATTATATATCCCCATATAAAAATTATTTTAATAAAAGATATATTGCTATGTTACATTTTCCTTATCTTTAAATTACTTTTTATAAAGTGCCATTTTAACTTACAAGTGGCTCCATGGGGTCCCAAAATCAACACAAGGATGAAAATGGAGGAAAAGGTATCATCAAACATGTTTAGGAAACATGTTATGAAAATTTAATAATATTATAATTTTATTTGTTACCCTTAATTACCGAATTTACCCTTTAACCATGGTAAGTAAAATATTTACTAAAGTTACTATTCATAATGACTAAAAATAAAATTTAACTCATTAAACAATTTTGAACATCTGATTCCAAATATAGAATCCATTTTTCAAAATTAAAAAAAAAATGTTTCTGAAATAAATTTAAAAACAATTCATGTGGTCAATACTAAAAAGCGGATTTTTAAGATGTAAAAAATATCAAAAGATTGACATGTGTTTATGTAAAAGTTAAATATTAAATTACATCCAATGAACTAAATTATATTAAATTATAATAATATAGTATCATGATACTTTAAAACACCTCTAATTTATAATTTATCACTTGAAATATTTTTTATTAAAAAATTAGTTTTTAATTACTATTTTGTATTTTTCCCTATTCATCAAAATATGAAAGTTATCCAAAAAGTACCAAAAATAACCCTAATATAATTTTTATTTTCCAAATCCAAAAATGATTTCCAAATTGAAAAATTAAATTTATAAAATATCTAAAGGCGGGGATTAATATTCATAACTACTTTTTAAACTACTAGTTTAATTGGTCATCGTGTGCTAGAACTCGAAGTTACGTACATCAAAAGATATTGAATTATTAAAATAGAAGAGTACCATGGAATATTGGGGTGTTTAATGGGAGGTGATTATGAAAAAATTATAAAATTGTATCAGGATATAGTAGTTCGTCAAACATAGGAATAATGGTTTTGTTTCCCATTTTATAGAAGATAATATATATTTTTATAATTACGCTATAAAAAATACATCTCTATATATTTTATATAATGGTTTCAAAATATCATAATAAAAAAATAAAATTTTAATGTTCAATGAAATAATAAATAAAAACTCTCAATTAAGGATGATAACACTTCATCTGACAACCTCTTTTGGTTAGCAAACAAAATCATTAACATTTCAGATTTATAATAAAAATTTGTGATCTATTTTTTGGTTATGTAATTAAGGAATGTATTTATTTAGATATTTTTTCTACAAATTTTTTTTTATGTTGTCATTAAGAGATAATGGGGTGTATTTTTATAAGTGGGTAAGAGGACACACTTGTCATTTTTTAAAAGAAAATATATACCCACTTTTATACATGCCAAAGGGGATCCAAAATACGAAGCATTCATGCCATTTACCATATATGGTGAAAATAAAACCATAAAATATAACTAAAATACATTTATAAGTCACCTTAATTCTTATCATTTTATTCTATTCCCCAGGTAAATCTATTTTTACCTTAACTCTTTTAAGATATTTTTATTGTTTTTAAAATTCATAATAACAAAAAATTAATTTCAAAATAATATGTAATATATATTATTATGATTCCAAATATGGAATAAATTTTACCAAATTCAATTTATATAATTGGAATAATTTAATTTCAAATTAAATTCATAGACATGATAAAAAACTATTCTTCAAGAAACTAAAATTATCTGGTAAACATATATTTTATATGAACACAATGAAAACTAATAGACAATATATTAACATCAATTAAAATTAATATATATTTAATATTGAAATTTCAATTGAATCATTTCACATTGTTAGTTATTTTACTTAACTAAAATAGAGAATAATTATTCACTTTAAATAGATTTTAGAAAAAAAGAATTCTGAACAGAAATATAATATTGTACCTAAATATAGTAAAACAGTAATCAAAATTTAATTAATTGAATAAAATATAAATTTATATTTCTTATTTTACATGATATAAAATATAAATAATAATGTGAATTTTAAATTAATTAATTCATTGAATGGAAATTGATTTTTATTAAAAATCAGTATTTTTATTATTCATTGAAAAATTGATATGTTTTGAGAAATAGATATTTTTTAAAATAAAAATATTTTACGCTATTATAATGTTTAAATTATATTTTAAAAAGGTAGTTTAATTTTATTAAAAAAAATTTAAATCTATATAAATTATTTATAACATTTTCTCTAAAAAAGTAACACATATAATTTTAATGAAAATATATATTATAGAGAATAAAATTGCGTTACTAAAATTTGATTAATTATTTAGTAATAATTTATCAATAATGTTTTATAAATTATTATATTTAATGTTATATTTTTTCAGTATATTCTAATATTATTCATTCCCACCAATTTAATTGTTATGTTATAAATAATTTGTATTTCAGAGATCGTTCAAGCTCAGTGTTTCATGTTGTATACACAATCAATGATAATGTTCCTTGTTAAATTAAAGGAAGTTAAATTATATACCCTTTAATAAATTTCATCCTCAATAATTTACCATTAACTTGGTAAACAAGGGATTGAGATATATTAATATATTTTTTTGAATGAAAGGAGCACAAAAGGGTGAGTAAAACATTCCATTGAAAAGTGAGATATATAATTATTAAAGTCATCCAGAACAATGGATTACATGGTTTCTATGTTGGAAAACATTATCAGGATTTGATGATATAGACATTGAAGAATTTTTAAATTCTAAAATAATGACGGATAGCTATATAGGTCATTGATAAAAATAAATTTAATGGTAATGAAAAAATTAACATCCAAAAATCAAAATACTAATGATGCGTGAAAAAGTCTACCATTTTATCCTAAATGAACACAATTGGATAATCTTTTATTTATTTTGATATCATATTCCTTTAGATGGAGAATTATATACCATCTATACTAAAAACCTATAAAAATATACTTATATTATAATATTAATTTCATCGTTTAATTAATTTTCACCATTATACCATCTATTACTTCATCGAATGATTATTAATAAAAAAATTCATTCCCTGAGCATTAAAAAAATAATCTAATAGTTCACATAACCATAAAAGCGAAAAATATATTTCTCCAAAAAATATACATTAACGAAGAAAAAAATGGTTAGCATAAAGTATTAATATTCCCAAAATTACTAATCCTTCATAAGATTTAAAAATAAATTAATCCCTAAAATTAATTAGTAATGCCAAAAGTTCAAACTAAATAATTCCACAAATAAATAACACTAAATCTAATGTAACGTTAAAAACCTCAACATTGAAGATTGGTTTAACCTCAATGGTCATCTCATAGTAGTAATCATACAAAATAAAAACATATAACAACCATTTTTTGAAATGAAATTTATAACTTTGACACCATAAAAATTTATAATCACATTGTAATCTATATGATAAAACTTGTGTTCCCATAATAAACTCAATATAGAAACATATTAAAAACCCTAAATGAAACCAATAACCTTACATTTATATTCTATAATGTAATTTTGTTCTTCCTGATGCAAAACATCACATTAAATACAATGGTTACATATACTTCAACCTAATAAAACATCTCCAATTATTTTATTAATCACTTTAAGATCCCATCAACTAAATCCAAAAAAAGTTTTTCTATGACTTTAAACTTATGATCAACCGTAATATCATAATCCCATGATAGAATCATTAAAGATTAAGATAATATCACGTGAAAACATCCAAATAGTAAAATTTATGTTAACCCTTCTCTAATACTGACTATAACAACCCTTAAAATGAAATCACAGATTTTGTGCTAAAATCATAAAATTTTCATTTCTGGCTTTGAAAATTTTGAACGATACCATATGTTCACTTTCGGAAGTACTCAACATAAAAATTAAATATTTTATCCATGACATACCCAATTACATTTTGGGTTTATAGTTTTACAGATTTATGAAATATCATAAACTATAAAAATGAATTCAAGGGATTATATTTCACACTATACCATGATATTCATTTTCAATATTAAGTGTTAATAATCTCCCTCAACAAACATCACATTATAATCTAATCTTGAAATAAAAAATTAATCATCTTTCTTCATAACCTTGGGAATATAAAACTTATGAATTGTACCCTCAAATTTTTAGTATGGTTAAAAATTATCGTTGACAATTAAATTCCATCGGTGATAATAAAAATAGAAGAAGGGTATTATAAAATAATCAATGTTCATGACCATAGAATAATATTATACATACTAACCAATACATGGACATTAAAGAATGAATCATGTCATAATGATTTATAAAAATTATGATTCATAAAAATCAATAATAATGATCCATGTTATTTCAATATATATTGAATGAATCATTAGCATCCCATATAAAATAGAACATAGAATGTGATGGTATCTTGGAACATCATCTTCTTGTCACTACTAAAATTTAATATATAATTTTGTTTATATCCTCCTCTTATGGTCAAAATAGATTATAAGGATATAAAAATCCCACCCAACCTTGGATTATCATGGAACCACCCATAATTGGTTAATAACAAAACCACCCAAACACTCTTTTTGACAAAACCAAAAAATAATATTCAACACCCAATAACCATATCACAATTGTGTAACATGGAAGATAAAATTTCTCTATAAAACTCATAAAATAAACATTATGCATTTAATAACATGATTGACATAGGGAAAAATATTCGGTTCATTGATAATATCACTGTAAAAATCCCAATCCACCCAGAGAAACATTAAGGATAATGTTATAACAAATTTTTCCCATTTGAGTACAAATAACATAAATAGATGTAGACCTTAATTAATGAAAATAAAATTAAAATATCATTGTAATCATTCATGTGGAAAGAAACATTTTTATAATGGAAATCATTTTTTTAAAATTTAATTCACAAACTATTATAAAAAAATTAATTGAAAGTATAACATGAATATTAAAAAGAAAACATTACTACATTGACTGTTCATGATGGTGGGAAAATACTTTCATGAATGTAAATATTAAAAAAATCAATCATTTTGTAAGGGGCATCAATGTGAACCACATAAGAAACATTAATAAAATTTATTTTGAGAACATTTTATAAGAATATAAAATATCATGAAAAATATTTTTGGAAAATAATTTATGTTTATAAATTAACACATTTGAAAATATTTTTGAAATAATTACTATGAATGGGAATGATTTCGAGTATAAAGGAAAGATACATGATCAGTGCCACTTATAAAAACAATTTCTTGATATTTAATCAATCAATAATGGTGGAAATTGTAATTAATCATGTAAACCACATTTATAATGAGAGAAAAATACAGCATATTCATTTAAATAAAATAATATCATTTTATTTCCCCCCCAATTACCATAAATATACACATTAATGAAAATAAAAAAGATTGTATCATAATAAATTTTCAACTATGATAACTCCTCAATCCTAATATTAATGAAAAAAGAAAGTCATTAGGAATGTTAAATATCATGAAAAATATGATATTCATGGTAAAAAATATTAAAATCTTAGTATATGCTCCTCATAAAATTATATTAGTCTATAACATAACATATTTCATAAACCCTTACAATGATAATAAAGATGGTGTAAGAATTAATAACTAAATCCATTACATAAAGAATAGGTAAATTCACATAAAAAAAAGACTAAAAACGACAAAATATTATCAATATCTTTTACACACATAATCTTATAATATCAATGGTAATGGAAAATTAATATACCGCAATTAAAATGAAATTGAGTTATGAAATTATTTACCACATGGTAACATTACAGTCAATTCCCAATGTATTAAATATTTCCTATTAAAACATTACAAAATTTTATTTATTAAATATTCAGGGTATTACATGTAAATAGTGTTTTATATACACCATGAATGGAAAAATATGAGAATAAAACTAAAGTATTTTTTAGTGAAGGGAAATTGAGATGACATCCATTACAACATTATAGTTTTAATAATAAATCATTATATATGTAATTATTCTAATTAAAAAATAATATAACAAAAATTATTAATGATTCATGATAATATATTATAAAATTAGTCATATTATCACCATATAAAAGAAATTAGGTGCGCCACAAAAAAATATGCCTTGGGGATGGGAAATTGTGACAAAGTCCCATACTATGATAGCAATCTAAACATAAGATCCACGTGAAAGGGAGAACAAAATATGGATTTTAAATACATATATATTTAATTAATGGAATAGGAAAATAAATTCATGGTTATTATATATACCAAAAAATAAAATAATGTGTAAATATGTCATATGACTCGCATAAATAAAACTGAGACGCAAATCCATTACCTCGAGTCAAGAACATCCCATGTATAATTTTTAACACTTATATATATATATATATATATATATATAATTTCATATGAAACTTCTCATGGTTTAATAATTTATAGTGATAACTTTAATTTTAATGACATTCAAATAGGTAATCAGTTAATCTAACACCAAGTGTTTTAAAGAAGATCAATTCATTATTCAAAATTGGAAATGATGTGTTTACCGAGTTCAAAGGGGCCATTGTTCCATCAACTCTGAAATAATAGTCATGAAATATTTATCATATTTATAAATAAATTATAATTTAAAAAAATAATTTAATATTGTAATGAAAAATGATCTACTCCATAATCATACAGACGTTAAGTCATAAGTACACATGTGTAACCTTTCAATTTTTCAAAAATCATTATGGAAATGGAATAGAATTAATTTTTTTTACAGTGTGAAAATGATATCCAAAATATCATATTATTTAAAAACATATACTAATATATAAAATCCATGTGATGTGTTGATTAAATAATAATCTCATAATTTTGTAGAGGCCTAAGACACACCTATGGATGAAAGAAATCATAATTGTTTAGTGATTCAAAATATTAACAATTAATATGATATATTATCAGTGAATTATGATAGATTTTTAATCGTTAAAATAATTTTATTATATATATATATATATCACGTTTTTTAATTGACCCTATCCTATCTTTCTTTCATGCAAATACTTAGTAAATATTTTATTACAACACATTGTAAGAGAGTATCTCGTCATACACCTAAGCAGCATTATCATATCTACAGAAAAAGGATAGTAAGAATATATATATAATATAATAACTAAATAAATATAATTACACTAAAATTATTATATATACTTTAAATCAATCATTATAACAAGATAATTGAGGTTTTTATGAAAAATTAATTACATATGTTTGTGGGGTGGTAGTCCTTATACACACGAATGATCGTTTCGTTTCCCATATGTATGAAGCGTATATAGATTTTGGTTATTTTATTATCATAATAAAAAATAATTAAATTTTATGTATTATTTTGTTATATATTTATAATTTAATAATATTTTATTGAGACTTAAGAATAAAGAAAAATATCCTGGTTTAGCATGATTCCTCGTCTTTGGAAAACCATCTTAGGTTATAGCCAAATATCCTTCATAGGATGGATTCATGATCAAAACTGGGTATCTTGGTCATGGGTTGGGAATTATGTAATGTATTTGGGTGTATAATTTCTGAACTAAAATTCTTTTATAATGTGAAGATTTGTGTATATTTGGGCATGTTTTATATGTGGGGGAAAAGACATACGGGGAAATTTTGAAACGAAAATATTTTACCCATTTTTCTATAAGAAAAAGGGATCCAAAATGGACCACTATAGAGTGTTAAATATTATATGGTTTAAATACATCCATAAAATAGAATTGGTATATTTTTTTATTATTTAACCTTTATCTATTTGGTTTAACCCTTAAAAAATCTTTTTTTACCTTAACCATGGAAAATTATTTTTAATGTTTCTATTATTAATTAAGACACAAAATTATGTTGAAATAATTATATAATATTAATTATTCTGAATAACAAATATGGAATCCATATTAGAATAATTAATTCATTTATTTGGTGTAAATTAATTTAATATTATATAAAAAAATTCAATGAAAATGTAATTTTTCAATAAATGTCATTTTCAAGAATTAGATGAATCTAGATTAAATCTATGACTATTAACAAAAATTATATTTATTTATATTTATTTTAATAGATATATAAAATAAAAATTTAATTTAAAAAACTTATCTATTAGAGTTTATTTTAATTAATTAATTTCTCAAAATACTATGCAATTTAACATAGTTTTAAGAAAAAACCCTTTTTAATCAAAAAATAATTATACTAAAATATAGAATAAAATTTACTCAAATTTAATTAATTGGGTTAAATATTAATAAATAATTCATTTGTTTTTTATAATGAAATTCAAGGCGTTATGGAACTTTTAAATTACTTAATTTTCCTTAAATAAATAATTTTTTACAAAAAAAAATATTTCATTGTTCACTAAAAAGTTGAAATTTTAAAAAAATACCAAAATTTCACCCTAATATAATTTTGGGAATCTTAATTAATAAATTTATTCAATTTTTTAAAATATATTTTCCAAAATCTCTATAACTTATTTATAATATTTTTTTAAAACATAAATACTTTTTTAATAATAACATTAAATTACTAAACATTGATTGATTATTTACTAAGAAATTATCAATAATTTTTTTAGTATGAAATGTATATTCTATTTTATATTAATTATTTACTACTATTCATTCAATCTAATTTAATGTCTAGGTGATCATGATCATATATTTTTTGGTTTGTTTAAACTCAGTATTGTGGGTCGTATACACTATAAAATATTTTGTTATTAATTTAAAAATATCATGATGTTACATGTTTATTAATATATTATTATGTATTAAATTTACTATTACATTTTTTCTATTTATATAAAATTGTTTTTGTAAATATTATAATAAATTTTCAGACATGGTAATTTTTACCAATGGAGTGATTAAAAACATTGTTTTAATGTATACTACATGAAAGACATCCCAAACAATTTTTATTACTCATTACTCATAGGGATCCTTTATATGTTTACATGGGTACATATAATAAAATTATTTATACATATATTTCATAAATAGTTATACTTTATAAAGTTCAGTTAAAAAATAAAAAGTTATTTTCTTCAAAATAATTCATGTGATATTATAAATGTATTTTCACCTAAAAAAAATCCATTTTTGTTTTTTATTAAAATTGGGGTTATGATTCAGTGATCCTATAATTATTATTTAACTTTATATTCAATTTTTATGATGGTTAATTCTTGATAAAACCTCCTTTCATTTCCAAATATAAATATATAAATAAATGATAAAAGTTTTCATGAACTTGTAGTGTGCATGTGGAGAGATTATGATTATGTAACTAGTGGTTCTATTAGAAACCTATAATTTATTTGGGAAAATTTAATGTTTATGATATCAAGTGGTTCAAGAGATATTATTCCAAGAAAAAGAAGGTTTCAAATGTGGTTATACCCATCCAAACATTTTATTAATGTCCTGGTTGAAAATTGGGAAAAATGCTACTTATGTATATTATTATACATCCTTTAAATAACTCTATATTACATATTCTTATCCTTATGATAAAATCTCATGAATTTTTATTCCTTTAGGAATCATTTATTATAATTTTCTAATGCCTTATTACATGATTTTGATATATGAATTACTAGTTTTGATATTAAAATGTTATTCTCCTATTCCCATAACCTTGTACTCATGTAATTATTACATTTGATAGTTGAATGATGTATTTAATATTTACACTAATAATTAATATGATATCACCCTTCATTATACTTCTATTCTCAAGGATATGATAAAATATTTTGTGTAGGGTATGTAAAATGAAATTAAATTGTGAGAAGAACATTTTAAGAGATATTGACGATCATTCACTCAATAAGATTATTTTGTATCTTTTCATCAAATAAAAACTACCTTTTAAAATTCTAGGGAGTTAATTATTTTGACAAATATTTAATATTTACCTATCATGATATAATATTTATATATGTAATTATTGGGTAACCTTAGGTGTGAATTTTTTAGTGATGATGCTCGATACTTCGCAGTGGATATTGGTGGTTGATGCTGGTGCTCAGAGGATGTTAGTGGTTCTTGATGGTGGTGATAACCATTACATTTTGATATTTATAGAAGAGCTTATGAAGTAAGCTTGAGTAATCCCATATTTATTTTTTTTCTTGTTTTGAGACCTTGTTAGATATTGATATTTTATGGTGCATTTCATTGTAGCAAATAATATTAAATGTGATGACTCATGGATTCATTTTATATCGTTTAGATATATATATATATATATATTTCTGGAGTTTTGGGATTTCATATACATTGAATATTGTTTTTATTATGTATGTATGTATAGGAAATACCACCGATATTTTGTGATATTCTTATATGGTGGTAGTCTCTAGCCCTTGGAATTCTTATGGTGGGCATGGGGTGACATGCATAGATTACAACATAACAAGGATTGGAGTCTTATAGTGGGGCCATCTAATATTTCCTTCCCAATGAAGATATTTTTTATGATAATAACAAACCATGATACATAGAGTTAATAACAATCCAGTATTAATTTACATAGGTATCAAATATTTTTTTGGAATACTTCAAACATTGCAGAAACATTTTCCCAATGATTATTTAAATTTAGTTCTATTGGAATTATCGAAAGGAAAACACTTGTACACGAGGGAGATAAATTATCTCCCACTAGGTTCTTGTAGACTATCACCCATATTATTCTTATCATACATAAAATATATATTTATATCCCTGAAAAGGAATCATAAAAATGGGTGAGCTCTAATTCATAGAAATGCTAAATAGGGGGGATATATAAGAATAAACATGAGGATGAGGTTAAGTGAATGTGATCATAACATATAATATAATACCCTTAATATAATAAAAATTATTCATAGAATAATGTTTACCATCTCATAACACATCAATAACAATTATATAAATATTATAAGACATTTAACCATAAAATAAGTGTATGATATATAATCATATCATACACATAAATATGTAATATCATTCCCTAAAAGACAATAAGGATTTCTATAAAATATCTGGTCACCACATAAAGACTACACTAAACATTCTAGGTGGGACAGAACAACATCACATTTATATTCCATTTTTTTGTTAGGTATCTAGTTTCTCTATATTCTCATTGTGTATGGGGTTTCCCTATTTTCCCATAGTGAAATAGCATTCCCCATCATCCCATAATAGATCAGGATTCCCTATATTAATAGTGTATCCATCCCGTTTAATTGATTTCCATCATTATGTCATGAGATATAAATTATTACCCAACGAATTAGAGGGAGATATAGGTCACAACCATATCATAATAAAATCGTAGAAACATGTTCCACAAGATAATAAGACTTGCATCATATCATTACCCATAAATAACTGAACTTCATAAAAATAATTTAATAACTCGTGAAATGAAATTGGAATAAAAATTATTTCTTCATATAAATACTTATGTAAAAGAGATATTTCTCATAATAATTTAATCAAAATATAACCTATGAAAAGTCAGTTTCAAGAGAATATAACCCGTGGAAGCGAAATGGGATTCATAAACATCATTCCATCATAACATAATCCATCCAAATAAGAATAGGAATGGTATTCTTGGATAATATCTCTCGTAATTTATTAATTATATGAATATATTTCATCTTATATAGATAATTATTCTTAAATATCACATGAAATATTTCTTAAGAATGATATAAATTCATTCAAAAATATTTTAATAAAAAAATACAATTTTTTTCTTATATTTAATTCATTAGAATATTATTTTGATATTTTTAGAGGAAAATATACATTCCACTAGGAATAAATATTTGTAAATCATAAATCATTTTTAAAACCAATTTCTTCACAATATATTTGAAATCATATAAATAATTCTAGAAAAAAAATTGAAAAAAATCTTTGAAAACACCGTGATAAAACATTCACATTGTTATAAAACATTTTGAAAATCATTTTCTATTAAACTATTTTTATTAATTATAAAATAATATTTGAAAGAATTGAAATAATTTACTTTTAAAAAATTTGGACGAAAACATATAAATGAACCATTGAAAATCCTTTAAAATAATTATAAACCTGTAATATTTTTGAATTTGTTAGTTCAGGAAAAATAATTTGAAAACTAAAAAAAGAATGATTTAAATCCCATGAAAACACATATCATGAAAATGATTTGAAATATTATAAATAAATCTCATAAATGATTTGAAACCCATATTATTTAATAATACTTTAAAAACATATAAATTAATGATTTTAAAATCTTTGAAATCATTTTCGTTGAAAATAATATTTTAAAAACATATTAATGAGTCATTTAATATAATTTAAAATACATTATAAATATAATTGATTTTGAAATAATTTTTATTTTAAAATAATATTAAATTCCAAAAATTATATTAATATTATGAAAACATTTTATTTAAAGTAAACATACAAAAGAATCATCAATGAAATGATGGTCATGAAAGCGGGTATGTCTGTACATGACAAACAATCGTTTTAAGCCTAAATTTTTTGAAAATATAATTTATTAGAAATAGGCGAGATGAATATTTTTAAATCCATTTATTAAAATATGAAAAATGGGTAAAATTTTCCTTTAAACATAATAGGGTTATTTTAAATCATTTTTTAAATTTTTTTTACAAAACATGGTTTTGAAAGAATATATATTTCCAAATGAAGTCATGTTTTCATAAAAACATTTTCTTAATTATCACAGCTTAAAAAGAGTGTTAATATAGAACTAATATAAGGATAATTCATGAATATACATTTGTGAGGAACGTTCATGAGTTATCTACAGATATAAATCATAATATTTCTTCAAATGGAAGTATAATCATAAACAATATCGATAAATGATTATATTATTTCATTATACTCTTACAACTTGGTAACATTGAATTATACTCCCCATGTATGGAAATGAATGTTAATGAAGCCTAGAATATTAGAAAGAGAATAATTTTCCAATTATAAAAATTAAAATAATAGTATATACACATTGTAATATAATATCACTGAATAGTATGGGATGTGGCATAAGAATGAAAACTAAGGGAAAATTACATTACGGATTATGTAACTTTTGAAAAACAAACACGATGAAAAAAAGATCATCATATTGATATGTCAACACAAAGAAATATGACTATATTAATAATATAATAAATCTATGGATAGTATACAATAACATCTCTCCCCTCCTCATTATATTAAGTAGAGGTGGATGTGCTTTTTGGTCTTAGGAGACCTACACAAGGTACCAAAGTTTGGAAATAAATTTTGAGGTCATCAATAAATAGTGGGGGATTATTTTACCATTTATAAGAAAAAACCAACCAATCTTTCCATTATAGAATACTACAACCTAATATATATCAACTATGTATCAAAGTCCATGAATAGTAAGAGACCAATACCACCAAACCACGATAGTTATAATCAGAGTACAAAGAAGAAGAAAAAGCAAAAAATCCCATGGAATCTATAGAAAACCTCCCGAGATCCACACCAATCTCTATGATCTATGAACAATATTACATCCCATTTATCAAGTGGTGCTAAAAAAGAAGGTGATTATTTTCCTTTATCAGTGTCCTAGAATACAACATCGACAAAATAACCAAAGTTCCAAAGAAAGGGGATAATAATAACACTCAATAGGTTTTCTGGAGATTACTGCCCTACACAATCCACTAGAATAAAACATGTTATAAACATTATATAAAACAACTTTTATAATTTATTTAATGTAGTTTAGTTATTTTTATGAAGCCAAACACATCCTTGCCCAAGGAAATTCACACAATTCCACACAATTCTACAGAATATGTTCTAAAATTTCATTAATCATTCTATATCGGCTTAATGAAATAAATTTCACATATCCAAACTACTACAAAAAATATACTCACAATTATCCATACGAGACCAGTGTTATTATTGACAGTGGAACCTCAAATCCAACACATCCTCTTTTTATAGTGTTACTTAATGCCCATACTCCAATCTTTATTGGTGGTCCTTTATAAAAAATATCAATTTCATCCAACCCATTATTATACCATATTATACAACAATCATAACAATAAATATTTACCAAAACAATATCAAATCACAATTTACAAAACAACAGTTCATTATGAAAATCAGAAATTCCCACACAATCCATAACCATTTCAATAAATTTTACATTTATTGAAAATGACCTCAAACCAAATACATTCCAAATATCATTTCAATAAAACAATTTTTTTGAAAACTATTTCCGAAAATTATTTTCCAAAATTCTATAAAGCCAATTGTTTTAAAATTACATTTTCAAACCCAACATAAACCATGTTACTCAAGAATATCCCATTTCTTACCACACCCATAAAACATAACAAAATGGGTGTCAAACAAGCTAACAAAATTACAAACATATGAAATTTCAATCAGCAAACATTTATTTCAAATTAAATCCTTATAGTTCCATTAAAATGAATATGATAGTTAAGCCACAAACTATAGGGTTTCGATAAAATCGACCGACTACAAAACCTCACACCGAATCCGAGTGAAATGTCCCTAATATCTCCTTAAATCAAGTTCCCTAAGACTAAAAATAAAAAATATCATTGTTTTAGAGTACCAAAACATTATATATACTTGAGATAGATGTATATATAGAAATTTAAGAGAGAGAGAGAGAGAGAGAGATATAGAACACGATCTAGAGAAAACCCAGAAACAAACATGATATGATAATTACAAGAGGGGAATTGCCTTTACCACACAAATAAAATCCTTCAATTCACTTACAAAAATAGTTAAAGAGGTTACCTAACCACTGTGAAGAGAAAACCCATAAGAAGATAAAACCATTAATTAGGATCAATTGGGAGGAGAAATTGGAGTTTTTGGGTAAAACGCAAGTGTTCATGTTTTCTAAAATCCCTTCCTTTAAAGCTGCATATGGTTATCTAGCATGGTTAGGCAAATTGTGTGATAAACTCATGACTACTACTATCCCAAAGGCTGACCTAACTTGTTGTGCCATACAGTTAGAAAAACAGTGTGCTAACCATGTGAAATCCCACATTCTCATTTTTCATGCATTACCTGGGCTGGCCATATGGTTTAGAAACTAGGCACATTAACCATACACCCCCACCCCCTTTGACTCTGCATCACTGTTCATGGTTACCTTGGTTTGTTTCCTAGTTTCCACTAACCATGCTCAAATCGTGTACCCTTATATAAGCTTCCCAAACATCTTAATACCATTCCAAACACTCATATCATTACCCAACAACATTACATACTTATAAAAACATAAAAAGGGGTCCATACCTCAAACTATGGTTACTAGATTCTCTACACCATTGGACTTTCCAAACCTAGAATGAAAGGAGACATTGTTTTTCCAAAATAGATCGGGTTATTCATCAACCATCTCTTTTTTCCCACTCTTAAGACTCCTCTTGAATCTGACCAAGTTTAAAAAAATCCTGAACTATACTAATGATTTTACCATGGATGAAATTATCTTTTTTATCCATCATCTGAACTGGGATGTGCTCCAAGGATGCATCCATATCTAGATCAACATGATCCAAATGAATCTCATGGTCATGATATGGATGATACTTTTCAACTATGAAACATGGAATACAGTATGCACAGTAGTAAGTAGTGGTGGAAAATCAAACTGACATGCCACCTATCCAACCCACCCAAGTATCTCAAAAATTTCAATATACCACAATGATTACATTCCCTGCATTCCAAAGTGGAAATGTCCCATCCTCGGGGAGACTTTTTAGAACTTGTGGTTACCCACCTTGAACAACAATGTATACGAATGATCATCTTCATATGATTTATGATGACTATGTTCCATCTATATCCTCATCCTATAAACTTAATCATCTATGTTTTATCTTATACATGGTTTGTCCCAATAATCAAAGTCTCTCCTATTTCCACCCATCATAGTGGAGAATGACATAGACCCCCATACAATTCATAAAAAAGAGCCATATATATATATATGGAGTTCTAATAGCTATTATAATATGAATACTACACCAATAGATAGTGCTCTTACCATGATCCGCCCAAATCCATCACACGTTCCAACAACATATCTTCCAATAATTGTATAATTATATTAGATTTCACATCTATCTATGGATTATATTCCATGATCATTATCAATTGATTCCCAATGTCTTATTTCAAATATTCCTAGAAACAAGATGCGAATCTCAGATATCCATCTAATACAATCTAAACCAGAACACCATGCCTCATTACCACCACCTGAATATAGATATTGAATACATCCTCCATCTTATGAGATTCAAAACTAGGGATAAAATGGGATTAATTTTTGAGCCGGCCCACTATCACCCATATGGAATCATGATTTCTGACTGGTATTGGTAGCCGAATAACAAAATAAGACCCTATTGTTTCCCATTACCACACATGGAGATGTAAATACTGCAACATACCTACATGATGCGGATTTTCATCCTTTATTTGATGACATGTCAAGAATCATGATATGAACTCATGAACCTTACATATCATACCTAGACACCAAAAATATGCATTCAACACCTTATACATATTGTAGATTCAAGGATGAACCACCCATCTATAATGGTGATAAGAACTAAAGACTTTATCCTAATAAGACACCAGTACAACCATCCAATTTTGGAAGCACAATACTGAATTCTCACCTACATTCTCACCCTCAATGGTCTCCCCACCATTGAGTTTCTAATTCATTGCCACACACTCTAAATTAGACATTTGTGCCTCCTTCCCCTAACCAACTAATTCAAGAGAAAACATGACCAGAATGAAAAGGGCTACATCACCATGATCATCACATACCAACCTCATGTTAATTATAACCGACATCAACTCCCACAAATCTAATGCATGTTTTACCACTATAGCATAGGAATTTTTACTTAATACATCTTCAACTGAATTTTCATTTCCTAGTGTGTACATCATGTCAAACATGAATATCATGAGATACTACATCTATATCATTTTCCGGAAAATCAAATTTGATTATGATAATGTACCACTATCTATTATGATTAATATAATTCATGAATTTATCATTGAATAGATAATATCACAATATTTTCCTTCATAAACAACCACAGTTAACTCAAAATCATGTGTTGGTAAGTTCTTCATAGGAAAAATCAACTATATTAAGCCATATGAAATAAAATGATCCCCTTGAATGATAACCCCTCCAAAACCTAATCTGGGTGTGTCATAGTACGCAACATACCCTTTAACTACTTCTTGAAAAACCATGTTTGGTGCCCACGTAAGATGATCCTTAAGCTCTTCAAACATTTTTCTCACATCTCATTCTACTAAAATAAAACATTCTTTCTCATCAAAGCTGTATTCGGTAAAGATAATCCTGAAAAGAAACAAACAAGGAATTGATAATACCAAATGATAACATGAATTATTTATATCTAAAAATCATTCTTCAATGTTTTTAATTAGAAACCAGAATCAATATTTTGCAGATCAACTAAAACACCTCTCTCGGAAATAATATGTCCATGGAAATGAACCTATTGTATCAAAAAAAATTGTAACTTTTCATAAAACCGATGATATCTCAAGATTCCCAACCCTAATTCCATTTGTTTCAACTGTTCCACCATTGTCCATGAAGACACCGTTATATCATCTATGAATACCATCATAAAAGAATCAAAATATCTCTAAAATACAGAATTCCTTAATTTCATGAATATTGCTATTGCATTTGTGAGTGAGAGGGAATAATGATAAAATCAAAATGGACGTATCTTGTTTTGAAATTTGTTTGTGGAAATATAATATTTCAGCACCTAAAAGTGATGATATCTTGATCGTATGTTAATCTTTTATATCCACTAATCTCACCTAAACTAATCAAATATTTCATCAATGCATGGAAGTAGATATCATGTATTTATCATAACATGGATAATCATACGATAATCAACACACAAATTAAGTGTTCAATCCACCTTTTTAACCAACAGAACCTACACATTCCTTGTAGACATGCTATATTTTTTTGACACATTTTTTTATAGCTCCTCTACCACAATTTCAATTTCTCCAATTATTATGGTGCCATCCAATACGATATATGTGAGAAAGAGTTGGTCACCAAATAGAGACCAATCGTAAGAACCACATCATTCATGGGTGGAAACCCTAAAAATTATTTAGAAAGGACATCCAGAAACTGATCATCAACTACCAAAAAATGACTTCTCCCAATCTCATATAGTCTTGAAAAGCCACAAAATGATATGAGATCATTCCATATTCCGGTGCCAACACACCCTTTTCCTAAAAAGTTTCATTATTTTCCCATCTAATGTGATGTATGACACCATCACCCATAGTAAAACTAACTTTTCATGCATAATAGTTGAATGGTCCATAGACACGATCCACCAATCCATATCCAAGATTACATCATATGAATCCATACTAAGAATTGATAAATCTTACAACACCTCAACCATATTAAAAATTATGAAACATGATCTTTACAGGAAGGAACACCTCAATTTTTGTCCAAGATGAGTGTGATATTTTAAAACAAAAGGCATCATTTCCACGCCTAAACCCAAAAAACCAATAGCATGAAAAGATATGAAAGAATGAGAGGATCACATATCAAAAAACACATTCATTAAAGAATAATTAAAAATAATCATACCTCGCACCATGGATGGTCATGACTATCCCTCCACCACAACCAGCTCAGCTCCAGAAAATAGCTTTATTTCCACACACTTCACTTTATTACCATATTAAAACAAACCTTACTGAGGAGTTAATGTATTCATAGAATCCCCATGACTATTTAGGATTTTTTGTTGAGGAGAATATTTCTCCCCCTATACCATCGAGGAATATGATTATTATAACGCTAGAAGAGTTTCATGAATACCCAACCTCAGAGCATTACAACCATAATGATGATGATGCCACATATGATTCCCGATATGATATGTTGTATGTTTTTTTCATACAATAACACTTTATATGCCCTGTATAACTACAAAAAACATCATGGCATACAATGAAGCTTCATATGATGAATAAATGAACATGATGTCAGATTTTGAGCAATACTCCCACCTTGGATATAAGTTCCCATCTTCCACTAGATCCCCATGATATAGTTCCCAATTGTCCCCATGGGTGCCAACATTCTTCCATTACCTATACCCATGAATATATCCATTTTATCCACTATTTATCTATTCACTATTTCTGAATAATCACATTTACATAGGCCAATAATTTTGGAACAAGTTTCTTTTCTCATGCCCAATTCAAAGATTTGGGCCTTTAGGGATGCACTAGCTTCAACCTCATGTGAAAACCAAACTATTCACATAAACAAAGCTTCATATTCCATATCCAACAAGTTCTCATACATCACATTAAATGTATTATTTGAGAACTGAATTTTAAAAATCTTAGGGAATATTTTTTAATGAACAATTCCTCAAAACCCTCCCATGTCATACCTTGGTCTCTTCCATCCATAACTACCAACTCCTGCAATTGAAAATCAAGATAATATAACATGACCATTGATAACATCACATTTATCTCTATTGGTGTTCCAAGTAATTTACAGAATTGATTCATCCTTTTTATCCATGATTATTTCTTAATTATTTCGAATCACCCTGGATAATGGGTTGATTAGGAATTTGAAACTAAAATAAGTGATCCACATTCATGGACTCAACATTTCTATTCACAATATATATAACTTGTAAGAATTTGACTATACTCTGAACTAGCTACTAGTTCACCTAGGCCTTAGTTGAATCCACAGATTCCGTAACATCCTATGTTTGGTCCTTAGGAAGTCTACTATTTTCCATTTAAATCAAAAAAACAATCAACATAAGTCTCAATCCTAATAAAAATAAGGATTATAATTTCAAATTACATCACATTCTAGTTATCACAACCCTACATTCCAATATATCCTTTTTTCCATGTTCAACAATTTTGGGAAAACCAACTATTCTTTTAAAATTAAACAATTTCAAAAATAACACAAGAATTATCTTTCCAAAACAAGAGATTTGAAAAACATTTTCAGATTTTTCTAGATTCAATACATTCAGATCATAACAGAAGTCATTATAATAAATAAAATATTCCATCCTAGTGGGAATTAAAATCTACCAAGAATTATATTGACATATAATTGAATACACCCACAATAATGTGATCATGATCTTATAAGTGTCTCTATAACACTTATAACCAAATTCTCTCCTAATTTTATGTTTAACATAAAAGGGTAGCTACATCCTTTTATGTAAAAAAATTCATGTTTCAAAAATACTGATTTGTTATACAATACCCATTCTTGTAATTCATGAAGAAAAATTGACAACACCAAGACTGAAAATCAATGCTATGGAAGCTAGAAAACATGTAAGTCAAGGAACGAACAAACTGATACAACTTCTAAAATTCATCCCCACCACATTGTCCTGTGTAGAGGCAGATGTTCTACTTTTCCCTATGTGACATCCCCATCGTGCTAAAGTCTAGTAATAAATGTCGAGGTCTTTGAGAAGATGTGGGGGATGATTTTACCATTGAGAAAAAAACAACCAAATAGACATACCATTACTGAATACTACTACGTGATGCATGTAATCAACGTATCACAATCCAACAATACCAAATGATCAATACATATAATACAACTAATCACAGTCATTATAGTAAGAGGAAGACTAAACAATAATTACGAAGGAAGCTATGACACAAGTCCTCAGATCCACACCGAGATCCACGCTCTAATCACCATAATACCACCCAAGCATCCTGAGGTTCCACCAAAATAAAGAGATGATTCACCTTTACCTGTGTCTGGGAATACTACATTTTCAAAAAGACCATTGTTCCAAACTATTGGATGAGTAAGAATACTAAGTAGGTTTTCCCAAATGAAATCCATACAGATTCCCCTCAGATAGGTCATGTTATAATAATTATATAAAATAATTTATATAAAGTCATCAAAGTAGTTAAATAATTAAAAATAAGACAAACACATCCTTATACAAATAAATTGACCATATTCATCAAAATTTCAAGGAATATAAACCAAAATGACATTACTAATTCCATATTGGAATAATCAAATCATTTCCATGTATCCTCATGTCTACCAAAACCATACTCACAATTTTCTATAAGAGATCGGTGATACCATTGATGGTCAACCTTCACATCCAATACCATCACCTTTTATAGCATTATTCCACACCCACATTCCAATAATTGATGGTGGTCCTTCACACCCACTATCAATCTCATCCAACCCATGATTATAACATATATTATTAAAATAATAACAATCAGTTTTTTCCAAAACCATATAACCAAAAAATTCTCATTTCACCGACCCCTTAAAACATCAATCATCCCCACACAATCCATTCCCATTTCAAGAAAATTAGCAGTTACAGAAAACACCATCAAACCACATAATTTATAAATATGATTTCAATAAACAATATTTTTTTATTAAAACCCATTTTCAAAAATAATTTTCCTAAAACCCACCATTCCAATGGTTTTAAAATTTTAATTTTAATACCAAAAATCAACCACATTAATCAACAATAACCAATTTATTCCCAATTCTATTAAACATCAAAAAATGGGTGTCAAAAAAACATTCACATCACAAACATTATCAATTTAAAAAAATTGAATTAATTTGAAATTGAGTCTTTTAAGATCGATCAATGTTTAGTTTAGAGTGAAGCCACCTACCTTCAAGTTTCAGTTAAAAAAACAAACTGCACATCTTCACACAGAATTCAGGTACAAATTCTACAAAATAGACTTAGATCTCTTTTCTTAACATCAACATGCCCAAATCGCGTCATTTTAGGAAACAAACCCTGGTATAATCAACATACAGATTTAAATATATAATGCATTGAGTGATAGAGAGAACTAGATCAAGGGAAAACCAATTCATAACTAAGATATGATACTTACCTAAGTATTATATCTTTTACAATAGTAAAAAAACCCTTTTACTCGCTTCAAAAACGAGTGGAAGAGGTGACCTAACCCCTGAGAAGAGAAAAACCCATATTAGGTTCAAGTGGGAGGTCAAATGATAGTTTAATTCTATATCACTAGTGACCCAATTTTTTAAAAACTGGTCTTTTAATGTAATTAATCAGCATATCATGCGTCTTGACAAATTGTGCACAACCCATGAGGCTGATACTATCCCAAACGTTTCCCCTCACGGTTGTCCAACACGTTTAGAATAAATCTATGCCAATCATAAAAATCACCACTTTATTATGTTTCATGGAATTCATGGGTTGGCCACATGTTTTGGTAACCATGTTCTTTACCTGTGCCCTGACCTCATTTCATCTTCCTAACTCTACATGATTACCTCGTTTTTTTCTTAGTTTCCACTAACCATGCTCAAACTGTTCACCCTTAAACAAGATTGAAAATATCCAAAACCCCTTCTAAACTCTCTAGAAAATTACCCAATCTATTAATATACAAAAAAAGACATAAAATTGTTACATACCTCAAATTAAGGGTAATACACATACACAAAACTAATAAGATATATGAGGCCAACATGGCTTATGTCTCACATAATATAAAATTGAGATGGGAATACCAATACCACTTGAGTAATATTATAATGTTGATACCCTTGAAAGAATAAAATCAATTAATTTTTTTAATATAATTAAATAAAGGATATTAATTATATATGATGTCATTGGGTAATATATACACCACAAAAAATAATTGACTAGTGAATATGGCATATATCTTACTGAAATAAAAATTGAGATTAAATCCCCTAACATTGTGTTTTGACTCTCATAATACTCATTAAAAACACATTTATAATAAATATAAGTTTTTTATAAATATAAAAATAACTATATTATAATATCTAATACCATATATTATTTTATTCAGAAGTTATATTACTCATTTATTAACAACTCAATGTTAATGTTACATTTCAGGTAAAATAGATTTGTTTTTCTCTTATGTTTCAAGTTGTTATATTTTTTTGTCCTTATAGTAATTTCATGTTGTACATAATGTAAAATATTAAATTAATTTAATATATATTCACTATATAATTTTTTATAATTTTTTATAAAATATAGAAATATGAAATGGAACACATCGTTCATGGAGACGGTAGGCCTTTGTATGCATATATGTGGTTTCCATTTTACTATTATTTTGAAATAATGAATGTAAAAGTAATATAGTTATATATATATTACAATTATGGTATAATTATTATTTCATATATATTATATACACTTACTAAACCCATCCTTAACACATTCCATGTAAAGTGTGAACGAATCACATTGCTTTGAAGATGTAGTAGTCCGCACATTCACAAACACGCTTATCATACTTCCACAAAATGGAAAACATGAACGAAGGTTTTATATAATTCTTAAAGAGGAATAAATAAATAAATATTATTTATATCATATAAACATCAAATTTTCATCGTAATTTCCAACCAAGAGATGTGGTAAATGAAAAATGAGAAACATCATTTCGTGATATAATAGTTCTTTTACATAGGAAATGTAAGTACGTTACCCATCATGTGGAAGTATGAGTAATTTTCGGTATAATTCTGATAAAAATTTATATATATTTAGTATACATTGGATATCATATAATAAATGAATAAAAAATACTAAGCGGTGTAGAATGATAATAATACAACTGAGCTTGAGGAAGGATGCCACTTCTTCATTGGGTAACTCATTTTAGTTTGCAACAAAGGGGTTACTTGGATGGATTTATACCAAAATTAATTCTTTAATTATGAGATTAGGTATTATGGGAGCTTATTTTGGCACATTTTGGGTGATTCAGTTAGGTTTAAAGGTTTGAATTATCCACAGGGGTGAGTCACTTATTATATTGTAGGTGAAATGTCATTCTTGTAAATTTTGGAAAAAAAATTCCACTAACGTTTCTAAAATTTAACGTTGACCCAATAATAGATAATATTTTATAAAAAAAGAGTATAAGGCAGAAATATAGACATCCTATAGATTTTGGACAATGTTTTAGCTCATTTTGGCTCTTATGATTATGTTCTAGTCTCTCATTAAGCTAATTTTCCTATTAATTGTTGTAGTTAGTTTTATTTAAATTAAATAATATTTTCGTTAAAAAATATCATTAACATTATTATAAATTTTATTTTATTCAATATAAAAATATCAAATCCATCCTTTTAAATTAAAATAGTAGAAGTGTGAGAAATTAATTTATAATTAATCCCATATGCATAATCAAAATGAATATTTTTAATGTAAATGTGTTCAAAAGATTGCAATGTTTTTATAAATAATTTCAAAATGAAATTGATGAAAATAACAAAAATTGTAATAAATGATTTATAATAGATATAATTAGCCTTTAAACCCAATTAATAATACAATTTACCTTTATAAATAAATCTTACTACAAATAAGTTTTATATTAAAATTCAGTATTTTTAGTGTTCATCAAAAAAAATAACCATCATAGAAAAATACCAAAAATTCATCATAAACTAATATTTATGAATCATTATTATAAATTAATTTTATTTTTTAATGTAAAATTAATAATATTCTTAAATTTTGAATTTATAATAAGTTGTCCATTAAAAAGATGTAAAACTTCTTTTATAAAAATATATGTTTTCATGTGCAATATTGGGTTGTTTCCTATCAAATTCCTAACATATTTATTAGATGAATGTAAAAAATATTTTTTTGAATATATAAAATATATATTTCATTAATAAAATTAACCAATAGTATTTATTTTAATTTATTTGTATAAAATATTTTTTGTATCATAATAAATCATTCCATAAAAACATTCCATGTATATTCAACTGTATAAAAACCCTCACTTTTCAAAAAAATAACATTTCATATGTCTTTCAGAAAAATAGATGATTTTAAAAATATATTCCCAAAAACTATATAAGGTCTAGTTCCATTTCAAACATGGAATCCTACACCCTAGTACATAAGGGAGCTACATTATCCCCCACTAGGTTCTCCAAGACTACCACCCATCTTAAGAATATTATACAAAAAATATCTCCATAACCTGGGGGACGAAACATGAAATGGGGTGAGATCAATTTCTCATTAATGGTAAAAAAGGATACATGTAAGAAAAATCATGAAAATAATGGTATGATAACATGATCATGAAAATAGATAATCATGCCCTGCATGTGAAAGATCAAAAACATGAATCTTGGAATAAATCACGGTAGTTCATAAGGCATGAATCATACAAAAATAAATAACATAAGCCACAGAAGCATTACATCGGAATGAAACATGGAATTTTGACAGATAAATAATAATATAATAATATTTCCATATTAAACAATTCATCACTTCCATGAACATCTTGGAAGTATCGGTTCATTCCACATACCATGTTGATTTTCTTGGTTCACTCTTATGGACATCTTAGTTGCATGAGTTCACTCAAAATACTATCATGGAAATCATGGTTTAATCCAATGACCATATTAGTATTCATGGTTATTTCCCATGACCATGATAGCCAATCTCATGAGATATAAATATTTATCCATTACATTGGAGGGATGTACAGACCTCACCCATCTCACAGTGAAATCATTCATACATATTCCACAAGATCATAATGAGTCATATAATAAACCATTAAAAAAATAGGTTTTAAAAACATGTAATAATATTATATGTTGTCGAAAGATATGTATTTCTTATTTATTTCATCATAAATATAACCAGTTAAAAGAAGTATGTTTCAAAATCATTAAACTTATGATAGAGAAATGAGTTTCAAAAACATCATACCAGAAAAATATAATCAATTAAGAGAAATAATATGAATGAATAATTTGAATAATTTGTAATTAATGAAATTTTTAAGACTATTTTATGTTATATTACATGGTAATAAATTTTTAATGGTATTTTAATAAAACCCCCGATTAAAATAGCCTTTATGATTTATAAAATAATTTTTATAACATAAATATTTTTGAAAAACATTATCTTTGAGAATTGAAAACATATAAAGGATATTTGAAAACAATAATACATTTTTAAAATACTTTTCTTTTGAATATAATTTTCATGGATGTTTCGAATAAAATAAAAAACATTTTCAAAATCATGGTTTTTTTAACACAGTAGAATTTCGACTGGAGATAGAGAAACAGTTTTATTTTACATAAAAACATTATATTATGTATAAATGATTGGAAAAAGATATAACAACACAGGTGGATATCATTATTTAATATATGATAATGAAACTCAGGAGTATTCTTGAGAGAAGGATTAAAATATTTCATCAAAGGAAGCCTATATGTAAACAATCCTGAAAAAAGATGAGATTGTCTCAATGAACACTTATAACTTCATAAATAATGATCTTACCATACATGTAATAAAATTAAATTAAATTTAGAATAAAATATCATTAAAATAATTAGATTCATTATAAAACATGTATAATGTCTTTATATACACCTCATAAAATGATTAGGCGCATAACAAAACATGAGTCTCAAAGAAAGAAAACATAGAAAAAACATTTTTACCATTTGGTAACATTGGAATCATTGAAGAATGGTGTTCTTCGCGTTCTTCATCGAGGTTGAAGAAGAAGAAGAAGATGCTTTCCCAATCCTATGAAGGATGCAAAACTCTAACATAATAAAATAATACTAAGTCTTATTTTATTAACACAACCTACCAATTGAATTTCAAAAGTTTGAAATTCAATAACCACACACAACTCACCTCATTAAACTTATTACTTTTAAGTCATAAGTTATAACTTAGGTTAACAAAATTAATGTGGGAGTTGAGGGGGATTTAGAAGAAATGAAGGGGTGGGGTTCGTGTGGTCCCCACCACCCTCATAACCTCCAAAGGGAGGTTGGGTGGTTACCCAACTTCAATCAAGAACTAACACTTAGAGTAATATTATAAAAATTGTAGTGTAATTATAAAATAAACTTCCATAATTTTTATTATCAACACTCATGTAAACGCAACTCTGGAACATGAGTTCCTAAGAAATTACAGGTGCTGCGGTTCCATCGGTGCCCTTGGAATTCGATTCCGGGTAACGGTTCAAAAGTTAGAAATTCCCGCTCGTTCGTTCACTTAACGTACCCGTGACAAACATCGGAAATTGATTCCGGGCACACCGAACCTCGGAATCAGGTGCCGTCAGAAACTGATCTCTTGTAAAATTCCAAAGAAAATTAAGAAAAAATTTCCCTTGAATTTTACAGGTCTTTACATTACTCCCACCTCAGGGCATTACATCCCCGTAAAGATACATCAAAATAGGGAAACACATGAGGGTACTGAGCACGCATCTGAGCCTCCTGCTCCCAAGTGCTCTCCTAGAGGTTCCCGTGCTGTTATTTGATGCGCACTAGAGGAATCGACTGTCCACGTAGGACCCTCTCCTATCGATCATCGATCTCCACTGACACCTCCGCAAAAGTCGCCCCATCATCAATATCAAGATCCCCATGGTCAATGATGTGCGTCGGGTCGTGCACGTATCTCCTCAGCTGAGATACGTGGAAGACATCAGGCACTCGGTGCAACTGAGGTGGTAGAGAAAGACGAAAAGCCACCTAGCCAATCCTGCTGAGGACCTGGAAGGGTCCGATGAATCACGGAGATAACTTTCCTCCTCGACCAAATCTCTGTAATCCACGTCGAGGTGAGACACGCAAGAAGACGTGGTCACCATCCTCTAACTCTAGTGGCCTCCGCCTCCTGTCATCGTATGACTTCTGCCAGCTCTAAGCTGTCCTCATCCGCTCCTGGATGACCTGGACCTTCTCTGTCGTGGCCTGGACCGTCTCCGGTCCCACAAGTGCTGACTCCCCAGGGTTTGTCCAACACAAAGGATATCTACAAGGTCGGCCGTACAACGCCTCGTACGGTGCCATCCCGATGGTGGAGTGGTAGCTGTTGTTGTACGCAAACTCCACCAAGGGTAGGTGGTCCTCCCAGCTACGACCAAAGTCGAGGACACATGCACGGAGCATGTCCTTGAGAGTCTGAATGGTCCTCTCCGTCTGACCATCTGTCTAAGGGTGAAAGGCGGTGCTCAAACGTAGCTACGTCCCGAACGCCTCCTGCAACCCCTTCCAAAGCCGGGAAGTAAAGAGATCATATCGATCGGAGACGATAGATGATGGAACACCGTGAAGCCGAAAAATCTCATGAATGTAAAGACGTCCCAAGCTCTCCATTGAGCCCTACTCTCTGATGGTAAGAAGTGAGTCGACTTGGTGAGTCGGTCGACAATCACCCAGATGGATTCGTGGCCTCTGGAAGTGCGTAGAAGTCCAGTCACAAAGTCCATAGATATGCCGTCCCACTTCCACTCTGGAACCTCCATGGGCTGTACCAAGCCAGCTGGTACCTGATGCTCTGCCTTCACCTGCTTACAGGTGAGGCATCGAGAAACGAACTCTGCCATAGCCTTCTTCATGCCCGACCACCAATGCTGTCATCTGAGATCCTGGTACATCTTCGCCACTCCAGGATGTACCACTAAAGGAGAAGTGTGAAACTCTCTCAGCACCTCCTCCCGTAAAGCGACTGGTACCATGGTACGTCCTCTGAAAATGATGTCGTGCTCTGCTCCAAAGGAGAAACCATCAGGTGCCTGCCCTGAGGATATCTGTGCACGCCGTGTCTCACAGTCAGCGTCCCCACGCTGTGCCTCTCTGACCCGCTTTAGAAGTGGAGGAGTGACTGTGAGAGACTGAAGGAAGGTTTCTACATCTCTATCCACGAAGGATATCTGCAAAGAGGCTAGCTGCTCCGTCACCTCCTCAAGTAGATGAATGCCCTTCCTCCTGCTGAGGTCATTGGATACTACGTTCCCCTTCCTAGGAGTATAGACTATCTCAAATTCATAGTCCTAGAGGAACTATATCTATCGTCGTTGTCTCAGATTCAGGTCCTTTTGAGAGAAGATGTATTTGAGACTCTAATGGTCAGAAAAGACTGTAAAGAGCTCGCCCATCAGGTAGTGTCGCCATGTCTTCAGAGCGAAGACCACTGCTGCTAAATCTAGGTCATGGGTAGCGTAGTTCTGCTCATGCGGCCTCAACTGACGTGATCCATAGGCGATCACTGCTCGTTCCTTCATCAGGTCACATCTGAGTCCGGTCCCTGATGCATCACAGTACACTACGTACCCTACTCCCTCCTCAGGAAACCTCAAGATAAGTGCGCTGGTCAATCTCTGTCTCATCTCCTGGAAGCTCTTCTGACATCTTTCTGACCACACGAAGGGTTTCTTTTTCCTCCTTAACGTTCTGTAAAGCTGCAAAGATTTATCCTTAGCCGAAAAGTGAAATCTGGTCTCATCCCCTGGATGAACCACGTTCCTTGCCTAATACACTAAATCCCTTTATGATTAATTAATTCATGTCATGGATGTCGTCGTAAGGCCTCGATGCTGCTACCAAGAGATCCAACCGTTACTCTCGCCTCCAAGGGATGAGTCACACTGTCGGCATCAGTGTGTGGTCACTGAGTTTCCTCCAGTAAGAATCTCGCAAGTGAGGGTCAAGTCAACAGTTTTTAACAGACACCTCTTAGTAAAAACAAACAAAAGACAAGAAAGCAAATGTCACCAATGCAAGTGTCTTTTATTACTTCAACTCAAACTACAAGGACACAAGGCAACACAAACTACGAAGCTAGATGCATTATGGGAAAAGGCCCTTATGCCTGGAGCTAGTCCCGCACTAGTCCAATCGCTTCTAGAGCTCCATGATCGTAATAGTCAGCTGTCTGAAGCTGTGCTCTCCCCTGAGGTCGGGGTGGACCTCATGGTGGTGGTGGTGGTAGAGTCTCAAAATGTCGTCCACCACCTGCTGCTCGGCCAGCTCCTCTGCCTCGTCCGCCTACTCCCTGCGGACAACCATGGTCGAACCTCTGCCCTTGCCTAGGTGGTTCCACAACTGTCTGCTTCTCCTCTGCATGGCGGGTCGGGAAGTCACGAGCCATGTGGCCTTGCCCGCCGCATGCATAGCACTGTCTTCCACTCATAAGATTGGTTCTATTGCCGGTGCCCCACACCTCCGAGCCTGAATCCTGTGGTCGTCCGCCCGATGGTGGCCCGCTTGGACCCATGTGTAATCCGTCAACTGCCTTCTGCAGAAGACTCTGATATGTGCCGCCCTGAGGTAGGTCTCGCTGTGGGTGTAGACTCAGCAAGAAAGCTCTCGATCAAAAGGACTCGCTCCAGTACTCCTGTCTGAGTCAGAATGTTGAGGGAGATCAGCGATGCCCTGATCTCGTGTCTCAATCCCTTCTCAAAGGTCCGGGCCCGGAAGTATAGGTCTCGTACCATGTCGGTCGAGTAGCGTGAGAGATCGATAAATATCTCCAAGTACTGAGCGATCGTCATGCTGCACTGCCGCAACTGAAGAAGCTCCTGAATGCACACCGCACGGAGGGTGGCTGGGACGAACTCCGAGTGTAAGAGGCTCTCAAAGTCCGTAAAAAGAAGAGATGCCTCATCATGCACCTGAAGCATCAAGCACCACCATCGGCCCGCTGCTGCTTGCGGTAGGCTCGCATCGAGATTCACCATGAGGTCTGTTGGTGACCTCACTAGCCTGAAAACTCGTACGACTGCCTCCACCTAGTCCTCAGCTGCCTGGGGGTCCATCTCCCCATGAAACCTGGGTGGTCACTAGCGTTGGAACTCATGCAGTGCGCTGAGGCGACGTGCATCGTCAGCGGCTGGTGCTGGAAGCATCGGTGGATCGGCGGGTTGTGCTACCGCCGGTGCCACTGCTGACAAAGGGCCCTGCACCGAGGCCTCATCGCTCGGTGGGCTGTCGTCACGCTCGACTCTCGGAACCCTAGCTGGCTGCCGTCGTGGGGCCATCCTGAAAAGGAAACAGGTTTGCCACGGTCAGAACAGTATACCTGGTGAGCTGATACAAATTAATCACAAAGAAAACATGAAACACACACACAATCAATGTTTTCGTTCATTAAGTCGGAAATCAGAAGTCAGGGTCCTGGTGTACGGATACGTCGGCCGCCGCACCAACACTGGACTCCCTGGACTGATAACCACACTCAATACGCTAAAAACTATTGCTTCACATAGAAAATATCAGAGTTCGCGGTAGAACCAAACTCCCCTAAGACCAATTTGTCACGACCCGTCCTCGGGGCCCGTGTTGTGACTACCCCAAGCCCTCCATCTATAGGCCAGGGGCTGGCGACTAGCACCAAGGCGTAAATCCTGGTAAAAAGTGAAGGCATTGCCTTTGTAAATTAAACAAGCACCACAGAGTAAGCAAGCAGAAGAAGTAAACACTAAGTAAAAACTGGTACAACAGTAAGTGCGGAAAAGTAAGTGGGCCAGAATACAAACCCAAACTGAAAGTAAAGTACAACTCGAAAGGGAAAACAAAAACATAAAAGTAAAATCCACTACGCCGAGATGTCCACTGGAAATCCCACCTGAAGGGTGGGTACAGATAGCCGTACAGCTCCTCGGGTCCCGCCGTCCGCTCCGAGTACGTCCCGCCCAGTGGTCCACCCCCAGGTACCATCCTGCTCTGCAAGCCTCAACCACGATCAACACTATCTGTCGTCTTCAACCAACACAACGTAGTGCGGGCATAGCCCGTGCAGGGGTGAGTATAAGCTACTCAGTAGGGACCCCGAGACCCCTGAAGGTCTCCCAAATTCCATAAAGGATAATCCACAAAGGAAAGATACAATCACGAACTAACAACCGACACTGCTTAGGTATATGCCCATACATATACCTAAGTCATCAATTCCAAAATGATCCAACCACTGAGGCCAAGAATAACCCAGTCCACACAGGAATGTATACGTATCCCACACAGGAAAGCAAAACGTAATACACACAGGATAGCACAACACAATCCACACAGGAAAGCAAAACAGGTTTCAGCTCACACAGGTATACATTTTCGAAGACGATAGAGATGATCACTGATCCATCTAAGTCGTCGGACCCACAAAATATCAATAGGTACTAACCCCCACAAATACCCACACATGATCGGTAGGAAACTAACCCCCGCAAAGACCCACACCGGATCAGACCCACACAGGATCTATAGGCGCTGGCTCACACAAAACCGCTGAGAGCTGACCCACAAAGGATCAGACCCACATAGGATCGGTAGCACTGATCCACATAGGATCGCTGAGTGATGTAGTCGTCGTCGTCGAATCCACTGAGGATCTCTGCACAGTCGTTGTCGCAGTCGCAGTAGCAGTCGCAGCCAGCACTAGGGTTCCCGCACACAGCGAACTCGTTCGGGAGGGTCTGCTCCACGAGCCGAGAGGCTGATACATCAACTGTCACATAGTCCAGAGTTTATGTATCCAAAAGTTCTATATCGTCAACAGGAACTCAACGCAACAGACTGCGCGTCAATCGGACGCCCGGTCGGAGAGTTATTGGTTTTTTCATCCCAGGGGCCCTCTTGGTTTTTAAAGTAAAACCAACCCGACCATACTCCACCTACATCCAAACCTCGGGCAGAGTATGCCAAAAGATCCGTCTCACTAAGAGGAACTCAAAAAAGTGGACGGTGCATCAATCGGACGTCCGTAGCTCATGATATGAGTGTATCCGCTCCGAGGGCCCGGTTGGCTTCGTGTACGAACCAACCCGGCCGAACTCAATGTATTCCGAAACCTTCAGTGCGATATACCGAAACGACCATCCCAATCCAAGGATCGCATCTCCACTAACAACGCGTTGTTTGGAGATCTGTAGCCCATGTTATGGGCATTTGAACCCAAACAGTCCGATAACGGGGGTTTCTGGCCTGGACCGACCCGGTCTGAGACCCCCCGGTTGGCCCGAACCGGGTCGACCCGCCCCGGACAGGGTCGGCCTGGCCCGGCCCGTCGCGGCCCGGCCTGGCACACCGGCCAGGCGCCGGTCCGGCTAGGGACAGCGCGCGAGCCGTTCGGAAAAGGGGGGGGGGGGCGCTTGCCCCCTTGTGTAACTGCACCCCCCCCACAATTAAGGGGGGCCGTTTTGGCCAGCCGGCCAGCCGGCTGGGGGTTTGAACCCCCTGTTGCACACCGGTCCGACCGGCTCGCCCTGGCCGGCCGGTTCTGGCCTCCACGGGACCAGCGACGGCCAGTCCCCTTCTTCGCCGACACCGGTGGCCCGGTCCGGCCGCCGGTCACCTTGCTCCGCCGCGGCCCGGAACCGGCCACGGACCTTGTCGCCCGGCGCGCAGCAACGGCACCGCACCCCTTGGCCGCGGCCCCGCTCCGGCCGTGGTGCCTTCGATTTTCTTCGACGTGGCGCTACCGCATCGCGTTCTTAACTTCATCCCACGACGCGGCGCGGCGGCGCCGCGCAATACTTTCCGTGTGATTCCCGCGTGGTGCGACGACTCCACGCCATCCCGTTCCATCCGCAAAGAATCAAACATGAACATAGGAGGGGGGTTCAGCCATGTTAGTTTGGTCCGGTCCACCTCTCCTTAAATGAAATCATCTATTAAAAAATCCACGATAATCGATTAACTAGAATCATCAACGGAATTAATTAAATAAAATAATCCCTTATCTCAGTTCAGGAACGGTGTTCGTCAACGAGCCGCGGAAGACGAGCATCGTGGAGGTCGGGCGTCGCGGGAGAACGTCGACGTCGCGAAGCGAGGATTCAAAGTCATTGACGGTGATTTCGTCGTGGAAAACCGTCGTGGAAGAGACGACGCGGAAGAAGAATGTCGTGTCGCGGATATGGCGTCGTGGAAGAACCGTGTTCTTCGGCGGAGATGTTCTTCGTTGAAGAATGGTGTTCTTCGCGTTCTTCGTCAAGGTTGAAGAAGAAGAAGAAGATTCTATATCAATCCTCTCAAGGCTGCAAAACTCTAACATAATAAAATAAGACTATGTCTGATTTTATTAACACAACATACCAATTGAATTTCGAAAGATTGAAATTCAATAACCACACACAACTCACCTCATTAAACTTATTACATTTACGTCATAATTGATAACTTAGGTTAACAAAATTAAAGTGGGAGTTGAGGGGGGTTTAGAGGATATTAAGGGGTGGGGTTCGTGTGGGCCCCACCACCCTCATAACCTCCCAAGGGAGGTTGGGTGGTTACCCAACATCCATCAAGAACTAACACTTAGAGTAAAATAATAAAGATTGTAGTGTAATTATAAAATAAACTTCCACAATTTTTATTATCGACACTCGTGTAAACACAACTCCAGATCAAGAGTTCCTAGGAAATTACCGGCGCTACGGTTCCATCGGTGCCCTCTGAATTCGATTCCGGGTACCAGTTCAAAAGTTAGAAATTCCCGCTCATACGTTCACTGAACGTACCCGAGCAAAACATCGGAAATTGATTCCGGGCACACCGGGCCTCGGAATCAGGTGCTGTCAGAAACCGCACTCTTGTAAAATTCCAATGAAAATTAAGAAAAAATTTCCCTTGAATTTTACCGGTCTTTACAAAATATATAATTTAACTTTATTATAAATTATACAAAAAATAGTTTTCAATTAAAATTTAGTATTTCAAACTATTTTTTTAATGATTTAACCTTACATACAAAACAAAACAATTATTCATAACCTAATTTTTATGTTTCAATTATAAAAAAGTATTTATTTTTACATATTATATCTATAAAATATGTATAAATTATATTTAAAATGGGTTCACCATTCAAGGATATAACAATTCCATTAAAATTATTGATTTTAATGTATAAAATTAGGTTTGATATTATGTTGTGTTTATCAAATATATTAGATGAATATAAAAATATTTTATTGGGTATAAATAATATGTACTACAATAATGTTTCTCACTAATTTTAATGAATTTAATTTTCTTGGTTAAAACATCATTGTGACCATAATAATATTTTCCTTTATTTTTAATCAGTTTTTATATTCATTTATAATTAATTGGTAACATATAAATTCATATTATATTTTTGGAAAAATACATTTTTTTTAAAATTTAGTTAATAATATTCATATTCATCAACATAATGGTTGGGTTATATATCATTATAATAATTTTTATAATAATATATTATTGTTAGGTAATACTCATTCATACGTGTAACACAAGACATCATGGAAGGTCAATATTATGTGTAATATATTATAAATTTTTTTATGTGTAATGTATTCAATGTCAGAGTTGTTGGTAACATACGACAAGTTGGTTCCCTTGGAAAAGAATTTTTATGTTAGAGAAAATCTATTATCCATGTTTTGTGAAATGAAAAAGATCAAAAGTTTTAATTAATTCAAAAAATAAATTCACAAAATCACATGGTGTTGCATTCTACCGTATTAAAATAAATTTCACACTCAAAATTCTTCTAGGTTATCAATGATTTAAGGCTTGATAGGTTCATTCATATAATCCCACATCATAAAAATGGATTCTAAAACATCCCGTAAAAATGGAATATTGGAACCATAATAGTTACCCAATGTAACATATAACAAGCATTCCATAAAAGAGAACACAGGTTGGGAGTGAATATTGGAAATGGAGGAAATGAATAAATATTTATACTCTGTTGTAGAGGTCATTAATAAAAAACACGTGAATAGTTAACAAATATTTAAGGGCCTCATATTCATAAATCTGTGATGATTGAAAAACTAATCAGTTCATCAAAATTTAAGGTAATACGACAAATTTAATTTTTATCACTTTTATATATTTGTATAAACCAAAATTCATTCTTTTTTGTTATTTGATAACTTTATAAATCATTTATACCTAAAATAATGAATGGACAACAATTAACTATGATTAAAAATCACTAAAACAAACATTTAATATATCTTAAAGCCCATAATAGATTTAAAGGTATATATATTTGTCTCTTCATAATTAATATGCATTAATCGATAATCAAAAAAATTAACACTACTAATTCATCATTAATATTTATTCATAAAAATTAATTATATATTATCCAGGACATTGGGTATGATAGTTGTATGTGTGAAACCCTTACTGTCTCTCAGTCATGAGTTCAAGACTCGTGGCCTTTCCAAACATGATCGGTTGTCACCCAACATATATGATGTATTTTTCAATAAGAATTCTATATTAATTATCAAAATTTTATAATATGGATATCCTTGAAATAAATGTAATTAATAAATATCATTTTACTAGAGGTTTTTAATATGAAATCAGTGCATAAATACTTCCTCTAATGTATAACATAAACTATTCCGGAATAATTAAGCCTTATAACCCTTCTCAATGATGAAAATCATGAATTTTAAAAATAGGGTTATGAAATCAACTTAACATTGATTTTACAATATATCATAAAGTCGCCCTTGGTGGTCACATTACAAACTTGTGAAAATCCTCATTATATATTCCCTTAAAATTGGTAATAACTTTAATTACCATATATCCTTTTTAAAAAAACATGAATTCTTCTTTATTCTAAAGATTAATGGATATATTATCCAAATCCAAGAAGACATAATGTTCATCCATGATAACACACACTACTTATAAATATGTAATTAATTAGTTCCAAGGTAATACGTAATGACTTATTTAATTTTTCATATCAGACACATATTTATTCGAAAAACATTATCATAACACACATAAAATATTAAGGGTTACCTTTCCCTAAATAATATTATTTCAAGTACATCACATTTCCATTTGATCACTTTTCAATTCCATTGGAATCATTCATGGTGTTCTTGTAATCCATAGGAAAAACATAAGCTGGACAATACTTACATCTTTCACCTATTAATATAACATACTTATTGAATCCAAATATATAAAAACATTAATTACATCATCCATAATAAATGGAAAAGGATACCTCAGCATAACACCTCATTTATATCACATTTCCTCAGTAGTATCTTCATCATTGTCAATGTAATAATTACATGTAACAACTTCTTGATCCTATTAAGTATATTTACCAATTGTAAATTGAGTTTTATAATGACCGTTTACGACACACGTAAAAAACATAACCTTAAATTATTACTTATGGATTCAAATAGTTCATCCATTTCATTAATGGAACTCTTCATTTTCCCTTGTAGTAACTTGATTTGTTCCATTCTTCAGCATAGTAGAAACATTTTATTATTCCTATAATACTTTCACATAAATAATTATTTTCACATTATTAATACATAGAAAACTGAATCTTCTTTCCGTAATGGTCTCCATTACCCTTACTCTCAACTAACTCCATATTTCTCTTCCTTGGGGAGTTCGATAGTTGGAAATGATAAACATTGTTAATCATGTTCTGTGACAAATTTTTAGGAAGGATCACAATATTTTTCACTCTAGTGACCTCCCCATTTGAATACTCATCATCAAATATAACATCAAATTATTCATTAATTCAATTACTTCTTGTTCTCACCAATGACTAAAACCATAATCATAGTGTGAACATTACTTATCATTTGAGAAAACTACATAGTCATAAATAGAATTACATGTAGGATGTATAAATCATAACATCTTTTTTAATCTATGACACACTAATTTCATAATATATTTTTAATATACAACATATATTTAAATCCTTAATGATGATTCATGATGATATTTTGGATTTATGATGCATATCCCTTATGAGATTCAAAACTGGTGTGCTGCAAGGCTAGTTGTCACGTACTAGATTATCCCGATTCCGACTGAAAACATCATTTCAGAGTTGTTACACATATATAAAACTTTTTCAAATCCAAATCCACATTTAGTATCTAGAAAAGGATGTATTTATAAGAAACCACTCACTCAATCCTTTAACAAAATTCCACGCCATTTTCCTAAACATTAACTGATCCTTATACTTATCATTAATGAAATACCATAGACATATCCTTAGAAATATACCTAGAGATACTAATAAGAGTTTCACATCCAAGATTCCAAATGATTACAATACCTTTTCTCCAACACAAACAATAGTGACCCTCACTTTTAATACCATTAACATTTCATAACTTCTGTGGAAAAATTAAACATTATATAAATAGAATCCCAGAGACAATATTTGGTCTAGTAACTTTGGAAACATAGATATTTAAACACTTGTACATGAGAGAGATGCATTATCTCCCATTAGGTTCTCCAAGACTAGAACCCATCATAGACATATCATACAAAAAAAATTCATAAAATGGCGAAGGAAAAAAAATGGGATATCTCAGAACCTTAGCAAGGGTAAACAGGGCAGGAATGTAAGTACAATCATGACAATAAGTTGATGATAACATGATGATGAAAATAAAAGATGATACCCTTAATTTTAATGATCATAATCCTTAATCATGGCATAAATCTAGGATGTTTAAAAGCCAAGAATCATTAATATATAAAGAATATAATCTATTAAATCTTAACATAGGAATAAAACAAGGAATTTAGGAGACAAATAATAACATCAAATGATTTTAATATTATCCAATATATCACTAAAAAGGCCATCTTGGTAGTATGGGTTCACTCCCCATACCATCATGGTAGTCATGGTCTACTCCCATGGCCATCTTAGTAGGAGGAGATCACTCCAAATACCATCATGGTAGTCACAATTCACTCTCATGGCCATCTTAGTGGTCAAGGATCATTCCCAAGACCATATTATTCTATCGAATGAAATATAAATCTTTTCACAATGCATTTAAGGGAGATATTGGTCAAACCCTTCCCTTAGTTATCACATTCATACTTGTTCCACATGATCATAAATAGTAATATAATGACCCATGAAATAAAATGGGTATATAAATAAATAATTATATCATAAACTATTGAAAGATAATCGTTTCATATTCATTCCATCATAAACATAACCCATGGAAAGAAGCATGTTTCAAAAGAATATAAACAATGAAATAGAAAAAAGTTTCAAAAAAACATTCCATTAAAAAATAATAAATTTAGAAAATGAATATGAATGAAATATTTTAATAATTTTCCCATGAAGGAATGAATAACACCAATATATGTTATCTGAAAATGGAAATAATTTTGAAAGGTATTTTAAAACCATTTCTTGAGGAAATTATCCTTTATTTAAATAATTTTTATAAAATAAAAAATTTTGGAAATTGTTTCATTAAAAATTATTTTGTTATTTTATAAAAGAATATTTGAAAACAATAAAAAAATTACTATCATTTTTCCTTGGAAATTATATTCAAGATTATTTAAAAAAAATTTAAAACATTTTTAAAATCATGGTTTTTTAACACAATAGAATTATGACTGAAGAGAGTGACAAAATGTCATATTTAATTTTAAAATAGTTTATTATGTATCAAATAGTAGAAAAAGTGGTACTAAAACATGTGAATTTTTAGAATAAACATAGTATTAGGAAACTTATGAGTATTCTTCAGATAAGGATAATTTATTTAATCAGAGGAATTATAAAGATAAATGATTATGAAAAGTAATGATATCTTCTTAATAAAGTTTTATAACATAGTAACATGGGATCATACTCTACATGTATGAAAATGAAATTAAATTATGCATAATAAAACATTAAAATAAATATATTAGTGATATAACAATTTTTATATAAGTATATAAGCAACAGAAAAGTGTTTTTGTGTATAAAAAACATGATTCTCGATGTGGGAAAATTGAGACAAAATATTTTTACCGATTTAGTAACTTTTTCATCATAAACCATATGAAAGAACGATCAGAAAATATAAATCTTAATACCTATAATTTATTTATAGGATTCATAGAATACAATAATGGGTAGTAAATTCACCCAAAAAATGAATGAGTGGTGAACATAACATGTATCTCATAGAAATTAAAATTGAAGTGAAATCCCCTTACCTTGTCTCTTGACTCTCTTTTTACTTGAACAATATTCATATATAATAAATATAATTTTATTATAGATATTTTACATAATAATATTATTAAAAACAATATCATATATGTTTTGATTATGACCTTATATTACCCACCTGTTAACAATCCAGTTATATGCTTTCTCTTTAGGTAATATTTGTTCAGTTCTGCAAACATGTATTAATTTTTTATATCACTAGTCTTTAAAATTGTATAAATAATTAAAAGTTTAAATCATGATATAAATATATTATATAACAAGTATATTTAAATTATAATAATCTATATAATGTAGAATTATGAAATGGAATACACTATTCATTGAGATGGTAAGTCGTACATATGGATAGACATTATTTTTATTTTTATTTTCATAATGAATGCAATAAAGAAACCAAAATATAAGTATATATATCTATATAATTTTTAAATAATATTTATGATATCATATATATATATATATATTATATTTACTAAAAACATCTTTAATACAATCTACGTAGTGTAAAAACGAATGATATCTTTTTGATTTGGCGGTAGTCCACACCTTCTCAAATGAAATTATCTTTGTTACACCAATTGAAAAGTAAAAAGATATATGTTTTTAAATGAACAAATAAGAATAATAAAAAATTATATTATATGAAATATATAAATAGATTTCCATAATACTTTCCACCATGGTTTTTTGTAATGAAAAAATGACCAATCATTGTTTCATGAGGCAGTAGTTCGCTATACACAGTAACATAATGTTCGATATCCATTAGATAGAGGTGTGTATAAGTTTAAGTCAAAACCATAGCATAAAACATACTAGTATATTTAGTATAATGGTTTTTTCTTAAAATAAATTAATAAATAGAGTGGAGTGGGTGGATAAATAAAATAAAGGAAAGAAGCTTGAGAGAATACGGTACCTCTTAATCGTGTTACTCATTTTGAATTGTGCCAAAGCGATTCCTTGATTTTCTTTATAACCATAGAAATTCATAGATTATGTGTTTATGAAATTTTATAGCTTATTTGAGATTATTTTTGGAGATCCATTTCTCTTTAGAGGAGCGATGAAGTGGGTAGATGTGGTGGCCTTTTATATGGAAGGGAAGGAATGTAGTTTTCATTTTTGAAAACAAGTTAGGTGTACCCACATTTTAACCTAACACATGAAATATAAAATCCAATAAAAAATAAATTTATAAAATTTAATGGATGATTATGGTCCATGAAATGTGTTTATGAAATTTTACTAGTTCTTGTATGGTATTAAATATATGGTTGAGTACTTTATTAACTTTATTATTCCCTTAAATGATGTAATTACTTCTATTCATATTCAAAAATATTTTTAGTCAAAAACAATGATTACATTTTTATAAATTATAAATTAAAATGATTAAAAATATTTATTAAATTTTTCTAATTATAATCATAGAAGTTTCACAAGTAAATTTAAAATTAATTCCACAGACGGGACGACACTACGAGGTTTTTAACGTAAAAATGTCCAAATCTCTACTTTGATTTTATATCAAATTTCCATGTATAACTTGTTTCAATGTACTAAATTGATTTAATTGATAAAATTATTATCTAAAAAATTGATCAAAACTATTAATAATATAATTTATCCTTATAAATAATTATATTAAAAATAATTTTGGAATTAAAAACCAATATTTTTAACTGTTTATTAAAAGATGAAACCATACATAAAATCACAAAAAATTATCCTTACCAAATTTTAATGTTTTTATTCCAAAGATAAAGTTTATTTAAATATATTTTGTCTATAAATTTTTTTAAATTTTTTTATATAAAATGGATTCTACATTAAAGGTGGTAAAATTTCATTAATAAAAATATAGTGTTATAGGCATAAAATTTGGGTTGTTCTTATATTATGTCTCTCAATTTTTTTAGATAAATATAGAAATATTTTATTGCATATATATAATATTTTATAAATAAATATTTATAAATAATTTTAATTTGTTTAATTTGGTAGGTTAAACCAACTTTGTGACCATAATAATAATTTCATTTATATTTAATTATATTTCATATTAATTTATAACTAATTGGTAACTTATGAATTTATTTTATATTTTTGTAAAATTTATATTTTAATAATTTAGATAATATAATGAATATCTATCAACCAAATGGATAGGTTATATCTCATTATAATAATGATTATGATATTATATTATGGTTAGGTAATAATCGGTCTTGCATGTTACGTAAGTCATTGAGGTAGCTCAAAATTGATTCTAATATACGCTAACCTTATTATTCCATGTAATGTTTTCCATGTATTTGTGGAATGTAATATAATTTATTCTCGTTCCATGTGAAATGAATGTTTTATTTAGAAAGAAACATTTTTTAGAATTTTTTATATGGAATGTATGAAGAGATTAAATTAATTTGAAAAAAAAATTCAAAAAATCTCTGTGTGTTGCAAATTGGTTAATTTATACATTTGTAATTAATTTTTATCCAGTATATTAAATAATTTATATCAATAAGTTGTGTAATATTATTTATATATGAAAAATTAAAATCTAGGTTATATCTTATTATATAAAATATTGATAATTTTATTAATATATTACTATTCGGTAAAACTCGGTCCTCGGTGTCACACAATACATCGAGGAATGTTAGTCTTGTGTGTAATGTAATATAACATCAATATTCAAAGTAGAGAGAGATAATAGTTTTGTTTCATGTAGTGTATGACTGAATTTGTGTTTAATATTTCAAATCCCAAATATTGTTCTTAAATAAAAAACTATTTTCACTTTTTAGTGAAATGCTAAATATCAAAAATATGTAATTAACATGAATTAATTTATTCACAAAATCTCATGTTGTTACATTATACACCCTTAAAATAAATTTTACCTTAAAAATCAATGTGGTTTTAAAATTATTAGTTATTGAACATTCCTTTCATGGAAACCCACAATGTAAAAATAAATGCTAAGTTTTTTTCAAAAAGTATAATATGGAACCATAACAGTCACCCACGGTAACTCATAACTATTTTACAATAAAGGAGAACTTATGTGGGAAGTAAAAAATTTTAAATTTAAGAGTTATGTAACCATCATGTTCTGATATAGAGTGATATAGAACATGGTTAGGATATATTTAATAATCACAAATCTATAAATTAGTGATGATCGGTGGGGACTTTTGATTCATAGGAAATGAAGGTACTCAGATAGCATTTTTGGTTTCAAGATCCTTTGCATAGAGTTGATTAATTTTCATGAGAATATATTTACTTTATTTAGTACAATATCACAATTTTGTGCCTAAATCATCTTCCACCTCACCTATTTATAAATAAAGGATTTTGATTTTTTTCATTCTCGAAGCACTAGTGGATCATGAGATCCATGATAATCCGTCTAATCTGTCAGTAGTTACCATAAAAACCCATTTTTTATATTAGGGTATCAAATATTCATAAATCCTCATGTTGTGAGATGAAATGATAATCACACAAAAATCATCCAAACATTACCTTAAACATTCCTTATATGTTTAACCATATAACTCATACGAAAGATGAAAATCCAAAACATTATAGATATATTAATTAAATCATATTAAAATTGATGCCCCATATATAAAAAATTATCATTTGGTTGTAAAATTCCAAACATGTGAATTCCCTCATCCAATATTCTCATGACACATGGTAATAATATGAATTACCATAAATCATTTTGAAAAACAAATTAGCTTCCTTATTCCCAGGAATACATGATATATTACATAAATCCATAAAGTTGTAAACTTCATCCATGATGACATATACCTCATTTTTATTAAATACAAAAATTGTGATATGGTCAATGATACTATCCATTTTACCTTATCTAAATGAATAATCTCATTATCCATGGAAAACATAATTTTCTCATCATCGTGAACAAATTATGGGTTACCATACAATAATGTAAATTTTAATTTTCAATTTATTAAAAAAATTCTACATATATTATTCAATCATTAATTAAAGAAATATACTAAAAATACTTATATATATCTCATGATTCTTCTAACATAATCTTTAAATTCCCCAAAATATACATATTTATCAATAGAAATTATTCTTAAACCATTACACATGATCCATAATTTTATTCTTTAGTAACTATTTTAATTAATATGAAATAAAAATCATGTATTAATATTGTTCAACCTTAATCAAATAAATAGTTTTATGTTTATGATGAATAATATAGGAAAAATATCCCATACAATTCATATTCCATTTCAGGACTCTTCATCATAACAACAAAACCATTACTTGTATCACATTTTTTATTCTATTCATGAGAGAGCCCATAGGATATTGTTCTAAAAAATAAATTTTTATTGAAAACAGATATGGTAAAAGTTGTAACCCAACAAAAAGAATGTACATCATAAACCTGAAACTGTATACCAAATAGTCAGGACATTTTAGAAAAAATTAAAAAAGGATGGAATAATTTACCATGTATAGTCTCCATTTAATTAATGTTTCCTTAATATATGGATTATCCTAGGGAATATCCTCAATAGAATATTAAATCATAGAATATGTTTGAATATGTTAATCTATGTTTAATTTACCCTCATTGGATCCATGTATTAGAATTTTTTTTATCAATACAAGAGGGTTGTTCTTGGTTTAGATCAATTCGTAGTGGTCATTTCAAAAATCTATGGAAATCCTCCAAGGAGCTATCGATCAAGAAGGACTCCACCAGCAACTCTTCTTTTGAATTTCGGTGACTCTCATTAGTGTTGTTTTTTTACCACCTCATTATCTTCAATCTTCTAAGAATTAGTTGTTTTTTATAGAATTTGATTTGGGACAAATGCCTAGACTAGCGAGATTTCTAAAACCTCATCATAACTAGATGATTCAAGATCCAGATGAAATCCATGATCAATAGAATTACTTACAGAATGTAATATGAGTGATGTACCAACAATTTGAGACTATCCTTCTTCAATGAAACTACATATTTGGGAATCTACACATATAATAGACCTCTTATTAAGGGATATACCACTCATAGAAAATCTTGTTACAAAAGGGAAGTGATGTTTAAATAAATCATTGTATTTTTATAGTCTCCTCACATGTTTGATGAACCCCTATATGATAGAAAGGGTCTTCTTGCCATTTTTTGAAGAAGTCAGTAGATACAATCCAGCAAGTTTCACTTACTTTTTCTTAGAGGACCATCTTTGAAAATCAGATTACTTCTCATCATAAATCTCATCCAGCCATCCTCTAATATGGTAATTCCCTGAGATATGTGACACATCACCATCTTCTATATTTTTTGGGGTTGGATCACAAATGAATAGAAGATAAAATATGGTTTGAGTGGATACTCCATTGGAAGGATCGATGAAGTGATCATGATGTTCCTGAATTTTTACAGAATCGTGTTGTCCAGAAGACCCCAGCCATGGATACAAAAAATAATTTAGACCATGAATATCTGGATTTATAGGAAGATGACTGAATGAAAATTTGGTGTTAGATCCATCACCCCTAGAAATAGAAAGTTTCAAGATCTCATTTCCTTTTCCATTAATTGCAACCGTAACCATATATTCATAATAGGGAGGTTTAGTGTGAGGGATTGGCATAGCCTCATCTAGAACCTATTCCTTTTTTTATCAACATTTCCACATCCCAATTTAAAAAAAATCCACTCTAATTGTATTAGTATTCATCAGTCTTGGCTTTTCATGAGGATGGATAGGGTTGATAATAGCCTAAAGAATTGAAAAATCAGTGGAGATGTCAGAAGGAGCATGATGATTACTATGACTGTGTTTGGAAGATGATACCATGTGTTCTATGTTTTTGTAAGAGGACATATAATCTAATAAAAATTTAAATAATGCCTTATATTTTCAAAGAAAATATTAACCAACCACAAACAAAATCCACTCAAATGGTGATTTTGAGACATCTACTTCAACACATTTGTGTGAGGATATAGGGTGAAAAATCATGTATGTTCTATTGTGTGAACATAGAAAATGACATCCCATGTTCCCAGGTATATTTATGATTGAACAATTTTGTAAAGGAAGAAAGAGAACTGGAAAATATACCCAAAGTTCCACATATAGTGACCCCACTTCATAATAAAATGATAATCCCAATGAAATTGGAAAAAAATAGGATATGTTGCCAAATCGAGGTGCAATGGAACAAGTTGAAATCAATTTTTCCACCGAATATAAATATATCATGATATGAAAATTAACTAGAAAAAAAATAGTGACACTCGTATAAACTAGATGAAATTGACATGAACATATAGAATAAATCAATCGTAGGATGACACTGAGTCAATAAAACCACCAATGTCAGATTCAAGTGATCTGAATCCTTATTGAACTATGAGGATGAAATTTTGAGATAATGAAATCCTTCAAAAATATCCATATGTTTCGGGATAAGAATCATATATGGTAATATTAGGAGGGAAGAAGCATCAGATAATGGGGTGAAGGGAGAAGACCGTGCCCCTATGAAAGATGAAGGGAGTCCCACCCCCACCTTTGATTGGGGATGGACTATGGGGGAACCCATCACAACCTAGGTCATCTAGAAGAGTGAAATCAATAGAAATAGAGAATTATCCATTTATATAAGACTTTAATTTATATAATGACCATTCATTATACACATGAATTATTTAAACTTTTACCATTTATTAGTGAGGTATGTATTCCCATACCTTATGTTGATAGAACTCCTAATATTTCATTTGCATCTAATTACATTGTGTCATTCTTTTCCATGGTCAAAAAAGCTTGTTGATCCTCGAACAAATTCAATTTGTTGATTATTTTCCATATTCTGGACATAATGTAAATAGAATAATCAATCCTTCATGGTCTCTATTAAATGATCTCTTAGTAGACTTTATCCTTCTCTTCATGGGTGACTCCGAGAGTTGGTTAAGGTAAACATTATTAGTCATTTTCCCTGATAACTAGTCAGTCATGATTATAAAGTCCTTCACTAATGATTTAATCCCATTTGACTACTCACCTACAATTTTTAAATCGCATTCATCATTAACCTAGTTACTTTGGGTTCCCACCACTGAATATAACCATAATGTATAGTGTAAGTAGTAATTTTCCTAGTCAAGAACCACATAACCATGAAAAACCAATTATTGGATATATAACTTATGACACATTATTTAGTCTATGAAAGCATAGGTTTATCCTAGGTTATTCATATCCATCCGATTAAAATCATTCATTACTTTTCATGATGATTTGTGGAATTACCAAAGAAAATCCCACAAGAGAGTCCAAGTAGGTGCTTGTTAATGCCCATTGTTGTCTACCAGGTTGCACTCGAGTTAGGCCTAACACACCATGTCAAAGTCATTACTCCAATCTAAATGCATACAAGAACCACATCCACATTTAATATCTATATATTTATGTATTGATAAGAAACCACTAACTCTATCCTTTTCCCAAATTCATTGAAATTTTCACATAATTTTCATTATCCTTAGACTTATCCTTAAACGTTTCCTTAGAGTTCCCACTAATCTTTTCTAACCAGAGTTTAAAAACATTTAGTAAAACCTTTGTATGATACCAACCAAGAAAACTAGTAATAAAAAAAATAAATATTCCCAATTTTTTGTGAAATACATAATACATTTGACAAAAAGACACCAAAAGATCGTATTAGTCAAGAACTATTGGAAATGTAGAAACTTAAGAACTGAAACATGAGTAAGATTCCATATCTCCCACTAGGTTATCCATGAAAAGAACCCATATTAGACATATCATAAATAATATATATCTTAATAACCTAGGGAAGGAAACATAAAAAGGGGTGTGCTCAGATTCATTGTAAGTGTAAATAAAAAATATATATGAGCATAAATATGACAATACAGGTATGATAATGTGATAATAACATTTTAATATAACTCCCTACATATCATATAAATGAATCATGGATAAAGACTTAATGTTCATAAGGAATGAATCCTATGTATATCATTATTAATATCCATGAAATCACAACATTGTTGTAATACATTGAATTGTGTCTAACAGAATAATATGTAATATCCATACCTATAAGTCAAGACACATTACTAGAATATATCAGGGAACATCATGGGGACTACACATACTGGGTTAGACTCACCACCATCAGTAGTCATTTTTTTCCATGAATAGTATTAGGTTTCCCCATCTTCCTGGAGAACATCAGGTTCCCCATATTCCGATTGTGGATCAAGTTTCCCCACAGTCCCATAATGGGCTGGGTATACCCATCTTCACATAGTAGATTGTGTTTCTCCGTCTTCCATTGTGATCAAGACTGTCGACATTAATACCCTTATTATATCATAGTATATAAATCATTATCCAATACATTGAAGGGATATGTATGTCCCACCAATCTCGTAATAAAATCATACATATATTTTCAACATGATAATAAATCATCAACCATATAATGAACAGTAAAAAATGGGTCTCATAGACATCATATCATAACCCACGAAATAAAGTGGCTATCATAAAATTTCATCATAACATTACCTATTGAAAAGAGATTGGTCCTATAATAATTTCATCAAATAATAACCTATTAAATGAAGTGGGTTTCAGGATAATATAACCCATAGAAGATAAACAAGTTTCATATATGTCATTCTATCAAAAAATAAACTAATTAAAAAAGAATATGAATCATATTCTTGGATCATATATGTTGAAAAAAAATAAAATAAAAAAAGCCATCTTTTATGAAAATGATTTTTGAAACATCACAAGAAACATTTCGTAAAGAAGATATCATTTATTTGAAATTAATTTTTATAAGACCATGAAAAAATAATTTTCATAAAATAATAAATTTTATTTAAACAAAATTATTGAATAAGGTATATTTTACTCTGTGTAATATAATTTCTAAAACATTGATCATTTTTAATTCTGTTTTCTTTTAAAGTAATATTAAACACCTATAAAAAATCAAAAAAAATATTATGAACACCTTTTTCATTGAAAACAACATGAAAAATCATTAAAACATCTTGAAAACCTTTTAAAAATATATTTTATTGAAAATAAACTTAAAACATGTAAAAGAATATTATAAATCATTAAAATCATTTTCTTTGAAAATAAAAATTTTAATATATATAAAGGATTCAATGAAAATCATTTAAAATAACTTTTAAACATATAACACTTTTTTACCCTTTATTCTATGAGAATAATTTAGAAACCCAAATAGAATTATTGAAATCATTAGAAACCCCATTTCAATAATTTTGAATTCAAAAATTAAAAAGAAATATTAAAAACAATTTTGAATTTTTTTTCTCCATAATACATTGAATACTTATAAAAGATGTCTCTAATTCATAGAAAATCATATATTTGAAAATAAAATTTTAACAACATATAAAGAATGTTTTGAAAATGTTTTTAAACAAATTCAAAAAAATTTAAAAAAAATTATTTAAAAGAAAATTAAAAATTAAAAAATATCAAAAATATTTGAAAAACATTTTTTTTAATGTTATCAAACAATGTAATCTTGAAATAAATAACAGTCATGAAGGTGGGTACGTCTATTCAAACCCTATATTCTTTTTCACAATAAAATATTAGAAAAGTGATTTGATTAAAAAAAGAAAACTATTTTTAAAATAGTTTAAACATGTGTAGAATTTTCTTCTAAACATTATATGGTAATAGTAAAAATAAATTATAAAATATGTTTTTGAAATAATATTGTTCCAAATAACGAAGTATTTAAAAATGATTTACCTAATTATCTAAAGTAAAATGAGTGGTAAATGATAATAATATATAAATAAATAATCAATATGTAAAGGAGAATAAAAGTCATGAGTAATATTTTTATTTAGATCATAATATTTCATTAATGGATGAATATTCATAAATAATCACAATAAACGATGAGATTGTTTCAATGGACTCTTACCACTTTATAAATTTGGATTATGTACCCAGAGTAAGAACAAGAAATTAATTGAATATTACAATATCATGAAAATTAGTATTTTCATTAAATAACATTTAAAATAATAGTATTTATACCATGTAAAACATTCTTGGTGCATGACAGTAAATGTGTGTCATTATAAGGAAATTAGGGAAAAATTTCATTACCCATTTGGTAACTTTTGGAACATAATCCCCATGAAATATATATGTTCAAATGGATATTTAAATAACCATAAATGTTATCATAATAATCATAAATTCCATACATTGGTAGTATACACACCATGTATACTAAATAAGAGGTGAAAATGGCTTGTGCCTCAAGAAAAATAAAAGTGATATGAGAAACCCTTGTTAATCGAGTAAAAATAAAATCATGATCCACATAGGGTAATAAAAACATTTAAATATTTAAATCTAATTGATTAAATTATATTAATGATATTAAATTTCATATTTCATAATATACAACATAAAAAACAACTGAGTGGGGAATAAGTAATGTGTATCCCCAAAATAAAAATTGAGATAAAATCCCACCAACTTTAGACTTGAATCTCTCTATACTCATTATAAACAAAGGTATAAAAAATATAAGTTTATTTTAAATATTAATCATAGTTTTACTCTTATATTTAATATCATAAATTATTTGATTATGTATCTATATGACATAGTTATTAACAACTCATTGTTAATGTTACATTTCACGTAATAAACGCTTAGATTTTCTCTTGTGTTTTGATTTGTTAAATTTTTTATACTAAGATTTATATCATGATATCCATAAATTAAAAGTTTATATATATTAAATATTAATTTATTATAAATTTGAATATAATAATTTATAAAATAAACAAATAATAAATGAAATATTACCTTTATCGAGACGGTTGGTCATACGTAAACATAAAAGATTTTTCTATTTTGCTGTCATATTCAAAGAAACAAGTGCATTAAAAATATATATATATATATATATAATATAATTATACTATAATTATTATATCATATATTTCATATAAATTTACTAAACCCATTAGTAATACATTTAATTTAATGTGTGAAATAATCACATTACTTTGAGTAGGTGGTAGTCCACACTTCTAGAAACGAAGTTCTCGCATTTATATAAAATTGAATTTATGAAGGTGTGTTTTATTTAATAGTGAATGATTTATAATTAATTCTTAAATATCATAAATATCTAATAAAATGTTTTTAAATCATAATTCCTTACCATAAGATGTGGTAATGTGAAAATGAACAACATTGTTTCGTGATGGTGTAGATCACTGTAGACAATAATAGTATGTTAGATGCTCCATAAATTGGAGTGTGTGTAAGATTAGGTGTAATAATATTCAAAAAAAATATCAGTATATATATTTTACTAATGATATAATATAATAATGGAATAAGAAGAGGATATGTGTGGGGAATGAAAATAAAACAAAGGATCTTAGGAAGGATGTTACATGTTCTTTGGGTATCTTCACTAGGTTTTCACCAATTATATACCTTGGATAGATTGGATCCCAATTATAGTATTAAAATATTAAGGGAAAGATTTTGGAAGATTAATTTATATTTTTTTGGGTGATACAAAGTGCATTATAGTTGTGAATAAGGGGTAGGGATGTGTGCTATTTTATAGTAGAGGAGGACTGACATTCATGTAAATTTTGGGAATCTGAATTCCACCCAAATTTTTTCTTGTAATATGGACGAAATAATATAAAAATTAAATCCAATAGAGTATAGGATATAATTAAAAATATAAAATGGGTTTTTGACATGTTGGTAGGTCATGTCGTCCTTTATGATTATGGTTTAGTCCCTTATTATTCATATTTTTCTCTTAACAATTTTAATTATTTTTATTGACCTTCACTACTATTTTTGGGGAAAGAATACATTTACCTTATCATTTATTATAAATTATTTGTATTAAATATATTAAATCCATTTTTTCAAATTTATATCACTAAAATATAAAAAATATTTTAAAATTAATCCCGTAGATGGGATCACAAAGTAGTTTTTTAAAATAAAAAGTATCAATAAATTGTTATGATTTTATATATAATTTTAAAGTAAAATAAATAAAACATGACCAAAAATGGATTTATTTATTTATTGTTAATATTATTTTACAACAAAAACCATTAAAAATATAACTTACCCTTATAAATAAATTATACGAAAAAGTAATTTTGATAAAAAATTTAGTATTTTTCACTATTCATAAAAAATTAAACTTCAAAGAAAAATACAAAAAGTTCTCCCAAAATTATTTTTTATGATTCAAATAAAAAAATATATTTTGACATATAAAATTTATAAATTTTCTAAAATATGGTTTAAAATAGGTCCTCTTTTAAAAGGCAGTAAAACAGTTTTGAAAAACATTGGATTTCATGAGTAATATTTTGAATTTTTATATGTTATGCATATTATATATATAATATTAATGTAAAAAAATTTCTTATTTATTTAATAAAATATATATTTGATTAATATCATTCTACTCCAGTAATTAATTTAATTTATTACGATAAAATTATTCTGTGAGGATAAATGTGGTTTTTATAAAAATAACTCTTTTATATTAAATTGGTTCTTATATTCATTTATAATTAATTAGTAACAAATTAATTCAATTATTTAATTTCATACGATGGTTAATACAATTCATAATAACATAAATAAAGCCCATGTTATATATATGATTATATTATATAATAATATTTTTAAAAATATTTTATTTTTCGGTAAAACTCAGCATTGTGTGTTATAAAATAGATCAAGAATATTTAGTCATGGGTGTAATGTAATATAACCATGATGTTCCACTTTGAGTAATATTACTATTATGTTTAAAGTTTTGCATGATTAACTTTGTGTTGTGTATAATGTAATCTGAACATAGTTATTCAAACTAAATTTTTTCAGTGTTTTGTGAAATGATAAATATAAAAATATTTAAATTAAATCAGAAAAATTAATTCACAAACACTATTGGAGTTATATGGAACTTCATAGAACCACATGAAATTCAAGAGACAAATCATTCTAATTTATAATATGAGTGAAATTTTTCCTTCTTAGTGGTCAAAAACTGGTCATATTAGAATCTAATGTAATCTACTAATTAGAAAAGGTAAAATGATGAAAATCGCTAACTGACATCCAAGGAACACTATAAGTGAAAAAAATGTTTCTCATGTGATATATTGGATTGGAAAAGTGTTCAAAAAAGTTTATTCAATTAAAATGATTAAATGTAATATATATAGATGAGGATCTCGTAGTGGCTAGATATAACAACAATCATAGCACCATTATACCAATAAGCTCACTCCTTCTCATTTTTGGAAATGGATGTGTATAAATGCTAAGAAATTGAACCAAGGAAAAAAATTCACTATCTCATAAATAAATAATGAATGTAGTATAGGAAACTGATTAGAAACATTTGAGTAAGAAATTCATATAAAACAAATAAAAATTCAATAAATAAATCATTTATCCACTTGAATGCCATATTTTTAATAAGGAAAATATAATATATATTGTATAAATTACTATAATATCTTATGGAAAATTACCATAAAATTAAATAAATGATAAATTTTAGTGAATTATTAAAATGTTTTTAGATAAAAAATTACACAGTGATTAGGAGATAAATAACTTATTAGTATTGTAAAACATAATATTTTTTACCAAAGTCACTATACAATTTTAACATCACCTTTTTGTTAGGAGTAAAATCCTTTCCATAAGACATATTTTATTCAAAAAAGACGTATTCATTCATAGATAACATAAATTAGAACAACTTAACATGTTGTTTCATCATAAAAATAATAGTAGATACAAATTTTCAATCTAGTTAAGAGTGATCCTTCATCGAGATTGTGTGTGAAATAGTATGCGAGTCTTTCAACATAGATATATTAAAAAGTTATTTTTATTATAAAAAGTTAATTATAAGGGAAATTCAGGAATCATACCATATTTTTTCACAATTAATGATTTATTTTTTATTTCATAACAGATAATCCATGTAGGAAATTTTTTTCCTAGTGTGATATTTCTTAATCACATTTTTCATTACACATAATTTTAATGTCTCTTATAATATATATTGTGATATTATTTTATAAAACTTTCATACATATGATGCATGAATATTTAGTACTCAGTGTATTTTTATCCCAATATTGATTTTTTGAATGTGAAATTACCTATACTAATGAAGACAATAACATGGTATGATTAATAATTTTTGATACCAATCAACACATACAAGTAACCTATTATGGTTTTATGGCCATATATTTCTCACAAACCTCATATAATATATTAATATCATATACATCTTCTTCATAGAAAATATAATTCATAAAATATAGTGTATTGAAATGGATATCTCTATCATTTTTCTTAACAATATCATTTCCATGTTTATAAAATTCTTGATTTCATATTGTATAACCTATTATATTTGGATCTAGAGAATCTATTATGGATTTCATATTATAAGAAATGGAACCATATTATTATAATTTAATAACTTCAATTTATCTTCTATAATATCAATTTTTCTATTAGGTTGTATCTCATCAATAAAAAAATGTTCTCATAAAATTACTTTAATCCATGACCGCATTTTTTCTTGGAAAAATTGTATATTATATACTATCATCATAATGGATTATAGGATAAAAAATATTTCACAGGTGGTTCGCATATAGATGGTATTGGTAAGTGATTTATTTAATTACTACATCATCTCTATGTTTTCATGAACTATAAATTTGTGTACACACATAATCCATTTTCAAATAATCATTAATTTTAACAATTATTTTATTATATCATGTTTGTTGTAAATATATTCATTATTACTATAAATAGAGAGAGATATTATTACTTATTAAAAATATTATTATTTAAAAACATATAATTTTACTACATAATCAAATTCTTGAAATATTTAATTTTGTTTTAGATAAATTATTCGTGGTTTACAAATCTAACATCAAACACAAAACCTCCCTTTAGACTAGAATGTGATGGTTATCGAGGATTTATAATATAAATCAATTTTACACAAGAATTAAGGATGTTATATTTTTAGAGAGAGGGATGAATCATAAGGCATCAATGAAGAAATTAAATATAACTACATATATTAAGATTAAAAAAATAACTATATATTATAATTGAAATTTTTTTAATGATAATTATTTATTTTATAGCATGTGTTTCATGTTTCAATAAACAATAAACCAACCAAATCATGTGGTATATGTTCAAAAGGAATGATTTTATCAAGTATCATTATAAATAATTACACCTAAAAATGAATGTATTGATCTAGTATTGAATAATTTTAGCACATATTAAACCCCCACAGTTTTCAAAATATCACTTTTATTCTCATGTGTAGTATAAAGGATTGTTATATATTAAAATTTTCATATATACATAGGTTCTATAATCAAGGTATGAGTATGATATGAAAATACTAAAAAAATTGGTGTAAACTATGAGAAATTTTAAATGAAAGTAAACTAATAATGTATTGATTTCTATAACTCATAATAAATATATCATCATGTTACCAATTTTTTTCATGTTTCATTTATAATAAATCATATATGAATTAAAAATAATAATTTTTTTACTATATGATAAATTTATATCATAACATAAATTATTCAGTTTCTTTTAAAAAACACATAACCATATAATAATATATCAGTATATTACGCTTTAATTTATCTCGCCTTATATATAATATAATTAAATTACAAATAAAATGAATATGAATACTATAAAATAATCATAAAATATCAATGTAAATTTTTATTATACTTTTAATTGGTCATAGTATATTTAAAAGAAGGATTAATATATTGATTGATGATGATCACCTAGGTTTCATGAGACATAAAAAAATTTAATTTCATAAACATTGAAAATATCTAGAATATGAATATATTAAGATTTTTAGAAAATGGAAATAAGGTAATAGGTAACGGGTAACAGATTACACATAGAAAGAAAACATGTTTCATTCATGTGAAATTATAATTACATTAAGGGTAAAGACATCCTATAAAAAATAACTTTGTAGGAATATTGGAAGAATAAACTACTTATATAGACTATCCATTCCTACCATCCTTGAAATATTTATTCTTCAAATCGAAATTTCTATTTTAAATGTTTTTTACTTTTTAGGTGGTGTGTAGTCTATGTCATTCTTATTATTCTTCACATACACCATATATATTATGATATCTTTATCCCTATTGAATATCATAGAAATAATTATTACCTCATTCTTCACCTCATTCATCTTCATTTACAAATAATCATCCTCCTTGATATGCTTCATACTTTTCAACTACATTTTCAAGGGCTTGTCTTTGATGGTAGTTGTAGTTTACTCTTTCATGGGATCCGAAAGGTGTGTTGTATAATTTATGGAAGACATATTTATAGAGAGTTGATAGTGGTAGGGTCAGTGTAGTTGTGGATGAATATTAGAGAAATATATTTAAACTTATAATTATTGTGATTTTATTGAATCAATTGAGTCACATTTTTATCTTAATCCATGTAAATATTATTTTCCCTTTTATTGATGATATGAGAATTGTAATACTTATATCCATATGAAATTATCATTTTAATTTATACCTTTTAAAATTATGATTTAACATTAACATAATATTATTAATATTATTTTATTTTCAAAATTTCATTATGGTATATGTTTATTCTTTTTTCCTTTTTTGTGAAATATAATTGGCTATATTTGTTCAACATTTTATTTCTTCTACATGATCTCGTTTTTAATTTTCCAAGTAAATATATCCACCATGTTTCTATTCCTCAATGTTTTTCTATATTCAAATATATTTTTATCACTGTAATCTATTGGTTATGATTTCATTCCTTAATAATTTTTAGTATATATGTTGTACATGATGAATAGGGTGAGTCATTTCCCATCCTATTCCTTGTTAGGGGAAGTTGTAAACCCTACAAGGTGTTTCTTTTGCACACTAATATCATTTTACTCCATGAACGTTTTCTTCCATATGGTAGAGAAAAACACAATATTCTTGTTTGTTTTCTTAAATGGCATCATTAATATCAATACTATATCCATTTTGATCATGCACATTCATTTAGAAGACATGTAGTTGACATAATCTATGTGATTGTAATGAATATTCAGAACATGTCCACCACTAGAGTAATATTACACATCCCTTTGAGGGATTATATTCCATTTAAAATTTGATAAATCTTAACCAAATAGTGTTATGGATTTTTGGTATATATAAGTTCTCTATTGTTTTTTAGTTTCCTCGATTTTATTTTTATAGGTTTTTGTTTGATTGGTTATGTATATCATGGTATGTATCATGTACATCTTGATTTTTTATCAATATTAACACATATGTAAGGTTATATTCCTATCATTAATGTAGGAACCCTAAGGTTATAAAGAATGGTAAATCACTATGCTATAAAGTGAATATTATTTTCATAATTCACATATTAATATTTCATGCTTCTTCTTATCTCAACTCACCATGGTTTCAATCTTTTTTTAAATTGTCATCTATTTTTGTTCCAATTACCCAATGTAATTTATATTATGAATTACCAATCTATTATTCAATTATCTTCACCTATTGTTAGTTCTGTATCCTTAGTAATATAAAAATAACATAGTATGAGGTCCTCTAAAAAAATTCTGGAATCTACTAAATTTACGATAAATACATTTTATGGTGAAAACAAATTGAATATAAAGTGAATCAAGATAAGATCAATTTTTTCATAGAATCCAATCATATAATATTTACACATACCTGATAAACTAAGACATAATCATTTTAATAATGGAAAACATGTAACTATATATGAATATTTCTTTCCTATTATATTATAAATTGTCTATAAGTCAATTTTTTATCCATTTGAGATAAAATTATTAGATAATTATCTTATTAAAAATATTATTCAATTATATGAGTGAAACATGTTTTTTTTTAAAACATCATAGTTTAATCTCTTATCTAAAATAACATATCATTTTTACCTACGTGTTATGCTCGACTACCCCCATTCGAGAACATCATAATGAATTTAACAAGATATTTTTTGAACTATAAAATATTAATGTTGAAATTAAAATCATGAATTATTATAATATCATGATTATTTAAATTGCTAGTTCATCGAGAAATTTGGTAGATACAAGGTTTATGATTGATAATTTTTTGATATGGAAGAGGTCATATCGATATTTATTTTTTCATAAGTTTCATACTAAACCTAAAATGATATCTAAGGTGGAGGGTATATTGAGAAGGGGTATACCAAATAATAAAAATAATAAATATAGTAGTGGAAAACACCATATTCAATCCAAAAATATTTTTAAATCTAGTGGGAGTAATGTCACCTACTTTATTTGGAGAAGGCTTGGACACATTACTTCAGAGTTTTATAATACCAAAAAATATATCTTAAAATATAATAAATCAATTATCCACTCCTTGATTATTGATACTTTTTATTACAAAATGATATGGGATTAATATGTCAAAAAATGATCTATATAATGTATTTTTCATAAAATGTTGGGGCATGATAGCTCCAATGGTCTTAAAGAGATATGTAAACACAGATCATTAAAAAATTCCATGCCTATAAATTTATCATTTTGTGAGGATTTTGATCTAGGAATATTAAAAAACAATTGTCTTTTTTAATTATTTTTCTAAGTCTAGTAAATAATTAGATAATGTTTATTTTGATTTATGGTTACCATAATCATCAAAATAATAAGGTTTTGGTCCTTACACAATGATTATTATTGATGATTTCTCTGGAAGAGTTTTTATATAAAATCATTGAAAAAAAATTTATTTGATGAATAAATTTAAACACAAAAATTCATAACCTACAATAAAACGAGATGAATAATCAATTCCATGAGGATATATTATGGTTTATTGTACTCTTAATGCATATTTATGTAGTTCTTTGGTTTTGATGGTGATTTTAGGTGTCAAACTGTTAGTGAAACTCTCCAAAAAATGTTATATAATGCCTGAAAAATACTACATTTGAGTTATTCCAAATAAATATTTCATTCTAAAGAATACCTAAATCCTTATAGTTAAATGTATAATAATTTTAGTTTACCATATGATTTTATCACCTCAAATTAAAAATATTACAAATTACCTTGAAAAATAGTGGTGTAACCACAAACTTATTATATTCAATTTTGAGTTTTATGTTGTCCTGTATATTATCATGTAACGAATTTTATCCATTAAGAAAAATATTAAATTAATATTTATAATATTACCTAAAAGAGCTAAATGGATTGAAATACCTTGTTACCAAAAATTAATATTAACTCAATATTTCATATTCCATGAGTCCCCCTAAATCAATGTTTGTCACAAATAATAGTTATTATAAACCATATGATGATAGTTCACACACAGATTGGTAAACCCAATTTAAGTTAACCAATGATCCATATCAACAAAAACCTCATCATTAAGGAAATATTCATTTATTTAATATATTGGGTTGGATAGAAATCTATAAAAGGAAACTATTGATTACGAGATTACCAAATAAAGAGCTAGGAGGATACTAAGCATCCAAAATAATTTAATTAATATTACCAATCCTCATTTTCATTATAAGATTATTAATAACATATGGTTGAGGATTCAAATACCTACATATAGTATATAAATTAATGTTACATCATTTGTTGGTTTTATGACTATGATAATGAAATGAGATATTTAAAATGAAATGATATATGGACAATTTCTAACAAACAACTAAAATACAAATTTATTTCAAGAAATTTGATTTTTAAAAGAAAAGGAGACAACACCTGAGATAATACAACTATGGTCAAGGTCAGACAAGTATCCTATTGTTTACTCTAACCATTTAAAATTTATTATTCTGAAATTTTCTCTGTATAGGTTAAAAAGTGCCCTATTTATTTGTTACATGATTTTTATAATGATTGGAATATTGAGTAGGTTCACGTAGAAAAAAATTCCATAATTTTTCAATTAATTACCAGATATAAATTTACTCTCTTAATTTTAATTTTAATGATTATAAAACTATTTGGTTATAAATGTTGACTAATTCCTTATATGATTTATTAATATATTCCATGATGTGGTTCATTAATCTTGATACTTTTATGATTAATAATTGTTTAAATATCTGTAAACAAAATGAATATGTATATTATCAATCCATCTAATTTTTTATGCTTTATATGATTCAATGCAATTATAGAATGTTTATAAATTCTAATTATATGGAACTCACCACATCTTTGATGCCACAAAGAAATTAATAGTTGGAAATGAAATAACTAAGAAATTATATGATAGTCATGGGGATAGAAATATTTATGAAAATAAGTAATAATAATCTTCTCATATCTTAATATGGTAATATTATAAATTTTTTAATATATACAGGTTTGAATGCTAAAAATATAATAAAATCCCATTTTTAGAATATTTTAATTATTTTCATGTCCCAATCCAATATTATGTAATCTAATGTTGAATATGTATTGAAGAAACTATACTCTAGTGTTGTTGATGTTACAATGTATGATTTGATTTACATTAGAAGTAATGTTTCACATGAAATTTTTACTCTTTGCTTATTCATGTACCATCATCTCATAACACACAATAAATCCAAAAAATATATTCTTAGATATATTTTACATACACCAATATTATATTTAATTTTGTAAAAAGTGATGATATTAGTTACTTTCTTTTCAAAATGTGAAATCTAACAATGTAGTTAATTTAGATTCTATGAATTTCTTCAAATGAAATATATTTATTCACTATCATGGACCTATTACCTAGAAATAAGACATGATATACATAGTTTTCCTCTCTAATATTCAGTTTGAAAATATAACAATTAGTGAGGTTGGTAAGAAATCTATTTGAATTATTGTGTTTCTTTATAGAATAAATTTAAGAACATATATAATTACTAATTATTCTAATAGTTAGTATTCATTACAACTTTATAAGAATATAGTGTCTTGTATTTGGTCTATGAATATTTATATTAGATTGTATTTTATTAGAGATTTTATTGGACTAAGAAACATTTGTGTCAATAATATACACATTGAAATAAACAAGAATGATAGCCCGAGTAAAACCAATATGTTGTATAAATACATTCATTTTTTATATATTCATTTACTTTTGTTCCAATAAAATGAATTTAGGTGGAAAAAAATCACCAATATCAAATAAAAAATAGAGTAAAAATGTAAATTTTATTTCTATTTGAAGTCCCCATTTTAATATATTTCATTTTTTAGAGAGTTTTATATGCATGAAATTTATTCTAATTATTTTATGATAAAAATTTCATTGTTGGATCTATTTATTATTGGTTTCTTTTTTTGTATATTTGGCCTTGTTTCATTGTCCAATTATTTCTTTGTCTCAGTGGACATTTCCTTTACCATATTAGTGATACATTGTGCAGATTATCTTTATTTTTAATTTCTATGAACATGAAATTTAATTGGGGTTATCAACCTGTTCTTTTACATTTTATAGTCATTTCACCGTATGTGTGGTTCCAACTGATTGGGTTGAATCATTTCTCTAGTTTTACCATTTCTAGTGAATTCATCACTCATATAGGGTGCCTTTTGGATTTTTGATTCAAATAACCTTTCTATTACATTAATCCAATATTGTAGTTATAATCCTTATAATTTTTTGATTTTAAATGAAAAGTTCATGAGATGTCATGTACCCATTCTAATGATGGTTATTCAATAAAAAACGGTGTGTCTGATCTAGTCTAGGTAATTTCTATTTATATTCTATCCAGTTCCACCAATAGTTTCTTATTTCTGATCAATAAGATGGATTTTTATTCTCTGAAATCACTTTGAATCTATCCAATACAATTTAAATCCCTTTTAGGGGTTTTAAGACCATTCCGGTACATGAAATTTGTTTTTATCATTAATAACATTAATGTGTAGGGGGTGTTCTTATCTTGAATATAAGATATCTACGGGTATGAAGAAAGATAAATCTAAATTTTCTTTTGTCATTACTATTTTATTCTTATGAATTTATATCTTTCATAGTTATTACCATATAAACTCATAAATAATTTTTTCTTGTTTCGTTATTATCATCAATGTTCATTAAAATTAATCTTTATCATGAACATGTAAAAATACAAATTATTTATTAAATGAACCATATCAATTATTAAGGGTGTTTTTTTAGTAATTTTATTAATAATAAGTCTCCTACCCTTTCAATAGAACCACATCATGGTTATTCATTTTCATTAAAAGTTTTATATGTAAATTTTTACTACTCCAAATTTGCAACAACAAAATAATAGTGAAACTTCCTTTTATTTTTTTATTATTTTTCAAAATATTGATAGAGATATTTTTGTTAAAGACTAAATATTTTTATCCAAAAATTATATATATATATAATCAAATTTAGAAAAAAATAAAATAAACACAAAGAAAACATTTTTATATTTTAATTATAAAAATTAATAGAAAGATAAAAATTGAAAATCTAATATTTAATATAAAAAATAACATTGATTTAAAAAGAATAAAATATAAAAGATATATAATCTTAAAATAATAATAAAATTACAAAATAAACTATTCTGAAAACAATTTTTTGGTGGTCTAACTGACTGATTTTTTTTTATTATTATGCAAACAATTTTAAGGAAAAAGTATGAAACCAAACATGACCTCACCACTTCACCACAAAAAATCATACAACCACAATGGATGAAATCCATTCAAGACTTAAAACTGAAAAATAATCAAAGCTGGAACCGAAATCACCAAGAAGTGGATGAGATACAATAAACTATGGAGAAAACATTAGGAGACCTGGACAATCCTCAGAACCGGTCTCCTTGAACAGCCACCGATACGACTGTCGACAACAGCCCAAAAACACAAAACTGCCGGTGGACTCTAGTTGAAATCTGCCCAACCTCGAGCGATGTGAGATGGGCCCTTAAAAGAGCACATCCAAAATAGACGACGAACAGACCAGAGTGATGAAGACCAGACCATCCTGATGCTGCCCCCTACTTCGTAGGCAACCACAGCACACCCTCGGACCAGACGCCACTCCCCAAATCTCATTCTAGCTTCTCTGCATTCCAAATGTAGAAACCCAAACCATAATAGACCCACAAATCCTTTCTCCACAACACCCCTTGCTAGGACCACTGAAACCACCGAAAACACTCACAAGCGGCAGATCAAAGTAGCTGCACCCACAAATCGTAGAAGAACAAATCGAACCCACAGCCGACAATGTACGCTGCGGAGAAAAGGTAAGATGGGCTTCGTCATGACGAAATATAAAAACCCGCTGCCCCACAATATCAAATCATGAACCTGCTACTCTGCCACAGCAAATCATGAACCCACAAAGCCACCACAGAAAAACGCGCTGCGACGAACACCACGAAACTGCTGCTCCTCTATAGAAAACCACGAACCCGCACACTCCCACAGCTGCCCACGAAGCACTAATTCATCACAAAAAACACACCACAACCCTGAACCCATGCCGAGAAGACCAGGGACCTTCACCACATTGAGAGACAGTAGGGGTCAACCGCAGACCTCCGTCGGCCACTAGATCAATGCTATAAAGACAAAGAAGGGGGCCTCACCACGATGAACTATCATGGACTCACGATGCCACCAAATCACACTGAAAATCTACAGCGCCACTAAACAGACGGCCGGAAGAAGAACCTCTATTGGAAGCACACTTCAAACCCGTAGCACTGCCACAACACCAGGAACCCACGACGTCGCTACAAAAAGTTACACCACAACATGACGCTTCCACTAGAAGAGGAAACACACACTGGATACCAATCAAGATGAGGCATCGTTGAAGGTAGCCGCCTCCAACACAAGAAACAGGCGAGATAGCGGTGATGGGGAAACCCAAATTCGACCTACGCCCCTTTCAGACTCATCCACGAAACATCTCATTTGGTGGTTTAACAATATTAATATTAATTAAACACTATATATTCTTTAAATAATATAAAAAATTATATTATATTTTAAATATATATATATATATATTTAATAAAAATATATTCACTATTAAATATAAAAATAAATCAAGAGTTTCTTTTTCAATGATTAAAATAGCCATTACTTATGAAACGGAATGTCTAGGGTATCTGGCATTTTATATTATGAACATTTTTTCTGATTAATTTTAAATCTATTTTGTCGTATGAATTTTCATAATGTTGTTATCTTCATTTAGTTTTGGAATTTCACCAAAACACGATCATGATCATTGATCATATCAGAGGATATAATATATTCCACTCGTTGGTGGATTATATTATAAAATTTATAATCATAGAATTCAAACTCGTTTATTGTTGATTTTATGATCATTTCTAGATTATATTATAAAATCGATTCATTATATAAATTTTTCTAACATCATTTGCACAATATAGAAGTTTCCTTCCTTATTAAGTGTCATAATACCTCATTAAAATTATGGAGAAGTATGTTATAACTAATTCCTGAGATGGTGTTGAAGATATTATGAATAAATTTATTTCCATTATTAATTTATTAAAATTTAAATCTGAATATAACATGAATTTTTAGCCATTCTAAATATCACTTTAAAATTTTTGGTCACTAGAGAATGGTGTTAGGATAAGACAAACTAATTTTTCTCATTTTTATTTTCCACTATTCCCAAAGGATGATGAGAAAAAAATTAGATGGAATACCTTGGAACCTTTAAAACATCATTGTATGTATTAAAAATATTGTTGTGATTGGCATGGATCATGCTCAAGGATTACACCAACAAGAATCTAAAAAGGGACAAAATTGGATAAATTTTTTATCTTGATTACTATTTTGGGTTACTGTTAACATTATTATAATTTATATTTTAAATTATAATGTTATTTAGGATGTCGGATGAGTTTTAGTTTTTATTATTTATTTTTATAGATGTAATCCTATTACCTGTGGAATAAAAACATGGTTTAAAATATAGATTAATGTTGTATTTCCTTTAGTTGGTGTATTATATTTTAAAATTTTAATTATTAATAATAGATTAATTTTGAGCATGAATGATTACCCACATTTTTTTCCACATATTCTGGGATATGTGGGGATATAATGTGATTTGATGGTGTCTAGTTTGAGGGTAAAATAACTTTCCAATATTTTATAAGGATTTTTGAAAAATCAATAAAATATTTCTTAACTAATTTTAAATAAAAAGGATGTGAGAGAATTAGGTTGTTCAATTTGAATATTATAATTTAAATGAGAATACAAATTGAGATTAATACTGTAAATAATGATTTTCTAATTGATGGAATTAGAATTCAAAATTCCATTCAATGATGAAATGAGTCTGATATGATTACATTGGATGAATAAGAAATATATATAATAATTGTATGTAGTTTAAATAAAATTTATCTTTAAAAAATTATTATAACATCCAATGAGGATTATATGAGACATGTATCATGAGGGTTGAGATATGTCATTTAATTAGAGATTTTGACACCATCTCTATTAATAAGTCCCATGTTTTATCTATAAATGATTTTATGTATTACTTCATAAAGGAATCTAAAGGATCACATACTGGTAATACTTTTTAGAAGTCCTCATGGTAGATATAAAATTATATGTGTGGAAATTGTGATTAGGAGATGAATATTTCTAGTATAAGGAATTTTCATGTTATTTATGAAGATTTTAGAAAAAAAATTAAATTCACTACTAAATAAATATATACAATTACTAAAAAGATAGAGTAGGGATATGTAAACCTCACATAGGGACAAGAAACATTTAAGTTGTGATAGTCATGGTATTTAGAATCCTATAACAATTTTTACATTCTAAAGATGGAGTCAGTGAATAAACATGATATAGTTTTCTTATTAAAAACAATGTCAGATTGCATGGATAATGATTTAATAAAATATAATATTAGCATTTGAATAATTTTTATCATTGAGGTGAATTTTATGTGGGTATAATCTATATGCTTTTGAAATATGATTTGAATGATTATGTGAAACAATATTATCAAAACCATACTTCTATTTCAATTCAAGTGTAAAACAAAAAGGATTATATATTTACTAAAAATTTTGGCTTCCATGGACATGTGGAAAATTGAAAATGATTAAAAATCATGAATAGATAAAAATTATTTCAATATTCAATTAATTCTATTACATGATTTTGATGTGATTTTTATAATTTTTTACTGAATCAATGGGTTTTGAAGAAAATATGTTTCTATATAATATTTATCATGTGATAATCATTATCACCGTCCATTTTTATATGGGTTTTTGAAGGGGATACATGTAAATTATATTTGGGTAGAAATAATAAAACAATATTTGTAAAATATTTTACATTTTTCATACATATAATTTATTAATAAATTGTATGAATATTTTTGGATTCCACAACATTATTCAAAATATTTACATTATTATCCAATTTAACTATTAACTAACTAATCTAATCATTATGGGATAAAACATAATGAATTTATATATTAGAATAAGTTGGACAAAGACCCATTTTTTATAGAAATGATGAAACTTATAATGAAAAAAATAGACTATTAATTTTGAATAAAAGTAATAGAATATTCCAATAAAATATAAAAATGGATAAATAAAAAATTTTAAAATTTTAAATAAAGGATAAAAACACTTGAGAAAAAATTTCAATTATAAATACCCTAGGATACACTAATATGAGGTAAATTAGTATAGTCACATTTAAAATTTTAAATATATTAAATAATCCTATATATTTGGTTAGAAAATAAACATCTTTCATTGATCAAACTCAGCCTCACCTAGCTTAACCAAAATGAAATGGGCACATAGGACAAAGCACAAATTAGTTTTTATATAGATCATCCATAGTGCGTGATCCACATTCCTGCTCTATTAGGTTTTCATCCCTTGATATATATTCTCTATTAATATGTTACTATAAAAAAAATCAGTCAGTTTTTATCTTGAATTTTTTTCCCACCATAGTTCACTTCCTTCAATAAGTCATATGTCTCCCAATTAACAACAAAATACCAAACACCACCAAATGAAAGATAAGTATTTCATTGATTATAGGTTACATTATAAAAAAGGAGAGCTCGAGTAAGTAAATCTAGTAATTATATAAAAATAATCATGACTCAAATTCTTTGAGTGACATTCAATTTAGAATCAACCTTATGGATAAACAATGAACAACTCTGGTTAATCAACCATAACATATGAAATTTTTTATGGATCTGTAACATCCGATAAATGATATGACATGTACCTATTTATCCTTTTCATGGTTTTAAGTTTTATTTACTGAGTATGATTTGAAATGAATTCATAGGATAACTATTATGGTTATGCTATAGATTTTCTGGACTCTCATCTTTAACTGGCCTTTTCTATATGTTGTAGGAGGGATACACACCGTGCAACTATGTTACATTATGTGTAATGGTTATGTTTATTTACTCTGAAGGGTTCACACCATGAAGGGTACACGACATGATGATTATTTACACATCGTGAGTGAATTAAATATATTTTTATATTTATATGTGATGCATTTTTTCATGATTATGGATCTTATCTATTTTACAATGTGTAGTGGGATTACACGACATGTAATACTTGAATTGTTGTTTTAAACATGTAGTGTGACAAAGATAAATTTTTCCCTTCTCTCTATTTTTATTTCCCCCATCCCAAATCCTTCTCTATGTGATGATGGATCCATCGAACCATTCTGGGGTTCTTTTTTCAAAGTTCAGTCATCATTTATCTTGTGGTGTGGATTCCTAGGTAAGCATTCTCTTCATTATTCATCATTCCCTATTTCAAATCCTTTCAAATTTCATCGAATTTTCATGAAATTGATGGATCTATGATCTTATCTATTCTATCTCATTTCAAGGATTATTTTAGAGGTATTATACACCCTTTTCCTCATTTACGTGTTCCATTACAAGTGTTGGTTTATTCGAAAAATGGTAGGTGGTCATGTACTATTTGGAAAAATCGATTAATTATGTATTGATTGATTTATATAAATTGATGATTTAAAATAAATTGTTCAATATTAATTTCAATTTATTTGATAAACCCAATATCAATGAATTAAAAGATTTAAAATGGCTTTGGCAAGAAAATATGAAAAAAACCCCAAATCCCATTGAATTGGATAGATTTTGGGGAAATTAGATCAATTAAATTATTTAATTTAAATTTTAAATTTTATGAAATCTATTTAAAATAAATTATTGAATTTAATTAAGGATATTTATTTTGAAATTGATGGAATTGGGTTTAAATGTATTTAAAACTTATGATAATGGATTCAAAATGTGTAGGTAGAAACTCAGTGGTTTTATCTCCTTAAAGATAAATTTTTTTTTATTAAAACCTATATTGGTTTTAAAATTATAAATTTCCTTTGAAATGGGATAATGGGATTTAATCGGATTTTATGTAGGAATATAATAAATTTCTCATCATTGATTGTGTAACTGAACATGAAATTCTAAGATAGTTTCTGAGTTATATGAACACACTCAACACTTATACAATATTATAAAATAGAATTGCAACCGGTCACATCCCTGATTGGATAGTGGCGAGTTTCCTTTTCAATGTGTCATAGGGACGTCTATATATAAATATGTTAATGATCACACAAATAGCCCGATGTCTTAATTTTTAAATCATCCGTACCTATTTGGCATGTGACCTTGTTGCTCGCATGCTTTATAATTAAGATATAAATATATTCGGATGTTGTGAGACATCATTACATGAATTATAGAATGATATAATGTCTTATATATATATATATATATTATCTAATCTATTGTTTTATAAATATTCAATCACTTGTAAATCATTTTCATAATGTAATTTTTAATAATTTGAATTGTATACCATGATTATTTAAAATATTATTTGAAATGCCTAGCCTATCAATTTTATAATTGAAATCATTACATTGGTTAATATATTATTGAAATATATTATGGAATGTGAGTTGAGACCATAAAAATATTTAATTCTCAAACCCTACATGTTATTTCTGGTGAATGTATATTATCTCCTTTCATGTTCATGAAAGGTGAAATAATCACATTGAGGTGTACCCATATATTGGAAATTGGATGTGTTGATTTCTGTCTATAGGGACATGGGGTGTTTTACCCTATTTTGATACTTGGAATTTATTACCATGGGATTTAATTCCTTGTTAACTTCTGGTATATCACACAAAGTGGAATATCTTTTGTATGTATATTGACATTCTTTACTAGCTTCCACAGTTTGTTTGTAAAAAATTCATTCCCACATGCATGTTGTATGATTTCTGGTTCTAGTTTCCTTCCCATGGGGATTCTAAAATCACTTAAGTGTTTTTTCAGTTCTTTCTTAGTTATCAAGTAACTAGGGTAACCATTATTGTTTTTAAGAAATAGCATTAGTGGAGGCCGTTGAGGTATTTTCTTGAAGTCAGTATGAATTTTTTTAATCATTTCAAGACTTAGGAAGAAGTTTCAATTGTGTTCATGGCCATTTCTCACATAAATTAACCATATTTAACTAGAGGTGGTTAGGGAAAGGCATATTGTTGATTAGATAAAGTATTTTCCTTATAGATATTTGGATATAGTGAAATACAAATCATGTTCATTTTATATATTGGGATTAATTTCCATTATTTCATATTTTTACTGTTAATTTGATGTCATCTTTGTTGTCTATTTATTTTGTGCAGCATCATGCCTTCGAGGATATGTGCTCACTGAATCCAATATGAAGGTGATGAAAGAATCATCTAGTGGACCTAAATCTAGTTAAGGTGATTGTGTGCATTGTGAGTGCTTTGGGACAATCACCAACAATACTCCGCGTTCAGGCTCCAGCTATAGATCATTAGTGTGTGTTATTTGAAATCATAATCAAGGGTTCATTTAATAGAATAAACGAATTTTCAAAGGCTCCAATGATCCCCAACATATAAAAATGGTTGGTTAGGATATAACATCTGTTTGAGTTTATAGAGAAACCAGACAAAATAAAGTTGATGTGTGCCGTTATCGTGTTGGAAGGATATAGTAGGATATGGTAGGAAATTAGGGAGAATGAAAAAATCATGATGGATTATAGTTGAAATACATAAAAGATATCTCCATCAACAAAATCAATCCATATTTAACGGTTTCATCCAAGTATATGGAGTTTTTCAAGCGACATCAGGGCAACTTAACCATGAATGAGTATTATAATTGTTTTATAGAGTTGGCATATTTTGTTCCTGAGATTGTATGTAATGATAGGATAAAGGCTCAACTGTTCAAGTTGGGACATCGATCAGATATCGATTTTTATATTTTATTTATAAATCTTCCCACTTATGCTGATGTTCTTGATAGGGAGATGATGATTGAGATGGACCTGGCATGAAATCCAGGGTTGATGGGAGTTTATTTTTCTAATAGTGATAGTGTTAGTTATATTATGGGAAAGTCGATGTGTGATCATTCTCTTGGTAGATCTCAATGGCAGGGAAATTCGAGACCTCATAAAGAACTATGTGAAATTCCTTTGATTTGATATTAGTGTGGAAATATATGACATTCTATAATGGTTTTCACTGAGGAACCAAAGAAAAATAGATCATGTGGATGTTCATGAGACTTACATAGATTCTTCCATATATTTTCTACTCCACATAGTAGAATAGGATCATCAGATCCTCCTAAAACTATGGTGAAATCATATGCTTCATGAACAAAAGTTTTCCAGTCAAAATCATTTAGAACTAACATACATCACATAGTGGATGACCCTTTTGAGGAAGTGAATATGTGTCTAATGATAATGAGAGGTTCCATTTCTATATCTTCATCATTAGAAAGGTATCTATTTCTCATCAGTGCATCTCATTAGTTTATTTCAACATCTATTGTTGATATATTAAACTTTTTTATTGAGGATTTATCTTGTGAAATGTAGAATGCTATAACTCATAAGAAAAAAGAGAGATATATGGGTCTCTGAGGTCCCTCTACTATCTTATCTAATTCATAGATCGAGATAGATTGGAGTTTTCATGTCCTAGACATGAATACTCTTAATATCATTTTTTGAATGGATTGGATCATTATCTATAAAGATAGGATTGATTTTTATCTTCTTCATGTCAACCTTAATAAACCGAGTTTTTTCTATTATCATTCAAGAAGAATGTGACCCATGTTCAAGCAGAGCTAAACCGTGTTCCATATTTGGGGAGCATAATATGCATTATTTTTGTGATCTATAGTTTGAATCTTTGAGTGTTTTTCTCTATATAGTTTTCGTTGATTTTCTCAATGTGTTTCCTTATGAATTTTCTTGTTTACGACAACTATTGGAGGTCAATTTTTCCATTGAAATATGTCTTGTAATTAACTAGTTTCAATTCTGTCTTATCTAATGGACTTATCTCAAATTAATGAGTTAATGTTCGAGTTAAATGATCTTCTTAAGAAAGTATTTATACACATGATTGTGTCACTATGAGAGAATACAATTCTATTCACTAAATCATCTTATGGTTTTATTCATGAATTTGTAGAATACTAAATGTTTAATCGAGTTACAAAGATAAAAATTTATTTTTGTCTATAGATTGATGATCTATTAGATCTGTTGAAAGGGGTAAATTGGTTTTCAAAAAACATTAATTGATCCGGTTATCATCAATTGAGGATAAAATTTTCTGACAATAAAAAAAACCAACATTCATAGAAGGTATAACCATTAAAAATACCTTCTTATTTGTTATGGTCTATCAAATTCTCATGAAATTTTCATGGATTTTTTGAACATGATTTTACATGAGTTTCTAAATACTTGTGTAGTAGTCTTTTTCGATAATATCCTCATATAATCCTTGACTAAGGAGAATCATATGAATCATTTGAGAACTTTTATGCAGCTAATGATAAATGAAATACATTACTTGAATTTTTCAAAGTGTGATTTATGGATTTGGAATGTTATATTTTTGGAAAATATTGTGTCCAAGCAGAGTATATTAGTTGATCTAGAAAATGTGAAGGCTGTTATGATGGGATAAACCACATAATGTTTTTGAGATTAAGAAATTTTCATACATCTCTATATATTATTTCTAGTTACCAAAACAATTATTCAAGTTGTATTCTCCTATGAATTTTCTAACGTAAAGGGGGTGATGTTTTCATGGAATTATAAATTTTAGATATATATTGTTGAGATAATATGTATTCTGGATACTAGGCTGGGGTTGAATCACCCATAGTCCAGGTAGGGCTAGGTTCCCTTCTTTTATGCAATGGTTTCAAGATTAAGAAGTGTTCTTTTGCATTTCGCTCATATATTTTATTATAGATCTCATCATCAAGGAAACATGTTAAGAATTATACTACCCATGAATTTGATATTGTTGTTGTGATGCACACACATAATATTTTGTGACCCATCCTTTTTATAGAATTATTTTTTATTTATTCACAAACAAATATTAGTTATATATTATCTCAAAAATATTTGAATCTCCCCCATTGGCACTAGGTGGAGTAACATGAGTCTTTTGAATTTGACTTTACCTACACCCCTAGGAAAGGGATTGTCCTTAAAGATGTGTTTATCAGGAAAATTTTGACCCATTAAGTGAAAGAATCACCTTATGAGCGTAATTTTATGGATATATTTGTCGAGATTCATGTTAGAGTTCAGTAGAATGGCGATGATGTTTTTTCCAGTGTTTAGTTGACTTCCAATTTTCTTGAAATTTTTATTAAACGCCAATTCATTGATGATGAATTTTACTGGATTAGATAATCCATTTATAGTGTAGAGATATTTTCCAAATGGTCTTTCTCTAATGATGGTGTTCTATGTTTTCATAACTGCTTCATAGTACCATTAGCAGCAGGAATGTTTGTGATGGCGGATAGTCCTAATTCTCAGTGGTTGGTACACCTAAGAACCACTATGATGTTTTTTACCTTGTGATGTTTGTTTTGGAGGACATGTATGTTATGAGGAATTTCAGAGTAATTTTTCCACTATTATACAGTCCACTATGTTAAGACAAAGCATCAAAAACCATCAAGTTTACTTCATCCATTCCATTCTGTACTAGTAAGTAGGATGTAATATCAATGGAATTTATAACAACCATTCTCTTAATTATAGATGTAAACATGATTTATTAAATAAAAATTAACTTAAAAAACTCTGAGTATCGAGAGGTATAGTTTAATGCGAATTTAGGAACATTACATAATAACTTAGAACATAAATCCCAACATCTTTATTGAAACTTTTTTTTTACATGAAACAACATTCCTTCGTACTTATCATTACAAGGGATAACATGAGGACATTCATAAGAAAATGGTGAGCTATAAGGCCCAGTATGTTATTAAACAAGGCATAACATGAAGAAAATATTACATTTCAGTTTAAGGGAATATTAATGGATTATAAGAGAAACATGAACCTAAAGTCATTGTATAGCATGATTATCATAACATAAAAATGTGGCATCATCATTTAACATTATAGTAACATGAGACATGTCAAATTTCACATTGATCATTGTTGAAAATTCATCGCACTTGAATTATAATGAGTAACCCTTTATAACACTTGACGTATCATGATATTATTCTTTTCCCAATGCTATGGATCACTATTAGGGTGCACCCTTCTTAATTATTTCATTTAATGCAAAAGTGTTCCCCAAATAACAAAAAACATTGATTAATTATACATGAACATTTATTAAACGATAAGGTAATTTGGAATTCATACATGAAATTTTTATAATCAATAATTAAATGTGCATAAATTGGAATACCCTTGATAGAGAAATGGGCATTGTATTCACTACACACTGATTTTTTCTTGGAAAATCACAGTGAAATTTAGGCATCATAGCGGTGGGACATATGAATTCATAAAAATGGTTGATGAGATAGAAAGGGGTATATCATCATATTTATTTGAAATTGTCAATTAAGGGATTCATATAGACACATTTACAAACATATGTAATGGAATTTAGATTCATAATATAGAATAATTTCACGAATGTATATGCGGAGAGGAAAACCCCGTACTGAATTTCAGCATGGTAACGGGTGTACATGACCAGCATTAATGAGACAGAAATGGGTGCATAATAATTCAAACATAATGATGAAATCATAGGGGAGGTTCTAAATCATCCCCCAACATTTTTAATAGAAAATACATGGGTACAAAAACATAAAAAACATGGAAAATGAGAGAGAATGAAATCCCTTACATGGAAATGTGATCCCAATGGCTTGAGAGAGGCTTGAGAGGATTCAAGGGAGATTGGGGCACAATTGGATGATTCTATAGAGAGTTGGGAATAGTTTGTTATAAATCCGAATGTTTTACTGGAGTGATGTTGGAGATTTGTGGGTTTAAATAGGAAAATTAATGGAATTCATTATTATTTTGGTTTTCGACAGTACACAATAGACAAATCCAAACCACAAACCATACCATAGTTTTTTCCAATGTTTTTTTCCAAAGGGGAGTCGAAAAAATTATTTTAAATGTAAATGGACGATCATGGTAAAATATTAGGCTTTTTTATGTGGAGGTGAGTCACACTCTCAATGAAATTATTTTAAAAAGTTAAAATGAATTATATGTCTTAGTGGCTTCACTAAGGCTTTGTAAAATAAATAAAATAAATCTAAAATCACATTATTTTAAATTTAAAAAATTATATTGACAGAAAATTGTTTTTATATTATTTTATAACATCAATATTTTTTATTATGATGTCATCAAACACATTATATATTTAAATGGTATTTAATTTTTACCCCAAAATTAAAATGTCTCATAAAATTATTAAAAATCACTATTAGATAATTTCAATGTTTTGATTCTAAAAATAATATTTATTTTATCTAAATAATTTTCCAAATATGTGCATTTTCAATTTTAAAATGAACACCGACATAAATTGAAAATTTATTTGATTTGACAAAAAAATTCAAACCTTAATAAATATTAAAATTTTATTCATAAAAATTATAATATCATTTATCATTGATAAAAAGTAATTTATTAATAATAATATTTTATAACAATATTATTTATTGAAAAATTTAATTAATTCAGAAAAATGGATTTCTTAATTGAATATTAACGAAAGTTATTATTGGTTCATTAAAAACCATTAGCATTGTAATGATAATGAAATGAATGTATATTATTTATAAAAACAATAAAGCACATAATCACAGTTCTAGGTTCATGTTAGATAACCCCTTATATAACCCTCATAAGACCTATGGTTGTGGTGTTTGATACTAGAAGACTCTTAGGGTGTCTCAGATAACATTGTTAAGGTGGTAATATTCATCAACTTCCACTTCTCCTGTAGGCGGTTATGTTCTAGATTAATGTCTTGTAGCTTGGTTTTGGATTCGTCAATAGTGAATCCCAATGATTCTACCTCCTTTCTGAGATCCAAAAAAATGGGCTTCATATAGAGAAATTCTAAATGATGAGGCTATCAATTCCTTTTTCTGAGTAAATTGGATTTGATAAAGCCTTATATTTATACTAATATGGTATTCATTTTTCAGCGTCTATATTAAAAAAGGTAGCGATTATTAATGGTATTTTAAAATACAAAAACATAAAACTAAAGAAGTTTATATGTTATCTAACCATCTTACATAATAATACATTTAATAAGATAGAGAGACATTTTCATTATTAATGTTTTGTGTCATTATAATATTCCCACCTTAAGATATTTCACCCTCTAAGTTTCCTTTTCCCACACTAAAATAGGTGAAGGTAACTTTTCTTCATCACTTCATCTAATTCCCATATTTCTTCTTCAAAATTGTTGTTTCACTTCGACAACTTTATGAGGGGCATTGTCTTATTTTGTAGAACTTTTTTCCAATGATATATGATCTTCAATGTCTTCTCTTCATAGGAGAGGTCATTCTACAATGGTACCACCTTTGGATTGAGTACATGTGATGGGTCAGGTTTGTACTTCCTCAAGAGTGATACATGGAATAAATCATACACTTGAGATAGGATAGGTATGAGGGCTAGTCTATAGGCCACTAATCTAATATAATTAGGGATATCAAAAGGGTCGATGTATCATGGAAAAATATGTCCCTTCTTCCAAAATCTCATAACTCTCTTCCAAGGGGATATGCAGAGGAATAATATGTCTTCGACATCAAACTCTAGGTCTCTTTGACGATTATCAGCATAGATCATTTTTGGACTCTGTGTAGAGTTAATGTGATGTTGGATGGTCTTAAACTTCTCCACCATATCATCATCCATTTTTGGACCTAGGGTCTTTTTCTCCCCAACTTTATCCCAAAATGCTGGTGTTCTAAACCTCTTCCCATAAACTGATACATAAGAAGCCATTTGGAGGCTTGAGTGGAAACTATTATTGTCAGATAACTCAACCAGAAGAATATGTTTATCCCATAATCATTTTATGTCCATTTAGCATGATCTAAAATGTCCTCTATTATTTGGAAAGTCTGCTCAGATTGAACATCAGTTTGTGGATGATAATCCGTACTGAAGTTCATCTTAATATTCAGATAATGTTGAAGACTCTTCCAGATCATAGTGGTTAATCTTGGATCTCAATAGGATAAAAGATATAGTGCTACTCCATGCATCCTTACAAATTTTATGGTATATATTTGTTCCAATTGATCCAATGAGAAATCCTCTCGAATTTAAATGAAGTGTGCAGTCTTTGTAAGATGATCCACAAAAACACATTTAGAACTATTCCCTTTGGATGTCTTCAATAGTCTAGTGATAAATTCCATTTTGATGTTCCCCAATTTTCATGCTAGTATGGGTAATGGTTGCATCATCCTTTTATACTTTTTCCTCTCATCATTCACTTGCTGACATACCGGACACATTGATGTAGACTTAGTGATCTCCTTCATCGTCTTATCCCACTAATAATGCTCTCAGTGACCTCGATACATCTTTTTGTTTCCAAGGTGAATGATTAAATTTGAACTATGTGAATCAACCAATATTTCATTCATTAACTCTATAATTTTTGGAACACACCGTCTTGTCTCAAATATCACAATTCTGTATTTGTTGACATTGAACTCTAAGCATTTCCCTTTTTTGATAGTTTCCACAATCTACTGAATTCCCACATCATCCTTTTAATCATCATTTTACATTTACAAAAGACTTGTTTGAAAAATCATATGTCAAATGATTGATGATATTCCATTATTTTTGATTCTCATGCCCATATTCATAAAATATTAGATGACTGGACCCTTTTTCAGTTCTCATCAATGATAGAATCTCTGGGTCATTTCTATTAGAGCATCTTCCACCTCGTTCTCATTCCTTGGGTGGTAATGGATTGAGATTCCATAGTCTTTGATCTTCTCTAGACATCTTTATTGGAGCATATTCAACTATTATATGAAAATATATACTTGAGGCATTTTTTATCCATATATATTTCACACTTCTCTCCAATGAGGTAATGTTACCAAATTTTTAAAATGATGGTTATTGCAGCCAACTCCAGATCTTGTGTTGGATAGTTATTCTCTGTAACATTTAATTTACATGAAGCATAGGCAATGACATTGTCATTTTTTATCAACACATGGCCTAGGACCTTATTTAGAGCATTAGTGAATACCAAAAAATGTTATCCACATGTGTGTGGTGTGAGCACGGGAACAATGATAATTATACTTTTCAACTCCTTGAAGCTCTCTTCGCATTCTTCACTCCAACCAAACATTACTCATTTAAATGATATCATTGTATGATTGTTGGAAAATCATGTGAAAATTATCAAAAATCATAGATAATATCCTACTAGTCCCAAGAAGTTATGGATATTTATTATTGATGTTGGTCGTGTTCATCCCTGAATTGCATCTGTCTTGGAGGGATACGTAGATATCACATATCTTGTGATGATATTACCTAATAATGAGTCCTCCTTCAACCAGAACCCACACTTAATATACTATTCATAGAGGTTCACATTTCACAAGGTCTCTAGTACAGTGCTTAGATTCTCCTCAATATCTTCCTTGGTTTTGGAGAATATTATAATATCATCTATAAATTCTACAATAAAAATTTCAAGGTAATCTCTAAAGACTCTATTAATCAATTCTATGATGGTTTCTAGAGAATTATTGAGTCTGAAAGGCATTTATATTAATTCATAGTGCCCATAAATTCTACAAAACGCACTCATGGGGATATCCTTCTTCTTCACCCTTGCTTGTTAATATTCCAACTACAAATCCAACTTGGAGAAGTATTATTCTCTACACATTAGATCGAATAAGTAGTTAATTCAGAGCAGAGGATTCATGCTCCTTGTGGTAAATTTTTTAGCTCACGATAATCAAAACAAAGGTGCAATAACCCATCATTATTCATAAGTAGAGGACTGGTAAACCCCATGATTATGCACATGATAATATAAACCCTTTATCTAAATTCTAATATAGTTGTTTCCTTATATCCTCAAGCTCCACATGATCTATTATATATTGAGAATGGAATTTTGGAATCAACTAGGGTATAAGATCAATTGAAAATTAAACATCTCTTCTTAGAGGAAAAACAGGAAATTCATCTGGAAACACTTTAGTGAATTCCCTCATAATAGACATGTCTTAAAGGATAGTTTCTTCCTTAGACTCAATCATCTGAGAAAAATTTGATTTCTCCTAGTGCTATAATATCAACGCTTGATATGATTATGCTAAAAACATTCATTCTCTTCCTTGCACTTATACCGAATCAGGGTTCGATTCTCCATATGGAGAGTTATATCCCTCTCACAGTAATTTAGGTTGGCTCTATATAAGGAAAGAATATACATGATAATAAATTTATGAAATTATACCAAAGGGAGTATGAAAAAGGTTCTTCATGATGTTCAAACCACAAATTGTGATAGGGGAAGAGATATTTTCATGGGTTCCATTGATTTCCACATTTTCTGTTCTCACCAACATCTTTACTTCAATGATTTTTGGTTGTTTTGGGGTTGTTATACTATACATTATGGATATAAAATAATTCATAGAACTAGAAACTAAAATTATTTCACTATTATTGAATGAATAACTAGTGTACATGTCAAAACATTGTTTCTGGGGCTCACTTTGATAGTATTGATGAAAAAATCTCTCCCATGCTGCAGTGAAGGTTTTTGGTTCCCTCTGAACACCACTGGCATAGGGAATTGGTTTGAAAAGTGCCTGGGATCATTTTAGTTGAAGCAATGAACAACATGTTTAGGGTAGAATAGAGCATTATTATCCTCTCTCGCAATAAAAGATTTTTATTTTCTATGAATATCGGCTTGGTTCCCTTCTCTTCCACATTTAAATCATTTCCTTTCCCCCTTGAGACAATTTCTAGGCTGCTTCATTTTGCACATTTGGAATGTGGGGTGTTGTATTTTCATAGAATCATTGGATTTATCTATCAGAAATCTAAAATTCAGTTCCACCTTACGCTTCCTATCCCCATGACACCCTTGAGATTATTTGATCTCTATTTAGACATTGAGGGAAACTCAGATAATTCCCTCATAGCCGTCGAAGTCACGGATCACTAGTGCTTTTCGTAGGCTAGGTTTTGAGCCCACCAAAGAAGATATCAACCTTTAATTCCGGGGTAACAAAAAATCCAGAGGCATATCATGAATTAATGGTGAAGTTTTCATCATATGATCTGATGGAATTTTTTCATATTTCTTGATGGTGAGGAATTCCATTTTTATATTAAGTCAGAGGGTTCACCTAAAATATTTATCAATTTTTTTTTCAAAAATCATTTCATTCCAATGCTTCAATATCCTCTTCAGGCTTCGTATTTTATATCAATATCCACCATTGATCGTCTTGACCCTCCATACGATAATAATCCAGAAGAACTTTTTTTTCATAACATTAAAGGATGGATAATATCTTTTCAGTTGATTTGATCCATTGTTCAGTGATTGAGGGATCATATGATCCATTAAAAGTATGATGAATTTGTCTCATGAATCTATCTATTGTGACTTGTTATTTATTCGGGGGGTGAATGTTAATCTTCACCCATGATTCTATTTAAAACGTTTGTTAACCGAGAGATAATCGTAATAAATTTTTGATTCCTGCTTCCATCAGATTAGGAATCTCATTAAAATAGTCATCACATTGATCTCCATATCTGTTCATAGAACGAATCCTCTTTTTATTGTCCATTGGTGGAAAAAATGGAAAGATAGGGGTAACACATAAAGGTTAATCCAAAGAAAAAATGGATGACTTATAAATTAATTTTTTTTCATAAATTATATATTTATAGGATTCGATCTATGATATCCACGATCTACTTCCGGACATATATTTTTAAGAGAATTTTTTTATTACCATAAAAATTTTTCATAATAAACTTATGAATTTAAAAATGTATATACAATGGGAGTGTCATAACCAAGAATGCATTAATAACTGATTTCGTCCACCACTTCCCGTTTTAGTCTAGCTTAACATAGTGTTTTCAGGTTTTACCCCTAGATATACCTATTCCATAGCCGCCTCTACTTGATCGTATCAAGATAAGGATGTATTTTAATGATAAACCACATACTCAATAATAAAAACTATTTGGGTATATTTTTATTATACATAGTATTACTCCTAAGGCTTTCACTAGGGTTTTCTAATCCCAATCCCAGAAAGAACTAAACATATACTCTAATACCAACTATAACAACTATGCTCTTTATTACACACATAAATATGATTTATTACGTAAAATTTCACTTTAGAACACTCTAAAGATAGATGGGTCTAGTGTTTTGGAAAATTAAGAAAATTTTATAACCACCTAGAACATATAACCCAACATCATTTTTGAAAACATATTTTACATTACCAAAAACATTTCTCCGTACTTAGCTTTGCATGGGATAACCTGAGGACATGCATATGAAAAGGGTGAGATATAAAGACCAGTGTGGGAGAAAACAAGGAATAAGATGAATAATAAAGTATGTGTTTGTAAATATCCATATCAATGGATCATAAGTGAAAAAATAACATAAAACAATGGAATAACATGATTATCATAACATGGAAATGTGGCATCAACATTTAACATGATCCTAGAATAAGACAAGGATCATTGAGAATGGAGATTGCATAAACCCACATTTCACTTGAATTATAATGATTAAACCCTCATTGTAATTGTGGTATCATGATACTAATATTTACCCAATTTGTTGGTGCACTATCAGGGAACACCCTTCATAATCATTTCATTTCATGCATAAGTGTGCCACATAGATCATACTGCATTGATTACTTATAAATCATCATTTAATTCACAATAAATGAATGCAGAATTCATACATGGATTTATATAATAATTAATTAAATGTTCATATATGTTAATACCCTTGATAAATAAATGGGCATGGTATTCACTTCACAATGACTATAGCTTGTAAAAACGATGTGCAATTTCTGCAGCATAACGGTTTGACATAAGTATTAAAAAAATGGATAATGAGAGTGAAAGGGTTATATCATAATATGTACATGAAATGGACAATATGGGGAGTGGGGTCATATAGATACTTTTCCCAATATATGTAATGTAATTTAGATTCAATATATAAAATAATTGTTTGAATGTAAATGAGGAGATGGAAATCCCTTAAGGAATTTTGGCATAGTGACAGGTGTACATGGGAGGAATTAATAAGAGTGGAAGGGGTATATCTTCATTCAAACATAAGTATTAATGTATAGCGTAGGTGAAAAATCATACCCAAACATTTTTAATTTAAATTTCATGGGTGTAGAAACATAAAAACATAGGCAGAAATGAGAGAGAAATAAATCCCTTACATGGAAGTGTGATCCCAATGGCTTAGGAGAGGCTTGACTGAGGCTTCTAATAATATTGGGGAGCCTTGGGATGATTAAAGATAGAGGAGGGTAGAGGTCAGTCGAGCTCCAAAGGTTTTCAGTGAAGATATTTGGGATCGTGGGTGTGTTGATATAGGGAAAGAGGGTAAATGTGTTATTATTTAGGTTTTGAACAATACACATTAAACTAATCAAAACTACAAACCATCCCATAGTTGTTTCCCATGGTTATTTCCAAATGGGAGTGGAAAACATTATTTTATAAGGAAATGTCCTAATTTATTAAAATATTAGTTTTTCTTAGGTGGAGGTGAGTCAAACTCTCAAGGAAATCATTTTTAAAAGTATCAATGTTTTATATGTCTTGGAGGGTCCACTAAGGCTTTGTAAAATATATCAAACAATTAGAAAATAAATTTTTTTAAATTGTAAAACATATATTGGTTAGAAATCCATATTATTGTATTTTATTACAACACTATTGGGTCATTATGACATAAAAAATTGCATTATATATTTAAATGGTTTTAATCGTCACTAGAAAATTTGACAGTCTTAGAAAATTATGCATTAAAAATACCGGATAACACGTGATAACATATTCATAATACAAGGGTCTTGTTAAATAACCCCTGATAACACCTAAATACAACATAGGTTTATGGGGTGCAATGGTGACAAACTCTTGGTGTGGCTCAGATAACATCACTCGGGTGGTAATCTCTATTAAGATCCACTTCTCCTGTTGGCAGTTCTGTTCAAGCTTAATGTGTTGAAGCTCGACATGGGCTTGGTCAAGAGTGAAACCCAATGAGGCCACCTCTATTACGTGCTCCTAAAATGGGCTTTATTTTGAGTAATTTTATTGGATGAGGACATCTCTTCATTGTTCTAAGTAAATAAGATTTGTTATAGCCCTATATTTATACTAATCATGTGGTTACTGTTCAATGACTATATTAGAAAAGGTAACAATTCATAATGGTATTTAAAAATCCAAAAACATAAAACCATAGAAGTTGATATGTTATATAACCATTTTAAAAAATAATATAATTAATTTCATCAAGATTAATTTTCATTAATAAATATATGGGTCGTTGCAGACATTGTGGTTAGCTTGCCTCATACCCACAGAATAAAGAATGTGATATGGGATGTGATTGATAGACTTACCAAGTTATCTCAATTTATACAATTTCACGATACATATAATGTTGATAACTTGGGAAATAATTACATGAGTGTTATTATTTTTTTCATGATGTTCCATCTGTTATAGTCTCTAATAGGGTTCTTCATTTCACTACTAGATTATGGGGAAGCTTTTAAGAGGCCCTAGGATCTCTGGTCCATTTGAGTATGTTCTACCATCTGTATTTGGATATCTAGAAAGATAGATCAATATATATTTTTTAGGATATTATTTGTTCATATATTACTATAGGTCAGTGTGTTGTGGGTTAATCCATTTGGACAGGTTGAGTTTTCATAAAATAATAGTTACCAATAAGTGATCAGAATGAATCTTTTTGAGGATTGTATGTTCAGCCTTGTATGTCCTCATTATGATGGTCAGAGATTAGTTAATGATACTTTTTTGGACCTAGAATGGTGAAAGAGATGACATCAATGATTTTTTTAATTTTCCATAGAATTTTTTTGGAACAGTCCTGATATATGTCATTTCTGGAAATCATCTTATACCTCTATAGTTTTCAATGAGTGGTCAGGTGATCATGAATGTTTCACACTGATTGGATCATCAATGTCTTGGGAGGTAAGTGAAGCCTGGTCCTCATTTTTTGGGACCTTTTTTAGGTTTTTGAGAATGATTGGAATGATGCATAACATTTACCACTTCCATTTTTCATGAGGTCTATACATAACGTGTTTTATGTAACATAACTGAGAATATTTCTCTCTGGTCTATCCCACATTTTGAGCTAAAGTAATCTTGATATTGGATAAGATTTCTCTATGATTGAGAGGATAGTCAGGATAGTTTATTTCATGACTACTGAGCTTCATTGGATAGTAATACCATTAGTTCATGTGCTATGGTAGAATGGTTCTGAAAATCATGAGATTTGGGAATAATGATGCACGAACAAGAGAGAAGTGACCTAGTATTTTTGGAATGGAAGCTTCTTCAGAGGCTTGTATGTGAAAAAATGTTATTATGGTTGATAGATTATAACATCATGTTACTAATATAATACTTACATCTATAACATTGTTGTGTTTTTCTATTTAATAGGTAGGGTTGAGAATGAATTGGGATGATACCTAAAATTGTGATGTCAGATATTTTTCGAACTATCATCTTTAACTGACCTATTTTGAAAGTTACAAGAATGTTAAATATTGTGAAACTAGGTTACATGGCATGTAATGGTTCTATATACATATCGTAAAGGGTTCACACCATGAATCATACATGAAATGATGAGTATTTAAACTTAATTATGAATTAAATATACTTTTTTAATTTTATTTGTTGTGTTTTTGGGTGAATACGAAAATTAAATATTTCACAACATGTAGTGGGATTACATGTGGTGTAACATACTGACTAAAGTTTTTATATTTGTAGAACATATGATATTTTTTGTCCTTCTCTCCAATTTTATTTCTATCCACCCAAATCCATCACTGTGTGATCTGATATGCCTCCACCCATTCTAGGATCTTTCTTTCGGCATTTGATCATCATTGTGCTTGTGGTGTGGATTCTCAGGTAACTGTTCTTTTAATTCTTATTCATCCTCTCTTTCTCCTCCTTTTGGATTTAAATGGATTATCTTGAAATTGATTGATATATTCTCCATGATGTTAGATGTTTATTCTATGATAATATATGAGGTCTTTTACACATTCATAATCATTTATGGGTTATGTTACGAGTGTTGGATTTTCCAAAAAAAATTGGTGGTTTTGTCACCTTTTTAAGATTGATTTACCTCATATAATTGATTTAATTAAACTATTTATTTAAATTTAATTCTAAAAATATGAATCAATTTATTTTGTTAAACCCAATTCTAGTGAATTGGATGATTTGAAATGGTTTTGGCAGGAAAATTTGGAAAAACAGCCAATTTTATTGAATTGGGGAGAGTTTTTGTAAATGGGTTGATTTAGACTGTTTAATTTAATTATGGAAATATATTGTGAAAATTATGTAATTTATTTTCAAGTTTTTTCAAACAAGTGAGAATTTTATTAAAAAGTTTTAATGGTAACCTAGTGGGTTTATCTTGTTATATAGGCATGTTTTTTATTAAAAACTATTTCAGATTAAAATTGAAAACCTGCATTTCTGATGAGGTAATGAGATTTAATTTTATTTTATGAATTCATAAAATATATTTCAAATTATTTATTGTGGAAGAGAATATGGAAGATTTGGGTAGTTTTTGAGTTATTTGGACACAATATACACTTATAAAACATTCTTAAATATAAAAGAAATGGTTCTTGTCCCCAATGGGATGGTGATGATTCTCTTTTTTCTGGTGTTAGAAGAATTTTTGTATACACATATTTCCATGAAAAATTATAGAGGACATAGAACTATAGCCTGGAACATTTGTACTGATTTGGCTGATGGACATGTTTTTAAGATGCTTTATATTTGAGATATAAATATATACCCATATTTTTGGAGATATTTAAATTCTTTATGGTTTTATATAAAATATTTTATTCAAAGTAATTAATTAAACCATTGATTTAGAAGTATTACATCACATGAAATGAAATTTATGAATGTAATTTTTCATCATTTGAATTATATAGCATGATTTTTTTTAAATTCCATAAAATGATAAAATTATCTATTTTAAATTCGAAAGAATTACATTAGTTATTCTATTAATGTAATATATTATAGAATCCATGGGGATACACTATTAGAATTTTTATCTAACACACTACGCGTGCCTTCATGTTTTTTTATATTATATTCTTCCAGGTTTGAGTAAGAGTAAAGGATCTCTTGGAGGTGGATCTGACTGTTGAACAATGTATGTGGTAAGTTGTGTCCTTAGAAAATATGATTTTTTCCAAATTTTGGTACTTGGGGTGTATTATATTGGGATTTAATATATCCCCGACATCTGGTACATTAGCCCTAGTGGAGTTTCTTTTGTATGCATATTAACATTCCAATCTTGATTCTACTATGTATATTTTGGAAAAAACATTCCCACCTGCATGTCTATGGATTCTTAGTTCTTGTCAATATACCTTGGGGATTTAGAATCTCTATAAGATATGTCAGTTTCAACTATGTTTTTAGGATACCAGGGTACCTGGGATAGTTTGTAAGAGGATCTAAATCTTCGAAACCCCAATAACTCAATACTATATCTCATAAAAAATAGATCATCAAATATATATAGCTTTTTCTATAGAATCTATAATTTATCTTCAAAATTATATAAAAATGGTTAAAATATATTTTTACACCTCCAAAAACCACAACTTTAGATACTTATACTTCAGTTTTATTTCTAACAACATTATTACAATAATAAAAACTAATTTTTATTGATATCCCACTAATATTTTACAAATCCACAATATTCTTAATAGATAATGTAATCTCCCCTTAATAACTAAGTTTTCCAATAATACGGGAACCTTAAATTTCTCAGGTATTTTCAAATACTATAAATAGAATATTATAATATTTCTCAAGACATCATTGATAACATGTCATAAATGTAATTAATATTATTTAGTGATTAAAATTGGGAAAATATTAACAAAATTATAGTAGTTTTAGGTTACCATGAGACCAATAAGATTCCTGGATTTATCCATCAGTTTTTTCTCAGTATATAAACAACCCAAGATACCCAAAAACTCCATCAGTTTTTTCATTATCTACATTTCCCACAAATATAAATTTTTTAATCTAATGAAAAAAACTAAATATCTTATAATAAATAATTACGAGATAACATAAGTTATTTTAAAATCTAATAAATTTGAAAATCCCTACTTCAATATTATTCAAAATTATAACATCCTCTATTTGTAACATACATTAGCACATTATTTTAATCATTGGAATAAAAAACATTATCCCATTAAAAATCTACATTATTATTTAAAAATAAAATAAATACATTATATATTATATGATAAAACCCTCACTCAATTTTAAATAGATGTATATGATGATGTGATCACCGATTATTCATATTTCAGGAATTATATTTCAAATGTGATGTTTTTATTATTAAAGAAAAGTAAAAACATCAACAATTTATTTTTCAATAGAAATCAAAATTTTTAACACCTCCAATATTTAATCTATAAAAAATAATTTTCTAGGCATTATAGGATACAATAAAATGAAAAATAAATTGATAAATTTATTATTACATATAAGTTGATAATGATTAACAAAGTGTGAGATGATGTTAATGCATCAATCCTTATGATACCTTGATGATTCTTATCAACCAGATATCCATGTTCACACACCACATTTATTTCTTTTATGAAGATAGGATTCATGCTTATTGATTAAGACAACCCATATACATAGTTGTATCATGATTATATAATATTCTAATGGTTACACGTATACACAAAATAGTTTACATAGGACTTCATAACACCCTTACACAACCTAGAAATAGCTAATATTATTTTTTACTCATAAAAATGGATGTCTTCATTTCAAAAAAAATCACTACCTACTTTTTCTAGATTCTTCATAAATACTTTATTCCTCCTTGAAAACACTTCAATGGATTGGATGAAATAATAATTAAATAATATCTCTTCAATAATTCTTCCAAGCTGAAGGGATATTCAACCACAATATTTGGATTTGATGATATTCATTTCTCACCTATTTCTCATGAATATAAAAATCATCAATAATTTTAGTAAAATCACTCAAATAAATTTAATCATTTACATTATCAAGTGATAATCATTTTCACCCCAAGACATAAGAAAATGTAGTGTTTTTTAGAGAATTTTGTATTTATTTTATAATAATTTTTAGGAAAACTAATTATTATTAGTTTTCCCTGCATTCTATTTCCACTCCTCTCAAATTCTCTCTTTAATTCAAAGAACCACCATAATATATAAAAAAATGACATGCCAAGGTATTCAATAAAAGAATCCCTCTGATATGTAATAATAATAGTAATGAGATGAAATAAATTTTCTTACCACCATTTACAACACAATCCAATTTCATGTGTGGGTCCACTTCCACACAAGGTAATGAAAGAGTTGATGAATGATCATTAATTTACATCATAAAATTTATGAACATATCTATAATAAATTCTATCGAAATGATATATATATCTATTTTATTGTCTCTAACACACTCAAGATTAAGAATACCATTTCCCAACTTCTCTCTAATAAAATGATACATAAGATCAATGTTATTTTAAATGGTGTGTTAATAGAGGTTCATTATAAAATCAATAACACATTTATTTTCAAAGGTAATGTATGTTAGCTTCTCAACCCAAACACTTGAGTCAACTATATTATTGTGTATACATGTCAACTATGTTCATGTATGTATGGATTATATGAACTCATATTCATCTGTTCTCAATGGCATGATCTATTTTTTTATATGTCTCTGTATAAAAATATCACTATGAAAGAATTTTCCTGAAAAAATATACTTACTATTAATAATTTCCGAATCTCATTCTCTCTTAAAAATAACCTGAATGTTAAATTCTAAATAAAAATTTTGTTGTAGTTTGTAGATATGTTTATTCATGATATACCTCACAAATATTTTTTCTCCCCACATGTGTCATTCCATAGATCATATTATAATTAATAACATAATGACATTGAAAAAAAATATTGAAATCACTTATGTAGAGGTCCCTATCAAATAACATTCTATAATACATTTTCCTCAAATTATTTAAATCCTTATCTTTTATCAACATGATTCTAGTAGAAATAGAATTTGAAATACCTTTTTATTTATCTATGGAAAAAATCATCAATAATTTCCCCAAGAATATTTCATGAGATAATAAAATATGAGCAGTGCCATTAATGAATTATAACCCCAAAAAGCATGAAATCTCACTCTACATTGAAATATTATTGTTTTTATTTCCATATTAAAAAAATTTCAATGAATTCTATTCACACCCTAGAAAAATTCTATTACCTATATATACATTCACAATAAGATTCCAGGTAGATAACTCCATAAAATTGAAATTACTATAAAAATTATCTTTTGAGATATTCTTTCTCCTCAAGAAAGAATCATGCCATAATACAAGGATATATAGGAATGTTTTATGAATTATAATTATTTTTAAGTGCACATACCATAATTCAATAAATATCTAGAATAAATCATTACAAATTTTCGATGAAATATCTTCTTCATGGTTTCCATTTAAGAAGGTAAATACCACATATAATTTGTTAATATTGCAATGTTTGTATGTTTTTACTAAAAAACGTCCAAATGTTCTCAATATTTAACACTAAGGTAAGGTTTTATTTAAATTAAACATTGTTTATAAAGGAATACATTTTTCAAACCAATATTTTATTGTACCTTATGATATCAACAATATCATTCAATTTATTTGTGAAAAAACTCTTGGATCTAAAGATTAATTTCTTATATGAATATACAATTAACTCCCAACATGAGTTGTTATATTTTTTTATCATGTTCATTATTCATTGTAGATATACATTCACCATGTTCAATTGTTTTTGGAATAGTTTTATGTTAACCATTATAGGTATGAGTCATTGATCACCCATGTATTAACTGTATCCCAATTTGGATTGGTTCATCTTGTTGTAAAATAATATTATTAGGATAAAAATATTTATCCTTCCATTTGTGTATCTGTATTATTTCGACACATTTTTTCTCATCACTAGTTATATCTTTGTCAATATGAACAATAGTTTATTCATTTATATATAGATGTATAATTCATTTCTTAAGAATATTTATGATTCTAACTTCATCATTTTAAACATCAGTATTAGTAAATACACATGTTGTTTTCAATTTTCAATTATTTTTATATATGAAATCTATCACTGATTTTGATTAAATATTACCCATCATATTTAGAAACATTAATTTTAACGATATTCCATAAAGTCCACTCATCATATCATTCGTCAAATTTTAATTGAATGTAGGTCATCAATTTCAAGTAATAAAATGTATTGTACATTGTAGTCTTCTTTTTATTGTACAAAATTTATTTTGGATAGATGTGTGTCTGTAGTCTCACAATGCATCTTTTCTGAATATTCAAAGTTGTACACATAACTCTCTCCATAAAAAAATATGAAAACTTATTGTCAAATAACATAGTTCATCTTATGTCAAAAAATTTCTCATATTTCTATTCTGAGACAATGTAATTTTATGAATTTTATTATTTACTATATTTATGACTTAATAATTTATATTCTAGATATCACTAAAAAAAATTAGATGTGGAATACTTAGCATTAATATAATTATCCTTCTTGATAATGACTCCCTGTTATTTTAGAACTTGTCTTATAAAAATCATAATAATTTAAGGAGACACTACTTTTTTTTTAATAAATTGAACCTTGTCATATAGGTGCATTCCTTAATGTATTCAACAGAATTACATCAAGCCATTATTTTCCCCTCATAAGTCCACCCAAATTTGATTGGATGAGTTCTGCTTACCTTAGGGACAAAATATCAACCTTCCTAGGTCACGAGATCCATTTTAACTTTTTTGAATGATTCAAAAATTTAAAATATGCTTCATTATTTTCTTAACAACTTGCAATAAATTTAAAATAAAAAGAAATTTTCATAAACTATAGTTACTGAAAACATTCTTCATCATTGAATAATTTTCCAACAGAGATAAAATTAGGTTTAATACCATCCACTGATAACATATTTATCAATTTTATACTTTTTAACTAATTGAATTTTCTTCCAACACATTTTATTATAAAGGAGATTTCATTATCAAATGTTACTCATCATCCTTCAAGATATTCCATGATATTATGAATTATTGGGTGTCCTATCGTCTGTGAAGATTACTCACTATTAATGATCCATGAAAATATTTTCATGCCTTACTTGAATTACACATAAATTATGAATTATTTTTATTCTGTACATATCATTTTGGATTCATTTCCCCCATTAAATATAAGACAACTAACCATGTATATTTTTCATGAATTTATCGACAAAATGGAATGGTCTCTCATATCATCCATGAACTTCATTCTGGAATTCATACTGGTTTTTAGTTTCCAACATTATAGAGATTATTTTTATAGCCTTATTGAGGTTATATATTGATTCCATACATTAATATTATATATTTATATTTAATTATTTATTATATCTTAAAAAAATACCCCAGAAACTAGTTTTTTAGTTTATTTAATTATTAGATACATAAATAAATCATTTTATAAACATTGTGAACATTTTTCTATTATTTCTCCTTGCTCAACACCCTTATAAATACATTATAGGATATAAAAATCATTAAATCCTAATATGTGTAAAACATAATAGGGGTGATCTCAAACGCATGGTAATGGAAATACCCATCAATATATCATAAATGGTTAGATCATAATAATGGGAAAAACATAATCATGAATATATATATGATAAAAAGGAATATGAATTAATAATTGTTAACCATAAGAAATGATAAAAAGATTTATAATATAAAATGATCAAATATATATCAAAGAATAAATTTGTACAAGCATTAGATAAAAGTCATAATATATGGAATTAAATTGATGAATTTTACTAATATTTCTGGAATATAAATAATCATAAACAATCATAACAATTTAGACATATCATAATCAAAATTATAACCATTAACAATCTTTTGAGCATATATTAGCTAATTTTTTTGTGAACAATATTATCGGATTTACATAACAAAAATTACACCGACAAATAATCTTAGGTGTGTAACTTAACTTTAATTATGACCATACACAAAATAAGTATATTATGAGATTTTAAAATCTTCCCAATTAATTAGAGGGAGTTGTGTGACCCCTCCAGTAATAATAATAATCATTAAAATGTTTTCCATGACAACATGGAAACATTCATATTTTATATAGCAGATAATTAACCCATTTTAAAGATATATATTTTAAGAAAAAAAATCCATAGAATATCTCATAAGACATGTAAGGATTGACTCTAAATGATAGCGTAAAAAATATTTAAATTTATGCTAAAAAATGAAGGATATTTATGAAGATGAAAAAATACTTTATAATAAGAAGACTATAGATGGTACTAGCTAATAAGGAATCATAGAATGGGTAATTTATACTATAATTACAGTTCCCCAATATAATATACGATATGTGATTTTAAATGTAGATTCATTAAAAATAATTTCCAAGGAAATACATCCATTTTTGATGAGAGAATATATAATCATTCCATTAAAATAATTTTGAAACTAATAATATTGGAATAAAATAAATCGTTATATGATATATTCTAAATTCATTTTCAAAAAGGAGATCTGAAAACTATTAAATTTAAAAATAATAATTATTAATGGTTAATTGAGTATGAAATAATGGTTATCACATGTAAATCAAGATTTAAAGATAAAACATGGAAGGAAAAACATTTTTAATATTGTAAAATATATATTTCTACACCCTCATCATAAAAATAGTTAATTTTGTATCATATTATAATGGGTGAAGAGAAATATGAATTTCCAAGAAAATTATATATATATTGATTTAAAGATAATAAATGTTACATTAGTGGGAATATAAAACATGGATTTGGAAGAGAAGGGGAACATTTTGGGTCGATGGAAATTATCATTAAAAATGCTCTACTATTATGAGAAAGAAACTCATCACATAAGATGATATGAATAGAAATATCACTTTAATTGAGGAAAATATAAATATTTAATTATGAAAATATTATTTTGGAGGAAAAACATAGAGAATAAATATATAATTAAATAATCGGTATTTATTTAACAAAAATCCATATTACAAGAGTAATGTATATATAAAAAGAACCTTAAAGAGATATTTTGAATTGAAATATTAAACCATATCATTAGCAGTGATTTCTTATGAAATAATTAAAAATGGTAAAATTAATTATTGTACAATATAATTATGGAGAAAAAATAAATTCTTGCCTCATTTATAGGGAATTGACAGAAAAAACCTTACAAACATCATAATTCATGGAGTAAGAAATAAATGAAAACAGATTCTTATCAAAGGAATGAAAATAAACCGAAAAATTAAGAAAATAAAAAATAGTTCAATCATAGAGTAAATTTTACCAAAATATAATAATAATAATGTTTAATAAGAAATATTATAACTCAATGAATTTATATTTAGTTAAGAATTACTATTAAAATTTATTATCACATAATCAATAAACAAATAATCTATAGTATATTAATAAAAAGACATAATCACTTAATTAATAATTTTACTCACATATATTTAATTTTTTTGTAATTAATTTGTAGAAATTTGTTATAAATTTATTTATTATTATAGTACTATTTTCAACATTACTGGTCTGTAATTTCAATTTTATGTTTTAGGAAGGTTTTATAATGCTGATTTCAATTCCAATTTATTGGTAAAAATACGATCATTACCAAATTGTTCAACATAGTGGAATCGTTATGAATCGTAAATTTTATAAATCTCATTTTCATTTAGTGTAGGACATTGATATGGTATGCGATGATTGAGTTCATGATGAACATATTTTTTTAATTTTTAATAGAAATTATTATATAGTAATAATTAGTTAAATCTTAATAAATTAATTATTAAAAATTTATAATATCATTATAATAACATTTATTTATTAATTAAAATTTTAAAAATAAAATTGTGTGGTGTGGTAAAAAATTATCTCACTCTATGGATGTGGTCATATTCACGTACACATAGATGACATTTTTATTTAATATAGCACACAAAAAATTTAGAAAATTTTTTATCTTCTCAGAATCATATAAATGATATAAATATGATATTTAATTATTCAATAAACCTGTGTATACTTTTATATAAATTTTTCTTAAACACGTTGTTCATGGATGTGGTAGTCTACATGTATGCATGGACAATGTATTCATTTTTATATGGTTAAGGGATTAAGGAAGATAATGATTAATATATTAAAATAAAAAAAGTTGTATAATTTTTTAAATTATTTACTTTATCATGGGTAAAATTTATATGGATTAGGTAGAAGAATAAATAAAGGAGAAACAATTGATAATTAGTGATTATGAATATTTTTCTATTTGCAGGGAATACGTCCTTGAAAAATTATCTATGTCATTCAACGGGTGGTATTTTAATGAAACTAGAACCTCTATGATATGTGTTTAATGTTTTATAAGGTATTTATTTTTGAAATCTGTGGTTCGTTTCGTTTTAGGATATGTTTGGTGGTGAAGGTGTCCTTTTATAAGTTAGAGGAGTGACATTTTCATAGTAAGTAGTGAAAAATTTATTAAATTGACACCAAAAGAGGTCAATAATAGGCAACAGATGAGGTAAGGTTGAGAAAGGCCTCAAACTCAAATTTTTAGTTATTTTTATTAATATTTTATAGTTCATCTAAACTTAAATTTTTTGTTTTTAAAATTTTTAATTTTTTACTGGATATTATCTTTTACCTAAGCGATTTATTTTATTCGTAAAAAGAAAATGTGAAAATTTAAATAAAATGGATTGTATGATTAGAAATAATATTTAATTTTATTCTATAAAATTTCTAAATATATTAAAATTTTATTATAAAATAATAAATGAATATGCAATTTCAAAAATCTAAATAAAAAATACCTTATTTTTTAAAATGTATTTATAGGATTCTAATTTAAAATAACTATATTTAAATGTATAATTTTGATAATAATAATAATATTTGACCAATATAATGATTTTTAAAATATTTAGTTTGTTATTTTATCAAAATTTTATCTTATATTTTAAGAAATTTGGAAAAATATTATTTTTCACCATTCTTCAAAAAATAAATCATTTTGAAAAAAGTCGAAAAATCATTCAAATTTAATATCGTAATTATGAATCCAAAATTTAGGTTTATTTTATCAATTTTAAAATCTAAAATTTAGCAATTTACCTTCTTAATGAAAACAAATAATATAATTAAAACTATTTTTTAGGAATTAGAAATCTATAATATTAATTCTTCATGTTATTTTTTTAAATAAATTTTTACTATAATGTAATAATAAAATGAAAATTAAATATTATCCATATTTATCAATATATTATTTAGATTAAAAAAATAATTTTTAAATTGTTAATTTTAGAAAAATATATACATTTTAATGAATAAAATGATCTTTTTAGTTTTTAATTTGGTATAGTGGAATTTTATCAATGCATTAGTATTAAAAATATCCTTTATTTTCATTATAAATATATTTCATAAACTATTTACCTTTATTTATACCCTCAATTCAAAATATACATTATGAAGGTTATATAAATCATAATTAAATGTTTCGAGGCTAATTTTTTTGGTGATATATGTGAGGTAATCTATTTAACATATTATTTATTTATTTCAAAATTGATACTGAAATCATAGGGTGTCACAAAATCTCCCTTTATGTAAAATTCATACCCAAATTTTTTATTATTACTCAAATAATATAAAATTACTAAGGGTATTGGTCAATAAAAAATTTACAACTCACTATTATGGATTAGATTATAACACTCATATTGTCTATTATAATTGGAATATTTTTAGAATCTCAATCTTTTTGTCAAAGTATTCCTTCTTAATATAACATTATGTCTTACAGGTTTCTAGAGAAAAACCATTCAAAACGTCATTTCAATGATCCTATTTCCAACTAAATTATAATAATGAAATTATTTTAATAATATCCCAAATACATAAATGCAAATGACCATATAGATATGTAAACTCAACCCCATGATGTATTATACTATGAAAAAGATCATTTCAACATATGATACATTTAATTGAACTATAACATAAAATTCTTCACCTATAAAACCATCAGGTTTATATAGGTTACCATTTATTGGTTTTTTAGGTTTTCAGATAGATATATATATATATATTCAAAAACATTATAATGGGTCTTTAAAATTATGTAAATTTATTAAATAAATTCCCCATGTCTGTCAAACCAGGATTGTATCCAAATAACATCTTTTCATTTTATATTAAACAAAATTACACCCACACACAATCTTATGATCAAATAATTTCAATAATTACACCCACACTAAGTCATGAGAGATTTTATTAATCAAAATCCTGCTTATTCACAATATACTGCACACACGATATTTCAATATTTATCTAATACATTAGATGGTGATATAGGATCCATCTAGTTACAATAATTTCCATCTATATAAATGCATGGTAAGAGAAAACAAAAACATTTATATTTCAAACATTACATAAATATCTCATGGAAAATAGGTGGTGATAGAAAAAAAGTCCTCTGAACATCTAAAAATCTAATCAAATATATATGTAAGTTAATTTATTAGAAAATATAGCCAATTAATTAATAAAAATTTAAGGTTTTTGTCAGGGATTCAAAACACCTTTATAAGAAGGTCCTTTTTAGTGGTACAACCAATAAAAGAATCAGGAATCATATCGTTTGAACTCAAGAGTTTAATTACCAAAAATAATCATTGAATAACAGAAATTATAAGGTAATTATTGAATAATAATTTACATTTAAATTAATACTTTTGAGAAAATGAGAAAACATGAATGGAAACCGAAAACTATTTTTAGAAAACATTTATTACATTGTCACTAAAGATGATATTATAAGTAACATTCCAAATTCATTTTTGGAAAGGTGAAGTAGAAAAATTGAAAAAAAAAATTAATTCCAGAAAGAATATTCAACCATTTTTCTATAAAAAATTCTAAATTTTATCTAGAAGAATTTTTAATTGGGTGATATATTATGAATATAATAAAAAATTTAACAAATTTGAATACCATTTTTCTTACCCCCATCGATAAAATTGTTAATACTAAATAAAATTAAAAATGGGTAAAAATAAATATGAATGTTTGATATTCTAGCTTGGGTACCATGAAATGGTGGTCTGAGCTGGTCAGTCACATGACGTCAGGCATGCCTGCTAATATGCCAAAAGCCTATGACTAATAGTGAGGGTCTAGTTTTTAGTCATGGGGAATATAAACCTTATTTTATTAGAGTGAAACACAAGTGAATGTAAATAAGTAATATAAGAAAGATATATAATCATAAACTGTACCAATGACACACGATAACAAAAACCAGAAATACAGTACTCAACTAAAAGGGAAACAATCCATGCCAAACTAAGTGACAAAGTGTCTAAAATTCAACTGAATGTAATGACACCAAATAATCCAAATAAGGTCACAAACCAAGTATAGTTTCCTCATATATGGTCCATTCCTAATCAAAAAATCTAATCCATGGACCATTCCCTTAACATTTCCTACAACTATGAAGTCTATTTGGGTACTGATCAGGCAGCCCATGTAGGTTGTGAGTACAACTCAATAGTCCAACACCAACGATTTCTAAAACAAATAAATCCAACAGTGGTTTATAAAATTTCAATAAGAATAAATATAATGAACATATATAGAGTTTACCATTTATTAAATATTCTCTATTTAATCACATAAAAACCTTGGGTTTTCATACATACCAATACCTCAATAACTATTTCGGCCCATGTCGGAATATGATATTCCCCCAAGGTTTACAATGTGTTTGAAAACCTATGTACCATTATATAATTCACAAATTTATATCCATGTTACAATTCAAATAAATCACACAATTAGAATTACCATGTTTCCATTCTTAATAGTTAGCTGAATGCAAGTGTAATCATTCACCAATTTACACATATGTCAAATAAATTACCATGTTTCCATTCATTTAATCACTATATTTTAATGAACATGTTACTATTCTTATTTAACAAATGAATTTCTATTTTACCATTTATTTAATAAGAAAATTTGAATTTCCATGTTACTTTTCTTATTTTACAAATGAATTACTATTTTATTATTCATTTAATCACATAATATTAATGACCACATTAACATTCATATTAGTTGGATGAATTATCACGTTACCTTTCACCATTTCACACATATCTCATGGATCACATTTATCAAGGTTATTAAACATTAACCACATAATCACATATAGAACATCATTACATTAATATGGTTTAATCAACATTAAACCTCATACCCTTGTATAAAATTAATTAATTTATAAATTAATTATTCAAATCATCGTTATTTCAAATTAAAAAATTAGTCTTCACATAAAAACCCTTAATTAATTACCAGATTAATTAATCACATAAATATTTTTATTTAACTCAAATGTAAACTAATAAATTACTCATAATTAATGCATTGATTAAATATCTAAATTTATATTCTCAACATCCAACAATTCATACATCAATTAATTATAAAAAAATGGACTATTCTAGAGTCTTATAACTAATTCAACAGTTAATTATCCATTTCATGGAATAAATATCCCATTATTAATTTACAACTTAATTATACATATTCACAACAACCAAAACCTGTAATTAATTAAACAAATAATTACACAATTAAATCATATCAATTCCATCATAATTAATTCCTAAAATTAATTATAATAATTAGTTCTATCAAAATCATTTAATTAATTACAAAATTAATTATATCATTTCATGATCCATAAATCTTACAATATCGCAATCTTATAATTTAGTTAATTTACCACACTAAATAATTTAATTAGGCATTATAATTGCTCAATAACTCTAGAAATTATACAACATTAATCCACATAATAAAATCGAAACATTGGGAATTTTATTTTTGACCACCTTCCTCTATTCATTGACAGACGTTCATTCAAAATAAATCACCATAATCCGAGAAAATACAATGACGTAGATATGAGATCTAGATCTTATCCCTAAACCAAGAACAATGATATCCAGATCTAATCAATCTTGATTTAGATCTAGCATCCTAGATCTAGATCTCGCCAATTAGGATAAAATATATTGATATAAAGAATAAAATTCACCATGATATTATGGAATGAATGAAGAATAGATGGAATAATGATTGATATGTGATCCACTTTGTAGAAGAAGTTCATATCAATGATTCAGGTGTTGAATCTTGAAGAATGGAGGTCATACGACCTTGTAACCACTCTAAAAAACACTACAATATCCTAAAAGCATTAAGTACCAAGAAAATGTAGAAATAAGGGTGTTTTGAGGGATCATTGGATTTTAAATTAATGTTTTGGGGGACATAAAATTTCATACATGGTTTTATGGGTATTGGCACATGATTTAACATGCTGTGTGACAACTGTGTGGCTCCTCACTATCTGGGGTTGCACAATTAGCTACGATGGGTGCATGGTTTACTCGAACTATGTGACAACTATGCAGAGACACCAATTCTCAAAATTTTAATAAAAATCCACTCAAATATAGCCCATGTCATAACTAAAAACAAAGGTACCAAAATAAAACAAAAAGTTCCTAAATTTGAATTCAATATAACTATAAAAAATGTTGAGATATTACAATCTCCCTACCATTAAACAGCTCATCCTCGAGATAAATTTCCATGATTTTCTAATAATATGTGCCAAAATATTGGGCAATTTAGACCTCATTTATACTTCACTTTCCCATGTTTCCATAACTCACAAACTATCACCACAGTCTTTCCTGGAAATCATTCCCACTACAATCCCACACACGAATCAGATTCTTCTCAAATGATGAATCTATCCCAAGAACAACCGCTTCTAGATTGATCAAATGAGAATGGTCTAGGTGATACCTCTATAGTTGAAACACACGTAAATCATCATGCATTGCACTATATTTCTGTATATATGCCAATCGGTACACCACTTGCTCGATTCTCTCCACAATCTAAAAATAATCCACAATCATAGGTTCTAACATTCCCTTTCATTGTATCCTAGAGTGACCCAACATTGGAGACACCCAAAAGAATAAATCGTAACACTCTATAAGCTCTACGGGACATATCCATCTGTTAGAATATGAATTTTTTCAACTCTATGTTGTAGCCATATGTTTCTAAATCAAATGTTCCTTCTCTAATGTCTCCTACACAAGACTCAGTAACAATAACTATGACACACCAGCCTTCATCCATCATAGTGGTGTTCTTTATGTCCTAAAATAAATATCACAGTATTGTTTCATCTATTTTGTTTCCTGATAACCATTTTTATATGAAAGAATCACTAAAAAAATTTCTTTTACCTTGTCCAACCATTTTCAATCACACATGCCGACATAATTTCCTCAAGCACTTGTATATTATCCTCTCACTTCCCATCCATTTTGGGTAAAAATTCATACTCAATAATATATGTTTTCCCAGTACATTCTCGAAACCCTTCCATGTTCTTTCTTCAAGACCTTATAGAAGTGTGGAGTAAAGTGTGAATCACGATATGTAACTATAGTTAATGTCTCCCCATGAAGATGAACTCTCTCACAAATATAAATTTCTCCCAACTAATATACTCTAAAGGTGTCCTATAATGAAAATAAATGTGATAGTTTGGTAAACCAATCCACAAAAGACCATATATAATGATTTTACCTAAGAATCATTGGAATACCTGCCACAACATCCATAGTCAAATCATCCCACATGTACTCAAGAATGGTTAACGACTATAGAAAACCTATAGGTTATTGGTGCTCCAACATCACATTCTAATAAGTGTAGAATTATGCCATGTACCCAACTATCTAATATTTCATGTCCAACCACTAAAACGGTCATTGTAGTTCAGATAACATTTTGCTCATGTTTGGATGTACTACCCACTTCAAGGCACGAAATTACTACATGAGACCCTCTTGCATGCACAAAGGTACAACAACTAGATTCTTCACATAGATGATATCATCTTCATCTATTAACTAGAGAAAAATAGTTTCTCCCACCTTTCATGTCATTACCACATGTCCAACAACTTCAGATACTCATACTATTTGTCTTGGATCCTCCTTATAAGTGTAGACTCCACTGAATCTTATTTGGGAGCCATATACTTCAGACTATATTAAATAGCAATGTGTATCTCAGTTATAAACTTCATCATCTTCCACTCCGCACTAGAATCCTGAACTGTCTGAGTCTATGTTTTCCCATATATGGCATCAACCACACGATTTTCATTTCTAGGTGTATATTCTTGTTCAATATCAAAATATTGCATATACTCAATGTATCTCAGCTACTGAGAAATAAAATCCAATTTAAATAAGATATAATTTAATATTTTGGGAATTTTAAACACTGTAAACCTATCTCCCAATAAATAGTTCCTCTAACACTTCAAATCTTAAACAACTATTGCAAAATGAAGATCATTGATAGGGTAATTGTTTTCATGTGGCCTCAATTTCAAAGACCCAGATGGAAGAACTCTATTTTACCACATTAGTAAGGTCCATGTCCAACACTAGAAGGATCACAATACAATATGTACTCTTCAACTGATTTAGGAAGGATCAATATTGATGGCAATGTCAACATCATCTTCAACTCCTAGAAAGAATTATTGCACGCTTCCAACCATTAAAACCTTTTCCCATTCTTGTTCAAGCCTGAATGTAGTGCTGCTAAATATGAAATGTCTTGGATGGTACTCTTGTAATATCTAGATAATTCAATAATTCCACAAATATCATAAACATTATTGGGATGTTCCCAAGAAACCTCTACCTGAACATTCTCCGAGTCCACTAAGAAACCATCATCTGAGATCATGTGGCCCAATATGTTTAACTAGTCAATCAAAAACAAAAACTTAGATAGCTTACAATGTATGAAATTCTCTCTCAGTGTACTCTGGATGATATTAAGAAGTTGGGTATGATCATCTTGAGTCATAAAGTATAATAACATTTCATCTAAAAACACCACCACATATTGATCCATATATGGATGGAATATTTTTTTCCATAGATTTAAGCACTATAGGTATGTTAATCATCCTAAAATGAATTATTATGAAATCATATAGGTTATACATGATTCTAAAATAATTCATTTGTATTTTAGAAGTCTAAAATCATAGAGGATGATACATTGATCTCATGTTGATCTTTGACGACATGAAATCACCATTTAACTGATCAAAAAGATCATTGATACGTGGAAGAGGATATCAGTTCTTCATAGTCATCTTATTCTACTTCTAGTAACTGTCACACAAACTTAAACTATTATCAAGTTTATATTCAAACAATATAGGTGATCCCCAAGGTGACATACTCTAAAAGATAAAACCTCTATCCTAAAACTCCACCAGATAAGACTTATGATCTTGAAGATGTATCAGTTCCATTATGTATGGAGTGGTAGATATTGGAAAATCATCCGGTATGATCTCAATAGTAAATTCTATATCTCTCTCCTGTGGTAGCTCTAAGAAGTTCTTCAGATTGAAATCCTGAAATAGTTCCACTTCTAGTGGAAGGAAATATTTCCTATCACCCCCGTCATCTAGAAACAGAATTGAAACTTTGGCTGTAATTTCTCCTAGTTGTTTAGTAATTGGAAATGTTTGGCCCACCTGGATATACCACTCTCCCTAGTAAATGTAATAATCAGCTTTAGGAGATGTAAATGTAACTCTCCAATGGTAATAGTCTATGTGGCCATGGTATTTTACTGGCCATACCGTTCCCATAATTAGACCAAATCCAATCATATCATGAATATAGAGATCCCATAGAAAATGATACTTCCAAACCTCAAGAGAATATACCATGCACACACAAATGTCACTAGACATTACACCTAAAGGTGTATGTATCATCATAACCCCTCTCAAAAACTCGAACACCAAGCCCAAACCATTAATATTATTAGAATATGTAAATGGATGAGAGGTACTGGTATAAAATAAAGAACTATCTAATGTAGAAGCTACAGGAATAGTACCTCTCATTGTTGAAGGTCTAGCCTCACTATCCCAAAGTGTAGGCTAAACAACCTGCAACTGTCCTACCCCACTTCCCTGTGATGATGCCTGAATCCCCTAAGGAGTACCACTCTACTAATATGGTAACTATTTCCTAAAGGCACCACATCAACTGCCTCTTCCACCTCAGTCTATAGAACTCCAACTCTAGGACTGATAAGGTGCAGAAGATCCCCATCCTACACTCTAACTCTGCCTAGAAACTCTATCACAATCAGACTACATTGCGTTCATACAGAACCTCAATAAATATACCATCCTTCCACAATATTATCATTGAACTAGTGGTTGGGAACAATTCCTATAAAAATTTATAGGCCCACCACACTAATGAAAGATCACTCTAGTATAGTCTTGTATAACCGAACCTCTTGTCCGTGTACTCTTCTTCTCGCTTCTATGAATATTTTTTTCCTAAAGGTGATTCCTTATCATAGAATACGCACCTATAGATCATCCAATAGAAAATATATATCTAGTACTAGAATCCTCTCTCTGGTTTCCATAAGCTATGAGAGCCTCATACAGCCCCTAAGTAAACTTATTTAATAAAAATATATTGAGATGGGAATTATTATTGCAATTAAGCCCACCATGAACATATTTCTTCTGTTCTCCCTCATATCCTGATACCACTAGAGAAAAGTGATGCATATCGGTGAAGTGTCTAGAATAATCCATAATAAACATCCTCCCCTAAATTAGATTCAGGAATTCTTCTGGTTTCTCATACCTCAGTGTCTCTAGATAGAGGTTATCCAATATAATCTCCAAAAAGACATTCTATAGCATGTCATCATCATGTCCATTTTGAACATGAATATCCCACCAATGCATCACTGATCCTCTTAGAATATAATCATTGAACATGAACCTATACTAAATAGTAGTCTCCAAATGGTCAAGTCTCATCTCAATGGACTCAACCCAAAACATATGTCCCTCATGTCCACCCAGTCCAGTAAAAATTGGAGGGTGCTACAACTAAAGATCCCTTGTAAGATAATACATGATTTTCAAAACTTTCCATTTGTTTCTTCCCATAAAATTAATGAAATAGGTGAATTTATCTTTTTAAAAATCTCCAGATTCCTACCTGGACACTATCCGGACCTCAGGTTCTACCACTAGAGGATCATCCACAACCATGTCCTCCGGTCGTCCTCTCAACAAGAGTCCTCATGGATGCATGTATCTACAATTACAAACACAAATGATAGGACTCATAACACAAAACTATCACATTTATGTTAGAGTAAAACATCAATAAGAACCAATAATTCATTTTCTTAACCATCATCACATGGTCAAAATAGAGGTGCTATTACTACCCTTATCCATCATACACCTTGGCCCAGTTAACTATGGTAAACACATAATGATTTATCTATTTCTTCATTTATAAACCCATTTATTCATATTAATGAATCTTTTTACCACATTCAATTTCATTTTAGTCACCTTTTTTAATCAACATCGTAATCCAGGAAAACAATTTTAGTTTGAAAACATACCAAAAACCTATTTTCTCATCGATGCTAATAAGATTAATGTAACAAAATTTTATCGAGTGTCTAGAATGAGTAATGTAGTTTCATATATTGTTCCATTCATGGACACATGTAATTTCAAATTAATCTCAAAAACCATTATCATAGAACAAAACAAGTGAGTCAATCCAGGTGAAATAATATTTAACAGAAACAGAAATCAACAATAAAAGTAATCCCCCATGAGTACTTGGGTTTTCTCACATACATGGGTTTGATACTCTAATACATGAGCTCATTACCAAGAATTTAGTCTTCATAGTATCCTATATAAATTTCTTAAATAGTTAGGAAAAAGTGTTTGAAATAAAACTAGATCTCCAATAAAAATTTGTAAAATCCCAAACTAAGTGGGACACAATAGTACCCCAATACTGTCGATCAAAAGACCTTAGGTATGTCTTCCCATATTCTAGAGGCTGTGGAATAACAGCGAGTGTATGGAAAGTCATTTATAGGGAGACTATACCCTCTATTATCATAGTAAAACACCTTCAAAAAAAATTAACTAATAATGGAAGAATATATAATCATAAAGAGAACCAATTCCACAAGATAAACAAAACTAGAAATATAGTACATAGCTAAAAGGAAAAAATGACATTCCAATGTATGTGACAATGATTCTAAATTAAAACTGAATGTGAAGACACTGCAGACTCCAAAGTGGGTCCCAAACCATGTATGGTTCCCTCACCCATTGTAACACCCCACGATTTCATAGTGTGTTATTTCTTCAAAATAATATAATAACTTGCACTACACGCAACACCGAGTTCAATCGCACCATGACTTACCAAACAAGCCGTTCAAAAGAGGTTATGAATAGTAATAACTAAATTTTAATCTTTATATAATCCTAATAATTTTAGAATCCATATTATAAGTTTCTTAGACATAATATAAGAACAAATTCATTTTCAGTATTGCACTTTTACCAAATTTTAATAGTGAACCCTTTTTAAATACAATATTTTAAACTTTTAGACAAAATGGGGACATCAGAAATTTAAAATGAAACATCCCAATATTCCACGGTATGCTTTCCTTTAAATAATACAGTAGCGTGTGTTCTACGCAACTTCGAGTTCTAACACACACCACAACCAATCAAACTAGCCATTATGAATAGTAATACCTAATTTTTTAAATTATATATATTTTATATTTCAAAATGGACTTCATTTTTGGATTCAGAATATCAAATTTAGCCTAAGTTGAAATTTTGGTACTTTTCAGATAACTTTAATATTTTGATGAATAGTAAAAATTACTAAATTTTAATTAAAAACAACTTTTTTAATCAAAATAATTTATATTGATAAATTATGAATTTGAGTGGTTTCAAAGTATATTTATAATATGTTTTTACCATTTAACACAATTTTGGTCATTGGAAATAATTTCACAATTAAACCGAACATAAACAAACATCAATCTTTTGATAGTTATTATATCTTAAAAACACGCTTTTTGTTTTGAAAACGGGAAATAATTTTAAATTAATTTCTGCCACTTCTGTGTTTTGAATTTAGAAAAATGGATTCCATATTTGGAATCAGGATTTTCAAATTGTGTAAATAGGTAACTTTTATTTTTAGACATTTTGAATAATTACGGCGGTAAATATTTTATTTATCATGGTTAAGGGTAAATCCGGTAAATAAGGGTTAAAAAATAATATTATAATAATTCTAAATTACCCTAAAACGTGTCATAGCCTTATTGGTTGATATATGTTTGACCATTGGCATCTTTGGGTCGATTATGGGACCCCATGGAGCCACTTGAAGGTGATAGGGACACTTAATTTTAATTAAGTTAAAATAAGTACAAAATGACATAAGCATATATATTTTAGAAAATCAATTTTTACATAGGGTTATATATGTTGGATTTTCGACTATAAATATTCATTAGAAATATAAAAAGATTTCATACATAATTATATTTTCTTTATAATTTTTAGTTTTTAAATAATTTAATTTATTTATGACACAATGATGATGCAGTAATTACCATAATAGTGAAAAATTAAAATAATTGATATTATAAATACAAAAATAAATAAAATTTGATCCTTTTAATGAATTACACAAATTTTCTAGGTTAATATGACATTTTAGGATTGATTTAATTGACTTTTTTCGAAGTAATCAATCTGTTATGAGTTTCACAAAAATCAACTATTGAATAGTGTCCAAATTGACATAAAAGAGTTTTTAAAACAAATATTATATTATTAATTGATATTAAATTTCTAAAAATCTAAGGTTCGTCCAAGATACTTATATCATGATAGTTTCTTCATTAATGGACCACTTGGGGGTCTCTTGGATGTATATGGTAAGTTTATTAACCATATTATATAAAAATACAAAGAGACATTGTAAAAGTGAAACTAATTAACTTGGAGTTAATACTTAAATATAAGGTTAATATAAGTACCCAAACCTGTCTAAATTCTATTTGTTGAGATTTTTTTGACCCATCCCCACCTTATCATTTAAATAATCAACTTTGGATCCGTTAGAAACCGAATATGAATTTATTATAAACTAATATTTCTAACTTTTCTAAAGGTTCCCCTCTCCCCTCTTATAAAAGGGAACTCCTCCTTCTCATTTCTACACACCTTCAAAGCCTTTTGGATCGGCCAAACTATGCCCAAATACTCTCCCAACTTCCCTCACTACAACCTAGAGGCATTAGTTTGATCATAAAGCTGACCTATGGAGCCCTTTTGATCAAATCAAAAGGAAGAACTCGAAGAAGAGTTAATGATTTCACCACCCTTTTCCAAGTTCCATTCTTCTTCCACTTATTCTTCCATTGTTGTTACCATTATAAAATAAGAACTCCAGTATAATATATATACTGTGATGGTATTATAAATTTGGTACAACCATATTCAGTATTCTATCAACCCTTTGAATAACATGTCACCAAACGTGCGTATGTACGGCTTACCGTCTCCACGTCGTCGTGTAATTGTTATTCAGCATATTATTATGTGGATGGGTATAATAATGATATGTAACTCATGTAAATAATAAATATAACATGTTATAGATTCTGTATATATGATATAACAACCATTTATATATTATTTTAATATCAAAATAATGATATTGTCGCTCGTGCGTACGTACGGACTACTGTCTCCACGAACGCGATGAGATTCATTCTCCATCGTATCCATTCAAATATAATTCTCATTTTATGATTAATAATATTATATAAGGACTTGATATCATTCTGGATATGAATAATATACAACCTATCCATTACAAACATGGCTTACGTAACAAAACATATAAAATAAAATGAGTAAGTTAACACCCGAAACAACGATAATACTAAGATATTATTAACAAATCAATGTTAAAAGATCATATATGATATCATATTAATGTATATGATTCTTGTATAATTTAATTACAATTATTTCACCATTATACAGGAGGTTAACCTACCCCAACCAAGGAAAAGTACAAGGTAAGTGTTATTTCACAATCTCTTCATTATCCGAGGCTTTTTATACGTAATAATCTATTGGGATCTCTTTATCTTCCACATCCATGTTTCTTCAAAATGTATTTCAAAACATTTTTTCTATTTAAAAGAATATGGGTTAAAGTCATTTATACACTTGTTTGACTTTTTATAATTGGTTTATAAAGGAATATTTCCGTCGTTTTCCAAACAAGGTGCTTTTTAACATTTTCGACAGAATTACGGTAAGAATGTTTTTTTAACTTATACGGAGGGTGCGGTTATTTTCCACCGTTATAAAATTGTCGAAGCTTCCATTACAAGATTATAATAAAATTTTCAAGTTGAATGTATTATTTTATAATTATGTTACTTTTAAAATGATTAAAAAAATGATATTTATCTAAAATATTTTTGATTTTATCTATGTCAACATCCTTTTATGGATTTTAAGCTTATTTGAAGTTGATTTATTATGATTCAAAACATCCATATTTTATTGAAGGTTTTGTGATATTTTTGACTGTGGATAATTTATTCTTATGTCACTCATGTTTTTTTAAAGTATTGACATTTCATAAGTAATTTTTAATCCAAATGTTTATGTTATATTTCAACCTTTCATTCAGATGAATGTGTTAGACAAGTATGTTCCGGGTTGGGGACCGGTAAAAGTAAGCCCTCTGGTTTGGTCTCCGGTTATTAGAGGAACTCCAGTTTGGTCTCCAGTTATTAGAGGAACTCTGGGTTGGTGTACGGTTATTAGAGGCACTCCGGGTTGGTGTCCGGTTATTAGAGGCACTCCGGGTTGGGTTCCGGTTACAGTTAGCCCCAAGGTCTTGGGATGAGGCCTTGACAAAGAAATTAAAGTTCAGAATTATGCATTCCAACATTATGAAAGTGGTTATTGATATTGCATGTGATTATTCGATTAGTATAATATCCATGTGAATAAGTAAATGGAATTATTTCATTTTACTTTTTCCATACTATGTTGAAGTTCATGTTTAAAAGGCTTTTGTTTTAGTAATGCATTGCCTTAAATGTTTATGCCTATTTTTGAATGTTCTGCTATATTTATATCCTTACTGGGCATTTGAGCTCACCCCTTTTCTATGTTTTATTTTTCCTAGGATGTGAAGAAGTAAGTTATGAATGACCTTCAGGGATATTATGAGGGGATAATAGTGTGGACAATTGAGACATTATGTTGTTGTAGTAGTTTTTCACTTTATGATGTAATGTAAATCTTATGAATATATCTAGTATTTCCAAGGCTACTAAACCATTCGGTATTTTGAGATTTGATCTTTCTTATGATCTTGCCAATGTAGTGTAACAATGCACCGACTCGGGGTAACTAGGGTCGGGGTGTTACAGTTGGTATCAGAGGAAGTTTAGTACAAACCTTGGAAGCTAGATTTAGATAAACTCTGATTAGAGCACGTATACCTAAGATGAAATTTGAGTATTAGTATAGAAGAACTTCATAGAATTTTGGTATTGTAGAGATTTTGTGAGTTTTCCGAGCAATACATCCCTGTCTGGATACGATCAGGTAGAGGCGGCTCTGGCACATATGTACCTAGGGGTAAAACCCGAAAACACCGCTTTGAGATAGACTCGAACGGGAACTGGTGCACGACAACGGGCCTTGCTGCACTCTTGGTTACGACACTCCTGGGGGATATGGTTAGGATAATTCTCATTTTCTTTACAAACCATTATGAAGGGTTTATGAGTATTTACTTCCTCAAAGGAGAAATTTTTATGATTATGGATTATATCCATAAACTATTTAATTTATGTTATGTTTCTTACAAGTTTGGGAATATGTATTGTTATTCATAAACTAATCTAGTGTATGCCATTGTTTAGAAATGGAGCCCAGTAGAACGAATGAGAACTCCAGCAATGCACATGATCCAAAGAGAAAGAAGGATCACATCTTTCATGGTCTTAAGACAGAATTTATAAGAGAAATAGTCTCCCAAGTATTATCATCATATGAAGAAACAATATCGTGTGTTGATAAGATAAGTAAAGATTTTACTAAGTCCTATGGCATTTAAGGGAAGCAGGAGAAGAAAGGGATGGAAGAGAGAAAGATGGATAAAGGGAAGAGGGAAAAAAGAATTTTCCCATATGTGATAATTGTGGGAAGAAACACCCTGGAACTAGTCTGAAAAGAATGAGAGTTTGTTATAAGTGTGGAGAAAAAGGGCACAAAGTACGTGACTGCATGGGTAAGAAAATGGTTTCAAATGTACAATGCATCATTTGCAAGGAGTTTGGACACTATGAGAACCTATGTCCCAGTCATCAAACCATGCCGCAAATGATGCTATTGGATAATAATCAAGTTATGATACTACCACAGATGAAGAGGAATGATTAGAGTTCTTATGTTGATTATGTCAATTGAGTGTTGTATCAACAATGTACTTGTTATAATAATTATATAGTATATAAGGATTGTACTGCAGTACTATTTCATTAAGGACTTGAGATTGAGTGGAACAATGAAAAGTGACTCAATAGCAGGATAAATTTTTGGAAAATATATGGATGAGAGAATGATAAACCATAATATAGTTCTGATACCGTGGTAGTGATTTTGGAATAATACATGATTTATTTGGATAAATTATATTGGATATTCTTGACTACCTTGAAATTGTTTAATGATTTTTATATTCCATCATTGTTTGGGTTTAAAACATTTTTGGATTGATGAAGTATATCCAGCATTCTATATGGAATAAGGGAGCATGAATGTAATCAATAAGGAATATGGTAATTCAGGATGTTTCACTACATGATGAAGGTATTCATATGTTATTACAGGGTAAAAAGGATCTACATTATGTTTACCTTCGTTATAAATTTTGGACTGTGAGTTTGGACAGATGTATTTTGGATAGTTCTAGTTTGCATTATTTTGGATTTCCATAAAAGGACAACCCGGAGGTCGGGCGGCAACCCGTCACGTCCGGCAAGGCAGCGAGACTTGAACCCGCAACCGAAGGGCGACAAGGGTGTATCACCTTCCACTGGCCCACGAGATGTCCGAGATTAAATATTGTAGTTTTTTTTAAAAGATCTAGTAGATGAATTATAAATTCGCTTATTTTGGATCCCTGTATGAATAGTACAAATAGAATTTTTTTACGTTGTATTATCTTTTAGAGTGAAAGATGAGTTTGTGGTAGAAATTTATTAATGGATAAAACTATAATTATAAAGTAAGTATATCTCCTTATGATCTTAGCCAATATCATAAATAAATTCCTCAACATTAAAAAAAGGAACTTAGAACAAAAATGTTGTCCTAGATGGTGCTTAAATCGTCACTAATTTATGGCTTTAGGATTGTTTGCCTTTTCATAGCCATGTTCTCTACCACTCTCCATCAGTTAATTGTTGGTTAGATTTCTCTTTCATATCCATATTATCTTACATGGAACCCTAGTATGTGTTATTTTCAGTAATCTTCATACTTTCCACTCTTTATTTTAAATAGAGGCCTCATTAATTCATTTTTCGATGTGGGATTTCAACTAAGATATTTTAAAATGCCAAAAATGTGTTATCCTAATACCTTATGTTTTGTTGAATCGAGGGTATTTTAAATCATTGTAGATTGATGAATATAAGGACCTCAATTTTAAACTTGTTTGTGATTGATGACCTCAATCACTACCTATAAATATTTACGTTTTTTCTCCAATTATATGTCTCTAATTGCCACCAATGTTCTTCTAATCGAGATCATAATTTGGTGGTGACCCTTTCATTTATCTTTTCCTCATATTAAGACTAAATTTTAGAAACCCAATTTCCGATGTGGGTTTTCCCACAAAGATAATTTTTTTTTCAACCTTTTATTTTCGAAGAACAATTTCAAATTGCGAGGATGCAATTTATTGAAGGAGGGGAGAATGTAACACCCCAAGATTTCATAGTGTGTTATTTCTTTAAAATATACAATAACTTGCACTACACGCAACACCGAGTTCAATTGAACCATGACTTACCAAACAAGCCGTTCAAAAGAGGTTATGAATAGTATTAACTAAATTTTAATCTTTATATAATCCTAATAATTTTAGAATCCATATTATGAGTTTCTTGGACATAATATAAGAACAAATTCATTTTTAGTATTGCACTTTTAACAACTTTTAATAGTGAACCCTTTTTAAATACAATATTTTAAACTTTTTGACTAAATGGGGACATCAAAAATTTAAAATTAAACATCCCAAGCTTCCACGGTACGCTTTCCTTTAAATAATACAGTAGCGTTTGTTGTACGCAACTTCGAGTTCTAACACACACCACAACCAATCAAACTAGCCGTTATGAATAGTAATACCTAATTTTTGAAATTATATATATTATATATCTCAAATTGGGCTTCATTTTTGGGTTCGGAATATCAAATTTAGCCTAAGGTGAAATTTTGGTACTTTTCGGATAACTTTAATATTTTGATGAATAGTGAAAATTACTAAATTTTAATTAAAAACAACATTTTTAATCGAAATAATTTATATTGATAAATTCTGAATTTGAGTGGTTTTAAATTATATTTAGAATATGTTTTTACCATTTAACACAATGTTGGTCATTGGACATAATTTCACAATTAAACCAAACATAAACAAACATCAATCTTTTGATAGTTATTATATCTTAAAAACACGCTTTTTGTTTTGACAGCGGGAATTAATTTTAAATTAATTCCTGCCACTTATGTGTTTTGAATTTAGAAAAATGGATTCCATATTTGGAATCATAATATTCAAATTTTTTAAATAGTTAACTTTTATTTTTATACATTTTGAATAATTACTCCGGTAAATATTTTATTTACCATGGTTAAGGGGAAATCCGGTAAATAAGGGTTAAAAATAATATTATAATAATACTAAATTAACCTAAAACGTGTCATATCCTTATTGGTTGATATATGTTAGACAATAGTCATTTTTGGGTCTATTATTGGACCCCATGGAGCCACTTGTAGGTGATAGGGACACTTAATTTTAATTAAGTTAAAATAAGTACAAAAATGACATAAGCATATATCTTTTTTAAAATCAATTTTTACATAGGGTTATATATGTTGGATTTTCGACTATAAATATTAATTAGAAATATTATACGATTTCCTACATAATTATATTTTCTTTATAATTTTTAGATATTAAATATTTTAATTAATTTATGACACAATGATGATGCAGTAATTACCATAATAGTGAAAATTTCAAATAATTGATATTATAAATACCCAAATAAATATAATTTGAGACTTTTAATTAATTAAAGTAATTTTATAGGATAATATGACATGATAGGATTTATTTAATTGACTTTGTTCGTAGTAATAAATCTGTTATGAGTTTCACAAAAATAAACTATTGAATAGTGTAAAAATTGACATAAAAGTGTTTTTAAAACAAATATTATATTATTAATTGATATTAAATTCCTAAAAATATATTGTTCTTCCAAGAGACATATATCATGATAGGTTCATCATTAATGGACCACTTGGGGGTCTCTTGGATGTATATGGTAAGTTTATTAACCATATTATATAAAAATACAAAGAGACATTGTACAAGTGAAACTAATTAACATAGAGTTAATACTTAAAGATAAGGTTAATATAAGTACCCAAACCTGTCTAAATTCTATTGGTTTAGTTGTTTTTGACCCATACCGACATTAAAATTTAAATAATAAACTTTGGAGCCATTAGAAACTGAATATGAATTTATTATAAACTAATATTTCAAGGTTTTCCAAAGGTTCCCCTCACCCCTCTTATAAAAGGGCACTCCTCATTCTCATTTCTAAACACCTTCAAAGCCTTTTGGTTCAGCAAAAATCTTCCCAAATACTCTCCAAACTTCCCCCACTACAACCTAGAGGCCTTAGTTTGATCAGAAAGCTAACCTATGCAGCCCTTTTGATCAAATCAAAAGGAAGAACCCGAAGAAGAGGTAATGATTTCACCACCCTTTTCCAAGTTCCTTTCTTCTTCCACTTCTTCTTCCTTTGTTGTTACCATTCTAAAATAATAACTCCAGTATCATATATAGACTGTGATCTTATTATAAATATGGTACAACCATATTCAGTATTCTATCCACCCTTTGAATAACATGTCAGCATACGTGTGTACGTACGGCTTACCGTCTCCACGTCATGGTGTAATTGTTATTCAATATATTATTGTTTGGATGGGTATAATAATAATATGTAACTCATGTAAATAATAAATATAACATGTTAATGATTATGTATATATCATATAACAACCATTTATATATTATTTTAATATCAAAAGAATGATATTGTCGCTCGTGCGTACGTACGGACTACCGTCTCCACGAACGCGATGAGATTCATTCTCCATAGTATCCATTCAAGTATAATTCTCATTTTAAGATTAATAATAGTATATAAGGACTTGATATCATTCTGGATATGAATAATATACAACCTATCCATTAAAAATATGGCTTATGTAACAAAACATAAAAAAGAAAAAGAGTAAGTTAACACCCGAAACAACGATAATACTAAGATATTATTAACAAATCAATGTTAAAAGATAATATATGATATCATATTAATGTATATGATTCTAGTATAATTTAATAACAATTATTTCCCCATTATAAAAGAGGTTAACCTACCCCATCCAAGGAAAATTACAAGGCAAGGGTTATTTCACAATCTCTTCATTATCCGAGGTTGTTTATACGTAATAATCTACTGGGATTTCTTTATCATCCACATCCATGTTTCTTCAAAATGTATTTCAAAACATTTTTAATATTTACAAGAATATGGGTTGAAGTCATTTATACCATTTTCTGACTTTTTATAAGTGGTTTATAAAGAATCTTTCTGTCATTTTCCAAACAAGGTGCTTTTTAACCTTTTCGACAGAATTAAGGTAAGAATGTTTTTTTAACTTATACGGGGGGTGCGGTTATTTTCCGCCGTTATAAAATCGTCGAAGCTTCCCTTACAATATTATAAGAATATTTTCAAATTGAATGTATTATTTTATAATTATGTTACTTTTAAAATGATTTAAAAAAACATTTCTCTAAAATAGTTTTGATTTCATCTATGTCAACATCCTTTGATGGATTTTAAGCTTATTTGAAGTTGATTTATTATGACACAAAACATCCATATTTTATTGAAGGTTTTGTGATATTTTTGACTGTGGATAAGTTATTCTTATGTCACTCATGGTTTTTTTTTAAATTATTGACATTTCAGAAGTTATTTTTAATCCGAATGTTTATGTTATATTTCAACCTTTCATTTAGATGAATGTGTTAGACAATTATGTTCTGGGTTGGGGGCCGGTAAAAGTAAGCCCTCCGGTTTGGTCTCCTGTTATTAGAGAAACTCCGTTTTGGTCTCCGGTTATTAGTGGAACTCTGGGTTGGTGTCCGGTTATTAGAGGAACTCCTGGTTGGTGTCCAGTTATTAGAGGCACTCCGGGTTGGGTTCCGGTTACAGTTAGCCCCAAGGTCTTGGGACGAGGCCTTGACAAAGAAATTAAAGTTCAGCATTATGCATTCCAACATTATGAAAGTGGTTATTGATATTGCATGAGATTATTCGATTAGTAGAATATCCATGTGAATAAGTAAATGGCATTATTTAATTTTACTTTTTCCATACTATGTTGAAGTTCAGGTTTAAAAGTCTTTTGTTTTAGTAATGCATTGCCTTAAATGTTTATGCTTATTTTTGAATGTTCCGCTATATTGTTATCCTTACTGGGCATTTGAGCTCACCCCTTTTCTGTGTTTTATTTTTCCTAGGATGTGAAGAAGTATGTTATGAATGACCTGTAGGGATATTATGAGGGGATAATAGTGCGGACTATGGAGACATTATGTTGTTGTAGTAGTTTTTCACTTTATGATGTAATGTAAAACTTATGAATATATCTAGTGTTTCCAAGGATACAAAACCAAACGGTCATTCGAAATTTGATATTTCTTGTGATCATGCCAATGTAATGTAATAATGCACCGACTCTGGGTAACTAGGGTCGGGGCGTTACACCCATGATCCATCCCCAATAAGAAATCTAATCCAGGGCCCATATCCTTTACCTTTTGTAAAATAATAAAGTCTATTTGGTTATTTATCAGGCACCTCGAGTATGGTGTGAGTATAAAATTGTAGTCCCCCACCAATAGTGTCTAAAATATATCATGAAAACAACAGTGTATGAAATTCTAATAAGAATAAGTACAATACAGACATAAACAGATTATCACATTATTATTTATTCCTTATTTAATCACATAAAACCCCAGGTTTCTGTAGATACTCATACCTCAATACCTACTTCATCCCATGTGGGAATTTGACAATTCCCAAAGGTTTACCATGTTTTTGAATTCATATGTTACAATTCTTTTTAAAAAAATTAATGATCATGGTACAATTCAATTAAATAACACAATTTTAATGGCCATGTTATCATTCATAATAGTTGGTAGAATGAGCATGTTAGCTTTCACAATTTCACACATATCTCAAATGAATGATCATGTTACCATTCAATTAGTCACACAATTTGAATGACCATGTTACCATTTATATTTCACAAATAAATGAGAATGTTAGAGTTCATTTAATAACATAATATTAATGGACATGTAACCATTATTATTTCACAAATTAATGAACATGTTACCATTCATTTAGTCCCACAATTTGAATGACCATGTTACCATTCTTTATAGTTGTTTGAATGAGCATGTTACAATTCACCATTTCACTTATAGATAATGGATCTCATTTATCATAGTTAAAAATCATTAGAAACATTATCAAATATAGAACATCATTACATTAATTAGGATTAATCTACATTAATCCTCTTACCTGAATATCAAATTAATTAATTTATTAAATCATACACATTGTTAATTCAGTAATTAATCTTCTCATAAAACCCCATAAATTAGTTCCCTGATTAATTAATAACATAAATCTTTTTAGTTAACTCAATAATTAATTAATCACATATTCATAATTAATGGATCGATTTATTATCTCAATTTATAAATCAACAACTCATAATTAATTCATAAATTGGTTATTCAATCTGACTATTCTAGAGTCTTGTAATTAATTCCCCATGAATCAATATCCAATAAATAATTTTATAATTAATTATCCATATTCATAAAACCCACACACTACTGTTAATTCGATAATTAATTACAAAATTCAACTATCTCAATTCCATTATAATTAGTTTTGAAAATAAATTATTAAAACTATCAATATCAAATCACTTGATTAATTGTACCATTAATTATCTCATTAAATGATATCTAAATCTCACAATTTTTCAATAATATCATTTAATTAATTTCCTACATTAATTAATCCTATTAGGGATTATAATTGCTAATAAACTGTTGAAATTCATTAATGTGTAAAACATAATCAAATCACGAATATGGGATTTGGATTTTTTACCACCCACCTCGATTCATTGATGGCCATTTTCTCAATTGAAATCCACAATATCTAAGAATCATGATGATGTAGATATGATATCTAGATATAGTCCCTATACCAAGATCAAAGTTATCATGATCTTAATAGTATAGATCTAGATCTAAATTCCTAGATCCAAATATCAAAACTAAGGTTTAGATCTAAAAAAATAGAAAACAAATTCCACCAATAGAAAAATAGATTAAGGAAAAATATATGGAATAAGGATCAAAATGAGACCAATTTACTATGAGAAGAGAATATATTTAATTCAGGATTTGATACATGAAAAACGGATATCAAACGGCCTTCGAACCCCTCCAAAATGCTCTGGAATAGGCTAAAAATATTATGTCTCGTGCCACAGTTGAAATGAGAGTTTTTAGGGTTATGGGGATTTGAAAATAAAATTTTAGTTAAAACAAAATAATGCACATGATTTCTTTGGTAGGGTCACATGGCTTAACATAATATGTGACAACTGTGTAGCACATCACAGTCTGGGGTGCATAGTTATCTTGGTTGGGAACATGGTTTACTCTATCCCTATACTAACTGTGCACCATATCATTTTCTATTTTTCTTAAACTCCACGCAAATGCACCCCATTTCATAACTCCAAAAAAGGCACCTTAATAAAAAAATGAACCTGATTTTTCACCTAAGATTACTCCATAAAAAGATTAAGATCATAGAAAATTTCCACAAAAATAATACATAATTGAATTTTAAAAATATAAAGGGAACATTGTAATAAATAGCAAATATAGAAAATGAAGATAAAGTTTATAGTTGAGTTCTATGGGAAATTTTCTTCATAACATTATACGTTTTTGAGATAGAATCTAATCACAGATGAATATTGAATTATAATTTAATTTTCCATATATAAAAAGGGAGACTATCACATAATAAAATATTTTGGTTTAAGAAAAGAAACATAGAAGAAAGTTGTTAGAAAAGAAAGACTGCATCTCAAGGAAAGGGATTTGAGTTTAAAACCCTTATAATATGGGTAGTGTATGAATTAATACTATAAAAAGGAGAGGTTCATGACCCGACCCACTAAGGGATTGGTTGGGCCAGAACTAAACCACGAATGAAACTCCAATCCCACTTTTAATAGGTCAGGGACTGGTGACAACTGACAATTATTCTTGTCACTGAAATCAGATGCCTTAGCCTAATATACATGTAAATGCCCAAGAATAGACACCAAACACCACATAATAGTATAGAGGTATAAAATAACTAACTTATCTAGAGTGTAATGACAGAATATAGTAACCTATAGTAAATACCTCAAAGTGAAGTAAGGTAATAGAAAAGTATAAATGTAAAGAATACACACCAAACCAAAAAGAAGGTCCCAAAATAACAATAAGATGGAAAGAAGAAAATCGGATAGAGATGCACCTATAATCTCTAAAACAAACCACTAAAAATAAGCAATTCCTCTATATACAATAATCCTTCAGATACCAACTCTACAGATGTCACCAAAAATATTCATTTAATCATCATAATACACAACACAAGTGGGAAATGTCTATATAGGTTTATGTATAAACATACATACAAATACACCCTCAAACCCTAGATGTAAAAAATAATATAAAAACACCATATCAGCCCATAAGTCAAAGAAGAATAAGAAACTCCACACCATACATACACATATTAAAACCCCAATAAAAAAAGGATTTGAATTTTAATATTAATAGCTAGTTAAGGATGATCGTTATTTTCTCTATTGCTCTAAATATAATATTCATGATTCACGAACCCTAAAAACCCTTGTATGAATCACAATGAATAGCCTACTCCTCAATATCTTGATCTATAACAATAGGAAAAATATCTCAATTGGAGGAATCAATCCCCATGAGAGCTCAATGAAGAGTAAGTTCACCTCTTTCGATAGAGGACCCATTCCATTAGTTATGCACAGGAGTAGTGAATCTACCTATATATCAGATATACGGGGAACCCATTCCATGGTCAGTTTGGGGAGAAAAAACACCAACATATATTCAATGATAAAACTCAATCTCTTCAAAAATCCGAACATCACTAGAAGAAGAATAAGGTCAATATCACATAATGTCACATCTATGATGCAAAAAAAGGACACCATCCTGCCTGACATGGAATTCAAATCATGATTGAATACTAACAACTTAAAGCTTTCAAATAACGAATGAGATATGAATGTTTTATGGTTCTAGAAAATTAAATGACTTGTTCTTCAAGGAATAGAATCTGTAAAACTACACAAGAACCTAGTAATGTTAATACTTGTACATGGTTAGTCTATCCACATCACTCAATAAATTGTATCTGAAGGGGGAAAGACCTATTAAATCTCTCTAGGACTTGGGCCTCTAGCCTTGGAATACAACTCATCCATAAGGGTAGTATAACATAATTTGTGGGCCCAACCACTTTTTTGTGATACTTATATTTTGTTGAATCCATATCTAAAATGAGAAATCGGGAAATATTGTGTGTGTTCATTTATAATTACATGTGTGTAATCTAGATTTTTAAAGATAGTATTGTTATATCTCCCTATATTCAATCGATAACTATATCTACAAAATCCACATACATACATGCTAATTAATTCCCCCAAATCATTAAAAATCGATGGAAGGGTCCTCCTAGCGATCCCCTACATCTATTAGCATGAAAATGGTATTTAGATCTCTTGAGAAAAACAAGCATGCCTTCAATCATAAAATAGTATCCCAATCCATGAAACTATCATCTTTGTTCCATATATCCACCTCAATACATCCACAATACATCATTCCCAAAATCATTAATTCATCTAACTTGATTAAAACGATTTGATTTTTCTTGAACTGGTCCGATAATATCAAATCATCTTACCCATGGTCCAATGATAATGAACATGAAGAACACATGTTTTAGTGGAATAAAAATAAGGCAATATTTTTATTATATGATATAATCCCATAAAATGATCATAAACAAATCTAACACAAATTATTTAAATAATTGTCACAATGAAAATTTTTAATTAAGTTAAATATGTAAAATTTAAATCTTGGTTCATGGGAATAACATAAATAAAATATTTATAAAGATATTTGATCCATGCTCAACAATTAAGAAAATAAATTTACAAAACCCACAAAATAGTGATCCCTACCTCATGAAAAAATTGATCCTTAGTGATGAACTTACTCTCTAGAAATTTTAATGAATATTTCATGGTGTTTTCCTTTTATTCAATGAATCTCCATGATCATTTTTCAAAAATACATATTCACAAGTCCATTAATTTCAATGGTGGATTCTACCAATCCTTCTTATTCTCTTAGTGTTATGCAAAAAACCATAAGGGGTTTTCCATAGTGGTGTATAAATTGTGTAGGGTATATTTTTAGCCCTTAATAAATTATATTATTATTTATTTAGTTTATTTATGTAACATCCCATCCCCGGTCACTCGATAAATAGTAGCTGGTTTTGTTATATACATTGCCTCATGAACACATCCTAATATTCCAAAGGAATCTGAGTAGTTATGAGGGTATGGAGGTGGTATGGTGGGGAGTCTATAACCTCATGAATAGAGTAGCATAGTGATATAGAATATAAATGATTGCATATGTTTTTAAACATAAGGAAGAGCATCCTAATTATAATAACTCACAAAAAATAAATGAATGAATAAAAATTCATAAATATGAATCAATTTAATAGAAACAAAAAAATGCAATTCAAATATATAGGGATAAAAATAAAAAATGAATAAATAAAAGGATCTAGATACACTAGGTTTCCCATGTACATGCTCTGGTAAAACACCGTAGCTCCCATGACAAATCATATATCAAATCAGTGAAAAAATCACAGAGCATAGTCTAGATCCTAACACACAAAGAAAAGATCTATTCAATTACCAAATGGTGGCCCGAATATGATTTTAGTTAAAAAGAGTAGGCTCCCATAAATAATGTATAATGATATACAGTCTGTGAATATAAAATGATTTACTTATAGTATATAACTATAATATATTGAATAAGAAATATAACCACATTAGCCTCGGCTTCATCAAGGACACCTGGATGACTATACCTACATTATCCTACGCCAAAATGTCCCAAAAAATTACATCATGTATATATATATATATATGTATTAATATATATATATATATGTATATATATGTATGTATTAATATATATATATATATATTAAGAAATGTAAACGAATAGGAGAGGACCTGAGGAATAAGACCCAATAATCCATATAATAAAAATATAATAATGATAATAATAATATAACAGTCTATTTGTTTAAATATGTTTACCAACCATAACATCTAAATAGGGGATGTAGAGATCCATCCCCTTGAATCTATGTCAACGATGTGAAATGTCTTGTCCAATATCATAATCACTTGTTTGAAGTGTCATGTCCAATAACCTAAAATAATATGAAGCATCGTGTCTAGTATCCTAGACTAAGGGGTGTACAACATAATTCCCAAAAACCCTAACAAAGGCCTCTTAGAAAGGACCTATTATATGGTTATCAATCAACCACTAAGATCCCTTATGAAGGAATTTCATAATAAGTAACTCATTATCTATCAAAGTGTAGTGCATCCCATTTTTCATATCATCCCATACAAGGTATTCTAACCATGGGAACAAAGGTTCTCTAGTGGTGTAATAAATCATTTTAATCATGTTAGTCACATAATTTGTAAAGTTTTACTCATGTATAGAATATTTACTGATAACCGTGGGCACCCATTTCCCATTCCAAAACATTGATTTTGAAGCTCAATAAATTTCAATCTCAACTGATCATATGATAATCCTATCTATCATAAAATATTGGATAAAAATATAATATCACAACCATGATATTATAGGATATTACATAAGTTTTTATGAATATTCAGTACACTATACAAGTACAGGCCTATGGACCATGATCTTTTAGTATATTTGGAAACATTGAAAAATAATATTTAATCCTATTTAATGATATTACACATATCGCTTAAATATCTTCCCAATTATAACTCCTATATAAAACCATTATTCACATAATTGGGAAAGTAAACATATTAAATGGGTGATATCATGTGCTCAGTAAGGGTAAACATGGCAAATATGTAAGAAAAAATGGGGATAAAGGTACATGAAAATGATAATTCCATTAGATGATCATACCATACATATTAAAGAACATAAAAATGAATCATTTCAAAAAATTTGGATGTTCATATGAAATAAATCATAATTATTTTATAACATATTCAATGAAATCATAACGTAAGAATAATATATAGAATTTTTTTCAGACACATAATCACATAAAAATGATTTATATAGTATTCAAGGCTTAGTTGAATCTTCGTATTAGTGGAATGGTTTTACACCAGAGTTTATCATTCTAGTAATGGTTCACTCTAAAGACCATCTTAGTAGTTAAGATTCACACCTAACACAATCTTAGAATAAAAAGTCATTAACTGAACCAAATTCACTCCTGATTGCATCCATGTATATCTCATGATATATAGATCAATACCCAAGTAATATTAGGGAGATAAAGGTCCCAAAATTAACATAATAAATTCAATAATTCATGTTCCATGAAATAATAAAAAATTAATCATCTCATGTCCCATAATAAGGGATGGATGTCATTAACATCATATAATATCACATGAAATTAAATGGGCATCATAAACATGTTATCATATCATAATATATGGAAAATATATATGATTCATAATTATTTAATCAAAGTGTAACCTATGAAAACAAGTGGGTTTCAAAATCATATAAACCATGGAGGAGAAAAGGGTGTTATAAAAAGTATGTCATCGGAATCACAAACCATTCAGATAATGAATAATAATGGTTTCCATGGATCATATCTCTAGTAAATAGAAAAATATGTAAAATGATATCAACTAAGACAGGGTATGATTTTGAACAATCTAATGAATAATTTCCTAAAGATAATAAACATTTATTTGAAAATTAATTTTAAAAAATAAATCATTTTCCAAAATAATTTCTTTAATAACTACATTGAAAAACATATAAATAATTTTTTTAATACTTATTTATAAATATGTATTAATAAAATACCCATGTCTCGTTTAATTATTTTTCAAATCATAAAACATTATAAAAACGTTTTTCAATGAAATTTTATTTAAAAGAATTATTTCTATATTTTTAGGGAAAAAATTACTTTATAATTAACCATGTAAACATTCACAAAAAACATCAAGGAAATGGCGGTCATGATGGTGGGTAAATTTATAAATTTTTAATATTATATTTTCATCATAAAATGATTACAAAAGTGTATTGGTCTGAAAATGATATGGATATTTCTTGAAAACAAATTTTTTATTAAAAAGGTAGCATAAAGGTATAATTTTATTTTAAATTTTATATTAAAGAAATAATTTTTTTATAAATCATGGTTTTGTGAATAAAAATCATTTTTGAAAAAAGAGAGAAATATTGTCAGATTTTTATAAAAACGCATTGCTAATTATATTAATTACCAAATAGTAATCATATGGTACCAATAAATGGATATATATAGGATAACAATATGAGAAGGATATTTTTAATAGTTCCTAAAATATTGATCTTAATATGTCATCATGGGAAGCATAATAAAAAACAATCATGATAATCAATGATATTATATAAATAAATCATTACAACCTCAGAAACATTAAATTATAATAAATTGTAAAGAATATAAAAAAATTATGATTAAAATATCAATAAATTATGTATATTAATTTTATATAGTTTCAAAGCATTATATATACACCTCCTTAAAAAATATAGGGTCATAACATGGCATGTATCTCAAAGAAGGGAAATATAGACATGATTATTTTCAAATTTGGTAAATTTTGAACCATCTGGCCAATGAATTAAATATATTAAAATATATATATATATACTAATAAATTTAAGAATAATAATTTTTTAATACATTCAATTTTCGTATATAGGCCACCCAAAATTTGTGTGGTGATAAGGAATATGTCTCTTAGAAATAAAAGTGATATGGGAAAACCCTTACTACATGAGTTGCTTTCAAATCATGATCACCCTAAATTAATACCATAAATTAATGCTTTTAATATTAATATATAAATTATATTAATTATATAATATTTAGTATGGAATTACACACACCTCATAAAATGAATGATTAGAGAATATGGATTGTATCTCATGAAAATATAAAAAAAAGTGAGATGCAATTTCCTTACCAAAAGTCTTTATTTTCATCATACACCTTTAAGAATTATGTATAATAAGTATAAATTCATTATAATTCATCAAAAAAACTATTTTTTATTTATAATAGAATATATTATTTTATTATTACTTTATCATTCAATTATTTCAACAATATCATGTTAATTTTATGTTTCGGGTAATATACACTTTTTTCAGGCATGTTTTGATTTGTAATTCATGATCCAAATACCTAAATAATTATGTAATTGTTTATATAATGTAAAGAAGATTTGAATATAATATATATTCAGTATATAAATATTTATAACATTCTCTAAATATATATAAATATTAAATTGAATACATATTTCAAGGAGATGGTAGGCCTCACATACATATAAACGATGTTTCGGTTTTATTTTCCTATTGAAAGAAAGAATGTAAATCATATATCTGTATATATATATATATATTATCATTCTAGAATAATTTTTTTTCATACATATAATATAAATTTAATAATCCCATCATTAATAAATTCCATTAAATTCTTGAATAAATCACATCCCTTTGAGGAGGCAGTAGTCCACATATCCACAAATAATGGTATCATATTTGAAAAAAAAATCATGAAGGTATGATTTATAGTATAATTAAATAATCATAAATATATAAAATTATCATATATATATTCTACAGAAACATTTTTGAAACCATTATTTCTAACCTTGAGCAGTGGTAATTGAGGAATGAATGACATCAGATCCTGAGGTGGTAGTCCGTCATACACACAAATGATGATTATGTATCTCATTTGAATGATCTATTTTCAATTGTAGTTATAACAACAAACACAAAAAAAACTCATAATATTTATGATACAATGTTTTTTATATAATCACATCATAATAATAATTTAGTGTGTGGAGAAATAAATCAAAAACAAAGGTTTGTTGAAGGATGATACCATTACTTTTGTTAATCCATGTTGGTTTTAACCAAATGGATTCCTTGGATAGATTTATAAACAATTGGATTTTCATTGATGATTTAATTGATGTTTTTAACTCGTTTTGTTATTCTTTGAATAACCCGATGGGTTTGATAGCTATGAATATGTGGGGGGGGGGGGTCAGTTCCCTTTCATAGTGGTAGAGGAGTGGTATTCTAGTTAATATAAATAGGTAATCACTATTGATAAGTATCCCTTACATAATGATCCTCCAATAATAGTTATTTTTATATATAAGGGGTGATATGATCTATATATGGCCATACAATTTATTTTTTATAATTTGATAGGGTATTTGTCCAGTTAAGTTGGAGTTTAACTGCTATGTAAACTTGTTTTTACCAAAATCAATGTTAATAATTTTCATTTCCTTTACACTAATTTTGGTAATAAGATAAATTGAAATTAATAAAAATTATAAATTATTATTATTCAAAATATATACACCATTCTTTAAAATTATGAACACATAAATGGAATAAATTAATTAAAAATCAATCTCCCATAAAAATATGAGACAACGATTTTTAAAGAAAATATGATCAAGATTTTCAATGTTTTTTATATAAAATTTCATTGTACAATTGATTCTATTGGCCTATATTTTATTTTTCTTACACTTTTACAGTATATACTTAATAAATTTATATTATAAGTTCACTATATAAATAAATTTAATGAAATTGCAATTTGAAATTTGATTCATTGTTTTTTACTATTCATCATAATATGAAACTTCTAAGAAAAGAAAAAAAACCATCCAATGTATATTATGATATACAATTTTCATGAATGGTGTTTATTTTGAAAAATAAAAAATAAAATATTTTAAAAATTATATTAAAAATAGTTTCTCCATTACAAGGTGGAAATATTTACTTTTTAGAAAATTACATCCCTTATTTATAAAATTTGATTTTTATTAACTTATTCCAATCAAATATTTAGGATGTGTATCATGAATATTTATTTAATATATAATATATAAAATTTATTGAAAACATTCATTTAAATAGTTTTGTTATATTTATAGAGAAAAAATTTAGTTCGTAAGTAGAAAATTTAGTTCTCTTAGAAAAGAAATATATTTATTTACAAATAGATCTTACATTCATTTTTATTAATCGATAAACAAATGATTCATCTTCTATATATATATGAACATATAAAAATTTATCAATTTATTTAATCATATTCATAACTTCCATTCCAATATCTTGGTGGTAACTATTATGACATTTTATTAAAAATATTAATAGTATATTTTAGTTTGGTAAACCATGGCCCTCTGTGTGACACATGCAATCGATGAAACTCAAACTATTGAGTAAAAATAATAACAACATAGTATTTGAAGTACCTAAAATAATATTTTGTTTTCCATGTAGTTAAATAATTAATTTTATTCATAAAATATCAAACTCAGTTAACTCATATAACACAAGCTATATTCAGTATTGTGTGAAATATAAAATATTTGAAAGATTATATTAATTCAAAATAATATATTTCACAAAATATTGGGGTGTTAAATTCTACCTACTTAAACATAATTTCACCCTATAAATTCTCTTGGGTTGTCATCACTTTAAAATATGAATTTCTATCACTTATAAACCCATATCATAAATATTAATACAAAATCATTGTTTAAATATGAAGGGTTAGAAACATAAAAATTACCCAAGGTAACTCATCACTTTGTTTCTTTATACAATACTATTGGTGGTAAGTGAAAACAAGTGTTTGGAAGAAAAGTGTAAATAATTATAGGGATTCCTTTAAATAAAAGATCATAAGAAAGTGGGTGGTTAAGGTAAAGTTAACAATCAGAAAACTATAAAATTGAGATGCACGAAACATGTCATTGATATCATTAAATGTTGATTGTGGCCCAAAACTTTCCTTCTTAATGGTTTTCCAATCATGGAAGTTTTCTTCACAAGAAGATGTACGTACAAGATTTCATAACATTTCATAATAACAATCTCACTCATTTGTTATTCCTTGGTCAATTTCCACATCATTTCATACTCTAGGAAATGATGGTGACTATAACGATCCAAAATATTATCAATGAAAATTATTCTTGATCTAATTAAATGTGTTATTATGAGAAATGGTTAAATAAAATATTAACTTCCTTAGATATATGTTTTTTAATTTCAAAATAAAGTTATGAATTGTTACCATTCCAAATGTAGCCATTGAATATTGATCACATGATAATTATAAATATAGGGCTTTATCAAATCCATTTTACTCAGAAAAAGGAAGCGACGACCTCACCTAGTAGACTTTCCACATTAAAAGCCCATTTGTCAAAGTTCATAAAGGAGGTGGCATCATTTTTATTCTCTCTTAACCAATGCCAATCCGTGTTTGGACATGTTAATCTCAAATGGAATCGCCTACAAGAGTAGTATAATTTGATAAAGATTAGCCCGGAGTGATGTTATCTGAGCCACCCCGGGAGTCTGTCACCATCGTACTCCTTACCCTTCGGTCTTATGCGAGTGTTATAAGGGGTTATGTAACAAGACCTTAGCACTATTATTATGTACGGAATTTTTTTTATAATAAAGAATATACATTCATTTTATAATTGTTGTTACTTTATAGATAGTTTTTAAGAAACAAATAATATTTTTAGATAATAATCAATAATGAAATCTATTTTGACGAATTAATGGATTTTTGAATTAAATAATATTTTAGTAAAATATTACTACTAAATTAATTTTTATTAAATATAAATGATCATATAAGTTTTAGGAATTCAATTGTAATTTTTATTACGGTTTGAAATCTTTTTTTGTCAAAACCCATGAATTTTTAATAAATGTCAATTTTTATTTTAAAAGTATAAATTCACATATTTAAAAAATTACTTAGTTAAAATAAATATAATTTTTGGAATAAGGATTTTGAAATTATCCAATGGTTAAATTTTTATAATTTTATAAGATAGTCGAGTTATTAGGTAAAAATTAAATACTATTTAAATATATAATGTGTGTTTTTTGACATCATAATGACCCAATAGTGATTTAATAAAATACTATAATCATTATAATTGTCCAATATCTGTTTTACCATTAAAATAATATGATTTAATTTTGTTAGACTTATTTTACAATTCAATAGTGGACCCTTCAAGGATTATAAAACATTTTACCTTTTAAATTTATTTTCTTGAGGGTGTGACTCACATCATCATAAGAAACCCGATTATTTTAATAAGTTTGGCCATTTGAATTATGAATTTATTTTTTGTAATTAAATTTTTTAATAACCATGCTAAAAAGTAATGGGCTTTTTTTTGTTTGGATTAGTTTAATGTGTAGTGACCCAATCCTAAATAATAAAAAATTCCTTCTCCTTTCTTATATAAACCCACCCAAGATCCCACTTCCTCTTTACTAAAATACTTTTTAGTTCATCCAAGACCATCCCCCCTATCTATATAATGCTCCCCCATACTGACCTCTTAATATTTTGATGATGAGAGACCCCTTTTCTCTCTCATTAATTCCTCTCATGTAGGCACGTTACTATACAGATATTCTATAAGGAATTTCTCTCTTCTAATATACATTCAATAAATTATTTTTGTATTATGAATCCAAATTATATTATTTATGTCTGTACATGTATATATATGACCCCCTTAATATCCATTTCTTGTACATATGTTGAAAACCCACTTTATCTCTCATCAACCATTTTTATGAATTCTTATGGCACGTTGTTATGCTGCCAAAATTGCACCGCGATTAGCCCAGACAAAGTCATTATGTAGTAAATACCATGCATATTTCTTTATCATTGGTATTCCCCTTTATTCACATTTACATATTGATTATATAGTTTCATGTATAAATCTCAAATTTTCTTTTATCATTGAATAAATGATGTTTTTTACTGAATCCTTGTTATATGATCCATGTGGCATGCATATGCATGAAATAAAATGTTCAAGAAGGTGCTCCCTGATAGTGCTCCAATGCATTGGGTAAAAATTAGTATCATGATACATCAAGTGAAATAAGGATTTACATATGGTAATTTATGACCACTGAGGATTTATTCATGCTAATTCCAGTGCAATGAGGGTTTTCTAATGCTCCATGTGCAATGAGCGTTGGCTCATGCTAATTCCATGTTAAGTGTTGTTTCCACATTTATATGTTATGATAATAATTATTTATCATTACTTTATGTTCAAGTTTCTTGTATGGTCCATTTATATGCATAATTCCTAAAATGTATTTTATTCTTCATGTAATGTCTTGTTTACTCCCTTAATGTGCTTTCTAGCTCACCCTTTTCTTATGCATGTTTTCTGGTTATCCCATGTTATGATAAGTATGTGGGATTTTAGTTGTCATTTAAAGGATGTTTTCAATAATTATATTGTGCGTTATGTCGTTATTTAATTTTCCAAATCCCCAAATAAACTAGACATCTTTATATTTTATATTGTATCAAGTGAAGGTTTTATGTAATAAATCATATATAAGTGAGTAATAAAAAGCAGGGTTTTTATAGTTGGTATCAGAGGATAGGTTTAGTTAATTTTGGGATTAGGATTAAAAACCCATAGTGAAAGCCTTAGGGATAAGAATAAGTATAATAAAGCATCCCTGTGTTTTTTGTTAGTATTGAGTAGGTGGTTTATGATGAAAATATGTCCCTATATTGATGCAGTTGGTAGAGGCAGCTCTATCACAGATGTACCTAGGAGTGAAAACTCGGACAAGGAGTTTCATACATGACCAGAGGTATCCTAGTACAGGATAATGGATTCTTTATTCACTTTTGGTTATGATATTCCTGGTAAATATTCATTATTAAATTTACAAGCTCAGTATTAACCAATATTCAGGGAATTAAAAAAATTCCCCTAAAAATATATGTTAAAAATTAGGCAATGGATATCATAGATTAAAACATATATATTAAAAAGTTGAATAAATAAAATTAATTTATAAGTCATCTATTTTTTCAATGGTTTACAGTTTATGTGTTACCCCTAACATTCCATTTGTTTCAACCAATGTCCAGTAATAGGAGGACTCGGGCTAACAACCGATGCGAAGATCAATGTGTTGACTGTTCTAATTAGATGTCCCGCCCAATGGGAGATGGAATCACAATATTTGTCATGATACTCTCTCAGTTAACTCATGATTTGAATAGAAACATGGGTCTTGAGGAACATTCTACCCCCCACCCCCAAGAATTAAAAATTCGATATCTAGAGCTTCATAAGACAGAGGTATCCTAAATTTATGGATCATCTGATCCCTGAATCATGGAACAATAGATCAAATACATTGAAAAGATATTATCAATCCTTCAATGTTCCAAACAATGGATGGTTCTTCTGGTTTCTTATCATATGGATGGTGAAGCAGATCAATGATGGACTTTGATAAAAAGAACAAAATCTGAGGAGGAGATCAAGGCGTTAGAATGGATGGATTTATGGAATATTTTTTTTATAAATATTTAGTGCACCCTCTGACTTATTATGTAAAGGGACTTCTAAGCCCTCATGAAAAAAGATGATGAATCCATCAGAGCATACGAGTAAAACATTACAAGGCTTTCATGATATCCCTACAACTTTTTTGTTACCCTTGAGTTGAAGGTTTACTTCTTCTTTTGTGGGCTGAAACCTAGCCTACAGAATGCCCTTGTGATCCATGAATTCGAAAGTTGTGAAAAAATTGTATGATATGCCATCAAGTTCGAAATGGAGATCAATGAATCTTTGGGGTATCATGAGGATATGAAGCATAAGGTGGAATTAAATTCTGGGAGTCTGATGGATAAATACAATAGTGGTAAGAAAATCCAGCAATGAAATTGACAAAGTTACGAAATAAACACCGTGGAAATTTCCAGAAGGGGATGAGGAAATAATTTAGTTGTGGAAGATAAGGTAACCTAGTCATTAACTGCCAACTATAAAAACCCACGGCTGCGACAGAGGATAGGAACACTCCGTTTGAATCTCAATGCATTTTTCATTGCTTAAACTACAATGAACCAGGGATCCTTGAAAATCAATGACCTAAGACTAGTGTCTTCGGAGGAAACAAAAAACCACCAAGGCAACAGGGGTGAGCTTTTTCCATCACAATTATCAAAGATAACCTCAACAACAAAGTGGGTAGATATGCTAGTTATTCATTCAAGAATAGTGAATGTGCCTTTTGATTTTGGTTCTACAGAATCTTTTATATTCTGAATTTTTAGTAAAAAAACCCTAACACTACAATAAATCATGGATGTAAATATGTCAGTGAGTACCGAAAATGGGGAAATCAATGCATCCCATGAATATAACTCCTCCCCATTCATATTTGTTGATTGAACATCACTAATAACATCATCATACTCTACCTAATTGAATTTTATGAAATTCTAAGCATGGATTGTATTTCCCTATATAGATCTAGTATAAGTTGTCATGAGAGGGAAATCACTCTCAATATGGTGAATCGATCCTCGATTCAATACATGTGCAAGGAGGAAGATGTATCTCCTTTATCACCATCATCTCAAGAGTGGTTATTACTACCCTATGATCTCTTGTAATTGACTTAGTTGATTTACACTAAGTAGGAAACCATCCTTGAAGACATGCCTATTGTGAGGAAATTAGTTGATGTGTTTCCCAAGGAATTGCTTGGTCTTCCTCCAAGAAAAGATCTTGAATTCTCAATTCACCTAATACCTAGGGAATTTCCAATTACCAGGACTCTATATATAATGGATGTTGTGGATCTTGAGTAGTTGAAGAAAAAATTACAAGAAAATCTAGATAAAGGATTTATATGCCCATGTGCTTCACCATGGGGTCCACTAGTCCTCTTGGTCAAGAATAAGGATGGGTCAATGTGGAATTACGTAGATTATTGCCACCTTAACAAAATCACGATAAATAACAAGTATCTTACTCCAATAATTGATTACTTATTTGATCAGATGCATGTATCACAATACTTCTCCAAGGTAGATTTTTGGTCAAGATGCTATCAAGTAAGGGTGAAGAAGGAAGATATCCCCAAGATTGCTTTTCGTACAATATATGGACACTATATATTCATTGTAATGCCTTTCTGATGCTCTAATGCTCTAGAAATATTCATGGACCTGATGAATAGAGCCTTTAGATATTACCTCAACAAATTTACGGTAGTCTTTATAGATGGTATTCTTATATACTCCAAAACCAATAAGGTTCATGGGGATAATCTAAGAACTATACTAAAAACCTTACGGAAGGATAAGCTATGTTCAATGTACAAAAAGTGGGAGTTCTGGTTGAATGAGATATCATTCTTGGGTCATACCATCACAAGAAATTGAATATTTTTGGATCTCTCCAAGAAAATTGCAATTGGGGGATGGCCAAGTCCAACATCGATAAGAGATATGCATAGATTCTTGGGGTCAGCTGGTTATTATCGCTGATTTGTGAGAAAGTTCTCATGATTTTCTACCCCTCTTACTGAGCTAACTCTGAAGGGAGTAAATTTTTCTTGGATTGATTAATTTGAAGATAGCTTCAAGGAGTTAAAAAAGAGTCTTATCAATGTGCTCGTTCTCACATTACCCACCATTAGAGAACTTTTTGTGGTATTTAGAGATTCTTAAAAGAAAGGGAATGGGTTTTTTGTTGATGTAGAATGATTTATTGATACACTATACCTCAAGCCAGCTAAAAAACCTGGAGCAAAACTACCCCACGCATGATCTCGAGTTTGTGGTTGTAATCATTGTGTTGAAAATGTGGCAGAATTATCATTATGGGGAGAAGTGTGAGATTTATACTGATCAAAAGAGCCTCAAATATATATTCAGAAAAATGATATTAATATATTCCAATGAAGATGGAAATAACATTTCAAGGATTATGAATGCTCAATCCACTTACATCCTGATAATTTAAACAGGGTGGTCGATGCTCTATGTAGAAATGATCTTGCATCAACATCAATGATAAGAATTGAAAATGATCCAATCTTCATAGATTTGAAGAAGATGGACATTGTAATAATTAAGGGAGGAATATCATCAATCTTTTCTCAAATGATTTCTCAATTATCCCTCATTGAGAAAATAAAGGATGCTCAAACAAAGGATGTGGAAATTATGAAAAAGTTGGAAGCTATTAGAAAAGGGAAATCCTCAAATTTCATGGTTAAGAAGGATGGAATTGTATTAATTGGGTCACCATTATGTGTACCATCTGATCTAGAGATGAAGAAGGTTCATCTGAATGAAGCAAAAAGCTCAAGATTCCCAATACACCCAGGGAGCACAATGACGTATCAAGATCCCTGAGAAAAATTTCCAAGGAAAATTTGAAAAGGGATATTATTGAATATACATCAAATTTCCTGGTTTTTCACCAAGTGAATACTTATAGGCAAAAGTATAAGGGGATGATGCAACCAATACCCATACCAACATTGTTGTGGGACAAAATTACCATTTACATGGTCACTAGACTTCCAAGGACATCCAGAAGAAACAGTGATATATGGGTCGTTGTGGATCCTCTTATGAAGACAAGTCACTTAATTGCCACTCAAGAGGACTTCTCATTGGATCTCATTTCAAAGATTTAAATAAAATTTGTGGTAATTTTAAATGGAGTACCATTTTATATTCAATCCGATCTTGGTACTAGATTCACCTTGATGTTTTGGAAAATTATCCAACATGATTTATGCAATAAACTGAACTTCATTACAGCCTATCATCCTCAAACTGATGGTCAATCTAAGCAATCATTTAAGACACTAGAATATATGGTATGATCATGTTCAATGGACTTCAAAGGTAGATTAGACCAACATATTATACTGGTTTGATTCTTTTACAATAACATTTTCTACTCAAGCATCTAAATGGAACCTTATAATTCTCATTATGGTAAAATGTGTATAACACCAAAATGTTTGGATGTAGTTAGTGAGAATAAGCTTCTAGAACCCAAAATGGTTGAATAAATGATGGAGAAGCTGAAAACCATTCATTACCAAATCCAGGTATCCCAAATTTGATAGAATAGTTATGCAGATAACTGTCAATGAGACCATGCGTTCAAGGATGGGTACATGGTATTTCTACAGATATCATCATGGAAGAAATCATTTTGTTTGGAAAGAAATGTAAATTAAGCCCTAGGTACATCAACACATTCAAGATTCATGATTATGTCAGGGTTTTGGCCTATCAACTAGCACTTCCACCTACCATGGACAAATTACAGGATGTTTTTCAAGTATCCATCTTAATGAAGTACATACCAGTCCCTATACATGTACTCCCTTTAGAGGTATTTTAATTAGGGGATTATCTTTCCTACAATGAGAAACTAGTGATGATATCAGATCTTAGAGAAACAATTCTACGAAATAAGACTATGAACCTCGTCAAGGTGTTGTTGTGAAACCAGGTGTTTGAAGAAGCGACATGGGAATCAGAGGAATTGATGAAGCTAAGTTATCTGCATATATTTTAGTGTGGGAAAAAAAATTTCAAGGGAGAAATTTCTTATGGGGGGAAGATTTTAATGACCCAAAATAGTTATCAATCAAAATTCCTCCTGATATAATTAAATTAATTATTATGAAAAATTGTAGTATAAAATATAAACAAATTTTGTTGTATGTTTCGGGATTTCAAAATACTGTTATGAATTGATACCATTTCTAATACAGTCGTTGAATAGTGATAACGTGATTAGTATAAAATTAGGGCTTTAACAAATACAATTTACCCAGAAAAAGGAAGTGATGGCCTCATCCAATAGACTTTCCCCATATCAATCCCATTTTTCGGATAATGGAAAGGAGGTGGCGTCATTGGGATTTTCCCTTTACCAATCCAAAGCCAAGCTTCGACCCATTATCGAATGGAACCGCCTGCGGAAGAAGTGGATGTTGATGGAGATTACCACCCAATCTATGTTATCTGATCCATCCTAGGAGTTTTTCAACATTGGACACCTTACCCATTGACCCGATGCAGGTGTTATAAGGAGTTATTTAACATGACCATAGCACTCTGATTATGTGCATTATTTTTTTATATAAAAAATAATATACATTCATTTTATTTTTTTCGTTACTTTGTAAATAGTTTTTAAAGAACAAATAGTATTTTTAGTCAATATTCAATTATAAAATCAATTTTGATGAATTCATCAATAATTTAATTAAATAATATTTTAATAGAATAATTTTACAAAATTATTTGTTATTAAATATAAATGATATCATAATTTTTAGGAATAAAATTATTATTTTTATTAATGTTTTAATGTTGTTTTGTCAAAACCCATGATTTTTTGATAAATGTCAGTTTTTATTTTAAAAGTAAGAATTCACATATTTAGAAAATTATTTAGATAAAATGAATATTATTTTTAGAATAAGTATGTCGAAATTATGCAATGTTGAATTTTTAATAATTATCTGAGACAGTCAAATTTTTGGGTAAAAATTAAATAACATTTAAATATATAATGTGTTTTAGGACATAATAATGACCTAATAGTGATTTAATAAAATACTATAAACATTATATTCGGCCAATAAATGTTTTAACATTAAAATAATGTGATTTTAGTTTTTTTTCTCTGATTTATTTTACAATTCATTAGTGGAATCTTCAAGACTTGAAAAACATTTTACCTTATAAATTGATTTCCTTGAGAGTGTGACTCACCTCCACTTAAGCAACCTGATTATTTCAAGAACATCAAAAATTGGCCTGATAAATTAATTTTTTCCACTCCCCTTTATAAAAAACCATGGGTAAAAACCATGGTCTTATTTGTTTTTTGGAATAATTTAATGTGTGGTCACCCAAACCTAAATAATAAGGAATTACTTCTCCTTTTCTATATAAACCCATCCAAGATCCAACTTCCTCTTCACTTAAAGAATTTTTTGTTTGTCCCGGACCTCCCATCCACTCTCATGAATCCTCCCAGGGTTCCGAAAGCTCCCAAGAGGCCTCTCTAAATCCTCTATCAGTCCTTTGTAATAACACTTCCAAGTAAGAGATTGCATCTTTTTTCATTTTTGTCCATATTTCAAAATTTTGTTACACCATTTTATTTTCAACTAAAAATATTGGGGTATGATTTAAAACCACCCCTATACTACCCCTTTTTGTTTTAATGATGATATAACAATTTTTACTCCCATTAATATCTCCCATGTACACCTATTACTATGCCAAAATTTCGTAAGAAATTTCCCTCTCCTCATTTACATTCAAGAAAATCTATTGTATTAGGAATCAAAATTGCATTACTTATGTTGGTAAATGTATCTATATGACCCCCTTACTTTCAATTTCATGTACATTTGATGAGACACCATATTATCTATCATCAACCATTTTTATGAATTTTTATTTCACGTTGTTATGATGCCGAAATTGCACCCTGATTTTCTAAGCCGATGTATTTCTGTAGTAAATACCATGCTCATTTCTCTATCAAGGGTATTCACCATTATCAACATGTAATTGTTGATTATATAGTTTCATTTATTAATTCCAAATTTACATTATCTTGGAAGAAAAGATTATTTTTAAGGAATCTACATTTTATGATCAATGTGACAATATTATGTATGAAATTAAATGTTTATGAACGATGCACCCTGATAGCGCTCCAATGCATTGGGTAAAGATTAATATCATGATACGTCAATTTAAATGAGCATTTACTCGTGTTAATTCAAGTGAAATGAGGATTTACTAATTCTAATTCATGTGAAATTAGGTTTTACTGATGATCAATTTGTAATGATCCTTTTCTCTTGCTAATTCCATGTTATGTGTTGTTTCCACATTTCCATGATTTGAAAATCATGATATATCTTGTCTTTATTTTTATGTTTTTTCATGATTCATTGATATGAATACCACCTAAAATTTATTTTATTTCTCATGTTATTTCATTTTTAGTCCCTTACTGGGCTTTATAGCACACCCTTATCTTATGCATGTCCTCAGGTTATCCCGTGCAATGCTAAATACTAGGGAATGTAGTGGTCATGAAAAGAAGTATTCAATAAATATATTGTGTTTGAAGTTATTTTTTAATTTTCCAAATCACTAAAGACTATACACCTCTCTATCTTCTATGTCGTATTAAGTGAAGATTTTATGTAATAAATCATGTTTAAGTGAGTAATAAAAAATTGGGTTATTATAGTGAATATATCATTACATAAGCCCTAATAGTTTGTAAGATACATAAATAGAATGATAATTCATTGAAAATATATTTAGTTATCAAAATATAAAATGGTTATAAAAGGTGATCCAACATTCATAAAACATCATACGGTCAGATAGTACCATAAATATCTAAAACCATATCCATTGATTAACATTGACATCAATAAATGCTTAACCTTATAAAAATTACAAAATCACAAAATCTAAAACATTATAAAGAAGGTCTCTAAGGTTTATATTGATCCCCCATATATTGAAAAGTAAGTAACTGTTGTCACTTACCAAACATGAGATTAACTAAATCATGTATTCTCTAGAAACATTGTAATAACATGAGTTACCATGAATCAATATTGAAAACATACTGGCTTCACCATTCCTTACAAAGAACAAAAATTTTAGGCATATTTCGTAAATCCCAAAATGTTATAATCATAACTAATGATAGAATAAACCAATTTATGGAAAAATAAATATTCAATTACATGGTAATCAATACTATTCTTATTACTTTATCCATAATCAAGTATTTATCAATGCAAAGCATAATTGTAATAAAATCAGGAACACATTAAAGGTTACCTTTTCATAATAAAAATATAACCTTTACATTGTCAATGCCATTCAATAAAATTTTACAAATAATTAAATGAAAAAAATAATAATTCATTATTCATATAAAATTATTTTTTTAATTAATATACATATACACATATATTATTGGACTTTATTCTTAACCCATTAATTTGGATTCATCATCTTATTCATTAATACAACATTACAATAATAAGAAATATTAATATTTTATTAAGGTTACTTATCTTCATTTTAATCATGATTCATGTGTTTAATATAAACAATTCCATTAAAACATCCCATACCTTTCAAATTTCATTAAGGTATTTTTATCTTAAACATTATAACTAGTACTCATTCCACCTTTCTGATTCTCTTCATGATATTTCCACCAAGGACATCAATTTTTATAATTCCCAAACACTACATGTCTAAAAATTCAATGGTATGTTTTTTCCTTCTCGTTCTCTCTATTGAAAAAAGTCATGAATTCATATTTTATGAAACACATATCATAACAAAAATCCACATAATCATGAAAAATAATCATTGGACACCTAAATCATGATGTCTACATTTAAATTGATGACATCATCGGTTTATCCAAACATAAGTCTCTAGATATATACTTATAAATATCCCTATGGATATATTTAATTTTTTATAATACTAATTTAGAAATATTGAATAAATATTTAAATAGATACCAACTATACAACCCATTATTAACATATATAGATATTACATCATTTTTTATGAATGTTCAACACATTAACAAATTAAATTCCATAAGTACTACAATAGTTTAGTTTCATTAAAAATAGGAAAAGAAAATCTTATATACCATTGAAAGACCTTTAACATCTCCATTAAATATATTACACCATTAGTACTCATTCTTAAAACTATTCTTCATAACCTAGGGAATGTAATCATAAGAATTTGGTGAGATCAGATTCTCAGTATGGGTAAAATGGGGATATATGTTTTAATAAGTTGAGATTAAGGGTATCAAAATATAATCATAATATTATAAGATCATAACATAAATATAAAATACAATAAACATTAATCATGGAGGAAATATTGGTTGTTCATAAGACATTAATCATAAGGGAATCAATCAAAAATGTGTTAAAATAATTCCACATGATTAAGACAAAGAATTTTTTATATAGAAATGTGAATATAAAAATGATTATTATTTTAGTTAATTAATAATTCCAAGGCCATATTAATTTAATGGGTTCACTCCCCCAAACAATCTCTATAATCATGGTTCACTACCATGACCATATAATTTGTCATGGTTCACTAGCAATACCATTATAGTGGAAAATTCAATTACTAAACTAGGTTCTCTATTTATTAAATTCATTTTTATCTCATGATATATAAATCATTTCCAAATTCATTAGAGGATGATATAGGTTCCACCCTTCACATAATAAAATATTTCATCCATGTCAATTAAAATAATAAAACATTAATCCTATAATGACCCATACTAATATATGGGTATAAAAAACATTATATCATAACCTAGAAAATTAAATGGATATTATAAACATGTCATAATATTATATCTTGAGGGAAAATATTGGTTTAGTAATTATCTTATCAATGATAGACCCTTTAAAAGAAGCGGGTTTCAAAAGATTAAAACTTGTTGAAGAGAAACATGTATCACAAACAACATGTCTTCGAAATCATAAACCATTAATAAAGAGAATAATAATGGAGTCCATGGATCATATACCAAGTAAAAACCCTATATCAAAGGATATCTACTTATATAGGGTTGAATTTTGAAATATCACATGAATCATTTAACAAGGAAAGTATAATTTCTTTAAAAGATATGTTTTAAAACAAATAAAATATTGAAAATAATTTTTTTAAAACCACTTTGAGAAACATATAAATGATGATTTTAAAATTCTTTTAAAACATTTATTGATAAAATACCTTTTTCCACAATGAAAATAAAGTTTAAATCATAAATTGTTTTGAAAACAAATTCATTAAAAACCAAATTAAAATAAATAATATCTAGAATATTGGTAAAAAATTATTATAAATTAAACATGTATAATTTCAATTTAATCATCAAAAAAATTATTTTCATGATGGTGGGTGAAAACATACTTGATGAATATTCCATTTGGACCATAAATGTTTTTTTAATGTGAAATAATAATAAAACATCAATGAAAGTCCTTTTAAATACTTTTTTATTAAATAGGTATTACATGAGTAAAAAGTAATTTTACACTTCATAGAAATAAATTTTTTTAAACATCTTCACAAAAAATTGTTTCATCAAAAAAACATTTATAGACCAAGAGATAAGTAAGGTATGATTTTCATAAAATCACATTTATAATTACCCTAAATATCAATGAGTGTGAAAATTGTACCTATAAATGTAGATGTCAGGGATAACATCATAGTAATAAAATTCAATAGGATTATTACAATATAGATCATAATATATCATCAATTGAAGAATAATCATAAATAATCTCTATATATGATGACATTGTAACAATAAATTGTTACAAATTTGGTAACATTAAATCCTAATAATATGGAAATAATACCTTTAAATTAAGCATAAAATGTCATTAATATAAGAATATCCATGATATAACACGTCATATAGAATTATATAAATTTATAAAAAAAAAATTAGTGCATAACATGGCATCTATCTCAAAAAATCAAAATTGAGACAAAATAACTTTACAGATTTTGTAAATTTTAAACCATAAACCCTAGGAAATGAATATCTAAAATGAATAATTAAATATACATAAATTTAATTTTACTAAAAATATAATAAATTCATAGGTAGTATATATTGAAAAAATTAAATGTGTGGTGTATAAGGAAAAGTCTCAAAGAAATAAATTTGAGAAGGGGAACCCCTACTACATGAGTAAATATCAAATAATGAACCCCAAAAAATAAAAAAATTGAATATTTTAATATCATTAAAATAATGAAATTAAAGATATAACATTTTATTGGTCTCTATATACACCACACAAAAGAATCGACTAGTAAATATGACATATATCTCACATAAACAAAATAAAAGATAGTTAAAATTCCATTATCTTAAGTCATGTATTTCTTCATAAATGTTCAATAATCTTGTATAATATGTATTAGTTTATTATTATTTTACAAAATTTATATATTTTACTATATAATAATATATTTTTCTTTAATATGAGTTTCTATTACATTTTTTCTGAATTTTTATGTTAATGTTACGTTTCAGGTAATACCATCTTTTTTCTTATATGTTTTTACTTTTTATTCTTGATCACATGATATAAATCATTTTTTAATCATTTATAAATAGTAAAAAAATATTTACATATTATATATATTAATTATATAATTATTCATAATATAATATATAATAAACAAATATGAAATTGAATACACCATTCATGGAAATGGTGGGTCGTACGTATGCAAGAACGTTGTTTCCATTTTATTCTTGTATATAATAATAAAAGGTGAATGAAATATATTTATCTATATATTATAATTACAGTAAACTTATTATTATATGTATATAATATAAATTTAATAAATACATCTTTAATACATTAAATTTAATGTGTAGATGAATCACATCGCTGGGAGGAGGTGGTATTCCACACGCCCCCAAACAAAGATATCATATTTACAAAAAATTAATTTCTTCAAGTTATGTGTTATGTAATAAATATTTTAGCGTAAAGAAAAAATAAATATTCTATATATCATATAGAAACATAATTTCCATAATTATTTCAAAATATGGGAGGTGGTTTTGGAAGAAAGAATGAAATCAGATCTCAAGGTAGTGGTCCTCCACACACACGAACGATGATTGTGTGTCCCAGTTTGGGAATGTGGGTTTGAGTATAGTTCAAAAATATAAAATAAAAACAAATAAATATATATTGTAAAATTATTTTATTATATAAAATTATAATAAAAATAATTTATGGGGTGGAGAAACAAATAATAATGAAGGGATTATTGAAGGATGTTACATCTTCTTTGAGTAACTTGTTGTGGTTTGCAACCAGGGGGTTCCTTGGATCGATTTCTAAAAAAAGTGGGGATTCTAGAATTATGTTAGGGAATTTTGGAGCTAATTTGGTCACGTTTGGGACAAGAAAACGGGTTTGAGAGGTGTAAATAAGTGAGGGGTGACTAACGTTTTATAGCGTAGGAGTTACATTTTTTGTAAAAATAGAAAGGTCAACACTATTGAACGGTCTCCCTAATGTATTGTGCCTCCAAAAATGGACCATTTATTTTTTTAAAATGGTTATATAGTCGAAATATGTATTTATTATATGGTATTTGGCCCTTTAAAGTAATTTTTAGCTCTTAAGTAACTCATTTTTATGTTAATCATTGTTAATAATTTCTATTACATTAACAAATATTTAAAGTGAAAAAAAGTGACCATTATATAAATTATATAGTATTATGATTCCAAATATTAAATTCATTTTTCAAATTCTAAAAATTGAATTTCTACAAATAAATTAAAAATCTATCCCTTGTACGAGATGCGACAATGTGATTTTAAAACCAAATTGATCAATATTTTTTAAAATTTTAATATATAATATCAATGTGAAATTTATTAAAATGAACTATATTTTATTTATGGTTGTATTATTGAACTAATTACAATATAAAACTAATTTAGAATATAATATAACAATATAAATAAATTAAATGAAAAATCAGTTCTCAATTAAAATTCAGTATTTTTTAACTATTTATAAAAATATTGAACTTCTCTAAAAAATACCAAAAATTCACCAAAAGTAAATTATGACACCCAATATTTATAAATTAATATATATTTTGGAAATAAAAATTTTAAAAATTAAAAAATATATTTTAAATGGGATTACAATTAAAAGGATGAACAATTACCTAGTTGAAAAATACATCATTTATTCATAAAATGGTTTTTATTTTTATGATATACATATCTAATATTTATCTATGAATAAAAAAATATTCATATAAAATAATATATATATATATATATATATATATATTTTAAAACATTAAAAAAATGTAGTTTAATTAATATTTTGAGATAAAATTTTTTATGTACATAAAATAATAGTTATCTAGAAAATTATTTTCATTATTTTAAAATAGTTCTCACATTCATTAATAGTAATTGATAACCCAAGGATTAATTTTATATACATGTGAAAATAATATTTTTAAAATTTAGTTAATATTATTTTTAAATTTCATTCCAACAGCTATGTCGTAACTATAATAATATTTAAATAGTAATATTAATATATAATTTAATTTGAAAAAAATCTGTCGTACGTGTAACAAAAGATATCGAAAGAACATTCCCTTGTGTGTAACATAAGATAAACATATTTTTTTCCTATACCACATGGAAATCTAGGGGTTTTCAATTAGCTCAATCATAACATGGTGATGCATGTAATGAAATAAAAACATAGTGCTTTCACATAACACAAGATATATTCATTGTTGTTTGGAATATATAAAATATTAAATAATAATTAATTCAAAAAAAAATTTATGAAAATCATGGAGTGTTTAAAAAATTTTTCATATTGGAGTTCTCTAATGAATAAATTTACATTTTCAATGATATTTTATGATTTATCCAATACACCAAATGAAATGGTCAAATTATCTTTGGATTTTATACATGTTCTAGAAAACACAGTGTTACAATATTCCCACCGTAGAAAAACTCATCTCTAAGAAGGCTTTGGTGGAAAATTATCCCATATTAAATGGGTCACAAAATATCAGCTAAAATGGTAAAAGTCCCTTTTAAACTCCAAACGCACCTGAAAGAATCAATAACATCACAAGACACATAGACAACCAAAACATTATAAAAAACTCCTATTTAAAACTAAAATAACCATAATACCATTTACCAAGCCTAAATAAACTGATATAATATCAGGTCATAGTCTTGTTCATCTTTTGGCCTATGGTTATCTCCACTGTATGATTTAGAATTCCATTTATAATTCTGATCCATGGTACTCCCACCATAAGAATTGCCTATTGAAAAATAGTCCTAGTATCCTAATTTTTCTCTAGAAATAATTCTCGACTCAAGACACGTGATCCCACATGTGGACTAAGATACATGTCCTATATTAAATCAAAACAATCGAATCCCAATTTTCCATGATTTAATTTTAATGCATGATTTTCCTTGAAACCTCCATTAGAATCTTATATTGTAGTCATCTCCTACATCAATGTATTTAATGTGAATTCTCTCCAACATCATTAGAACAACCCCCAAAAATCATGTCAGACCTCCTCTATTTTAATATTATCAATGAAGATCATATTTGACTACATACAAATTACAAAAAACATTATATAATCACATTTTCTCCAATTCCACTAAATTCATTTTGATTTTGGTCAATGAAATTATATAACCAACTTCTAGTGATGTATCCTGGCCAATCCATCCATAATTACATAATTCAATGGAAATAAAGATCCAAAATGAACATCCAACAACTGGAATCAAGATCCCATGACTTTTCTTAAATTGGGGTCATCCTCCCATGACCTATTGGTGTCCTCTTTTACCATTCATCTTTTCTCACCATGATCTTCAATTGAAACTCGCAAGGATTTCATTATTGTAAAACTAAAAACACAATCTTTTGTATAATTGTAATGATAATTTACACCAATAATATTTAACGTAATGTCAATACAGAGAAGATCTATGTCAGTAAAACAATATTACACTAATATTTTATCAACGATTTCCATTTATAACAATTTATATCTCTCCTGATCCATAGTCCTTTAAAATTTGTTGTAATTTCTATAAAAGTACCCCTTGAACCATTTCCAAAAAATTTGTGTGACAGTGTCCAACTATGATTCAACATCCTCATGAAACCCAACATTTATGATTGTAACCTTTCATGTATAGTAGAACATGTCACAACCGTAACATGCTAATTTCATACAATGAAATTCACAATTCATGGAATCATCAATCCATCAAGATTTAATTGTCAAGGACTCAGTAGATTCATTCCAGACTCCAAATCAATAGCCTCACTGCTTCAAAATTTCATTCAGATGATTTCAAATAGGTCATTTATTCTTGATCTCCATCAACATGGAAGGACATGATTGAAAACATTCAAAGGGTTTCTCTCTACTGTAGTTGTTTTTTAGACATCATATTATGAAAATGGTAACAAATCTCATTGAACACACTCCATACATCACTGAGCATGGTTTACGGATTTCACCAAAACACATATACAAATAACCAATTAATTATACAAAAAAATCCACATAAAAACAAATTGGATTAGACATAAAAAAAATAAAACCAACTCATATTAGCTGGGTTAGAGCACATGTACATTTATCTAATGTCATCCCACTATAGTTACATAACTCCAATTATCTAATGATACAGTTACTCTACTCTATATAACCCGTGAATGTATATTTCACTTACTCAGGACACATTCCAATCTGGCATGAAACCAAACGATATAAACGATTACACAACCATGTCACTTAAATAGTGTTCCATTTAATGCATCACTTATACACTCTTAATTTATATTTACATCAACATTACATATCACAAATTCATATTATCACATACAAATATTAAAATGGCAGTTGATCTACTAAGTCCTTTACTAAAAAGAGATAGGATAACAAGATCATAAATGTGGACAACCATATATGAGGCATGATGAATATGTTTAAAAAGATAATTTTACGATTCCCAAGCCTTTTACAAGACTCTGCTAAAAAATTGACCACCCAATTAAAAATGTGCGTTTATATTAACTATGATTCTTATTGTAGTCAAACGATACCCAAACGAAACCACTTTACTAGAATTCCACACAACTATTTACTGATTTTACTTTCATTTTTAGGGAGTTACCATTTCCAAAATAACACCTAAATAAGGCACAGAATATTGAACTTGATACTAGGTCATGAAAAATATTTCACTAGTTTTAATTGCCTAACATTCAATCATAATGTGAATGAAATTGGTCATCAAAGACCAATTGGAAAAAGAAAAATTTCCATCCATTTTAAAAAATAAAAACTACCCATACCCGAGGGTTGAATCCTAGAGAATCACATTATGATATTAGTTTTAGGGAATTTAATTGATATACATTTATAATAAAATTTACATAATATTGTTTATAAGGAATATCATGTACAAGTTTTAAAATAAAAATAATCAATGCACATTATTTAGCAGACACCACAGATCATAAAAGGAAAATTATATTATACTTTCATTTTAAACATTAAATTCTAATTTATTTAACATTTACATTATCATGACTATCCTAGTTAATGAAAATTTCAAGTACCAGCCATAAAGGATAAAGTGCTTGGTTCATTATTTATCTAACTTGAAAAGCCACATCATCAAGTTATATATGAAAATTTTTAAATAATTATTTATCCAATTTGATTACCCATTAGTTCTCATATAATTTCTTATTTTATTAAAATGTCAATTACAAGCTATAGATGAAGAAACCTTTTTAGTTGTAACAATTATTTCAATTAAGTAACACCTCATAATCATAATATAGTGATAAACATACAATAAGTTCTTTAATAATTTAAGGGGAATCAACTAAGTAAGGTTTCAACATAAATTTATACAAAAAATTATATATGTTTAAAATTAAAATTTATATCACCTTCCCATAGTTATCATAATCCCATACTAATGGGGTTATGTACTACTTAATATAAAGATAAATTCCACCAATATGGGTCTTATCAAAACAACCTAGGACCATCTAAATGAAACATAATATCTGTTGTTTTTATTAATGTGAAATTTCACCCTTTGTGGTTCTATCATATAACCATATTATGTCAATAATAAAAAAGATGGGAAGATTCCACTTTATCTCAAAAGCAAATAACATCATGACAGAACGAATGATGTCGATTCAATTCTATGATCCATAAGAAACTGAAACACCTTATGAGTCAAATTTTAACAACATTTATATTTATACAACATCATCATAGATTAATTACTATTCCTATGTTATAGTGACACTGTCCTTTATAAGTTACTATTGAAATTAATTCAGCAGCAATTAGGATTTCACCATCGGTCTTAGAATCTATAAATATCACATATGAAGGTTTGATTATATGGGTTAAAATTTCCAATTTATAAATTCCCACAAACATAATAAATTATAATTGATAACCATTTAACCGAAATCATAAATGTTGCATCCCATTAAATTAAGGGTTTATTTTTAAAACACACCATAATTAGTTATTTAAGGTTTGACCATCAACCTATATGGGAAAACACAATTTAGATTGATGGAATCACATTAATAATGAATCAAATATCATAATAACATCAATTAATGATATTAAGGAACAATTAATTAGATTTTTCATGCAAATATATTATGTAAGAATAAAACTAATGTAATTATATTTAAAATCACACATGAATGGTATACAGACAAGAATGGTAAGTAATTCCACTAGTATCGTTAAACAATATTAGTAACTCAAGGAATTTATTCTATATAGTAAGGAATATTCAGGTCATGTGAATACCTAGGTGTCTATGATAATGAATGTAACAATAATTTATTTAAATACAACGAAATGTGTAAAATCTCATTAACTAGTAGAATGATGAAATAAAAAAGTAACTCAATGTAAAATAATAATAAACTTTAATACCTAACCATCATGAACATAAATCACATCCCTAGAAAAATTATATATAACCCATTTCTAGGTTGTCCATACCCAGACATGTTCTATTTAACAAGTGTCGATGCATTCATAGTCTTCTGATTAATATCTCAAATCCCAAAGACAAAACAAACAAACTTCTCAAAAACCACTTTAAATATAAGGCCAAATCCTTAAACATTTCATAATCTTTATTTTTTATCAATATTTTACAATATTTAACATTGATTATCTTTTTTGGAGTAGTGTTTCAAAGAATTAGTCTATAATTATAACATTACATCACAAATTTTACAAAGTTGACACTTCCATTCTATAGATTTTTTTTCAAAACAATAAAATGCCTTAAAACAATAATTCTTTTCTTGATAAAAATAATCTTGAATTATTTTTTATATTACCTTTCATTATACCATATGTGTAAATACTAGGAAATTTCAAGGAAATTTTTTTTCTTAAATTCTTTGTAATATTACGAGTCTTCAGTTTTTGAAGGTGCCTGATTCCGAGGCCCTGTGTTCCTGGAATCAATTTCTGAAGTTTTGTCTGGGTATGTTCAGTAAACGTACATGATGGTTCTTCTATATTTTGAACTGATGCTCAGAATTGAAATATGAGGATACCGATGAACTTACAGCGCCAGTATCCTCTTAAGGGGACCTTTACTGTATTTGTGTGTTATGCCGGATGGAAGTTATATTTTGGGGTTTTATAATAAATTAAATAAAATTGTTGTGTACACAATTTTTGTGGTAAGGGGTGTTATTTCCTCTGTGGAGGAGTGGGACATGGGTCCCACATCCCACATAACCTCCCATGGGAGGATAATTTGTGTGGGGACAACCTGAGTACTTAACTCTTCACCTCCCCTTTAACTTCCATGAACCCCCTTTTAACTTTTGATCTTCCACTTAATGGAGGAGCCTTTCCACCTCCCTCCATTAATTGTGCCAACCCCATTAATTTAATTAATTATTCTCCCTTAATTAATTGGTTAATTTGAATTGATTTTAATGGCATGGTGATATCATAATTTTGGGGAACCAATTAATATTTCATTGGCCTTGGAAATTTTTGTGGGAAAGGCTTTGGGAGAATTCACCCTCTCCAACGAAGAAAATGAAGAATGACGTACTCTTCCAATGAAGAACGATGACCCATCATCCTTCCTCTTCCTCTGCGACAAGGGAGAAGACACGACCCTCAAAGGATGCTGCCAACGACAACAACATTCCCAGACGTTGACAGAACAATGCTCAACTACCGCGACACTCGTCTTCCATGGCTCATCTATGTGCAACGTCATATACTAGGTAGGGGGTTATAATCAATTTTAATGAAATTAAATTGTACCTCGTTCTTCGTTTAAGTCCATGGATTGTCTTCAGCCAGTTTATATGGCCTAACGCGGAGGTCGTGGGCCGAACGAACACAACCTGACAACCCTCTGTCTAATCTTGTTTTTTTATTTATAGTGTAGGTTGTGATTGAAGAGGTGGTGGAAACTGGAGTTGACGACGATCGGGGGACGACGATGACCGAAGGAGGTGGCAGCAATGACAGTCGTGCATCATCTCGTTAGTGGACCGTGGCACTAAGTGTTGTGCAGAGGGGAGACCACGAGCCGCAACCGCGGGCCGCTCGGCTGAAGAAGAACTGGCCGGTCCCATGACCAGCTGGGCTGGAAGAATCGGCCGGCTAAAGCTGGCCGTTCTTGAGAACCGCGGTGCCTCATGGTGTCGCGCAGTGGAGAACCGCGGCCCGCGCTGGGTGGGTCGCTTCGTCTGGAGAACCGGCCGACCATGTGCTGGCCGGGTGGAAGAAAATCACGGCACCATGCGGTACCGCATGGGGGACACAATGGCCCGCTGTGCGTGCTGCTCACGCCGGAGAAGGCCGGTGGACTTTGGCTGGCTGGGCAGGACAGGCAGTGTTGCTTGGCACCGCCATTTCATGAAACTGGGGGGGGGGCACCCTCCTCTCCTCTCATCTAGCTGGCCGAGTCGTGGCCAGCCAGGGGCCGGGCCACCCTAGCGCGGGTCGGGCAGTTAGCCGCGCGGGCCGTACCGCCCTCGCGTGGGCCAGCCACCTTCGCGCGGGCCGGGCCACACCCCACCGGGTCGCGATGACCCTCCACCTGGGTCGGACCTCCTGAGTTAGAATGGGATGACCCGCCAGCTCACTGGGCTTGATGGGTCGAGCCCGTTTCACTTAAACGTGGATATCATCAAGACCGCTCGTCCAAACGACACACCGTCAGCGGTACTAGGATCCTCTTGATGAGATGGTCCTTTTTCAATACTCTAAGTGTGTTTTGGACAATATTGGAAAACGGACGGGTTTGGAAAGACCGTAAATCCAACCTGGCCCCTGGAATGGAAAATACAATAACTCTCAGACCGGGAATCCGATTGATGCGGCGTCTGTCGCCTTGGGTTTCTTTCAATGAGATAGACCTTTGAGATACATCAACTCTGTACTTTTTGATAGTTGATGTATGGAACCCTTTTCTTGAGGAGTAGACCATCCTGGAATCGAGTTTGCTGTGTGCATAACCCTAGAGCTCGTTGCGACTACGATGTCTACTGTACTAGAATCCTTTGTGGGTTCGATGGTGAGGACTATTGTACTGGGATTCTCTATGCTTTTGACAATGACAACTACTGTACTGGTATCCTCTGTGGGTTGGATAATGATGACTATTGTTCTTGTACCCTCTGTCGGTCCGACAGTTTGACCTCTGTACTTGTATCCTGTGTGGGTCTGACAGAGTAGCAGGTCTTGTATCCTGTGTGGGTCTGATAGCTTAACTGGCCTGGTATCTTGTGTGGGTCTAACAGATTAGATGAATCAGTGACTATATCTGATCATCTCTATCTTTATAAAAAAATATGTTTACCTGTGTGAGATGAGTCTTGACTTTCAATCATTATCAATGATGTGATTGACTTTACTTCCTGTGTGTAATTGGTTGTTCTTGGGCTCGAGAGTTGGATCTAAACTGATATTGATAACTTTGGTATATGTATGGTAATATACCAATGTAGGGTTGGTTGATACTTCATGATTGTATCTTTCCTTTTGTGGTTTATCCTTTGCGGATTCTGGGAGACCTTTGGGGGTATTGGGGTCCCTACTGAGTAGTTTTATACTCACCCCTGCACGGGCTATGCCCGCACCTCGTTGTGTTGGATGAAAATGATGGACAACGTTGACGGAGGCCGAGAGTGAGCAAGGACCAGATGGTACCCAGAGGTTGACCACTCCACGAGACGTACACAGAGCAGAAGGACGGACCTGGGGTGCTGAGGAGACCATCTGTACCCACTCTTCATGTGGGATTCCCGAAGGACGACTTAGTAGTTTCTGTTTTACATTACTGTAGTTGTACTAGATTTTCAGTTGAACTGTAATTTACTGTTGGGAATGTAGTTCAAGCCCCTTTCCTTTCATCAATTTCTTTTGTATAAAGTATTTACTTAGTTTTTACTTCCAACTGCATATTATGTTGTTTTTGTTTATTTATTAAAGGAAATTACTTCCCTTTTATCAAGATTTACTCATTTGGAGCTAGTCGCCAGCCCCTGGCCTATAGAAGGCGGGCATGGGGTAGTCACAGCATGTGTCCCATGGATGGGTAGTGAAAAATTGGTATCAGAGGAGTCGGTTCTACTACAGAACTTAGAATCTGATTCCTTTCTGTAACGCAACAGTTTTAAGAGTATTGAGTGTGGTTTTCAGTCCAGTGTGTCCAGTGTTGGTGCGGAGGCCGACGTATCTATACACCAGGACCCTGACCTCTGATTTCTGACTCATTGCACAAAAATATTCATTGCATGTGAGTTTTAAAAGTTTTCTTTGTGATTACATTGAGTCAGCTGAACATGTATACTATTTTTACCATGGCGCAACTGTTTCTTTTAAGGATGGCCCCACGAAGGCAGCCAGCTAGGGTTCTGAGTTACGTACGAGATTGTATCACACTGAGCAATGAGACCTCGGTGTAGGGCCCCATCACAGCTGAGTCAGTAATGGTACCACTACCCACTGGGACATCAATACCACCAGCCCTAGCAGCAGAGAGTGCATGCCACCAGATTGTGTTTCATGACTTCCAGTGACAGAGGATTCCCAAGTTTCGAGGAGAGATGGACCCACATGCAACTGAGGTTTGGCTAGAGGATATTATGAGAGTTTTTAGATTTGTAGAAACACCATCTGACCTTAAGATGATCCTTTCCGCGAGTCTCCTGCATGCTGTAGTAGGCAGATGGTAGAGCCTGATGCTCCAGGTGCTTGATGAGGCATCATTACTTTGGACAGACTTCGATATTCTATTCCGCTCAGAGCTTGTACCAGCCACCCTTCGTGTGGTGTGGATTCAGGAGTTACTTCATCTACAGTAGGGCAGCATGACAGTAGCTCAGTACTCAATGAGGTTCACTAACCTCTCACACTACTCCAAGGATATGGTGCGGGACCCGTTATTGAAGGCCCGAACCTTCGAGCAGGGACTCAGTCATGAGATTAGGTCTTCAACGATTCCCCTTAGCATCCCGACGTAGGTGGTGGTGCTTGAGCGAGCCCTTCTAGTGGAGAGTTTTCTTTCTAAGTAGTCACCAGCGGCGAATCCCACCATATGGCAACACATAGCGGAGTCTTCTGCAGTCGGTAGTAGACAGTTGACGCAGAGGTCCAAGCGGACCAAGCCATCAGGTGGGCAACCTCAGGATACAGGTTCGGCTGTGCGGGGAAAACGAAATAGAACCAGCCTTATGAGGAGTAGGCAGTACTATGCATGTGGTGGGTAGGGCCACATGGCTCAGGACTTTCTGACCTGCCATGCAGATGTGTAGCAGACATCAGAGGGACCTCCAAGGAAGAGGCAGAGTATCAACCACGGTGGTCCATCGGGAGAAGGCAGATGTGGAAGAGGAGCTGGCCAAGCAGTGGGTGGTCGATGAAATTTCGAGGGTCTACCACCACCACCACTTGGAGGTCCACCTAGACCACAGGGAGTTGGCGGATAGAGGTAGGCTCATATCCAGGAAGTCGAGGGCTACGACCACGGTGCACCTAAAATGATTCGAGGTACTGTCTGTGTCTACTCCACCCTTGCTGCAGTACTTATAGACACAGGTGTGAGTCATTATTTTATTTTTGTTTCCCCGGTTTTGAGCTCAGAGATTCCGACGGAGCCATTTGCTCGATCCTTATGGCTAGAGACTCCTACGGGAGCAGATTCGATGATTACGCACTGGTGCCGGCAGTGTGAGCTTACTCTAGCAGGCGAGAGCTTCAGCTGGGATCTTCTTGTAGGGGCATAGATGCCTTACGACGTCATCTTGGTTATGGACTGGTTATCAACAGTTCATGATTATATTGATTGTATTGGGTGCAAGGTGCGGTGTATCCACATGGATGGGACCAGGTTCACCATCACCAGTGAGAAGGGATCATTTGAAGCATAGGATGGTCTTACTCAGATGAGGGGGAAGCCGATCATACATCAGTTGGCTAGTCTCGTCCTTGAAGTGGTTGATGCATGGTCTCTGAATATTCCTGTTGTGGTGGATCAGTATGCAGATGTTTTTCTTGGCGAAGTTCCATGACCGCCACCTCGCAGAGAGGTAGAATTCTATATTGATATGTATCCCGGGACCGCAGGATATCTACTCTAGCATATCGGATGGCTCCGGCCAAACTTTGTGAGCTGCGGGAACAGCTGGAAGACTTGCAGTGAAAGGGATTTATCTGACCCAGTGTTTCACCCTGGGCATCTCCGATTTTATTCACCAAGAAGGCGGATGGGAGCATGTGACTGTGTTTTGACTACTGTCGCCTAAATCAGGTGACCGTAAAGAACAAGTACACACTCCTGAGGATTGGAGACCTCTTTGATCAGCTCAAGGGAGAAATATGATTTTCAAAGACGGACATCAGGTCAGGCTATCACCATCTTAGAGTTCGAGATGAGGATTTGTAGAAGGTGGACTTCAGGTGTCGGTATGGCCACTACAAGTTCTTGGTTATGCATTTAGGTGTAACCAATGCTCCAGTAGTGTTCATGAGTCTCATGAATAGGATCTTCCAGTCTTACCTCAATCGATTTGTCATAGAATTCATCGATGACATACTAATTTACTTGACTACTGAGGAGGAGAACGCCTACCATATTTTGTTAGTACTGGACACACTCTGAGAGCACCAACATTATGGTAAGCTCTCAAAGTTCCAGTTCTGGATTCGAGAGGTTCCCTTCTTAGTACACGCTATCTCGGAGGCTGGAGTTGCAGTGGACCCAATGAATATCAAGGCATTACTTTCTTGGGATCCACCCAGGAGTGGGATGGAGGTTTGGAGTTTTCTAGGTATAGCTGGGTACTATCAGAGATTTTTGCGAGACTTCTCCAGAGTTACAACACCGCTTTCAGCATTGACGAAGAAGGGGAAACCCTTCATGTGGTCAGGGAGATTCCAGCAGAGCTTTCAAGAGCTGAGGAATATATTAACCAGTGCACCCATATTGAGACTACCAGAGGAGGAAGTAGGGTATGTATTTTACTATGATTCATCAGGTACTGGACTCAGTTGTGTCCTGATGCATGAAGTGAGCATTGATCCCTTATGGTTCACAGCAATTGATAGAGCACGAGAAGAACATTGCTACCCATGAACTGGAGATAGCAGGAGTGGTCTTCGCCTTGAAAATGTGGCAGAACTATCTTATGGGCGAGCCTTTTACAGTTTACTCTGACCACCAGAGTCTCAGGTACATCTTCTCACAAAAGGAACTAAACCTGCGACAACGGCGATGGCTCGAGTTCCTCCCGGACTATGACTTCGAGATAGTGTATACTCCTGCGAAGGGGAACGTTGTAGCAGATGCTCTCAGTAGGAGATCGGTCATTCAGCTGATAGGAGAGGAAATAGAGCAGTTGGCCGCGTTGCAGATATCCTTTGTGGATAGTGATGAAGCAGCCTTTCTACAGTCTCCCACACTCACTCCTCCACTAATTCAGTAGGTCAGGGAGGCACAACGTGGGGATGTTGACTGTAAGACACGACATTCTCATATATCCTAAGGTCAGGCACCTGATGGGTTTTCTAATGTCGGGGAACACGTCATAATCTTCAGAGGACGAACCCTGGCACCAGTTACATTACAGGAGGAAGTGATGAGGGAGTTTCAGACTTCCGCTATAGCAGTACATCTAGGAGTGGCGAAGATGTATCAGGACCTCAGAAGACAACACTGGTGGCTGGGTATGTAGAAGGTTATAGTAGAGTTTGTATCACGATGCCTCACTTTTCAGCAGGTGAAGGTGGAGAATCAGTTACTAGAAATCTAGGTACAACCCTTAGAGTTTCCAGAGTAAATGTGGGATGGAATATCCAAGGATTTCGGGATAGGGATTCCACATACATCTAGAGGACACTACTCTATCTAGGTGATCTTTGACCGACTCACTAAGTCGGCACACTTCCTACCGATCAGAGATCAGGGCTTAGTGGAGTTCTTGGGACTCCTCTACGTTCAAGAGATTGTACGGCTTCATGGTGTTCCATCGACTACCGTCTTCGGTCGGGAAGCACGCTTTACTTCCCTACTTTGGAAGGGGTTGCAGGAAGCATTTGGGACGCAGCTATGTATGAGCACCGCCTTCCATTCTCAGAAGGATGGTTTGACTAAGAATACCATTCAGAATCTCAATGACATGCATTGTGCATGTGTCATCGACTTTGGACGTGGTTGTGAGGATCACATACCCTTGGTGGAGTTTGCGTACAACAACAGCTACAACTCCACCATCGGGATGGCACCTTATGAGGAAATGTAAGGCTGGCCTTAAAGATCCACAATGTGCTAGAATGACCCAGGGGAGTCAGCACTTGTAGGACCAGAGATGGTTCAGGCTATGACAGAGAAGGTGGAGATCATCCAAGTGTGGATGAAGTCTGCAAAGACCAGACAAAAGTCCTATGCTGATAGAAGATGGAGACCACTGGTGCTCGAGGATGGCGACCACGTCCTCCTATGGGTCTCACCTCGACGGGGTCTACGAAGATTTGGTCTAGGAGGTATGTTATCACCATGATTCATCGGACCTCTTCAGGTACTCATCCGAGTAGGCGAGGTGGCTTACTACCTGGCCCTTCCACATCAGATGCACCGGGTGCACAACGTCTTCCATGTATCTCATCTAAGGAGATACGTGCACAACCCATACCACATCATCAACCATGGGGATTTGGACATCGATGATGGGGAAACATTCACAGAGGTCCTGGAAGTGATCGAGGATCGATAGGAGCAGTTCATACGTGGATGTTTGATTCCTCTTGTACCCATTCGTTGGCAGTAAGGGAACCTCCAGGAGAGCACATGGGAGCGGGAGGCTCATATGCATGCTCAGTACCCCCATTTGTTTCCCTAATGTTTGTTGTAGATTTATGGGGACGTAAATCCCTAACATGGGGGTAATGTAAAGTCCATGAAATTTCAATGAAATTTTTTTCCTAAATTATTGGGAATATTACAAGTCCGTAGTTTCTGATGGTGCCTGATTCCAAGGGCCGCTGTGCACAAAAAAAATTTTGGAATTTTTGTTCAGGTATGTTAAGTAAATGTATGTGTGGGTTTTTTATATTTTGAACAGGTGCTCAGAATTGAAATCTGAGGACACCAATGAACTCGCAGTGGTGTTATTTGTGTAAGGGGACCTTTATAGCAGTTGCGTTTTATGCAGGATGGAAGTTATATTTTGGGGTTTTATATTAAATTAAATAAAATTGTTGTGTATACAATTTATTTGATAAGGGGTAGTTATTTCTTCCAAGGACGAATAATAGGTGGGGAACACATCCCAAATAACCTCCCATGGGATGATAATATGTGTGGGGACCACATGAGCATCTAACTCTTCACCTCCCCTTTAACTTCCATGAACCCCCTTTTAACTTTTGAACATCAACTTAATGGAGAAGCCATTCCACCTCCCTCCATTAATTGTGCCAACCCCTTCAATTTAATTAATTAATCTCTGTTAATTAATTGGTTAATTTGAATTGATTTGAAAGTCATGGAGATATTATAATATGAGGGAACTTATTATTATTTCATTGGCCTTGGAAAATTTTCGTGGGAATGGCTTTGGGAGAATTCACCCTCGACGATGAAGAACACGAAGAACGTCGTCCTCTTCCACCGATGAATGACGACATGTCTTCTTTACTATTCCTTTGAAACAATGGATAAGACGCTGCCGCAAAGGAAACCGCCTATGAAAACGAATTTCCCCGACGTTGATGAAACAATGCCCGACAGCTGCGACTCTCATCTTCCGCGGCTTGTCGACCTGAAACATAATATATGATGTAGGGGGTTATGATCAATTTTAATTGAATAATATTGTTCCTAGTTCTTCTTCAAATACCATGGATTGTCTTCGGCCATTTGATATCACCAAACGTGGAGGGCGTGGGCCGAACGAACACGGCCCGATGACCCTCCACCGATTCTCGATGTTTTATTCGTAATGGAGGAGGTGATGAAAGAGGGGGTGGCGACTGGAGTCAAAGATGATTGGGGGATGGTGATGACCGAAGGCAGAGGCGGCTATGGAGACCACGTGCCATCCCGTCAGAGGATAGAAGAACCCGGTGCCGTGCGGAGGGGAGACCAAGGCCCGTAACTACAGGTCGCTCGACCGAAGAAGAACCGGCTGGTTCCACGACCAGTCGGGCTAGAAGAACCGGTCGGCTAAAGCCGTCTGGGCTGGAGAACCACGGCGCCTCATGGCGCCACGCTACGGAGAACTGTGGACCATGCTATGGAGAACCACTGCACGCGCTGGGTAGGCCATTTTGGTGGTCGAACCGGCCGGCCACCTTTCGACCGGGCGGAATAAAACCGCGGCGCTTAGCGTCGCCTCGTGGAGGATACAATGGCCTGCTGTGTGGGCCGCCCGTGCCGGAGAAGACTGGCTGGCTTCGGCCAGTCGGGTAGGAGAGGCGGCACCACTCAACACTGCCATTAAAAGAAACCGGGGGTGGGGGGGGGGGGGCTCCCCCCGCTCCGCTCGGCCAGCTGGCCAAGCCGCAGCTAGCAGCGGGCCGGGCCGCCCATGTGCGGTCCAAGCCACCTGTCGCATGGGGTAGGACACCGGCCACGCGGACCAAGACGCACCCAACCGGGTCGGGCTGACCCACCAGTATGGTCGGACCCACCGAGTCAGAATGGGCCGACCTGCCAGCCAACTGGGCTTTACGGGTCGGGCCCGTTTCTCTTAAACGTGGATATCTTCAAGACCGCGCGTCTGAACGACGTGTCGTTAGTGGCAATAATATCCTCATGACTATATGGTCCATTTAAGATACTCTAAGTGGGTTTTGGTCAACATTGGAAAACGGACGGGTTTGGAACAAGCATAAATCCAACCGATCCCCTAGAATGGAAAAGCCAATAACCCTCAGACCGGGCGTCCGATTGATGTGTCATCTGTCACATTGGTTTTCTTTTGATGAGACGGAACTTCAGGATTTATCAACTCTGGTCTTCGTTATAGTTAATGTATCGACCCCTTTGCTCGAGGAGAGAAGCCTCCTGGAATCGAGTGTGTTGTGTGTTGGAACCCTAGAGCTGGCTGCGACTGCGACGTCTACCGTACTTAAATCCTCTATGGTTTCGACAACAAGTGCTACTATACTGGGATCCTTCATGTGTTTGACAACAACGACTTCTATACTGGGATCATCCGTGGGTTTGACAGTGATGACTACTGTTCTTTTATCATGTGTGGGTCTGTTAGTTTGACCTCTGTACTTGTATCCTATGTGGGGCCGACAGAGTTGCTGGTCCTGTATCCTGTGTGGGTCTGACAAATTAGCTAGTCTTGAATCCAGTGTGGGTATGATAGCTTAGATGAATCAGTGGCTACATATGATCATCTCAATCAATATACGAAATATGTTTACCTATGTGATCTGAGCCTTGATTTTTAATCATTATCAATGATGAGATTGAATTTACTTTTTATGTGGACTATGTTGTGCTTGAGCTCGAGAGTTGAAGCCCAAATGAGATTTATAACTTAGGTATATGTGTGGGCATATACCTATGTAGGGTTTGTTGATACTTCACGATTGTACCTTTCCTTTTGTGATTTATCCTTCTTGGATTCTGGGAGACCTTAGAGGGTCTCGAGGTCCCTATTGAGTATCTTTATACTCACCCTTGCACGGGCTGTGCCTGTACCTCGTTGTGTTGGCTGCAGATGACTGACATCATTGATGGAGGTCGAGAGGGAGCCAGGACCGGAAGATTCCCAGAGGTGGACCACTTCGCGAGACGTACATGGAGCGGACTGGCTTACTTAGGGTGCTGAGGATGCCATCAGTACCCACCCTTCAGGGGGAATCCGGGAGGACGACTTATTTGTTACTATTTTACATTACTGCAGTTGTACTAGCATTTCATTTGTACTTTAGTTTACTGTTGGTCTGGTATTTCCAGACCCTTTCCTTTCATCACTTTCTTTCTTATACAGTATTTACATAGTGCTTACTTTTAGCTTCGTACTCTGTTGTTTTTTACTTATTGAATGAAATGCCTTCCCTTTTATCGGTATTTATGCCTTTGGTGTTAGTCACCATCCCCTGGCCTATGGAAGGCAGGTTTGGGGTAGTCACGGCACTGGTCCCAAGGACGGGTCGTGACACTATGAAAAAAATTTCAAAAAAGTGGGATGGGAATAAAAATATAAGTAAGGATTATAAAATAAGGAAATAAAATATTAGTCCATAAATGTATAAAAAACAATGAAATCATACATTTCACTCCAATAACATATTCTCTTTAATATACCTCATGAAATCCTATGATTTTTTAATAACTCATAGAAATATTAAATAAAAACTGTAACTTTGGGAATCCATAACATACTTACATTGTTTCATTCATAGCTACATAGGGAGAACCTTCAAGGTTAATATAGGAATATCCATCACAATATATTCCAAAAATATATTAGGTGACACCTTAATGTTTACCTCTTTCACATTACCCAATTCACTGGAGAGGTATCACAGGCTCACCCACCCTAGGTTTATCACAGAACCACCCTTATTTGGTTTATCACAAAACCACCCATCAAATTTACAAGTACCATTACATAATCATAACACATAAGATATTGAAATTATCAACATTCCACTCATCAATATCAAAAAATAAATTAAAGATATTGAAATATTCAATCCATTTTTAAAACCATTTAATACATTTAATAAAAATATTTTCGAATCAAAGTGTTCCATACCAAATTGAAACATTTCAAAAAAACTGAATTAAAATTTTAAAACATATATGTTCATATAAGCAAAACCTTAAAACCATTTTGAAAACGTGGATATAATATAGAACTATTTTATATTAATAAATCATCAAAACATTTAAATGAGATTTTTTAGTTAAAAAGGACCCTTACCACTTGAGAAACACTTGAATATGAATAATTAAATAATATCATTAATCCTAAAATAAAATATCATGAGAATATTGTAATTCACGATATGAAGTGTCAAAAGGATAGTATATACACATTATAGTATAATAATGGTACATAATATGAAGATATGCCTTAATGAAAAGTGATTGATATGAAGTCCCTTACAAAGATCATGTAATTATATTGATGATAAAAAAATGACCTAATTACGTGTAAAAAATGTTATAACACTCAACATAAGTAGATATTATGTGTAAAAAAATCAAAGGTTGTTCACAAATATTCATAGAAAAACAATACCAATGAAATGGATATTTAACTTAATGAATGAATATTGAGTCATGATTTCCCTTACAAAGTTCATATAAATAACGTAATAATTTATTAATGGGGTGATTATATGTAACAAAGGTATATCCAAACAATTTTAAGTAGAAATTAAAAAATAAATACATAAACAGGGACTCCACACATAATCATGGATGAATATATTTGATGATGTATGCGTAAAACCCAATGAGTATAAATTTATTTTAGAAATTCCCTTACAATGATATTTTTGTTCATAAAATAGATCAATTTTGTTAATTAATAATATATACACAATATTAAAGTATAAATAAAATATATGATATAAAAAGTTATTTGTAATATAATCATATCACGATATAATCATGATGTATAATATTAACCAATTGAATGGAAATTAGGTTAAGAAGTTCCCTTAATATTAATTTTTCTTGACCCATTCATTAATTAATTTACTGAATAACAAAATCTGTTAATTTATAATTTGCTTAAAAACTTTTCAAATTCTATTATTCATTTTATATCATTTATTATCATGTTATTTCAATTATATAATTATTTAAGTTTATTTCCATTGTTTTGTCGATATTGGATACTTCAGTCAAAAATGAACTTGTTTTGAGGAAAATTATCCATGTGGTCATAAGTACAATATATAAATAATGATATTAATGATTTAAATTTAATATTTATCCTTCAAATATGTATTTATAATTTTCCATTGAATTTGGTTATATGAAATGAAATGAAACTTTTATAGAGGCGGTAGACCATACATATGAATTAACGCTGCATTCATTTCTTTGTCAAATTAAATGAATGAAAAATAAATGATAATTAAGTGTATTATATGTTAATTAAAATGTATATGTTATATATGTTACATAATTTCATTAGCATCGTCTTTTTTATGTTCTATATATGGAATGATCGAGTAATATCCCTTTTGAGGGGGCGGTATTCCGCACTTTCTCAAATGAAATTATCATATTTACACATTATAGAAGAAAAAAGTTATGTTGTAAACAAAAAATTAAGAATAAGATAGAAAATATAAATTTAATATATATAATATATAACTAAATTTATATCATAATGACTCCCATAAGAGGTTGTAGGAGAAAATTGAACAATCCACGTTTCGTGAGGTAGTATTTCGTCGTATAGAGAAACAATATGTTCATATCCATTAGAAAGAGCTGTGTGTAACAGAAGTTCAAATACATATCACAACAACATCCTAGTATATTTATGATATTGGTTTTTTTTATTTAATCAGCGAATAATATGATCATATGTAGTTGAGTAGGAAAATAAAAGAAAAAAACTTGAGATAAGACATTTCCTCTAAATCAGGTACCTTTTATTGATTTGAGCCAAGAAGATTAATTGAATTTTCTTATTCCCAAGGTAAAGATTCTATGAGAAAGGGATGAATGTTGGTAGATTATCTAACTATAATTCAGATGATACAAGTGTCTTTAGAGGTGTGAGTAAGTGGGTATTTGGGGTGGCCTTTTATAAGAGGGAGGAGGGGCACATTATATGGGTCTTGAAATATTATTTTATCTTAAATTCAATATCCATTAAAAACCAACAAAAAATATATTAATTTTGATTATAAGATGATTTAATCTCTAATAAAATCATCCAATAATTTTATGAATGTTTTGAATATTTATTTATCCTTATCTTTTTGGTTTAACACTTATTTTACCAAATTTAATCATACAGTGATATCATGTTTTTTAAACATTTTGGGTTATTAAAATTACTATATACATTCAACTGTCCCAAAAATATGTAATTTAAGAAATATTTGGACTAATATTTATCATTTTTCCAAATCATAGATTTTTTGGAATTTAATATCATTTAATATACTATTTTATATTTTGAGTTATGAATTATGTCTATTTTATACACTATTTATAATTATTTATTTACAAATTCATAAAAAAATTATTCCATAAAAAAATTTAATCAATCCTATAATGTAATATTCAACTATAGTGTAATTTTCTAAGCCCAGTTATCCAGAGCCAGTGCATTGTTTTAATACATTGGCAGGATTACAAGGAATCAAGTCCTGAAGGAACGATCATCATGAATGTTACATTACACATTATAACAAACAAAACAACATAAATAATCCTTTATTAATTCCATTATTCCCTTGGCTTAACCCTGCATATCAATCACAATTCACTTATTGGAATCCTAGGAAAATGAAACATAAAAAAGGGGTGAGCTCAAATGCTCAGTAATGGTATGCAATACAACAGAAGATAACATAAATATTAAGAATGGTGAATAATTGAAACCACATACCTTTACCAATAATAAATATTAATACTTTTAGGGAATGAATATGATCTGAGTAAATAATGACATAATAAAACAAAATCATTAGTATTATAGTAGTCAAATGACCACATGAACCATAAATATTATTTTCATAATGAGGAAATGTATAATGCTAATCATTCTGAAACATTTTGTTAAGTCCTCGGCGAAGACGTCTAAAAATGATTAAGGACTCTACCAAAACCATATATCAAAATTGGGAAAGGGCCTCAGCCATTTCCACATCTAGTTGTCTAATTAGACCTACCGATGCATCGAGGAGAAATAGTGGGCTTCACCCATCACTTACTAAGTCCAATACTTTCCTCATATGAAAACGTCTAAATGTATCATAAACATTCATATTAAAACTAGAATATGAAATTTCAATAATTTATACAAAAATAATGAGTGGTATAAAAATAGAACATCCACAGTCAAACATATCACAAAACCTTCCATGAAATATTGTAGTTTTGTATCATAATAGATCAACTTCAAAACAAGTTTAAAATCCAATAAAGGATTTGACATATATGGAAATGAATTGTTAAACTCTTTGATTGAAATATCCCTTTTCATGAAAACATTTAAAATTCACACAATTTATAAAGGAAGATATTTAAATAAATTTTTTAATAAAAGTGTCTCATACCACTTTGAAACTTTTCAAAGGAATTAACATTTCAAAACCATTCATGTCCATATAAATAAATCCTCAAAAACCTTTTTTGAAAACATGGACATTAATGAGAACAATTTAGAAGAATAAATATTTAAAATTTTTAAAATGATGTTATAGTAAAGAAGTACCTTAAAAATAATCCTTTTGAAAACTAATTTATGAAACATGTACATGGATAATAAATATTCCCCAGTAGATACTTTTGTAAAAACAACCTCGAATAATAAATAGATTGTGAAATTAACCCTTACCAATTTGGTAACATATGAAACATACACCCCATGAAAGTGGTATCATACAATGAATATGTAAATACACATAAATTGAAGTGTATTACACAAATAATACAATTATGGGGAGTACAAACACCACAAAAAAGGTAATAGTGGAAATATGGCACAAATCTCACGGGAATAAGGAGTGAGATGAAAACCCCTTACCTCTATGTAATAAATCGAGTCGTATGAAAAATAGTCAATAAAAACCATATAAATCATAGAATATAATGAATATAAAAATAATCATGATAATATATATCAAATGGCACCACACAATACACCAAATGGAATAAATAAGTTGTGAACAATGTAAATCTCGCGGAATTAAAATTGAGATAAGAAAATCCCTTACCTCGTGTCCGACTTGACTCGATCGTTATTTTATCTCCTTTTATTTGGGTGACTCCCTTTGGTTTGAACCAAAGGACTTTTTGATGTGCCTTTTTCCTAATGTAAATCTTCTAGGAGGAGGAGGGGGATGTAGGGAGGTTAATTGGGCAGTGTTTGGATGAGCTAAAAGGCTTGAGAGGTGTGAGGAATTGGTTAGAAGTGGTCACCTTTTATAAGGGAGATGAGGGGCTCTTTAGGAAAGTGTTAAAATATTATTTTATTATATAATGATATTTGGTTTCAAAAGGTCCAAATATCATTAAGGCCAAATATAAGGTGACTCATATTCGAAATAAAATCATCCAACTATAATTGTACATGTTTTGGATAATATTTTAATCATTATAATCTTATTTGTTTAAATCATTTAGTAATGAGGTAAATATTGCATCATTATTGTGTCATAAATAATTTAATTTATTTGATTTCTAAAAATTATAAAAAAATACCAAGATATAGGAAATATTTTTATCTTTTAAATTAATATTTATAGTCATAATAATTACTTATATAACACCAAATAAAAATTAATTACTAAATGATTTTTTATGTCTATTTTTCCTTTACATTAAATTAATTAATCGAAATTGCCATTATCACTCCCAAGTGGCTTTATGAGGTCCCAAAATCGACCCAATGTATCCCATGTACGTTAATGAATCAGCCAATAAGTTTTGGACAAGTGTTAAGATAATTATGAATTATTAAAATTATCTTTTTACCTTGAATTACCTTACTTACCTTTAACCGTGCTAACTAAAAGTCAAAAGTAACTATTCACTAAAAATTATTTTCAACTTAATGAACCACATTTTACCTCTTGATAACAACCATGTATGTTGTATTTTCGAAATTCAATTCATAGAAGTGGTAAGTTTTCATTTAGATGAAAATGTCAGTTTTTTTAACTACTACTAAGTGATTTCACTATTTATCAAAATTGTTGTTTTTCAGATAAATACCGAAAACTCAGCCTAAGATATATTTGATACTCCAAATTCAAAAATGATATCTATTTTATTAAATTCAAAATATATAAGTGGAATTAATTAATTTAATTTTAATTCCTGTTGTTTAAACAGATAGCATGTTTTTAAAAAACAATAACTATCAAAAGATTGACACTTGTTTATGTCCAATTTCAAAGTGAAATTAATTAAAATGATGAGCATTGGATTAAATGGGAATAATATAATATATTTATACTTTCAAACCATTAAAATTTATAATTTAACACAACAAATTATTTCGATTAAAAATGATGTTTTTAATTAAAATTTAGTATTTTCACTATTCACCAAAATATGAAAGTTATCAAAAAAAACCAAAAATTTATCAAAAATAAATTTTTATCTCTAGATTCTAAATAATAAGTTTATTTTGTCATATTTTATATATAAAAGTGTCAAAAATTGTATTTAAAAAGGGTTCACCCTTAAAAGGTGGTAAAATTGCATTTTCTGCAAAATACTTACATTATCTAAAAAATTGAATTTGTTCTTAAATTATGTCTAAAAACTCATAATATGGATTCTAAAATCATAAAAATTATATAAATATCAAAATTTAGTAAATATTATTCATAACCGCTTTTGAATGGCTAGTTTGGTAAGTCGTGGTGCGCTTGAACTCGTTGTTGGGTGTAGTGCAACTTATTGAGTTACTTTGAATAAATAACGTACTATAAAATCTTGGGGTGTTATATTCTTCCCTCCTTTAATAAATTTCATCCTCGCAATTTGAAATTGTTCTTCAAAAATAAAAGGTTTAAAATAGAAAATACCATTGTGGGAAAACCCACATCGGAAACTGGGTTAATAAAATTTAGTCTTAATAAGTGGAAAAAAGGGGAATGAAAAAGTAACCAAAAAATTATGATCTCGATTAAGATAACATTGGTGGAAATTAGAGACACATAATTGGAAGAAAAACATAAATATTTCTAGGTAGTGATTGAGTTCATGAGTCAAAATCAACTGTAGAATTGAGGGCCTCAAAGCCATCAATCTTTGATGATTTAATATATAATTGGTTCCACAAAACATAAGTTATTAGGATAACACATTTTTAGTTTTTAGATCCCTTAACTAAAGATTAAGAATTATTTTCTTCATAGAAAAAGAGAAGAAAAATATATATACTTGACATGTAGAGTTCCATCCTTTAACTAATTTCAACCACAAACTCATCTTTCACTCTAAAAGATAATAGAACTAAAAAAATATTCTATTTATCCAATTTTTAATGGGATCCAAAAAAATGAATTTATAATTCATCTACCATACCCTTTGGAAAACTACATTATTCAATCCAGGACATCAAGAGGGTAAGTGATAGGTGATACACCCTTGTCGCCCTTCGTTTATGGGTTTAAGTCTCGCGGCCTTGCCAGACATGACAGGTTGTAGCCCAACCTCCGGGTTGTCCTTTTTAGGGTAATCCATAAATTATCTCCAACTATATTTATCCAAAATTCTTCTTTCAAAACTCACAGTCCAAAATTTATAGGGATTTTAACCAAAATGAAAATTCTTTTTTCCTCATAATAACATGTGAGCACCTTCATTATGTATTCTTTTAAAACACTACAACATCCTGAATTACCATTAAAACCATATAGATTACATTCACGCTCCCTTAATAATTATACAATATTGGATATACTATTTCTATCCAAAAATGTTGTAAACTCAAACAATGATGGAATATAAAAATCATTAATCAATTTCAAGGGAGTCAAGAATATCCAATATAATTTATCCAAATCAAACATGAATTATTCCAAAATCACTACCTCAGTATCAGAACCATATTATGGTTTATCTTTCTCTCAACCATATATTTTCCAAAAATTTAACCTGCTATTGAGTCACTTTTCTTGGTTCCACACAATCTCAAGTCGTTAATGAAATAGTACTGCAGTACAATCCTTATATATTCCATAATTATTATAACTAGTACATTATTAATACAACACTTAAATGAAATAATCCTTTAATAACAACATAAGAACTCTAATCATTACTCCTCATCTGTGGTAGTATCATATCTTTATTATTATCCAAAAGCATCATTTGGGAAATACCCTGATGATTTGAACATTGGTTCGCATCGTGTCCCAACTCCTTGCAGATGGATCATTGTACATTTGAATCCTTTTTCGTACCCATTCAGTCACGTACGTGGTGTCCTTTTTTTCCACACATATAACCAGCTCCCATTCCTTTCAAGAATTTACCAAGTTGATTCTTTCCATAGTTATCACATATGGTAAAATCTATCTTTTACCTCTTCCCTTTATCCATCATTCTCTCTTCCATCCTTTTCTTCTCTTTCTTCCCTTCAAGGCCATAGGACTCAGAGAATTCTTTACTTGATGTATTAACCCTTGATACTATTTCCTCATATGTTGGGAATACATAGGAGACTATTTACCTTCTAAATGTTGGATTAATACTATGAATGATATTATACTTCTTACTCTTTGGATCATATGTATTTCTAGTGTTCACATTCCTTCTAATAGAGACCATTTCTATACAATAGCATAAACAAGATTTGTTTGGGAAACGAAAAACATAATTCCAAACTTGTAAAAAACATAACATAAATTGAACTTCTTATGGATATAATCCATAATAATAAAAATGTTTTTCTTTGAGAAAGTATATACTCATAAACCCTTCATAATGATTTGTAAAGAATATGAGAATTATCCTAAGTATTTCCCCCAGGAGTGTCGTAACCAAGAGTGCAGTAAGGACCCTTGTCGTGCACCAGTTCTCATTCAAGTATAGCTCAAAGCGGTGTTTTCGGGATTTAACCCTTTCTACATTTGTTCTAGAGCCATCTCTAACTGCTCATATCCAGACAGGGATTTATTTTCTTGGAAAACTCACAAAATCTCTACAATACCAAAATTTTAGGAAGTTCTTCTATAATAATCATCAATGTCTATGTTTGGGAAATTTTATATAATCAGAGTTTATCTAAATCTAGTTTCCAAGGTTATTTCTAATCTTCCTCTAATACCAACTGTAACGCCCTGACCCCAGTTACCCAGAGTTGGTGCATTATTTTAATACATTGGCATGATTACAAGGAATCAAGTCCCGAAAGACTGATCAGTTTAGTAGTCTTTGAAAATAGATTACATACATGAATGTTACATTACACTTAATAACATACAAGACAACATTAATAATACTTTATGAACACTATTATTACCTTGGATAAACCCTGCATATCAATCACAATACACTTCTTGGAATCCTTGGAAAAAGGAAACATAAGAAAGGGGTGTGCTCAAATTCATAGTAAGGGTAAGCAATACAGTAGAAGATAACATAAATATTAAGCATGGTGAATAATTGAAACCACATGCCATTATTAATAATAAACATTAATATTTTTATGGTAGGAATATGAACTAAGTAAATAATTCCATAATGAAACATAATAATTGGTATTCTACAAGTCGAATGACCACATGAACCATCAATATTATTTTCATAATGAGGAAATGTATAATTCGAAACATTTTGAAACATTTTTTCAAGGCCTCAGCCAAGATGTCTAAAAATGATCAAGGCCTCGGCAAAAACCATATATCAAAATTGGGAAAGGGCCTCGGTCAGTTCCACATCTAGTTGTCTCATGAGACCTACCAATGCATCGAGTAGCTATATCAGGCTCCACCCATCACTTACTAAGTCCAACAAATTCCTCATATGAAAAGGATTAAACATATCATAATCATTCATATTAAAACTAGCATACTAAATTTCAATACTGTAACCATAAACCATTAGTGGTATAAAAATAGAACATCCATATTCAAACATATCACAATACCTTCAATAAAATATAGATGTTTTGTATCATAATAGATCAAATTCAAAACATGTTTAAAATCCATTAAACGATTTGACATATATGGAAATTATTTTTAAAACTCTTTTATTGAAATATCCCTTTTCTTGAAAACATTTAAAAGTCACAAAATTTATAAAGGAAGACATTTAAATACATTTTAAAATAAAAGTGTCCCATACCACTTTGAAACTTTTCAAAGGAATTAACATTTTAAAAACATTCATGTCCATATAAATAAATCATTAAAAACCATTTTTGAAAACATGGACATTAATGAGAACGATTTATAAGAATAAATATTTAAATCATTTAAAATGATGTTTTAGTAAAGAACTACTTCAAAAAGAATCCCTTTGAAAACACTTTTACGAAACATGTACATGGATAATAAATATTTCCCAGTATAGACATACGTAAAAACAACCTCGGATAATAAAGATATTGTGATATTAAACCATACCAATTTGGTAACTTACAAAACATACACCCCATGAAAGAGGTATCATACAATGAATATGTAAATACACATAAATTAAAGTGTATTACGCAAAGTATACACTTATGGGAATTACATGCACCACAAAAAGTTAATATTGGAAATATGGAACGAATCTCGTTGGAATAAGAAGCGAGATGAAAACCCCTTACCACATTGTAATCAATCGTGTCGTATGGACAATAGTCAATAAAAACCAAACTAATCATAGAATATCATGAATATAAAAAGAATCTAGATAATATAAATCAAATGGCAGCACACAATACACTACATGAATTAAATAAGTGGTGAACAATGAAAATCTCAGGGAATTACAAGTGAGATAAGAAAATCCCTTACCTATTGTCCGAATTGACTCAATCTTTCTTTAATCTCCATTAATTTGGGTAACTTCTTTTGGTTTGAACCAATGGACTTCCCGAAGTACCTTCTGCCTAAGGTAAGGCTTATATGAGGAGGAGAGGGATGTAGGGTTGTTAATTGGGCAGAGTTTGGATGATCCAAAAGGCTTGAGAGCTATGAGGAATTGGTCAGAAGGGGTCTCCTTTTATAAGGGAGAGGAGGGGATCTTTAAGAAATTGTGAAAATATTGTTTTATTATATAATGATATTCGATTTCAAAAGGACCAAAAATCATTAATGTCGAAGATAATGTGACTAATATTTGAAATAAAATCATCCAATCATAATTGGAAATGTTTTTGATAATGTTTTAATCATTATAATCTTATTTATTTAAATCATTTATTAATGAGGTAAACACTGAATCATTAGTTTGTCATAAATAATTTAATTTATTTGAAGTATAAATATTATAAAACAATTACAATGATGTAGGAAATATTTTTATCTATAAAATTAATATTTATAGTCAAAATTAATACTTTTATAACACCATATAAAATTTAATTACTAAACGATTTTTGCTTATGTCTATTTTTCCTTTACATTAAATTAATTAATCTAAATTGTCATTATAAATCCAATGTGGCTCAATAGGCTCCCAAAATCGACCCAAATATTCCCATGGTCGTCAATGATTCATCCAATAAGGTTTGGATAACTTTTAAGATAATTTTATATTATAACAATTTTCCTTTTACGTTGATTGTCCCTATTTAACTTTAATCGTGATAAATAAAAGTCAAAAGTTACTATTCATAAAAAATTATTTTCATCTTATTGAACCACATTTTACTTCTTGATAACAACCATGTGTGTCAGATTTTCAAAATTCAATTAACAGAAGAGGTAAAATTTCATTTAAATGAAAAAGTTAGTTTTTTTAACTATTACTAAGTGATTCCACCATTCATCAAAAATTGATGTTTTTTAGAAAAATACCAAAACTTTAGCCTAATATTTATTTTATATTCCGAATTCAAAAATGATGTATATTTTAATAATTTCAAAACATATTAGTGGAATTAATTAATTTAAAATTAATTTCCATTGTTAAAACAAATAGCGTGTTTTTAAGAGACAATAACTATCAAAAGATTGATACTTGTTTATGTCGAATTTCAAAGTGAAACTAATTACAATGACTAGCATTGGATTAAATGGTCAAAATATAATCTATTTATTCTTCCGAACCATTATAATGTATAATTTGATGCTATAAATTATTTCTATTAAAATTTTTTTTTTAATTAAAATTTAGTATTTTCACTATTCACCAAAATATGAAAGTTATCATAAAAGTACCAAAAATTTATCAAAACTAAATTTGTATCTCTCGATTCTAAATAAGAAGTTTATTTTGTCAAATTGTATATATAAAAGTGTAAAATATTGGATTTAAAGAAGATTCTTCCTCAAAAGGGGGTAAAATTGCATTTTCTGAAAAATACATCATTTATCTAAAAAATTGAATGTGTTCTTAAATTGTATCTATGATACCCATTATATGGATTCTAAAATTATAAAATTTATAAAAATTTTATAATTCAGTTAATATTGTTCATAATCGCTTTTGAATAGCTAGTTTTCTAAGTCGTGGTGCGTTTGAACTCGGAGTTGCGTGTAGTGCAAGTAATTGAGTTACACTGAAGAAATAATGTACTATGAAATCTTGGGGTGTTACATATAGGTTTTGTAAAATAATATTTATTTTAAAATTTATAATATCATTTATTTTAATACCTTTTAATGAAGTTATCACTACATCATCATTACGTCATAAATAAAATTATGTATTTAACGTATGAAATTTAAAAATAAAATACCATTATGTAAGAAATATTTATATAATTATAAATAATATTTATAGTCAAATATATATATATTATATCCTTGTATTAAATTTTTTTAGTAAAAGATACATATTTATGTTATATTTATTTTACATTTAATTAGTTTTTATAACATGTCATTATCACAACCTAGTGGCTTCATGGATCCAAAAATAGAACCAAGGATTCCCATGGTCGTAAATATCTCATAAATTATTATTATAACATTTTTAAGGGTATCGTAATATTATTATAATATATTATTACCCTTATTTAATAGATTTATTATTTAACCATGTTAAAAATAATAATTACTGAATATACTATTCAAAATATTCAAAAATGAAATGCACCTATTCAAAAAATATGGAACATAAGATTACAAATATGGAATTCATTTTTCCAAATTCCAAACAATGAATTGGAAGAAATTATTTTAAAATTAATTCCTGTTTTCAAAACCAGAAAGCATGTTTTTATGAAGTAAAAACAATCAAAAGATTGACATGTGTTTATTTCCAATTTCAAAGTAAAATTACTTCTAATGACCAAAATTAGATTAAATGATAAAAATATATTACATTTATACTTTAAAACCACAAAATAATATCATTTAACTGTAAAAATTATCTCTATGGAAAAAAGTTGTTTTCAATTATAATTTCGTGTATTTATACTATTCATCAAAACATGATAGTTATCAGAAAAATATCAAAAATTCAGCCAATGTAAATTTTGATTTCCAAAAAATAAATAAGTAGTTATTTTTTCCAATATAACATATAAAATAGTCCAAAAATAAATTTTAAAAGTGTCTTCTATTAAAAGGCGGTAAAACTGCATTTTTGGAAAACATAATTCTTTTATCCAAAAATAATAATTTGTTTGTATATCATTTCAAGTAAACATATAAGAGGAATTTGAATAATTAAATTTAATATATAAAATATATTTTTCATTAACTAAAAATTCATATAGATTTATATGATCTTATAAACATAATTAATCTATTTTTAAATAGTTTTCTATAAAAAACATCTTTTATATTCAATTGATTTTTATTTCAGTTTCTAATAAATTTTATAACCAATTAATAATTATTTAAATATTTGTAAAGAATATTATCATAATTCAGTTGATACTATTAATTCCCGCCATTCCAACGTATAGGGTATAATGGTAACATTTAAATAATAAAATTTTGTTATTTGTTTATGTTCGATGTGGTGTATCATGTATGCTATTGAATATAGTGTTTCTATCTTAAAACTAGGGATGATACATCATTCCTCCATTTTGAAATTTCAACCTCGCAATTTTAAAAATTTTCTTGATAACTTCATTAAAAAACCCACATCAGAAAAAAAGTTTAATAAAACTACCACTTTAAAATAATGAAATGGAAGTACAAATGTCACCCGATATAACACATACTAGTGTTACCTATTGGAAAACATGTATATGGGAGAAAAAAAATAAATGTCATGATTTGATGGGGATGGATAGAAAACATGACTATGATTAAGTTAATAACCCAAAAACCATAAAATTGTGATGGGTTAAATGGTCTTTGATTTCATATTAGGAAAACTAAACAGAAAATTTTTTTAATGTAATTTTCATACATTTGAAAAATAATTTTACTACATAGAATTAAAAAACAAGGAAACATACTTACTTTTCTAGTTTATTTAATTATTTAATAAATATATACCAGAAACTCATCTTTTCTCCAAAACCATGATTATTCAAGATGACATGGTAAAACCTGAAGTGCTAAAATCAACTTCCAGAGAATCACACAATCCACACAAGATAGACCATATAATTTCCTTTTCATTAATCATTAAAAAATAAAAAATATTAGCAAAAGATTATATAATCCCCCAAAAATAATAATCACTTATAAAAAAATACAACTTTAAATCCAAAAAATTAAACAAAGATTATCTATTGTTCAATAAAGGCCATTCAATAAACAATAGTCCTTTAAATTATTCAAAATAATCCAAACTAAGATTGAAACCCAAAATTCTGAAATATTTGATCACGTAGTCATCCACGATAAATATTAACCTTTATATCCGCATAACATCAACTACTCTTAAAGTATCATAATTGAATGTAATTATTCTAATCAAATATTCTCCATGATATGTTATCATTTCCATAATTAAAAAAATTGCTATATGTCCACAATAAAAGCATAGATTCTTCTAAAATAAAATTGCATTATTACTCACCAAATAAAATCCCATAATAGTATATTTGTCTTTAGTCATAGAGTGTTCCCAAAAGAGTGAACATCGTTCAAAATAACATATATCCCATAATCATCATATCATTTTCATATACTAAGGATATCTATTTGATAAAACATAAGTCTGAAAAATCAACTTATTTTTTATCCATAAAATCATTTATCCAAAAACAAAAAGTCATAAAAACTATAGGCTTCACGTAGTCTATTGTTTGGGGATAAATCATTGTCGCACTTTGGTTATGGGTTCGATTCCCATATCTTTGTGTGACGTGACGGCTTGTCAAATGTTTTACACGCTGTCCTTTTTAAAAAAACTCCATAATATTATAAAATTACCAAAAAATTAATAAAATACTAAAAAATAACCATAACATATTTTAACCTCAATTGTTATCTCATAAGTCACATTTTTGTCCACAAAATTAATAAAACATAATTTCCAAAAAAAGGTGAGTTTCTCTAAAGATATCATTATTAATCTTAATATTTCATATCATAAATCCTAAAAATGGGTTTCTATGAAATTTAGCTTATGATCTACCATATTATTATGAACCCATAATGTTATCGCATACCCTTAAGAATACATCATAATCTCCAACGTATTTTAATCCTTTCCTCTAATACCAACTAAAAGACCCAACCTTAATCATTAGATAATCTGGTTTTTTATCATGAATTTACATTATCTCATTATGACAATGTTTTTACGTTTACAGTTTTAGATAATTAGGCCATAACTATTACATTAAATCTCTTATTTTACAAATTAGACACTTATATTCTATCTTATTTTTTCACAACAATAAAATGTTTAAAAAACAGGAATTATTTTATTGATAGAAATCTTCTTGAAATATCCATTTCTATTACCCTTCCTTATACCCTGTGAAAAACAAATAAAAGACATGGGATGAGCATAAAAATATCAGAAAGGGTTATAAAATAAGGAATAAAAACATTTGTCTATAAATACATACAATTTAATAAATCATAATTTTCACTCATAAAACATTATCTCTTTAATATACCACATGAAATCATAAGATTTATGAATAGATAATAGAACTAATAATACATAAAGGCAACTTATTGCAACTAATATATACATACATTGAATCTAATAGAGATACATAGGTAGCAATAATTATGGTTATGTTTGGAATACCAATCACAGTATCTTCCCTAAATCTTTTAGGTGAAACCTTAACGTTTACCTCCATCGTGGAACGCAAATAATTGGAGCGCTATCACAGGATCAACCACCATAGGTTTATCATGAAACCGCCCATATTTGGTTTATCACATAACCACCCGTCATATTTCGATGTAACATTACATAATCAAAAATCATAAAAAATTGAAATTATCAACATTTGAATCATCAATCACAAAAAATAAATTCATGATATTTAAATATTCAATCCATTTCCAAGACCATTCAAAACATTCAATAAAGTGATTTTTGAATCAAATGATCTCATACCACTTTGAAAATTTTAAAATATATTTGAGAAATAATATTTTAAAACATATATTTCAATATAAATAATTTTTTACAACCATTTTGAACACATGTATATAAAACAAAATGATTTTATAAGAATAAATCAACAAAACATTAAAATGTGGGTTTTTAGTTAAAAATTCCCTTAAAACATGAGAAACACATGAATAAAAATAATACAATAATCTCATTAATAATACATCAAATAACATGAGAAATTTGTTATTAATGATATGATGTGTCAAAAAGATTTTATATACAAATTATTAGATAATAATGGTATATAACATGAAGATACAATACAATGCAAGAAGATTGAGATGAAGTCCATTAAAAAGATCATATCATTAGATTAAGAATAAATCAATGAAATAATTATGTGTTAAAATAATAAATACACCCAATATATGTAGATATTTTTTTTAAATCAGACATAGTTCATTCAGACATATTCTTGGAAAAATAAATCCAATGACATGGATATTTAACTCAATGAATGCAGATTGAGTTAAGATTTCCCCTACAATGTTCATATAAATTACATAATAATTTATCAATGGGGTGATTATGTGTATAAATAGTATATACACACCCAGGGAAGTGTAAATTAAAACATAAATTAATAAATAGTTATTCCACACATAATCCTGGCATAATATAATCAATGAAGTATGCATAACATTCAATGAGTTGAAACTGAATTTAGAAATTCCCTTACAAATATCATTCTGTTAATAAACTAGATCGATTATATGTATTAACAATAAATATATTTAACGAAATTATAAATAAAATATAGGATCTAAAAATATATTTTTCATATAATCATAGCATTATATAATCAAAAAGTTGAAGATTAACCTAAGGAATTGAAATTAGGATAAGAAGATCCCATACATTGAATCTGACTTGTCTCATTTGTTCTTTATTTTTCTAAATAATAAACTTAGGTTAATTTATAATTGTTTTAGAACCTTTCTATTTTTTATTATTCATTTTATATCACTTATTACCATGTTATAGAAATTATTTAATTATAGGATTTCATATCGGACATTTTATCGATGTTCGGTACTTATGTCAAAATTTAAAATGTTTTGACGAAAATTATCCATGTTTTAAGAATTAAATTATCTCCATAATAATATTTACGATATAAATATCATATATATACATTATATCTATATTTACAATATTCCATAACATTTGGAGATAAGAAATGAAATTCACCGTTCATTGAGATGGTTGGCCATACGTACGCATGAACGTTACATTCATGACATTGTCATATTAAAGTATTGAAAAGTAAATGATAAAAAGGTATATTATATTTAAAGTATAATATATATTATATATGTAACATAATATGATTAAAACCATACTTTATACATTTCATGTTTGGAATGAACAAGTCATATAACATTGATGGGGCGGTAGTTCACACTTCCCCAAATGAAATTATCATATTTTCACATTACGGAATGAATAAAGTGATGTTGTAAAAAAATACTTAAGAATAGAGAAAATATAAATATAATATATATAATATATAAATAAAGTTCCATAATAATGGCCACCATGAGAGGTTTTAAGAGAAAATTGAACAATCATCATTTTGTGAGCCAGTAGTTCACCGTACACAGAAATAGTATGTTCATATCACTTAGATAGAGGTGTGTGTAATTTTAGTTCCAATACATCTCATAAAATAAAAATTTGTATTTAGGATATTGTTTTTGTTATTTAATGAAATTATATTAAAAGAAAAGGGAGTAAAGATGGATAATAATAAAAAAAATAGAGAGAAGACATTGCCTCTTAATTGGGTAACTTCTTTTTATTTGAGCCAAAAGGCATTTATGAATTTCCTTAATCCCGATGTAAGTATTATAGGAGAAAGGGAGGGATTTTGAGAGCTTATTTTATCTGATTTTTGATTACCCAATGGGATTTATATGTGTGAGTAAGGGGGTAGAGGGGTGGCCTTTCATAAGAGGGAGGACGGGCACATTAAGAAGGTCCTCAAATATATTTTTTTAAAATTTAATTTCTATTAAAAAAGTCCAAAAATGATTAAATTATAATATAAGATAATGTTGGTTTGGGTACCCATAATCATATAATTTTTAGTAAATTTTTTAATATTTTTTAAACTTATTTTTTTGGTTTAACCCTTATTTTACCTTTTTTAATCTAATAGTGATATAAGGTTATTTGCACATTTTTTATTAAGGTAATTACCTTGTAATGTAAAACGATCCAAAAAATCATTTATGACAAATTTGGACTTATCGTAAACATTTTTATGAATCATATATTTTTAGGAATTTAATATCATTTAATAAAGTATTTTATATTTAATGTTTTGAATTATGTCAATTTCGGACACTATTCATTCATGATTTTTTTAAACATTATAAAAAATGTATTCCTTCTAAAAAAATTGATTCAATCCTGAAGTGTCATATTAACCTATATAATTCATTTATGTAATTAATTCGGTCATATAATATTTATTTTACTATTTATAATATCATTTATTTGAATCTTGTATCAATAAAACCATCACAGCATCATCATTGTGTCACAAATAAAATTATTTTTTTAATATCGGTAAATTATAAATAAAATAAAATGATGTAGGAAATATTTTTAAATTTATAATTACTATTTATAGTAATATATATTGGTTGGATAAACCTATATTAAAATTTTATTAGTAAAAGATACATGTTTACGTTATATTTATCTTTGTTTTGAATTAATTTTTATACCAAGTCATTATTACACCCATGTGGATCCATGGAGTCCCAAAATAGACCCATGGGTGACCATAGTCAGTAATATATAATACAATATGATTAGGATATGTTAATGGGTTGTTTAATATTATTTTATTATTACTTATTACCCTTATTTACCGATTTAACCTTTAACCATGTTAAATAAAATAATTACTAAAGATACTATTCATAATGTCAAAAAATAAATGGTAACTATTTAAGAATTTTAAACGATTTGATTCTAAATATTGAACGAATTTTTCCAATTTCAATCCAAATAATTGGGTGAAATTATTTTAAAATAAATTCCCATTATCATAACCAGAAATCTTGTTTTTATGTAATATTAACTACCAAAAGATTGACATGTGTTTATATCAAATCTCAATGTGAAATTACATATAATGGAAGAAATATGATTAAATTATAATAATATATTCCATCTATACATTAAAAATATTAAATAATATGATTTATACATATTATTTATCATGATGGAAAAAAGATATTTTCAATTAAAATTTGGCATATTTTCACTATTCATAAATACATGAAAGTTATTATAAAAATATCAAAAAATCATCCAAAGTAAATTTTGATGTCCAGTTTCAAAATATGAGGTTTATTTTTTAAAAATATAATATAAAAAATTGTAAAAAACTAAATTTAAAAAGGGTTCTCAATCAAAAGTTGGTAAAACTAAATTTTTAGAAAAATACTTCATTTATCATAAAAATATAATTTGTTCTTATACCATATCAAGAAAAAATATAAGATGAATTTAAAACATTACATTGAATATATAAAATATATTATTTTTATAAAATAAAATTTTATAAATATTGGTTGATGATATATACATAATTATTCCTCTTTTAAATAGGTTTTTATAAAAACACATCTCTTATATTCAATTAGTTTTAATTCCCATTTCTAATAAATCTTTAAACCAATGAATCATTAGTTAAACATATTTAATGACAATATTTATAATTTAGTTGATAATATTTATTCCCTCCATTCCAACGATTTGGTAATAACAGTTACATTTTAATAATTAAATTTAGTGGTCCATTTTAGGTCGATGTAGTGAATCATGTATTACATTGAACACAATGTTTCTTTCATAAAACGAGGGATGATACATCATTACCCCATTTTTTAAATTGTTTCCATTATATTTTAAAATGGTAGCTTGATAAATTCATTTAAAATCTCACATTAAAAATTGTTAATAAAACTACCACTTTAAAAGAAAGAAAGAGAAGTTCAAAGGTCACCCAGATAACACATACTTGGGTTCCATTTAGAAAAACATGTATATGGAAGAAAAAATAAGTGTCAGTTTCTAATGGAGAGAAATATAAAAGATGACTAGGAGAAATTTAACCAATACAAAACCATAAACTTCTAATGGGTTATACGTTCTATGATTTTCCAATAATAAAAGTAAATGGATTTTTTTCTTGTTTTAATGACCTTTTTATAATGTTGGGAAATTATTTTACTACATAGAATAAGAACATAAGGAAACTTACATACTTATCAATTATAGTTTGATTATTTAATAAATATCTACCAGAAACACATCTTTTCCCCAAATGATAAGTATTCAATATGACTTGTACACACCTGAAGCGATAGAATAAACTTATAGAGAATCACATAGTCCAAAAAAGATGAACCATATATTTCCCTTTTCATTATTCATTTAACAAAATAAAAATGTTTGGTAAAAGATTATATAATTCCCAAATGAATAACCCATTATAAAAATAAATACTACTCGTAATCTCTAAAATTCAACAAACAATACTCATAGTTCAACAAAGGCCATTCAATAAACAATTGTCCTTAAAATAATTCAAAATAATACATACTAAGATTGAAAACAAATAATCAAAAGGATTTGATCACATATTATTCCACTATAAATCATCAAATTTATATCTAAATAACATAGACTGATCTTAAAGTCTCATCATTAAAATTAATTGACCTAATCATATATGATCAATGATAAGTTAATCATTTCCTTAAATAATCCAAATCTCCATGTGTCAACAATAAATGCATAGATTCTTCCAAAATAAAATTAAACCATTAATCCTCAAATATAATCAAATAATAATATATTTTCATTAGGCATATATTGTTCCCAAAAGAGAGAATATCTTCCAAAATAAAATTTATCAATTAATCACCAAATAATTTTCATCTAATAAGGATATCCATTAGAAAAAACATAAGTTCACAAAATCAACTTACTTTTGATCCATATAATCTTTTAAATAAAAGGAATAAGTCATACTAACCATGGACTTCACGTATTCTATTTATTGGTAATAAATCCAATCCACACATTGGTTGTGGGTTCAATTCTTGTATCTTTGTCAAATGTGACGGTTTTTCACACGGTATGAATTTATTCATTTTTCAAAATATATGTACTTTTAAAAAATTATAAAAATTAGATAAATTCTTCAAAAAATACCATATCATATTTTAGTTGGAATCTTTATTTCATACCATGCATTTTGTGTCCCAAAAATTAATAACCTATATTTCCTTAAAGGTGAATATCTCCAAAAATACAAATATTCATCTTAATATTTCAGATCAGAAAGCCTATAAATGGGATTCTATAACATTGAAAATAGGATATACCATTAAATTATAATTCCATGATGATATCCCTAACCATTAAGCAAATATCCTAATCTCCAAATATGTCTATACCTTTCCTATAAAACCATCCAGAAGGCCATATCCTTATTCATTATATAATCATAATTTTTAATCAAGAACTTACATTATTTCAAATTGAGGATCATTTTAGGTTTATAAATATATATAATTATTCATTAACTATTAGATTACATATAAAATTTTACAAATTATACCATTATATTCAATCTGTTATTTTAAACAATAAAACTCCTTAAAAAAATAAGAACTCTTTTCTTCATAAAAATCATATTGAAATATTCCATTCTCTTACAATTCCTTATACCTTGTGAAAAACATTTCAAAAACAGGGTATGAGCATAAAAAGATCAGTAATGGAAATAAAATAAGGAAATAAAACGTTAGTTCATAAATACATAAAAATCAATAAAATTATACTTTTAACTCATAAAACATAATGTTTTTAATATACCTCATCAAATCATAAGATTTATGAATAACCCATAGAAATCATAAATCATAAAGGTAAATTATTTAATCCATAACAAAATTAATTTGTAGCTTTTAGTGATACATAGCGTGTAAACATCATGGTAACATTTGGATTGGTTATCAAAGTATATTCCCTAAATATCTTAGGAGAAACATTAATGTTTACCCTCATTATGATTCCCAATGAATTGGATAGCTATCATATGCTCAGCCACCATAGTTTTATCCCCGAACCAACCGTATTTGGTTTAACACATAACAACTCATCAAATGTCCAAGTAACATTACATAATCACAACACATAAAATATTGAAATTATCTATATTTCACTCATCAAACATAAAAACTCAGTTCAAGATATTGAAATATTGAATCCATTTTGGAAACCAATTAAAACATTTAATAAAGTGTTTTTTTGAATCAAAGTGACTCATACCACATTGAAACATTTAAAAGAAATTTTAGAAAGAAATTTTTTAACATATATGTACATTTAAATAAATCCTTATAACGATTTTGAAAGCATGGATATAAAAATTGAATTTTTATGAATAAATCATCAAATCATTAAAATGAGGTTTTCTAGTTAAAAATCCTCTTATCAGTCTGGAAAAACATGAATAATAATAATTAAATAATATAATCAAAAAACATCAAATGTCATGATAATATAATAATTCATGATATGATGTGTCAAAAGGGTTGTATATACACCTTATTAGATAAAAAAGGTACAGAACAACCAGATATGCCTCAATGAAAGGATACATAGACGAAGTCCCTTACAAAGATCGTATAATTAGATTAAGGATAAATAAATGACATATTTATTTGTGAAAAATCATAATACACTAAATATAAGTTGAAATTTAGTATAAAACATTCATAGTTCATTCACACATATTCATGAAAAAACAAAACCAATGGCATGTATATTTAACTTATTGAATGCTGATTGAGTTAAGATTTCCCATACAAAGTTCATATAAATGATATAAGAATTTATCAATGGGGTCATTATGTGTAAAAATAGTATATCAACAAAAAGTGAATTTAAAATTAAAACATAAATAAATAAATAGTGATTCCACACATAATCGTGGCATAATATAATCAACGATGTAGGTGTAAAACCCAATAGCCATAAATTGAGTTTAGAAATTATCTTACAAAGATAATTTTGTTAATAAAATAGATAATTTATATGTAATAAAAATAAATACAAATAATGATATTATAAACACATGATAGGACATAAAAATTTATTTCTCATATAATCATATAATTACATAATCAATAAGTGGAAGATTAACCCAATGAACGGAAATTGCGGTAAGAAGTTCCCTTATGTCGAATCTGACTTATCTCATTAATTCATTGATTTAATAAATATTAAACATAGGTAAATTTATATTTCCTTTATAAAATTTTTAACTTTTATTTATTCATTTTATATAACTTATTACCATTTTATATCAATTATTTTATTATTTGAGTTTAAATCGGTGTTTTTTAGATGTTCGATAAATAAGTCAAAAAATGAACTTGTTTTGATTGAAATTTACTTATGGTCATAATTCCATTATTTATATAAGGATATTAATTATTTATATATCATATATATCCATAATATTTATATTTATAGTAGACTATAACATCTGAAGTGATGAAATAAAGTGGACTATCAATTGATACGGTGGGCCGTACATACGCATGAACACAACATTCATTTATTTTTCATATAAAAGGAATGAATAAAAATGATAAATATGAATATTAAAAATCTGGTATAATATAAATGGTATATATGTTAAATAATATCATTAAAACCATCCTTTATACATTTCATATATGGAATGAATGAGTCATATCAATTTGAGGGGGCGATAGTCCACACTTCCTCAAATGAAACTATCATATTTACACATTAAAGAATAATTAAATTTATATTGTAAAAACAATTAAAGTGGAATATAGAAAACATAAATATAATATATATAAATATATGTATATATATATATTTCCATAATAATGACCACTCGAAGTGGTGGTTGGAGAAAAATTAACAACCATCGTTTCATGAGGTTGTAGTTCACCATATACAAAACTGTATGTTTATATCCATTAGATTGAGGTTTGTGTAATTTTAGTTAGAATAATTCAGATAAAAACATAATATTAGACATAATATAATGGTTTTATGTAACCAAAGAATATTAAGAGAATAGGGAGTGGAGAAGGAAAAATAATGAAACGAACTTGAGAGAAGATATTGCCTCTAAATCGAGTAACTTCATTTGATTTGAGGAAAAATTCTTTCTTGGATTTATATAATCCCATGGTAAGGATTATAGTAGGAAGGGGTTATGTTGGGATCTTATTTTATATGAATTTGGATAAGACAAGGGGAATGGAGGGTGAGATCATGTGGTTAAGGGGGTAACCTTTTATTAGAGGGAGGGGGCACTTTAGGAAGGTCCTGATATATTATTTTATTATATATTCAATTTTGATTAAAAAATTTCCAAAATCAATTTGATTATAAAATAATATTATTTTAGTTATAATACCCATCATATAATAATATTTAGGAATGTTTTTTATATTTTTTATCTTTATCTTTTCGTTTAACCTTTTTTCCTTTTTAATCTAACAGTGATATCAAATTATTTACACATTTTTGGTTAATGTAATTACCATATAATGTCAAATGGACCAAAAAAAGTAAAATTTAAAATATTTGAAGTTATCATAACCTTTTGGACTATTCTTATATTTTTATAAATTTAATATCTTTTAATAAAATATTTTATATTTTATATTTTTAATTATGTAAATTTTGGATAATATTCATATTTGACTTATTTACAAATTCATAACAACATGATTCCTTTGAATAAAATATTTAATCAATTAGAAAATGTCATATTAACCTATATAATTTTTTATGACATTAATTATTTAAAATAATATTTATTTTAATTTTTATAATATCTTTTATTGGAATCCTTTTTTAATGAATCTATCATTGCATCATCATTGTGTCATAAATAAAATTATTTATTTATTATATAATAATTCTAAATAAACTACCATGAAGTAGGAAATATTTTTAGTTTTATAATGACTATTTATATTCAATGATATATTTTCTAAAACCTTATATTAAAATTGTTTTTGTAAATGATACATGTTTGGGTTATATTTCCCTTTACATTAAATTACTTATTAAAACATGTCATGATCACACACATGTGGCTCTATGGGGTCCCAAAATCGACCCAAGGATGGCCATGGTCGAAACTATCCTATAAAATTAAATTAAGACACGTTTTTGGGTAGTTTAATATAATTATAATATTATTTTTTACCCTTATATACGAGATTTACACTTTAACCATGGTAAATAAAATAATTACTCGAGTTATTATTCATAATTTATAAAAATTAATGGTACATATTTACAATATTGATACCTTATGATTAAAAAGATGGAATCCATTTTGCAAATTCAAAACACAAAATTTTTAGAACAATTTTCAATATTAATTCTTGTTTTCAAAACAAGAAAACATGTTTTTAAGATATAAAAACTACCAACAGATTGACATGTTTTTTTGTCCAATTTCGAAGTGAAATTCTATATAATGAAAAAATTTGGATTAAATTTAAATAGTATTTTCAATTTATAAATTAAAACTGTTAAATAATATTATTTATGTATATAAATTATCTTGATGGAAAAAGTTTTTTTCAATTAAAATTTAGTGTATTTTTACGATTCATCAAAACATGATAGTTATTAGAGAAAAATCAAAAAAACATCCAAAATAAATTTTTTTTCCCAATTCTAAATAAGATTTTTATTGTTTAAAAATATAATATATAAAGGTCTTACTAACTAAATTTAAAAATGTTTCACCATAAAAAGTCATTAAAACTACATTTTTTGAAAAAATTCATCTTTTATCTGAAAAAAAATGAATTCATTCTTTTATAATATCATGAAAACATATAAGATAAATTTAAAAAATTATATTGAATATGTAAAATATATTTTTTATTATATAAAAATCTATAAAAAGTGATATGATTTTATAAAAATAATTTTTTCTTTTTAAATAGGTTTTCTTAAAGACAAATCCTTTATATTCAATTGGGTCTAATATCCATTTCTAATAAATTTTGAATCAAATGATCATTATTTAATCATTTGAATACTATATTTCATAATTCAGTTGAAATTTTTTTCCTTGCATTCCAACAGCTATGTTATAATGGAATAATTTAAATAATAAAATTAAGTTGTTCATTTAAGTTTGATGTAGTTTATCATGTATGCTATGGAACAAAGTGTTTATTTCCTAAAATTTGTTATGTTACATCGTTCCACACTTTAATAAATTTCAACCTCTCAATATTAATTTTTTTTAATAACATCATTTAAAATCCAATATTCATGTAAAGGAAAATAAAACTACCACTTTAAAATAAATATAGATAAGTACCCAAGTCACCCAATATAACACATAGTAGGGTTCCTTGTAAGAAAACATGGATACATAAGAAAAACTAAGTATCATGTTATTATGTAGAGTGATTGAAAACATTAATATAATGACGTTAGCAACCAAGAAACCATAAACATGTGATGGGTTAAACAGTCATTGAATTTTCTGAAGGAAAAGTAAATGGAAAACATTTTTTTTTATGTTACTTTTCATAACAATTGGGAATTATCTTACTTCATAAAATAAGAACATAGGGAAACATGAATACGTGTAATGTAGTGTTTTATTAATTAATAAATATCTACTAAAAACCATCCTTTCTCCAATAAATGAGTATTAATGATGACTTCTTCACACCTTAAGTACTATAATAAACTTTTAGAGAATCAAACAATCCAGAAAATATGAACCATATATTTATCTTGTCATTATACATTAACCAAAACAAAAATGGTTAGTACAAGATCACATTATCGCCTGAAAATAATATCCATTTATAAAAATAAAAAATACTCCTAATCTATAAAATTCAATAAACAATACATATAGTTCAACAAACACCATTCAATAAAAAATTGTCCTTAAAAATTTTCAAAATAATCCAAACGTAGAATGAAACCCAAAATCTAGAAGGATTTGATCACAAAGTCTTGCAGGATAAATCATAACTTTTAGCTCAAAATAACATAAAATACTCTTAAAGTCTCATACTTAAAATAAATTAACCTAATCATATTTTCTCCATGATTGGTTAATCATTTCCATAAATAAGCCATGTCTCCATATTTTTACAATAAAAGAATAGATTCATCCAAAGTAAAATTAAACCATTACTCCTCAAATGAAATCCCATAGTATTGTATTTTCTATAGGTATATAGAGTTTTCAAAATCCTGAATGTCTTCTAAAATTACATTTATCACATAATCACTAAATAATTTTTATATAATAAGGATATCCATTTGATAAAACTTATGTTAAAAAAATATAATTATTCTTGATCCATAAAATAATATATCTAAAAAGGATATTTCATACTAACCAGGGACGTCATGTTATCCAGTGGTAGGCGATAAATCCCTATCTCACATAGGTTTTGGGTTCGATTCCTACAACTTTGTCTGATGTGATGGGTTGCCACATGGTCTGCATGTTGTCATTTTTCAAAAACTATATAAATTTATAACATTAATAAAAAAAAGATAAAATCCTCAAAAATAACCATAACATATTTTAACCTCAATGTTTATCTCATACCTCTCATTTTGCATCCCAAAAATTAATAACCCATAATTTCATCAATGGTCAATGTCGCAAAAAATACCATTTCTCACCTAAATATTTCATATCATAAATCTTCAAAACAGAGTTCACGGACATTGAACATATGGTTAACCTTAAAATTATTAACCGATGATTATATCCCTAACCCTTATGGGAACCTCCTAATCTCCAAATTTGTATATACCATTCCTCTAATACCAATTATAAGGAACAAACCATAATCATTAAATAATCATTATTTTTTATCATGAATTCACATTATTTATCACTGTGGATCTTTTTAAGTTTAGAGTTTTTGTTAGTTATTCCATAACAATTACATTATATCCCAAAATTTCAATGTACACACTTCTATTATATACAAAAAAATTATAACAATAAAACTCCTAAAGAAATAATGTATTATTTTCTTGATAAAAATAATCATGGAATATTCATTTCTCTAACCATTTCTTATACCCTATGAAAATCATTTCAAAATATAGGGATGAGCATAAAAATCATATTAATGGTTATAAAATAACGAAATAAAACTTTAGTCCATAAATACATACAAATCAATGAAATCATAATTTTCACTCATAAAACATAAACACATTAATATACCTCAAGAAATCATATGATTTATGAATAACTCAAAGAAATCATAAATCATAATGGTAACTTGTAGAATCCATAACATACATGCATTGTAATTTTTATTTCTACATAGAGAGTAAACTAATGGTTATTTTTTGAATACCCATCACATTATATTCCCTAAATCTCTTTGCAGAAACCTTAATGTTTACCTCTATCACATTATCCAACGCATTGGAGAGCTATCATGGGCTCACCCACTCTATATTTATCATGGAACCACCGGTATTTGGTTCATCACATAACCATCCATCGAATTTACACGTATAATTACAAAATTCTAACACAAAAATATTAAAATTATCCACATTTCACTCATCAATAATAAGAAATCAATTCAGGATGTGGAAATATTCAATCCATTTCCAAAACCATTTAAAACATTTAATAAAGAGATTTTAGAATCAAAGTTACCCATACCACATTGAAAATATTATATAAAATTTTAGAATTATAATTTTTAAACAGATATATAAATATAAATAAATCCTTATATCCATTTTCAAAAAATTGTCATAAAATAGATCGATTCTGTTATAATAAATAATTAAAACATTAAAATGAGGTTTTTTGGTTAAATAGTACCTTACCACTTTAAAAACAATTGAATATGAATAATTAACTAATAATGTTAAAAAAACTACAAATATCATGACAATAATGAAATTCATGATATTAAATGTCCAAAGGTTGTATATACAACTTATATTCTAAAAATGGTACATAACATCATGATATGCCTCAATGATAGAAGATTAAGATAAAGTCCCTAACAATGATCATATAATAAGTATAAAGAATAATGAATGACATAATTATATGTGAAAAATATAAATACACTCAATATAAGTGCATATTCAGTGTAAATAATCATAGTTCAATCACACATATTCTGGGGAAAACAAAACTAGTGATATGGATATTTAACATAATGAATGCTGATTGAGTTAATATTTCCCACACAAAGATTGTATAGATGACATAAGAATTTTTCAATAGGGTGATTATGTGTATCAATAGTATATAAACACAAATGGATTTGGTAGTTAAAACATAAGTGAATAAATATTTATTCCACACGTAATCTTGGCATAATATATTCAATGAAGTTTGCGTAAAATAAAATGAGTGGAAATTGAGTTTAAAAAATCACTTACAATGATAATTATTTAAATATAATTGATAGAATATGTTTATTAACTATAAATAAGAACAAATAATTTATAAATAAAATATATTATATAAAATTTTATTTCATATTTAATCATTTCATGATGAAATAAAGAAGTAGAAGATTAACCTACTGAAAAGAAATTTGGTTAAGAAGTTCCATTTCCTTGAATCCGACTAGTCTCATTCGATATTTAATTTCATGAATAAAAAATATTGGTCAATTAATACTTTATTAATAATCTTTTTAATGTTTATTATTACTTTTATATGACATATTATGATGTTATAGAAATTATTTAATTATTTGAGTTCATATCGGACGTTTTGTCGATGTTCGGTACATGAGTCAAAAATGTATTTGTTTTGATGATAATTATCAATGTGGTCATAAATCCATTATCTCTATCATGATATTAAAGGTATAAATATAATATATATATAGTATATAGCTACTTATAATCTTCCATAACATTTTAATATAATAAATGAAATGAACCATTCATAGAGACGGTAGGTCGTACATGCACATAAACTCTTCATTCAATTATTTTTCTTATAAAAAGAATGGGAACTAAATGATAAATTGATATATTATAATTAATGTATAAAATATATGTTATATCTTCTAAATATGTTCATTAAATCAATCTTTTATGCGTTCCATATATGAAATTATGAGTCATATCACTTTAAGGGAGCAGTAGTATGCACTTCCTTAAATGAAATAATCATATTTACACATTATGGAATTCATAAAGTTATTTTTATATAAAAATTACAGAATAATAGATACAATATAAATATACTATATATCATATATAAATATTGTTCCATAATAGTGACCACCATGAGTGGTGGTAGAAGAAAATTAAACAATCATCGTTTTGTGAGATAGTAGTTTATCATACACATAAACAATATGTTCGTATCCATTGTGTAGATGTGTGTGTGTAATTATTGTTCAAATAATTCTGATAAAAACATCCTTGTATATTTAGGATACTGGTTTTGATATGTAATCAAAGAATAATAATTGTATAAGGTGTAGAGAAGGAAAATAATAGAAAAGAACTTGAGAGAATATGTTACCTCTAAATCAGGTAACTTCTTTTTATTTGAGCGAAAATGAATTCTTGAATCTCTTTAATTTGAAGAAAATGATACTAAGAATAAGTGAGGAATTTTGGTAGATTATTTGAGTTGAATCTGGATGAGACAAGATGTTGTAGAGGTGTTACTATGTGGGTAGAGGGGTCGACCTTTTATAAGTGGGAGGGGGAGCACCATAGGAAGGTCCTGACATATTATTTTATTATATATTTTATTTCTATTGAAAATGGGAAAAATAATTTAATTAGAATATAAGATAATTTTGGTTTGATTACCTAATCATATAATTTTTTGCCAGTTTTTGAATATGATTTTATCCTTATCATTTTGGCTTAGCGCTTATTTTACCAATTTTTAATCTTATAGTGATATCATATGATTTACACAGTATGGGTTAATGTAATTATTATATCATGTAATACAATCCAAAAAAATTAATTTATGACATATTTGGACTTATCATAACCATCTTGACTAATCTTATATTTTTTGTAATTTAATATTATTTATCAAACTATTTTATATTTCATGTTAAGAAATATGTAAAATTTGGACACTATTCTTACTTGACATTTTTACAAATTTCAAACAACTTGATTCCTATGAGAAAAACATTTAATAATTCTTAACATGTCTTATTCACTTAATTAATTCGTGGATGACATTAATTATATCAAAAAATATTTATTTTTAAATTTATAATATAATATATTTTAATCGTTTAATAATGAAGAAATCCATGCATCATCATTCTATCATAAATAAATTATATATTTGATGTTTAAAAATTATAAGTAAAATACCCTGGTGTAGGAAAAAAAATTATTTATAATTACTATTTACAGTCAAATATATCTGTTATATGACATTTTTAAAAAAAAATATTAATATAAGATACATGTTTATGTTATATTTCTCATTACATTATATTAATTCATATAACATGTCATTATCACATCCAAGGGGATTCATGGGTCCCCAAATAGACCCAAGGATTACCATGGTCGGATATATCTAATACAATATGATTAGAATATTTGTCAGTGTAGTTTAATATTATTATAATATTATTTTTATTTTTATTTACACGATTTACCGTTTAACCAAAGAATATAAAATAATTACTGATGTTACTATTAATAGTGTCCAAAAATAAATATACATTTTTAACATATTTATAACTTTTGATTGTAAATATGGAATCAATTGTTCTAAATTCAAAACACAGAATTGGAAGAAATTATTTTTAAATTAATTTCCATTGTAATTAGATGAAAAGGTGTATTTAAGAAGTAAAAACTATTAAAATATTGAAATGTGATTATGTAAAATTGCAATGTGAAATTACTTATAATGACCAAAACTGAATTGAATGATAAAAATTTATTACTTTTATACACTAAAATAATTAAATAATATGATTTATCCATAAAAATTATATTGATGTAAATGTTGTTTTCAATTAAAATTTAGCATATATTTACTATTCACAAAAACATAATAGTTATCATAAAATTATCAAAAATTCTTCCAAAGTAAATTTTGATTTCATGATTATAAATAAGAAGTTTATTTTTCCATGTAAAACATATAAAGTTGTTAGAAACTAAATTTAGGAATGTATTTCCAATATAAGGTGGTAAAACTGCATTTTTAGAAAAAAAGACATTTTTTTATCTGAAAATTTTGAATTTGTTCTTATATCATATATATAAAACATATACGATGAATTTAAAACATTACATTGAATATATAACATTTATTTTTTATTAAATAAAAATATCTTAATAATGATATTATTTTATAAACAAATTTATTCTCTTTTTAAATAGGTTTTCATAAAAACACATTTTTATATTCAATTGCTTATTTTTTCCATTTCTAAAAAATTTGGTTACCAATAAATCATTATTTAAATGTTTTTAAACCAAATTTTAATAATTCAGTTGATACAATTCATTCTCACCATTCCAATAACTATTTTATAATGGTAATATTTAAATAAAAAAATTTAGTTGTTCGTTTTAGCTCATTCTGGAGTATCATGTATGCTACTGAACATAATGTTTCATTCTTCAAAATAAGGATGTTACATCATTCCACATTTTGGAAATTTTATCCTAAAAATTTTAAAATTTGTCTTGGTAAATTCATTGAAATACAACATTGAAAGAAGGATAATAAAACTAACACATTTATTTAAGGAAAGATAAGTACAAAGTTCACCATAGATAACACATACTAGGGTTCTCTATTAGAAAACATTGATAATGAAGAAAAACTAAGTGTTATGTTTTGATGGAGAGAGATATAAAACATGATTATGGGAATTTTAATAACCAAAAACCATGAACATGTGAAAGTTTAAATGGTCTTTGATTTTTTAGTAATAAAAATAAACAAAAAATGTTTTTTAAGGTCTATTTCATATGGTTGAGAAATTGTTTTACAACATAGAATAAAAACATAAGGATACATAATTACTTCTAAAATATAGTTTCACTATTTAATAAATATCTACCAAAACTCTTCTTTTCTACAAGTGATGAGTATTCAAGATGACTTGGTGACACCTGATGGGCTAGAACCAAAATCTAGATAATAATATAATCCACATAAGATGGACCATATATTTTTCCTTACTTCAGACATTAAAAAACCAAAATGGTTTGCATAACATCATATAATCCCCAAAAATTATTAATTCATTATAAAAATAAATAATACTCTTTATCTCCAAAATTCAAAAAAACAATACCCATAGTTAAACAGAGACCATTCAATATTCATTTTTCCTTATATTTATTCGAAATAATCCAAACTAACATTGAAACCGAAAATTCAGAAGGATTTTTGTCCCAAAAGTCTTCCATGAAAAAAATTAACATTTATCTCTAAATAACATTGTCTTCTTTGAATCCCTTATACTAAAAGGTAATAATCCTAATCATATATTCTCTCTGATTATTTAATCATTTCCATAAATAACCCAAATCACCATATTTTTATAATAAAATCATTGATTCCTCAAAAAAAATTCAAGCATTACTGCTCAAATAAAATCCCATTGTATTTTATTTTCTTTAAGCAAAAACTTTTCCCAAAAGAGAGAACATCTTCCAAAATATCATTAGCACATAGTCACCAAATCGTTTTCCAATATTATGGATATCCATTTGATAAATCCTAAGTTTCAAAAATAAACTTATTTGTGATACATAGAATCATTTGACAAAAAATAATAAGTCATACTAACAAAGGACATCACGTAGTCCAATTGTAGGCGGAAAATCAGAGTCGCCCTTCAATTTTTGGTTCGATTCTTGAAGCATTATCTGAGACGACAGGTTGTCACATGTTCTGCACCCTATCCTTTAAAAAAATATAATTTTATAACACTACAAAAAATCAGTTAAAATCATCAAATGTAACTATAACATATTTTATCATAAAATTTTATCTCATAACTCGTATTTTAAAGCCCAAATATTAAAAACCCATAATTTCCTCAATGGTAAATGTTTCCAAAAATATCATTAGTCAACTTAATATTTCAGGTAATAAACCCTCAAAGGGTTTCTATGACATTGATCTTATGATATAACTTAAAATTATAAACCGATGATAATATCCCTAACCCTTAATATAGCATCAAAATCTCTAATTTTCCAAATCCTTTCCTCTATTACCAACAATAAGGCTCTGGCCTTAAACATTACATAATATTGATTTTTGATCAAGAATATACATTATTTCACATTTACGATCATTTTAGGTTCATAGTTTTTTATAATTAGGACATAAAATTACCATACATCTCAAATTTTACAATGTGTACACTTTTATTATATCCAATTATTTTTACAACAATAAAATAAATTAAAAAAAAAGAATTATTTTATTGATAAAAATCATCTTGTGTAATTTTTTTCTCTTACCCTTCCTTATACCCTGTGAAAAACAGATAAAAACATGGAATGAGCATAAAAATCACAGTAAAAATTATAAAATAAGGAAAGAAAATATTATTCTATAAATACATAAGAATAACTGAAATCATACTTTTCAATCATAAAATATAAGCTCTTTAATATACCTTTAGAAATCAGAATATTTATGAATAACTCATAGAAATCATTAATCATAATGTTAACTTGTGATATCCATAACATACATAATTTGTTGATTTGATATATACACATGGATTAACATTTGTGTTTATTTTTTGAATACCCATAAGAGTATATTCCCTAAATCTTTTATGAAAAACCAAAATGTTTATCTATGTCACAGTACTCAATGTAATAAAGATCTATCATAGGATCACTCGCCCTAGATTTATCACTGAACCACCCGAATTTAGTTTATCATGTAACAACCCATCAAATTTACAAGTACCATTACATAATCATAACACATAAATGATTTAAATTATCAATATATCACACATCAATCACATGAAATAAATTCATGATATTGTAATATTCAATCCATTTCAAAAAAGTAGTTAGAAAGTTTAATCACGAGATTTTTGAATCAAAGTGTCCCATACCATATTGAAGCATTAATAATAAAATTTAGAATTAAAATTTTAAAACATATATGTCCATAAAAATAAATACTTTAAAATAATTTGAAAACTTTTACATAAAATATAACAATTTTATAATAATAATTCAAAAAACATTAAAATGAGGTTTTTATATAAAAAGTCCCTTACCACATGAGAAACACTTGAATTAGAATAATTTAAAAATATCATTAATAAAAACATAAAATATCATGAAAAAATAGTAATTCATGATATGAAATAGAAAAGGGTTTTATATACACCTAATATACTAATAAAAGTTTATAATATCAAGATGTGCCTCAATGAAAGGATGTTGAGACGAAGTCCCATTCAAATACTGTATAATTAGATTAATGATAAATAAATGACATACTATTTTGTGAAATCTATAAAGACACTCAATATAAGTGTATATTAAATGTAAAACAGTCAGGTTTTACTCACACATATTCTTGGAAAAACTAAACTAATGATATAAATATTTACCTCAATGAATTCAGATAGAGTTAAAATTTCCCTTACAAAGTTTGAATAAATGATGTAAGAATTTACCAGTGTAATGATTATGTGTAACAATATTTTATCCACACAATTGGAATAGGAAATTATATCATATAAAAGTAAACATTGATTCCACACATAATCATCACATAATATAATCAATAATGTATCCATAAAACCCAACGAGTAGAAATTGAGTTCAGAAATTCACAGACAAAGATAATTATGTTAATAAAATAGAATGATTATGTGTATTCACTATAAATAAAAATAATTAAAGTATAAGTAAATTAATTAATATGAAATGTTATTTCTCATATATTTATAGAACGACATAATCAAGAAGGAGAAGATAATCCCAAAGAATGGAAATTAGGTTAAGAGGTTCTTTTACATTGAATCAAACATGTCCATTTCGTTCTTTAATTTCATGAATAATAAAAATACGATAATTTATACCCTCTTTATAACCTATATATAGTATAATATTATTTTTATATCACTTATCACCATGTTATATCAATTATTTAACTATTTGAGTTCATATTAGATGTTTTTATGATGTTCTATACATGAGCCAAAATGACGTTATTTTGATGACAATTATCCATTTTTTCATAATTACATTATCTATATAATTACATTAATGATTCAAATATCATATATATATATATAGTATATATGAATTTATAATGATCCTTAAATTTTTGAGATATGAAATGAATGTCACTATTCATGGAGATGGTAGGTCGTACGTACGCATGAAGAAAACATTCATTTCATTGTCATATAAAATGAATGATAAATAAATGGTAAATAGTTATATTATAATTACCATATGATATATATGTTATATATTTTACATATTTTCATTAACTCCATACTTTATACATTCTATGTATGGAATTAAAAAGCCATATCACTTTCACATGGTGGCATTCCACACATCCTCAAATTAAAATTATCATATTTATACATTATGGAAAGTATAAAGATATGTTATAAATAAAATTTAAAGAATAGTAGTTAATATAAAAATATAATATATACATTATATAAAAATTCATATCACAATGGCCACCATGATTGGTGGTAGGAGATAATTGGATAATCATTGTTTCGTGAGGCAGTAGTTCTCCATACACATAAACAATATGTTTGTATCCATTAGATAGAGGTGTGTGTAATTTTAGTTAGATTCCATCTCATAAAAAATAATATTAAATTTTCGATAATTGTTTTTTTATGTAATCAAATAATAGTATGAGAATTGGTAGTGGATGAGGAAAATTAATGAAAATTACTTGAGAGAATGCGTTACCTCTAAATCGAGTAACTTCTTTTTATTTGAGCCAAAAGGTTGTCTTGAATTTTATTTTACAAAACCTAACATATATAGTTGGAAGGTATGTATTTTTAGAGATTATTTAATCATAATATTTATGAATCATGGGGCCTGAGAGGTGTGATTTAGTGGGTAGAGAGGGTTACCTTTTATAAGAGAGAGGAGGGGTACTTTATGAATATCTTGAAATATTATTTTATTATAAATTCAATTTTGATTAAAAAATGTCAAAAAACTCATTTATTTGAAGAGAATATTATATAGGTTATAATACCCATCATCCAATAAATTTTAGGCAAGTTTTGAATATTTTTTTATCCAGGTCTATTTTGTTTAACTATTATTTTACCCGATTTAATGTTATAGTTATAGTATGATATTTCCCCATTGGGGGTTAATGTAATTATAATTTAATGTAAAAAGACCCAAAAAATTATTTATGACATATTAGGATATTTATTAACCATTTATCCCAATATTAGAATTTTATAATTTTAATATTATTTATTATACTGTTCTATATTTTAAGTTATGAATTTTGTCAATTTTGGACAATATCCATACATGACTTTTTTACAAATTCATAAAAACTAGATTTCTTCGAAATAAGACATTGAATAAATTTGGACATGTCATATTAACCTAGATAATTTTTAAATTTCATTAATAATGTAAAATAATATTTATTTTCAAATTTATAATTCCATTTATTGGAATCCTTTATTAATTCACCAATCACTACATCATCATTGTGTAATAAAAAAATTATTACTTAATATCTAAAAAAATAAATAAAATAAATTGGTGCTTTATATATATTTATATTTTTTAGGACTATTTATAGTCAATGAGATTATTTATATGACCCTATCTTAAATTTGTTTTAGTAAAAAATAAATGATTATGTTATATTTCTCTTTACATTAATTTAATTCTTATAACATGTAATTAACACAACAATGTAGCTCCATGGGGCCTCAAAATCTATCCAAGGATGCCCACAGTCGGAAATATCTCAACAAATGTGATTTGGACATTTATTAGTGTAGTTTAATATTATTATAATATTATTTCTTACATGTATTTTTTAGATTTACCCATCAACCATTGGAAAATAATATAATTACTAAAGTTACTATTCAAATATTCAAAAATAAAAGGTATGAATTTATAAAATTGGGATATTATAATTTAAAATATGGAAATCATTTTTCCAAATTCAAAAGAAATAATTGGCATAAATTGTACTATAATTAATTCACATTGTCAAAAAAATCAGGTTTTTTAAAAGTAAAAACCTTCAAAATATTGACATGTGTTTATGTCCAATGTCAATGTGAAATTAATTATAATGACCGAAATTGGATTAAAGTATAAAAATATATTTCGTTAATACATTAAAAAATTAAATAGTAGGATTTAGTTATTTATATTATCTTGATGGGAAAAGATTTTTTTAATTCAAAGTAAGTGTATTTTTACTATTCGTAAATACATGATAGTTATAAGAAAAATATAAAAAATTAATCCAATGTAAATTTTTACATCCAGATTCTAATGAAGAATTTAATTTTTTCAAATATAACATATGAAGGTGTAAAAAATAAATTTAAAAAGGGTTCTCCATCAAAAGGTGGTAGCATTTCATTTTTAGAAAAAATACATCTTTTATCTGAGAAAATATATTTTGTTCTTATATAATATCTAGAAAACATATAATATGAATTTAAAACATTAAATTAAATATAAAACATATATTTTTTAATAATTAAAAATCCATGAAGAGTTATATGATTTTATAAACACATTTATTGTCTTGTAAATAAGATATTCATAAAAAAATGTTCTTTATATTAAATTGGTTATGATTTAAATTTATAATATATTTGGTAACAAATGAATCATTATTTAAACATGCGTAAACCATATTTTCATAATTCAGATGATAATATTTATTTTTACAATTACAATAGCTATTTTATAAAGATATCATTTAAATTTTAAAATTTGGTTGTTCATTTAAGCTCGATGTAGGGAGGGGGTTGTCCATGGGGCTGTCCATGGGGATGTCATGTGGTGGGGAGGGAGGGGGGTTAGGATTATCACGCTAAAGAACTAAGAGATCAAAAGAAAAGTGAACCAGTATGATCATGACCTATCTAATTTCATAGGTTCTCATCAGGACCTCTCTAAAACTCAAAATACAAAACAATATTTATATGTCGATGAATCATGTTGACCGTCTTCTGAAATATTAATTCAATCAAAGGAAATATGAACATGTAATGGTTGTAACAGGTAACAATTGACATTTTATTAATGTATTATTTCATATTAATGTTTAATTTATTTCTTTATTGTATTACAAACTTAATATTTATTTTATTATATAGGTGAAATAATTTTATTGAGTTCTAATGCTTTGTTGGTCAACTAATACCATGGATGACAATTTATTAGAGCAGATCATGGATGCAAAAAGGATGAAACATCATTGTATTTTAACTGTATATTGGATAATTGTAATTGTAACCAAATTAATCATTGTTTGAAATGTATATGGAATTTTGTTGTTTTTTATTCATGATTTCAAGTAAATGTATATACCAATTTTGTTCTTATGTGCTTTGTGTGTAGGTGTTGTTTGTGCTGTCTGTGCAGGTGTTGTCTCATGTGTACAGGTGTTATGCAGTTTCTGGGTTTTCACAGGCAATTTGGCCTTTATCAGTGCTAATTAATAACTGATAAATGAATATTATATCAGCACTCAAAATTGTGATGATGAAGGTAATATTTATCAGCATTATTTTTAGAGTTGTTATATTATCCATTTATCAGTGCTAAAAAATCACTGATAAAGGCCCACCTTTATCCGCGCTATGTTTAGCGCTGATAAAGGGGACCCCCATTATCTTCACTGAGATTAACAATGCTTTTTTTGCGCTATTAAAGGCGGTTTTTAGCGATATTAGACGATCTATTTGTAGTAGTGTATGCTATTGGACATAGTGTTTCTTTCTTAAAACTTATGATTTTACATTGAAATGTTATGACATAGATCACTCTATAAGCATCAGTTTGACTAGTTTGTCATATGAAATCATGAAAACCTCCCCATAATATTAATGATGCAGAGTAGTGGTGAGTTTCAGAAGGATATATACTGGGGAGACCATACACTAAATATTAGAGTAGAAAAATGATATAAAAGATAGTCAATATAATATTTATAGTGTATAATGAGAAAAAATATAATGGTAGTAACTAAAAATAGAAAATAAAATATTTAATAACCATAGATGAACATGCTATGATATACAAAAAATAGACATAAAAATGGTTATTAAATATAATTTTCTCAACTAAAAAAATAATTAAATAAATAATAGTCCAACTCTAAAAGTTATCCAAAGTACATGCTCAGCCACTACTACTAAAATCATATATCCAATAATATCCCAAATTTAAGAATACAGCTTAGGCATACTCCATCTCTTAGCCTGAAACCTAGATATCTCTCTAGGTGAGAAACCATAACCCAAAAATGGTGCATGATAAACTCATTTTATTCCACCAAAGGTGTCTATTGCAATACATCCCATAAATTTAATACAAAATAGTTTTCAGGTATAACTATAATGAAATTAATAAATATATTATATCACATCATGATCTGGTTCCCCAAGGACATCGTCCTGATAATACCTACATCGCCCAAAGCTAGAATGTCTCTAAACATGTTATCATGTATATATATTCATATATGTGAACATATTTTTATGCAGAGATATACAAACCACTATGAGGATCCTATGCGTAACAGCAATTCTTTCATATAATAAAAATAAAAATAACAATATAATTGAATATTTTTTGTAATAAATAGAACCAACCGAAGAATCCGAATTTGTTAGGTGTAGAGACATGTCTGATAATCAATATACAAGAAGTGAAATATCATGTACAATATCCTTGTCATGAGATCTAAGAATCATCTCCATCAAAAAAAAAATTGATTTGAATAATAATTTCCAATGTAATAGACCAACATAGTGTGAAACCTCGTTTTAAAATACCCAAATATAAGGCATCTCAGCAAGAACATATTATATTGTTATCACACAACACATATGAGAACCTAAATTAGGTGTTTTATGAGGAACTCGATATCACTAATGTGGTGTGTTTCCCATTTTTTCTATGATCCCATCCATGGTGTTATTACTTGGTAATACATGTTTTACTCAAGGCCTAATAAATCAATTTCCCCTTGTTAGTCACATCATTTTTAATGGATATACACTTTATAATGTATGGAATGATAAGAGGCCAGGTGACATATTCATGACTAATAGACCCATTCAAGATAAATGGTATATCATAGGCTATTAGAATTATCGACATCAAAATAGATATGTTTCATCATGATCATTCCATTTTTCAATTGAAATCATATTATTGTTCCATTTAATTTAAAATAAGAAATAATGTCATGTGATTCATTGTTTCTACTTCATTATAATGCCTCATTTAGGTATGTGCATCACAATCATCAAGATAAATGTAAAAAATCATAAAAAATTTTATTTTATCAAACCTACATATCTATTAATTTCTTGTATTTTTTAATTATAACTTATGGTTCAAGAGGCTCAATAGTCACATTTAAAAATATAATTATGAACAAGTGTATAGCTATATCATTAATAATTCATTTAACTTCATTAAGGAATTTTACTATAAATTGGGAAGTAAAACCCACCCATATTGGATGTTTATTATAATATACATTAATGTTCATTAATATCATTTACTAAATCTCAGTATAACTGGTGGTTTTTGTCTTTCAAAGTTATCACCAATTATATAATAGGGTTCCAGTTCAAGGTAAAAGAATATAAATTAACTAATTTCACATTTTATAAGAGATTCATGGAGTTTCCAGTGCACAACACAACAATCAATGTCATTAATGATGAAACATTTAATGTAAATCATATATACCACCTTCTTCATTCTTAGTACGTGTTACTCACCTATTTTAGGGCATTGATTCAAAATGAAATGGTAGAAATTTGGGGAATAGAAAATTTTCTTCTTGGAATCCACTACATCCAATGATGAGAAATTTCGACCACTATAGAATGGGAACCATCATGGATGATGAGAGTATGTGGATAAGGGAGTGGAAGTATAAGAGTGATTGAGTGGGCGTAGTTATCATCCTAGACAAATAAGTGTTGAAATGTGAGTAAAAACCCTTTTATGTTTGGAGTGGAAAATTAGTAATTTCACTTAATCTAATTAAGAATATGGTTAGCATGCACCGTAATCTAGAATACTCACCAAAAATGTGGATCACTATATCAATGATCCCCACCCCACACTGTCTTTACAAATGGTCAGACAACCCATGCAGAATCCATGAGCATTGCACTATCCAACACCCAATACCTTAAACATTTAGGCACATAATTAGGAAAATTTGACCAAGAAATTCAATTTTCATATTTAGTTTACCATATAACCATTATATGGTAGTTTTTCGTTTGGTTCATGGTTTGAAAAACCTTGTGAACCCCCTATAGTTATGCATAGTTTGAGAATATAGTTTGTACCACCCATGTGAAAATGGTGTACCCCCATGTTCATTCCAAGAACATGGATTTTGAAGCCTGATGCTACTGAAACACAACATAAAACCTAAGACTCCAATCATGCATAAAAATACCTTCTAAAATTCATTACCAAGTGCTATAATCCGTTGATTTACAATTCATGTCTCAATTTAAGATTCATCCCTCACCCCAAATGAAAAATTCAAATTCTGTAGGAATTTTTAATAGGTTCAAAATAGGGATGTCACAAATTAATTCACCAATCCATGAGTTACTTTATTAAAAAACTGAATTAAAACCCAACATATGTCATACCTAGGTTAAACTCCATGTTATATTAACAACCATGGAGTCATACCTTCTATTAATGTTTTCAATCAATGGAAAACCAATTAATTTTGAAAGGAATAAAATGTATGATTTAATATATTTTCAATATTTAATATTCTATGTACATGTAACATAAAACCCCCCAAAATGAACATTAATGAGAAAATACAAACATATATATATATATAAGAGTTTAAATGAAAGAACGATGTAAAATGGGGATTTAACATTCTCTTAGTTTTTAAAGTTTTTCTCCCGGAAAATAACAATATACATGAATATGTTAACATACTATGAATGATTTTACCCCTCTCACTTAATAGAGCTCCCCCACACATTATCATGATTACAAAGCACTCAAACCAATGGAATGGTCCACCCTTAAAGTATTCTCTCCAATAGATACATGGATTCCACTTGTGCTTAGATAAGGTGGATGTTGGTAAAAAATCCCTCAAGGTAACATTGCATCATTTTTGGGTTGATTGAGTATGTTGACAAAGTAGGTTTCCATGGTGAATAGTCAAGTTTCAAATAATTTGTTTACAAACCATTTTTGAAAAAGAACCACGACAATGGGATGGACGATCTGGAGGCGTTACAAAATAATAGATATAATGTGGTGATGTTTTCCGGTGTTTGCCAAATTATTGGGGTAAAAAAATTGGAATTTGGTGAGCATCGCAAAATGTGAATTTCCTTGAATATCTCATTAAAATATGGAAAAGTCATGAGTCTTGCGAAGTTATACTTTATATATTGTATTTCGCGAAGACATGAAAAATGATGATGATGATTTTTCATGATTACCACAAGATTCGTGAATAGAAGCATTGAAGAGCATTACGGTGGGGAAGGGCATTGTGAGTGGAGATTCGTGGAGAAGTTTCAAAGATATTGACGGAATGCTCTACAATTATGAAGATCCTCATGATCATAAAATTGTATTCATGATTGGCGATATTGAGAGAATTTCGGCAGAAATTTCAATGCTTTGTGAATTGAGATGACAAGGTGCTGACTTCGTTCGGGAGGTTAGAGGGTCAGTGGAATTTATTATAAATAGGCCTCGAACCCCTCATAATAATCAGAGAGCTTTTGAAGAAAATATTTTTCTCTCAGCTCGCGAAGGTGTTTCACATAGGCAGTGGGCTTCGCGAAATGAAAGAGCTTCACAGCGGCTAAACTAGATTCGTGAAATATGTGTGCTTTGTATTAGCTTAGTGGGCTTCATGAGGGAAGTCTCTCCATGACGACTTCAGCTTCGTGATGTAATGATCTCTGTGAATGTGTGAGATTTGTGAAAATCCAGGAACATTATGATGTATTGTTTGAGCTTTGCGAAATAAGGAGCTTCGCGATGTAGGGTGATCTGCGAAGGTAATTCCAAAGGATATTTCCTAGTGATTAGAGGCAATGTAATATTCATATGTGGATGAAATTTGGACATTTATAGAGCATATATCAATATTTTAGAATGACTGTTTTCGTGCAAATGAATAGACCTACGGGTCTATAAGATGTGATTGGATTCCATCCAAGTGTAGTGAGAAAAGGAATAAGAAGAAGGTAATCCTTTCTACAGGCAGTGAGATAGTGAGAGATAAATAGGGAGTTACCCTCAGAAAAGCAGTGAGCTAACCCAAGCATTGTAAAGGCAGTGAACTTGGGCATAGATTTCATCTAGCCAAAAAAAATTTGGCACTGATATTTAGAAGATTTGGTACAATGACACATCATCATTGTTTGCTCCTTGGACATATCTAAGTTAGGATGAACCAAGTAAAAATCTATGTGTCTGCATTCTCACTTCCCTGAACTTCATCCAATGCATAAATATCGGATAAATAAAGAAATATCAAGATAAACGTTCAAAACAGAAGATAAAACAATGCGAAATTTATAATATAGATGTCAAGATCTAGTGGGTAATGAAAAACATTGAAAACAAATATCCTTATAATGATTCACCACCTCCCCCCCCCTCTCAATGTATTTAGGCCCCTTTTGGTCCAAATACTTTGTGTCAGGGGGATAGTTTTCTTTTTTCAGATTTTTTTTGCTCTAACTTGGTGTGGTCTTAAATCAATCTTCTCTTATCTCAGTGTGCCATAGGAAAAAAATCAAAAAAGAACCAGAAGTCAGATGATATTCCTCATTATGGACGTGTTTATAGAAGAAGTGTGACTCAACTAAAGGAATCAAATAGCTTGCTGAAGGAAGTCATGGATAGATTGGATAGGGAAATGATGTATTCACTCAATAATGATGTAGGAATGAGTTAAGTACTTTAAATTAAAAGGGACACTGAAACTGTTGATGATGAAGATACTCTTATAAGTCAAAAAGTGGTTGTTGTCCATAAAAAATGAAATTGGATCAAAAATTAAATGATGAAATTTAATCTAAACATATTCAGGTCCAAGCACTAGAATCTACGATCAACCATGTAAGAGGATTGAATCAAAGGCTTATTGACATAGCTATTGATCTGAGGGAGAAGAATTATTCTCAAGATGAATAATTTATAATGATATTTTCCAAGGTAGAAAAATTAAAAGTTGATTTCACGGGAAATAATATAAACTCAGATGAAATTTAAAATATGAAAGTCAAAAATGATTATCATGCTATAAAGCTATCTAAACTAGTTCAAATGAACAAAATGCTACAACAAGAGAATGCATGTTGTTTTGATTCTATTACTCAATAAAAAGTTAATGTAAATGATCAAAGTGAAATGGTGGATAATCTCACACGTGAATTAGATGATGAGATATGTTGTGGGAAGGTTCTAAATGAATCACTCAATGATCAAAATGAATATATGGATATGAATATTCAGCAACTAGGAGAAGATATAGATTTATTCAAGAAATAAATGAATAAATCTAACTCCAAAGAGAATCCCATGTTGAAGGATGACTTGAACTTATTATTGAATTAACCTTTACTAGGTGAGGCTGAAATGAAAGTCAAATATTCTACTTAAGAGGAGAAGCATGTAACCAAAGGCCATCTATTTTGGGAAAATATAGAATTGGATATCATGATCCCACTCTTATGCGTGATAGGAAAAGATAAGTTAAAATCCCTAGAGATAAGAAAACCCCTATAGGGGCTGGATATAGACCAAAAATGATTTTACGGGATGCAATGATAGCATGAGCAGTTTTTTTTGGGATTCATAGTCATACATCAATATTCTGTTCAGAGGATCAGGAATACATCTATGGTCGTGATAAAAGAATAATTACTAAATCTGATAATAAGAATAAGCTTCATGAGAAATTATAGAGAAGAGTCACTTATAGGAAAACATTCTTCATATGATATTGCTATGGAAAAAATGGATACAAAATGACTATGTGTTAGGAATATCATGAGCTCAATATCATAAAAGGAACTCATGATGCATAGACATCTAAGTTGAGAACTATTTAAATGAAGTATTACATTAATAGATGATGTTTTATATGTTCTATTCCTGGGAATTTGGAAAGACATTTCAGTAAGAAAAAAGAAATAATGGAAAAGAATTATAGATGTAGATTCTTAAATTCAATGATGTATAATGAGAAATCGTGAATTATAAGACAAAGTGGTAAATAGAAAAATAGGCTTACTACCTCAGGGGAATCACAATAAGATAAACGAAAGGTGTATCAATCACCTTCTCTATCATACTCACAACATCACTCAAAGAGAGAAAGTGAAAAAACTTGGAAAATTAAGGGGAGATCTACTCCAACTATGAGTAAGAAGAATGCCAGTTCAGTGGAGGACTCACCACCAGTGAAAAATAGTTTGGTGACTCAGATATCTGATAGAATGAAAAATAAACAAAGAATGTATTGAAAAATTTGTAGGTCATGTGCCCCAGTGAGAAGTGGAGGAAAGAGGAAGATACCAAAAATAGTGGAAGAATAAAAGGAAGATACCAAACAAAGAGATTCCATCCTAGAGATAGAATCAAGGGAAGTTTCATATTGGGGGTACATCATAGACGGAAGTGTGTACTATTGGGATTAAACCCCAAATTGTGAAAAGGCCAGGCCTGTAGAATTTACATATAAGTTAAAGACTCAGCTTGTGGATAATGAATGCTTAGTCATATGTCTAGAGCAGTTAAATTTGTTTTGGAATCTAGAAGAATCAAGGAATGAGTTTCATTCTTTGAAAGAAATAATCAATGGGTTGAACCATGAGGACCAACCACAATCCTTATCTTTATAATTCCATAAATACCCCTCTCCCTATGTATATATAAATTCTATTAATGGATGATTCATGTGTTTCTTATTTTAGGGAGATACGATCCAAGGGGAGGTGGCATATAATGATGCATAGTGGAAAATTGATATGCTTTAGAGTGTAAATTGACAAAAATCAGGTACCACATTTGAAGATGAAAGGGAGAAACAGAGTGCAATAGAAAGTGATTGTTGTATTAAATTTATCTCTTGTTTCCTGCACTGAGTTCCAACTCAATAGGCTAAGATATTTGGTTAATGGATAAATGTTGAGTTCCAGATAAGAATAAATGATACTAGAGGAGAAGAATGGTTATGGGTCTTAATTGTGGGAATAACCACAGGAAGAGTTTCATAGAATATGGGAGAATTCAATATAATAATCAGATGCAAGATCCATCAAATAAATAATTGGATGACCCTGCTTAGGTGTTTTCTATCGAGAGATGATATATTGTGGGAGAAGCATCAACAATCATGTATTTCATAATAATCTATTTTGTTCTATCATTATGATATCAGCAGACTATTTTTAGGATACCAAGAAGCTGTGAGAGAATTTCAACAATGTTACAACAAGATACTAAGAAAAGAAGCTAAATGAAATGATGCCACCAAACAATGAAATAATGAGATATTTTTTAATGAATGTGATGAGGTGTAATAAAAAATAAAGGGAGTATAAGTGAATGATGTTGATTCATAAAGAATCAAACATGGGATATTCTTTCAAGGCCATCAAATAAAAATGTCTTTGAGACTAAATTTTTCTATCACAACAAGATGAATAAAGATGGAACAGTTATCCAGAAAAAAGAAAGAGTAGTGTGAAAAGGATACTCCCAGATATAGGGAATAAGTGTCGATGAGTCATTTTCACCAGTTTCAAGGATGGAGAATAACTGATTATTATTAGCCACTATAGTGAAATAGATGTTCAAAGAGTTCCACATGGATGTAAAATCGGAATTAGTGAATTGGGTTTTGGAGGAAGAAGTGTATATCGAGTAACTAGATGGTTTTCTTATTCATGAGTATGATTACAATGTTTGTCAGCTGAATAAGGTGTTACATGGACTAAAAACAAGCACCAAGAGTATGGTACTCAAGACTTTGTCAGTATTTGAAAAAGCATGGTTTTCAGAATGGTGGATTTGATTACAATCTCTATTTCAACAACGAAAGTAATAAAATGATGAAGGTCCTGGTTTATGTTGACGACATAATATTTAGAAGATTAGATGAAGCTCAGTGCAGACATTTTTTCCAATTCATGAAAAGTGAGTTCAAAATTTCAATGATTGGAGAGCTAACATTTTTTCTTTGATCTATAGGTGACACGTGGAAGGAATGGAACATTCATTTCTCAATCCATATATTCCATGGAGGTTTTGAGATGATTTGGAATTGAAAATGACAAGGAGGTGAAGACTCTGGTTGCTACCCAAATGAAACTGTCCAAATGTGAGTATGGAAAGGTAGTTAATATCACATAATACAGGAAAATCATTATAATTTTGTTATACATCGCTGCGATAAGGCCAGACATTGTATTTTCCACATACCAAGAAGTGAGATATAAAAGTAATACCAAGGAAATTCCCACGATTTTAGTGAAAATAATACCTTGGTATATCAAGGGCATGGTGGATTTCGGCTTGATATATAGTGACAAATTTCAGTCAGAATTATTAGGATATAAAGATACAGATTGGGCCGCTTAAGCGGAGGACATGAAATCAACGTCATAAAGTGACTTATATCATGGAAGATTTTGTGTTTATTGGATATGAAAGAAGGAAGATTTAATTTAATTAAGAACCATATAAGCTGATTATATTGCGGCCACTCAAGCATAGACATGGTTATTATAGATGAGGCAGTAGCTTGATGACCTGGGAGTTGAAGTGATGTCTCCGATTTGAATCTAATGAGATAACTCATGTGATACAAATCTTACAAAAATCATGTCCATCAGTCAAGGACAAAGCACATTGAGATAAAGAATCATTTTATCAAATGGAAGGCTAAGTAGGGTATTGTGAATTTAGAGTATTTTCCTATAGAGGTATAGGTTGTAGACATTACCACAAAGGCCTTACCCAGGTATGCTTTTGATAGGCATCGGCTTACTCTTGGAGTTCAGTCGAGTCCCTGTAGTTGAAAAATTATGGTTGTGGGAACCTACACCCCCCATCATCGAGGTATGGTGTGTTTTTTCCTAATGCAATAATCTTTGATCTATCCAATGTTACATTCCACAAAGTAGTGACCTTTAGGTTCATTGTCAAAGGGGTAGAAATAGTGAGATAGTGACTCCTATAGGGGAGAAACTGTTGGAGGAAGGGAAAAAATGTCTTATTCAAAGACACGGGGAGACGCTGATAGGTGGAGTAGTGATATATGGGGAGCAATGAGAAAGGGGGAGAGAATTTAATTCTGATGATGATAGAAGTGATCGATCAATGATTAGATATAACGACAGCTGAGGGTTATAATAAAAAACTGAAGTGTGGTGTAGGAATGGTTTTTGAAGGATTCCATTGATCAACAATTGGTATCAATTTGGAAATTGGTATTAGTTTTGTGGTAGTGTATGATGTTATAAATGAAGTGATTTATTGATGAACTTTTCATTTACTCTTTCTTCTCATGCAGACCATTGCTCATGTGGGCTTAGAGTATGTGGTGTGTGAATATTTTATCGCTATCTAAATCGAAAGAGGAAAATGATGGTGAATGATGGAATGAATTTTAGTGAAGTATCAAAGTGGAGAAAATGGTTTTGAGAAGAGTTGTCAACAAACCCAAAGGTGGAGATTTTTGGGAAAAAAACCCTCAAGTAAACATTAAATTATTTATGGGTAGATTGTGTTTGGTGACAAAGAATTTTTCTAGGGTTAATTTTTGACTTCCAGAGAGGATTTAGACAATATATTTTAAAAAAGAACCATGAAAAAGGAATGGATGATCTAGAGGCGGTACAAAAGAACAGATATAAGGTGGTGCCATTTTCCAGTGTTTTCCAATTTTTGGGGTCAAAAATTTGGAATTTGGTGAGCATCTAAAAATGTGGATTTCCATAAATATCTCATTAAAATATGGATAAAGAATGAGTCTCGTGAAGATAGGCTTCATATATTGTATTTCGTGATGTCATGAAAAAGTGTTGATGGTGATTCTTTGCGATTACGACAAACTTCACGAACAGAAGCGTTGAAGATAATTGTGGAGGAGAAGGGCATTGCGAGTCGAGAATTGTGGTGACGTTTAAAAGGTACTGATGGAATGATCTGCAATTACGACGAGCTCTGCGATAGGAAAATTTTTGTGATGCTTCACAATATTGAGATAATTTATACAGAAATTTCTGAGCTTTACGAATTGAGATGACGTGGCACTGACATCACGCAAAAGATTCGTGGGTTGGTAGAATCTCTTATAAATAAGCCTCGACCCCTCAAAAGAATCAGAGAGTTTTTGATGAAAATAATTTTCTCTCGGCTAGCGAAGGTGGTTCGTGAAGGAAGTGTGCTTCACGAAAGGAAGGAGGTTCGCGATGGCTAATCTAGCTCTATGAATGTTGTGCGCTTCGCATTGGCTCGGTGAGATTTACGAGGGATGTCACTCTGCAATGACTTGATATATGCAATGGAATGTGCTCTTCGAAAGCATGATCTTCGCAAAAAGGTAAGAACATTTAAAGGCGTGTTTGATCTTTGTGAAATTGGGAGCTTCGCGAAGTAGGGTTCTTTGTAATGGTAGTTCCAAAGGTTGTTTCCTAGTGTTCATAGGTAAAGTGGTTTCCATATGAGTATGAAAGCTGGACATTAACATAGAATCTATCAATTGTTGAGGATGTATGTATTCATGAAAATGAATAGACCTGTAGGTCTATAAACGGTGATTGGATCCCTTCCAAGTGTAGTGAGAAAAGGAAGAGGAAGAAGGTAATCCTTTCTACCAGCAGTAAGCCAATGGGAGAGAAACAGGGAGTGACCCTTGGGAAAGTAGTGAGCTAACCAAAACAATTGTAAAGGCAGTGAGCCTGGCTATAAAAGAGATCTAGACCAAACATTATGGCCAGTGAGATTTAGTGGATTTGGTACAGCGGCACATCTCTGTTGTATGGTCCTTGGACATAGCCCAGTGAGGGTGAACCAAGTAAAAATATTTGTGTCTGTCTGCTCGCTTCCTTGTATTGCATCTAATGCATCAATATCAGATAAATAAGGAAATATCAAGATAAACTTTGACAACATAAGTGCATAAAATGTGACCGTTATAATATAGAGGTCATGATCCAGTGGGGTATGAAAAATTTTGAAAATGAATATTTATATCCTGATTAACCCCCCCCCCCCCCCTCAGGGTATCTAGGAACCTTTTTGTCTTAACAGTGGCTCTATCCTCATTTTCCCGATGACACTATTCAATAATGTGAGATATGTCATGAACATATATCATTATATGATAAACATGGAAGAAATTATTCTCTTAGTCCCTCAAATGTGGTAAGGACAAGTGGTAAGAAACCTCCAAAACCCTCCATATAATCTAGAATAACCTGATGAACATCATGTTTATCTTAAAACCTATACCAAATCTCTGACATCCTCCTTCTATGGGGAATCGTAGTAAAATACAATCTCTCGTATAGAACTCCAATATCCTATTTTGTCGAACTGTATAATATTTCTATTGAATCGGATATGTCCTAAAATTCTCAAATATCTCTTAATCCTTTTTTCATTTCCGACACTAGCTCGTGACTAATAAAATATGTCTATCCAATATCATTCCAAAACATGGGTGACATCCAGTGGCTCGCATACAGTTCATTAAATACTTCCTTTTCAATAGTGGAGTGGTAACTATGATTTATTTTCGACTATGCCAATGAAAATTGATTCTCTTATCTCTGAATTAAGTCCAACACATAGAAACTCATCATATCATCCAAAATCTTGAAATACAACTTGGTCTGGAAAACATTATATGGGTGAAATGTGGTGACCAATAGTAATTGGATCCCAAAATCTTCTTACATCCCTCTCCAATACCATGTAGTGAATTGAGAATTAGTGTAAGATACAATCCTCGTGTGTTTCTCATTGAGTAATGTGATCTACTTCATACAAATACTCCCCAAAATATCAACAAAACTCCACTAAAAGAAGTACTAAAACTATGCATACATGGAAAGACGATAAAAATCACATAGATAACATTTTTGCATCTCACTAACCACTAAATGCCCATTAAAATGAATATATATGATATCCCACTTCTATTATGGTATCTCAAAAGGATGATTCAAACATTTTAGAACATGATGTTAAACCTTTAACTACTAACACGTGAGGAATCAAATCAATCGTGCTCTATAAAACCAAAACTATTATTAATGGACTTTTTATATCTTTTACACTCTCTGATATACTATTGGGGGTATGAAACTCCATCAACACCTCCTCAGACAACATGACTATAACTAATGTCCATCCCAAATAAGCAAAATGTTCTCCCCACCTTCAAAAATCAATTTGGTTCATATCCTATAGATATCATGTCATATAGCACATCACTTTTAGTGAAACCCAACATAGTCTCCATCATATAATGAAGAATAATTGGATTCACCCTCACCAACAATAGAAAATAAATCACTATATCCTCTTTATAGGATATGATGTAATGAAGATATGTTCTCAAATTCCTCCTCGACAAATAAAGAATGATATTTCCAATTAAGGGAACCAACCACCATATTTCTCTTCCCTAGATTAATGATTATTACAATTTCATAGACTTGTAGGATCTCCAAACATTGAATCTATATTAGTCTGAAATATATATAGGTAAATATGTATCAAATAATATGGTTTTCTGAGTAAATAATTAAAGGATCTCATATAAGATAATTCCTCCACATTTCAAGATGATGACTACTGATACAATACCCAATTCATGGGTCATGTATTTATTTTAAAGAGGTCATAACTAATTAAATATATATTTTTTTCACTAACTACATATCCACTAACAAGAATCTGGTCCTGGTTCTGGAGTAATCAAAAAAACAATTTACTAGAAACCCTCCTCCTGTAGTCTACACTTAAGGGAAATTTTCATCCACTGCATCTGTTCCTAGAAGGATCTCTAACATTTCTCAGTCCATGAAAACTAGTTCTCTTTATGATTCAATGCATTCAAATGGTCTATAATCATAAAAAATTATACCATGAACCTTGGATTGTACCCTTCTAAACCGAGGAAGCTCAGTACCCCCAACATGCTCTTGGGGTGATCTCTAGAAAGCATTGTATATATATATATTGGGTCCATAGTTACTCCTTTATAATGGAAGATATTCCCCCAAAAGGTATCATTTTATATCCAATGTTGAAACTTCTAGATATTACTATCGATTTGGGGAACCTCAATTATGTCTAGGTCTAACTAAAAATTATACATAAGATTCTTCTAATTTGATGTGTAAATAAATATAACATCAGTAAACAATATAATGATTGTATCAATCAATGTATGAAAGATCCAATTCATAAGTTCCATGAATACATTGAGAGAATTCATAACATTGAAATTCTTCACAAGGAACTCATAATTCCCATAAAGGTATCAAAATGCCTTCTTAGTAAAATATTATTTAGGTTCCAGGACTTATGGTAGTCGAACCTGAGATAAATCATTGAGAACCATATTGAACCATTGAATTGTCCTAACTAGTCATCATTCGTTGGAATGTTATAATGGTTCTTGAATATCACCTGATACATGTGATAATGATCAATGAATGGAATCATGATCTAATGAAAATTTCTCATGAAAAATATTGGATCCACCTTGGAAACACATTAATCCCACTAAAACATTTCGAATAATGTTATGTTAGTAGTACCATTATCTCCCAAAGCATACTAGGGGAAATAAAAAATGATAAAAAAATTTGACAAAGTATCGAGGAACATTTCAATGCAGAATTCAATATCCTACCAGACAGGTCATCCTAAAACATCTTTTGGGAATATTTCTATATAATCATCTGTAACAACTTGAATTTTTATTTCTGAATTTCCAGTTACACCAAGGTCTAAACACACCAAAAATTGGATGATAGGTTTCATCTTCCTCCTCATGAGCCCCACATTCTTTACTATATGTTATGTGTTACACATGATAGGGAACCTAATACCATCAAAGCATATGCATATAACTCCCTAGTGATGACAGTTTAACTGATCAAATACTATAGAAAACTAGTCTATACAATGGATGAAATAATATAGTTTCATCACCACAACCAAGATTTCATATAGGAAACATTCTCCATTGAGTTGTAACTCACACTATTGGAAGTTGTGTGATATAGAAAAATCACACCTATCAAAACTTCCATCCTAGTTGATAAACTAAAGGATCAATATGAATCTCTCACTCTCTCTTTCTTTCACAATGTATATGTAGATGAATAAAATATTCTTTCTAAGTAAACAAGTATTAGTGATAATGTATTGAATACAAAGACCATACCTCAAATAATATCATGTGTACCCTGAAAATATACCTCTATAGTCAAGAAATGACAAGAACCACTTCCATTATACCTCAAATCATTGTAGGGTTCACTTATTAGTGGTGGTGGGAGTGGGAAATGTCATCATCATCCAATTATTGTTCCTCCATCTAAGGCTATACATACCTCTCCCTCATCACTGGATCAATAGGAGGCCCCCTAACTAGGCCAAGGAAATTTCTTATTATTATTTTTCTACCACCGAAGAGATACATCTTCTATCTATCCATATTATTTTGTGTTCCACGTCATGAAATCATGAGTCACATGACCTCACCCATCAAATACATTGCATAAGCCATCTCTAGACAGACTAAACCCTTTGTATGGTCATTGTGTGATGGATCCTTATATTCTAGTGTAGTAATGAAAATTACTTCTATAATTAGACCCTTACGGTAAAATAATAAATTATTTTATAGATTAATTTGGTAAATAATGGCCAATTCCATCTCCAGCTACCCAAAAATCCAAATCTCAGAAGTTCTCTACCATTGAGGCCTTCTGTAGCACTCTAAAATAAGAGGGAACGTATAACCCTACCACACTAACAAGGGTATCATTATATATTCATTGTTTACACATCAAAAACTCAAAGTAACCATCTATTAATCCATCATGAGAGTAACATGTGGGGTTAGTAAACTTCATGGAAAACTCAATAACAAACTTTTTGCCTATTGTGGCCCATAATGCTCTCGGATCCACACATAGTGCAAGGACAGTTGATAACACTAATTAATAACTACTACTACTATTATTTACATGATAGTATCACTTCATCATGTCTCAAAGTGATCATAACCAACTATTACTATGATTCTCCATGATTTATGATAGTTTTCAATGTGACCATCTAATGTGTTGGGGTTCATATGAGCTAGAAAACTTCGACGACCAACTTGATCCAATCATTCACTACTTAAGGATTATGATCACTATGAATCCAAAGTTTTTTCTATTTTTGGAACTCATGAAATGAGATAAAACTATGAAATTAATCATTTCTAATTACTATATCTATTGTATTCAAAACATGATGTCAACCATCCTCCTTGAAATCTATAGGTAGATCCATGGACCACCATCAGGTGGGAGAACGTTTCTATTTTTCCTAGATAGAACAACATGATAATAGATCCATATAATAAGGTCAGATTACTCATATGGTTTTCATTAACACCCTGTATCAAAATCCTATATGGCTATCATCATGAATATGTAACACCCCAAGCTTCCATTGTGCATTTTCCTTTGAATAATTCAATAGCTTGGGTTGTGCGCAACTTGGAGTTTTAACACACCATGACCAATCAAACTAGCAATTATAAATATTAATACCCACTTTTTTAAAATTTACCAATTTTATTTTTTAAAACGGACTTCATTATTGGATTCGGAATATCTAAATTTTCATAGGGTGAATTTTTGGTATTTTTCCTTATATATTCAATTTTGTATGAATAGTGAAAAATATTTCATTATGGTTTAAAACGAACTCTTTATTTAAATAATTAGTTATTTTATTTTAATTTATATTAGGTAAAAATGTATAAATAATACCTATAAATGTTCAATTTAATTCATTGGATTCATTTTATAATAATATTAGATATAAAAGGATTTATTGAACTTCTTACAGTCATTTACCCACCTTCTAGGTGCATTTGAAAATTTGAATAAAACGTATTTTTATCGCATATTTAAATTGAATTTAAATAATCTAATAGACTAAAATGAAACATTTAAGTAAATTTTTATTCAATAAGATGAAAATAATTTTTGGTGAATAGAATCTATTGGCTTTTATTTACCACGGTTTAAAGTAAATAGTGTAATTAAAGGTAAAAAATGATATTATAATTACCCTAAAACATAACCTAATTATATTGGATAAGTTTATTTCGACCAAAATCATCCATAGGAATAAAAAACGATCATTTTGGTCTATATGTATTAGATTTGGATATTTATTAATATTTTATTTAAAGAAGAGTTAAAAGTTTTAAATTCAAAGTTTAATAACTAAACCATTTTTAACATAGGGTCATACATAATGTAAATTATATTATAAATATTGATTATAAAGATAAAATAATTTATACATTATTGTATTTTAATTAGAATTTTTATACATTAATTAATTAAATCTATTTATGATACAATGATGATGCAGTAATTACGTTATTAAAGAAAGATTAGAATAATTGATAATATAAAAATTAAAATAAATGTAAATTGAGACTACTGATGAATTAAAATAATTTTCTATGTTAATAAGACATTTTAGGGTTGATTAAATAATTTTTTTTTGAAGTGATAAAATTTTTACGACTTTCACAAAAATAAAATACCATATAGTGTCAAAATTGACATAAATGAGTTTTTAAAAGAAATACTATATTATTAATTGTTATAATATTCATAAAAAGTATCGTTTGGTCTAAGGACATAGATAAAGTTATATATATTAATAATGAACCCCTAGTAGTTCCCTTTACATTATATAGTATGTTTATTAACCATTTATTATAATAATACATGAATACATGGAAAAAGCTAAACTATTTAACTAAGAGTTAAATCTGACAGATAATGTTAATATGGTGACCTAAAATGGTTTAATCCTATTGGATGAAAGGTTTTAGACCCATCCTCACCTTATCCTTGAAATATATCATTTTGGATCCACTATAAACAGAATATTATTGTATAATAAAATAATATTCATGATTTTCCTATATTGACCCCCACCCCTCTTATAAAAGGATACTTCCCCTTCTCTCAAAATCACACCTCCAAATTAATTTGGCTCGGCCAAACCCTACTCAAATATCCTCCCAGCTACCCTCACTTCTTCTTAGAGGCCTTACATTGATTTTAATGCCAACCTACGGAGACTTTTTGATCAAATCAAAAGGAAACATCTAAAGAAGTGGTAATAATTTCACCATCTCTTTCAATGTTATTTTCTTCACCCACTTTCTCTTTCATTTTTGTTTCCATACCAAAATAAGAAATACAGAACCTTATCCATGCTGTGATGTTATTATATATATTTTAAAACCATTTTCATTACTCTATCCACCTTACGATTGACATGTCAACATACATCGGTGCGTACGGCTTTGCATCTCCATGCCTAGGTGTAGTTTGTTATTCAAACACTTCATTATTTGTATGGGTGTATTTATGATTATAACTGATGTAAATAATAAATATAAAAGGTTAATTATTCATTATATTTTATATACCATCAAATTACATACTATTTCACCATCAATAGTATGATATTGTCGCTCTTTCGTACATACAGATTACCGTCTATGAATGCGTTGAAATTCATTCCCAATCATAATCATTCAAGAATAATTTTAAATTTATGAACAAAAATAATGTTTAAGAAATTAATATGATTTTATATATGAATCAAATACATCATATCGATAACATACATGGATTACTTAACCAAGAATATAAAACAAAATGAATCAATTAACACCTGAAATAGTGATACTTCTGAAATATTATTAATGAAGAAATAATAGAAGATCCTTTATGATACCATATTTATGTATTTTGTTCATGTATAATTTAATAAAAATTATTTTACTATTATCCTGAAGGTTAACATACCCTCGAATAAGTAAGATCAGAAGGTAAGGTTTATATTTCACAATCTATTTATTATCTAAGGTTGTTTATATGTGAGTATCTACTGAGACCTCTTTATCATCTACATCCATGTTTCATAAAAATGAATTAGAAAACAATTTTACTATTTACTAGACTATAGTTTAAAGTCATTTATACACTACTATGACTTTTTATAAAAAAAAATTAATGGAATATTTTGGTCATTTTCGAATCAATGTACTATATGGCCTTTTGGGAAAATTAAGGTAAGAATGCTTTTTAAACCTATATAGTGGGTGTGGCTATTTTTTTCCGTTATAACAACATCGAAGCTTCCCTTACGGGATTATAAAAATATTTTCAAAATATATGTTTTATTTTATAATAATGTGAATTTTAAATGATTTAAATATAGAAAGATATATTTATCTACAATAGTTTTGATATCATCTATGTCAACATCCTTTAATAGATTTTATACATGTTTGAAGTTGATTTATTATGATATAGTCTTCCATGTTGTATTAAAGGTTTTTTGATATTTTTGACAATGGATGTGTTATTTTTATACCATTCATGGTTTATGGTAAAAGTATAAACATTACTTATGGTATTTTTAATATTAATGTTTATGTTATGTTTCATCCTTTTCTTATGTAAAATGAATTTGACTTAGTAAGTGACGGATGGAGCCTGCTATTTCTCATTGATGCATCGATAGGTCTCACAAGAAAAACTAGTGTCTTCACATAGGGCCTTAACAAAATATTATTTGTAGTCTTGGCACGAGGCCTTGACTATAGGGTTATGATGTCCACCATTATGCATTCCATAATAATGAAATTATATATTGATATTACTTGTGATAATTCGACTAGTAGAATATCAATATGAATAAGTAAATGGAATTATTTGATTTTTATTTTCAATATATTTCTGAATATTATGTTTATAAGGCTTATATTTTAGTCTTATACATTTATTTAATTGTTTATTAATATTTATGAATCTTTTTAAAAATTTATATCCTTACTGAGCATCTAAGATCACCCCTTTCTTTTGTTTTATTTTTCCTAGGATTAAAAAAAGTGTTTTACAATTAACCTATTGTAATAGGATGAGGGATATAAGAGTGTTCAAAATGGGACACAATGTTGTTGTTTTTATTTCTTGATGTAATTTAAAACTATTTTATGTATCTAGTACTTCCAATGCTACTAAAGTTATCGGTCTCTCCGGACAAGATTCCTTGTATCATGACAATTTTATGTAATAACACACCGACTCTGGGTAACTAAGATTAGGGCATTACAGTTGGTATTATAGAAACATTATTACAAACCTAAGAAGCTATATTTTTAAAAATATTTTATTATATAACATTACCCAAAGATAGACATTGAAGATTAATATGGAAGAACTTCATATAATTTTGGTAATGTGTAGATTTTGTGAGTTTTCTATGTAATACATCCATGTCAGGATACTAGCATGTAGAGGAGGCTATAGCATAAATGTACCTTTGAGTGAAAATTCCAACAAGAAGTTTTGTGCTAGTCCAAGGGTGTCATGGTACACGAAAACTGGCCTTGCTGCACTCTTAGTTATGACACTCCCGCGGGATATGCTTATGATAATTCACATTTTCATTACAAACCATTATAATGGATTTATGAGCATATACCTCCTCAAAGAAATCATTTTTTATGATTTTAGGTAATGTCCATAAACTATTCAATTTATGATAAGTGTTTTACAATTTTGGAATAATTTATTTCAATTCATAAACTAATCTAATGTATGTCATTGTTTATAAATGGATCCTAGAGGAAGGAATGGGAACTGGATCAATGGATGTAATTAATGTGGAGATTTCCCTCCTACTCAAGATAATTATATTGGAGCTGGTGAAAGAACTGGTTCTGATCATTTTATCACCATACTGGGAACACTCACTCAGATTATGAATAATAACCTTAACCATATAACGAACCATGATCCACAATGCAAAGGCTCAATGTTAGACTGCTTCATGAGGCAACCCCCACCAATATTAAATGGGACTAAAAATCTATTTGTAGATGAGCAATGGATAAGTTCCATAGATAAAATATTTCATGATTTAGAGAGTACCGGAAGAGAATATGTTTTCAGGGAAGTTTATCGCCTTACAGGAGATGCATATCAATGGTGGTCAATAATTCAAAACACAAAAGAAGATGAAGAAGTATCAAATATATAATAGAGGGAGATTAAATATCTTTTATTAGAAAAATAAATTCCTCTTGACCATTGAACAGATATGGAAATACAATTTATATGTTTTACGTAAATGGAGGATGAGAATGTTGCAAAGTATAATGCAAACATTACAAGGATATCAAGGCTTGAAGCAGATTATATATGTATCCAAGAAGTAAGATTGATTGATTATTAGATAGGTTAAAACCATTTCTCCATCAATCATTAGTCTTACAATATTCTCATCATATGAAGATATTTTCTCATGTGATATCAAGACAGAAAAAGTAATTCTCAATGTCTTACGATATTAAAGCAAAGCAAGAGAAAAACAGATCTACTAAACACTATAGAAATGGAAATAAGGGGAAGAAGGGAAAAGTTGAATTTTTATCCTTCGGTAAATGTGTGAAGAAACACCCTGGTACTTACCTAATGTAAATTAGAGTCTATTACATGTTTGGGTAAAAAGTCCACCATGCTCGAGATTGAATGGGAATGAAAGAGGTTGTCAATGTTGAATGATACAATTGTATAAAAATGGGGAATTATGGAAATGAATGCCCTAAGAACCAAGGAATCATACCTCTGAAAAGGCCATGGGAGTATGTCCAATCTTATGTGATTACTACTACTGAGGTTGAAGATCATAAAGACAAGACAGAAGATAATTTAATGGTTTACTCAAGTTTATCCAATGCTTTATTTGATTATGGATAATCACATTATTTCATATCGCCCCAGTTTGCTAAGAAAATTAGATATTTACAATATTATTTCACAATAAGGTTGTTAGTAAAAACTCTTAATGGAAGAATCATTGAAATAATGTTTTGTGAGTCAATTCCCATTAGGTCATATAAATGTTCTTTATATACTAATATTATCATCATACCCATGATTGAATTTTATATAATCCTCTGTATGGATTGGATTCTGACCATGATGTAAATATTTATTTTAAGAATATGGAGGTTACAATTTTTGATGATGATAATGAATACATTATCATTAGAGTAGAAACGTCTCCATCTTGTTATTATCTAGATCTACCCCCAGTAGATCTATAAAATTCAATTATTAAGGAGGAAGATATTACAATAACTATGGGTGAGGAAAGGAAAGTTCATGTATAGGAAGTACCTATTGTGAAATAATATTTTGATATGTCTCTAGAGGATATTCTTGGACATCCTCAAGAATGATAAATTATGTTTTCCATTGATTTAATTCCTAGTTCATGGCCGACATAGAAGACCCCTTATTAAATGGCCACTATAAAAATAGTGGAACTAAATAATCAACTAGATGATTTGAGTAATAAAAGATTTATTTTCCCCAGTGTTTCTCCATGGGGATCCCCTGTTCTTTTGGTTAAGAAGAAATATGGATCAATGAGGTAGTGCATTGACTATATGGAGATCAATGATATAACAATAAAGAACTTGTATCCCCTACCTCCCATTGATGATTTATATGATCAATTTCATGGATCTCAATATTTATCAAAGATTTAACGTTGATTTGGATATCATCAGTTGAGTGTGAAAAAGGAATACATTCCAAAAACATCATTTCAAACCGGGTACAAGAATTACAATTTTACAGTAATGCCTTCTAGACTAACTAATACACCCTCTATTTTCATAGATCTAATGAATAGCGTTTTCAAGGAATATATTGATGAATTTTTGGTGGTATTTATTTATGATATCTTGGTTTACTATAAAAGTTATGAAAATATTGAAAATAACTTGTGAACTATTCTTAAAACCTTCAAAAGAAATGAAATATATGGGACGTTTAAAAAGTGTAAATTCTGGCATGAGAAAAAAAATATTTTCCATATTGTATCTGAGGATGGAAACTCTGTTGATCCTTCTAAGAGAAGAGAAATACACGAATTTTCAGTACCATTGAGTATAACTGAGTTACATAGTTTTATTGGTTTAGTAAGTTATTATCGGTGTTTCCTCCAGAATTTTTCCCTATTAGCTAACCCATTAACCAAGCTCACAAGTAAAGGGGTTAAATTTTTTTTGGAAAAAATAGTGTGAATAATGTTTTGATGAACATAAGATAAGATTGTTCAATTCTCCCATATTGACTCTACCATTGGGTAATGTTGGTTTTCTTATTTATAGTGTTCCTTCAAAGAAAGGACATGGTTATTTTGTTATACTGAATGATAGAGCTATTTCCACTACATCAAAACAACTAAAAATAAAATTAAAAAAATCCCAGTCATGATCTTGAGTTAGCAGCTGTAATCATTACTTTGATAATATGGAGAAACTATCTCTATGGTAAAAATACTGATATATATACCAATCAGAAGAGTTTGAAGTATATTTTCTCACAAAAATAACTCAACATGAGGAAAAGATGATGGATTGTACTCTGCAAAGATTATAATTTCACTATACATTACCAAATGGGGATGGAAAATTAGGTGGTAGGTGCTTTGAGCAGAAATGATCGTGGAGTTTTGAAATAGATGAGATTTGAAAGGGATTTTATGTTCATGGATCTAGTAAATATCGATATGGGAATTGTCATGGATGATGAAACATCTATACATTTTCAAATTGTTACTAAACTATCTTAAATATAATGGATAAAAATTTATCAGACGGATGATGAGGAGTTTTAAAAAAATTAAAGTTTTGAACAATGAGAGATTGATTAACTTCGTGTATGAAGATGGAATTTTGAAATTTCGTAAGATAGTTTGGGTTCCTAATATACCTGATCTAAAAAGGGAATTATTGGATGATGCTCATAGCTCCAAATTCTCTATACCCCCTTGTAGAACTATGGTATATAGAGATTTTATGGAAAATTTTTGGTTGGAAAACATGGAGAGGGATATTGTTGATTATGTGTCGATATGTATGGTTTTTCCACAGGTTAATGCTAGAAGACAACATTGTAGAGGAGTCAATAAACCTATTCCCATACATGTGTGGAAATCGGATGATGTTATGGTGGAAATTATCATGGGGCTACAAAAGACTCCTAGAAGGAATGATGGAATATTGGACCTTTTTTATCATCTTACCAAGTCATCACATATTCATGTTATAAGAAATGATTTACCACTTAAACGTCTAGAGAGCTTATATATAAATAATGTTGTAATACTTCATTGAGTACCCCTGTCGATTTTTTCTGATTGTGATCCCTGTTTAACATCATGATTCTTGAAAATTAATGAGAATGACTTGGATATAGAGCTTCATTTGTGCACTGCCTACCACTCTAAAACTGATAGACAATCAAAACGGACTATTCAAACCTTTGAAGACATGTTGAGAACTTACTCACATGTCTTTTAAGGTATGTGGGATCAATATAATCATTTGGTAGAATTTTTTGATAACAATTGATTCCATTCAAGTATTCAGATTTAACAATATGAAGCGTTGTATAGAAATAGATGTCGCATACTAACTTGTTGGGATGATATAGGTGAAAGAAAACTTGGAGGCCCAGAACTTGTTGAGGAAATAATGGAAAAGGTTAAGGTTATCAAAACCCGCATCGAAGAAGCTCAAAGTAGGCAACAGTGTTATGGTGATAACTTAAAGAAGGATTTGGAATTTCAAGTAGCAGATCATGTTTTCATGAAGGTATATCCATGGATGGGTGTTATATGATTTGGTAAGAAGGTTATATTAAGTCATAGGTACATCAAAACTTTCAATATTCTAGAATGAATTGGAGTTGTATCTTATTTTTTGGCAATGTTTCCATGTCTCTCACTACATCATGATGAGTTCCACGTATCACTATTGAGAAAATGCATGCCTACCCTAATGCATGTTCTCACCAATGATGAAATTGAACAGGAACCCAATCTGTCTTATTTTACGATCCTATCAGGATTTTTGTTACCATAGAACATGTGAAGTGAAACCAGACAACTCATCTGGTAAAATTTCTATGAAAAAATAATAAGATGGAAGAGGGAACATGGGAACCAGAGGAACTTATGATGATGAACCACCGAAATCTTTTTTTCATTAATATTCTATAAATTTCTAGGATGATATTATTATAAAGAGGGAAGAATGTACCAACCCAATCTTCCATGGTGTGTTTCCCTTTGAATAATGAAATAGCTTGTGTTGTACAAAACATAGAGTTTTAACACACCACGACAAATCAATCTAGCCGTTAATAATAGTAATACCCAATTTTTGAAATTTTATAAATTTTATTTTTCAAAATAGACTTCATTTTGGGATTCTGAATATCAAAATTGGCTTAGGGTGAGTTTCTTGTTTTTTCTAAAAACATTCAATTTTTGATGAATAGTAAAAAACATTGTGTCATTGTTTAAAACCAAATTTTTATTTATATAATTAGTTATTTTATTAAAATTTATATTAGTAATAATAGATACATAATACTTATATATGTACAACATAATTCATTGATGTTGTTTTATAATAATATTAGATATATAAAATTTAATTGAACATTCTACCGTCTTTTACCCACCATCTAGAAAAATTTGAAAATTTTAAAATAACGTAATTTTATCTCTTCAATGAATTGAATTTCAAGAATTCGACAGACATGGTTGACATCATTGTGTAAAATGTGGTTCAATAAGATGATTAGTTTTGGTGCATATTCACTTTTTACTTTTATTTACCACAGTTATAATTAAAAATAAAAAAATGATATTATAATTACCATAACACATGTCCTAATTAAATTGGATGAGTTTATTTCAACCCAAATCAATCTAAGGAATAAACTAAATTCTTTTTGGTCCACTTGGATTATATTAGGACATTAATTATAATTTTATTTAAAGAAGAGTAAAAATTCTAAAATTCAATGTTTAATAAAAAACCATTTTTAATATAGGGTTATACATAATATAAATTTGACTATAAATATTCATTAATAATCTAAAAATATTTCCTTTAAAAATGATATTTTATTTATATTTTTTATACATTAAATAATTAAATGTATTTATGATATAACGATGATGCAATAATTACCTTATTAATGAATGATTAAAATAATTGATATCACAAATATCCAAATAAGTGTAAATTAAGACCTTTGATGAATTCCACTAATTTAATAGGTTAATTTTACATGTTAGGGTTGATTAAATATATATTTTTTGAACTGATTAATTTTTTATGATATTCAGAAAAGCACCATACAAAATAGTATCAAATTTGTGATAAATGGTTTTTAAAAAAAAATAATATATTATTAATTGATATAATATTCCTGTAAAAACTAAGTATCATTCAAAAGACTTAGATAAGGATATATATATTAATAATGAACTACTTGGGGTTTTCATTTTCTTTTTTAGTATGTCTATTGAACATTTATTATAGTAATAAAATAATACATTGTAAAAGTTAAACTATTTAACTAAGAGTTAAATCTAAAAGATAATGTTAATATGGTGACCTGAACTTGTCTAAAACCAATTGGATGAGGGTTTTGAGACTCATCACCAAATTCTCTTTGAATTAAATAATTTTGGAGCCATTATATAATGAATATGATTGTATAACAGAATAATTTTTCATGCTTTTCCTAAAGTGACCCTCACCTCTATTATAAAAAGGTACTTACCCTTCTCTCAAAATCACACAACCAAAACCATTTTTCTCGGAAGAAAACATCTCAAATATCCTCCCAAATGCCCTCACGTAGACCTATAGGTCTTACATTGATCCAAAATCCAACATAAGGAGCCCTTTTCATCAACTCAGAATAAAATATTTGAATAAGAGGTAATAAGTTCACCACCTCTTTCAATGTTCTTTTCCACTTCCACTTCCTCTTTCATTGTTGTTTCCATACCAAATTAATAAATACATTACCATATAAATATTTTTATGTTATTATAAATATTTTCCAACCATATTTATTATTCTATCCATCATATGAATGGCAAGTCACCATACGTGCGTACGTACAACTTACCGTCTCCACGTCGTGGTGCATTTCGTTATTCAAACCCTTCATTATATGGATGGGTTTAATAACGAGTATGAATAATTTAAATAATAAATATAACATGTTAATGATTATTTATATATAATATACCTTCCAATTTAATATTATTTCACCATCAATATACTGATATTTTTGCTCGTGCGTATGTATCGATTAATGTCTCCATAAATGCGATGATATTCATTTCCCATCATAACCATTGAAGAATTATTTTTTTAATGATTAAAAAAATGTTTATGAACATAATAAAATTCAAGATATGAATAAAATACATCCTATCCATAACAAACACGGCTTATATAATGAATCATATAAAGGAAAACAAATCAGTTAACACCCGAAACAAAGATACTACTGAAAATTTATTAACAAAGCAATATTTGAAGATCATATATGATATCATATTTATGTATTTCATTATTTTATAATTTCATAAAAATTATCTAACTATTATCCAGAAGGTTGAAATACGCTCAGCTAAGAAAGATAACAAGTTAAGTGTAAAATTTCACAATATCTTTATTATCTGAGGTTGTTTATATGTGAGTAACTACTAGAACCTCTTTAGAATCCACATTCATGTTTCATAAAAATGTATTTCAAAAAAAATACTATTTACTGGACATTGAGTTAAATTCATTTATTCCCTTGGTTGAATTTTTATAAAATGCTTTGAATGAAATATTTTCAAATTTATACAAACAAGGTAATTTTTAACCTTTTTGAAAAATTAATGTAAGAATGTTTTTTAACATATACTTTGGGTGTGGGTATGTTCTGCAGTTATGACACCTTCGAAGATTCAATTACAAGCTTATAATTTTTTTTCAAAATATATGATTTCTTTTATAAATATGTGACTTTTAAATTATTTCAAAATATTGAGAGATATTTCTATCAAATATTGTCTCTTTCATCTATGTCATCATCCTTTGATATATTTCATACATGTTTGAAGTTGATTTATTATGATAAAATCTTTCTTATATTATTGAATGTTTTGTGATATGTTTGACTATGAATGTGTTATTTTTATATCATTCATGTTTTTTGGTTAATGAATTAATATTGTGTATGCTAGTTTTAATACGAATGTTTATGTAATGTTTCAACATTTTCATATGTGAAATACATTGGACATTGTAAGTGACGGGTGGATCCCTCTATAGCTCCTTGATGCATCTATATGTCTCATGAGACAAACTTGTGTCTTGGCACCAGGGCTTGAAAAAATAATATTTTTTTGTATTGTCATGAAGCATTGATTATGTGTTTATGATGTCTGAAATTATGCATTCCATCATTTTGAAATTAGATATTTATATTAAATGTTATTATTCGACTAGTAGAATATACATGTAAATAAGTAAATGGAATTATTTGATTTATATTTTCCATATTTTTAATGGGTTTTATGTTTAAAAGGCATTTGTTTTAGTCTTAAACATTACCTACTGAGCATCTGAACTAGTCCCTTTATTATATTTAATTTTTCCAAGGATGGGAAGAACTATATTACGATTATCCTACAAGAATAGGTTAAGTGATATATCAGTGTTAAAAATGTGACACAATGTTCTATTTTTTATTTCATTATTTAATGGAAAACATATGTATGCATCTAGTACTTCTAAGGCCACTAAACCGATCAGTCGTTCGGGACATAATTCCTTGTATCACGATAATGTTATGAAATAATGAACCGAATCTGGGTAACTAGGGTTAGGGTGTTATAAAGACATGCTAAAAATTTACAAGACGTTGAATGATTGAATTAGAATTTCTAATAATATGACTCAAAATGGTTATGTGAATCAAATGTATTAATCCAATATAATTCGTGTACCATTGGTTTCCTTGTAACAAGTTCATTGGTATGATGAGTCAACAAGTAGGTAATTAAAATCCTAATATACATTTATTTCAGTTATTGCACCATCACTGGGTTCCCTGAACTAAGTGTGAAATAATAGACACATCGACATCATTACCCTATGTTCCAAAACCAAACCTCACACCATTTCAAACACCGATCACTCAATCTAGGGAAAAACATAATTTTGATATTATATCACATCCCAACTGATTGTTTCCCCTCCTAGGTTGGTAGTAACATGAGACTGTCACAACAATCATGCCTCTGTTAGTCTATGGATAGAAAACCACCACTGAGAAGGCCTATGACTGAAATAGGGGGAAAAATTCTAATGTACCTATATACTTGCACAAAAACCAATCTCCATACAATAGTGTAATGAAAATAATTAACTAAAACATATTGATATTAGTCAATGAATATGAAAAATAACTTGGAAATACAAGAATGTAGAGAACGGTACCACAAAAGTATAATGGGAAAAATTATATTCCCAACCAAAATGGTGATCTCAACCTAACCAAAAAAATATGAATGTGTCAAAAGAAAGACTTCATTTCTGAAAATAATTGAATCTAACCACAAATCATGGTAAACACCTAGAAGTACTAACATAATAGTTTTATACAGGGTCTGTCCATGTGATCATGGATAAATCTATAATCTTAATATGAAATGACACATGCACGATAAGACCATACATGGCAGAGTATGATAAAACATATTAGGATTTATCAGAAACAACGAGTAATGAAATAGAATTTAATAGTCATCTCAACTCATAAGTCAAAAGGGGATAAGAAACATTACCCTATATATGATCATATTGAATCCAAAATCAATCAGAGAGTGGAATATCAATCTCCAAAGCCAGCAATGTAAGATGATGCATTTTCCTACAACTACAAATTACTAATGTCTAATGTTAATAACTGAGGGAAACATCATAAAATCAGAGTGTAGGACTCTATCCTCATTACTACACTCTATATTTGTGGAAGCACAATAACAAATGGAGTGCCCACTATAAATTGTTGACGAATTACGTTGCAGTACAACAGCATAGATAGAGGAAACGATTCCTTTATGATGGGGTAGGTAATGAATCTACCTATTATTTGGATATGGGTAATCTCGTGCCCCATAGGTATAGGGTTGTACCAACCCTAACATCTTACTTATAATCAAAAATGACAACTACCATCATCCATGAATTATTGGAATAATCATCACACTTATATAACCTCATTTTTTATATATGATTCTATTTTTAAGTACAACGTTACAACTAATATATAATTTTACTCATGATATGATACTCATGGGTCCACATCGGTTACTCAAATGAGGATATACACTGGGATAATAATTCTTGTAAAATCACACCACATTTTCTTCATGGATCATAGAATGTGGCACTACCTAAGAACTTTTGTGTGTTCATACCTAGTCATGGATTAGATAGCCATGTCCCTCCAGATGAAAATGGAAAAGGCATATCTCATAACTTTGGGCCCTAGGACTATGCACTCGACACATGACTTGACCACTCAAGTATTATCACGTGTCCTTTCTTCCCAACCACATATAGGATTATATTTTTCTTATTTCAAAACCCTATCCACTGTGATAAACTAAGAAAAAATATTTCTTTTCCTCAAGAATAAATAGCACGTAGTTATGAATTTTATAGATTGTGATGTCTGGTCACGTTGTCTATAAACACTCGCATGATCTTCCATGTCTACAACAACCTCACCGACTGACTCATCAAAATCAAAAAAAATAAAAAAAATAGCACTTATGTTACATATTACCATCCTTTAATGGCCTAAAAATTGAATTCCAATTTCTTGAAGAAGAAAAATATTCATCACTCCCATCATCCAAGGAGGTCCCAATCCATGAAACTATCATAATTTTTCAACATATCTTTCTTGATATTTCCACAAAAAAACAATCCCTATGTCATTAAAATGTCCTAAATTATTAATTAGGATTGATCATTCTCAAACTGATTCAATAATGTCAAATAATTTCTCTCATGGTCCAATGAAGACGAACATAGAGAATAGGGGAAGGGGAATGACAATAGGAAGGTAATACTATTTTTAGCTGATGAAATCCTGAACAAAAAACATAATCCTGAAATTCATAAATAGTGTAAATCATGGACCCATTAAATGTGATTAATTAGGTTCAAATATGTTAATAAAATTCGTGGTTCTTCAAAAGAATTATAAATCAATGAATTAGGTACATATATTATCCATGAATAATAATTAAGAACCTAATGGAAAAAAATCCAAAAAATAGGAATCCATACCATAATAATTGATTGATCATTTTGGAATAATGAATTATCTATTGATTCCATTGAAGATTCTTGAACATTCCCCCTTCATTCTATAAATCACCCCAATTATTCATTATTGAACCATGGTCTTGGGTCTGTTAATGCCAATGGTGGATCCTCCTCCTACTCTCTATCCTCCAAGGGTTAGGAATCTTACCATGGGAGTTTTCCATGGATGTGTATAAATAGAGGATGTTTATTAATTTCATTTTACCAAGACCCAAATTGAACGGTACGTTTTATTTCCATTACATGTATAATAGATGATATGTACATGTGGTTATTCTCACCATAATAGTGTTGTTATTTATTAATCCACTATTTATAGGTTCATTTCCTAGATTACATATCATATAAAATGTCTATTGATGACACCTACTATAATTAGATCCTTTAGATATTATGAAAATAATATTAAAAATATTTCATATGGCATATATAAATAAAAATTAATAGAATACTTAATTTGTGACTAATAAGTGATGTTGAATCATAAACATTGAGACTTATTCTAATGATGTTTTCACATAGTGATCTCTAGTGGTGAGATCATATAAGAGAAACTGCCAATATGAACACCTCATGTTTATGTAGTCATTGGTTATTCCTCTATAAAACATGTGTATTGATCTTCAAACTTGATATCATTATAATTTTGAACCATTTGGCCATATAAATTGATGAATGGTAAAAACCATGACAATGAAATCATGGAGAGGTAGTTTCTGTTGATTAAATCAGTTTTGGTATGGCATTGGTTGAATGATCATGATTGAATTTTTCACATCTTAGTTAATGAAGAGATATCTTGTACTCCTTGGTTGACCAGGATGGTAATACCATCAGAAATCCATGACCATGGTACAAGAATGTATGATTGTCCATAATGGTCAAAAAATATTTAATGAAACAAAATAATGATGACTAAGTGTGAATCATTCAATGTGGGATATCATGAGACAAAGATATTAGATTGCATAGAAATTGTTTGTAGGAGGGAGTCATAGCTTTTACATTCCCTATATCATTAGGGGCCATGATGTGTTCTTGGAATACACTCTTGGTATGTGGGTTCGACTCAATGATATTGAGATATCGACCAAGAGGCATACACACTAAGTGTATCAACAAGTTCCACCTATTATAATAAATAGAAGTGTATGATGTACTGGGCCCCATGTATGAGGGATATTGAATGATTGAGTATGATTTATCACAATTAAAAATAAATCAATTTTATTCAAAATGTTTATAGTAATGATGACTGAATTTATGTCTCAAGGTATTCACAAAATGTTGGATTAGTAATAAAAATATGAGAAAAATATAATTTTTTCCAATGGGCCTTGGATTTTTAGGGTTTATTAAATTATTTGGAGAGATTACGAGAAATTATAATGGTTTTTATTTAATAATTTAACATTCGATAGATTTTAAGTGAGTGATACAATATTTGTGAAATTTTTGACAAAATTATTAATTCATACATGTGTGAATGGTGTAAATTTAATGTTGATACTTTTAGAGACCAAAGGGAAATTTATAAACGTATAACCTAAGTATAAAAGATCATTTTAGCCTATTAAATTATAAGTTTTCTAAATATCATGAATCTAGTTACATAAGGTCTCATATCAGCTACTCCCAAGATCGTAAAAAGTAAATTTTAATGAGTAATATTTATAGATCGATCCCACTTTCCTGATTGATTATGTGTTGATCATGCGATCAAAGGGACATTGTAAAGAACTTAAATTACCACTTTAAGGCCTATGAAACTATGATTTATAATACTAAAATTTTTTAGAACCTTTTAATGGTCTATATTATATCTAATTTGGAGTATTTAATTTATGAAACATCAATGGTGAGAGACTCAAACCATTGACTTAACATCAATGGGTCACCGTTGAAGCTTACGTTTGATTTTTTTATTCTTAAATTGAGTTACATGTGATCCATAAATTAATTTTTCCATTTTTTAGTGGATTTACTTTTTTTACATTAATGAACATGAAAAAATTATAAATTATGTCTCCTTAACTCTTATGATGATCCCCAGGATTATTGAAATGGTAATAGTGGATTCATGTATTTTTTTAACTCCAAAATAGTGAAATTTAAAACTTTTTTTTTTTGAGATTTGGAAAGGCATTTTCAGTATGGTCCAATTATAGTTGATGGTGAATCAATATATGTTTGTGTAACCAAGATATGGTCAATCTATGATTGATGTTTTTTTATAAAACCTCCAATTAAAATTTTAATTTTAATTTTTTCATCTCATTAATGGAATCTATTGGGACATTATTTTAGCCTGAACGTGTTGTAATTTTGTTACATATTAATTTGATATTAAAAATTATAGTGGCGTAGTCTATTTTAAATACAATAATTCATTATAATAATGTTTAATTAATTGAATATAACATCCCATGGATTCTATTTTTGAATATTCTGTTGGAATTTTATTTAATTAGAGAGTTAATTATTCCCATGGAACCTAGTTTAATGATTCCCAAGGAATATTTCTAAATTAAATGGATAAAGCTTTTAATTGATTCTATTTGAATATCCCCTTGTAATATTTCGTAATTATATTGATAAATTATCCCATGGAATCTATATAGAATATTATTATAGAATCATGTTTCCTTAAAATTATAAATAAAACCATAGAAGTCATTTTAAAGACCCCATTACAATCTTGTCTAATTAAAAGGACAAATATTATCATGGAATAATATTCAAATATTTCCCTGGAATCCTATTTGAATATATATATATATATATGAAAAATATTCCATTATAAGCTTGTAATATTTTTATATTTTTATATATCTTATAAATGCATAGCCCATTTTGGGCCAAACCAATTTTGTAGTGTCCGACCAGCCTGACACATCTAACAGGTCACTAGTTTTATGTTAATTGTTATGGAGCTAATTTAGTTCCAAATAGGCCTAAAATTATTTAAAATTTTCAAAAATTAAATTCATATTGTTGGGATTCAATGTAATAATTTTAGGTGTGGTGGTATGTACCTATAATTTTCAAAAAAAATTATTTAAATTAACACATTAAAAATTCCCTTGAGTTTAATTATAGAATAATTATTTTTTCTTATGTAATATAATTAGATGTCGACTGATCATGAACCATGACTGACCTATTGATGTTTGTTTTATTATTTATTAAATATATTTAATAAATTTTAAATTCATAAAATGTAATAATTATTTGATTTTGATGATATTTTTATCTTCCCACAATCTATAATTTGTATAAAGATATTCATGTCCTTATTTAAGTGCTAAAAATATAATTTCACACCCCGAGTTCACCTCACCTACATGTATATATAAATTGAAATGATCTAAGTAGTTCATGGGGACTCGGTTCGAGATGATATTTATATTAAACAGAAGAAGTTGAATGAATTGTAATTTTGGTGTTGTAATCATGGTCAAGTATTATCGTAATGAATTACACTAGGGTCTTAGTTAATCCATTACTCTCTTCATTTATTATCCAAGAATTAATAGTTCATTATCTTGTTATAACTTATTTATTGTAAAATATAAATGTTTTATTTATTTTTCAATGTGTAATTGTTACACATCATCACATAGTATAATAATAAACATGAATTAAAATATAAAATGAACATTTGGGGTGAAGTATTTCTACCTAAAAGCATACTTATTTTGAGGTTGTGATCAAATAAATCTTGAATGTAAAATAGAAAATTATTTCATTCATAGATATTATCCTACACAAACCAACAAAAAGATTTTATGTCACAAACACTTTCTATGATTTGAATTTGAATAAAAATGGGTGTTTGAGGAGATTAGATAAAAATAGTTGATGATTCCTCCTACAAATGTGGTATTCTTATAAGAGAAGCGGTTCAATCATAATAATGTTGAAAATGAATGGGTATACAAATATATATTGTTGAATATATATAAAAATTATTTGATAAATTCACAATAATTATTTGTTGGATATAGGACTTCACTCAAGAGATCTAGGAGCCACAAGTTAATACAGTTAACAAGATTAGTTCCTACCTTGGACTCATTGAGTAGTGGTGTATACAATGATTGTAAACTATGATAAGGGTTTTCAAGGATATTTTACACTAGAATACTCATATGACCATGTATTTTTATTCTAGTACATAGGGTCTTTATAATTATGTAAAATAGTGGGATATATGTAATGATTAAATCGGTAATGTCCAAATCGGTAATTAAGATAGAATTAAAAATTTCGATATTTTATTTTTAAAGAAAATATTCAAGTAAATACCACAAGACTTACTATGATGATCATTTAAAAAATTAAATTTTCTAACCATTATGATTTATAGAAACTATCATGGGATATAAGGTAAAATACTACGATATAAAAAATTCAAGATGTTGGAAACCCCAATACTTGTTAATCCACCTCTGGAAGCAGGGGTGTTAAAATTCCTATAAAATACTATGTTATGATGGGTAAAATGGTTATTTTTTCATAATTTTATCATTAATTTGTGATTTGATTTGTTGATACAGTATCAGGACATGGATGATTTCACATGTTGTCTCATCTTTGAGAAGCTATCAACGATATACAAAACCATTGATATGAATAAGTGACGTATATACAAGAAATGTGTAACATATAATATGGATAATGATCCTTTAATGGATCCTTATATAATATAATCTTCAACAATTTAACCTATTATTTTAATAATTCAAAATGAAAAATATATAGAAAATTCATCGTTTCTTATTGAGTAACGTTTTTGAAGTTATAAAAACATTAAATAATGATTAATTAGTAGTTCATAAGGGAAAAAAGTTGAAAGACATTGTGAAAAGGCCAATTAATGGAGATACTCAAAAGGAAACTTTGGGACGTCCTTCAAATAATTAGGAATTAAACATAAGGATGTTTTATTTTCATATTAAGAAATAATTCAATGGAAGACATATGCAACGTACACAATTAATGATTAAAGAACTCACTTCATCTTTGTGTATATTCATCATTATTTTTAATTTTTATTGTATAATTAATGGATATAATTTTAAATATTAAAATTAAATTCCTATAATTATATAAATTTACCAAGTAATTAATTAAATTTCATTGTATGTTAGAATATTTCATAAAGAAGTTGGGAAAATGTGGTCCCTAAATCCACAGTGAGAAGTACACAAGTTCAATATTTATAGGTGTATTATTTATATATAAACATTTGTACTATCACAGAAACATTAATATCATGTTTCAATTGGAATCATGGATACATTATTCCATTTTATAATTAAATGATGTTTGTGGTGTCAAATAATTGTGTAATAGTTCAGTGATACATGAATCACAGGCAGTACGTGATGAATATAAAATGCAAGACTAATATGCAAAGTTGGGGAAAAAATAAATTTTCATGATAAAATAATTGTGTAAAGGATAAACACATTATGTTTATAGACACTATTTAGTTAAAGATCATGGTTACTATCACCATACATATTAAAATAGTTTTGAAAAATTAATCCTTTTGAAATAATGGAAGGAAATAATTATTTTGGAACTAGTTCAGTTTTAGAGTGTGAACTCCTGAATGGGAAATGTAGTGGTAAGTATACATCATAGGATTTTTGTGCATGTTTAAGGAATGTGAAAGTGACATGTGACATATTCATGGTCGAAACATATGACAAGCTTTGGGTTGTACTTCCAGTGAACATATTGACAAAGAATTCGCCAATCAATATAATGTCTTGTTGAGTTATTCATAATCACCCATTACCTTATACACTTTGAAGCTATAATAAAAATAAGGAGTATAGGATATGATTATTAAATGATAAACTTTATCAATAAAACATATATTTTAGTAATTCATACAACCACATTTCTAATAAATATTAGAGTCATGATTCCAGTAAAAGTATAATCAATGTTTTGACCCTTTTTTGTAGATACATCCATTATTTTAGATATTCTTTCAAACTAGTGATGTGATCCCATATTCTATCAATCATTTGAAATTGATATAATATGATTTATAGTGGTATGTAATGAAATTATATTATAAAAACATGTGTTTCTAGATGGAAATTTTTTGTTAAGATATTAAAAAACATGCATCAAGGAAAAGAAAAGAAAAATGTGCATCGATAGTAGTCATCTTAAGGTTTTCTAAGGATGTTACATAAATACCTATGATAGAAATGGTATATTAATGTTATAGACATATTTTATATAAAACATTTCACATATCTATTTGAGATAATGAAATAAATATTGACTTGGGTTCCGTCAATGCTAATGATACATAAGTTGTTTTCATTAGAACATGTACAACAAGAGCAAGTGGGAAAGAATATTTCAAAGACACAAACTATGAATAAAGAATAAAACCATAGTTATGGTTTTATATTGACCACATTAGGATAAAATTATTCATTGATAATAATTATTCCTTCAAGAAGTATATGGAAATTAGCTAATGTTGACAAGATGAATTAAAATTCAATAATGGTTTTCATGCATTAATGTACAGTTGGATTGTTATTTTGAATACTGTAGTGGGTATTCAAATGAGGCTATACATGGTTGGAACATGTGTGGTACAAATATTGATCAATTGGTTATTCCAATTTTTTAGGCCAAAATAAATTATAATTTTACTTGTGATCACTACTTAATATGATCATAAAAGTGTGAATTGAATGTCAAGACTACCATTTGTTTATGTGGTATATATGACGCAACCCAAAATGGATGGTGATATCATAGAATTCCAATAAAGTTACATGTTATTGAAATTTAGTTATATATTAAAGTAAAAAAACATAATCATAGAATATTCATTTGGAATGAATCATTGTCTTGTGTCAACAAGACGTTTATGGAGAACCATGGTTTTTTAAGGAAAATAATATTATTAAACATATAGAGAAAATCTATTGGTCATACAGTTAGTTAAGACCAGGATAAAAATAACACTCTAGATAAGTACTTGATGTAGAAAAATTGGGTTTTACCGGATGATATTCCCTAATGTATATCAATGGGTTTATTAGTCATTGTCAATCGTATATATACTGAAATAGTATTTTAAAAATAAAATTTTGAAAAAATCATGAGAGAATTTTCATCAGTGTCACATTAAATATCTCTCTCTATATAGACATTTCGTGGACATAGAATTAGATTAACATGATGATTTTAATTCCATAAGATTTAGTGATGGATCAATAACCTATGAAATGAAATTTTTAGTAACATGTATTCCCAAGATATAAATTATTGTAGGAATATATCAGTTGAAACCTGGAGAACTAGAATTGATGCAGTCAGGACTATCCATTTGAAATTGGAGAAGTAAAAATGAAATGTACCTAGTATTTGGAGAGGAAAGATACTAGTTTTCATGAAACAAAACTATTATTCCTTGGACCAATGAGATCCAATAGCATTGTTAGAGAAAGGTAATGAGCAAGACAAGGTCATTAAAGCTATTGGTATCCATATCTACAAATACAGAGTACATTGAGGCTTATGGGGATGCAAATAAAAATTTTAAAATACTCCAAATTGTGTTATATTTATTATATTCCCATGTGGTATGTAACACCCCAAGCATCCACGGTACGTTTCCCTTTAAATAATACAATAGCTTGTGTTGTACACAACATAGAGTTTTAAAATACCACAAACCATCAAACAACATGTTATGGATAGTAATACCTAATTTTTGAAATTTTATAAATTATATTTTGAAAAATGGTCTTCATTTTTGGATTCATATATCATAATTACCTTAAGGTGTTTTTTTTGGTATTTTTCTAAAAACATTCTATTTTTAATGAATAGTGAAAAACACTATGTTATTATTTAAAATCGAGATTTTATTTAAATGATATATTATTATATTTTAATTTATATTTTGTAAAACTATATATATAATAACTATATATTTTAAATATAATTCATTGGAGTCATTTTATAATTATATTAGATATATAAAATTTCATTGAACTTTTTACTGTATTTTACCCACCTTCTAGGCGCATTTGCAAATTTGCATAAAATGTAATTTTACCACTTCTGTGAATAGAATTTCAAAAATCCAAGAGAAACTATTGACATTATTAAGTAAAATTTGTTTCAATAAGATAAAAATAATTTTTGTTGAAAAGTAACATTTGACTTTTATTTACGACGGTCAAAAGTAAATAGGGTAATTATAGGTAAAATTAAATTATAATTACCCTTACACATGACTTAATTATTTCTAATATGTTTATTTTGACCAAAAACATCCATTGGAATAAAATATGATTCTATTGGTTCGTTTGGATTTGATTAGGACATTTATTATTATTGTATTTAATGAATAGTTAAAAGTGTTAAATTCAATGTTTAATAACTAAACCATTTTTAATATAGGGATATTCATAAGATAAATTATAAAATAAATATTCATTGTAAAGTTAAAAATATTTCCTAAATAATGGTATTTTATTTATAATTTTTCTACATTAAATAATTAAATTTTTTATGATACAATGATGCTGAAGTAATTACCTTATTAATGAAAGATTAAAATAATTGATTTTATAAATATTCAAATAAATGTAAATTGAGACTTCTGCTAAATTTAAATAATTTTATTGTTTAATATGACATGATTGGGTTGATTAAATAATTTTTTTCGAAGTGATAAATTTGTTATGTCTTTCACAAGAACAAAATACCAAATAGTGTCAAAATTGACATAAATGAGTTTTTAAAACAAATACTATATTATTAATTTATATAATATTTATAAAAATATATGGTTATTCAAAAAGACTAATATAAGGTTATATATATTAATAATTAACCACTTGGGGTCTCCTATTTTTGTAGTATGTTTATTAACAATTTATTATAATAATACAAGAATAAATTGAAAAAGTTAAACAATTTAATTAAGAGTTAAATCTAAATGATAAGGTTAATATAGTGACCTAAACATATCTAAAACCTATTTGTTGAAAGGTTTTTGACCCATACCCACCTTAACCTAGAAATAAATCTCTTTAATACGATTATATACTGAATATTATTGTACAATAAATTAATATTTCATGATTTTCCAAAAGTGACCCTCGCCTCTCTTATAAAAGGGTACTTCCCCTTCTCTCAAAATCACACCTCCAAAGCCATTTGTATAGGCCTACCACCACAGAAATATCCTAAAAATAAACTTAATTATATCTAGGTATCTTAATGTGATCATAAATCCAACCAATGGTGCTTTTTTGATCATCTCAAAAGGAAATACTCGAAAAAGAGATAATAATTTCACCACCTCTTTCAATGTTCTTTTCTTCTTCAACTTCAACATTCTTTCTTGATTCCATACCAAATTAATATCTATTATACCTTATACATTCTATTATGTCATTATAGCAATGGTACAACAATATTCATTATTCTATCCATCCTATGAATGACATGTCACTATACGTGCGTACGTACGGCTTACCCTCTCCACGTCGTGATGTAGTTTGTTTTTAAAACACATCATTATTTTGATGGGTATAATAATGAGTATAATTGATATAAATAATAAATATAATTTTTTATATATGATATTATATCCTATTACAAATGATTTCACCATCAGTGGAATGGTTTTTCCACTCATGCATATGTACGGATTACCGTCTCCATAAACACGATGAAATTTATTCCACATCATAACCATTTAAGAATAATATTCATTTTATGATTAATAATAATTATTATAACTTAATATAATTTTTTATATTAATAAAATACATCCTATCTATAACAAACATGGCTTTTGTAACCATTAATATAAAGGATAACGAATCATTTAACACTCGAAATGATGATACTAATGAAATATTATTAACAAAGAAATATTAAGAGGTCATATATGATATCATATTTATGTATGAGGTTATTTTATAATTTCATAACAATGATTTAAATATTATACAGGATGTTAACGTACCCTCGATCAAGTAAAAGAACAATCTATGGGTTAATTCAATAATCTATTCTTTATTTGACGTAGTTTATACGTGAGTATCTACTAGGACCTCTATATCATCCACATCCGTGTTTCTTAAAAATCTATTTGAAAACATTTTTAATATTTTCTAGACAATTGGTTACAGTAATTTATACCCTCGGTTGAATTTTAATAAAATGTGTATAAATGAATCTATCCTTCTTTTTCCAAACAAGGTAATTTATGACCTTTTCGTCAAAATTAAGGAAAGAATGTTTTTTTAACATATATGGTAAGTGCGGATATTTTACGCCATTATAACACCTTCAAATCATCCCTTACAAAAATATAATAATATTTTAAAAATAAATGTTTTATTTTATAATTACATGACTTCTATATTATTTCAAAATAAAAATATATATTTCTATCAAAATGTTATGATTTCATCTATGTCAACATCATTTTATGGATTTTTCACTTGTTTGAAGTTGATTTATTATGATACAATCTTACATATTGTATTGAAGGTTTTTGTAATATGTTTGACTATGGAAGTTTTATTTTTATACCATTTATGCTTTATGGATAATGTATTGACATTTTGTAAGATAGTATTAACATGAATGTATATGTTATGTTTCATCGTTTTTATATGAGGAATGCAATGGGCTTAGTATGTGCTGGGTGGGGACCGCTATTTCTCCTTGATGGATCAGAGGGTCTCACAATTCAACCCTATATCTTGTCCCAAGGACCTAAAAAATCATTATTTTTAGTTTGGGCATGAGGCCTTAACTATGTGTTTATGATGTATGGCATTATGCATTCCATCACTATAAAAGTGGAAATTGATTTTACATGTGATTATTCAAATAGAAGAATATACATGTGAATAAGTGAATGTAATTATTTGATTTATCATTGCTATATTATTTTGAGGTTTATATTTAAAATGCATTTGTTTTAGTCTTATAAAATTCTTTAAATATATATGCTTACGTATGAATGTTTCTGTTATATTTTTATTCTTACTGAGCACCTGAGATCACCGCTTTTTATGTTTTATTTTTTCCAAGATGTGAAAATGTATATTATGAATAACCTGTAGGTATAGTATATGGGATATGAATGTTGTCAAAGGAAACAATTTTGTTGTTGTTTTTCATTTTATAATGTAATTTAAAATGTATGTATGTATCTAATACTTCCAAGGCTACAAAACGGTCACTCTTTCATGATTTGATCCCTTGTGATCATGCAAATGTTTAGTAATATTGCATCGAATCTAGGTAACTTGGGTCAGGGCATTACAGTTGGTATTAGGGTAATTCTGGTACCAACCATGGAATCTAGATTTATAAAAACTCTGATTAGAGAACATTACCATAAGATAGAATTTTAGGATTAGTATAGAAGAACTTCCTATAATTTTTGTAATGTAGATATTTTTTGTTTTACAATAAATAAATTTCTTTCTGGATACGAGCAGGTATAGGTGTCTCGGGCACATATGTACCTAGGATTGAATACTCTGACAAGGATTTTTGGGATTGACCCACAGTATTCTGGTATAGGACAACAGGCATTACTGCACTCATAGTTATGACACTCCCGGGGGATATTCTTAAGATAATTCACATTTTCTTTACAAACCATTATTAAGGATTTATGAGTGTATTCATACTCAAAAAATCATTTTTATGAATATAGATTATATCCAAAAACTATACAATTTATGTTAAGTTATTCAGAAGTTTGGAATCATGTATTGTGATTCATAAACTAATCTAGTTTGTGCTACTTTTTAAGAAATGACACCTTGTAGAAGGAATGAAAACCATATAAATGAAAATAATCTATATAGGGACTCCCTCTTACTCAAGATAATTATATTGGTGTTGGTGACGTAACTGCTGTGGATCATATTATCACCGTACTGGGACCAATCCCTCAGGTTACGAATAATAACCTTACCCATATAGATCAACCTGATCCACAACACGGATGGTCAGTGTTAGACCTCTTCGTGAGGCAACAACCATCAACATTAAATGGGACTACAAATCCATTTACAACTGAGAAATGGATAAGTTCCATAGAGAAAATATTTTATACTTTGGAAAGTAGCGAAATAGAAAAAGTTTCCATGGCAGTTTATTTCCTCACGGGAGATGCAGATCAATTGTGGTCATTAATTCCAAACACAAAGGAAGATGATGAAGTATCATGTATGTAATGGGGTGAGTATAAAGATATTTTCATAGAAAAATACTTTCCTCATGACCGTTGAGAGGATATAGAGTGTCAATTTCTGAGTCTGATGAAAATGGAGGATGAGGATGTTGCAAAGTATGAGGTTAACTGTACATGGATAGTAAGGAATGCTGCAGATTATATATGTAACCCAAGAAGTAAGATTTATTGATTCTTTGATGGGTTAAAACACATTTCTATGTCGATCATTATTCTTACAATATTTTTCATCGTATGATGATATTGTCTCATGTGATATCAAGACATAAAAGGAATTCTCTAAGTCTTTCTACTTTAAAGAAAACTAAGAGAAGAAGAGATATGTTGAATAATCTGGAAATGGAAATAAGGGGAAGAAGGGAAATGTTGAACTTATATCCTGTAATAAATGTTGGATAAAACACCCTTATACATGCCTGAAGGGAATGGGAGTCTATTACAAGTGTGGTGAAAAATGCCACCAAGCTCATGATTATAAGGGAAAGATAGAGGCTATCAATGTGGAATGCTGCAATTGTAGATAAATGGGGAATTATAGGAATAAATGTCATAAGCCCCAAGGAAACATTGCTAAAAAGGCCATGAGAGAAAGGCCAAGCTTATGCGATCACTACTATTGAGATTGATGCTCTGAATGACGTGGTGTAAGGTAATTTAATGGTTTCCTCAAGATTATAAAATTCTTTATTTAATTCTGGATCATTGCATTGTTTCATATCATCCCAGTTTTCTAAGAAAAGTAGATATTTCCAATTTTATTTAACAAGGGATTTTCAGTCAAAATGCTAAGGGAAATATCATTGCAACAATGTTTTGAGAATCAGTCCCCATTAGGGTATATAAATTTTCTTTATCTGTAAATATCATCATCATACCCATGATTGAATTTGACATAATCCATGGTATGTATTGGCTTTCGAACCATGATGCATTAATTTATTGTAATAAGAATGAGGATACAATTTTCCATGATGATAATGAGTAGCTTATCTTTGGAGGAGAAACGTCCCCACTTGATTCTTATCTAGATCCACCCCATGTAGCTCACCTAAATTCAATAATTGGGGAGGAAGATAATGCAATAACTATGGGTGAGGAACGGAATGTTCAAATGAAGGATGTACCTATTGTGAAATAATATGTTGTTGTGTTTCCCGCGGATTTACCTGGACATATTCCAGGTCGAGAGAGTGAGTTTTCCATTGATTTAATAGCTGGTTTAAGGCCTATATCAAATACCCCTTATAAAATGGCCATTGTGGAAAAAGTTGAACTAATGAAACAACTAAAATAATTGAGAAATAAATGATTTATTACACCTTCTGATTCTCCAAGGTTATCTACTGTTATTTTTTTAATAAGAAAGATGGATCAATGAGGTTGTGCATTGACTATAGGGATATCAATACTACAATAATAAATAACAAGTATCCCCTCCCTCACATCGATGACTTATTAGGTCATCTTAATGGAGATAAATATTTTTAAAATATTGACCTTTGATCTGGATATCATCAGTTGTTTGTGAAGAAGGACGACATTCAGGAAAAATTAATTCTGAACCAGTAACAGGCATTATGAGTTTACATTAATGCCTTTTAAACTGACTAATTCACCCCCTATTTTCATGGAACTAATGAATAATATTTTTATTTAATATCTTTATATCATTTTAGTGGTATTTATTGATGATATCATGGTTTAATCTAAAATCTATAAAGATCATGAAAATCACTTGTGCACTATTTTGAAAACCATCAGAAGAAAAGAATTATATGGGAAGTTTAGCAAGTGTGAATTATGGATTCTGGAAATTTCTTTTCAGGGCCATATTTTCTCTAAGGATGGAATATATGTTGATCCTTTTAAGAAAAGAGAAATACATTAATGGCATGAATTGATAATTATAACCGAGGTACACAATTTTATTAGTTTATCAAGTAATTATCAGTGTTTCATCTATAATTTTTCACTATTGGCTAACTCATTATACAAGATCACACATAAATGGGATAAATTTGATTGGAAAAAAGATTATGAAGAATGTTTTGAATAACTGAAGAGAATATTAGTAAATCATTCTATCTTGAATCTTCTATCGGGGAATGATGTGTTTTTTATTTATAGTGATGCTTCAAAGAAATGACTTGGTTATGTCCTTATGCATAATGATAGAGTTATTACCTATGCATAAGGAAAGCTTAAAATTCACGAAAAAAACTATCCCACTCCTGATCTTGAGTTACCAGCTGTAATCATTGCATTGAAGATATAGAGACACTATCTATATGGTGAAAAAATGGGAGATATATACCGATCAAAAGTGTTTGAAAAATATTTTCTAACAGAAAGAACTCAACATAGGGTAATGATGATGGCTTAAACTACTCAAGGATTAATATTTCACTATTCACTACCACCCGGGGAAGGAAACTATGGCGGATGATGCTTTAAGCAGAAACGATCATGGATTATTTAACAAGATGCGAGTTAAAAGTGATTCTATGTTCATGGATCTAGTAAATATGGATATGGGAATAATCATTGAAGGTGAAACATCAATAACGTTTCAAATGGTTACTAAACCATCTTTAATATAAAGGATAAAAATATCTCAAACTATTGATGAGAATTTTAAAAAGAAAATTAAAGCTGTGAATGGTGGGAGATTGATCGACTTCGTATATGAAGATGTGATTTTGAAATTTGGAAAGAGTATTTGTGTTCCTGAAATACATGATCTCAAAAGGTAATTTTTGGATGATGTCCATTGCTCCAATTTCTCTATACACCCTAGTAGAACTAATATGTATAGAGATTTGAAAGAACATTTTTGTTGGGAAAACATGAAGAGAGAGATTGCTGATTATGTGTAAAGATGTATGACTTTTCAACAATTGAATGGTAGAAGGAAATATCCTAGAAAATTCATGAATCCTCTGCCCATACCTTAGTGAAAATGGGATGATATTATGATGGAATTTTTCATGGGACTGCCTAAGACTCAAAGAAGGAATGATGCAATTTGTTTCATTATTGATCGTCTGAATATGTCAGTAAATGTTTTTTCTATATGTGGAGATTTACCACTTGAATGTCTAGAAAGACTATATATTAATGAAATTTTAAGACTTCATGGATTACCCCTATCGATTGTTTCTGATCGTGATCCACATTTTACATCACAATTCTGGAAAAGTGTTAAGAAGGACTTAGATATTGAACATCATTTGAGAACTACCTACCATCCTCAAACTTACGGACAATCAAAACAGACTATTCAAACCCTAGAAAACATTTTGAGATCTTGGTCACATGAAATTAAAGGTATGTGGGATCAGTATTTACCTTTGGAATAATTTCCATATAATAATATCTTTCATTCAAGTATTTATATTGAACCTTATGAAGCGTTATATGAAAAGAGATGTCGCACACCAACATGTTGGGATGATGTTGCAAATGGTGAAGGTTATCCAAACACACATCAAAGAAGATCAAAGTAAGAAAAAGGGAATATGACAATAACCAAAGGTGGGATTTGTAATTTCAAGTAGGAGACCCTGTTTTCTTGACGATATATCTATGGAAGGGTGTTATACGTTTTAGCAAGAATGGTAAATTAAATCCCAGGCACATCGGACCTTTTGGAATTCTTTATGGAATTGGAGTTGTTGTGTATCGTTTGGAAATTCCAAAAAAGTATCTCCAACGTTCATGATGTGTTACACATATCACTATTGAGAAAATACATGCATGAACCAACACATGTACTCACCTATGAAAAAATAGAAATGGAACACGAAATATGTTATTGCAAAGAGCCTATCACAATTCTTGATACAAGAGAACAAGTGTTGAGAAATCAGACGAATCATGTGGTGAATGTTCTATGTTGAAATCATAAGATGGAAGATTCATTGTGGGAACACGAGTAATATATGATGAAGAACCACATGAATATTTTTATCCAGTTATATTCTATTAATTTCATGGACAAAATTATTTGAATGTGAGGAGAATTTAACACCCCAATCTTCCACGGTATGTTTCCCTTTGAATAATGCAATAGCTTGCATTGTACAAAACAAAGAGTTTTAACACACCACAACAAATCAAACTAGCCTTTATGAATAGTAACATCATCTTTTAAAAATTTTAAAAATTTTATTTTTCAAAATGGACTTCATTTTTTTATTCAGAATATCAAAATTAGCTTAGGGTAAATTTTTGGTATTTTTCTAAAAACATTCAATTTTTTATTAGATATGTAAAATTTTATTATATTTTTTTAGCGTCTTTTACTAACATTTTAGGCGCATTTTCAGATTTTCATAAAACATAATCTAACAAATTATATGAATTAAATTTAAAAAATATGAGAGTCATAGTTCACATAAGTATGTATGATACAGTTCTATAAGATGAAAATAATTTTTAGTGGATAGTAACTTTTGAATTTTATTTTCCATGTTTGAAAGTAAATATTGTAATTAATGGTAAAAAATGATATTATAATTTCCATAAAAAAATTTAATTCTATTTGACAGGATTATTTCGAAAAAATAATCCTTAGTAAGAAAATATGATCCTTTTGGACGACTTTGGATAGATTAAGACATTTAATATTATTTTCTTTGAAGAAGAGTAAAAAGTTTTAAATTCAAGGTTTTATAACTAAATCATTTTTAATATAGGGTTGTACATAAGATGAATTCAACTATAAATAATCATTATAAATATAAAATGATTTCATACATAATGGTATTTTATTTTTAATTTTTAGACATTAAATATTTAAATTTATTTATGATACAATGATGATGCAGAAATTACCTTATTAATTAAATATTCAAATAATTGATATTATAAATATTCAAATAAATGTAAAATGACCCATCTGATTAATTCCAAAAATTATTTAGGTTAATATTATATGTTTGGGTTTTTTAAATAAATTTTTTTCTAATTGATAATTTTTTATGACTTTCACCATAACAAAATAAAAAATAGTGTCAAAATTGACATGAATGAGTTTATAAAACAAATACTATATTATAAATTGATATAATATTACTAAAAATATAAATATAGTCCAATTGACATATATAAAGTTTTATATATTAATAATGAACCACATGGGGTTCTCTTGGATTTTTTTAGTATGTTTATTAACCATTTATTACAATAATACATGAGTATATCGTAATATTTAAACTATTTAACTAAGAGTTAAATCTAAAAGATAAGGATCATATTGTGACCTAAACCTATTTAAAAACATATTGGTTGAGATTTCATTGACCCCACCCCACCATATCCTTGAAATAAATCATTTATAGCCATTATAAACTGAATATGACTGTATAATAAAACAATATTTCTAGCTTTTCATAAAGTGACAGTCACCTCTCTTATAAGAGGGTACTCCCCCTTATCTCAAAATCACACCTCCAAAGACATTTATCTCGTCCATGACCTACTCAAATATCCTACCTACTACCATAAAATTGATCTAGAGGCCTTACATTGATCAAAAAGGCAACCGAATGAGCTATTTTGATCTACTCAAAAGGAAACACCGGAAGAAGGGGTAATAATTTCACCCCCTCTTTCAAAGATCTGTTCTTATTCCACTTCCTCATTCTTTGTTGTCTTCATACCAGAATAATAAATCAAGTACCATATACATACTTTGATGTTACTATAGATATGGTACTTCAATATTCATTATTCTATCCATCTTATGAATGAAAAGTCACCATACGTGCGTACATACGATATACCGTCTCCGCGTTGTGGTGTAGTTTGTTATTCAAACACTTCATTATTTAGATGGGTATAATAATGATTATAATTTATGTCAATAATAAATATAATTCTGTGTATATGATATATCATCCAATTATATATGAATTAACTTTCAATAAAATGGTGTTTTCGCTACTTCATACGTAGGGATTACCGTCTCGATGAACACGATGAAATTCAGTCCCCATCATAACCATTCTAGAATAATTTTCATTTTATTATTAAAAATATCATTTAATAACTTAAATATCATTATGGATATGAGTCAAATAAATCCTATCCATAAAAATCGTGGCTTATGTAACCAAGTATATAAAGGAAAATGATTCAGTTAACACCCGAAATGATGATACTACTGATATATTATTAACAGAGAAATATTAGAAGGTCATATATGATATCATATTTATGTATTTGGTTATTTTATAATTTAATAAAAATGTTTTAACTATTACAGAATAGGTTATTGAACCCCCGATTAAGGAAAAGTAAAAGGTAAGTGCTAATTTTAAAATCTCTTCATTATCCGAGTTTGTTTATACGTGAGTATCTACTGGGACTTATTTGTCATCCACATCCGTGTTTCATAAAAATGTATTTCAAAACATTTATAAAATTTCCAATACACTGGGTTTAGTAATTTATACTACTGTTTTACTTTTTATAAAATGTGTATAAAGAAATCTATATGTTGTTTTCCAAGAAAGTTCCTTTACGAACTTTTCGACAAAATTAAAGAGAGATTTTTTTAACTTATACAGCTAGTGTGGCTATTTTATGCCATTACAACACCTTTGATATTTTCCTTACATGATTATAAGAATATTTTAAAAATACTTTTTTTCTTTTATAATTACCTGACTTTTAATTTATTTTAAAATATAAATAAATATTTCTCTCAAACTGTTTTGATTTCATTTTCGTCAACAACCATTGATAGATTTTACACTTGTTTGATGTTGATTTATTATGATACAATCTTCCATATTGTATTGAATGTTTTGTGATCTTTCAAACTGTGGATCCGTTAGTGTTATACCGTTCATGGTTTATGGATAAATTATTTACATTCCGTATAATAGTTTTAATATGAATTATTATGTTATGTTTCAACCCTTTCATATGAGGAATGAATTGGAATTAGTAAGTGACGGGTAGAGCCCACTATATCTCCTCGATGCATTGGTAGGTCTCATTAGACAAAATGGTGTCTTGGGAAAAGTCCTTAACAAAATATTTATTTTTAGTCCTGGAATGAGGCCTTGACTATATGGGTATGTTCTCCAACATTATGCATTCAATCATTATAATACTGTCTATCGATATTACTTTTTTATAAAAGGTTGGGTCTGAAGCCTCATTTATTATAAATGGAAAGAAATGACCTCTTTAACTAGGTAGAGGGAGACCCATTACATAGCCTGAAGGCTTGATCGGCATTTATCCCATTACATGGCCAATAGGCCCAATTGTTTTTCCCAATGCCCATTATGTGAATAGTGCTGCAACAGTACCCACATTGCTACAGTACTGCACAGTACCTACCGCTGCTACAATACCATTCTTCCACTACAGTGCTCTGCAACCGCTACAGTGCCTTCCATTGCTACAGTGCTGCCACATCTACAGTGTGCTAGCGTACTGCTATAGTACATGCACCCAATGGGTTTTGAACCCCAATTTTTCCTGTAGGATTAAGGGGTGCCTATCTATAATCCAAACCCCAACTACATTGATATTACATGTGATTATTTGACTAGTAGAATAACCATGCGAATAAGTAAATGGAATTATTTGATTTATCGTTTCCATATTATACTGATGATTTTAAACGTATTTTGTTTTTTCATATACGTTGCCCTAAATATTTATGCTTATTTATGAAAGTGTATGTTATATTGTTAACCTTGTTGTGGACCTGAGCTCAACCATTTCTATATTTTATTTTTTCCAGGATGTGAAGAAATATATTATTATTGACCTTCAGGGATAGTCTAAAGGATATGAATGTTCTCAAAATATACAATATTTTTTTTTCCATTTTATAATGTAATGTAAATCTTATGTATGTATCTAGTACTTCCTAGGATACTAAAATGATCGGTATATTGAGATTTGATCCCTTTAGATCATACCAATGTTATATAATAATGCATTGACTCTCGGTAACTAGGGTTAGGGCCTTACATCGTATGTAATGTATTATCTTACTGTAAATTAGGATACTCTTACTAGTCAAGATACAATTATTGAAAATGTGAAAGAAGGTATACACTTAGGTATTACATTTCATAAAGAGTTTTACTCAATTAGAAGTTGTCCCACATATAAGAATAGCCACATGTTTGAGACATGGTAGTCTATGCAACTAATTCCATGATTTGGTATAAACATGATCTTCATCATGTGATAACTAACAAGGATGGTTATCAAGTTGTCTCTAATTCATGTGGTATTTTTATGATAGTGGTTTCCCAAGACCAATCATACAAAGAATTTTTTTTATTATAATTACATGTATGCAGTTTGATATATAAATATTTCTATTCTTACCATAATAGTGTTGATGTTTTTTTCATTTTCTATTTACGTGGTAATTCCATTATATTACATGTTGTATCAAATGTTTATAGCATTACCCAACTATAGTGATATCATAGAGATAGTAGGATAGTGATTATAATCATATGTTGTATTTTCTATATATATCATTCTAACATGACACATTTGATCTATGATTATTAGGTTATTAGGGATTATATGAATTGGGAAATCATCTAATTAAATTCTAAATTGTTGATCACTAGTAGTGAATTCAAGAGGATATAGCCACCAATAGGAACACCACATGTTTTATGATTCATTTTTTGTTTCAATATATGAATGTGTATATTTGTCTATTGATAAGACATCGTTATCAGTTTGTAATGTTTAATTGTGTAATTTTAAAAAATTTAAAAACCATGATAATGAAATCATAAATAGGTGGTTTTTTTGGTGTGTCATTGGTGGCGTGGAATTGGTTGAATGATTAAGATATAATTTGTTGCTTATAAGTTGAGTTAGCGAAATATTATGGGCCTAGGTTGACCATGATGGTACTACCTTCATAAATGTAGGTCCATGTAACTAGAAGGTATATCCATCAATTAAGTTCATGAAATATCTAAAGTAATAAAAGGATGATAAAAAAGTGTATATATTTTTTTATGAGGTATAATGAGAAAAAAAGACTATATTTAATATCATTTTTTCATAGGATGTAATCATAGGTATATCATTCTTTATCCTCATAGAGAGCATGATGGTTTAAAAAATTTCACTATTGGTATATGGGTTGAACTCACTTCTATTAATTTAAGGACCTAGTGGGTAAAAAACTAAGTGCATTCACACTATCCACCTATTCTAATGAATACGAGATTATGAAAAAGTGGTCCCCATATGAAGGGTCCATTGAACATTCGAAAATGATTGACCAAAATTTAATCTAATTCATTTATTTAATTAAATATTAGAATAATTATTGTCGATTTTTTATCTCAAGGTATTTACATGTTTTTAAATCACAATTGTAAAAAGAATAATAATATATCTAATAAAACAAACTCTAGGTATTAAAGCTTTGTTAAATTATTTGGAGAGTTTCAAGGTTAGGATAATGGTTTTTATTTTATAATGTAACATTTTATATTTTTAAAAGTGAGGGATAAAATATTTGGGACATCTATGAAAAAGTTAATTAAGTCGTACATGTGAGAAAATGACTAAAATGAATGTTATTACTTTTCAGGGACTAATATGATCTTTTGTAAAGATTACCCAAGTTATAAAATAAAACATTATACTCCTGGATTCTAATATCATCCATATTCATGATATTAGCAATAGAATTTATCTCCTACACTCCTATAATGTTCTAAGAGATGGATTCCAAATCAATAATAACGCATGATGGATCTACCTTTCTCGATAAATTCAGCATTTTTAAGGTGATTTACGGGAAGTTATAAACTATTCGAATTCCCATTCTATGAATTTGTTAATTTAGATCATTAATCTTTCAATTTTGGAAAATGTGTGGATGATCTAGAAGATGTATACTTATATTTCTTTCACCCATGACACATCAACAGTGATTGAATCTAACCTGTATCTTCAAATGAATGAGGTACTGTTTAATATTCAATTTCATTTTATTTTTCATTCTTAATTTGAATTGCATCTGATCCTTAAAGTATTATGGAAAATATATTTATTGGATTCATGGTTTTTTTAATGAATCCAAACCAAAAAAAAAATTAAATGTCACCTCTATCATCCTACCACTACACCATAGGATCATTCGAGAGGATCTTGGTTTAACTTTTTATAAAATAAATAGATAAATTTTTTGATTTTATACCAAAACCACAAATGGATAAATTTAATATAATTTATGATTCCAATTAAACCCATGTTACACCAAGGGTAAAATATTCTTTTGAGAAACAACCGTGACCATAGATATTAAATTAAATTTTTCGATCAATAGGACAATGATTTATTCATAAATGATGTTCATGTGTAAATTATTATTTTTAATTTATTTAATATACTAATTCTCACGTCCTTGAAAACCTAATTCATAGTTTGAACTCTAAGGAAAAATACATAGATATATATTGAATTATTAAAAGTATCAAGCCAAGAATACTAGAGTTTTTATACAGATATTTAGAAATTAACTTTTGAACCATGTGATTGAGGGTGATTTATGATAAAATAATTAAAAGGGGATGTAATTACTCTATTTCAAATAAAAATAGTATAAAAATATGATATCATGACTCAATGAGGTGTGATTTAGATATAAAATGGTATAGACCTCATACATGATGATGAAGTATATGAAAAGAGGATTATCTGAATAGAATGTAAATACATAGAAAATTGAGGAAATAAAACCTAATAAAATCACAAAGAATAATTCAACAAATAATAATGGAGTTCAATAATAAAAATTGTGACTAAATAAAGGGTTTTTATTAAATAAACACAAAAACAATGTATTACCTCATAGTCAAATGCCCTATAACCTCAGTTATAATGAACATAACTCCCCCAATAACTTATTTCATAACCATAATTACATAAATATCATTTTATAAACTACATTAAGAATAATTTATTTCAAATATATTATTCCGTAATATGTTTATTTTCATCATCAGGTGTTAGTAATTTTTTATTATTTATTTTTACATATTTCTTAATAGAGGTTATGATTCTTATTTATTGATAAAAATTTCATTATTCATATATTAATAAAAATATTTTAACCATTTTTTCCAATTATGTCTGATGTCAAAAAAAAATTTATGAAATCATGGATATGGTTTTTGAACATTTAATTCATGATGCACTTCTTTCGATACTTTTTATTGGAAAAAATGGTATATTAAAATGAGAAAAATATTGATATAAACTTTATAAAACATTAATAATATAAAAATATTATTTAAAAACTTTTAATATAACTTATGATATATATTTAATAATGTTATCAAGTGTATAGTAGATTTTGATGAAAAATATTAAGAAATAAATGAATATAAATTAAAGGGGGTGATTAAGAATTATCACCTTACTCATTGTAAAAAGACATTTAAAACTTTTGTTATTTATTTATTGTATGGTATTATGAGAAGATATGATCCTCTAAAACATGGATAAGTGTGTTGGTTAGGTAATTGGGATGATTTTTATTAAAAAAAACTGAGTTTTTTGGTCATGATGAGTGGGTTGGTGAAGGGGTCCTTTTATAAGTGAGTTGAGTGGAATTTTTTTTGTAATAATAGGATCATCATTTTCGGAAATAGGATCAAAAATTGAGAAATAATGAAAAGGGATTGACGAAATTTAGATCAAGGAATGAAACCATCATTTGGGGATATTTTTGAGACATTATTTTTGTTTATATTCTATTATATGTAACCCTTTAACCATTTTAATATTTACTATGGTATCCAATTTTAACATAAGTAATTTACTCTTATGCCTATAAACAATGTATACCTTATTTTATAATTTTTCCTTTCGAATAAAATTATGTAATAAATAATTTTAGATAAAATGTAAAATGGTAAAAAGAAAAATATATAAAAAAATAAATTTATAATGTATAAAAATAGTTTAAGAAAAAAATAAATAGTTTTTTAAATGTAAATTATAAGTTTTTAAACAAAATTATTATTTTAAAATTTATAATTTTACATAAAAAATATTTATTCATGAAAAATGTTTCATAATTTTTATATTATTTTTATATCAATATGTCGTCATAATATTCACGATATTTGTAAAAACAATATTTTACAGTACTCTCAAAAAATGAACAGTTTATGAAATATATCAAAAATTTAATATAACATAATATTGTTATGAATAATTAAAATATATTTCTTATTTTTTAAAATAAAAATTATATAATTTATGTTTTTATACTTTAAATAGATTCATATTATATGATGAATCTTTTTTATTGGTCATTGACATTTAAGAAATATTAAATATTTTTTTCTTTCCAATCAATTAATAGGGTTAATATATTAATAGTTTTAAAAATATATTTTATCCTTATTTATCCTATTTATATTTTGGTTTTCAAAATAATTTCTATAAAATGTAAATTTAAGAAAAAATACATTTTTAAGGAATAAAATTGTGTTATTTGTTATTTAACAATATAAATTTAATTACATCAATGAATTAGTACTAAAAATGACACTAATTATTATATCTAAAAATATTTCATAAGGTAGTTACCATTATTAATACCCTATAGTTCAATTTCTGCTTCCAAATATCTATGTTAATCTTAATAAAAATTATAATGGTTTGTTTGCGTTTAATGTTATATGTGAAGCTTATTATTAAACAAGGTATTTATTTTAAGAAAAAATGATACAAAAAGAATTGGGTGATGCACTAATTCAATAGAGACCCATTATTTTTCATTTATTTGATTATCACCATGATTAATTCCTTATTTCAGGAAATCACGTATTGTATCGACTTATTTATACTTATTTCAAAATAAACGACAACACGAAAAATAATAATGAAATATATATATTATTTTAAAAACATAACAATTTTCAAAAATATTTTCCTATAATTTCAACATTATTATCATGTCTTGGATTTTTTTTATTTTCATTATGGTGGTTGAATTTCCGTGATTTATTCTTCTATAAATATTTTTAAAAGATTGGTTCTCTCTATTTTCACTTCCCTTCACATGTAAATAATTTGATAGTTGACCTCCACCATTAGTAAAAAATGAATTCAATATATTGAGTATAATATAAAATAAATTTATCAGACATTCATTAGATAAAACTGTTATAATTGATAAATATTTTATCCTTGACATTAATATATTTTGTTAATTTATATTTCACTCTTTTAGGGCTTGTTTTATGGTAATAAGTTTTGATTTCATCTATCAAATTTCCTGTTTTTTCTATATAAGTTTTCGATCAAGGACATTATTAGTAATTTAATTTTAAATTTCCTTGATCTATAATCTATTTAGATATTCAATAATGTATGATTATCCATTAGCTTATTCTTCATTTTTCTCATCATTCTTTCCATCAACATTCCTTAAGGTTTGAACTTCCTTTATAAATATAGTAATTTTCTCATGATAATCAATAAACGTAGATCTACGCATATTTTCATGTAATTATATCAACCACTTTCATTATCACTCATTGAGTAGATTTCTTTGTATTATATAAGGAGCTATAACATTTTTAAACTTTTTATGGTATTCTTCTATATATGTTCTTTTACCAGAATAGTTTTCCTTTTCCTATTACTTCAACAAATTTCTTATTTTTCTACTTTCGATTTTATTATTTCTATTACTATAACATTATAATATTTTAAAAAATTTCCCTCACTTTTACTATTTCCATATATATTATCTATATCATAGTCCTAATTCATATTGTTTTAATTTTTACTAAAAAAAACCAATTACTCTATATTTGAACCATTTGAAGGGGGTTCTCCCATTATATTTAACATTTAATTTACTAAACTTTTAATTTATGAGACAAAATGTTTGTATTTTGAAATTATCCACAGTATCATCATCATTATACTCCATAAAAGTTTTTGGTTCTCTCACTTTCAACTTGAATTTCCTCATGGATTCAAAATTTTCCTCAACCTTTACTTTGAAATTGAATAGTTGTGTATTTATCATCTCACATGAAATTAGGATATAGTTTAATTCATCTAAAAAAATATCTTTTCCTAGTATTCAAGAGTATATATTTTACGATTAAATGTTTCAAAAATCATTCATATGAGTTTATTTAAAATAAAATAATCATCATTATTTTTACCAAAACCTATAATTTTATTGATAATATCATTCAATCTGGTGTAGTAATCATCAATTTACTTGTCTTAATAAATCAATATATCACTAAAAAGTATTACCAATTTTATATAAAATATTAGTTAATATTTATCTTCCCTTCATAAAGTCATTTATGTTTATCCCAAATTTCATTAATATTTTGTAATCACATTGATTTAGTAAAAAATTCCCTCAAAGAAGATTAAAAATGGAATTCCTTGAATTTACATCCACCTTAATATTAATTATATATATAAATTTGATTTTTTACCTCTTTGAATTGGTATAAATACCAATGTAGATACATAAAAAAATATATGGTTCTATGATAAAAAAAGGGGAGCATTAAATTTATACACCCATGGATATTTATTCCATAAAATGTGGGAACACTACTACTATTCACCAAGTTGATTTACTATCATCTATATAGAGATTTCATAATATAAGGAACATTTGACCTCATACCAATTTGATGTATATAGGATACATTGTTAAGGGGAAAAATTATTGTATCTAATTTATAAAATTTCATTCCATAAAATAAACCACTAGAGTTTGTTATAATATGAAACTCTATTGTTGATTAAAATGAGCCACATTATAATGTAATTAAAGAAAATAATAATAAAGTGAGCCACACTTTTTACAAGGATCATGAACAATGTGAGAGACTACTCATTTCCTTGCTATTTACTAATAATCTATTACATATTCTCCACTAATTCATTTTTGTCAATAAAAGTGTTTTGGTTATACATTATCCTAAACCCATGATTCGAAACAGAATACACTACATCTCATTGGTCCGTTATCTCCTAATATCCATAATAAATTTTAAGACACCACCAGATGGGAGATCAGAATTTATTTGAGTATATGTTACTTTAAAAAGAAATTATAACTCCTATAATAAAATTAAAAAGGTATAAAAAAATTAATTACTTCTCAAATTCTTCAATATATGGTTGGTTTAGAATCTACCAAGTGGATAGGCATGGAACAACTCTAAATACTCTTCTCACCATAGATAAAAATCATTTTGGATCAACATAATCTCATCTTAAATAACTCATCATTGTAACTATAGAAAAATAATTCCTTCAAATATTTATATCCTCTTTTCTATTAACACTATAATTTTTCTCCACGTTTATTTATTCATGGTTAAATAATATTTTCACTATTCACATATATAGGGATTCAAATACTTTTTAATCATCTTCTTCATACTAGTTTTGTAAAACCATATAACAATGATGGATATCTCATTTTTTATTCATATCCAACACATATTTTCTAGAACCTCAATATTACCAATATCAAAAATTATCTCTCGTATATAAATTAATTATCCTTTACATTTTTCATATTAGGTTTCTCATATATTTTTCAAATACCTGAAATGTTATGTTATAATATATCTCAATAATATGAAGATAAAATCTTGTAAAGTATGTATATGTTTTTAATAATGAAACCTATGAAAATATTTCCATTCTAATGAATTGAGAAGACTCACATGATATGTAGATGTTTTCTAGGACATTGCCTTTCTTCGTAGTAGATAAGAAACCTCTAATTCCATTTATATCGATATATAATCAATTTAACTAAATAAATAAAATATTTAATTATAATTTTAACATGATCAAATAAATATTTAAAACCATTATTATATAGAATAAGTATACAAAAAGTATTTTTAAAAAACTCATACATTTTTAAAAAATAGCTTAAAATTTATTCAGACATCAATAAAAATAATTTTTCATCATAGTTTATTTATCATTTGATTATACATGAAAAAATACTAACAATAATTGATTATATTTTATTATTAATGTGTTTTAATTTCCATGGACACAAGTTTTAGTTTATTTTTTAAATTTAACTTTATTTCAGATCATTCATAAATTAATGATTAAAGTGTAAAATTGGGACCAATTTTTCATCATATTATATAATACATTATTTTTATTATTAAAACATCATATTTTGTATAGTATTAATAACTATATGTGGATAATTTTTTATTTTATTATGAATTCATGACTCATAAGGGAAGAAGGACATTTTTTCCCTGGGTGTAAAAATATCTAATCAAAGCACAATAGGCCTTAGGAACATCAAATAAATATGAAGCCAAAAATTAGAGCCCAATGAAGATTAAATTATAATTTTATATAGAATAATTTTGGGTATCATATCATTCATATGTGGTCATAGCTTGTTTTAAATTCTTCAAGGATATCCAAGGAGCCCAGTTTGAGAATTAAAATATTATCCATATTGAAGGGCCATAACCATATCCCAAAAATATCATTATAACATCCATATAGAATATCTAAATGGGTGGAAATTTCTACATCACCTAGAGGAAATAAGTTATATTATATTTCAATTCCATGACTACTCCATATTCATATATCTTTAATTTCAAATTCATATGTCAACTATAATAATGAATCATGTCATATAATTGTTGTCCAATTTGAAAATTATTCTTCCCATTTACATACCACCAAAATTCAACTCCCCAAATCAATTTTTAGGACATTTAATTATGGTGGATCGAACATAGGACCATAAATTTCTATTTATTGTTTTTTTATGAATTTAATGGAAGAGATGATTTAGTCTTTCAATTGAAATTTTACAAGGCTATATTGTATTCACACATTTGTTTTCCATGAGTATGTTTATCAAAAAAACCTATGTTTATTAATAGATTTCATTCTTATTCAATTATAATTATATTATTCATATCACGTTTATATCATTTTCTTAGGTCATGATGATATTCCCATCATATTTTTTGAAATTTTTTACACAACATTGGTGTGATTTTTATTTCACCTTTTTCTTTCTTTAATTCATCCCTAATGAGTCTACGTCCCTCTTTCATTAATAGAATAGAATCATTTAATGGATAAAACTCTTGTTATTTGATCCAATTGGGTATCAGGGATATTTATTTGAGGTTATTTCTCATTTTCATAACTTTTAATCAATTATTTATTTATTTTTTCATTCAATAGAAATATTTCTTTGTCTTCCTTATTGAATTTTATGAAAACACATTTCATGTTCTAATAATATTATTTCCCTTAGTGTGATAATCTAAATGACCCTCCATGTGTATAAGTTATTATCATGTTTATGTGAATGTTTTAAACTAGTAAGTGATGAGGTTAAATATATTTTTGTGAATGAATTATTTTAAAGTTAATGAAATTGAATTAATTTAAAAAGGAATTATTCCAGTCAACCCAAGTGATAATAAATGATTAAATTATTATATTATATTTATTTCACTGATGTAATTTAAACTCCTTAATTATCGACCCAATTCAAATCCATTTTGGATACATTATATCCCAATCACTCCAAAAGAATTAATTTTTTATTAAGATTCTTCTTAGGAATCTAGGGGTTAGAGAACCCAAGATATTCTACAAATAATATCTCACACCATATTACTTAGGTAGATTTGGGGATCACAAAATTAGTGCATCGTTTCTAGGTACCCATTTTTTTATCTTAGACACTCGTATAATTTTATCACCCCAAAATATATATTCTCACCCCTATATCACTTATCATTACCTCTATCTGTTTGTGTGTATAATGAAAATATCAAATCCAATATTCTATCTAATTCAATGGAATATATTAATCATTAACCCAACATAAATTATTGATTGAATCAAATTGGAAATAAATATCGGTAAGCCTATTACATAGGGAATTTATTTGATCAAGCCTGAATGAATACCCCACACCCGATGAAAAGTACAATCTTTTGGATAATGAATGGTTAAATGAAAAAATTCTAGACCTCTCAGTGATGGATAAAGAGATAAATCATAGGGAATTTCACAATGTCCAAAAACATATCAAGACTAATACCCGACAATATCTTGATAAATGTTCTAAAAAATAGGATAAAATTAATTATTATTATTTATCAAAGATATTAGAACTATAAAGAATTGAAACAATTACGGAACCAATGCTGAATATGGGTGTCCTTTTATCAACATTAATAGAAGAATATTTTTAGACAAAAAAATCATCAAATAATCCAATATATGAATATTTTCATTAGTGGGACATATAAATAAAAAATTTAAATAATTGATTCTCAAACCATTAGAGGCTTCAAAATAACAAGAAAATAATGAATGGGAAACATTAGAATCTGATAAATCTGAACATGAAGATGATGAAACATTGTTAGGGAATATTGAATGTCAACCTGATTAACAATATAAAATTATTGAAGGGTTTTTAATCTTGATGAAACTGAGCCATTTGTGGTTGACATGGAAGAGTGTAATCATACTCTTTTTTTCATCTCTATAGAGGTTGGATGAGCTCAAAAGATCAATTATTAATACAGAATCTTTAGGGAGAATCCATATCCACAAATAAATTAGATGATATAGTATAATTATGATCCCATCAAACCTTTTATTATTTTTTAGATTCCTAATATACTTTTAAAGTGTTTTCTTTTTCAAACATCTACAGTCATACCAGAAATACGTCTAATTATTAATATCTAAGACTATGTAATTCATGGTCAATGTGGGAAACAAGGTAAAATGAAATATTTATAATCTTTATAAGAGTGCCAGGAAGTGTTCTAACACACAGGGTAAAACTTATTAATAACCAACAAAACTGATAAAAAAAATCAATTATTGGAGGATAGAAATCATTGAATAGTGGACTTACTTTTGAAACATGTTCTTGTGAATGAATGGGGTAATTCTAGAGGAATTAAAATCTACCCAAACAAAGTGGTTATGAATATAAATAATGAAGAATACCACGATTTGTAACTTAATAATGGTAGTGGAATTATAATCAAGTATTACTACTGATTATCTTCAAAAATCATAAACAATTATCATTTTACCATGGATCGATACAAAGAATTCAGCGTCGATAGCCCACCACATTAAAAAATCTAGTCCTATCTCAAAATTTAATCATAAATCCTTAAAAACATGTTCTCTAGATGCTACGTGATCTAGTGTTTCATAATTTTATTCCATCATGTGTGGGGTTTTTAGACATGAATGATTATGTGGTTCCAAACTATGGTTAATGTAATTCATGTTGATGAATTCATGGAATGTTTTAATAGAGTTTAGTGCTCTGTGAATTTTTCCATTGTGACCATTAGAACATTGAGTAGGCGTATCAGTCTTGAAAAATGTTAGATAAATCTTCTAAGGGGAGAGGGGTCTTCAATATTGGGAAATAGTAAAAAGAACATGAACAATTTTGTGGGTGATTGAAACTAATTGGGGATAAATGGGTCATTTGGTGAGGGAATATGATTATTCTTTGTTTTAAATCAACTAAAGTATACAATGGATACATAGTTTAATGTATTAAAATGAAGAATTTTTGGTGTACATTTTAACATCATGAGAGTGGGATTTTGATTCATAAATTTTAGCATCTTCTGATTAAGACCATAGGCACGTAATTTATGTTCGAGGAGTTCAACCCATTGGGACTTTTCATTTGATGGAAACTGTGTGGTACTGATTAAAGATTATATTACATCAATGGAAGATCCCTTGAGGCCAACCAATTTTTCATGAAACATATTTTCGATAACTTGATCTCATTTTAGAGTCATTATATTTGGACCAAATGGAAAGCATATGAAAATTTACATGTGTAGAAGGGTTGAGTGATAGACCCAGCTTGATGAATTATAAAGGCACGATGCCATGAAACCCAATATAGAGGTGGATTATAATATCATTAATGTAATAATTCTTATACTCAAGAACCATGATTAAGGTTTCAGTGTATTAATCATGGGTTGCCGAATGTGTTTTCAAAAACATGAATGAGTAGTAACATAATGTGAAATAAGGGTCAAGGGTGTCCCTATACATTGGAAAATCAAAGGGGCATGTCAAAATAGATTAAAGTTGTGATTATTGGACTTAATATCCTAGTTTTAGGTCATGGGAATTATACCATCATGTTATTTTATGTCACAAACATTATTGAATAATAATTCACTACAATTACTAAGCCTGCATGAGACATTCTAGTTTATAGAAACAAGGAGTGGTATGGAGTTACCACTATTATTAGGAGAGGACACAATGGGGGGATAAATGTTACATAAAATACATAAAATACATTAGGGAGTTTATAAAATTCAAGACATGGGTCATGAAATGGGAATGAATGACGATTTGGGAACAACTATTGATCATGATTTAATCATCGGTTCTATACACAAACTCATTTTAGAAGGGGAGAAAAAATTCAATATAAACCATTCATCAAGATAGAAACATAGGAGATGTTGTTTGTTACCAAATATCATTAAATGTGTGAGTATAGAAGATAGGTAAGTTATTGTTTCATGGAACCATTCCATAAGAGAGATTATTGATATTGAAAGGATTGCGATTATGAAAATCATATAAATAATGATGTACCATGGTTGGAATGGGGAATGTCCTTTTAGGAATATTAGGCTCCTCATGAGCTATACCTACATGCATAGAATTGTGATAGATGAATGTAAGGGTAGTCAAGAATGAATCCTTTATCAGTGGGGGAATACCCCTAAATGATTTTATTGTAATGTTGGGACCATGATTAAAAAACAAGGAATCAGTACATATATATATAGTTCTTGGATGTGTCATGGTATGAGACTGATTCTGGTGGTGTGAAGTTATTTTTGGAAAGGATAATTGTAACACCCCGAGCATCCATGATATGCCTCTCATTCAATAATGTAATAGCTTGCATTGTACGCAACATCGAGTTCTAACACACTGCAACTAATCAAAGTAGCCGTTATGAATAGTAATAACTACTTTTTAAATTTATAGAAACATTATATTTCAAAATGGACTTCATTTTTGTATTCCTAATATCGAAATTAGCCTATGTTGAATTTTTGGTATTTTTCTGAGAACTTCTATTTTTTTATGAATAGTGAAAAATACTTAAAAACTACTTTTTTGATCAAAATAATTTATAGTGATAAATTATACTATTTAGTGGTTTTAAAGTATAACTAGAATATATTTTTACCATTTTATCCAATGGGGGTCATTAGAATTAATTTAACATTGAAATTGGACATAAACAATTGCCAATCTTTTGATATAAATTGTTTCTTAAAAACACGCTATTTGTTATGACAGCGGGAATTAATTATAAAATTAATTAATTCAACTTATATGTTTGGAATTTTGTAAAATAGACATCATTTTTGCATTCGGAATATCAATTATAGCTTAGGGTGAAATTTTGGCCTTGTTCTGAAAAACTTCAATTTTTGATGAATAGTGAAACCACTAAGTGGTAGTTAAATAACTGATTTTTCGTTTAAATGAAATATTACCACTTCTGTGATTTGATTTTCAAAAATCTGACATACATGGTTGTCATTAAGAAGTAAAATGTGGTTCAATGAGATTAAAATAATTTTTTGGTGAATAGTAACTTTTAAGTTCTTAATCGCGATTAGAGGTAATTAGTGTACATTAAGATAAAAATAAAGTTTTAATAATATGAGATGAGCTTGACACTTGTCCGACTTCTATGGGATGAGTCATTGCCGACCAAGACAACCCATGGGTCAAGTTGGGGACCCCATGGAGGCACTTTAGTTGGAAAATGACATAAATACCTTTTATTTAATGTTAAAGTAAAAAATGACACAAACATGAAATGTTTTACTAAAAAAAAATTTACATGGGGTTACAAAAGTCCAAATTTTGATTATAAATATTCATTAGAAAGATAAAAATCTTTCCTACATCATAGTATCTTTTTTATAATTTTTAGACATTAAATAAATTAAATTATTTATGACATCATGATGATGCAGCGATGACCTCATTATTTAACGATTTAAATAAAATGGAAAGATAATGTAAAATCCAAAGCGTAAACTTGTCAAAAACCTATTGGATGAGTAGATTTATAACCCGTATCATCTTATCCTCGAATTATATATGTGTGGGACCTCTAAAATCCGAAACTCATTTTATAATAAAGTGACTTTTCTTTACTTTCCAAGAGTGACCCTCCTCTTCACTTATAAAAGGCCCCCACCTCTACCACCTTATTCACAAATTCAAGCCTTTTGGTTCTGCCAAACTCTACCTAAATACTCTCCCAACATCCCCCTCTTACTCCTAGAAGCCTCACTTTTGGCAGAAATCTTCCCAATGAAGCCTTTGGCTCAAATCAAAAAGAGTTACCCGATTTTGAGGTAATGTCTTCTCTAATGTTTTTTTTTTGTTTTATTTTTCTTCTCCAACCCCCTAAACTATTTTTATTCATTTATTTTGTAACAACACCAGTATCCTCAATATACTAGGATGTTGTTATAAGAATTATTCGAGCTACACTTACACACACCTACATCTAATGGTTAAAGAACATACGGTTTCTGTGGATGGCGAATTTCTGCCTCACGAAACGATGATTGTTCAACACTCATATAACACCTTCAAAGGTGGCCATTAAGATGTCACTATATTTATATATGATATATAATATGTTTTTGTTTTACTTATGCTTCTGTATTTTTCATTTATGGCATACTTTATGATTTCCATTATGGGTAAAACGCGATAATTTCATTTTAGGAAATGTGGACTTCCGCCCCCTCAAAGTGATTTGAATCGTTAATGCCATATGTGGGATGTATAAAGGATGGAGTAGATGGTATTATACACTATATTATACTGTAATTATATTATACATTTATATCATTATGATTTCATTCCATTAAATATGAAATAGAAATGAAAGTAGCGTTCATGCGTACGTACGGCTTACCGTCTCCATGAACGGTGCATTTCATTTCTTACCTCTAAATGTTACGTAATATTATAAATGAATGTATATAATGGATATATATGATATATATGACATCTAAATCATGAATATAATTCTGGAGATAATGGATATTCTACCACATAATCAACTTGTAATTATAAGAAGTTTATTGTTGACTCAAGTATCAAAGATCGACAAAACGACCGTTATTAACATAAATAATTACATAATGTTCATAACATTGTAATAAGTGATATAAAAAGGATAATGAAATAAAAAATGGTTCTTAATAAGGTATATATTAACTCTAGTTTATTATTCAGGAGGTTAAAGGACGGTTGAGTCATGTCAGACACGAGGTAAGCGAATTTCTTAACCCAATTTCCATTCTTTGGGTTAATCTCCTACTTTCAAATTATGTCATGATATTATTATGTCTTATTCTGTAGTTTTACTTTCTTTATGTGTAACTATAGTGAATACACATAATAGATCTATTTTATTTTAAAAATAATCTTTTTAAGGACTTCATCTCAATCTCCTTTCATTGAGGCATATTTGGTTTTATACACAACTTTATTTTATACGGTGTATAAACCCATTTGACTTTTATGGTTATTCCAAAGGAAACTTTTTATACGAAGTGTTTTGCTAAACGACAAAAGGGAATGTTTTTCTTTCCGTACTTCTGCGGTGACAACGACTTCTCCGCCGCCATGACCACTATTTGAGTTTCGGCTTCCTCTACAAGCCATACCCTTTTTTTAAATGAAAAATAAATACCATGTTATACTTTTCTTTTTATTTTGGTATTGAAAATGTTTTTGAAAGCGTTTTTATTATATCAATGTGTTGTATTGATATCTTGTGATTGAAATGTGGAAATTTTATGTTTCCTTTATGCATGTTTTATGTGATACGATTATGTTATGGTTTATGAGATGTTTAAACCTGTTCATATGAGGAATGTATTGGACTTAATAAGTGACGGGTGGAGACCGCTATAGCTCCTCGATGCATCGGTAGGTCTCATGAGACAACTAGACGTGGAATTGGACGAGGCCCTTTCCCAATTTGATTTATGGTTTTGGTCGAGGCCTTAATCATTTTAGACGTCTTGGCCGAGGCCTTGACAAAGTGTTTCAGAATGTCTGGCATTATACATTCCCTCATTATGAAAGTGGTTATTGATATTGCATGTGATTATTCGACTAGTAGAATATCCATGTGAATAATTGAATGGCATTATCTCATTTTACTTTTGCCATATTATGTTGAAGTTCATGTTTAAAAGGCTTTTGTTTTAGTTATACATTGCCTTAAATGTTTATGTTTATTGATGAAAGCTTCCGCTATATTGTTATCCTTACTGGGCATCTGAGCTCACCCCTTTCAATGTTTTAATATTTTCCAGGATGCGAAGAAGTATTTTATGAATGACCTGCAGGGATAGTCAGTAGAGGATATGAGTGTGGACTATGAAGACTTTGTTATTAGTTTTTCACTTTATGATGTAATGTAACATTTATGAATGTATCTAGTGTTTCCAAGGCTACTAAACTAATCGGTCTTTCGAGACATGATCTTTTGTGATCATGCCAATGTTACGAAGTAATGCACCGACTCTGGGTAGCTGGGGTCGGGGCGTTACAGTTGGTATCAGAGGCAGTTTAGTACTAACCTTGGAAGCTAGATTAAGATAAACTCTGATTAGAGCACGTAGACCTAAGATGAACTTTGAGGATTAGTATAGAAGAACATCCTAGAATTTTGGTATTGTAGAGATTTTGTGAGTTTTCCGAGCAATACATCCCTGTCTGGATACGAGCAGGTAGAGGCGGCTCTGGCACAGATGTTCCTAGGGATAAAACTTGAAAACACCGCTTTGAGCTAGACTCGAACGGGAACTGGTGCACGACAACGGGCCTTGCTGCACTCTTGGTTACGACACTCCCTGGGGATATGCTTAGAATAACTCTCATTTTCTTTACAAATCATTATGAAGGGTTTATGAGTATATACTTCCTCAAAGAAAACATTTTTATGATTATGGATTATATCCATAAATAGTTCAATTTATGTTAAGTGTTTTACAAGTATGGAATTATGTATTTTGATTCATAAACTAATCTAGTTTATGCCATTGTTTAGAAATGGTGCCTAGTGGAAGGAATGAAAACCGTATCAATGCACAAACTCCGTGTAGGGATTGCCCTCCTGCTCAAGATAATTATTTTGGATCTGGAGATACAACTGGTAGTGATCAACTTATTACCATACTGGGACAACTCACTCAGGTTATGAATAATAACCTTACTCGTATGGAGCACCCTGATCCGCAACGTGGAGGATCAATGCTAGATCGTTTCATGAGGCAAAAACCACCAACCTTCAATGGGAGTAAAAATCCTATAGTAGCTGAGCAATGGATAAATTCCTTAGAGAAAATATTCCATGCCTTGGGGAGTAGTGAATGGGAGAAGGTTGTCATGGCAGTTTACCGCCTCACTGGAGATGCCGATCAGTGGTGGTCGCTGATTCAAAACACAAAGGAAGATGATGATGTATCAAATATGGAATGGAGGGAGTTCAAAGAGCTTTTCTTAGAAAAATACTTTCCTCGTGACCATCGAGCAGATATGGAAAGGCAATTTCTGAGTCTGAGGCAGAAGGAGGATGTGAATGTCGAAAAGTATGAGGCTAACATTACAAGGTTAGCGAGGCATGCTGCTGATTATATATGTAACCCAAGGAGTAAGATTGATCGTTTCTTTGATGGGTTAAAACCATTTCTCCGTCGAGCTTTAGTATCACAATCCTTCTCATTATACAAAGATATTGTCTCGTGTGCTATCAAGACAGAAAAGGAATTCACTAAGTCTTATGACAACAAAGTAAAGCAAGAGAAGAAGAGAATGGTGGAACAAGAGACAGATAAAGGGAAAAAGGGAAAGAAGGATTTTCCATTATGTGATAATTGTGGGAAGAATCACCCTGGTACTTGACTAAAAGGAATGAGTGTTTGTTATAAATGTGGAGAAAAGTGTCACCAGGCACGTGATTGCAAGAGAAAGAATGAGGCTATCAATGTTGAATGCTACAATTGTAGGGAAATGGGGCATTATGCAAATGAATGTCCTAAGCGTCAAGGAAAATTACCTCAGAAAAGGCCAAGGGATCAAGGCCAATATTATGCTGTGACTACAGTTAAAGCAGAATAATTAATGTATTGGTTCTTTTGGACTCAAGGATTATATTCTGGTTATAAGAATAATGTGATATATATAAAGATTGTACTGCATTACTTTTTGATTTCAGTAAGGTTTTAATATGATTAAGGTAATCATATTTTTAGTATGTGAAAATAAGAGAAACTTTAATTTGTTTAGGGAATCTGATGTTACAATTGATTTTGGAATTTAGAGACCTTTTCGAGAAAGTCTACACAGAGGTATTTTGGATAACTATAAAGGTTGGAGTGGATTAATTTGATCTTTGGATAGTATTGTTTAGGGTTAAAAAAATTATGAAGATTATTTTTGGAATATTATGATACTATAGTTTTAGGAAAAGGACAACCTGCAGGGTGGGGCATAACCCGTCGCGTCGGACAAAGCTGCAGGAATCGAACCCACAACCATAGTGCGACAGGCCTTTATTTCCTACCACTAGCCTACAGAAAGTCCCTGGTTATTACAAAATAGTTTTACTAATCTAAATGGTATGTGTTAACATTTGGAACCTTATACAATTAGGATAAGTATAATATTTTTGAGTTTTATTATATTTTTGAGTGAAAGATGATTTAAAGGTTGAAACTATAATTGTCAAGCATAAATATATATATACCTATCTCTTATTAAATGAATAAATTAATTCTTAAACTTTAGTAAGGGGATATTAAAACAAAAAATGTGTTATCCTAATACCTTATGTCTTGTTGAACTGATGATCTTTTAAATCAACATAGATTGAAGGCTTTGAGGCCCTCAATTTGACAGTTGATTGTGATTGATGACCTCAATCACTCCCTAAAAATATTTACATTTTTCCTCCAATTATATGTCTTTAATTTCAACCAATGTTCTCCTTATCGAGATCATAATTTGGTGGTGACTTTCTTATTTCCATTTCCCTCTTATTAAGGCTAAATTTTATTAACCTTATTTCCGATGTGGGTTTTCCTCAAAGGTATTTTCTCTTTTCAACCTTTTATTTTCAAAGAAAAATTTCAAATTGCGAGGACGCAATTTATTGAAGGAGGGGAGAATGTAACACCCCGAACTTCCATGATACGCTTCTCATTCAATAATGTAATAGCTTGCATTGTACGCAACATCGAGTTCTAACACACTGCAACTAATCAAAGTAGCCGTTATGAATAGTAATAACCACTTTTTAAATTTATAGAAATTTTATATTTCAAAATGGACTTCATTTTTTTATTCCTAATATCTAAATTACCCTATGTTGAATTTTTGGTATTTTTCTGAGAACTTCTATTTTTTTATGATTAGTGAAAAATACTTATAAACTACTTTTTTGATCAAAATAATTTATAGTGATAAATTATACTATTTAGTGGTTTTAAAGTATAATTATAATATATTTTAACCATTTTATCCAATGGTGGTCATTAGAATTAATTTAACATTGAAATTGGACATAAACAATTGCCAATCTTTTGATATAAATTGTTTCTTAAAAACACGCTATTTGTTATGACAGCGGGAATTAATTATAAAATTCATTAATACAACTTATATGTTTGGAATTTTTTAAAATAGACATCATTTTTGAATTCGTAATATCAATTATAGCTTAGGGTGAAAGTTTGGCCTTGTTCTGAAAAACTTCAATTTTTGATGAATAGTGAAACCACTAAGTGGTAGTTAAATAACTGATTTTTCGTTTAAATGAAATATTACCACTTCTGTGATTTGAGTTCCAAAAATCCGACATACATGGTTGTCATTAAGAAGTAAAATGTGGTTCAATGAGATTAAAATAATTTTTTGGTGAATAGTAACTTTTAAGTTCTTAATCGCGATTAGAGGTAATTAGTGTAGTTTAAGATAAAAATATTGTTTTAATAATATGAGATGAGCTTTACACTTGTCCTAATTCTATTGGATGAGTCATGGCCGACCAAGACAACCCATGGGTCAAGTTGGGGACCCCATGGAGCCACTTTAGTTGGAAAATGACATAAATACCTTTTATTTAATGTTAAAGTAAAAAATGACACAAACATGAAATGTTTTACTAAAACAATTTTTACATGGGGTTGCACAAGTCCAAATTTTGATTATAAATATTCATTAGAAAGATAAAAATATTTCCTATATCATAGTAGTTTTTTTATAATTTTTAGACATTAAATAAATTAAATTATTTATGACATCATGATGATGCAGCGATGACCTCATTATTTAACGATTTAAATAAAATGGAAAGATAATGTAAAATACAAAGCGTAAACTTGTCGAAAACCTATTGGATGAGTAGATTTCGAACCCTTATCATCGTATCCTCTAATTATATAAGTGTGGGACCTCTAAAATCCGAAACTCATTTTATAATAAAGTGACATTTCTTTACTTTCCAAGAGTGCCCCTCCTCTTCACTTATAAAAGGCCCCCACCTCTACCACCTTATTCACACTATCAAGCCTTTTGGTTCGGACAAACTCTGCCCAAATACTCTCCCAACATCCCCCTCTTACTCCTAGAAGCCTCACTTTGGGCAGAACTCTTCCCAAGGAAGCCTTTGGCTCAAATCAAAAAGAGTTACCCGATTTTGAGGTAATGTCTTCTCTAATGTTGTTTTGTTTTATTTTTCTTCTCCAACCCCCTAAACTCTTTTTATTCATTTCTTTTGTAACAACACCAGTATCCTCAATATACTAGGATGTTGTTATAATAAGTATTCGAGCTACACTTACACACACCTACATCTAATGGTTAAAGAACATACGGTTTCTGTGGATGGCGAATTTCTGCCTCACGAAACGATGATTGTTCAACACTCATATAACACCATCAAAGGTGGCCATTAAGATGTCACTATATTTATATATGATATATAATATGTTTTTGTTTTACTTATTCTTCTGTATTTCTCATTTATGGCATACTTTATGATTTCCATTATGGGTAAAACGCGATAATTTCATTTTAGGAAGTGCGGACTACCGCCCCCTCAAAGTGATTTGAATCGTTAATGCCATATGTGGGATGTATAAAGGATGGAGTAGATGGTATTATACACTATATTATACTGTAATTATATTATACATTTATATCATTATGATTTCATTCCATTAAATATGAAATATAAATGAAAGTAGCGTTCATGCGTACGTACGGCTTACCGTCTCCATGAACGGTGCATTTCATTTCTTACCTCTAAATGTTACGTAATATTATAAATGAATGTATATACTGGATATATATGATATATATGACATCTATATCATGAATATAATTCTGGAGAAAATGGATATTCTACCACATAAACAACTTGTAATTATAAGAAGTTTATTGTTGACTCAAGTATCAAAGATCGACAAAACGACCGTTATTAACTTAAATAATTACATAATGTTCATAACATTGTACTAAGTGATATAAAAAGGATAATGAAATTAAAAATGGTTCTTAATAAGGTATATATTAACTCTAGTTTATTATTCAGGAGGTTAAAGAACGGTTGAGTCAAGTCAGACACGAGGTAAGGGAATTTCTTAACCCAATTTCCATTCTTTGGGTTAATCTCCTACTTTCAAATTATGTCATGATATTATTATGTCTTATTCTGTATTTTTACTTTATTTATGTGTACCTATAGTGAATACACATAATAGATATATTTTATTTTAAAAATAATCTTTTTAAGGACTTTGTCTCAATCTCCTTTCATTGAGGCATATTTGGTTTTATACACAACTTTCTTTTATACGGTGTATAAACCCCTTTGACTTTTACGGTTATTCCAAAGGAATATTTTTATACGAAGTGTTTTGCTAAACTACAAAAGGGAATGTTTTTCTTTCCGTACTTATGCGGCGACAACGACTTCTCCGCCGCCATGACCACTATTTGAGTTTCGGCTTCCTCTACAAGCCATACCCTTTTTTTTAATGAAAAATAAATACCATGTTATACTTTTCTTTTATTTTGGTATTGAAAATGGTTTTGAAAGAGTTTTTATTATATCAATGTGTTGTATTGATATCCTTTGATTGAAATGTGGAAATGTTATGTTTCCTTTATGCATGTTTTATGTGATACGATTATGTTATGGTTTATGAGATGTTTAAACCTGTTCATATGAGGAATGTATTGGACTTAATAAGTGATGGGTGGAGCCCGCTATAGCTCCTCGATGCATCGGTAGGTCTCATGAGACAACTAGACATGGAATTGGCCGAGGCCCTTTCCCAATTTGATTTATGGTTTTGGCTGAGGCCTTAATCATTTTAGACGTCTTGGCCGAGGCCTTGACAAAGTGTTTCAGAATGTCTGGCATTATACATTCCCTCATTATGAAAGTGGTTATTGATATTGCATGTGATTATTCGACCAGTAGAATATCCATGTGAATAAGTGAATGGCATTATCTCATTTTACTTTTGCCATATTATATTGAATTTCATGTTTAAAAGGCTTTTGTTTTAGTTATACATTGCCTTAAATGTTTATGTTTATTGATGAAAGCTTCCGCTATATTGTTATCCTTACTGGGCATCTGAGCTCACCCCTTTCAATGTTTTAATATTTTCCAGGATGTGAAGAAGTATTTTATGAATGACCTGCAGGGATAGTCATAAGAGGATATGAGTGTGGACTATGAAGACTTTGTTATTAGTTTTTCACTTTATGATGTAATGTAACATTTATGAATGTATCTAGTGTTTCCAAGGCTACTAAACTAATCGGTCTTTCGAGACTTGATCTTTTGTGATCATGCCAATGTTACGAAGTAATGCACCGACTCTGGGTAGCTGGGGTCGGGGCGTTATAATTATAACCAATCTCATATTATGAGTCATCCCTGCTTCATACGGGTAAGGTTATTTGGTCATCTAATTTTTTATTTTATAAGTAATAGTTTGTTTATATGAGGTAATGTTTTTGGACCATATCATATTGATTGTATGATTAATCTTCCTTTTACATAGGGTATGATCACAATTCTTATGTGATTTATTGAGGAGGATGGGTTTTTATATTTAAATTCATATAACTCTGACTATGGTTTCTTCCATTTTAGGTTCCTGGAGCTCGAACCAAGGATCGTAGTTTTAGTTCATAATGTTCGGACTATTTGGGGGCTTGTGTTTTCAAATATTATCATGGAATGAAATAGTCAGAACCTTATGTGAATCTGGGGTCAATGGGACCCTCTTCTCATGAAACTCAATAAAATTACCAGTTTGACATCATGTTGTTGGGGAAGGAAAGAATCCATGATGTCTCATCAAATAGGGTAAGTCCTCATATGATATTTTTGGGCCTCACTACTTATCATATGAGGATATGAATCAACTGATATTTAGTTCTTGAACCTGATGGGGTAGGATATCGACATTGGGGGGGCACCTCTCTAGTGAGGATAATAAATCATATCATATTACGATATGAGTTATCCCAAATTTAAATGGGGTAAGGCTAGAATTTTACATCTTGTTCTATGGACATTGGTAGGTAATGCACATCATGCCTCCCATTCTCTTCATCCTCATGTTGGGTCCTGAGGGAATCTTGGCCCGCTAATGGGTCAAGGAATGGGAATGAGGATTATACCTAAATGGGTGGACCATACAATAATATTGGGGAGATAATTTCATGGGTAACATGTTTATTTAAGTGATTTCATGGATAGTTCTTGAGTCTGGAAGTCTAGGAATCACTACATATCCCATATAAATGAAAATCTATATACATGTAGTTATGAATGGTGATGGGGGGAATTGGATTTGCGGAACACCGTGGCTGAAGAAACCTGGTCAAATGTGGGACCATAGAGTCCATATGTAAATAGTTCAAGGTGATAATTCATTGACAATAACTGTATTATTTGAGGATGTTCAGGTGATGTAGAAAAAGATAAACCTAATGTGAAAGGATCCCAGGGGTATCATCACCACATTATGAAATCCTAATGACCATTTTACATAGTTTATGGTCATAAATCTTGGATAGGTGAAATATACGAATAGTTTCATGTCATAATTCATGGATTATAATAAAAAAACATAAATTCATGATGTTTGGATAGAAAGTTTTTTTATTATAAAGTTGTTTTCATGGAATGAACGAGGTAAAACCCAATGTAAATTTAGGATGATGTAGTCCCAAAAATGTTAGAACAAAGATCTTCTTTTGCAGGTATGTTTTATTCTTCTGGCTATTTTTTAGAAAAAGGGAAAGGTGTGGAAATTTTTGATGTACACGTCATGTACTTTATGAGTACACATCGTGTACTGCTTTTCCACAGGAGGTCGTGTTCTGGTTGTTTCATGGACATACACACAGCTGTGTGGGGGTTACATGGAGGCCACCTAAAGTGGAGTATAGAAAAGGAGAGTACATGGTGTTTACTTCAAAACTACACAATATGTATTTTGTGTTTTTTCATTAAACAGAAAGGGGTCACGTCTAATCGCCAGAACATACTTCTTCTAGGTCTTGTTTTGCTGAGATCACTCATATAGCCACAGTCCTTCTCCGAGCCCTCGAGCCTCTCTCTGATATCTGATCCGACCGACTTCAATTGCGTTGGAATCACATCGGTGAGTTCTTTCTTCTCCTAGAGCTCAATCTTTCATTTTCTCCTCTCTCATGACATATCGGGGGTTGACTGTTTTAGACATTTTTGTAGATCTTTGACGTTCTAAGGAGATTCAAGCCTCGAGGTTCATATATAGTAATCTTAAAACACCAAGGTAGGTGGTTTGTGCCTTCCGGTTGAATATCATTGAGTTATATGTGCAATTATGCCCAATACCCATAATCAGGGTATTGTGTATTTACTATTTAACATGGGTTGATTTCTAGCCATGCTTGTATGCTTATGTATAGGTTAATTGGATATGAATATGGTTGTGTTCTATTATTTGGATGTGTTTTCCCACACATGATATATTTATGACTGTTTGGTCATACTTATCCTTTATGGCCACCTTACCTGTTTTCCATGCCTGTTTCTATAGGGTGGAAATTTAGTATTCTAACATGCTCGATATGTTGTAGACTAGTTAGCCAAGTAGTTATGTAGGTTTACTTTGGCTATATTGAATTACTATTCTCATTGACAAACATAGGCTCGTGAGAACCTGGTGTAGTAGACTATAAGGGGAATTGAGCTAATTAGCATTCTCATAGAGTCTTTGAGCACAATAGGCAATAAGGGGGATTGACCGAGTGAGCTTCCTCGGAGAGCCTAGGACCACTTCGATCTATAAAGTGAATTGACCGTGTGAGCTTCTTGAGAGATTCATTGACTGCTTTAGACTATAAGGGGAATTGACCAAAGGATCCTCCTTAGGGAGTCGTTGAATTATTTGAACGACATGGGATATAAGGGAAATTGACCATGTGAGCTTCCTCAAAGAGTCCTTGACCATGGGGATATAATGGGAATTGATTGTGTGAGATTCCTAAGAGATTCCTAGACTACCTTAGACTATAAGTGGAATTAACTATGTGAGCTTCCTTAGAGAGTTTTGAACCACTTTTAAGTATTAGGGGATTGACAGTGAGTGCTTTCTCAGAGAGTCTATATATTATGATAACTGAACCAGATGAGATAGGTTGTGTGTAATTCCTAGAGGGTTAGCGTGTTTGATTAGTCTCTTATGATATGTGGAATATTTTTTTTCTGAGTACTTTCTTATTTTCTGCTTCTGTATTTTACCTACCATAAATTAACTGACTATTAGGAACAGATCATCGAGTGGTTGCCTACTAGGATTTAGTCTCACACACTATTTAGGCCATTATTTTAGGCCCAAAAAGGTTATATTTCTACAGGTATAGATAAGGTAATGTGCCCTTCTACTTCAGCTACTTGACATTCTGTGGAGATGGAGAGCAAGGGACCAAGCTTAGGCTTGCGATGCTGGGGAGTTGTTTATTTGTTTCTTTTGAACTTTTGTTCAGTACTATTTTTGTTCAGCTTTGTGACTTGTTTGGCTATTTTCCTAGTCATATGTATCATGCATCATTTTATATTTATGTGCTCCAGTTTTTTATTATTTCAGTCTTCCGCTGTTTATTGTTGTTGGATATTTACTACTTCTTCTACAGTGTATTTGTTTCCCTTCTGCTGTGTTACAATTCTAATGAGGGAATATTTTCCCCACTATCACCCCCAAGGCCCTCAATGCTAATTGGTAGCCTCTAGCATTTAGGGAAATGCGCTTGAGCCCATCTGACCAACAACGTACGGGGCGCCTCTGGGTGGCTTCTGTAATCGGGATGTTACAAAGTGGTATCAAAGGAATTTGTTTCTTCTTGACATACTATTTGAAGCCTATAGTCAGGGATAAAACAGAATTTCTAATTTTTAATTAGTTGTTCCCTGGAGTAGCTAACCCGTGTATAGTTAAAATCCAACCTAACTCATTTAATTGCAATTTTATTCCTTTTTAAAATATTACAGTTGATTTCATTTCACCTTGAGTGATTCACATTGTTTGTGCTATTATTGATGATGTTATTGAGGTTCTATTTCTGTTGCAACTCGATGAGATGAGGGTATTCAATCTCATGCATCATATAGGTACTTGCTAGAATACACATGTCATGCATTTTTTCTATGCCATCTAGGATGCATTAGAGATTTCTTGTTGTTGTGATATATGTTGAATAGAATATACATGTTGTTGTGATGGAGGCCGTAATAAAATACATGCTTCTTGATAGGGAATTGTTTGTGTATGTTTTTGTTTAAATGAATGTCAAAAATTGGTTCTTGAGGTGTTATGGGTGCTCATGGACTGAAATTTGGTGGATCATTGCCATGTTTTGCTTGTTATAACATATATGAGATTCTAGACATTGATTTGTGAGGAGTATGGGCCCTCGCGGATCGGAATTTGGCACTTTGATGTTCGTTTCAGTATTTTTATGGGCTCCTGAGTAGTTTCTAAGGCTTAATGTCGGAAAAAAACCTAGAATACATGTCGTGTAATGTTATGTACATTCCATTTGTTCTTCTTTTCAAGAAGAATTTTATTTCTTAAGTGCACACTGTGTACTTTATGTACACATTGTGTAGTCTCTTGTTGTGTCATAGGCCATGTGAGAAGAGACAAGTGATAGGGAATTTCTTGCGGGAACAAGTCGTGTACCAGTTGTACATGCCATGGGGTGTTGTACTTATGTCAGCCTGTGTAACTAACAAAACAAACGGATAAACCTTAAGCACTACCTGACGTGTCAGGATAGAACATGTTGTGTATCCTGACCCAGGTACCTGGCCATGTCACGAATAACACGGGTCGGTGTTATCCATCCCCTTACACGTCATTTCCATCTTGAACATTTCATGTGGTGTGAGCCGTGTGTTAGACCGTGTCACTAATAATGTGGTCCTGGTGAATCTTGTCTACTACATGCCGTGTCTATCTTGAACACGCCGTGTTGTTTTGTCGTAGGAGAGCCATAAGCCATAACCATGTAGAAGGACTCAGGAAGGGAAAGAGGATTCAAGTACATGACATGTGTTAGGAAAACACGCCGTGTGGTTTGGGTGTTACACGGCCATTTTTTGTAGAAGTAAATTCCCATGTGAATGGCTTAAGGGAACACGTCGTGTAGTAATTGTACACGCCTTGTAGACTTGTTTTGTAAATCATGAATGCTTTATTTGTTCTGTTCCATTTGTAAACTTCTAGTTTTCAGTACTTGATAATATTTATCTAAAGTGTGTGCTTGACCTTGCAGAGTCATACCACCGAGACCTCCTCCAGTTGTATACCAGTTTCCAGATGGTGATCAAACACCGGATATGGCTGATCAGGGACTATGTGTAGATCATCCTGTCATGATAGTCTTGGCACCAGCCATTATACTTGACATAGGTGATAATCTGTAGTTTAGAGAGGGATTTTTGAGGATGATGTAGACCTTCTAGGGAGCTCTGCCTCCTGCCCCGTCAATGGTAGAATTGACGTGGGTCATTCAGAAGTAGTACCCTCTTACTTTTTCAAGGGATGGAGGACCCCAGGCTGTAGTGTCATGGCTAGAAGCCAAAATAATGATTTTTGAGCATCTGGAGATACCTCAATAGAATAGGGTGGAGCTCACTACCTATATGCTTCGTGAATTATAACGACCCATACTTTACATACATTGTTAATACTTAAAAATTGAAGCATACTTATTACAACATATAACAAAACCACGAAAGGACCGTATAGGTATAGTGTCTTTAGAAACTGGGAATCATAATCAACTGGTTCATAAAGCGTCTACATTGTCTCCCATTTATTTCATCATATCTATAGTCCCTTTTGAAATATCTTACTTAATAACCTTCTTCCTGACCTTGGGAAAGAAAACATACAAAAGGGTGAGCTCAAATGCTCAGTAAGGGTAAAAAAAAGAAATATCAATCACATCATTTACATAAGCGCATAACTTTTGGAAATCATAACCTGCAAAAGAGATCATAATTTCATAACATGGAATAAATCATGGTAGTGAAATGTAATCACAATAATCATAACAGAAAACATGAAACTTTGTGGCATACACACATAATCATAGAGAATCATTTCTTGTTAGTCAAGACTCATTTCCAAGACTATCTTAGTGGACAAAGTCCATTTCTGAAACGAGTCACCCTCGTTTCAGTCCTGTTTTACTGAACCGGTATAACCTACCGTTCCAGCCATGTCTATCTCATGAGATATAAAATCTTTTCCCAATTCATTGGAGGTAGATATAGGTCTCACCCATCTCATAATGATACCATTCTTATGTGTGCCACAAAATCATAAATCATACATCATTTCATAACCCATGTAATAAAAATGGGAATCTTAAACATCGTGACATCATAAAACAATTCATATAAGATAAAGGAGTTCATAAAAATATAATTCCATCACAACATAATCAAATAAATGTAATAATAGGGATAAAAACAGAACCCTTTATTATCTTAGATAGAAAATGATTTTGATAAAACACTTGAACTCCATTATTGATGAAAATATCCTTTCTGCTTCAAAAACACTTTTCCTTTCTTAACATGTCATAAAATTATAAACTAAAAGAAGTTGATTAAAAATAAACTTGAAAACTTGTAAAGGAAGCTTCTTGGAAATAATGTTTTAAAAATCCATTCATGCCGTATAAGTAAAAAAAACATTCTTCGTACTTTTTTCGGAAAAGTAAAAAAGTACCTCGTACGAAAAATGACAAAAGGCTCCTTTCATATCTTTTACTAAAAACGTACCGAAGGGTAATATTGGATTTAAACAATTTTAGGTGGATATAAATAATATTTCATATTGAGGAAACATGGATGTGGATGATAAAATACACCCCAGTAAATACCAAAGTATAAACAATCTCGGACAAAAATGAGATTGTGATATTTCCCTTACCTTAGGTCCATTTTGCTTCGTAAGTGTCTAAAACTCCTGTATAATGATTTAAATAATGTTATATACTTATTCCATAATCATACTTATTTTTATGATATCATATATGGTCATTTTCTTAGCTTCTTAGTAGTAATATTTCATTGCTACTAGTTATTCGGGTGTTTATAACTTTTTGTTCTTATGTGTGTTTTGTCGAATAAATTCTTATTCTTATATTTAGGTTATAGATACCTCATTTATAGAATGGTAATATTGTAATATATATCATATTCATTAATTCATTTCATTTATATAATCATTATGAAATGAAGATCATGTAGAACGAGTCGCATCACATCATGGAGACGGTATTCCGTACGTACGCACGAGTGATGATATCGTTCCTATGATCGTGGAATTGTATTGGAGTGTATGTATACAATTTCAGAATCAGTATCACTTTATAATAGTCATATATAGTCATTATTTACACCATTATACCCATCCAAGTAATGTGGTGGTGGAAAATAGATTACACCACGGCGTGGAGACGGTATTCCATACGTACGCACACGCGGTGATTTCTTTTTCCGTAGGATTGATAGATGGTGAAATAGGGTTGTTTAATACTTATAATAACATATCAGTATTTGAGTGATACTGATGTTATTACTTCATAATGAAACAACTAAAGAAGAAGAAGTGGAAGAAGAAATAAAGATGAATGAATCGGTAACGGACATTACCTCTTCTTTGAAGTGCTTCCTTGAGACCTTCTTTTAGGGCACTAAAATTAGTCTTTGAAGAAGAACAGGACCTATAGGATGTCTCTAGGGAAGTAGAGAGGAGTAATTGGCAGGGTTTGGCCGAGCATGAAGGCTCAATGTGGTGTGAGGAAGAGGGGGAGGAGGTGCCCTTTATAAGGGAGGAGAGGGGTACCTTTGGGAAAACAAAAAATATTATTTTATTATAAAGACAAGTTCGGTTTTAAATAGATCCAAATTGATATATTTCGAAACTAAGGTGGGGATGGGTCGAAATCCTCTCATCCAATAGAATTTATACAAGTTTAGGATCCTATTTTAACCTTATCATTTAGATTTAACATTAAGTTAAATAAGTTTACTTTTATCGTGTCTTCTTGTGTTCTTATACTATAAGGTTAATAAACATACAATAATAGCCAAACGAACCCCAAGTTGTTTATTATTAATATATGTAACCGTATCTAAGTCATTTGGCCGAACCTTAGATTTTTAGGAATAAAATAACAATTACTAATATAATATTTTTCTTAAAAACAATTTTATGTAAATTTTGACACTATTTAGTAATAGATTTTTGTGAAACTCATAACCGAATTATTAGTTCGAAAAAAGTTAATTAAATCAATAATAACATTTCATATTAACCTATAAAATTAGTGTAATTCATAAAAAGTCTCAAATTACATTTATTTTGGTGTTTATAACATTAATTATGTCAATATTTTATTAATATGATAATTACTGCATCATCATTGTGTCATAAATAAATTTAATTATTTAATGTCTAAAAATTAAAAATAAAATACCATTATGTAGGAAATTGTTTTAGCTTTCTAATGAATATTTATAGTCTAATTTATCTTATGTATAACCCCATATTAAAAATTATTTACTTATTAAACATTGATTTTAACTATTTTAACCCTTCTTTAAATAAATTAAATATAAATGTCCTAATCTAATCCAAGTGGGCCTAAATAGTCATATATTATTCCTAAGTTTGTTTTTGGTCGAATTAAACTTGTCCAATAGAATTAGGACATGTGTTAGGGTAATAATAATATCATCTTTACCCTTAATTACCCTATTTACTTTTAACCGTGGTGAAAAAAAGTAAAAAGTTACTATTGACCAAAAAATTATTTTCGTCTCATTGAACCACATTTTACTTACTGACATCAACCGTGTCTCTCGGATTTTTTAAATTCCACTCACAGAAGCGGTAAAATTATGTTTTATGAAAAATTCAGTTTTTTAACTACCACTTAGTGGTTTCACTATTCATCAAAAATTGAATGTTTTCAAATCTCATGACTCTCTTCTATGGAGATATCCGTAAGAACACTTTATCACCCTCTTCAAACTCTAAGTCTTTTCTTCAGTTGTCGGCATAATTTTTCTGTCGACTCTGAGCTTCTCTTATATGTTGTTGAATATATTTTACCTTTTCTGCCATTTCATCAACGAGATCAGGTCCTAATAGCTTTCTTTCCCCAACTTCATCCCAGCAAGTTGGAGTCCTGCATTTCTTTCCATAGAGAGCTTCATAAGGAGACATCTGAATACTGGAGTGAAAGCTATTATTATAAGAAAATTCCACCAAAGGTAGGTGTTGATCCCAACCACCTTTGAAATCCATAGAGCAAGCTCTCAACATATCTTCTAGGGTTTGAATTGTTCTCTCAGACTGACCGTCTGTCTAAGGATGATAAGCAGTGCTGAAACTCAACTCTGTATCCAGAGTATGCTGAAGACTTCGCCAGAACTTTGAGGTAAATCTCGGATCCCGATCAGATATAATGGAAAGTGGTACTCCATGCAATCTTACCACTTCCTTTACATATATCCTGGCAAGCTGATCCAGAGAGAGATCCTCTCTAATAGCAATGAAGTGTGCAGACTTTGTAAGACGATCAACTATGACCCAGATAGCATTATTGCCTTTGGATGTTTTAGGAAGTCCTGTGACAATGTCCCTAGTGATGTTTTCCCATTTCAATTCGGGTATGGGTAATGGTTGTAACATCCCGTTAGACTTCTGTCTCTCAGATTTAACTTGTTGACAAACCAAGCATCGAGAGACATATTCAGCAACATCTCTTTTCATGCCATCCCACCAGAAGTACTCTTTCAGGTCCCTATACATATTCGTGCTTCCAGGATGAATATAGAATGAAGAACTATGAGCCTCATCCAGCAGCTCCTTCTTTAATTCGGGGATGGGAAGAACACAAACTCGATTCCTGAACATTATTATCCCATCACAATCAAGGTTGAATTCAGGAACATTTCTCACCTTCTTTTGTAACTCGACATCTTCTTTATGTGCCTCTTTAATCTTCACATGTATAGATGGTTGAACATTCATTTGAGAAAGATAAGATTTTCCCCTTCCATTATAATTCCAAGAACTATCCTTTGTAAATCCATAAATATTGGACCTTTTGTGATCCTCATCATGGATAAAATAGCATGGTCTTGTCGACTTAATGCATCTGCCACCTTGTTTTCTTTCCGAGAGTGGTAATGGATTGAGCAGTCATAATCCTTAATCAGCTCTAACCATCTTCTTTGACGCATATTCAGCTCCTTTTTTGTGAAAATATACTTTAAACTTTTATGATCAGTATAAATATCACACCTTTCACCATAAAGGTAATTCCTCCAAATCATTAATGCAAAGATTACCGCAGCTAACTCCAAATCATGTGTTGGGTAATTTTTCTCATGGATTTTCAACTGTCGTGAGGCATAAGCTATCACCATATCATTTTGCATAAGAACACACCCCAATCCCTTATTCGATGCTTCACTGTAGATAACAAACCTTTCTCTACTACAAGGCAGTGTGAGCACCGGTGCACTGGATAACCTTCTTTTCAACTCCTTGAAATTCTCTTCACATTCCTCCGTCCAAACAAACTTAACTCCTTTCCGAGTCAACATGGTGAGTGGATTAGATAATTGTGAAAAACCTTTCACAAAACGTCGATAATATCCAGCCAAACCAAGAAAACTTCGGATCTCAGTTACTGGTGTTGTTCTCGACCATCTTTCGATAACCTCTGTTTTTGTTGGATCCACAGATATCCCCTCTTTTGAGATTATGTGACCCAAAAATGCCACTTTTTGAAGCCAAAATTCACACTTGGTAAATTTGGCATAAAGCTTCTCCTTTCTCAGGGTCTTCAATATAATTCTCAAGTGATCTTCATGTTCTTCCTTTCTCTTTGAATAGACAAGAATAACGTCTGTAAAGACTACCAAAAATTGATCAAGATAGTTTCTAAAGACTCTATTCATCAGATCAATTAAGATAGTAGGGGTATTAGTAAGACCAAAGGGCATCACTATAAATTCATAGTGTCTATACCTTGTACGGAAAGCCGTCTTTGGTATATCCTCCCTTTTGACCCTCAATTGATGATACCCTGAACGAAGATCAATCTTGGAAAAGTATTTAGCTCCGCGTAGTTGGTCAAATAAGTCATCAATGCGTGGGAGAGGATATTTGTTCTTGATAGTGATCTTGTTAAGTTCTCGATAATAAATGCAGAGTCTCATTGATCCATCTTTCTTCTTAACAAATAGTACAGGTTCTCCCCAAGGTGACGCACTAGGGCGTATGAATCCCTTATCATGATTCTCTTGGAGTTTCTTCTTCAATTCCTGCAACTCAATTGGGGCCATTCTATAAGGTGTCTTTGAAATAGGCAAAGCACAAGGTACGAGTTCTATTGAAAACTCAACTTCCCGATTCGGTGGAAGACCCGGTAATTCCTTCGGAAAGACATCATCAAACTCACGTACAATGGGAATATTCTTAATCGTGAGTTTCTCACCAACCATTTGAGACAAATAACCTTCATTTAGTGGAATCAATTCCCATAAAATGAAAGAAATTTCCACTAGAAGGTTATGTTCATCCTTGCATTGATAGACGATCATAGATTGATCTAGAATATGAAATGTGACTTCCCTTCTTTGGCAATTGATATGAGATCCATATAAAGAAAGCCAATCCATGCCAATAATCACATCAAATTCCACTATATGAAGGATCACAAGATTTTCAGGAAGCACTTTCCCACAAACTTCGATCGGAGAAGAATTATAAACTTCTGATGTGACTGTTGTGCCATTAGGTGTTGTCACAGCTAACTCATCATCTAATTGTTGAGGTAATATGGTGATACCCTTAGAAAATTCTTCAGAAATAAAAGAGTGGGTGGATCCATAATCAAATAAAACATTTGCTACTTTAGTGTGAATGGTAAGTGTACATTTCACCACATCATTATCGTACTCCACATCGCTGATAGAAATTTCATGTGACATTCCTTTGTCTTTAGCCTTAAGAGTTTATTGATGTCGACCATCATCATCAACCCTTGGATTAGGGCATTTATTGGCATAATTCCACATCTCCTTTCACTTGAAACATTGAATTGTAGTAGGTTCATTTTGTGTATCCCTTCCTTTTTTTGCATCATTAGACATCATCTTCCCATCATCGCGGAATTCAAATGCCAGATGACCTTCCTTTCCACATTTGAAACATTTACTTGTCTCTTTAAGACAACTCCCTCCATGTTTCTTTCCACAGTTTGAGCATAAGGGAAAGCACATCTTCTTTTCAGTGTGCTCTTTAGATTTTCCTTTGAATTCCATTTTCCTCTTCTTATCAAACCCATATGACTGATGGGTTACTCCAATCTCCATCTCGACTTTGAGAGCACATAGAACGATTTCCTCGTAGCTATTGAAGTCCCTTATGGATAACGCCCTTCGAAGACTTGGTTTTAAGTCATTAAGAATCGATTGATCTTACTCTCAGGATGGAAAATAATACCAGAAGCATACCTTACAAGTGTTGTAAAATTTGCTTCATAGGTACCAACAGATTCCTCATCCTTTTGCTTTAGTTCAAGAAACTCTTTCTCCATCTTTGTTTAGAGAATACAAGGGAAGTACTTATTGAAAAATAAGTTCTTGAACTCGTCCCATTCCATGAACTCAATTTCATCCCTTTTCCTCGTATTCTTAATAAGATTCCACCATTGATCAGAATCTCCTTCCAACCGATACACTACTAGGATGACTTTATCATGTTCAGAGCATTGATTAACTGAAAATATCTTTTCAATAGTACTAATCCATTGTCCAGCAACTAATGGATCAGTAGACCCGCTGAAAGTAGGTGGACGCTTCCTCATGAAGGATTCAACAGAATTTTGCTCCTTCCTTTGCTCGTTTGGAAGTCCTGCATGATTCATAGCTTGATAAAGTTGTGTGAGCATGGCTACAAGATTTTTCATTCCAGCTCCCATAACGTCTGGTTGCTGAGGGGGACAATTATTTCATTTCCCGTCACATTCCGCATTAACACGGTTCCTTCGGGTTCCAGCCCTTGACTAAAACCTAGAAGAATAGTGTGAGCAACACTAATTATAATAGGAAAACCACATAATCAAGAATAAAATTTCACACTTAAGGTCTTATCCTAGGTTATTCATGGCCATTTCTAAAACACTAAGATTGTGTTCTATGCTTAGACTTATCCTTAGGGTTCTTACTAAGGCTTTCACATCCTAGTTTCCAAAGGTTGACTATACCTTTCCTCTGATACCAACTATAACGACCCATACTTTACATACAATTTTAATACTTGAAAATTGAAGCATACTTATTACAACATATAACAAAACCACGAAAAGACCGTATATGTATAGTGTCTTTAGAAACTGGGAAACATAAACAATTGGTTCATAAAGCGTCTACACTGTCTCCCATTTATTTCATCATATCTATAGTCCCTTTTGGAATATCTTACATAATCACCTTCTTCCTGACCTGGGGAAAGAAAACATACAAAAGGGTGAGCTCAAATGCTCAGTAAGGGTAAACAAAAGAAATATCAATCACATCATTTACATAAGCGCAACACTTTTGGAAATCTTAACCTGCAAAAGAGATCATAATTTCATAACATGGAATAAATCATGGAAGTGAAATGTAATCACAATACTCATAACCTAAAACATAAAACTTTGTGGAATACATATATAATCATAGAGAATCATTTCTTTTTAGTCAAGACTCATTGCCAAGACTATCTTAGTGGACAAAGCCCATTTCTGAACCGAGTCACCCTCGTTTCAGTCCTGTTTTACTGAACCGGTATAACCTACCGTTCCATCCATGTATATCTCATGAGATATAAAATCATTACCCAATGAATTGGAGGGAGATATAGGTCCACCCATCTCATAATGATACCATTATTATGTGTGCCACAAAATTATAAATCATACATCATTTCATAAACCATGTAATAAAAATGGGAATCTTAAACATCGTGACATCATAAAACAATTCATATAAGATAACGAAATTCATAAAAATATAATTCCATCACAACATAATCAAATCAATGTAATAATAGGGATAAAAACAGAACAATTTATTATCTTAGATGGAAAACAATTTTGATAAAACACTTGAACTCCATTCTTGAGGAAAATATCCTTTCTCCTTCAAAAACACTTTTCCTTTCTTAACATGTCGTACAATTATAAACTAAAATAAGTTGATTAAAAATAAACATGAAAACTTGTAAAGGAAGCTTCTTTGAAATAATGTTTTAAAAATCCATTCAAGCCGTATAAGTTAAAAAAACATTCTTCATACTTTTTGTCGGAAAAGTCAAAAAGTACCTCGTACGAAAAACGACAAAAGATTCCTTTCATATCTTTTACTAAAATCTCACCAAAGGGTAATATTGGATTTAAACAATTTTAGGTGGATGGAAATAATATTACATATTGAGGAAACATGTATGTGGATGATAAAATACATCCCAGTAAATACCAAAGTATAAACAATCTCGGATAAAAATGAGATTGTGATATTTCCCATACCTTAGGTCTGTTTTGCTTCGTAAGTGTCCAAAACTCTTGTATAATGATTTAAATATTGTTATTGACTTATTACAGAATCATACTTATTTTTATGATATCATATATGGCCATTTTCGTAGCTTCTTGTTAGTAATATTTCATTGCTACTTGTTATTCGGGTGTTTGTAACTTTTTATTCTTATGCGTGTTTTGTCGAATAAATTATTATTCTTATATTTATGTTATAGATACCTCATTTCCAGAATGGTATTAGTGTAATATATATCATATTCATTCATTCAATTCATTTATATAATCATTATGAAATGAAGATCCTGTAGAACGAGTCGCATCACATCGTGGAGACTGTATTCCGTACGTACGCACGAGTGATGATATCATTCCTATGATCGGGGAATTGTATTGCAGTGTATGTATACTATTTCAGAATCAATATCACTTCATAATAGTCATATATAGTCATTATTTACACCATTATACCCATCCAAGTAAGGTGGTGGTGGAAAATAGATTACACCATGGCGTGGAGACGGTATTCCGTACGTACGCACGCGCGGTGATTTCTTTTTCCGTTGGATGAATAGATGGTGAAATACGGTTGTTTCATACATATAATAACTTATCAGTTTATGTGTGATACTGATGTTATTACTTCATAATGAAACAACTAATTAAGAATAAGTGTAAGAAGAAATAAAGATGAATGAATCGGTAATGGACATTACCTCTTCTTTGAAGTGCTTCTTTGAGACCTTCTTTTAGGGCACTACAATTGGTCATTGAAGAAGACCAGGACCTCTAGGATGTCTCTAGGGAAGTGGAGAGGAGGAATTGGCAGGGGTTGGCCGAGCTTGATGGCTCAAAGTGGAGTGAGGAAGAGGGGGAGGAGGTGCCCTTTTATAAGGGAGGAGAGGGGTACCTTTGGGAAAACTAAAAATATTATTTTATTATAAAGTCAAGTTCGGTTTTAAATAGCTAAAAATTGATATATTTAGAAACTAAGGTGGGTATGGGTCGAAATCCTCTCATCCAATAGAATTTAGACATGTTTAGGTTCCTATTTTAACCTTATCATTTAGATTTAACATTAAGTTAAATAAGTTTACTTTTACCGTGTCTTCTTGTGTTCTTATACTATAAGGTTAATAAACTTACTATAAGCAGCCAAACGAACCCCAAGATGTTTATTATTAATATATATAACCGTATCTAAGTCATTTGGCCGAACCTTAGATTTTTAGGAATAAAATAACAATTACTAATATAATATTTGTTTTTAAAACTATTTTATGTCAACTTTGAAAATATTTAGTAATTGATTTTTGTGAAAATCATAACAGAATGATTAGTTCGAGAAAAGTTCATTACATCAATACTAACATGTCATATTATCCTAGAAAATTATTGGAATTCATAAAAAGTCTCAAATTACATTTATTTTGGTGTTTATAACATTAATTATGTCAATATTTCATTAATAAGATAATTACTGCATCATCTTTGTGTCATAAAGAAATTAAATTATTTAATGTCTAAAAATTAAAAATAAAATACCATTATGTAGGAAATCTTTTTAGATTTATAATGAATATTTATAGTCGAATTTATCTTATGTATAACCCCATATTAAAAATTATTTACTTATTAAACATTGATTTTAACTATTTTAACCCTTCTTTAAATAAATTAATAATAAATGTCCTAATCTAATCCAAGTGGGCCTAAATGGTCATATTTTACTTCTAAGTTTGTTTTTGGTCGAATTAAATTTGTCCAATAGAATTAGTACATGTGTTAGGGTTATAATAATATCATCTTTACCCTTAATTACCCTAATTACTTTTAACCGCGGGAAAAAAAAGTTAAATGTTACTATTCACCAAAAAATTATTTTCATCTCATTCAACCAGATTTTACTTACTGACATCAACCGTGTCTCTCAGATTTTTGAAATTCCACTCACAGAAGCGGTAAAATTAAGTTTTATGAAAAATTCAGTTTTTAACTACCACATAGTGGTTTCACTATTCATCAAAAATTGAAAGTTTTCATAAAAATACCAAAATTTCACCGTTGGCTAATTTCGATATTCCGAATCCAAAAATGAAGTCCATTTTGAAAAATAATATTTATAAAATTTCATAAAGTGGTTATTACTATTCATAACGGCTAGTTTTAGTAATATTTTAATAGCATGTCGTTGTTTAATGAAACTCAGTATTGCCTACGACGCAAGATATCGAGGAAGGTCGTGATTTCGTGTAAAGAAATCCAAGCAAGTGTTGTGTGTAGAAAAATATTCCTTTGATGATTTATATAACATAAAAGTCTCGGGTGTTACACGAATCCTCCAAGAGGTGATGGGATATGATCTCACAAGTGGGACGCCAGCAGAGTATGGCTTGGGATGAGTTTCAACACATCTTCTACAACTACTTCTATCTAGAGACATTGGGGGCGGATCAAGCCCAATAGATCATGAGTCTGGAGCATGGTTCTCTTACTACTATGAAGTATTCCTCTCTCTTCACAGAGCTGCAGTGTTTCACGCTTATTCTAGGAGGTGATGAGTTTTTCCTTGCATGGAAGTTTGAGGATGGTCTGAGGCCAGGAATCCTATCTCATGTGAACATCTTTAGAACGACTTCGATATCCTCTATCTTCAACCAGGCTCTAATTATGGAGCATAATATGGGGGATTCTAGAGCTTTGACCAGGGAGGTTCGCCATCCAGAGTCAGTATTCCTCCAACTGATAGCAGGAAGCACTACACATATATTGCACGAGAAGATCAGAGTTGGCGATATGCATCTTCCGGTAGCCAGGTGGTATGCTACCAGTGCAGGAGGGGAAGACATACAAGGCCACATTGTCGAGACACCCAGTGGAGTGTCGATCATGCATAAATATGGGTCATCTTCATTGCTTCTGTCAGATCATCTCACCAGCAGCTGGTGACAGGGGTTCTTCTATGACTCCTCGTTCAAGATCATCACCACTAGTTTCGCATCAGTTAGAGAACTGTAGTATTTCCATCCAGGTATGCAAAGGTGGTGGTCATGAATGGGGTAGCTAGTCACCCATTTTTCTGCATGAGTAGGGTGGATCAGATCAAAGTGGTCAGGCAGTGTCATATGACGGCGATGTATGCTGGACTTTTGCAGTGGAGCAGACCGAACAAGAGCAGGATCCCAGACCTTCTACAGTTTGAGGTGTGATCTTAGTAGCCTTAGTTTTAGGTTCTTCTCTTTTCGATACAGGATCTTCTCATAGATTTATATTTGATGTTTTTGTAGAGAGCCTTGGGCTCTACATATTTTCTTCTTATGATATCCTGATGTTGGACACTCTTTTGGGGACTAGAACAGAGAGTGTACGTTAGTGCATGGAGTTCCCTCTAGAGGTAGGTGGGTTTCACTTCTAATGGGACCTCTATGTCCTAGAGACGATACGATATGATGTCATTCTCATAAGGGACAGGTTAGTTCATGTCCAGGCAGTCGTCGACTGTTATCTCCACAGGGTGAGTTTCACGTCACTAGAGGGCATATCATTTCTTCATAAGGGTGAATGGGATGTCCAGGCAAGCAGAGTAGGACCAGAGAATCATGGATGGGGTGGAGTTACAACCCAGATTTTCATTCTATATCTTGATGACGAGGGGACATCACAATAAGACTTTTCTCTAGTGTTGGATCATTTCAGAGATGTCTTTCTAGATGATTTTTAGTTTTTTCTTCGAAGAGTGAGGTAGACATTTCTATAGAGCTTGTGTCAGGAGTGGAACTAGTGTACATTCCTCTTTATAGGATGGCTACACCAGAGTTAGAGGAGATCAAGAAGTAGTTGGAGGAGTTGTAGGAAAATGGTTTCATCTGAACCAGTACTTCTCCTTGGGGTTCGATGTCCTTTTTGCGAAAAAGGAAGATGGTTCCCTCAGGATTTGTGTAAATTATCAGAAGCTAAACAAGTTGATAGTCTAGAACTGATATCCCTTTCCTAGGATTGATAATCTCTTTGACCGACTTTGAGGAGGCTGGGTATTCATAAAGATTGTATTGAGATCCGGTTATCATCAGTTGTGCATTACACCATCAGATATACATCTCACAACCTTTAGGAGTAGATATGGTCTATACGAGTATATGGTTATGTTGTTCGGCCTCACGAACGCGCCAATATTTTTCATGCAATTGATGAACTAAGTGTTCCATCCAAACTTGGATTCTTCTGTGGTGGTCTTTATGGAAGATCTCTTGTTGTACACTCACACTCGACATGACCATGCTACCCATCTTGATATTGTTCAATGTACACTAAGAGAGCATCAGTTATATCCTAAAATCTCAAAATTCCACTTTTGGATGGATCAGATTCACTTCGTGGGTCATATTATCTCAGACACAGGAGTATCAGTTGACCCAGAGAAAGTGAGATCAGTAGTTTCATGAGAGCAGCTGAGGAACGTCTTTAGGGTATAGAGTTTTTTAGGGCTAACTGGATTCTATGGATGTTTCAAACATGACTTCTCACGCATAGCAGGACAACTCACAGTTTCACTAAGATGGGTGAAAAGTTCTTATGGTCAGATTCTTTTGAGTAATTTTTTTAGGATCTGAAAGGGAGACTGATGTCAGCACCAATACTAGTCCGTCCAGAACCAGGAAAGAGCTATATTGTTTATTGTGATGCATCCGGTATCAAACTGAGAGCTGTGCTTAATGCAGGGATAATGAGTCATTGTGTACGGGTCTCGGCTGTTGAGGCCACATGAGAAGAATTACCAAATACACAATCTCGATTTTGCAGTAGTTGTTCATGCTTTATGATGATTGAGACATTATTGGTTAGGATAGAATTTTGTTGTTTTTACCGACCACAAATCTCCCAAGTACATATTCACATAGCATGATCTGAATTTGAGGTAGTAAAGGTTTTTTGAGTATCTTCAGTCCTTTGATATAGAGCATGCCTATATTCTTGGGAATGGCAATGTAGTAGATGATGTACTGAGTAGGATGACTCAGATTCGGACAGTTTAGGGGGCCAGTAGTGAGTGGCAATTTATAGCTCTGATCTCTGAGATATATTTGGAGGTGCATGAAAGAAAGGGGAAGATGTTTTTATCTTCTATAGTTATTAACTCTACTCTTCGTGATCGAGTGTGAATGAGGCCGCTATTAGACTCGGAATCCTAGTTCTATAGGAAATCATGTCAGGAGAGAACCCTCTTCTTAGATGGATAGTATGAGAGGATGTGATCCTATGTTTCCAGGGGTGCATATGGGTGCCAGCAGACATACACAAGGAGATGATACGGGACATTCATTCTTCAGTTTAGGTAGTTCATCCTGGTGTCACAAAAATGTATCATGATCTACACTGCCAGTATTGGTGGTCAAGCATGAAGAGGGATATTGCTAGTTTTTTCATGAAGTGTGTTCCACCTGTTTGCAGGTGAAGGCTGAGTATCCGAGACGAGCATGACTTTTTTAATAGTTACCCATTCCCGAGTGGAAGAGGAATGATGTCGCGATGGATTTCATGACACGGATGTTGAGGTCTCCATGAGGAAATGATGTAGTTTGGGTTTTAATCGAAAGACTCGTGAAGGCTGATCACTTCTTGCTGATAAAGGAGACCTTTATTGTTGATAAGTTGGGATGGTTGTACATCTGAGAGATTGTACTCCTACATGGAGTTCCACAATCCATTGTTTCAGACATAGATGCCAGTTTTATGTATCGGGTCTGGAAGGGGCTACATAAGGCATTTGGTAGACAGGTACTTTTGTGTACAGTTTACCACCCCCAGACAGATGGCCAGTCCGAGCGTATGATTTAGGTTCTTTAGGACATGCTCTAAGCATTCATTCGTGATTTTGGAGGTTATTGTAAGAAACATATACTTCTTGTGTTGTTTTCCTACAATAATAGTTTTCAAGAACTATTAAGATGGTACCTTATGTGGCTTTGTACGGTAGGCCATGTCGATCACCCTTATGTTGGATGGAGGTTGGAGAGGCAGCTATGCTGGGACCTTGTCTTGTTCATGAGACCATAGTGCAGATAGAGTTGATTCCGAAGAGGATGGCTACTGCACAGTCTCGACAGAAGTCTTATGCTGATCAGCGAAGATTACCTCTAGAGTTTGAGTTCGGGGATCATGTATTCCTATGTGTTACACCGAGGTTGGGACATAGGAGGATTAGAAGATACGGTAATATTTTTTCGAGGTACGTCAGGCCGTTTGAGGTGTGGAAGCGAGTTGGTCTAGTTTCCTATCTGTTGCAGTTACCACATAGGTACCGGGCCATGCACGATATTTTTCACATTTATCATCCCTGAAATTACTTTCCAGACCCATCTCATGTCTTTCAACCTAATGAGGATGAGTTGGAAATGGATGCGTCTTTTGAAAAGCATCATATCCGGATTGTTGATCACAATACAACGGTTCTCCATGGCCATTCTATTCATCTGGTACAAGTACTATGACAGCATTGGTGGGTACAGGACGAGACATGGGAGAGGGAGGCTGATGTACGAGCACAGTGGATGGATCTGTTTGGGGTTTCTTCTTCTACGCTGCCTTTCTAGGGAAATTTTGGGATGAATTTCTGTAGATGGGTATGTTTGTAGGAACCCAGATCTTCTTTTTTAGGTATGAATTATTCTTCTATTTTTTTTGAGAAAAATGGGATGTTCTAGAAATCATTGAAGTACACATCGTGTACTTTATGAGTACATGTCGTGTACAGCTTTTCCACAGGAGGAAGTGTGATGGCTGTGTCAGGGCCACACACACGGCTATGTGGGGGAGACATGGAGGCCACCCAATGTGGGGTACAGAAAAAGAGAGTACATGTTGTGTACTTAAAAACTACACGTCATGTATTTTTTTTCATTAAAAAGACCGGGGTTACGTCTAATCACCAGAACACGCTTCTTCTAGGTCTCTTCTAGCTGAGTGCTCATGTACTTCGATGATCTTTCTCCGATCCAACGATCCTCTGTCCGATCTCTGATTCCGCCACCGTCAATTCTGTTGGAAACACATCAGTGAGTTCTCTCTTATCCTAGAGCTCCATTTTCTGTTTTCTCCTCTCTTGTGAGATATCTTGGGTTGAACGCTTTAGTCGTTTTTTAGATCTTCAAAATTATAAGAAGATTCAAGCTTCTGGGTTCAAATATAGTTATATTTTAATGCCAAGGTAGGTGGTTTGTGCCATTCTGTTGATAGTATTTGAGTTATATGTTCAATTGTCACCAATACCCTGAATTGTGGTATTGTACATTTAACTTTTTACCCTTTTTGATTTCCTTCCATGCTTGTATGATTGTGTAGAGGTTAGTTGGATATGAATATGGATGTTTTCTATGATTTGGATTTGTTTTCCCACACATGATTTGTTTACGACCGTTTGGTCCTGCTTAGCATTTTTGGTCTCCCTTCTTGTGTTTCCATGCATGTTGATGTACGGTGGAGAGTTTTTATTTTGACATTCTTGAAATTTTGTAGACTAATTATCCAAGGAGTTTTGTAGGTTTACTTTGGCCATATTTCATTGCTATGCTCATTGGCCTACCGAGGGCTGTGAGAACCTGGTGTAGTAGACTATAAGAGGAATTGACAGAGTGAGCTTCCTCAGAGAGTCTTTGAGCAAATTAGGATATATTGGGGATCGGTTGAGTGAGCTTTCTCGGAGATCCTAGGACCACATGGGGATATCAGTAGAATTGACCATGTGAGCTTCCTTAGAGAGTCCTTGAATTCTTTATACTATAATGGGAATTGACATAGGGAGCTTTCTCGGAGAGTTTTCTAATTATTTGAATGACCTAGGCTATAGGGGGAGTTAACCATGTGAGCTTCCTCAGAGAGTCTTTGATCTTGGAGATATAAGGGGAATTGACCGTGTTAGCTTCCTTAGAGATTCCTTCAATACCATAGACTATAAGGGGAATTGACCATGTGAGATTCCTCGGAGTGTCTTGAACCACTTTTGACTATAAGGGGATTGACTGTGAGTGCTTCCTCAGAGAGTCTATATATTATGAAAACTGAACCAGAGGAGATAGGTTGTGTGCACTTATTAGAGGGTTACCTTGTTTGATTAGTCACTTCGGATATGTAGAATTATTTTTTGCTGAGTAATTTATTGTTTACTACTTCTGTATTTTACCTGCCATATATTCATTGACTGTTAGGCATAGATCTTCGGGAGGTTGCCTACTGGGATTTAGTATCACACTGTATTTGGGCCATGCTTTTAGGCCCAAAAAGATTATATTGTTGCAGGTATAGATAATGGAAATCACCCTTCTACTTCATGTACCTGGATTTCAGTGGAGTTGGAGAGATTGGGACTAAGCTTAGGCTTGCGATGCTGAGGATTTCATTATCTGTTTTTTTATACATTGGTTTAGTACTATTTTTGTTCAGCATTAGGGATTTTTGGATGTTTTACTAAACATATGTATCATGAATCATTATATATATATATATATCCTCCTGATGTTTATTATTTCAGTCTTCCGCTATTTACTGTTGTTGGATATTTATTGCTTCCGCTACTGTGTATTTGTTTCCCTTCCACTGTGTTACTCTACCAATGAGGGCAGAGTTTTCCCACTATCACACCCATGTCCTTCGCTACTAGTCATCATTCTACATCATTTGAAGAAATGTGCTTGAGGCCATGTGACAAACCTAGTACGTGACACCTGTGGGTGGCTTCTGGAACAGGGACGTTACAAAGTGGTATCAGAGGAATTATTTTCTTCATGACTTACTATTTGGAGCCTGTAGTGAGAAATTGGACCGAATTCGTACTTGGTAATAAGTTGTGCCCAGGAGTAGCTAACCCATTTACAGGTAAAATCCAATCTTTCTTGTTTAATTTCAATTTTTCTAGTTTTTCAATTATTATAGTAAATTTGATTTCACATTGAGTGATTCACATGCTTTGTGCTATTACTGTTGATGTTATTGTGGTTCTATTTCTACTGCAACCCGATGAGTTGACGGTATGCCATCTCATGCATCATATAGGAACTTACTAGAAATCACATGTCATGCATTTTTTTATGCCATCTAGGATTAATTAGTGATTTCATGTGGTTCTGCTAGATATTGTGTAGAATATGCATGTTATTTTGATGGAGGCCTTAATAAAATAAATGATGCTGGATAAGGTATTATCTGTTTATGGATTTGTTTAAATGAATGCCCCAATTTAGTTCTTGAGGTGTTATGGGCCCTCATGGACTGGAATTTGGTGGATCGTTGGACTTTTTTGCTTGTTATAACATGAATAAGATTCCAGACACTGATTTGTGGGGAGTATGGGCCCTCACAAATCAGAATTTGGCAGTTTAATGTTTTTTCTGTGTTTTTCTAGGATCCGGAGTAGTTTTTGAGGCTTACTGCCCAGAAAAACCCAAATTAAATGTTCTGTAATGTTACGTACACACCGTGTGTTCTTTTGTTCGGGAATAAACTGTTTTTCTAAAGTACACGCCATGTACTTTATTTACACACCATGTAGTCTCTAACCGTGTCATAGGCCATGTGAGAAGAGACATGGGATACGTAATTTCATGCGGGAACATGTCATGTACCAATTTTATATGCCATGTGGTGTTGACCCAGTGTTCGCTCGTGTAACTAACAACACAGATGGATAAACATTAAGCTCTACATGCTGTGTCAGGATAGAAGATGTCGTGTAGCCTAACCTAGGTACCCAACCGTGTCCCTTACAACACAGGTCAGTGTTATCCTTCTTCATACATGTCATGTCCTTATAGAACACGTCGTGTTGTGTGATTCTTGTGTTAGGCCATGTACTAAATAACACGGGCCAAGTAATGCATGCCTAGTACATGTCGTGACTATCTTGAACATGTCGTGTAGTCTTGTTGTAGGAGAGCTGTGTGAATTAACTGTGTTGAAGAACTCTGAAAGGGACAGATGATTCGTGTACATGTTGTGTGTTAGGACAACACGCAGTATGGTTTGGGTGTTACACAACCAATTTTGGAAAAAGTACATGCCTATGTGAATGCATTAAGGGAACATACAGTGTATTGTACATGTCGTGTAGTATTGTTTTGTAAATATTGAATGCTTTATGTCTCATGTTCGCTTTATATGATTCTAGTTTTCAGTCCTTGATAATCTTGATCTTTGGTGTGTGCTTGACCTTGGATTGTCATTCCACAGAGACATCTGCCAGTTGTACGGTAGTTTCCATATGGTGATCAGACAATGGATGTGTCAGATCAGGGACTACCTACAGATCCTCCAGTCATTCCAGTCTTGGAACCAGCCATTATACCCAACATTGTTGTGGATTCACAATTCAAAGAGGGATTTTGAGGACGATGTACACCTTTTAGGGAGCGCTGCCTCCTACCCAGTCAATGGCTAAATTCATGCGGGTCTTTCAGTAGTATCACCCTCATAGTTTTTCAGGGGATGGAGGACCCCAAGCTATAGAGTCATGGATATAATCCACACTAAAAATTTTCTAGCATCTGGAGATACCTTTTGAGATGAGGGTGAAGCTCGCTACCTATATTCTTCTAGAATCCACCAAGAGGTGGTGGGATGTGATCTCACAGGTGGGATGCTAGTAGAGTATGGATTGGGGTGAGTTTTGGCACATCTTCTATGACAACTTCTATCCAGAGAACTTGAGGGACGATCGAGGCTGAGAGTTCATGTGTCTGGAGCAAGGTACTATTACTATTATGGATTATTCATATTTCTTTATAGAGCTTCATCGTTTAATTCCTATTCCTGGAGGTGATGAGTGTTTCCTTGCACGGAATTTTGAGGATGGTCTGAGGCACGACATCTGATCTCTATTTAACATCTTCAGGTTGACTTTGATATCCTCTATCGTCAACTAGACACTAATTACGGAGCATAATCTGAGAGATTCTGGGGCTATGAGCCATGGTGTTTCGATATCCAGATTTAGTATTCTTCCAACTGATATCAGTAAGCATCGCAGGGAGATTTAATGATAAGATCAGAGTAGGTAGGATGCATCTTCGGGTAGCCAGGTGGTATGCAACCATTGCGGGAGGAGCGGGCATAAGAGGCCACATTGCCTGATAGAACCAGTGGAGTGTTGATCATGCGGCAAGATTGGTCATCTTCAGTGCGTCTGTCAGATCTTCTCACCAGAAGCTGGTGATAGGGGTTCTTCTATGACTCCTCATTCAGGAGCATCACCACCAGTTTCACATCAGTCAGGGAACTAGTGTTCTTCTAGCTATTCAGGGAGAGGTGGATGTCATAGTCGGTGTATCCAGTCACCCATTTTTCCGTAATAGCATGGTGGATCAGCTCAGAGTGGTCTGGTAGGGTCATAGGTCTGTGGTGTAGGCCATAATTTTGTAGAAGATTAGACCCAACATGAGTAGGATCCTGATCCTTCTACAGTTCGAGGTATGATCTTAGTAGACTTAGTTTTAGATTATCTATTCTATACAAGAGCTTCCCATAGCATTATATTTGTTCTTTTTGGAGAGAGCCATGGGCTCTGAATATTTTCTTCTACTGGTATCTTGATGCTAGACACTCTTTTGGGGTCTAGAACGATGAGTGTATGTTAGTGCAAGGAGTTCCCCCTAGAGGTAGGTGGGTTTAACTTCTTATGGGACCATTATGTTTAAGAGATGACATGCTATGATTAAATTCTCATAATGGACTAGTTAGTTCTAGTCCAGGTACTCTTCGACTGTTATCACCATAGGGTGAGTTCCACATCACCAGGGGCGTATCGTTTCTTCATAATGGAGAATGGGATGTCCAGGCAAGCAGAACGGGACCAGAGAATCATGGTATAAATCTATATAGTGAGGACATTGAGTCATTACTTGGTTTCCATGAGGCATCCAGTATTTATGAGATGGCATAGGGATATATTTTATCATCATTTGTTGAATAATTTTCTTTTCATCTCACATTGGACATGTGTGGGATCCTTTGTTCATTAGACAAGGTAAGACTTCAGTTTAATGCCTTGAGATGGAGAGGATATGATTTTTAGATTAAATTCATAAAACATGGTCAATGGTTTCTACCAGTATAGGTTCTTAAATCGTAGACCATAGGGTATGAAAATATTTAACGGTTATAATTCTTTGTTCATCATTTTTACACTATATGGTTGCATAGACTTGGTGTGGGTTGGATCTAGTTTACGGTCACATAGATTTAGACCATGAATCCTTGATTATGGTCATAGTTTTCACACCTTTGGAAAATAATTTAAGGTAATACTATATAGACCATAAATTTATGTGATGTAATTCATGAGAAACATTGTGTTTGATGTATGTGTGGTACGCTCTCCATCCTTGAAGAATAAGTAGTACAATCCATTGACATGGACCTTATTCATAATATACAATCATTCCCACATGGGTTTCAACTTTAGCTGCATTTTTAGGTACCATTAGTGTTATAAGAGTCAATATCATCACTACTTGAAAGGTAAAATATACCCAAAGTTTTAAAACCATGGGTATATCCCCTAAAAATGTGTGAATAGGCTATACAGACCATTTCATGTTCCTTAGGATTTAGAGGCATCAGTATGGTGATATGACCATAGTTTTGATATAATATATGGTTATATGTTCTACATATTATTCCATAACCATGGATTTCATTAAAACATGGATATAGCTTATCTCATTAATGAACAAATACCCCTTGTTCTCCATATCAAGGGTATAGGTCACTACTTGTATTTGAATGAAACTGCAGCCCCATCACTTCCACAAACTCTTGAACCTATAAATAAAATAAAACATATAGTATACATCCAATGTAATAAAAATATTATATATTTACACCTAAACCATCTATTAGAAATAGTTTTCAAACCATATACAATAGAAAAACACAAAATTATATCGACAAAAACAATCAATTCAAGTCATTAATGAATATTCAGAAGTCTCTTTCCTCCAAGTCAAAATGGAGGAGATCAATATCTCCAACATTTTCAATATCCTCATCCTTAACAGGATCAGCATAAAAAACATCCTCACCACCAATATCATCATCTGGAGCTCCAAGTGCATTATTTGGAGTTGCAACATGATCAACAACATCATCGACGCCACCTTATGGTCATTCTCCACTAGGACCCTTATCAGTATCTCTCATGACTTCACATAATTATAAAATTGATTCAATATATGACTACATATTATTAGCTTCCTCTTATTTAAGATATTGAGTTATAACTGAAATAGATTCTTGGAAATTTTCACTGATCATTTTACTTATTTCATGTTCTTGTTTACTTCTTCAAAGCCAATTTAATGCTATTTTTTCCTCCTCTTCTTCTGCATGAGTGATTTTCAACTCGAGGATATTGGACTCTTTATAGGATCCCTATGAAGATCAATACCTATAGGTAATTATGCATTACTCGGGTCAACATCAGACTCTCTACTTGGGATCCTCACCTAATCCCTAAATCAAATGATCATTTGTACCAATGTTCTCATCTTCTTTATCATTGAGAGTCTACAGCGAATATATCTGATAATATAAAAAAATATATTTAATTATGAATTCCTTATAAATATATGAAATATAAATAAAGAACATACAATATTTCCTAGAGTTTTTTCATTTACTACACTTCCAACATTCTTCTTACTACTCGAGAAAAATAAGTTCTCTCATGATACACATCCATCATTGCCTAATAAATTGTATTTCAAATATTATTGAATAGTATTCACATATAGACAATATAAATATTCTGTAATCATGAATAATAATTAAAGCGAATAAATTTTAAATGAATAAAAAAATAAAAAAATTACATATCTTTTTAATGAAATAAAAATAATAAATTTAAACTTGTTATAAACACTTATAAAATATGGAAAATTGGCATATACACATAGTGGACATTTTTCCTCGAGGCATAATTTCATGTTTTCCTCTAGGCATAATTGTTAATTTTTCTAGAGGCCTAATGAAAAAATATACAAGATTCATAACTGAATGATGTCATATATGACTGTTGGGCAATAGGCCAATTGGCTATTAGAAAAAGGGGAAACTTTTCCATTTGGTGTATAGGTCAATTGGCCATTAATATTATAGTCCAAGTGACCAAATTTCCATTAATCCTATAGTACACTTAAAAATTAGGCCTATATGAAAATTATCTTGTATGATTATTTTCCATTTGAAAGCGGTATTTTCCGCTTAATATTAATGGGACTAATGACAAGAATACATAAAATTAATCATGCAAAGCAAACTAAGTAATAATATAACTCAATATATTACTTCAATTCATATTTATTTAAATGGAAAATTCATGATAGGGCATTAAAATAACCCACAATGTGTGAAGATACTTCGTTGAATATTTTTTATTTTTCTTACTTCCTGATGATTCCTAAAAAAATCAATAAAAATAAATAGAACTATATTTTATATGTAATATAGTTAAATATTGAGAATATGTTAAACTCATCAATCTTCCAATATGATATTGTTTTTCATATAGTGTGTTTTAAAATTTGGGGACAATGGGTACCCCCTCCCAATTTAAACAATTTCTATTCTGCCAACCAATATATAACTCATTCTTAAATGATTTTCATAACTCCCAAAGATCCATCAACCCTTATAACATAGTATCTATACCATTGAAAATGTTAAACCCATATTCCAAAGAACATGTAAATTTATATAAGTAAAAGAATAATACATATATAAACTTATAAAACATTTTAACCCATTTCTATGCCCATGATTTTTCCATGATGTCTCCATGAGACCAGTTCAACCGAAAGTATATCATGGTAATTGTACAAAGTGGAGATGATACTAATATACTACCTAGGATTTTTACCCACCGTATTATATTATTCAGGGTAATATACTATTATTTGAGTGTGGAGACTCTATGCTTCCTCTATATGGGTCCACCCACATCACATACAAGAATATATTTCTGAATAAAATAAAATTTGGAAAATATGAATTAATTCACTATTAAATATGCCAAAAATGATGTGATATAATTTGAAATAGTTATAATAAAAACCCTCATGCTTATTGATCAATGGGATATTATGGACCTATAAACTATTTTGGATCAGTATCATCTGAAGGGTCTATCTATTCCAGGGAATGCCCTGGGTGATTTTCATGCACTTGAGTGGGAGATGAATGAATAGAATCATCAGATCCAAGATGGATATAAGGAAATGTGTGAGATGTTGAAATATCATTTTATGGGTAGTAGGTATGGGGATGAAAAAAAAGATCTGGAAATGGAAAAGTTGGAACCATACCTATAGGCTATGTGTACCTAGTATGGGAGGAAGAGTTTAAAAGATATGATGATGGAGGCATGTGTAAGAACATTCCTAAATGTTAAGTAGACATGGTATGGGATGGAGAGGATATTTTAGTTAATGTTGGAGGCATGGGTAGGAGAACCCCTATAAGAAATCACTAAATGGTATAATAAGATGATATAAAATGATATAATGATGGAGGCATGTGAGGGAACATTTAGGGAGGCTCAATAGGAGGATGTAAAGGTGGGATTGATGGGGCATGCACTAATGGGTCATGGTGGGAATGTTTAAGACAACTTTTCAATCTAGGTCTAGGAGCATCCTCACTCAGACCAATGATGGTAGGATGTGTTGGATTCAAGTATAGTGTAGCTAAATATTTCTAAAAAAAATTTATAGGGCATATGAACATTCGATTATATATAATACATAAGAAAGATTTTAAAATTATTATAGTCATTATGGTTTGTAGATGATCATACCCATGATCGTTCATTTACCAATAAACGTCAAATAACCTCTTACTTCGAACATTTGATGTATTTTTCAAAATCAATCTAATATGTAATTGTACTATTTTTAGAAATATTTTAAAAAAATGCAGAAAACTTATATGTCCAAGATGTAATGAAAAATTCCATAACATACTTTAGTAACATTAATTTAAAACTAAGTTATAAATTTTTTAAAATCCATTTTTAAAATTGGTTTTTGAGTTGAATTACATCTAATTAAATGAAACAAAACAAAAAACATAAATACATACATACCATTCCAAAATGAAGCTAAATTAAAGTAATTATATTAATACTAGCTTTAGAATTTCATGTCATAGAAAACTGAGAGAACAATGATACTATATGGTTTTATCTATATATTACCCACCACGACATCTGGTTCAACATCAACTCTCATAATTGGAAAACTTGAGTTGTCAAATGCAATGTATTGGTGAACACCAATAGGGGCAGAAATTATAGAAATTTTTCCTTTGCATCATGAAAAATAGTTATTGGTATTAAATCATTAATGCCACCATAATATGGTCTCATATAATCATTCATTTAAAACAATTGTTTTATTCTTTATTCCAAAATTATTTGTTCATAAGTTACTAGGAATTCAATCATTTGAATAAATCTAAATCCCCAATAATTAATAAATTTACCATGTTGTGACATTAAATTTAACAATTTACATTTTATCATAGTGAATCGAACATTATAATAGGAATCCAATAACTATCTCAACAATTCCATAATAATAAACATCATCATTTGTAGGAAAACAATCAGAAGCACTAGAACAATAGTCTATTGTATCAGTTAAAATAACTCCATAATTTTGTGTTATCATTTTCAAAATTGGATCACTTGTAATAATTTATAGAGATTAATTATTAAAAAATTTCATTTAATAACCAATTAATTTGGACCAAAATCCAACACAATTATCTCTTTAGAAGAATAGTCAATAGGTAAACTAAATACTTAAAATATATATGAATAATAAAATTAAATAGATATTTATATTTTATTTTAATTAAATTGTTGGTCGAGCCATTTATTTGAACCAAGAATAAAACTCTTGGATGTGAAAAGCCACTCCACTTCATAAAGGAGAATATTTATGAACTCTACTTATAATCGGTTAAAGCTCCATACATAAAATGATATTAAAACTATAAGTTATATGTGAAATAAAATAGTATGATATAAAATAGAAATGTCAAAATTAATTTCATAATATAGTTATAAAAAAAAATAGTTAACAAGTCTCATTGATGTACCATATCTAACTATTCTAGGATCAGTGTGGCCCTTGTATATGACCTATCAAATGCACTTATTTGGGTAAGATATGGAAATGAGGGATCAATTCCCTCATGCTTGTCATCTTCATCTCCCATTACCCTATTATGTCCTGTCCTCACATCAAATTAATGCATTGAACAAAAATCCATACATTTATTATTGAGATAACCTTTTATAGTGGAACCTTTAAGATATATCTTCTTTCAGAAAGATGGTTTCATTTTTCATATATATTTATTTCAGTAGAATAAATCCAATTAAAATAAATGGGTCCTCTAATAATGTTTTTAGTTAAATGATGAAATGTTAAATGAGGCATGCAGGTGAAGAATGATACTAGAAATGTTTCTCCAACTCACAATATATTAATGGTTCTTTTTGTGTAATTTTATTCAAGAATGACGTGGATTATATTTTTTCACAAAGGTCTCTAGAAAAATTACTCAGATGTACTATTTTCACCCTTAGATTATTTTATTGAAAATTGAAATTTTATATTGGAATAAATTCATAATGTAGGATGTGATAATAATGATTTTTTAGGGATTTTAGTTTCAAATACCTTCTATTGAATCATTTATAAATTTTTATGTAATAGCAATCAAGAACACTTAATTAGTAATCACACACATAAATTGACCTTTCTATAATGGTGTCACCATGTAAGAAGAACAATTAACATTCCATTTGTTTTCACTGATACACACATGATGCAGTTCAGATCAAATAAACCAATACCCAATGACATCAGATGTCATCCTTGGTTTTCCCCTAGATAATTAAAAGATTTTAAATTACAAATTCACATATGTTTTCTTCAATGTCCATTTTTAAGCAATTAAATATCAAATTGGAATACCAATATTGAAAATCAAAACAGATACCCATATTTTTCTAAATGAATTTTTATTTAGTGTCATCATTCTTCATCATTTTTGATATCATCTAACCTTTCGCTAATCAAAAAAATTAAATCATTAAATTCCCTAAGCACATTATTTTCTGGCTTATGATGTGCTGGTTTTTTTGTGTCAATAGTATTATCAATCCCTCAAATAATTCTTCTTTTATATATTATCCATTAGAAATAATCTTCGATGCCCCATGAAACAAATAATACAATTATATTTAAGCCTTATCGAACATGTTTTCTTCATAAAATGAATATATTTTGAATCATATGAATCAACGGAATGTGATATGTGACTTGTTGTGGAATATGAGATGGTGTTCCATCTATATTTTCCATCCTTTGAGATGTAGTAGCTTCTTTAAATTCATTTAGGTCATGTATTTCCTCCTAAAATAAAGTACAATATTTTAGAAAATATGATGTTATTACTAGAAAATCCAAGATTCATAATTAAAATTCATATCTTATAATGATTTTAAGTAATATTAAAACCATTGGGAAGAAATTACATAAATAATTTATCAATATAATAAATAGAGGTATTAAAAAACCCATACATGGTTTATACATGATATAACAACATTAAAAATTCTAACGTGGTAATATTAGTATATTCCAATTATACTAGAGTTCTGGCATCATCCATTATGATTTGACTCTCTATACATCATCATCAACTTCCTTTTATTAATTTTTATTGATATTATTTCCTTCTTGAACTTGAATATTTTCCCTCTCATCATGATCCACTAATGAAATCTAATAAAATATAAAATTCTCTACACCACAAACTTTTTTTGATCATGAAATGTATAAGATTTTATAGTCCCACCATAGTGATACCAAACATATGAGTTTTTTGGAATATAGATATTTTATATGGTAGCTAACTTCTTTCCTCACTAACAGTGATATTTCAACACAATTATAGTAAATACACTCAATAAAACCTTTATCTAATGAATAATTAAATGGAAAACTAAACAAATTCCAAATTATTTTAGATATCTATGGAAATATGATTGGTATGACACATCCATCTTCGATTCATTATATTAAAATTAAAAAATGTATTTTACAATCAATAATATACACTATAATTTAAAATATCAACATAAAAAATTAATATTAATTTCATCAAATTATATTGTAACTATAAAAACAAATAATAAGAGAAATAACATATTCGATAAGATATGGCATTAAATAATGAACCAAATTCGGTATCCCGGACATCTAAAATTTCACTATCATAGTCACTATCCGAAATAATCCCCATTAATATCAATAGGTGTATCAAACTGGAATGAAATGAAAAAACAAAAAAAAATTATATGGTTTTATGAAGTTAAATGAAAACACATAAAACTTGTGTTAAAACACTTTTACAGTATTTCTATTCAATAGTAATATTCACTTAGAAAATATATTTCCCCAACCTATAACTATTTTACCAAAAACCTTTTTATGGACGCATTTGAAAATCAAATCCCAAACACCCCATTATACAGTACTAATTTCCAACTCAAAAGAGGATTTTTACATCCAAAAAAATTGTGAAAAAATATTTGAAAAAAAAATTAATTTCCAATAAAAATAGAACATTGGACTAAAACATTGTTTTTAAAACCAACACACACTTATAGTTCATTAAAAAATAAAACATTATTTCATATTAATTTTATTTCGAAACTAATATGGAAACAAAATTTTACACTATAAAGAACACACCATTCTAAACTCACTTTTAAAATAGTTTTAAAGAAACATATTATTGCACTTTCTCGTTCATTATTTTAAAACATTTTTATTCCTAATTCAAAATATAGAGATTTGAAACACCTCTCAAAAATAAGTAATTGCATATTTAAGAACCTCTATTTCACGACACACAAAAACGGTTAACAACAAATACATATGTTCTGTAAAATAATCTATGAATAAGGGGATAGAATCTATATACAAGATAAATACTATAATATAATCTTAAAATGGATCAAAATTTCCTGGATCTGACAAATATGATCTAAAACTGGGTTCTATAATGTCTTATAATAACCCTAGTTTCCTTAACCACTCTGCATGAATATATAATTTTGAGGATTACCCTGTCTCTAGGTGGAATTTACACTCTATATTATCCCTTCATCATGTTCAATGTTCATTGAAAATATAATCCTAGGTCTTGGAATAAACCACCTAAGCCAACTAACACTTTCCCCCATTTCTACAATTATACATATAAGTTGGTGAGAATAATATAGGAAATAAAAAGATAAAGTATAAAACATTTTATATTTCACAAGCCTCCACTCCTATATCCTCACAAAGAATAATCCCCATTTATATTAAAACATAAGTATCGTATATAAATATATAAATAATAAACATATTTTCAGGATATCATAAGAAATAATTGGCATAAAATATTGAAAAGACAAAAGAGGGTATCACAACTATTATAAAAATTTATTCTTTATAAAATACCCAAAATTCCTTTTCTTTAATGAAACATGCATGGAATTACATATTAACTCAACCATTAAAACGAAATCTAAATTTCATTTTGATATTATTTTTATTAAAAGACTTCTTGAAACATTATTAGAACATAAAATTCCCTTTACACCACCTTGTAAAACATTCACACCAACTAATGAGTTTCATAACATAATACACATAAGAAAACTCACCATTTTGATATCAAACAACCAATTTATTATTTTTTAAAATGTTTTAAAAATAAATAAATTATTTATAAATAAACTATTATTGGGAAAATGATTCTAATATATAGAAGATTGGAAAACACAATCCCTTTTGAAATAATAATTCCCATGTTAAATACAGTAAACACTTTTAAAATTTCCATGAATTATGTTTGAAATCCATTTAAAAAAGAACGCTTTTCAGAACATCAACATGGCTCTCAACACTAAATATTTTAAAAATATTTAAAATCCATTTATGTGTTTTCACAAACACATGGAATGGAATATCATCCTATTACAATGTTTAATACCACATTTACATTAACTTGGATATTCATCACCCACACATATAAGATTAATTTAAAATAAAAAACATTTTCTAATGGAGAGTTTAACAAAGAGTGACATGGAATGATAACAAATGACACAACTCAAACATAAGGGTCACATCAAGGATATGGGGTTGTTTATATATAAATACATTGTATACCATACCACATTGATTCCTATATAATACATTTCCCAGGTGATTCTATGATACAATAAAAAATAAAAACACACACCCAAGGAAATATTTATTTAACCTCATTTTATTCTATGACAAAACCTACTAGAAAAATTTATCCATGGTGAAAAACACATAGGTTAATATATAAACAATGATTCGAATTAAATTTTCAAAATAATCATCACTCTGACTAAGATAACAATATTGTACCCAATAAATGACTTGACTAGACTTCGTTAAGAAAAACAATCAATGAAATCAATGATTATAATCCCAAAAAAAGGATGATATCAAAAATAGAACAAAATACATAAAATAATATAGAAAAACATTCATATATAATGTAAAACAATTGAATAATATAAAAAAATTATAAATATAAAATAATAGGAAGTAATAAAATATTACGTCTGAAGGATGGAGATGAAATAGTCACTAAAAATAAATGAAAACACTTATGATTGGTGAAATGTCACCTGGGGTATGCCAAAATATCATGAGGATGGAATATAGAAGGTGAAACAGCACGAGGGGTGGAAGGCAGATGAAAAATCCACTAGAGTATGGGAGGGAGGAGGCTAAAATCACATGATGGGAATGGTACATGTAGAAACATGGTGTTAACTAGGTTTCAAATGAGGACAAGGGGTAGAGGTACCCAAAAAAGGACTCCCTATATAAATCTATATATAAATAGTTTTTAATAAACCATTGGTATAAACAATCCAATAAAAACAGGGTTTTTAAACCTTTGGTTGAGTGGGAAAAAACACTATATTTAAGTTTTATATAAAATTTTGGTACAACTCCATTGGTATAGGGTCACTTTTTAATAGTACATGTCACCCAAGAGGGAGGAGTATATGCAGACCTTCTAATTTATCCATCTTGATATAATATTCAGGTGCCTCTCCATGTTATGTGTGTCTTAAAACATATTCTTCTAAAGGGATTTCAACATATCTAGGAAGACCTAAGTTATTATTTCTAGTATATTATTGTCATATAATATTTTTTGGAGTGATAAAAACTAGAACAAAATGGGTAAAAGTCATATGTTCCTTATATTAGAGATAATGGGATTTCCTGGGTGAAACCCTCAATTGTTCTATTATATTCTGATATGATTATAGAGTTCAGACCATTTGAAAATATATTATCTTCATACTACCAGGATCATAACTTCATATGAAGCATAGCTTGAGAAAATATGTTTTGGTGGTAGATATGATATGATCTCCTTCCATGGTGATTAAGAATAATTATAAATTTTGAATGAAATTATGAATAATATATGGGAATTCCCACATGGGATCCAACATCAAATTATTTTTTTTCTAGGTATCATCATCATTACAAGAGTTAATTCCATTCCACCCACTATGAATGATTAGAGTTAGACCTTCTTTTCTAACCCTATTTCAATCATATTACTGTTCCTCTCCATATTATGAAAGGTTTTAGTAAAATTATCCTCAGTTGATTTTCAATTATTAATGAAATTTTCTACTATTCTGAACAGTATCTTTTGGTCATCGATAGCTCTTTAAAGTGATAAAAACTAAATTATAGTGGGTAAAAACACCTCTATTAAAGTAATAAAGGATTTTTAGTTATCTTGGGTGAAACTATGAGTTGTTATCTAATAGTACCTAATGGAATTAGGGAGCTTTTCCAATAAAACATATTCCTACAGACTATAATTTTTTCCCTAATGTTACTGATGGTCCTGTTGAATGCCTTGATATGTGTTTGAAATTCCTTCACAGTTGGGGTGTGGATCAACAAAGCTATCTAAATTTTCCAATTATTCTCTATTTCTAAATGGTGGTGTACTCCTCCATCATGGTTGGTGACATTGGCTCCGGATTAGTAAGGGGTGATGGGATATTGGTTCCTCTATCCATGGATTCCTCATTGGAGCTCGTTACCTATCCTGGGTCTCCATCATAGATTTGGGTTCTTTTTGTGAAACCCATTAACAGTTCCATATCATGGAGGACACTGGTTAATTATGATTCATCTGTGTTGATAGAGTAGAAAAAATAAATCATAGTAGATTGTAACATAAAACATGTTTGGGAATCAAGTGAAATTGGGTGTGTTTGGAACCTTTAAAGTCTTCTTATTTGGAGGAAATCTCATATGGTTGGCTTATTAAGTGTGAGTTCCAAGGAATCTTATGCCATCCGCGAGGTTGTTTATGTTTGTGGTATAAATATTCCATATTTATTTACCCCAAAAATACCATATTAATTATGTGGGTATGTATTATGGATCAATTCACATGTTTAATATCTTGTGGATACATATCAAAAAACCTTGTTGGGAAGGTTTTGGGAATTAGTTTAAGGTATTGTAAATATAGATGAAGAAGTAAATGGGAGAAGGATTATTTCATGAGTTTAACATCATGTGGAGATAGATAATTATGTATCCAAGATAGAAATCAAGGCATGATTTTAACATCTAATAGAGATGGATAAGATTGCCTCATAAAGAAAGACTAGGGAATGATTTTAGACTTCTTTTGGATGCATCTTAAAATTACTCATAGAGATGGATTAGGGCTGGATTTTATGCATCTTATGTAGATGGTTCAGAACTCTTTATGGAGACAGATGACATCATGAGTTTATTGTATTCCAAAGATGGATTATAATTCTTCATGGAGATAGATTATTAATTGTGTGTGTCTATATGGGGGATGATATCACACTAGATTCAGTGGAGTGTATTCACATAAACGTAGATCTCACCAAATAATGGACTATTTTTTAGGTGATTAGGAATCCTTGTGGAGGTTGATCAAGTGATTATCTATTTCTCTAAGAGGTAAGATATCCCACATGGGTTAGATGAGTGTATTCCTAGAATCAAAAATCTCATAATGGATAGATAGAGTGTTGGGTGATTAGGATGCCTCAGTGTGATAGATCTAATGATTTAGTGTTTTTTTATGAGGTACTCTATCACACCTGGATTAGTGGATTTTATTCTCAGAAGGGATGATATCACACTTTTTTTAGTGGATTGTATTCATAGAGGGGATGATCTTACATTTTTGTTAGTGGAGTTTATTCCTAGAGGGGAAGATCTCACACTGGTTGGATGGATTGTTGCGTGATCAATAATCCTCACAGTGGTGAATCAGTTTATTGAGTGTGTCCCTACGAGGTAAGATAAAACACTTAGGTGATTGGATTGTATTCTTGGAATGAAATATATTATAGTGTATGGATGAATGGTAGGGACTAAACCTCGTGGTATTGTGTTACTTGTCAGTAATCATGGATCAATACCCATGCATTTCACTACCACAGTTTAATGTCATGTGATAGGTCCAGTCGATATAGTTTAACAACCTGCATTAAGGATGATCATGTCCATAAATAATAATCATCAAGTAATGGGGTAGGTATTAAACATGGAAGCTACCCCAGTAACATCTAAGAGTAGTGATGATTTTTTGGGGGATACACAAGGTCGTTTTCCAAGCACTGCGAGGAATTACAATTTTGTGATTAGGGATTACACTTAAGTGATACCCATGCCCATATATGTGAAATGATGGTGTGATTGGGGCGTACACATGGGATTTTCCTAGGGTTTTCTAGGAGATGTGATGGTGTTATTTGGAATTATGCGTGGGAGCGTCTAGGAAGTTTATAAGAGTAATGATTAAATCGTTGGGGCTTACACATGAATATTTCCCATTACTATCTTCTTCATGTCAAGTCAAGAAAGAATTCCATGTTTATTTCAAGGAGTAATATTTTAGTTTAATTTCATGGGAAAGGGAATTGTGCATGTTGATTATGAATTGATTTTCTTATTCTATCTCACTCATGATTTGTGATGAGGTTATATCAATGCATTAATGGGTGGAGGAATATTATTAGGGATTACACTTGGAAAGGATCCCCATGGGTCCTCCTTTAGGACCATATCATGATCATTTCAGGATTCATCTTATTCGATAAAAAAAGGAATCTCCTTTTTTTAATATGAGGCATTTTATTTTTATATATATGGTTCACTACAGTTTAATGTCTTGTAGTAATACTATAGATATCCTCCCATAATCATGGAATGGGGAACCATGTTCTTGATACATAAGGAATTTCAAGATTAAAATTGGGGGAATCGTATACTTTTAAAATATGGTAAACAATATTTCAATTTCTTATACTGAGGACAACTTGGTTTAATATTCCTAGAAATGGATGGTGTGAGACTTATGCTTGAGAGGGCCTTTTTGGATCGACCTGGAATTGGATTCAAGTGATAGGTTTTTATTCATTTCATTAGGAGTATTTTTAATCAAGTAATATATGGAGGTGTATATGAGTATATCATCTCATGGAACAATAAATATACCAAGAGATGCAAGATGTTTAAAGGTATTTCATAGAGTGTACATGAGTATCTTGATACATGGTATAATATCAGGTGGACATTGTGATTGTATAAGGGATCTGCCCAAAATTTCCACAAACCAACCCAAAAAAATTTCAGTGCAGCATTCCATCACCAATGGTGTTATGGATAGTAGTGAGGGGACTAGGATGGAGGATCAGGACCACAACATGACACTAATTCAGATCAGGGTGTGGGGGAACAACCATATAGTTATGGATAAGATAGAGTGAAGGTATGATATTTTATAAAGATAGGGGTTTCATAAATAATAATGTTTCATAAAGCTTCTCAACATCCATAAATTTAAGTTATTTGAAATGAGTGATACAAATGGATATTTAAAAAATAGTTTCAGAAAACATTTTAGTTTTTCAAAAATGGGAGTATTACTTGCATGACCATCTTATGTGAATAGTGTTGTTCATGGATTGAGGTTTCAAAAAACATCCTAAAACATTTACATATATATGGATGGATTACATGAGGTAATTAAAAAAAACTCCCATGGGAAAATGAGTTATGGGAATTCACAAAAAGCTATTGAGTTTCTCAAATTGAGAGCCTAATGTCACAACTCAGTGTCTCCTCCCCAAAATTATTACATGAGTTTGGTATTTATATATCCAAATATGTGAGGGTAACATTTTCAAAAAAGTTATTATCCTTAACAAAATAACAATACCTTTACATCTCTGGGGAATTCCCCGATGTGGAGTGACATTATAGTGACCCAAGCATGACTTATATAGAAATTACATTAATTTTTCAGAATATTTTATTACAATACACAAATAGATGTCCATAGAACAATATGTATAGAGTGTTTTCAATCTTGTAACATAATATTATATCTTGTTATAGGATCTTCAACATCTCCCACAATGATCGTGACCTTTTGTTTTTTTACCTAAAACCATTCATTATATCCTTGGAAAAATATAACATAAAAATCTTGAGCTAAAATTCTTTGTAAGGGTAAACATGGAGAACATTAAACAAAAAATAAAAATTTTAATTTAAAAATATGAACATAGAGTTTAAACATCAAAATCATGAGTTATGAAATAAATCATGGCAGTCAAGAGATAAATGTGTGTAGTACATAAGGAATAAGTCATAAAGGAATATTAAACACGATAGAATATGAATGGCATAAAACATGTAACTGTGGAAAACTAATAATATATTAATAATATTTTTATAGTAGCAAACATATTGCATCCAAGACCATCATAGTGGAAAAAGTCCATTACTTAACTGGGTTTACATGATGTTCCAGCCATGTATTACTGAACATGATTTACATATTGTTACATTTATGTCTATCTAATGAGATAAACATAATTACCCAATCCATTGGAGTGATATATAGGTCCCAATAATCTCAAAATCAAATCCTTCTTATATTTTTCAGAAAACATAAAACCATTCATCTTAGAAAAACCCACGAAATAAAATGGGTTTCTTAAAAATCATTCCATCAAAACATAATCCATATAAAATAAATTGTTTTTATTAAAATAATTCCATCATAAATAAAATAATATCAATGTAATAATACGGATTGAAACATATACCTATGTCATATTATATGGGAAATAATTTTGATAAGACACATGAACATAATTCTTTAGGGAAATATCATTTCCTCTTCGAAAAATTTTCATTTTCAAAAAATGATGAGTAATTCTAAAAGATAATAATTTATTTGAAAATACACTTGAAAACTTTTAGATTATGCTTTATGGAAATAACGCATTATGAATATGTAAAACAATTCATTCTGTATAATATCAAAAACAGTCTTTGAGTACATTTTTCAGAAAAGTCAAAAGGTACCTCATATGGAAAACAAAAGAAAGATTCCTCCAATACCATGTAGAAAATTAAAAAATGTGTAAAAAATAATTCGAACTTACATAGAAGGATAGAAAAAAATTTATAAAATCATTTTTAGAAAACATTTATATAGAAAATAAATCTATCCCCTGTAAATATATACATATAAACAGTCTCATATAAAAATGAAATTGCAAATTTATCCTTTACCTTTGGTCAGATTTCTTCCATCTTTGTCTGAAACTCATGTATAGATTATTTATGAATATTATTAAATTGATAAATAATTTTAATAGTGTCTATGATATCATATATGATTAACTTATGACTTTATATTACCCGTTCATTTTTAAATTCCATGTTAAAGAAACATTTTGGGTAATAGTCATTTTATTTATCTTACATGTTTATTCTTCTTTTTCCTAATATTATTACCTATATCATGATTTACTTACATAAAAATGTAAAATACTATTTATATATCATATATATTCATTATAAATATATATATATAAAAATGAAATGGAATATACCATTCATAGAAATTATAGGCCATACATGTGCATGACCATTGTTTTTGTTTCCATATTGAATTGAATGGAATTACGAAAATGCCACATATATATACACAAAAATAAATTAGAATTATTATGACATATATTTCATTATTATTTATTATATTTACTTTATCATCATTCTTAAATTGTTGACACGTAGAATGACTCTCACCGCGTCGTGGAGGAGGTAAGCTATACGTACGCATGCATGACGATATCATTCCCATAATTGATGAATGGTATTGAAGTGGATGGTGTACAAAATCTCAGAATTTTTATTATGTAATAATAATAATATATAGTAACTATTTCCACCATTTACCCATCCATGTAAGGTGGTTTTGAAAAACAGATTACACCACAACATGGAGACGGTATTCTGTAGGTACGCACGCGCGGTGATTTCATTATTTGTTAGATGGATAGAAAGATAAATAGAGTTTTTTAATATTTATAAAAACATATAATTATATTTTTGATACTGATATTATTTCTTTATAATGAAACAACTAATTAATAGGATGTATAAGAAAAAATAAATTTGGAAGAATAAGTAGAAGATATTACCTCTTCCTCGATGTGCCTCCTTTAAATTTACTCTTAGGGCACAAGATTTTTTCTTTTGAGAAGAAAATAACCTCTATAATGTGATTAGGAATGTTTATAATTTAAATGGGTAGTGGTTGTCCAAACTTGAAGGTTCAAAATGAAGTGATGTAGAGAGGGAGAGCTGCCCATTTATAATTGAGGTGAGGGGTACTTTTGGATACTCCATGCATAATTATTTATAATAAAGTAAAACCCTTCAAAAATACCACCAAAATGTCCCAATTCTAAATAATAGATGAGAAAGGGTTGTAATATCATCAAAAAATAAATTTTGGACTAGCTATTTTGTCAATTTAAACAATATCATTTTAATAGACACTTAATTATTCTATTTAAATGTAATTGTGGTAATAACATTATAAATATTTAACATTTATAAATATATACTTATATGGTGTTAATTGAAAATAAATGGGTATTTAATGAAATTTAATATCTTATAATAATTAATTTTCTATTTTAAAATATTTATAATATTTTGAAATAATTGAATAAATTTTTACTTTTACAACATATCAATAGTGTCAATTTTGAAACTATTTAATTATTTGAATTTAAATAAAATCCTCGAAAAAGATAATTTTGAAACAAAATATTTAATAAACTCCTAACATGTCATGGTAACCTATAAAATTTATGCATTACATTAATTAGTTCATTTTATATTTATTTAAATATTTTTAAAACCATTTATTTGATATTTTATTAAAAAAATAATTTCTGCATCACTATTGTTTAATAATTATTGGTAATCAATTAATCTATAAAAATACTATATAAATTAAGATGATTTAGATAATTTCATTATCTTTCTATTGACTATTTAATTTATAACTGTTACTAAGTTTATCACTATATTATAATTATTATACTTATATAATATTAGAGAGTGACATGTTGTCACATTATTTTGTTTTAATAATAATTAAATAATTTTCAATGAAACAATTCCATAAAATTAATCAATTAAGACCCTTAAGTGATATGAGTCAAATTTAATCAGTCACTAGAATTTTTTACATGTTAGGGTAATTTTATAATATTATATATACCTTTTATTACCTGATTTACCTTTAACTATGGTAATAAAATAATTGGCAAAGATACCATTCAAAATGAGCGAAACTAAATGTTTCCCACTAAAAAAATTTGTACCTACTAATTAAAAATATGGAATAATTTTTTCTGAATTCATAACTCATAAGTTTCAGTAATTAATTTAAAATTATTTTCATTCTTTAAATGAGAAAACATATTTTAAAAGTTAAAACATTACAAAAGATTGAAAAGTTTTTACATATGAAATCAATGAAAAATTAATGAAAATGACATAAATTATATTGAATGGTAAAAATGTATTCTGTTTATAATTAAAACCATTCAATATTATAATTTTACCATAAAAATTATCTCGATGAAAAATGTTGTTTGTAATTAAAATTTAGCATATTTTTTCTATTCATCAAAATCTGAAGGTTGTCAGAAAATATCAAAAAATTCCTACAATGTAAACTATTATGTTCTGTTTCTAATGAATATGAAATATTTTGTAAAATAGAATATATAAAAGTGTTAAAAATAAATTTAAAATTGGTGTTCCATCATAAGGCAACAAAACTGATTTTTTTGAAAAATACTTCTGTTATCTGAAAAATTGAACTTTTTCTTATATCATGTCTAGAAAATACATATGATCAATGTTTATGTAAAATTAAATTCAAAATGTGGTTAATAATATTCATAAATGATATGTTATATCCCATTAAATAATAATATTTTAATAATATATCATTGTTTAGTAGAACTCAGTATTGCGTACAATGAAAGCTATCGAGGAAGGTCTCTCTTGTGTCTAACACAAGATAGGTCATTGATGAGTGTAGTGAAAGATTCCTTTGTTGTTGTGTATAACATAATCAAACATAGTTAATTTATACAATGAAAAAAATCAATACTCATTGTTTCGTGAAATAAATTCGATCAAATGAACTTGAAATTGTGTGTAGTACATGCCAATAATTCTATAGCATATACTGCAAGAAAACACAGTGTTGTGTATAGCGCATGAAAATCATGGTGTAAATTAAAACACAATACATCAAATAAATTAAAATAATCTACCTCATAAAATCTCAGGGTATTACATTCTTCCACATTTAAAATTAATTTTTACCTCTAAATTCATCAGGGTTATGTATGATTTAACAAATAAAAGATTCTTTCATGGAAACACACATTGTAAAAAGTCAAACTAAAACATCATTTCAAAAAATAAATTTATAAACATAACTATTTCCCAATGTAACTGATCAATGGTTTTCCTCGTTGGAAGACATTGTTGGGAAGTAAAAACATGGATATATATGGGAAATATAACCATCATGTTCTGATGGATAGTGATAGGGAATAAGGTATGGGGAAAGTTAACTATCCCAAATCCATAAATCTTAGACGATTTTTGGGACCATCTAATTTTTCAGAAAATAAGGTACTAGGATAAAATTTTTGGTTTCAACCTCCATTTCTTTAGGTTGATTAATTTTTATATTAGGACAAATAATTACTTGATTTCAGTACAATCTCACCGCTGGTCAATCCCTAAACAATTTCCACTTTATCTTTTATTTAAAGAAATTAAGTTGAATTATTAATTCTTGAAGTGTTAAAATATCATGCCATAGAATGATAGTTCATTCCATATATCTCAAATAAAAGGTTAGAATGGGTTGTTAAATATTCATAAGTCAACCTACTATGAGATAATACAGTAATCTAACAAACATCAACCATAATATAACTTACACAATCCCTAAATGGATAAGATTTCAATCCTTCCAAAAACTGGAAATATAAATCTTTGTAAATATGATAGTAACATGAATTGACGAATAACCTTAGTGAAAACATGAATTTTGTCAAAATTAACTCTTTAAAAACACTAAATATTTCAAAATTTATATATACTAAAACCATGATATCACTTTGTCCTTATATGAGTCATGAGTTCATTAATACTATCAAACAACTTATCCCATCATTATTAACATATCATGAGTTTTCCAAAAATATCTGAATAACATTTCATGGATACCATTACCTTTCAACATATACCTTGAAATACTTAAGGAAAAACAATAGTTTAATTATATTTAGATTTATCGTTATTATATAATTCCATAAAATTACTTATACAAATTTATTCTTGATAATCATGTAATCACTCCACTAATTTATTAAACCACTAACTGAGATTCATAGTTTAATTCATTAATACTTCTTTAATCTTATATATCATTTTTAGTCTCTTTACCATCATCAACGGAAATAAAACCCATATGAATATACTAATTCTCTTCATGAGATTTTTTCTGAGGGTATCTATTTTCATAATGACCTTGAATACCACATTTAAAACATTTAATGGTTGTTGATGTATTAGAAATACCCTTATCCTGGTATATTGTGTTAACCAGTCATTTTCTTTTTCAATTAATAGTTTTGTGTCATTCTTTTCCACTCCCAACGAATCTTTCAGTTCCTTTGAATCATTCTCCTTGATGCCTCTTCCCACAAGATTTAAATGTTGAAAATTTAATTTTTTAACATTATGATCACTATGAAACTCTATATTTCTCGTATTAGCTGGGTCAGGAAACTCACCAATGTTTAGATTATCGATCATATTATGAGATTTCTCATTATGCATAATAATTATGTTTTGCCAAGAAAATACCATTTCATTAGGTTTTTCATGATATATAGAATTCAATTGACGATCATATTATCCATTAATGTGAATCCTCTTGTTTCCAGCCATTTTCAAAAACCCAAAAAGAATAGTGTGAGAGGGAAAATTCATACTAGGAAAACGACATAATCATGGGGGTGTAATTTCAATAACTAACATCATAGGTTTAATCCTAGGTTATTCCTGATTTTTACCATAATTCATGAATTTTAACCTATAGTTAGACTTACCCTTATGGAAATAAATAGACATACCTTATAAATATCTTTGGGGACATCAGTAAATATTTTTCATTCTATTTTCTAATGATTGACTAAACCTTCGCTTTGATAACAACTGTAGAAACCCAAACATGATGTACATGGACATTACATTACATTTTTGGAATAATTAATAAATGAAAAAAAATATTCCAAAATACTATATTAGTATTTTGTCTTTGTAAAAAAGGAAAATAATCTTCTATCTTGGTGAAATATTTTCAACATCTTCCATAAAGATCATTCCCTTTTATTTTCCTACTAAAAACCTTTTTTATATTTTAATTAAAAGAAAACATAAAAATGGTGTCTTCAAATTCCCAGTAAGGGTAAACATGGGTAAAATAAAACAAACCAAAAACATTTGAACATAAAAAAATTATCATAATGTTTAAAAATCAAAATATTGAGTCCTGAAATAAATCATGGTTGTCATGAAATAAATATTTGTATTATGTAAGGTATTGATCATAAAGGTACATTAAAAATCATAGAATAGAATTTTTATAAAACATTTAATTATTTAAAACTAAACAACCCATAATATTATTTCCATAGTAGCAAAGGTATTGTTCCAAAATCATCATAGTGGATAAATTCCATTACTGAACATGGTTTAATTTTCTTTCTATCCATGTATTTCTAAAAAGAATATACTTGTCATTCCATTAATTTCTTTCTCATGAGTTATAGATATTTAACTAATGCATCTGAGGGAGATATTGGTCTCAACCATCTCATAATGAAATAATTATTACATGTTCAACAAAACAAAAACCCATTCATCATAGAACAACCCATAAAATAAAATGGATTTCATAAACAACACTATATCATAACGAAATACATATAAAATAAATAGATTTTATAAATATAATTCCATAATAATCACAATAAAATTAAAATATTAATAGGGATATAAAACATACACTGTATCATCTTATATGGGATATATGTTTGGTAAAACACTTAAACTTAATTCCTAGGGAAAATATCCTTTCTTCTTCCAAAAAGACCTCTTTTCTCAAAATGCTATGAAAATTTAAAATAACATATTTTAGATAAAAACACATATGAAAACCTGTATAGTAATATTCATGTAAATAAAGAGTTATAATGCTGCAAAAATACATTAATAATATATAAGTTAAAAAAATATTCTCCTCATACTTTTTCTAAAAGTCAAAAAGTACCTCATATGGTAAAAAAAGAAATATTAATTACATACCATGTAGTTAAAGTAAAAAAAGGGTAAAAATGTCATTAATAATACATATAAGGACAATAAAAATTTTATGAAATAATTTTTATAAATCATGGTCATGGAGGATAAATATATCCCAAGTAAATACTTACATATAAATAATCTCAAATAAAAATGAGATTGCAGAATTATCCCTTTGCTTAGGTTTGATTTCATATATATGTGAATGAAACTCTTGTATAGTGGGTTTAAACATATTATTAACTTGTAAGATAACTTTAACAACATTTTTGATATCATATATGATTAACATATTACTTTATATTACCCTTTCATTTTTCAATTCCCTATTAATGAAACCTTTTCAGAAATAAACATTTTATTTATCAAATGTGTTTGGACTTGTTATTCTTGATATTATAAAATAGATCATGATTTATTTAATTACATAATGTTGCAAATTATTTATATATCATATATATGCACTATATATATATAACATATAGATAACTAAAACAAAATACACCGTTCATAGTGACAGTAGTCCGTACATACACAAGAACATTTTTTCATTTCCTTGGTGAAATGAATGGAATAAGGTGAAAAACACATATATCTATATATAAATTTAGTAGAATTATTATTTCCTATTTTTCATGACTTTATATTATATATACTTTATAATTATTCTTGAATTGTTAATGTGTAAATGAATCACAAAGCATTGTGGAGACGGTAAGTCGAGCGTATGCACGAGCAAGGATATATTTTCCATAATTTATGAGTGGTATTGAACTATATGGTGTATAATATCTTATAATTAGTATCATGTTTTAATAATAATATATATTTTTTATTTCCCTTATTATACCCATCCATGTTAGGTGGTGGTGAAAAACATGTTACACCACGGTGTGGATATGTTAAGTCGTACATATGCACTCTGTGTGATTTAATTTTTCATAGGATGGATAGAAGGTTAAGTATTGTTGTTTCATATTTATAATATCATATCATTATATTACTGATACAGATGTAATTACATTATAATGAAAAAACTAATGAAGATGATGTTTAAGAAGATTGGAATTTGAATGAATCGATAAAACAGATTACCTATTCCTTGATGTGACTCCTTTAAATTTCATCATAGGGCACTAGATTAGGTATTTTGGAAAAGATAGAAACCACTATAATGTAATTACTTATGTTTATAAGATAAATGTTTAGGGGTTTTTAAATAATGATGAATCAAAATGGGGTGAAGAGGAGATGTAGGAGATGCCCTTTTATAATTGAGGTGAGGGGTACTTTTGGGAACTCCATAAATAATAATTTATAATAAAATGAAACCATTAAAAAAACAACCGAAATGTCACAATATTGATGATTATATGAGATACGGTTGTAATATCATAAACCAATAAATTTTCTACAAGTTTTTTTGTCAATTAAAACCATATCTATTTAATAGACACTTAGTTATTCTATTTAAATTTAATAGTGGTAATAACAATCTAAATATTTAATAGTTATAACTATTAACTTATATGGTGTTAATTCACAATAAATGGTTATTTTGTAATATTCTAGGGCTTATAATTACTATTTTATAATTTTTAAATATTTTTAATATTTTTAAATAATTTAATAAAATGTCACTTTAATAAAATATTGACAGTGTCAGTTTATCCACTACTAATTCATTTAAAATTAAATAAAATCCTTAGAAACCATAAATTTGATCCAAAATATTTAATACACTCCTAAAATATCATATTAGCATATATAATTTGTGAATAAAATTAATTATTTCATATGATATTTATTTTAATATTTTTAAAACTATTTATTTGATTTTTATATTAGTAAAATAATTTTTACATCACTAATGTGTTATCATTAATGGTTATTAATTAATCATTAAAAATATAAAAAAATTCACATGATATAGATAATTTTATTATATTCTATAAACTATTTACTTTTTATTTTTTTTATGTTTATCAGTATATTAAAATTATTATACATATAATATATAAGAGAGTAGCATGTTGTCACTTTCTTTTGTTTTAATAATAATTACATCAATTACATGGAATAAAGTCCATAAAATTAATCAATTCGAACCATTAAGAGATATGGGTCGGCCTTTATTCATCAAATATAATTCTATCATGTGTTAGGGAAATTTTATAATACTATTTTTACCATTAATTACCTGATTTACCTTTAACCATTGTAATAAAAGTAATTATCAAAGATACTTTTTATAATGCCCAAAAATAAATGTATCCTATGAAAAAACATGTAAATAACTATTTAAAATATGGAATAAATTTTTCAAAATTCCAAACAGAGAGTTGAAATAATTAATTTAATAAAATTCTCATTGTTGAATTGAGAAAACATGTTTTAAAAGTTAAAACATTTTAAAAGTTTGAAATGTTTTTACCTATGAATTCAATATAAAATTAATTCTAATGAAATAAATTATATTGAATGGTAAAAATATATTCTATTTATACATTAAAATCATTCAATATTATTATCTAACCATATAAATTATCTCGATGAAAAAGGTTTTTTTTAATTTGATATTTTTGTATTTTTACTAATTATGAAAATCTTAAAGTTATCATAAAAATTTCAAAAATTCATCCAAAGTAAATTTTTATGTTACTATTATTTAGAGAAAGTTTATTTTTTCAAATATCATATATAAACGTCTTTAAAACTAAATTTAAATTTGGTGCACCATCAAAAGGAGGAAAACTTGCATTTTTCTAAATACTTCTTTTATCAGAAAAATTGAATTTGTTCTTATATCATGTCTAGAAAATAAATAATATGAAATTTAATGATAAATATATTCAAAATGTGGTAAATACTATTCATAAAATCTATTTTATATATAATTAAATAATAAAATTGTTACAATATATCATTATTTTTTGAAACTCAGTATTGCGTACAACACAAACTATCGAGCAAGGTCACTCTTGCATGCAACACAAGACATGTCAGTGTTTAATGTAGTGAAAGAATCCATTGGTGTTTCATATAACATAATCCAAACTTAGTTCATTTATACATTGAACAAAATCTATTCACAGTAATGCGTGAAATTATTTCTATCAAAAGAACTCAAAAATTTTTGTAACACATGCCAAGAATACTGTTGCATATAATAAAAGATAAAATGGTGGTGGGTATAGTGAAAGCTAAACTTTCTGTAGATCAAGATATCAATGAAATTAAAAGAATCTATTTCATAAAATCTCAGGGTGTTACACACAATGAATGAAGCTTATATTTAATACAGCACATTTGATGAGGACTTTCACATACCAGAGTGAAGATGTTAAAATGTTACATTAAAATCAATAAAAGGGATAGGTACTTACTATAAAGAGTATTATGTTTAATATATATTATTTTCAATTCTCCACATGGGTAGGGGACTTCCACGAACTAGAGTGAAGTGGCAATGAGGATTTAGTCAAAGCTCACCGGAACTGGGGACTTCCACAAAATGGACTTCATGAACTACATTCCAAAATAAATAAATAAACTGTAGATATGATACCATAAATTTTATGATAATTTGGGGAATTCCTTGAATGTTAGAGATTTTTCCATTATTTCATGAAATTCTATACATTTTTCCACAATCTCCCTTGTTGGCCATTTTTAGTAGTATGACTTCAAATAATCATAATATTTTATCTATAACTCATGATAAGATATATTACTAGAAAAATCAAGGTATTTGGTATTTATAATTCTCTATGATCAATAATTAAACATTATGTTCATCATCTTATTCATTTTTTCAGCTCCAAAATATCCCCCACTCAAAATTCTGTCCAATGAGGATAATGGGGGCATGGAAGCCTCTATTTTAAAGAATGTATTAGGGAATATTATTTGAATGAGGCCTACTATATCTTAATAAAATTTATGTAACAAAATACTAAAATCTATAAGAACATGATATTAATTCTTCATTTGGAAAATAAGTGACAATAGAATATCATTCATGTGTACGATATTTTTAAATAGGGGAAAAGGTGTTGGGATCAGAATGGTACATCGATCACCATTGAAGTTTCCTATATTGGAATTTTTAAGATGGTGAGTGGAACTCTTTAGATTTTTCTTGTATCCCAACATGAATTTTTACATGAGTTTCTTAAAGCCCGGAGAGTTGAATTATATCTGAATAAAGGGGTGATGAAAATAATGAATCATGACACCCATGATCTGGTACAGTAAATGAGGCTTGAATAAAGATTGAGGATTACTATTGAAAATTATAGAAAAACATATAAAATTATCATTTTTCTAGTGATGTGTACAAAAAATGAGAGTTAACCATTGACCATGATAGAAAAATTGGACATGTATTAAAATTTTATCACTGGTATTTCAAAGCCTATGTCCATGATGGTAGTCGAGCCAAAATGGCCAAGCACCATTGGTGTTAGGGGGTGTTTAGACTTGTAAGAGGATGGAGATCCTAATAAAGGGACACATGAACCTTGGAGGTGATTTGATGGCTTGTTCAAAAGGATTACAAGATTCCTTGATTTATTCTATCGTGGTTTAGAGCATGTAGGGTAGGAATATGAGTCTGAACAAAGGGAAGAATCATATTCTCAATAAATATAATAAATAGACTCAAAGTATAACATCATATAAATATTATTATGGACACACAGTTCAATGTCATATGGGGATGATGATAAAATGTGAATTAAAGGTAATATGTTAAGGATAATGTGTCACAAATTATAATTTCATTTTATTAGGACATCGTTCCCATATTGTTTAACATATTGTGACCAGGACATAGCTTCAAATATTTTATGGTCTTATTGATCAGACTATGAAATTTCAAAGAGTTTAAGGTCATAATAATCATACCATTTGGTTGTGTGTACCAAATGGGATAAATGCATCCTGGGAAAGTGATATCATAATATAAAAGAGGGCCCTATGATGAAAATATATAGAGAACTTCCCAAGGTAAATTTTCACATTATTTAAGGTTGCGATTCTTCAACCACAAAAATTCAGTTTAATATATTGATCAATTTATTGTGGTTATTTTTTTATTGTTTTAGTGTTTTGAACACGGCTTCTCTAAAGTGTTTTTTGAGATAATGAGGAGCAGTAACCCGAAAAAAAAGAAGGATTGAGGAAGGCCTCCCTCCCCTAAAAACCTTGGGGGGGGGGTTCAAACAATTTAAGGTCATTATTATTTTACCTAGACTCTTATTTTATGGTCATATATTTTGGAACATGGGAACTCAATTTATGGTTTTAGGGTTTTTAACTTGGGAAAAACATTGTGGCAATAATTCATGGATTGAGGGATAATATCTGTCTTAATTGAATATAGGGGGTATCAATGAAAGGTTACATGATATGAAATATGAGAATATGAAACCATATAACACCTCGAACAACTTCCACAGACAACATGACCATGGTTTAAGGCTATGAAGATTGGAACTAGGTGAGCATCCCAAAAATGAACATGTGTAGCCGAAAATAGGGAGAAACCCTGTCAGGAATGAGTGTCGGGGAGTCTTGATACCAAAAAACACATTCTGAATAGGACTGGAACACAATTTAGGGTAAAAATGATTAGTCTACTAATAAAATTTGTATGAATTCATGATATTGTGACAAGATATATTATATAAATTTTAAAGAGTTATGACCATGGGACAGTCATACATCTTATCCTCTCCAAAAAAACATCTCACCCATAACTCCTAAGACCTTGTGAACCATGATTTTTGAGGTAAACATGGAGAGGTCCGGATATCCTAATTTTCAAAGGGGGCCACACAACAAAGGGAGGAATTTAACAATGAATACCATGATGGGGATCTTGAATTTAGAGACATGGATAGTATTAGGGGAATAACTATCATGTAGGGAAAAATTATTGACCATGTTCTATACATTGGTTCTATACCCACGTAAGTTTTAGTTGGGGTAAAAATTGTTTAATAAGTAACTGAATGAATTTTATAAACTGGGGATACTATTTGATGCCAAATAAGCTTTAAGGATTGAGATATGGATGGTTGGTGAGAAATACATTCCATGAACAATTTCCATTAGTGAACTTCTTCATATCAAAATGATTATGATTATCCAAATCAATGAAACCAAATACTGTGAAGGTGGAAATGGGGAATGTATCAAAGGTCATATTATGTTCTCTGTGATATATTCTACTATACACATTGATATTTTTTATGATCTTGTGAGAATTCAAGAATTAAGACATTCCTCAATTGGAATGTCCTTTAAATTATTTGATTGTTGGGATTATCCTATGATGAAAAATATAGTCTTCACTATGTATTCCATGAAAATGGAAATTAATAAGCATGTAGTTTTGGGAAAAACATTGTAGGATAATAACACTAGTGTAGTGGAATAATGATAACCCATGTCATTATTTCCTGTGAATTCATGATTTATTACATAATATTACACCTAATAAAACCCATACGATCGATAATTATACTATATTTGTTAATTATGTACATTACATAACAACTTAAAATAGGGATTAAACTATCTTTATATAAAAAATACTTAACATGATCATGTTAATCCTCTATACATAAAAATAAATCTTATAACCTGTGGATATACATATTAAAGGGGGTAGTTATAATGAAGAGAAAGATAATAAACATGGAATAATATGAAGACATAACTAAATTATAGTAAATATGAATATCAATTTAGAAAAAAATTATTTAATATAAAAAACCTGAACAATGAAGCGGGATATAGCATGGTAATCATAATGGAAACATGAGAAATGTGAAAACAACATAAAAACTACATCATAAATATTATTTATGGCTAATTTCCAAGACATCATGATGTAAAAGTCCCATTATGGATTAGATTCACTCCCAAATCATTTTCCTGACATCTCATGTGACTAAAACCCTACCCAACTCATTTGAGTACAATATAATTCATGGTGCATCCCTCAATTTCATTTCATTTTTATTCTTATGTGTGCCACATTGATCATAAAAAATTGTATCATTTTCATGAAATTTTATTCTGTAATCAAGGACTATGAAATAAATAAATTTAAGTCCATAATAATAGAAGTACGAGTGAATCAATTTGAACAACCTTGATAGGAAGTGGGTATGGGTATTCACTAAACATTTATTTTCCATGAAAATTCACAGTGGAATTTGGGAAGTATGGAAGCATTATTTAATGATTTATAAAATAGACCATCGAGAGTGAAATGGTTCTCTCATAATTTTCAAATCAAATTGATAATAATGGGGAAATGGATAAACATTTCCCCACATTAGGAATTGGTAACAATAGATATATGATAATGATGGAACATGAATATTGAGGATAATGAAAAGATCCCTTACCTTGAAAGGGTGATTACAAATGATATTGAAGAGCTTCTTGAGAGAATGTGGGAACCATGGGAGGGCTCTAGATTGGGGAGGGAAGAGTAAGAACATGATTAAATGGTTTTGAGTTAACAAAAATGACAACCAGAATTGGTTTATATATGTCACAAAAAATACAAATTTTAAAGGTATTTTTCATTTAATTTACATCCTTACTTTGTTTTGGGGGTTTCCCTAGGTTTTAGGGAGGAATAGATGAGTATTCATGAATTTGGCCAAATCGTGAGCCCAATTCCAGATTCAAAAATAAATTTTGTATCTTTTATAACATTTTCATTTTTCAACATTTTTCATCCATTAAAATTATTAATTGACCTACCCTAACCTATTAACACCACCAAGGTAATTTGGAGCTTTTAGAAATCCATAACCAGGGTTTATTGGGGTTTTTATCTAAGGGGTTGGGCCTGCCTGAAAGCCCAATTGCTGTTTTAAAAATAAATTTTGATTATGATATACTTATTCCATATTTGGGATTTATTGGTGATTCCAAGTCTCACCCAATCCCAAGTAACCCAGACGTGTGTCGGAGCTCTCTCTCCCTTCTTTGGAGCTCTGGTTAATCATGATTTGGTGCCGAACTTCATAGGATTCCTCAAATCATCCATATTTGAAAAGGTAAAGTATTTATTTTATAACACTCTAAATTATCAATATTTATCCCCCATTCTAGTTCCTATTTGACCTAATATATCTTGTTAGAATGAACCCTAAATTGTGGCTCTTTTAAATTTCATCTACTGGTGTTTTGGAGTGATTAATTCAAGATAATTCGAGTAAATGATCCCTTTTCTTTCCACTTCCAAACTACTTTCGGTTTCATTCTTTGTTCTTATGGTTTATTAGGTTATCATTGTGTTCCATAATGTAAAGAAACTAGGTTTTCGAACCTAGGTTTTAACATTGGGCTTTCGTGGCCAATTTTTGTGGTTTTAGGTTTGATCTATGTCTCTCTTAGTCCAGAGGGGGTGCGATTTGATTTTCGCATGGAGATTCAAGGGTTTTTGTTACTTTGATTGGTGATTCCATTGTGTGTGCAATTTTTGTGAATTATTTGGCTGTGTTCATGGTACCATAATGATTATTTCACTTGAATGTTTCTATAAAAATTGGTTTTAGTTGCATTTATAATGCAAATGAATTTTAAGTTCCAATTTTTGGTGAAATTTGGGTATTTCATTAAAATCTTTTATTGGTTCATTTTGGGCTGACCTCTAATTACTTAGTTGATTTTATTGAACATTATTAGGACTGAAAATCATGTTTTTAATGTTTATTCTTTTTTTTGTTGCTGTGAATGTTTTTTTATATGGTGTTTGGGAAGCAAATGGGCTTTAAGTGCCCTGTTTGTGTGAAAATGGTGGTTTTTAAAAGATACAACTTCTTAGTTCACATTGGGCTGCCCCATAACTGAATTGTTGGTTTCATTAAAGGTTATTAAACTGAAATTTTGTTTTAATGACTTAAAAGTGTTCACATAGTGTGCACAGTGGATATCTTAAATAGCAATGGGTGCAAAACAATGTGATGTTTTGAGAGGTTGTTTTATTGAAAATAAAATTATTTTATTGTGTGTTTTAAATGGTATGAAATGTGTTTAGATAATTTACTATATTTTTGTGACCAGTAGTGATATTTTATATGCAAAAGGATGTGTGTTGTTTTCTGAAATTGTTTGAGCACAAAAGGGGAAGCCTGGGTACATAGGAGGGGTGGATTTGTACTAGTACGGCTAGTGGATCGGATGGGTTTTGTCCATGTTCCACTTAGCAATAGGATAACGACAACTCTAACTAAACTATGTGGATGATGATTGGGGACCCCTAGGTTATGGGTATGTTTCTTACTAGTGTATCGTGCATGAGAATGGATTTTTCTATGGTTACTCTACACTGAGGTACGAGGTACATAGGACATGAGACAACCTAGTGCTTAGGGGTGTACCCAATTTTGATGATCATTGGATTTGTGGTATTTACCATTGTTTTGGGGTGTTTTGGCAGTACTTTACAGTAGCTCACATGTCTATTTAATGTGTTAACATCCCGAAATTATTGGATTGAAAACTGTTTTCATTTGAAAGTTGCATTTCTTTGAATTTTAACACAGTTTCACCTTGTGTATTAAAATTGCTTGTTTTGTTCACATTATATTGCATAATCTTTGGAATCATCTGGTGGTATCCTATTGGGCTTAGGATCACACCCTACATACACCCCTTGGTTGTAAGTAGACATGATTATGCTTGACTCAGGTAAAGGGGAGGCTAAGGGTGATGGCGGTTCAGGGTGTTAGTCCTCATCGTTGGGGAGGAGTTACGGAGAAGGCTTGCGGGTGATGACCCCCTTGTCATGTGGAGTCCATGGGGTTGTCTTAATGTTTTAATTATTTGTTTTCAGACCACTTTTAGTGTTTTTAAACATATGTATTCAGTTCTGTTTTTTGTGTAAACATCCTTTGGTTTAAATTTTTCAGATTCAGTTTATTGATTGTTTTTAATGTTTTGTGCCTTCATATTCTGGTAAATCATTCCCAAACAAAAATAAATGATACCCGGGCACCTGTGCCAGCCTGTGGGGATAGGGAACGCCCTTCGGGTCATGTCACGGGCTACATTTAGTGCCGGTTTTGGCGGCGAAACGATTTGGTTCGTGAAAAAATGGTATCAGATGAGGTTCGCTCCTTGGGTTATGTTATTTGGGGAAGAGTCAGCATAGTCTAGAGTTAGGATTTTCGGGACTTGAAATATTAGTCATGGGTATTGTGCCTGGCTAGCACACCTCATGAAGGGATTAAATTCACCATGGGAAGTATGTATTTATCTGAGTCCATTAGTTTTCTTGGTTTAATGATGACTATGAGAAATGAAAAGAGAGTTGGGGGAATAATCTCAGTGAGCTCACAGGGCCTGGAAAGCCATGTGGAGCCGTGGATATTTCCCTAGAATAATCTCTATGATGGTGAAGTGATTGGAATATGGCTACAAACCATATGTCCAAGTCACCCACAGAAACTAGTTTCCTCTCACATTGTCTTGTGTCTCTTTGTATTTTGAATCTTGGAAACTTGTTTTTTAAGCAAAAAAATGACCTCACTTTAAGGAGTGTGAATTTTTCTGATGTTATTTTCTAGTAAACTGAAAATGGTTTTAATTTTTTTAATGTCTATAAATGAAATTTCAGAATTATTTCAAAAGGGTAAATTAGTGTTTACACCTCTTTTGAAAGTATGAACAATGTTAATTGGGGTTTTGAAAATATGTTTCTAGTGGAATTTTATTTAATCACGGAAAAGTGTGTTGGATTGAATTATGTGTTCTAGAATTTTTGTGTGGGGGTTAAAGATGGAATTTGGGTTTGGTGACTACTAAACATTTGAAATGAAAATTATGAACTTTTAGAACCTTGTCTTGAAATGAGAATAGTTGAGTTCTTAATTAAATAAAGATTTATGAAATAGTGTTTTTCATGAAATTAGAAGTGTTTTGAAATGGGTTGAAATGTTTTGAAACAATTGTGAAAGGCATGAATATGTGCTTTTATTTAATTATGCATTATTTTCTAAATTGGTCTGTGAGATGAAAAATTGGGTTTTGATATAATGGTTAGTGCTTTTTTAGAAAGGAAAATTGTGGTTAAAAGTTTGATTTTAAAAAGAGGAAAGGTTTTATTTTTGGTATTTGGTATTCTCAAGGGTGTCCACATGCATAGGTTTATTTGGGAATATGGATGGATATGATGTGGGTTCCCAGTGTGGCATGTAAACATGCATGTCTGAGGCCCATGAGACACAATTGGTAAACACGCAACCCACCAACACTGTTTTTTTTAAATAATGTTTTTGAAGGAAAGTGTTGTGTTTTGATAATGTATGGTTGGGAGGTATGGATTATGTGTTTTCGGGATTATTATTGTGGGATGTTTCGAGTTCAATAACCCCTCATGTTTTAACGATGTTTTGGTTTGGTGTTTCATTGATAAGTTGGAATGAAGTGTTGGTCAGTGGTCTCTTTTGATGAAAAGTTTTGGAGGCCAATGTGGTGGCTCCCCTCATGTGTTCGGTTCAGGTTTGTGGTATGTTGTGACCAAATGGCCAGATCAATTGGGTCCTTGGGTTTTCTTATAGGCTTGGTTATGCCCCCATAAAGTGTTAATGTATGATTCATGTTTGGCCTATGGTGATTTACCGTTGGATGATCCTCCAGTTGATCAATATAAAGACTTTATTCTTGAGGTTTTGAGATTGAGTTTACCCCCTCTTCTTTTCAAATTATGTGGATCCCCTATAGTGGGAGAGTGTTTGTTGGATGTTGAAATAGACCTTAGTTTCTTTTTTTTCCTAGGTTTTCAAAGGTCAATGAAGTTTAGGTTTGTCAGTGTAGAATGATGTCTTAAAGGGCCTCTGGGTATTTCGTCAGTCTCATTGAAGCAAGAGTTCATGTTAGGCCACCAGTGTGCAAGAACTGGAAAAGAGTGGCTATTATGGACACTTGATGGAATCATGTGCTATTTGGGACTTAGTACAAGGTCCTTGTACTTGTGTTTTATTTTATCCACAATGTTCATGTTAGGTGATGCCTTGCGATTTCATGTGTTCGTTTGACTATATGGGTTAAGATTGTGCAATCTTATGAGAGTCACTAGTTTTTGGATGTGTGTCTCCCTATAGGAAATTCTAAATCCTATGTTCTAGAGGAATGTTTTTCTATATGTCCTTTCATTCTGCCATTTATAATCTGAAGAAAAAAAGGGGTGATGTGTGTGAATCCTCTAATTTATTGTTTTGGTAAAATGATGTGTTGGGGAAAAGCGGGTTTGAAATGTGTCATGTCTCAAAGAGACCATATGAGATTACAGTATTATTATTTTTTGCACTAGAAGAAGATGTTCAGTTTAGGGGTTTCCAAATCCAAATTGCGAGTCCAAAGATGCTTCAATCCATTGAACTCCCTCCATAGGCCCCGGAGAGAAGCTGGTGCGTAGTTAGGGGAAATTCTAAAGTCGTTCACACTTTTGGTTAAGGTCATATCCTGAATATGAAAGATAAGAATAGTTTAAACCTCTGGTGTCATCATCTTGTTCCAATTTCTCACATTTTTTGGAAAATGGTTTGTGTACCTTGTTCTCATGTCATACCCTGAGTTGATTTTTTTCCCCTTTGGGTTCCCTTGTGTTTTTGGAGAAAAGTTTAAAATTTGGGTTAGTCAGATTGAAGTGCATAGTTTGTGCGTGGATAGCAGAAACTGTGTGCCAACCCAGGGGACCGTGTGATAAGAGACAGTATCTACCACATGGTCTCTGCATGTCCATGATCCTTGGCCAAGGAAACTGTGTGAAGTTTCCTCTTTGGACAGAATGATCTGCACAGTTAACTCACGTTTTCCCAAACCGTGTGAACCAACCGTGCGGCCATTCCAGCTCCTTAAAATTCTGTTTCTTTGTTGTTATCCCATACTATTTAGTTAATATGGTTGGGGGTTTTTGGGGGTATACCCACAATGGGACTCATGTAAGATTCATTAGAAGAATTCTGATATTAATCTACCCCTAATGCTGGGAAATCCGTTCGAGGCCCCCTCTTAGTGTCTTGATTTTGTCTTAAGGAAAGTTGTGTTCATTATTATGGTGGGGAGACCCATCATGGGTATCATGTATGTTCTCTTGGAAAATTAATAATTTTATTTTAACCCTTATGATTGGGAGATTGTTCATTCCTTCCCCAATTGTTATCCTTATTCTGTCTTAGAAATTGAGTTGTCCTTGGTGGTGGGATGTCCAGATTGGGTCACCCCGTACTAGTGACTCAGTTTTCTCCATGGTGTATTCTAGGTATGAGGTAGTATCGTTCAAGTCTATCTATCCACAAATTTTTTTCTTGGGTAAATTTGGGGTTGGACAACACCCAATGGTTTTGTCTATGTATTGTTGTGGTAGCATTATTCGAGTTCGTTGTTTGTTTCAACTGGATTGCTTGAGTGTCGTCTTGTAGTGTTTGAGGTGTTTTCTTTTGGGATTTGTTTTGAATGTATTTCATAATTTTAAGTAAGTGGGGTTATTTTTGGTTGGTGAGAGTATTATATTTCTTTTTTAGATCAACTGGAGATGTTCGTCCTTTTTAAATCAGGTGAAAATGTGGCAAGGAAGTTTGTCATGGTCTATCGTTGGGGCTTTGCTTTTTCATCTGGTCTTATTGTGGCATTCCGGGTGCTGAATGCTTTATGGTGGGAGAATTTTCACATACAATACATATTTTAAAGGTATTTTTCATTTAATTAACATCCTTGCTTTTGGGGGGGGGGGGGTTCCCTAGGTTTTATTGAGGAATAGATGAGTATTCATGAATTGGGCCAAACCGTGAGACCAATTCTAGATTAAAAAATAAATTTTGTATATTTTATAACTTTTTTATTTTTCAACATTTTTCATCCATTCAAATTACTAATTGACCACCCCTATCCTATTAACACCACCATGGTAATTTGGAGCATTTATAAATCCATAACCACTGTTTATATGGGTTTTTATATAAGGGGTTGGGCCTACCCGAAATCCCAATTCCTATTTTAAAAATAAATTTTGATTATGTTATATATAATTTCTTATTTGGGAGTTTTCGGTGATTCTAGGTCTCACCCAAGACCAATTAACCCAGCCGCACGTCGGAGCTCTCTCCCCCTTCTTTGGAGGTATATTTAATCGCGATTTGGTGCCAAACATCATAGGCTTCCTCAAATAGCCCATATTTGAAGAGGTAAAGTATTTATTTCATAACACTCTCAATTCTAAAGATTTTTCCTCCATTAAAGTTTCTAATTGACCTAATATATCTTGTTCAAAATAATCCTAAATTTTGGCTCTTTTAAATTTCAGCTACTGGTGTTTTGGGGTGATTACTTCAAGATACATCAAGTAAATGAGCCCTTTTCTTTCCTCTTCCAAAATACTTTGGGTTTCATTCTTTGTTCTTAGGTTTTTTTTGGTTATCATTGAGTTTCATAATGTCCATAAACTAGGTTATTGAACCTAGGGTTTAACATTGGGCTTTTTCGGCCAATGTTTGTGGTTTATGATTGATCTAGGTCTCTTTTGGTGCGACGGGGGTGTGATTTGATTTTCGCATGAAGATTTAAGGGTTTTTGTTAATTTGGTAGGTGATTCCATTTTGTGTGCAATTTTTGTGAATTATCTTTCTGTTTTCATGGTACCTTTATGTTTATTTCACATGAATGTTTCTGTAAAAATTGGTTTTTTTTCATTTATAATGCAAATGAATTTTAAGTTCCAATTTTTGGTGAAATTGGGGGTTTTTCATTCAAATTTTTTATCGGTTCATTTTGGGATGACCTATAATTACATAGTTGATTTTATTGAACTGTGTTAGGACTGAAAATCATGTTTTGAATGTTTATTCTTTTTTTTGTTGCTGTGAAAGTTTTTTTAAATGGTGTTTGGGAAGAAAATGGGCTTTATGTGCCATGTTTGTGTGAAAAAGGTAGTTTTTAAAAGATATAACTTCTTGGTTCACATTGGGCTGCCCAATAACTGAATTTTTGGTTTCATTAAAGGGTATTAAACTGAATGTTTGTTTTCATGACTTACAAGTGTTAACATAGTGTGCAAAGTGGCTATCTTAAAGAGCTTTGTGTGCAAAACAATGTGATGTTTTGAGAGGTTGTTTTATTGAAAGTAAAATTATTTTATTCTGTGTTTTAAATGGTATAAAATTTTTGTAGCTACTATACTATTTGTTTGTGAATAGTAGTGATATTTTAAATTCAAAAGGATGTGTTTTGTTTTCTAAAATTTTTTGAGCCCAAAAGGGGAAGCCTGGGTACCTAGGCGGGGCAGATTTGTACTAGTACTGCTAGTGGATCGGATGAGTTTTGTCCATGTTCCACTGGGCATTTGGATAACGACAAATATAACTAAACTATGTGGATGATGATTGGGGACCACTAGGTTATGGGTATGTTCTCTACTAGTGGCTCGTGCATAAGAACGTATTTTTCTATGGTTACTCTACACTGAGGTACGATGTACATAGGGCCCGAGACAACCTAGTGCTTAGGGGGGTTCCCAATTTTGATGCTCATTCGATTTGTGTTATTTACCCTTGTTGTGGGGTGTTTTGGCAATAATTTTCAGTATATAACATTTCTATTTAATGTTTTGGCATCCTGAAATTCTCGGATTGAAAACTTTTTTCATTTGAAAGTTGCATTTCTTTTAATTTTAACACTATTTCACCTTGTGTATTAAAATTTCTTGTTTTGTTCACATTATATTGCTTGATCTTTGGAATCATATGGTGGTTTCCTATTAGGCTTAGGCTCACACCCTACTTACACCCCTTGGGTGTAAGTAGACCTGCTTATGCTTGACTCAGGTAAAGGGAAGGCTAAGGGTGATGGCGGTTCAGGGTGTTAGTCCCCATCGTTGGGGCGGAGTTGTGGAGAAGGCTTGCAGGTGATAACCCCCTTGTCATGTGGAGTCCATGGGGATGTCTTTATGTTGTCATTATTTATTTTCAGACCACTTTTAGTGTATTTAAACATATTTATTCAGTTCTGGTTTTTGTGTAAACAACGTTTGGTTTACATTTTTCGGATTCAGTTTATTGATTGTTTTTAATGTTTTATGCCTTCAGTTTTGGGTAAATCGTTCCCAAACAAAAATAAATGATACCCGGGAACTTGTGCCAGCCCATTGGGATAGGGAACGCCCTTCGGGTCATGTCACGGGCTGGGTTTGGTGCCAGTTTTGGCGGTGACCAGATTCGGTTCGTGACAATATATGATATGTGGGGGGAATTCTTTATTGTTTCTCAACCATAGGTTTTGTAATTTATATAAAAAGTTACCAAAACGACAACCAATCCCTTGGTTTTTTCCATGGTTTCTTCCCATGATGGATTTTTTTCATTATTTTTTTAGGAAAAGGGCCAAATTTACTTACGTAATAACATTTCTGAGCTGGAAGTGATCCATGTTTAGAAAGAATTTATTTATAACATTAAAATATAATATTGGTATTGGATAATTCACAGTGTATTTAAAATTTTAATAAAATGAACTAAAAAATAAAATATTTTAATTGGGAAACATAAATTTGGCATGGGATTACATTTATACTATTTATTTAATTCTTTTTCGGTCATTATGATTTCATAATACATGCTATATATTTATACTGTATATAATGTTTACCTAAAAATTTGAAATCCTCAAATAAAATTGAAAAAACTACCTTTTTATAATTTCGACATTCAGATTCCAAAAATAATATTGATAATATCAAAACAGTTTTACAAATATATTAATTTTTTTTAAATAAATCAACATTTGTTGAGAAATGTTTGTTTTTTTTGACAATAATAGTTTTTGAAAACATGTCAAAATTAGATTTGAATTCATAAAAATTATATTATCATTTATGTTTTTAAAAAATTATTTAATAATAATATTTTATTAAAGTAGTTTACTATTAAAAATAGTTTAATATATTTAAATTAAGTTCAAACATTTAATTCTATATTTTTAGAAATACATTTTGTGCTTTATTGTATCCAATTCAAAAACATTTAGAAAGTTACAATATAGATCTATATTCATTATTAAATTAAATTAAAATATTCATATTATTGGGGTCTTGCTATATATCTATTTAATAGACTATAAAATTTAATAAGGGGATAGTGTGTGATGATGAGGATTTCAAGGGTTGGTTAATCATACATTGTTTGGATTGTGATCTCGTCCAGATTTAACATCCCCTGTTAATAGTTTTCTCATAATAAAGTTAATGGACATAGTCTTAGGACAACTCAATGTAAATTTATAGTGATTCAATCTCCATTTTATTCTCTGATAAATGTGATTCGTAGTGTATTATCCTACTGGTTGAGTCTATCACTTTGTATATGTCGATTGGATTTGATAAAACCCCATATTTATACATATCATGTGATCACTATAATAATACCATATTATCAATGGTAAAAATATTTAATGGCCTTTTAAATCATATAATACAATATAATATCAATTATTTTAATGTTTTTTACTATAATCATAATACATAATAAGACATTTAATTAAATATTAAGGTGAATTTAAATTAAAAATTTTCAGGTCATCACAATCTTCCCCCATCAAAACATATCCCATCAAATTTTTCATTTACCACAGTAAATCATAATAGGGTTATCATGTTTCATCACCTCTTCTGGTTCTCATGTCTCTTCTTCAAACATGGGTATTCTCTGTATAATTTTGACAACGTGCATTGTCTTGTTTCGTCTTTGTCTTTATGATCTATGTTTATCATTTTCACTCCTCATATGAGAGATCAATATAAAATGGTACCACCTCTAGATAGAGTGCATATGAGGGGTCTGGTAAGTACATTCTCAAGAGTGATTCATGAAATACATCATTCCATTGAGAAAATTTAGTTGGAAGTTCTAGTCAATAGAGCACATCTCTGATATGGTCAAGGATCTCAAAGGGATTATTGCATCATGGACTATGAATTACCTTATTCCCAAATATAATGACTATATTCCTTATATATATTCATAAAAATACAATCTATCTAAACTATAACTTTAGGCATCGTAAAAAAATTTCATCATTGGGCTTTTATCGAATCTATGAAGCCTTGATATGCTACAAAATGGTTAATAAATTGTTCACCATTTCCTCATCAATTTCTTTTCATTGAATTTTGTACTAACTAAATTCATTATATCATTCAGCTGTGGTGGAGTTCATTACATATAGGTCTTTATAGGGATCCATTTATATTTCTTTAATTTTAAATTATTATTATATGAAAACTCAACTAGGGAAAATGTCGATTTTATCCTTCTATGATGTCAACTGAGAATACTCTCGACATTTCCTTAATTGTCTATATAGTCCTTTCCAATTAGCCACCAATTTTTGGTTGATAAGGCATGATGAAGTAAAAATAATTATTTAGATCATGTTGAAGAATCTTCCATAACATGGAGGTAATTCATAGATCTCCATCAGATGCTATTGATTCTGGTGTTCTGTGCATCCTCACAAAATCTCTAATGTAAATCTCTGTGTGTTGATAGAGTGAGAAGTCCTATCAAATTGAATTTAAGTGAGTAGTCTTTGAATGACTCTTCCCAACAATCCATATCACATTATATCCACAGGATGTATTTTGAAGCCTAGTGATAAAGTCTACAGTGATTTTCCCACTCATATGTTTGTATGTGTAATGGCTGCATCATAGCCATTGGAATTTTTCCTTTCATCCATATCTTTTTTGGATTCAAAATCATCTTGATGTATATTCCATGATATAAATCTTCATATTATCCCACCAATATCTATCAATGTGATATAAATACAAATTTTTACTTCTTCTATGGTTGTAGAAGGTCAAGATATGTTCGTCATCCAACACCTCCTTCCTTAACTCAAGATTTGATTATGCGCCTCGTCTTGAACCAAATCATACAATACTAGCATCATTATCAATGTACTTTAATAATTCCCCTTTCATACAGCTTTCACATTATTCTAAATTTCCACATAACATATTTTTGAATCCTATATTATCTCTAGAAGTGATTTTTGAGCAATCATTTGTGAAAATATTGATGATGTTCCTTCCTTTAGGATTCCCATTCCCATTATTTTCAAGTATAATAATATCATATCCAACACAATTCTCATCAATGATAATATTATTGTGTCCATTCCACAGAAATCAGCTACCATGTTTTGTCTTTTTTCATAATGGTAGTGGATTGAGAAGTCATAGTACTAGATCATCTATAAGTATCTTCCTTGGCGCATATTAAACTCTTTTTTCTTAATATATACTATATGCTCTTATAAACTATATAAATTTCAATGTTCTCCCCAAAGAGATAATTCTTCTATATTTTCAATGTGATGATCACTACATACAACTCCAAGTCATGTGTTGGGTTGTTTTTTTATTGGTCATTAAATTTCCTTGAATAATATGAAGTCACATTATAATTCTATATTAACACACCACCCAACCCATTGTTTTAGTCACTTATATATAAAAATAAAATTTCTTCCCTTGTCAGATTCATAAGAAAATTCTTAATTATAAGAAACTTCTAAATCTCAATGAATATCCATTTTCACAGATTATTCCATAAACAATTCCTCTCTTATAGTTAATATTGGTTATAGGGTATCAAAATCATGATAAATTCCTCAAATATAACTGATAATAACTAGTTCATCCAAATAATATATTAAAATCTATCATAAAAGTTGTCCTTTCCCATCCTTAACTACTTATAATTTTTATCGGCCCATTGATAATCTATTGCTTCTGATAATATTCTTCAATAATGAGACTTCCTTCAACCATAAATCACATTTTCTATAATATTCATATAGATTCTACTTTTGGAAGGACTTTAGCACATTGCTCAGATTCTCCTCATTCATCCCCTTGCTGTTATAGTATATTGAAATATCATTTATATATACTAACAAAAATTTGTTGAGGTAATCTATAATGACAATATTAATCAATTCCATGAAGATTATGGGATAATTTTTGAGTCTGAATAGAATTATTATGAACACATTTTTGATCAATTTGTTGAGGTAATCTATAATGACAATATCTTTCTTAGTGATCGTATTTTTTATCAATTTTCACAACTATTTAGCTTCTCCCTTCATATGATAAAAACCTACTAGAACCATCTACTTCTCATAACAATAAAGGATGTATATGATATTCTCAATGGATTTTATATATTATTCTATGTTTAATGGATCAGACGATAAACTGAAATTTTGGTGGCCTTCGTCGCATTAAGTTTTTAATTGTATCTTATTTCTTTTTTTGGGGGATTTTGGTGCTCCACTTGATAAAAGTTACTATTTAGAACCTAATTCAGAGAAGGTAGTATTGTTAAAAAAATTATTTCCCTTCTCCCATCTGGCTAAGAGTCTTATTTGGGATGTCAATGTGTCTCCATTCACAATGGTTATCTAGATAATTCCTCAGGTTTCCATACATTTGATAGAATAATTTTATGAATATGAATGAGTATTTTGAAACTATTAAACATATTAATAAGAATTCAATGAAATTAAACTTATAACTTATAAATAAAATTTATTTCCTAACATATGAATTTTTGGGTATAAATCTATGTTGTCCACAATATATTTCCTAAAAAACACCCTTATTGGAACTTTTGTTCAATTAATAATGGATTACAATGGACATATGAATTTACTAAAGAATGACCCCAGGGAATCTCCATCCATGGTTTCATCAAGGCCCATTTTCATGCACTATATCTCAGTTGAGTGTAGATCAACATGATGTTTTCATGTTTTACACTTATGTACATAATTGCTAAAGCAACATCCACTTTTAGTATGCATAATGGGGTAAAAATTATTGATAAACCACTTACTCTATATATTACAAAAATTTAGGCATGTTTTCATATTTTTATTTTTATCCTTATTTATTATTCTAGTGTTTTCTAATCTTAATCCAAAAAAATAACTAAACTGCACTTTGATACGAACTATGAGAACCCAATTCATTAATATATATTAATTCATGATTTATTACTTAAGATTACACACAATATAACCCGAGATATTGATAATTATAGTTTCTTTGATAATTTGTTACATTACATAACAACATAAAAGAGATAATACATCTTTTTATAAAACATCCATAACATGATCATATTATTCTTTCATAAATAGAACTACATGGGATAACCTAGGGAAATACATAAGAGAGAGGTGAGGTATAAATTCTAGTAAGGGAATAAAAGTGGTATAATAATAATGAAGTAATACATTTTTTGTAATTTTATTATCAATGGATCATAAAAGGAGTGAGTGTTGTAAAAATGAACAATGGGGCATGATATAACATGATAATCAAAAATAAAACATAGGAAATGTATAAAAAAATTAAAACACTATATCATAAACATAGTTCAAGGATAACTGCAAATGAAACAATATGGAAAATATCTCATGATGGATAAGGTTCACTCCCAAATCCATTTCTGCACATCTCATGAGACTAAAAAATTACCCATTTCATTGAATCTAAATATAATTCATTGCACACCATTCACAATCATTTCATATTTATGCTTATATGTTACCAAAAGATCATAAAACATGTGATAATTTACCAAAATATATTATTCCATTATCAACGAGTGTGGAATAAATACATTTTAGTACGAAATCAATAATGTATAAGTGCGTAAAGGTGAAATCCTTTTATTGGAAATGGGTATGTGTATTCACATCATAGTTTCTTGGCATGGAAAATTGTGGGGAAATTTCATAAGCATAACAACATTATAAAAAGATTCATAAAATGGGTTAATGCGAGATAAAGGGTTATATAATTATTTGAATATAAAATAAGACGTTATAGAGTCATATAAAAACATATCCAAATATTAGGAATTTGAAATAGAAGGCATAAGATAATAATGAAGTTGGAATAAAGAGAAGAAGGAAAGGATCCAATACCTTGATATAGTGATTCCAAATTCATTGTAGGAGCTTATTAAGAGATTTAGGGAACCTTGGGAGGTACCTAGGGTAGAGACCCAGGCTTGATGTACACTGATATGACATTAATTTTGTGGAATACTAAATACATTGACACCCAAAGAAAGTAATAGTTTAGTGACTTTGGAAACATGGAACACAATCTTCTAATCACGGTGAAAGATCTTCAACATCTATCATAAATATCTTACCCTTTTGTTTTCTTACCTAAAACCTTTCTTTATATCTTGGAGAAATTAAAACAAAAAATATAGAAATTGTGAATTCAAATTATCGGTATGTGTGGACATGGAGAAGATAAAACAATCCATAAACATTTGAACGTAAAAACATAAACATAAAATTTAAACATCAAAATCGTGAGAAATGACATAAATCATGGCAGTACTTAAGACATGGATCATAAAGTAACATTAACCATAAAAGAATAGCATTGTAATAAAACATGTAATTGTGGAAAACTAATAAGCACATATTATGATTTCCATAGTAGCCAAGGCATTTCTGCCAAGACGAACATAGTGGACGAAGTCCATTACTGAACCGGGTTTACTTGTCATTCCAGCCCTGTATTACTGAACCAGATTTACAAGTCGTTCGGGACATGTATATCTCATGAGAAATAAAATTTTTCCCAATTCATTTGAGGGAGATATAATTCTTACCCATATCATAATGAAACCATTCTTATGTGTGCCACAAAATCCTAAATCATACATCATAGCATAACTCATGTAATAATATGGGATTCTTAAACATCATTCCATCATAACATAATCCATATAAGATAAAACGACTTCATAAAAATAATTTCATCATAACATAATCAAATCAAAGTAATAATAGGGATAGGAATATAAACCTATATCATCATAGATAGAAAATAATTTTGATAAAACACATTAACATAGTTCTTGGGGAAAATATCCTTTCCTCTTCAAAAAAAATTTCTTTTCTCAATATGTCATGAAATATTATAATAAAAGAAGTTAATTGTAAATAAACATGATGAATTTTAAAGGATGATTCATTGAAATAATTCTCTATGAATACATAAATATCCATTCATTCTATATAAGCTAAAAAAACCACCTCGTACTTTTGCTGGAATATTCAAAAAGTACCTCATATGGTAAATAAAAGTGAGATTCCTTCCATACAATGTGGTAAAAGTCAACAAATAGTAAAAATTACTTTCAAAATACATGTTAAAATATTAAAAAATTTAGGAAAACATTTTTATAAAACTTGGACATAGATGATAGATATATCCCCATAAAATACATACAAATCATCAATCTCAGATAAAAATTAGATTGCAAAATTATATCCTACCTCAGGTTCGATATTTTTTTACATATATGAACCTACACTTCTTCGATGTGTCTCTTCGAAAAATACTCTGAGAGCACAAATGTTGGTCTTTGAAGAATAACAGGACCTCTAGTATGTTGGTAGGGAAGTGGAAAAGGGAAATGGATAGGGTTTGGCTGAGTTTGATGGCTCAAAATAATGAGAAGATAGGAGGGAGGAGGTTTTCTTTTATAAGAGGGAGTGGGGTACTTTTAAAAACCTCTAAAATATTAATTTATAATAAACTCAAGACCAACATAAAAATAATCAGAATGCCTAAAATTCGAAAATAAGATGAGATAAGTTTGTAATATCATCAACCAAGAAAATTTATACATGTTTGGAATTTATTTTAAACCTTATCATTTTTATTTAACATTTTTTAATTTTTTTTAGTTTTATTTGTGGTAATAATATTATAAATTATAAAATGTAATAAATACATAATTATGTTTTATGAATTGTTTATAATTAGATATATAATGACATTTTGTGCCATATAATTTTCAATTTGTAATTTTTAAATATTTTTGTGATTTTTAAATAATTTAATAATATGTTATTTTTCTAAAATATTAATAGTGCCTATTTTGAAACTATTCATTTATTTGAATTTAAATAAAATCAAAAAAGAATATATATTCGATCCAAAATATTTAATAGATTCATAACAATTCATATTCATCTATAAAATTCGTGTATCACATTAATAAGTTCATATAATATTTATTTTAATATTTTTAAAACTATTTATTTTTTATTTCTCTTAATAAAATAATTACTACAATATTTTTTAATAATTATTTAATAAAAATATTTATTGAATAAAAATTAAAAATAAAATACTATGATGAATATAAATCTATCATATTTCATAATAATTCTGTTAGTATAATTTTTCTTCCAAAACACACAACTTTTAAAATGTTATATTTATTAAACTGGGAAGGTGACAACTTTGACATCAATTAAAATAAAATAATATAAATGTCAGAATCTTATTTATACGGATTAAAATGTTCCCCAAGTTTACCCTTTGATTATTATAGTTTATCTTTACTCTACCAATAATGTTTTCTCAAGTTTTTGGGCCTTTTATGGGTATTATTATAATAATAAATACTATATTATTTATTTTTCACTAAATAAATAATTTCTCTATCATTAATTTATAAGTTATTAAAGTAATTATATATTTATGAAAAATTACTAATAAATTACCAAGATAAATAAATAAATTTTTTCTTTCCAATGAGTTTTTATAATCAAATTTATATTCTGTATAACCTTATATTAAAAATACGTTAATTATTAAAGTTTGAGTGAGACATATTTCTCTTTCCATTAAATAAATTAAATTAAATGCCTCAATATCATCCAAGTGGGTTACAATATATACCATTTATACCCAAGTATACTTAATAACTAAATATAATCATCCAATTATATTAATATAGTTGATTGGGTAATTTTATAATATTATTTTTACCCTTAATTATCTGATTTACCTTTAACTATAGAAAATATAATATACCATAAATACTACTCTGAATGCACAAAAATAAATGTATCCTATTAAAATAATTTGTACCTAATGATTCCAAATATGTAATCTATTTTTCCAAATTCAAAAAACATAGGTTTCAGCAATTAATTTAAAATTAATCACGTTCTCGAAAAAACGTGTTTTTGTTTTAAACATTGCAAAAGATTGAAATGTATTTACCTATGAATTCAATGTAAAATTAATGATAATGAAATAAAATATATTAAAGGGTGAAAATATATTATATTTATACTATAAACCCATTCGATATTATAATTTAACCATAAAAATTATATCTATCAAAAATGATGATTTTAAATAAAATTTAGCATGTTTTTACTATTCATCAAAATATGAAAGTTATCAGAAAAATATCAAAATTTTATCCAACATAAATTTTTATATCCTAATTCAAAAAAAGAAGTTTATTTTTTCGAATTGGATTTTGAAATTTTTTAAAAAATATATTTAAAATTTGTGTGTCATCAAAAGGTGGCTAAACTTCATTTTTTAAAAATACTTCTTTTATCCGAAAAATTGATTTTGTTCTCATAACATGTTATAGAAAATGTCTAATATTAATGATATTTTTATTAAATTAAAAATTTATTTATTAATATTAATAATTTCTAATTCATAATAATATTGTAATAATATATCATTGTTTAGTGAAACTCGATATTGCGTACTACGCAAGTTGTCGAGGAAGGTCATTCATGCGTGTAATGCAATCCATCTCAGTGTTGTGGGTAGTGAAAACTTCCATTGGTGTTTCGTAAAACATAATACAAATTAATTTCATTATAAATTGAAAAAATATATACTCATTGTTGTGTGACATGAATCATATTGAAATAACTTGAAATTGTGTGCAACACAAGCGAAGTATATTGTTGTGTATATTGTAAGCTAATACGGTGTTGTGAATAGCCTAAGATAATCATGGTGTAGCATACAACAAAATAAATCAAAAATTTTAAAAACAATAAATCTCATAAAATATCTAGGTATTACATTCTACCCCCCTTAAAATGAATTTCTCCCTCGAAATCCATCAGGGTTATAAATGGTTTACTACTTGAAAGTTTCTTCCATAGAAACCCACGTCGTAAAATGGAATACTAAAACTTAATTTTAAAATTTAATGTAATAAACATACCAGTTACCAAATTAACTCATAAATGGGATTCCACATAAAATATAATAGATAAAAACATGGATATAGAAGAGAAATCCAACAATTAAGTTCAGATAGATAGTGATAGAGAATAGGGTTTGGAGAAGGTTAACTACTATAAAGACATAAATTTGAGGTGATTTAAGGGAACATCTAATTCATCGAATAATAAGGTACTAGGATAGAATTTTGGTTTTCAAGATCCATTCCTTATTGTTGAATATTTTTTCCTGACAATAAATACTTACTTGATTTCAGTGTAATATCATCATTGGTCATTCCATGATCAATTTCCACTTCATCTCTTATTTAAAGAAATTAAGATGAATTTTTCATTCTTAACATGTTAGAAGATCTTGTGATAGAATTATATGTCATTCTATCTATCTTTATACCAAAAAGATTTGAACAAGTTATTAAATATACATAAGCCCATCTACTGTGAGATTAATCATATATCGTTCGAAAAATGGACTTATACATAATATATCATACCATTTAAAAACATAAAACTAATTTATACTAACTGGGGACTTCTTGTAGGACAGTGGTATGCGATAAAGGCCTATTTCACTTTATTTGTGGGTTTGATTCCCATAGCTTTGTCTGACACGATGGGTTGTCACCCGTTCTGTAGGTTGTCTTTTTTCTAAAACTATACTGTTATAACATTCCAGAAATAATAATAATAATAATAATAAATAATGTTCTAGCCATAAACAATACTATATGATTTTCAACTTAATCAATTACATCTTTTAGGTTTACCAAAAATACTTTTGTCCAATCTCACAGTACGAAGAAAAAAATTACCAGAAAGGTCGTATAAGATCATTTATCCCCCATATATCTTAAGATATATGCTTTTGGTCACATTCCTAACATTTGAAGGACTTCATCTTGCATCCTCTTGAAATATGATAATAAAATAAATTACCTTAGAACCTTAGTGATAGCATGAATTCCATAAAAATTAACTCATTCCATACACAAAATATACCAAATATTCTATATACTCAAACTGTGATATCAATTCATCCATTTATCAGTCATGAGAGCATTAATACTATCAATAATATTATTTTATCATTATCACTTCATTATTGACATATAATATACTTTCGAACAAAATTTCAATCACTTCTCATGGTTACCAGTACCGTTCAACATATACATTCAAATACTTAAGGAAAAAAATAGTGTGACAATCGTTAGATATTTCTTTATTCCATAGTACCATCAAATTAATTATCCAACATTACTCTCGATAAACATGAAATCATTCCACTACCTTCTTAAACCATTGACCATTATTCATTATTTTATTCCTCAACACTTGTTTCATCTCATATATCATTTTTAGTCCCTTCATCATCATCAACATACATACTACCCATAAGACCATGTTGATTCTATTAATGATATTTTCCCATAGGGAATTGGTTTGCATAATTCCTGTACACTCCACATTTAAAATTTTTATCTATTATTCATGTCTTAGAAATACCATTATCCTGATCCATTGTGTTAACTGAACCTTTTCCTTTCCAATTAATGGCTTTGTTTCCTTCTTTTCCACACCCAAATAATCTTCCAGTTCCTTTGAAAAAATCTCCTTAATGTCTCTTCCCACATGATTTACATGTGGAAAATTGAACATTCTTTCTTTTATGATCATCATGAAACTCTATATTTCTCGTATTAGCTGAGTCATGATACTTACCGAAGTTGAGATTATTGATCATATTATGAGATTGCTGATCTTGCACAATAACAATGTTTTGCCTTCCAAATCCCATTTTATTTGGATTCACATAGAGAATATCATTCCATTTACCATCATATTCTCCATTAACATGAATCATCCTGTTTCCATCCATTTTCTAAAACCCAAAAAGAATAGTGTGAGAGGAAAAAATCACACTAGAAAAACAACATAATTAGGGGGAGTACATTAAATCTCTAATATCTTATGTTTAATCCTATGTTATTCAGGATCCTTACCATAATTCTAGGAATGTAACCTATACTTGTACTTAACCTCAAGGACATCCCTAGACATACCTTAGAAATATCTCCTGAGATCACTAAAGTTTTTTCCTCCTAGTTTCCAATAGATGACTAATCCTTTCCTCTAATACCAACTGTGGAGATCCAAGCATGATTTACGTGGAAATTACATTACTTTTGCGGAATAGATAATACATAGACACCTATGTACCTTAATATTGTAGGGTCTTTGGAATCTCAGATAATAATCTTTTAATCGTGGTGAAATATCTTCAACATCTCCCATAAAGATCATCCCCATATTTTCTTACCTAAAAACATTATTTATATACTGGGGAAATGAAAAAATAAAACATAGAAAGGGTGAGCTTAAATGCTCTGTAAGGGTAAACATGAAGAACATAAAACAATACATAAAATTTTGAACGTAAAAACATGAGCATAAAATTTAAATATAAAAATCTTGAGTAATGACATAAATCTTGGTAGTACGTAAGGCATGGATCATAAAGCAACATAAACCATGAATGAATAACATTGTAATAAGAAATGAAAATGTGGAAAACAAATAATCACATATTATTATTTCCATAGTGTCCAAGTCATTTCTACCAAGACCATCATATTGGACGAAGTCCATTACTGAACTGGTTTTACTTGTCATTCCAGCCTTGTATTACTGAACCATATTTACTTTCCAATTCAGCCATGTCTATCTCATGAGACATAAATCATTACACAGTTCATTAGAGGGAGATATAGGTCCCAACCATATCATAATGGAACCATTCTTATGTGTTCCACAAAATCATAATTCTTATATCATAGTGTAACTTATGTAATAAAATGGTATTCTTAAACATCATGACATAATAACATAATCTATATAAGATAAAATCACTTCATAAAAATAATATCATCATAACAAAATCAAATAAAAGAAACAGTTAGGATAGAAACATAACCATATATCATCATAGATGGAAACTAATTTTGATAAAACACATGAACATAGTTCTTGAGGAATATATCCTTTCTTCTTTAGAAAAATTTTATTTTCTCAATATGTCATGACATTTTAAAATAAAAGAAGTCAATTGAAATTAAACTTCATAACTTGTAAAGGATTATTCATTGAAATAATTCTCTATGAGATCATAAAAAACTATTCATGTCGTATGTGTTAAAAAAACATTCTCCTCATACTTTTTCAAGAAATGAAAAAATTACATTGTATGGTAAACAAAAGAGATATTTTCTCCATACCATGTGGTAAAAGTCAATAAAGAGTAAAAATTACTTTAAGCATACATGAAATAATATTCAACATTTTATGAATTTTTTTTATAAAACATGGATATGGATGATAAATATACCCCAATAAAATACTAATGAATAAAAATCTTATATAAAAATGAGATTGAAAAATTATCCCTTACATTAGGTCCGGTTTTATTTGTATGTATCTGAAAATCCTCTTCTTCGGTGTGCCTCTTTTAAACATTATCTTAAGGCACTAATGTTTGTCTTTGAAGATAACTGGGAGCACTAATATATTTTTAAGAAAGTATAGAATGGAAATGGATAGTGTTTGGCCGAGTTTGAAGGCTCAAAAACTAAGATAATAGAAGAGTGAGGAGGTTCTCTTTTATAAGAGGGGAGAGGGGAACTTTTGGAAACATCCAAAATATTAATTTATAATAAAATCAAACCCCACATAGAAACCTCCAAAATGACTCAAATTAGAATAAGATAGGAGATAGGGTCGAAATCTCATCAACATAAAAATTAGACATGTATTGAAATTTATTTTAAACCTTATCATTTTGATTTTTCCTTATTTAATATATATAATTTTATTTGTGGTAAAAATATTATAAATTTTAAATTGTTATTAATACTTACCTATGTTTTGTAATTTGTCTATAATTATATATATAATGAAATTATAGACCATATAATTTTAAAATTGTAATTTTTAAATATTTTTATGATCTTTTGAAAATTTAATAATATGTTATTTTCATAAAATATCCATAGTGTCAATTTGGACACTATTCACTTATTTGAATTTATATAAAATCCACACATCATGATATATTCAAACCAAAATATTTAATAGATTTATAACATTTCATATTCATCTAGAAAACATATGGAGAACATTAATAATATCATATAATATTTTTTTTAATATTATTAAAATTTATTTTTTTATATTTCTCTTAATAAAATAATTACTACAACATGTTTTTATATTTATTTTATATACTTAATTTTTGCTTAAAAATTAAAAATATAATACTATGATGAATATAAATCTATCATATTTTAGAAAAATTATTTTTGTCTAATTTACCTTCTAAAATTCCAAACTTTTAAAATGTTATATTTATTAAATTATGAAGGTGACAACCTTGAGATCATTAAAAATAAAATAATATAAATGTCATAATCTCTTTTATAAGGCTCTAAATGGTCCCCAAGTAGACCCTTGTATTTTTATTGTTTATCTCTAATTGACCAATATGTTTTTGTCATGTTTTTTGGCCTTTTGATGGGTATTATTATTTTAATAAAAACTATATTATTTATTTTTCAATAAATAAATAATTTCTACATCATTAGTGTAAAAGCTATTAATGTAATTATATATTTCATAAAAATTATAAAAAAATTACCATGGTAAGGAAAAATAATTGATTTTTCAAATGAGTATTTATAATTGAATTTTTATTTTTTATAACATTATATTAAAAATACTTTAATTTTTAATACAAATGTTAGGGTAATTTTATAATGTTATTTTTACCCTTAATAACACGATTTACCTTTAATTATGGTAAAAATATTTTACCGTAGATACTATTCATAATTCAGAAAAATAAAAGTAGCCTATTAACATAATTTGGACCTACTGATTCTGAATATGGAACCCATTTTTCTAAATTCAAAACACATAATTTGTAGTAATTATTTTAAAATTAATCTCTTTTTCGAAAAAAAAGAGTTTTTGTTTAAAACATTGTAAATGATTGAAATGTTTTTTCCTATGAATTCAATGTAAAATTAATTATATTGACATAAATTATATTAAATGGTAAAATTATATTCTATTCATACTTTAAAACCATTAAATATTATAATTTAATCATATAAATTATATTGGTAAAAAATTTAATAAAATTCAGCGTATTTTTACTATTCATCAAAATATGGAAGTTATCAGAGAACTATCAAAATTTTATCCAACATAAATCTTTATATCCTGATACAAAAAAGAAGCCAATTATTTTAAATTGGACTTATAAATTTTTCAAAAATTAGATTTAAAATAAGTCTTCCATCAAAAGGCGGCAAAACTACTTTTTTTGAAAAATACTTCTTTTATCTGAAAAATTGATTTTCTTCTCATACCATGTTCTAGAAAATGTGTAATATGAATGATAATCTAAATAAATTAAAAATTCGGTTAATACTATTGATAATGGATAGTTCATAATTATATTATTATAATATATCATTGTTGAGTAAAACTCGGTATTTCATTCTACACAAGCTATCAAGGAAGATCGTTCATGCGTGTAACGCAAGCCATTTCAGTGTTTCATGTAGTGAAAGATTTATTTGGTGTAGAGTATAACATAATCCAAACTTATTTCATTTATAAATAGAACAAATATATACTCATTGTATAGTGAGATGAATTTTATCAAAAGAACATGAAATTGTGTGAAACACCATCCAAGTGTGTTGTTGCTTATATTGAAAGCTAATACGCGGTAGTGTATAATGCAAGATAATCTTGGTGTATCATTCAAATGAAGGTTTTATAGAAATTAAAAACAATATATCTCATAAAATATCGGGGTATTACACCTATATATGGGAGGGAAGTGTAACAATGTGATCAATTATATTTTAGTAAAGAGAAATGGGAGATTGGGTGGAAATATATTGTAAATTGGGGGAATTCATTTTTATTTCACAAACTTATGTTTTGGCCTCAATATAAAAACAATAACCAAAACCAAATACCATCACATTGTTTTTTCCTTTGGTTTATTGATAAGTGGGTTTCTTTTAATTATTTTATTATGTTGAGGGATAAACATAATAAAATAAAAACCTTATTATTGTGGAAGTGATTTATATATATAAAGAAATAATTTTAACCCCCAAAAATAAATTAATGATTTTGAATTATTCGTAAAGGGTTAACAAAAATAATCAGATTAACTCAAAATAAAAATTTTCATATTTGGAAAAAATATATTCAGTTTCGGGTGCCTCTTATATTATTTATTATATCATTTTGGTTCACTATGATATCCTAATACACCCCGTATATTTATACCTTATAAAATTTTTACCAAAAAAATACACAATCTCTGAAATTAAGGAAAACCTATCCACTACATTATTTGGATTTTCTGATTCCAAAAATAATATTCATTTTATAATAATGTTTTTCTAAATATGTGAATTTACACATTTTCAAAATAAACTAAATGTATTGAAAAATGCATGGTTTTATTTACTATAATGGGTTTTGAAACCCTTAAAAAAGTTATAAATGACTCCATAATAATTATATGATCAAATATATTTAATAATAAATAATTAATAAAAATATATTTTTAAAATATTATTTAATAAAAAAATCTATTAATTGGTCAAATTAAACATATTAATTGAAATTGAAGATTAATTACAAATAATTTTTTGGTTCAATTTAATAAAAATAAAATTTATTTATAAATTAAAAATAATAAAAAATAATCATTATTATAGAAAATATACATATAAATTTTGTTATGTTCTATATACATATCTCTTTAATAAACAAGGAAATACCCTAAGGGTAAGGTATGCGTCGACGAGACATTTATGGGGTCGTTCAATGTACATGGTTTCATGATATCAATGACCTTTAACTTCTCCTGTAAACAGTTTATCTCATGATTATGTTGTTGGATATCAGCATGGGCTTGTTCTTGGGTGAATGAAAATGATTCTACCTCCCATGGAAGCTTTGATATGTGGGATTCACAAGGTATGATCCTACTAGTTGAGGTCATCAAATCCATTCTATGTGCCAAATAGATTTTTCAAAAAACAATATCTATACTTATCATATGATCACTGTTCAATGGGAATATCATCAACATTAATGGTTTATAATAGTCTTTAAGTACAATAGTATAAAATAAAACAAAATATGTTAATCTATTTTTTTTAAATATAATACTGAAGAAGACATTTAATTAAATCATTAAGGCAATTTCATTTGTAAATGTTTAGGTAAATACAATTATTCGCAATATTGGGGAAATAAAACTATGTGATAGTGTAAGGAATCTCAGTTTTTTATGGGGAAACAATTTTAGTTCATCGTGAATTTTCATATGAGGCATCCCAGTTTGGTACAGGGTAATATTTTTGGTCATCGCATAATTAATGTATGAGGAATCATGATTTTTTATAGGCATAATCATCTGATAATCTCAAACTTTCCTCCTGAGGAATCCTTGTTTTTTGGGAAGTTAAAATATCAGATTAGATTCATGTATTTAAGAAGTTGGGCTTTTCAGTTTAAATATATACTAATCAGACGGTGGTTAGTAATGGTTTCAGGTCATGGAGCTTGGACTAGGGAACCAGTTACTAGTTTGTGGTCACGAATCATGGACCAAATAGGGGAATGAGAGACAAAAGGAGACTTCTCTGTCATAAAATACTGACAAACCAATGTTAAAGGATGTCCCAATGGACCCCCTACACACAAACTCTTCAAATTATACGTGAGGTCAACATCATGTTATTGGGGAACAAAAGGCCCCAAGTTGAGTGTATGAAGTGGATTGTCTCATGATAAAATATTTAGGCATCACTATGTATCCCATGATAATGGGATTCAAGATGCACATAATTTTGGTATGAGATGTGGTTGAATACTGACACTGGTTGGGGGATGTCGTCTTGATAGAGGGTGTTAAATCATCATGGGTTCGAGGTATGGGCCATCTTAAATTTAAACGGGGTAAGCCTATAGTTTATCTTCATGTGCTGAGGATTAATTTTTATCTCATATTGATCATATCATGCATTTCTATTTTATATTGGTCAATGATGCATTTTAATGAATTCCGCTAATGTTTTTTATTTTTTTCATCCCACATTGGAATGTGAGGTATAAATATTTGGTTTAATGTGAGGCTACAATTTAACATATTTTTCTAGTGATGTTCATGGGGATTTATCTTTTACAATACCTTATTTTATCCTTCATGGTGATACATGGGGGAATCTTGGCCTGCTGATGTATCACAGAAAATTGTTATGGATGACACCAGATAAAGAGGCCCATAGGAATTTTAATGTAATAACAACAGATTTAATAGGATCGTTTGAGGTAATTTTGTGGCTAGGACTGGACATAGGTGGTCCAAACATCACTACATTTCTCATAGTAATTATAATCAAGAAACATATAGTTTAGGAGACTTTTTGGGAATTTTCATCATGGAACAATATAGATGATGAAAACCATGTAGATTAGGGGCCCATGAGGCTGGTACACAGTTTGATGTCATAATTCCTTGAACAGATCCACTATTTTAAGGTCACTAATCTATGAACATGGGTATTGGGAGAATTGTTTCATGTTGTGATGCATAGACATCTGATAATATATTAAATTCATGACATTTGGACTCTCAATGATCATTTTGAACTCATGATGCTTGGACAATCAACAAACATGTTAATGTCATCATGCCCAGACTATAGATATTGTTCTTATAAAGATTATTATGTGTCATGAAACAAGTAAATAATTTTATGAAATGAGGTCAATTTTTCGTTAAGTACAACACAAATATCTCCAGATGAACTGGACATGGTTTTGGAAAATTCAGATAAACCTTAACATCACGATAGTTATTTTGAAAAGATATTTTTCAAGGGACTCTATGTTTATCTAGAGAGGGAACATTAAAATTAAATTAGCTGAGAGGGCTAGAAAACCACCTAATATCATTGAAATGAACTACACATAGTTTATGTACAAAATTAATGGAACATAAATTGGTATAAAGGAAAGAACAGAATAAATTTACAGCTGGTGCTAGAGAAATAATGTCATGGTGTTAGTACATTTCCTATAGGACTATTAATTAAGATACATGTAGTTATAGAACATTGTATGGTAGGAGAAAGATGATAGAGTTAGGGTATATCCTCTCTAATAAGGGAAATATTGAATCCCATAGTTTTTTAGAGAATACTATGTTTGAGACTAGGGGTATGGATATAGTTTAATGTCAAGTTCTATGGACATTCACCTATTATATATATATATTATCATATGTGCCAACCTATGTTACTCGCATATGGTAAGGTGGAAGTTTATCATCATCCAGTGATGAGGTTTGATTTTTTTAAAAACAATTCATGCAATAGAGCCTAGTAATGCTACAATTATAGGGTCGTGGATCATAGACCTAAGGAGAAACAACTAGTTTAAGGTCATAATACCGAAACACAATTTTCTATACAATATGGTCACACAACATTGAACTGGGATTCTAGTAGTTAATGGTTGTAGATATCAGACCTAGGTTGTGGAAATTGTGATACATATATTGAAAATTAACTCAATGTAAATGGAGGGTCATTAGAGTCCACCCAATTCCATACAAAAACATCCCTATGAAAAAAAACATGCGGATTAGGGTCGTGAGGATATGAAATAAGATCTTTGTATAATGTTATATTTTTTTGTCCATTAGAAAATAATTTAATATCATAATTCATTGAACAAAATATTTTTTGGCATTACCATGGTGGTATTAATTATTCCAAGACTCTTAATACCATTGGAGTAATGTGTGGTGTGGGAAAAAGGGGTGATGAGAGACCTTCCCTATCACATAGAAGTGAAAAGTATTGGAAAGGGGCTGTTGGGATTGAAATTTACCTACAATAATTACCCATTTACTCAAATTGCATGGATTCATAGAGGGTAATACCATGGGAGTTGAGTATCCACAAAAACATAAGTAGGTTGAAATAATTTAAATCAAGTAATCTATGATTTTAAAAAAGAAAGTACTGTAATAATTGGGTAGGAACCACTTATAGAACACATTCGAAACAATATTTCCACAAACTAAACTATCAATGATGGGGATAAAAGATGTAAAATCAATCATTGGTCATGTTCAAAACATGAGAAACCTCAACTACCATTATAGATACATCAATACATTTTCCAAGGATTGTAGGTGATTCATTATTTATAGAGTTCATCATAGTGAGTGGGGGTTGTTTGGTTTCAATAGATAATGACGATCCAGATTAAGGAATTATAGATGTGTGGATATGAATCAAGGTAATTACTATATTGAACTAAACACTCTTATTTCTATAAACAACACATGAAAACACATATGTTGGGAATAACATAAATTTATATTTGAACCTATCATCAATGATTAGGTTATTGAATTAGTTTAGTGACCATGCTATAACTAGAATATAAGACCTAGTTACCACAATATATAATATGAAACCAGGAATCAACCCATGTTTATTTCATCAATAGAATAATATAGTAGGATAGTAAATAATGTAGAGAACTCTCCCGTATGAAAGTTAATGAAATAACATAGTTTTACATCATGCGATAGGGATGTGGAGTCACATCATGCTGGCTGAATGGGGAATCTTATGTTCACTACACATGGTAAGGCTAAAATTTAACATCATGTGCTGAGGATGATAGTCTCTATATTTTAAAGGCATACAAATAGGACTAAAGAGATACTTCTAGTTTAAGTTCATATTTCATGGATGAATATTATATAGTTTAATGTCATGATTTATGGAAAAATGATGCTACACAATTTAACATCATGAAGCAAGGATGGAGAATATTCCTTTTATGGTCTTCTAGATAGGACCGGTGATGTTACAATTTTAAACATTTAGAAATAACAACTTTTTATGTTCCTTTTATGGTCTTATAATTAGGACATGAAGTTCAATGGAATTCATCATGGATTATTATGCCTCTTCTAAGGTCACACATATAGGGCTAATGACGCTACATTTTTTAACATTGTGCCTCAAAGATGAAGTATGTTTTGAGGTCATACAGACATGACCATTGATGATACCAGGTTTAACATCTTATATAAATGTTTACGTATTTACCTTTTAACATAATGAAGATAGGTCTAATGTTTCTACATACTTTAAATCCATGTAGTATTGATGAGTGGGGGATTCTATTTAATGTGAGTTATATTTGATCAATTGTATAATAGTTAAACCTAATGTTTCTAGGACATTTTCATACAGTATGATATCTTGTGATAGATATAATTCTTGTTGCATAGTTTAACATCATAAAACTAGAATTCATTGAAGGATTATTCCATGCACAATTCTCCCAGCTAATGAGATATCATTCTGAGTTGTCCCAAGCCTCAATAACATTCTTCTAATAGATTCTACAAAATTAGATTCGGCAATTATGCTAGATGTTTTAATGAAAGGATAGTGGTGGGAGAGGCATGGTCATCCCCATCCCATCCTTATGGTGTTCAATCATTGAGGATCAAGAGTGTCCAACCATAATATTCCCCTCAAATTCTCATATTTTACACGTGAGTGTTCTACCATCAGGAGTTAGGATGTTCCATTGGGAAATTTCCATAGTTTGGTGTTAGTTTCATAGGGGGAATATATTTGTTGTTCATCATGTGTAAGACCTCCTTTAATTTATATTTATCGAACATGTGGTGGTGAATTTTCTCCCAAAATCCATTTCATTGGGTTTGTGTCATGATCATAGTTTTATGAACTCAAATCCCCATGGTGTGGGAGGGATGACTTGGAGATCCTCAAGGGTGGATGGGGACACATGATCAATTTGAGAGAGTTCAAATTGAGTAGGCTTTATTGTCTTCTCTAATTATAGAATTTTACATGTGGAAATCTTCTACCATATAAGCCTCTCATGGTGTAGTGACGCCGAATGGAAAATAATTACTCTTCTAATGAATGGGGAGATGGTGACTTGGAGTTATTCAAGCCTCTATTGTTGGAGGGATGGTTAAATGGATCTGGGGAGTCATGGAAGCCTAGATCATGTGTTAGACATGCTTATATATCCTATAAGGCATGGAATCCTAGATAACATGTTTGATAGGGCTATGTAGCTCATGATTCATAGATTACTATATTATCAGTTCAATGGGGTGATGATTCCTGAGATCTGTCGAAGCTTCTATCATCGAATTGATGGAGTGATGGTTCCCATGAGGCATAGATGCTCGGATCGTCATTTTGATGGGGTAAGGGAACTCATGATTCTTGAAATCCCATATTATTGGTTTAATGGGTAAATGTGACCTAGTAGGCATGGAAGCCAGTATCATCTATTTGATAGTGTAATGGAACCATGGAGGTGTGGAATCCTAGATATTCTATTTGATGAGTTGATGGAGACTAGGATTCATGGAAGCCTATATATTTGGTGTGAGTGTGAGATATAACCCAAGAGGCATGGAAGAATATATCATTAGATCAATGGGGTAATAGTGGTAAGAATTTTTGGGATATTAGAATGTCATTTCCATAGGTCAATGCATTTTTGGAGGCATGGATGGCTATCTCACTAAAATTTTCAGGCAAGGACACCCAAGTGTTGTAGAGTACTATCTCACCAAAAAATAAAATTAAGGAAACCCATGAGCTATGGATGAATATATTTTCTAATTCTTTAGGAAATAGATCCTTGTATCTAAGGATTCATATCTTTTTGAAATGTGATGGTGATGGTGCCCATGATATTTGGATACATATGTCACTGAAATGTCAGGGTGAGGGAACCTCGAAGGTGTGGATTCTTATATTTCTGAAATGTCGAAATTAGGGTGCCTAAGTGCAGTGGTTTCCAATCTCACTAAAACATCGATGTGAGGGAACCATGGAGATTTTTATGGCTATCTCACTGAAATATTTAGGAGAGGGAAACTATGAATTGTGGATTCCTATCATGATAAAATTTTAAGGTGATGGAACCTAGGTTCTATGGATTCATATCTCACTGAAATATCTAGGTGGGAGAGTATATAGGATCTGAATTACTTTTTAAGTGGAATATCATAGAGTTTATATGTTTTAGTAGGGATATAATAAACCTTAACTATGTGATAGTATGTAGGATCCTCATCCATATTAGCCGGAGTAGGGATACGATTGACTTTCCTCAGTGCAAGCACAAAGGAGCCCAGAACAAAGAAAATGGAGAATGAATTTTATTGACCGGACCCCATTCTAGAACTGATGATCCTTGAATAAGGAATGTGGATCACTTTTATGATCATCCTTCACCTAGTTCTAGTGTTGAGGATCCCATACCAGATAATTTAGAATATGGATATTATCGACCTACCCATGGTTCTGGAGATTATAATCATGGACCAAAGAAACGGGAGTAAGGATATGATCATCTCTCCACTAGTGCTATAACAAAAAATCATTGAACAAATAAATTATAGTAGGGATATGGTCATCCTCTCTATACTCTGGTATTGAGGATCATAGACTCAATAAACTAGAGTGGGGATATTGTTAACCCACAACTGGTGATGATGTTGATGATCCTGGACCATAGAAACTGGATCATTTTTTTATTGTCTTTTCCCACTGATGAAAGTGTTGAGGTTCATGGACTAGTTAAACCATAGTAGGGATATGATAAACATTCCCTCAGTTTTGGCATTGAAGAGCTTAGATCATATCACCTAGAATAGTGGTATGATTGACCTACCCTTGGTGTTGGTGCTAAAGATCGTAGACCAATTCAACAAGAGAACTGATATGATCAATCATCCCCAAGTGTTGGCACTGAGTAGCCTGGACTATAGAAACTAGAGTAGAGATATGATCGACCTTCCCCTAGTGTTGTAACTGACTTAACCTAGTGGTATCCCTCCTAGGTAGCTCCAAAGTGGTTTTCATTGTAGGGATATCTTATACATCCCCACCCTCCTCATCATAGGGGAGTAAAAAATCGAATATTTTTTTTGGAGAGGCTCATGAAGTGGTTATCCATTTGAATGTGGAGTTGTACTGCACTACAAGACACTTGGGATAAGTAGTGTTATTTATCTATTAACTCATACTAGTCATGGTGAGACCTGTGAAAATCATCATCTTACATACCTAAGAGAGTGGATTCACTTGGTTGATGCCTCGATTTTTTACATAGTAGATATTTTTAACTTCTCAAAGTTCAAGGATAAGTGATTTATGTCATTCTTACCATTTTAATTTTGACACTTCCATAGCCAGGCCATGCCTCATCACAAAATATAAATTTATTACCACACAGTCCCAATAACAACAGGCATATGGCCTCTAACACCATGGTGAGTGATTTTTGATCATTTATCAAAATAGGGTATTGGTATGTAAGTTTCTCCTTCCATTGATTCCTCCTTGGATATCATCGCATATTAAGATTCTTCTTTGGGTATTTAAATAATGTTCATAAAACCCATTCTTTGTGTCATATAGAGGTGGAATCCAATTAATTATGGTGCTTCTATCATGATACGGTAGTGACCCTTAGTCCAATTAAATGGAAACATTAGGTATGTGAATGTATCACTAGATGTTGGCCTTGATTGGAACATGTAATGTTTTCCTTTTTTGAGGGAATCAATTGTATTAGCCTTCCTATGAATAGATGAAATGGTATCTCAATTCATCCAAATTGTAATTTACATCTGAGGGGGAGAGTAAATCAACTAATGAATTTTACCTTAGGAATCCCATGTTTATTTTGGGGGTATTAAATTAGGATCATTTCACAAGTTTCTCCTCTTCTGGATATCCCATGATTATTTTGTGTGGTATTGAATCAAGATCATTTAACAAGTTTATCCTCTTGTGGAGATGGATCAAAACATATTGTATGGGTTGATCAAGGAACATGTTTGACATCTTGTGTATACATATTTGGTCTCCATGGATGGAGGAATAGTATCAAAAGTTTAACATCTCATGGGAACATATTAGGAGGGATAATGGATACATATCATAGAATACTTTTAATATTAGGTGGATAAAAATTATTCAACCTCATTAATGCATACCAAGGAATGACTTTAATCATCTCGTGGAGATAGATAAGAACACCTCTTTGTGAGAGATATTATCAGGATTTTAAGAATATTTTATCAATGTGTAAAAATACCTCAACGTGAAAGATAATATAATGAGTTTAATATCTTGAATAAGAATATAATAATTCCCCTATGAAATGGATCAGGGATATAATGTGTCCCTTGGAGGGAATATATCACATTTTAGTTGGTGAAGTGTATTCCAAAAAAGGATTATCTCACCCTAGGAGGGATGAATTTTCATGTGATTTGGATTCCTTGTGAAGGAATATCTGGTGATTGGGTGTTTCCCATGGAGGGAAGATAACACTCTTGGTTTAGTGAGGTGTATTACCAGAATGGATGATATCACAATATAAGGATGGAGTGTTAGGTGATCGTGACTCATTGTAGAGGTGGATCATGTGATTGATTATTTCTATTGGAGGGAATAAATAATAATTCTGTTAGTATTGTGTATTTAAGGATATAAATATATCACAATGGATGGATGGAGTTTTAGGTGATTAGGACGCCTCATAGAGGTGGATTAGGTGATTGAGTGTGTCTTGAGGAAAGAAGATATCATACTTGGGTTAGAGAAGTGTATTCCTAAAAATGAATATTTCATAATAGATAGATATATTGATGGGTGATTATGATGCCTCATGGATTTATAAATTGAGTTCTTGTGTGTCCCTATGAGGTAAGACATTACACTTAGGTTATTGGAGTGTATTCCAAAAATGGAATATCTCACACTGGATATATGGATTTCAAGGTTATCGGGATGCCTCATGGAGGTAGATCAATTGACCAAGTGTGTATTTAAGAGGGATGATTACACAATAGTGAGTGTAGAGTATTCCTAAAAGGGAATATATCACACTAGTTGGATGGAGTTCTGGTTGATCAGGATGCCTTGTTGATGGAGATCAAGTGATTTCACATGTACTTATGAGGGAAGATATCATGATTAGTTTATTATATTGTATTCTATTAAGTAAATATCTCAAATTTTATAGATGGAGTGTTTGTATTTAACCAAATGGAAGAATCCTATATTCCCTATCATTAATCAGCTGTCAAAACCCCCAATTTTTTATGCAACTGTTAATTGTTTTGTGAAAGAAGCATTCTATGTAGTTTAATGACATATGATAGTGATCTGTGTGTCCCCAAATGAGGGTCAATGAGGAATGTTTTAGGGATTATGTATGTAATATTCCTCAGTGATACTTGGAGAAATTATGAATTAGTTTAGTTTTATGTGTGGGAGGTGTCTGGACACTATATGGAGAAGTGACAGTGTTAAAGGGGATTACACAGAGGAGAAAATCAAGTGCATCTAGGAGAAACATTGGTGTGATGGAGGATTATATATATTATTTTATTAGAAAATTCTGATATTAGTGATTGTGTGATTGGGTATTATGCATGGGAGATTCCATGTAACTCTTAGGGGCATTAATGGTGCGATTGGGTCTTACATGTGGGAGTTCCATGGGTGTTTCTAGGAGCATCAATTGTGTGTTAGTGTATTACATGTGGAAGAATCAAATTATGTATTCCATATATCAGGTCATGAAGAAATCAAATTATTATTGCACGGCGTGAGATTATAGTTTAATATTTGTTGGGTCAATAAGGTTTCCTTATAACATTTCCATTCCTCTACGTTTTGAAAATCAAAAACACATTAACTTAAGGGATAGGATCGAAATGGTGTATGAAGATGCTCAATTACAAAAGGGGGTGAATTGTAATTTTAAAAACATTTGTTTTTAACCTTAAGAAAAATTATTTTTAAAAAAGTTAAACAAGGTAAATTAAAAAAACCTAATCTAGTTCTATGAAACAAACTTTCTTAGGTTTCGTAAATATGGTTCCATAAATGAAACTTAAGAAAAGTATACATAGGGAAATATTATACATTAAATCATATAAAAGCTTACTTATCTATGTAAATAAAAGTATAAGAAATAATAATAAAGTTATAATTTCTTCCATTATAAAAATACAATAGAAATAATACCAAAAAAAATAAACAAGTTATAGAGAAGAATTTTTTTCACCCAAATAGTAGGGTATCCAACAAACATGGATAAATCTTCCTTGATTTATACATACAAGAACGTCTATCATACCCATTCTAGGTTAATCCCTTGATAGGAATATCAGAATCTGTCTTCCTATCCTCTCAAGCTCTCAATAATTAAGGTAGTTGACACCTCTATCTTCCTATCCCAGGAAGTCGTCGAACTTTAAAGTAGTCGGCACCTATGACTTCCTATCTCAATAAGCCATTTATTGTACTCAAAAAAAATCAGAATCGCATGAAGAATGATGATCAAGATGTTAAGTACACACAAAAAATGATAGTCTTTCTCTCTCTAGAAATAACTTCACAACATGTGATCTCTAGGTCGATCAACTGATAATGAGATCTTTCAAAATAATCTACTATTTATAAGAACAACTCCAACGGTCAACTTCCTCCTCCAATGTTTATAATTTTCCTTGAATATCGGAGGGACCTATACACATGTCACTCAACCAATGGTCAGTTAGAAACATATTGTACAAAATCATTTCATAATAATAAAATTTGTAAGGAAAATGGTGTTACTTAACCAAATCTATTTTTCGAAGACTAAGTAAAAATAAAATTCATAGTCATACCTTATAAACAGTTAGAGTCTATAATACATGGATATTCTAATTCTATTTTTCAAAATAATTCAAAATATGAATTCTATAGATTTTAGAGTTATAATTCCAATGAATTTGGAATAAGAATTTTGAAGAATTAATCATCCAAATTCTAAGGAATTTGGAGTCTGAATTCTGAATAATTTAGAGTGCAAATTCTAAGGAATTCAGAGTTTGAATTCTGATGAATTTAGAGTCTGAATTTCAGAGAATTTAGAATCAGAATTTTAGAAAATTGTCTTTTTGAATTACAGAGAATATAGAGTATATAATTAAGATGATTTGGAGTCTGAATTTTCTAGAATTTGGAGTCTGAATTTCATTGAATTCAGAATCTAAATTTCAGAGAATTTGGAGTCTGAATTTAAGAAATATGGAGTCTGAATTTCAAAAAATTTGGACTATTAATTTCAAAGAATTCAGAATCTGAAAAAAAATCTATATCCAAGAAACTATTAGATTCCAAAGATTTAACGAGGATCCAAATTTTAGAGCTATAAGTAAAATGAGATTAATTTAGAGAGATTATAAAATAGGACAATGAAAAAAAATGTAAGAATTTCATCTTTCCTTATAGAAAGGAATCATTCCATAAGAAAATAATCCTTAGCGAAATATTATTTTCCTTAAGATAAAATTTTTGTGATTTAAAAAAATATAACAATGGAACAGTCAGAAGGATACCTTATTGGCTCAACAATATTTTCCTTTTTGGGAAGCCCAATGATCCTTACGAAAAATAATATATGGACTAAGAATATATCTTTATAAACATAAAAGAAAAACATATCTCCTATAACATATCAATCACAGTGAATACGACTAACTCCCCCTTAGGTTTTTAAAAAACTATGTATCATATTATTTACTTCATTAAATATATTTTTCTTTTTCATTCATAATGAAATCATCTTTGAGAAAACACCCCCTTATATAGACAGTCTATTAATTCATGAATTATCTTCTTTACATAGTATTATTTTATATCATTATTTTCTCCCCCATTGTGGTTTTCATAAAGGAATAGAGGGAATGGAAAAACAATATGGTACCTAATATATTAGAGCTACCTTAAACAAAAAAAAGATTAAGAACAAAGAGAGTTTTTCATTAATGTTGGGAAAATTGATACACGGAAAGTATAAAAGAAGATCAGCATTGAAAGGAAAAATATTAATCTTTATTTTTTTCATCAGCATGAACTTCTTCATGATGGTCTTCAGCATTATAATCTCTTTATGATCTTCATTAATGTGCTTGAGAAGTTATTCTGAATCCTCATTTATCTTCTCCAGAGAATTGATCTTTTCATCACAAGACTTTAATATTTCTTCCTTAGATATCAGAACATATTCTTTCATACTAAAATATTCCTCAAACTCTATTCTAATATCACTTTTTCACTTCAAATTCAATGAAACTGAATTGAGCTTCCCATTCAGATCAATTACATCCAGCTTCCATGATGCTTATTCTAGATTTTCCATTTCTAAAAACCATTGTGTAAGATTCTTCATTCTCTTATATTCAATATCAAACAACTCTTTCACATGGTCTTGAAATTAATCATGAATTTTCATATCGTAAATCATCTTCTTGAAAAACATAGTGATTTCTTTTCATGTCCTCCTATGAGCATCATAAAAAATTTAGAAGGTTTTAAAATCATACTCAAGATTGAGAAATATTTCCATGAGAATGCCTATGGATTCTCTCTTCCTATTAATATAATGTTGAAATATCTAACACTTCAAGTCAATACTCAAAAAAAGGGAATGATATCAACTAATTTTCTCAGGGAATGAACAAAAAAGTCATAAACCATGGAAGATGATTCTGAATTGGATTCCATCATCGGTGAGGATTCGTTCTCTATCTGAACATCCTTTTTGATAAACCACTAACACCTTTCTTAGATACCATAACTTTCATAGGTGTAGAATCTACCACATGTTTTCCTTTATCAGCTCTATAAATGGTCTCGATATATTTTGGGGATTCATGTTTACTATCTAATACTTGAAAAATTATATCTTCTTCAACATTTTCATTCTCAGCATCTACCACATGATCACCTGGTTAAACAAGATCATGATTACTACTTTCATCATTAGGTGGTTTATTAACTTCTTCCTGAACCTCTTCTTCTCTTCCTGGGGATGCAATTTTTGTATATTTGCTCTGGGAAGTCTGGATCAACAATTATTCCGATGGACTTTCATTCTCATGATATTCATCAACAGTCATGAAGACAAAATCAGTGTCGTATCTTCATTCCTCTTCTTCTTCTTCAACTTCTTCTTTTTGAACAATTTCATTTTATTCATCAGGATATAGAATTATCATCTTGTTTCCAAAGTGACTAGAACTCTTCTTTTTAGAAAATATTCTACTAATAGAATTTGTTTGGAAGCATTCACAGAGTCCTTAAGAAGATCTGGAACAATTTCAGCCTCAAACATCTTACTCTTTTGCTTTTTCTGATTTTTATTCCTTTCAAAGTTCTCATCATCCTTAATATTAAATGATTTTTCCTCACGAGGATCCATGACAAAACCAAGATCTCCTTATTTCATATTTTACTTCTCGTTCCTCCACTTGGAAACCATTTCATCAGGGTATAATTATTGGTTCCTTGACTTTGGGGGTGCTGACTGAGTTTCCTAAACTGTTGGGTTTTCAACAACTACTGGTTCCTTCAAATTTAACATTATCTAAAATTTTTTGGATGACTATGCTAATATTGGATAAGGATTTAATTTCGCATTCAAATAAGTCATAAAATTATCACGATTTAATATTGAATCCAACCATCATCCTTCTCAGGGTTTCATCACTCAGTAAGAAAACCTCAAAAGTTCTTGGTTTAGAACTACATTGAATTTTGAATGAATCTAGTAAAAGGACTATAATCATGGATATGACTTCTGGATACATGATAATTTTGGATATGAGGGACCCCGTATTGATATTTTAAATATTAAACAAGATATATTGTACCAATTTTATATTCTTCTTGTTTATCAGAAAATCCATAACAATGATATCACTTTTCTTCATGATGACCTTATCACATTTTCTCAGAATGACAAATCCCTAAACCCATAATTCTAGGATCCTATGATTCATAGAGATATGGTTCTTTTTTTTCTTCAATCCTATCAAACCAAGAATCTCTATATCCTTCTTTGTTTGAATTTTTTTTGATTCATTAGGTAATTTATGGAAACAGAAAACAACTTCACCCTCATACAGAATTCCAATGGTACCTGCAGCCATACTATAGGTAAGGGAATAGGTTTTCGCATAACATTTTAAATAAAACATATATCTACCACCTTCTTTGAAAAAACTCACTATCTCATAAAACAGATCAAGTATTTCTAGATAAACAAGATCTTTTCCTTTCAGTTTGGTTACACAGAGACTATCCCAGCCATTCAACTTGATATTTTTCTTAATGAATGAATTATACTTCACATAGAATTTCAGATCTAATATCCTTTCTCTGTATGTTGTCCATTCTGAATTTTCCATTAGTAAAGAAATATTCCTCTGAGGAGATTCTTCCAAATACACCATTAGTTAATCAAAACCAAAAATGAAAAAGGACTCTTTTTAATAGAGGTAGAGATTCCTCACATGAATGCTTGAAATCCGATGTGGGATAAAGAATATGGGGGACCTATATATAGGTGTTGGAGTAACTGTTCATATTCCCAAATTGACCCAATTGTTAAAATATGCATGATTTGATCTGACAGTTGAGATGAAAGTTGAAGAAAATTTTGGTAGGTTCTGATCTTTTGACGTTATTAGGTAAAACATTGGATTTAAAGAAAGTGAATCTAGAATTTGTTTCTTATAATATGATAAAAATACCAACATGTAAAAAAAATTCAATACTTTATTTATATAAACATACCATCCATATTTCTAATAAATGTTTTAGTAATGGATAAAATTCATCTTAAAGAACATTAGAATCTATAAAATTTTATTAAAGAAAGAAAATTTTGGATTCTGGACTTTTGAGTTCTGGAAGAAAAAATAGGTTATAAAAAATTTGATTATGAATGTTTTGGTTAAGGAAGAAAAATTTTGTTGCAATAATCTTTAATTGTGAAAAAATTGGTAACATATTTTTTTAAAAAAAATTGGTTAAAATGAAGTTGTATTCCACCTATGAAAAAAATATACTTAATATTAGTATATAAGATTCAACAAAAAGCCAATATGTAATATTACCTTATGGTTATCATTCCTAAATTTTGTTTAATGTATTCAAATATATAGGTGGGTAATGATTTTGTAAAAATAGTAGAATTTTGATATTGCATTCTAATAAATTGAATAATGATATCTCGTTTCATTATTTGATCCCTAAAAATGTGGTGCCTAATATCAATGTGTTTTGAACAGGAGTGATGTGAAGCGTTTTTTCATAGGGATATGGAACTAGTATTATAATACAAATATTTTGGTTTTTCTAAAACTCATGCCATAGTTTTTGAGACTTCTAAGAAGTTTGAAGTTGGAGAGACATCTAGGAAGGGTCTGAAGAAGAGAAAGCTAAAGGAATCAGTAGTCATTGAAAAACATACAATTACGAAAACTCAGTGTGCACCACTAAATTTAAAGAAGAAAAAAACATACCCTAGTAATTTTTTTCCATGTGGAGGTAAGAGAATAATAATATAAAGGTATAGGATCCTAGTTTTCTCTTGGATATTGCTGAGACAAAGGAATTGACAGTTAAGTCTACTGAGGAATTTAGATGGAAAGAAAAACAGAAGAAGAAAAAGATGAATATTTTTTAGACTGATATAGTTCAATCTCATCTCAAGGACACCGAGAAAGATTCAGAAAAAATTCAAGTATTAGAATCATTTCATCATGATTCAGTTTCAGTGACTCTAGAGAAGAAGATGATAATTCTGAAACTAGAGGAAGAATAAGATGACATTGTTCAAGAAGAAGAAGTGGAAAGAGAATTCGAAGAAAGAGATGATACTGATGATGTCATCTGGAAAATTAAAGAATATAATGGGAAGTAAAGTCCTTCGGAAAAAATTTTGATTCAGACATCCCAGGCTGAATCTAAAAAACATGCTTCCCATGGAAAACAAGATGAGGGTTAAGAATATTTTAATAAACCATCTTATGATGAAAGTATAAATAATGAAAATTTTCATCCAGATAAACTTGTTGACGATTCTAAAAAGGAAAAGGTTGATGATGATCGAATCATTAAAGTATCAAATAGTGAACATGAATCACCAAAATCTAGAGAGACCATTTCTAGGGCTGATAAAGGGAAACAGGTGATAATTGATACACCAAATAAATCTATGGTATCTATGAATGGTGTTTGTGGTTCATCAAACATGGTTGTTCAGATAGAGAAATAATCCTTACTATTGAGGGAATTAGATTCAAAATCATTCTCCATGGGTCATAAATTTGTGTTTTAGTCCCAAAAGAAATTAGTTGATACTATTATTTTATTTTCGAGTGTTGAATCAAGGTGTCAGCTACATCAACGTTATTTTAATAAGAAGTCGAAATCCTTAAGTATTCTCAGAAAAAAAATTCCTCAACAGTTATACTGATTTTAAAACCTTATACCTTAGGATTCTCACATGAGGTTATGCAAGGAAATCACAAACTAGTACATGTATACGATTAAATATCTAAGTTTTCTTGTTGAATTTAAAGACTCTGTAAATGAAGTTTTTCATAAAGAATATAAGATAATAAAGGAGCTTATGAAATGTTTTTTAGAAAAGACGAATCTAAAATAAGTATCCTAGAATTATAATGTAAAATAACTAAATGGGAAGCTCAATTTAGTTGCTTTGAATTTGGACAAGGAAATAGACCTCATAATAGAGTTGTAGTAAAAGTATAGTAAGCAAGAAGTCCTATATAAATCATAGGCATAAATCTTAATGTCTCAGGATAAAAATATCAAAGCTATGGAAAAGAAAAATGAGGATCAGGAACAACTACTCATTTGCATTGAATAATATCAAAAGGTGATTAAGAAGCTGAAGACGAGAATGAATAATTTCATTCCAAAGGAACAAAAGTTTTAATATTTTTCAATTCAATTCCGATCATTTTTTGTACATCCGTTGTATCAATTTTTTCATCTTTAATGATAAACTCATGTTGTGCTTCATTTGTATTGTTGTATGTAGCACTAATATTGAAGGTAAGATATTTTTTCCCATTATCTCTATTCTTTTTTTCAAATCACAAAGGGGATGAATGGAATGATAAAAAATAATACAAAGTAAAGAAGAGAATGCCCTATGTAATGGAGGTCTATCTTTGTGGTATTTTTCTCAAAGAATATTTACTTAATCTAGAAAAAGAATAATCCCTTTAAGGTATCAATGAATATGATCTTTAGTTATTTCAAAACCTAAGGGGGAGTTAGTCTTATTCACCCTGATTCGTTAGTAAAGGGATATATATTTTTCATTTATGTTCATAAATAAAAATTCTTCATCTTTATATTATATTTCATAAGGATGTTTGTGATTTCCAAAAATGGGGAAATTGTTGAGTCAATGAGGTTTCCTTATGACATTTCTATTCCACTATGTTTTGAAATTCACAAACACTTTATCCTAAGGAATATCATATTTCTCTATGGATTATTATTATATGTAAATTTTTCTTTATATAGGAAAAACATTTTTCCATACATTAATTTTAATTTTACATTTTTATATTCTCTCTAAATCAAACTCATTTTGATTCTATTTATTAAATTAGGATTCCCATTAAAACCTATTTGTATTCCTAAGGTTACTATAAAATATCTTGTCTTCCATCCTGTTATATTCATTGCTATCTCTTTGGAATCAAGAAAAATAATTTAATTGAAATAACATTTTAAAAGATATTGACTAAAGGATACTTCCAATTAACATTCTACAATATATATAATTCAAATTATTTAAAGCCTCATAATTTGTCAACATGATGATAGTGGTAGTAGAAATTTAAATCCATTTAAATTACTCCATGCAAAAACGCATATGTAATTCCACATAGTATTTTTATTTATATAAGAAAATATGATCAATTTCATATATGAATTTTAATGTCAAAAAACATGAAATCTCACAAAACATGGACATATCAAAATTAATATTTAGTTTTATAAGAAAATAATAAAATGTATTTCTATTTTTCCCTAAAACGTTATGTCACCAATATATACGGTGAAGATAACATTCCATGTGGAGAGCCCCATAAAATTGTCATTACTATGAAAATTACCGTTTGAGAAATCCATGCACACCAAGCATGCATCCTACTAGAATATGAGGATATAGATTAAGTTTTTAGGACATATAATTCTTTTGAAGACCACATACCATGATCTAATTTTATCAATGACAAAATCATTTATCTTTTTAAAAGAATAAATATTATGCAAGATAAAAATTTAGGAAGGTGTATTTCACATCCATTAACTAAATTTTCCATGTTTCTTGGTTATTACTAATAAAAAATCACAATAGTATCAATATTTGAGAATAATGTAAATTTTTGTAAAATTTAAACATAATCTCTCCTGGAATAAATTTTTTAATGAAACCATCCATTGTTTCTTATGAATTAACCGTTCTCTTTTAATTTATTTTTGAAAACACTCTAGCTTCCAAAGATTTATTTTTTTATTGAATATAAAATAAAATCCCATGTTAAGTTTTTATATATTTAATCAAGTTAATTATTCATTCTATATAACCATTATTCATTTTCAATTGTTTTTGGAATGTTTTTAGTTCCATAAAATGTGGTTGGAGAAGTTTATCCCACAATTCATAACCTAATATCTCTTTGATGAGGTGAATCTAATTGAAATTTTATATCATTATGATCAAAATATTTCTTTAGACTTTGATCTCACTTCCTCATATCCTTATATTTTATGTCATCACTGGTCAAATATCTATCAATATAAATAATATTTTATTGATTTATCGGTAGATATATAATCTATTTGTTAGGAAGAATTATTTTTTTATCTTCATCATCATGAAATTAACATGTTTTTTCTAAATTTTCAATTATTCTTATATATGAACACTTCATATTATTGTGTTGACTTTTTTCCCATCATTTTTGGAAACACTAATTTGAACAATATCGCATGATATCAATTAATAATATCTTTTATCCAAATTTCCAAAAATTGAGTTATATTTCTTCTTATAACTAGGGATTCCAAAAAAAATAAATGTAATTGATAGTTTACATTCAACTGTACAACATTTCATATTGATTCATGTCCTTTATGGGTATCATAAGAAATCAGTTCTATATATTCGTAGTGGTTTTTAGAACCTCTCTCCATTGAAATATGAAAAATTATTTTATGTTATCATAGTTCTTTGCATGCACAAAATGTTCCCATTTCCCCTCTTAGACACACTATTTTTTATGGAGTGTATGGTTTACAATATTTAGGAATTATTCCTTGATTTTCAAGAGACCCTTGAAAATAAAATGATGTGTACTCCTTTTCTTTAATATAACACACCATCTAACAAAGACTTTAATTACATTCATAAAATGTCTTCTGAAATATATAAATAACTGAAGAGACACTAATTTCTAACTCATAAATTGAATCATAATAATTTAGGTGTATTTATAAATTAAATAAATAAAATAGAATTTTTCATTATTTATTCCAATCATAGTACCACAAAAATTTGATGGGTTCCAATAGTCTTAAGGACTAAATATCTACCTTTTTCATGTAAACCATTTTACCTTTAATGCATGAGACTACAATTTTAAATAGTATTTAAATTGCTTTTTAGTAAATTGTGATGAATTTAACATCATTGAAATTTTTTTGATGTGTGAGTTATTTTGATATGTGAGTTATCTTTATTTCTTTTAATGAAACATCAATTATGAATGGTTTTTATTCTACATATATCCTTTTAACTTCGTTTCCCTTTTAAATATAAGAGAACCATCAAGATTTATTTTTCATACATTTCTCAACCTAATTACATGGTCTCTCAAATATTCAATTAACTTATTTAAAACCTTCATACTAGTTTTGAATTGGAATCATCATAGATACTATTTTGATATCCTTTTTTAGGTTATCCATGAATTTTATAAATTTATATTATATTATTTTTAGTGAATATTTAATTTATAGGAAAATAAAGTAACTCCAGAATCTATTGATTTTGTTTATTTGAATATTAGTTACAAAAATAACATATTTTAAAACACATCTAAAAAATTTTCTACAATCAAGTCATGCTACACACCATTATACAATAATTATAGAATATAAAATTCCTTAAAACTAAAAAAGATTGAACCATAATATTGGTGATCATAAAAAAGATAATGTAACAACTTATCAACAGATCATAAAGGGGTTAGATCATAATCATGTGACAAAACATAATCATGATGATATATATGATAAAATAGAACATGAATTAATTATTTCTCTCCATAAAACATGATAAAATGATGTATAATCTCAAATGATCAAAAAAATCCAAGAATAGAAGTTCATATGCTGGAGATAGTAATCATTATCTATTGAAAAACATAGGTATTATATATATATATATATATATTTGAAAAAATAATTCGAATAAAAATAATAATAAATTACACATATCATAATCATAATAGTGTCCACTCACATTCCACTGAGAATATATTTAATACAATTACATCCATGAACAATATTGTGAGAATAACATATCAAAAATTACACCCACACATAATATTGTGATAATATCTTGACTATAATTTTACCAATACAAAAAAAATCATTATATTATGTTATGTGAAACTCTACTCGATTCAGTAGAGTGAGGTGTATGACTCCTCCCATAATAATAATAACAATACAAATTTTTTCAAAGAGAACATTTAATTTTTCATGTTTTATGCACCACATAATAAACCAAGGGAAAAAATATGGGTACTAAGAATAAATACTAATTATTATTCATAATATATATATTGAAATAGGTAGGATGGAATCATAGAAAATTATTACAATTGAAGCTCAAAAACAATGAACAATATTGTTATAGATGAAAAAAATAATTTATAATAAGTACACATTAGATGGTTATATATAATAAAGATTCACGAAACAGATCATTTATACAATAAATATAGTTCCCCGAAAAGAAAATACTACTATTTATTTTAGAGGGAGATTTAATAAAAATATTCTATAAGGAAATACGTGATTTTTGAGAGAGGAAAATATAGTCAAAATGATAAAAGAGATATAAAAAAATTAATGTTATAAAATAAATAGTAACATTTCAATTTCAAAAGACATTTTATAAAATATGAATTGAAAAATTTTACATTTGAAGATAATATTCATTTTTGATTCCGTGATAACTACATAATTGTTGTCACTAGGTAACCGGGATTGGATGATGAAACATGTAAGGAAATTTATTATATTTTGAAAATCATTTTTTTAAAAATGACGTCATACAAATAGTAAATATAACATCAAAATAATATGGATACATATAAATATGGAATTTATATAAAATATTATATATTTTTATATAAAAATTAAAAGTCTAAAAAAAATTAGGAACATATAACATGGTTATGAAAGAGAAATATAATACATGGGGTCAATGGAATTATCATTAAAAACATTATACCATTTTGTGAAAGAAACTCATCATTTAAGAACATTTGAATTAAATTATTACTTGCATGGATGAAAATATAAATTTTAATATAGAAAAATATAATCTTTAAAGAAAACAACCATAGAATAATTATGTTCAAGAATAAATGTATTAGTGCACAGAAGATATTATGTTAACAAAAACCCATATAACACAAGTAATGTATAAATTATAATAGAATGAAAAAGATAATGTAAAAAAATTAGTAAATAAAATGATTTAGGTAAAATTAAAATGAAATAATTAAAAATGGTATAAATTAATCCATTTCCATGAAAAAGAGGAACAAAAATGAAATCATGCCTAACTAATGGAGAACTATTATATAAACGCTTATGGACGTCATAATTCATGGAGTAAGAAATAAATTAAAGAGAAATATGTAATATTAATGTATATACCAAGAGGGAAGAAACTAATAGAACATAATTAAATAGTAGTGTACAGTTTACTTAATTTATAATAATAATAATGTTTAAAAAATGTTACTACTCAATGAAAATAAATTTTGATAAAAAATCATCATTATGATGTATTACCACTTATTAGAAACCAAAATAACTTCCCATATAAGTTAAAAACAATTTTAATCACATATTTTATAACATTATACACATATATTCACTTTTATAGACTTCATTTAAAAAAAATAATTATAAATATTTTAGTTATCATGGTTTTATTTTCAGTATTGGGGTCATTAAATTTAACATTCATTTTGGTACAGATTGTGTTATGGATAATTCGATTCCAATTTATTGACAAAATTATCATCATTCAAAAATTATTCAAGAATGTATAATAATTTTTCAATAGTGATTTGTGATATCATATTTTCATTTAGTGGAAGACATAGTTATAGACAACAAAGACTGAATTCTTGATGTACTTATTTTGTTAATTTTTTTATAATAAGGCTAATATAATAATAATGAGTTAAATATTAATAAATATTTTATGGAACCTTAATACTATTAAAATTATATTATTTAAAAATTATAATTTTTTTAAAACCAACCATGATTGTGTTTATAAAAATGAAATATCTCACTCTATAGTGGATGTGGTCTACACATACACATAGATTATGTTTTCATTTATCATAGAACTTGATGAATTTAGAATATTATTTATCATATCTAAATATTTGACATGTTTTAAATATCATAATTCATTATTCAATGAACTTTTATAATCATTTATATGTTTTTGTAAGAAAAAATAAAACATGCTGGTCTGGGATGTTATAGTCCTCATGTATTCATGGACAATGTATGAATTTTTACAGGGTTACCGGAGGAAGGTAGATATTTATTTTTCTGTAAAAATTAAAAAATATATTTTGAGTAATATAATGTATTCTATCATGGTACAATATATATGAAAGAGGTAGAAAAATAATGAATGGAATAAAAATAAAAAAATTCTAATTATGAATTTATTATTTCATGGAATACCTCATTGGAAAATTTGATTTTTTATTTAAGGGGAGGTATTTTGGGGAAAATAGGAACACTATGATGGTTATTTGATGTTACAGAAGGTATTATGTTTGGTTAAACTAAGGGGAATTTGGTTTGAGGATCAATATGATGGTGAAGGGCTCCATTATAAGTGGAAGGAGTAACATTTTCATAATTAGCGGTGAAAATTCATTAAGGTGGATCCAAATTGGTCAATAGTAGAGGATAGAATATTTAAGGATGGTAAATAACAAAAATAATATTTTGGAGATATTGTTTTTAATATTTCATTGTTTATTTACTCCAATGATTAACATGTTTCTATTTTTTTACAATGGCAACTATTTTTTACCCAAGAGTTTTTTTCAAGAAAGTAAAATTGAAATTATTACATAATTTGGATTATATGATTCTAAATAAAATTTAAATTTATTATATATAATTTATAAATTTAGTAAAATTTAATTGTTAAATAATAAATTCATAATTAATCTCAAAAATATATAGAACAAATAACATAATTTTAATAATATAAATTATAGTATTCTAAATTAATATTAATTTTATTAAATGTAAAATTTTAATTATAAAAAAATATTTGTATTGAAAAACGCCTAATAAATATATATTTATTATTTTATAATAATTATACATTAAATTTCCTGATATTTTGAGAAACTATATTTTTAACCATTCACAAAAAAAATTAATTATTTCAAAAAAATGCACAAAATTATCCAAAGTTAATATTTTAATAATTATTCCAAAATTTAGGTTTATTTATTAAAATGACAAAACTGAAATTTATGACTTTATATTTTAAATGAAAAAAATAAAATAAAATAAACATATTTTTTATAGAAAAATGTCTTTTTTAATATTAATAGTACTTTTTATTATTTACTATCAATTATCAGTGTAATATTTTATTTATATAATAAATATATTTGATCATTATTTATACAAATAATATTTATATAATTAAAATATTGTGTTAAAATTAACTATTATAAAAAATATTTTTTAATGAATAAAATGATATGGATAGTTATTTAGTGAGAATAATTTAATTTTATCAATTTATTATTATTAAAAAATGAAATTTATTTTTCTTTATAATTTAATTTCATATTTTGGTTATCATAATTTATGAATTCTAAATAAAAATCTAATTTTTAATGGTTATATTAATCTTAATGAAATTATTTATGGTTAATTTTGGTCAGTTGTTATATGTGAAGTAATCTATTTAAAATTTTATTTATTTAAATAAGAATTTATATTAAAATGATTGGTCGTTACATGATAACCTCTTAAATAAATTTCATCTTCACATTTTTAATTACTAACCACTAATGTCAAATAGGTAAGGGTATTAATCAATAAAAAATTTCCAACTCACTATCATTGGTAGGACTATACAATTTATATTTTTTCTATTATAATAATATATTTGGATTTTCAAACATTTGGTCTAAATATTAATCCAAAACTATCTTTAGGTATTAGTTGATTATACAAACATACCTTTTACATCATTATTTCAATGAACCTATTTCTAACTAAATTCTAAAAAATGATTTGGATAATTTTAAAAAAATGATTATATGCATATTTATAGTTCACAAAAATATGTATTCTCATATTAAAACATAATTTCAACCTATGGTACATTTCCTTCAACTACAGCATATTTCGATTAAGATATAACTTCCTCAGTTTTTTGTTTGGGTCCCATCATTATTTTTCATTAGTTTTTCTAAGATTAATATAATCAAATCCCTCATAATTGATCATAAAAAGAATGTGAATTAACTAAATAAAATTCCCATGAATATAAAATATGTTCTGTAGTTTGGAAGAATTTTATATTCACTAAGTGGATATCAAGTTAATAACTAATTAGTCTTAATCAGGATTTTTATCCCCATGTGAAGTTGTATCGAATCTCACATCAATATGACTATATCCAGACACATAAATAATTTTTGAGAAACCAGAATCTCTATACATTTCCAAAATTTCATCAACATTGCTTAAAATATATGATTATTTTTAGTATTATCACCAATTTTATATAGTCCACATCCCCAAATAATCAAATAAATTAATCTGAAAAAAAAAAGAAACCGTGAGTTAACACCAATGGAGTCAACCCAATAATTTCACACATTAATATTACATATTTTTTAATGAATATTTTTTTTAACTCATAAATAACACCCCTTGTACCTAATGGTTTGGTGAATTAGGATATTATATACATAAATAGATAATTTTACAAAAAAAATTTAATGTTATTATATTACAATCCAAAAAATAGACACTTAAAACACCTTATAATCATCAAAAACTAAGGTAGTGGAAAACATATGATGTGTTGAACACAAACACATTCTATTAGAAAAACCAATCAATAAATCATAAAGGGGTTAAATCACAAGAATATAAGAAAACATGAGAATTGGAGAAATATTTTATTAAATAAAACATATATTTATAAAGTATTTCTTTATGATATTATATGAAGTACAATATCAAATTACCAAACATATATAATTAAATAAGAGTGTAGAATCATGAGATAATAATCATGATCCATGAAACACAAACTATTATTTTATCATAGAAAGGAGGAATAAAACTATGCATAGGAAATCATATCATTGTGAACATAACATTACTAAAATTGTATCAAAACACAGTCTAGTATGTCTTGTTGAAAAAAATTAATCCCACACACAATCTTATGATCATATCTTTTCTGTAATTAATCTTACAAATAATCATCTAATAATTACTTAACCACAATCCAATCGAATCAAAAAATCCTTATCACATGATATATCAATCATCATCTAATCCATTGGTGGGAGATCTGGGAGCCCTCTAGTAAAAGTAAAAAAAATCCATATATATTTGTGATAAAATAACATAAAAAAATTATACTTCAATCATTTTAAAATTTACTCATGTGAAAGAGATGGGTTTTTATTAGAATTCCCTTGAACATTTCATAATCCATTCAAAAAAATAAGGTTATTTTTAGGTTAAAAAATATCTTCAATGAAGCTTAAAAACATTAAAAGATATTAATATTTATTAAAATATCTTTTTTAGAAAAAATAGTTCTAATGGCAACTTATAAAAAGGCACCAGGAACTGTGTCATTTGACCCCATGAGTTTAATTACCAAATAGAAAAAATTTATAATTGAAATTAGATGGTGAATCTTGAAAATTAATTTAATAAAAAATTAATCCTTTGGATATAATGAATAAAATGGATGAGAAAACATAAAAAAAATTATAAAAATTCATGTCATTATCATAAAATATTATTTTATAACTAAATTTCATATTCATTTTTAAAAGTTGATGTAAAAAAGATGTGAACTATTTAACTATAAATTTAATCTTCAATATGGAATCCCTATAAAAATATAAATGTTTTTCCAAAGGAAATGATGAGTGGGATTTAGAATATGAATGGAAACCCATTATTAAAATTTTCAAATACCATTTTTTAAACCCACATCATAAATGAGTTAATAGAAAATTATCATACAATGGGTTAAAGAGATATATTAATGACACATGATATAATAAGTATTGGGATATTAAAATTAGAAAGGAAACATTTGAAGGAAGATGGATCATGTACATAGAAGAGAATTTTCATTTTTTGAGTAGTATGTGAAATATTATTAATAAAATTGTACATTTATGAGAAATTTTATTTTCACAGAAGAATATTTTAAATAAAATTTAAATTCCCTAAATAAAAAGAGATTGTATCATATAATGAAATATTTTTGTGGATGAATGAATACATATAAGAAATATATTTTATAAAAAAGATTATTTCACAATGAAATGAATTTGAGTTTACAAAAACCCTTATAACTGAGATTTTATATGACATAAAAACATTATTGATAGTATAATGAATCAACCCACCTGGGCTTGGATGGTCTGGAACAAAGAAAAGAGTGACACCCAACTCCCACCTCTAATATTACAGGGGTTGTAAACATGAACCATGTATTCATATTACACAAATATTGGGAATTAGACAAATGTACATACACACACATCACCACATAATAGTGTGGAGCTATAAAATAACGAAAATATACACAATTTAATAAATTCGTGTGAAAAATATAGTAAATACTTCAAAGTGAACTATATTAATATAGAATTATAATCTAGAAAAATAAAAATCCAACTAGAATAGACATCTCAAATTGACACTAAATATGAAAGTGGAAAATTTGATATTCATAAGAACATTATCTCTAAAACAAAACACTAAACAAGGAAAAAGACTCTATGTATAAAAATTCCCCTCTAATACCAGGTCCACCAAAGTGGAAACTAATTTTCATGTCATCCACATAAGATACAATATATGTGGATTAATTACAAATAATGGTATATATAAACATAATGTAAATCAAACCATACAAACAATGATTGAATCAATATAATAAATAACTCATCTCAACCCATTAGTAATAATGGGATAATAAACTCAACATCAGATATAAACATTTTAAAACCAAAATAAAAGAAATTGATGAATCAAAATACCCATAACTAAAAAAATTTGATTATTATTAATTATGTAGATATAAATATCCTACATATGATTCTAATCACCAAGCATAAAATCATATAAATTAGAGTGTAGAGCCTACTCCATGCTATAATGCTTCAAAATAGTGGGAGATATATCTCTAGTGGAAAACCCACTCTCTTCCAAAGCTCGATGTCAATAGAATACCACTCTATAGATAGAGGGAATGATCCCTTGATATTGTGGGTGAGTACTAAATTTACATGTATATAAGATATATGGAGAAAACAAATTCCCTGGTCAGTTTGGGGAAAATAATCTTCTACATCACTTCGATTTTCAAACCCAATCACAAACGCAATCCAAAAATCATTTGAGGAATAATTATTCTTGTATCACCTTTTATCACATATATTATGCCAAAACAGTGGAAACAATCATACCTCCCATGTAATTCTACTCATAACAGGCTACTCATATCCTTAATCTATGACACAAAGAATGAGATATAAAAGGTTGGCAGTTCTGAAAAAATATAAAACATTTGATTCAAAACATACAATATGTGGCACAAACCATGAACATAAGAATGTTCATACCTTGAAATGACATGGTAATTCCTATAGTGTCACGTGGAATTTTTTTAATGGGATACGACATGTCAAATTATTATGATCTTTGGGATTGTGCCGTGGGAAGATAGCTAATCCACCTGGGTAGTGTCACATAGTGTGTGGGCCTACTATATAGTGTTGGATATTTATATCCATTTTAATAGATATATACCATGAAAATTTGGGAAATATGGTCTATGTGTGACCATATTTCCTAGTTTTTTTTCATGTTTTTACAGATAATACTTTTTTGCATGCCGTATTCAGACATTCACTAGATCAGAAAAATCCACCACCATCCATGCTAATTAAATCCCCCAAATCATTCAAATTTGATGGAAGGTACCTCCCACTTATTCATAGCCTCTATGGATAAAAAAGGGAATTTCAATCTCTAGAGAAAAATAAATCACACATGTCATCATCATAAAGGGTCCCAATCCATCGAACTATCATCCATTCTCCACATATAAACCTCAATCCATCAACAATCCATTTTTATGTGCTTTAATTTGTTTTAAAATATCAAATAAAAGGCCACATAGTCTAATGATGAAGAACCTAAAGAATGGCGGTTGGAGAGGGACAATATCAATTTAAGATATTCATTTTCTAATGTGATCCCATCCAATGAGCATAAACAATGAAAGCATAAAATTTGTAAATAATTATTGAAATGAATAAATTTAATTATGTTAGAGATGGATATTATAATTTTGGGTACATGTAATGAACATAGAAACATATTTATATAGATGTATGGTCCATGATGAGAAATCAACAACATAATTTTGGAAAATACCCAAAATAATGACCTATGCCTCAAGAAGGAATTGTCATTGGTGAAAAAATTATTCTATAGTGATTTTGATGAAGATTACATGGTGTTCTTAATTTATTTAATGAAACTTCTCAACCATTCATCATTGATCAATATTCCCATGTTCATTAATTTCAATAGTAGATCCTCCCCAACTTCTCTTTATCATAAGTTTATGTGGCTAACTCTGGGGTTTATCAATATGATAGTTTAAATTGGGTAGGGTCTAGGTTTTACCTTTAATAAATTAAATAATTATTTATTTAATTTATTTATGTAACATACCATCCCATATCACTCAATAAATATTGGCTAATTTTGTTCTTTATATGTCACCATGCACACCTCTCTATGTGGTAGAGGCATATGATTACTAATGAGGAACTGAAGGTGGTTCAATGGGAATAATATACCATAATTATTAGATATACACAATGGTATATATGATAATAAAATAGATATCTTTTACTATAAGGAGGAGAAGTATAATGGTAATTAATCACTATAAAAAAGAAAAAAATGAATAATCATTCATAAACATGATGAAATATACAAGAAACATCAATAATATTGCTTATAAAATATATTAAAATATACTAAAAAATAAATATATAAATTAAAGGACCGTTCTCATGATGGAAGCTCGAGTACAGAATTAGACATTATTCTAAAGCACCCATGTCCAATCCTAGCCCCAATGAATCAAAAACATCACAATGTATAGTACAGCTCTTAACCCTCAACCAAGAGATCTATCTATGTAATAAATGTGGGCCCGAAGAGGGTGTGAGATTAATATAGTAGGAGTCCAAATACATTGTCCAACACAATCTTGAATGTGAATATAAAATGAACCAGTGAATAAATGAATATAAGTATGTTGACCTTAGGTTTATCAAATAAAACTGGCCAACCATACCATCTTCGACCTAAGATGAAATATATCTAAACATTCTATAAGGTATATGTATAAATATTTGTGAACATATATATATATACATAGATATATATAGATATATTGATGAACAAGTGAGGACCAAATGTATAAGGCCAAGTAATATATATAATAAATATAATAGTAATCATAATAATTTCATAAGTGTCTCGTAGTTTAAATATTGGTACAAACCCAAGAATATGGAGAGGATATGTAGATAACCATGCTTGAGAATCCAGATCAATGATTTAAAATTTATCTTCCAATATAATAATCACAGGTAAAAAGTATCATGTCTAGCGACCCAATATGATATAAAGCATCATGTCCAACTTCATAGATTAAGGGGGTGTAAAACATCATATCCAATGACCCTAGCTGATGTCTCCAATAAGGTACCATGTATAAGGTTATCCTGCGTTCCCTATGATCCCTTACAAAGAGATTATATAATAAGGTACCTAGTATCACTCAAGTATTATTGAATCTCATATATCATTTTAGTTCATCCAAGGAATTCCAAATATGGAATCGAAGGTTCTATCAAGGAGTAAGAAATCATTGTACACTTTTATTTCACATAATATTTTAATGGATAACCCATGTATAAACAATGGAATGATAAGTGGTCTAGTGACCATCCTGTAACAAATGGCACCATACATTTTAAAAGTTATATCATAGGACATTATTATTGTCCATGATGAAATAGATATGATTCATTATTATCACTTCATTTTAAAATTTAATTCATATGACTAGGCCATTTGATTCATAATATGTAATAAGTTTAGGTGAAGCATCCATGGAGACATATCATAATTACACATTTAGGTTGGTCCATCATAATCATCGATATTAATGTAAATGGATCGTGGACCAAAGGGTTTTATCCAACCCTTAATCAATTCATTTGATTTAATATATACATGTAACATACCATTCAAAAGGGTCAATCATCACATTTAATAATATAATTACATAAATTATTATAATTGAATAACTAACCTTTCATTTAACTCTTTTATGTAATTCCAAAAGAATTTTGAAACTATAACTCAAAAAACATGTGGTTTAGTAAAATAGACAACAATTTTCATTTAGAGTATTTATTATAACACATCTTAACTGGTGGGTTTGGGAGATTTCATCATACTTGAACCATATAATAGAGTTCCATGCCATAGTATTAGAATTAAATATAATTAATTTAATTTTATATAAGTGAAATGTAGAATTTGTGGTGCACGACACAACTATGAATTTTATTAGTAGTGTAATTTTTAAGGGAAATCATATATAAGACTTCAAACATTCTTTAGAAACCTCACTATCCCATTATTGATCATTGATTTGAACTAGAATGAGAGAAGTTATAATAATATATGAAAAACCAATAACCTTCCAATGCATATGATGATGATAAATTATAACCAAGAATTAAGGATAACCACCATGGAGGAGGAGAGGATGGAGAAGAAGGAGAGGGTATGCATGTGGGAGTATCCTGAAAAAATAACGATGGAAAAATTGGTTAAACCCAATTTAGTTTTATATGGGTAAATAGATAATTTCCCCCCTTTTAATGAGAAACATTGCTTGGAAACACTGTTAGAAAGCCCTTCCGCCATCCATGCAGCTCACTTTGTCGATGAGCCACAACCCTCATAGGCTTGGTGAAAGGTTAGAAAAACTAGGATCAAGATTTATGCTTGGAACTATCCAACTCCCCAAACCCCAAACAATTATGTGAATTCTTAGGTTAAACCAAGAACTGCTGATGTGGTATATATTTATAATTTACTATATACACTTCGGAGAGCTGTGAAGCTGTGAGTTTACAATCTGAAAACCTGCGAGACACTCCCACATGGTTGCATGATTTTGGTGCATGGTTTGGACTAACCATGTAAAAAAATAGACCACTATTTTCCATTTATAAATTGTACATTTTGAATCCTAAAAAATATGAATCCCATTAAAACACATGAATAACCTCTCAATCCAAAAACCGTTTAAAAAATCCTCATATTTAAATTCTCAAATGATTAGATTTACATTATGACGTTATGTTCAATATTCCTCTCATCCACCAAATGAAAATATAAAATTCTATTTTAAACATAAACCTATAAAAAACCCTATAGGTTACAATCTCCCCACCATAGAAAATATCATCCTTCAGAAGTTTTTCAGAATAAAAAAATTCCACTGGGTTACTTGGGTCATGAAATTTTATCTGAACATTTGTGTTTCCTTTTAAAAACACAATACGCCTACAAGAACCACTTATATAACAAGAAACCTGGTCCAAAAAAACAAGATTCAATACTCATATTCAAATTGTAAATATCATGATGACAGTTAATCATGCTTACCCAAACTAATACAAAATTTGGTCGTAATCCTATTCAACCTCTTGAAAATGGTTATCCCCACCATAGGCTCTAGCTTTCCACATCCAACATTAATCCATGGTATATACACCAAAGGAATTTCATTTTCAAACACATCCCTAGAATATTAATTATTCTATTGGCACACTTCTACACTCATGTAACTAAATCATATGTGGGGAATTTTACCACGTACCTCTATTAGATCAAAATAATTGAATCCAAATCAACACTTCTTTAATGGTAATGCAAGATTTTCCTTGAAATTCCACATCCAATAGTTACACTCTATATATCTCATCATCTAATGTATTTAATGTGTTTTCTCAAAAAACTCATTCAAATAATCTCAAAAACCCATATATAACCCCCTCCGTCTAACTATTCTCAATAATTATCAACTTTAACTATATAGGAATTATGACAAACCAAATTCTGATGACTTAATTCAAATTTCACTGAGTTCATTTCAATAATTCTTCAAAAAAGGTCCATAAATAACGTTGGGTGATTTCTCTTTGATGATCCTTCCATGGTCCAAAAATACAATGTCCTAAATGTTCAAGAACAACCATATAATAACTATCCTCTAGATATCCTGAACCTTCTCACAATATAGATATCCTCCCATAGCCTATGATAATCGCTTCCACCATACAACATTTATCACAATGTTCATTGAGTGAAAATTGAAAGAATTTATTTCTATTAAGTCAAAAAGTCATATTATTATATTGATGAATATCTTATATTATCATAATATAATCATGATAATTTCCAGATAGTTTACATGCTCATCATTAAAAAGAGAGTACACTAATAAGTTATCGTGGATTGCCTTCGATAATCATTTATACACCTCTAGAGACACACTCCATTAAAAAATTTCGTACATTAAATAAAAGACCCATGGGAACCACATCACCTGATGACATGTGACCATGTCTAACTTCAAGTCAATCTCTTCATAGAACCCATTTACTATGATCATTCTTATTCTAGTATAGTTGTATTTCTACAATCCTGACATGCTCATCGAATGAAATGAAATAAAAACATCATGGTCTCATCCCTACATCATGATTTAATTAACATGGAATTGTTAAATACACTCCAAACAGAAACTCAGTACCCTCAAAACTTTTTCATTTCATTCAAACCATTTCAAACTAGTCATTTATGGTTGTGATCTCTCTTTGTGGAAAGGCGTGATTATACACTTTGATGTGATTATCCTCACATTTGGAGTATATTAGTAATCATTTTAAGATAATGGTATCTCATCCCCTAGAAAACAATCCATTTACCATGAAAAAGGATAAAAATGTGGCTAACACACATATGCAAAGAACAAAATGAAGATACAATAAAAAAAACGTGTATTAAAGCTTGTTACATCCAACATAAATCAAGAAACCAACTAAAAAATTGTCCTGGTATAGCACACACCCAATAATAAAAAATCATCCCATAACAGTGAGAAAACTCAAATTGAGTAATTCTTATGTCACTATACACTAAAGATGAACTGTGAATGAATATTTCTCATAATCATGAATCATTCAAATTATTCTTGAAACCATATGGATTAAATTATTAAACAAACTTGTCAAACAAACAGTGTGTCATTTGACATATCACTTCTTAACTCTATTGGAACATAATGATACAACATGTGATACTGAGACATAAAAACCCCTAATTGAAACTTTTATAACATTTAATTTATAGTCCCATTAGAATTATGTATTCCAGATTCATATTATGCCAAACCACTATTAACCTAGAAGATGATTCAAAATATCCTTTTCTTGAAAATAGCAAGGGTCATATGATCATCAAGGTGGCCTACCATACTTGAGGCATGTCTAACCTACTAAGCCTAAGCATTACATGATACTCATGTCCTTAAGAAGTCTCCATTCAACACATAACCACCAATCAATTCAGGAATTTCTCAATAATCGAAGATTCTTATCAAAGTTAAATGAAACTCAAATGGAACCTCTCACCTAGAAATAAACATAATAATGTACCATTTCTAATTTACCTATGCGGTAATTATACTGCCATGGTTTTCTCCTTAACAAGTCAAAATGTGTTTACCTTATTACTACGTCACAAAAAAATATCACTAGGTTTAGAGTCCTATAGTCTAAGATTACTCTTAATGAAAAATTTAAACTAATACCTATGTGAAAAAACCCACATCCCTATACATGGTAACAGTTTTTATATAATGCCTACTCAAGTGATGAAACTAATAAAACCACATTATGATTTATCTTTCAGGATATTTAATCGATGATCATACATCATATCATATAAGTCAGATTTTATATAAAGAATATCTAGTGATAGATTTAAAATCAAACGATACGAAGCCCTTTATTTATATGGAACCATGCATCATAATAGGAAAATAATCTCATAGAGTACTTGTAAACATTTATTCATTCTTTATTTAAACAGGAAATTATCAAAACTGTCTTAGTTAAAGAAAATATCTTTTACCATTCATAAAATATAATGTACATGGTATTTTACTTATCGAACTCCACAAGGAACAACATAAAGATATATAAAACATACATTAAAGAATTTTTTTACCCAATTTATTTACACATAAAATATGATATCTAAGATTTTTTATAGAAAATGTCAATTTGATGATGTAGAAGAATGAACCCATTAGGTTTTATCAGAAATTTTAATTAACACCTCAAAATCAGAAGTAAAAGAATAACTGACTACAAGGTATTCAATCATTTAAGGGGAATAGATTCATATGGGTGATAGTGTACATTTATATGAAACATCATATATGTGGATAATGAAGCATTATATAACCTTATCAAATTTATCACACACCCATCCCCATGGGTTAGTATAAAGCAATATAAAGATGAAGACAACATATATGGGTCCCATCATACAAATCTGGGTCCATATAAATACAACCCTATATAAGTTGTTTTATTAATGATAAATTAAACACTATGTTGGTTTATCAAATAAACACATCATGATAAGAACGACAAACTTGGGTAGAGTCCATGGTATCTCATAATCATAAAATATCAGGTCCTACTAAAACGGTTTATATCAAGTCTATGATCCATAAAAAACTTAAAAAATTTATTAATAAAATTTTAAAAAAATTTATACTTATACATTATCCTATTAGATTAATTACTATTACCATGTTATTTTGGTACAATCCTTCAGAAGTTACAATTGACATTCATGTAATTTCAACTAGGTTGTCAGCATTGGTCCTAGAATATACAATATTCATATATGATGGTTCATTTATATGGGTTAACCTTCCTAATTTATAAAGGCTTGTATGCTTTATAAATTTTCATTGAACCCCATTTAACCAAAACCATAAATTTTTCATCCCATGAAACCAATGTTCCATTTCATATATAAGTCATTATTTGTTAATTATGGTTTCACCATAAAGTTGTATGCGAGAACACCTTTTGGATGATAAATACACATTAATAACCAATCATCTATTATAATTATAATAATGTATGATATGATGGAACAATGAATATGGTTACACATTAGAATTTACTAGATAAGAATAAAATATAAATACACACATTTAAAATCACCCATGTAGGTTATTGAGATAAGATTTCTATGTAATTATAAAAGTCACAATAAACCATTTTTAGATTTTCATGCAATTAAATCTATAAGGAATGAAATATTCATGGCATGTAAATTCATATGATTATAAGATGGTGCATCTATAAATTCATCCTTTACATATCAAGTCAAGTGTAAAATATCATAAATCCATATCCAACCGAAATAAAAAAGTCACTCAAGGTGAAATAATAATCAACTATAATATAAAACCATCATTAAAATCAATCTCTTCCCTTAAAAAATGATATTTCTACCATGTGGGAGTTGTCTTGATCTAGACAATATCTACACACCATATGTTGACACATTATTACTGTATTAATTAGTACCCCAAAACACTATGAAAAAAGGAAGAGAAAACATTCAAATATCACATTAAAATTTCCTGACCTGAATCACTCTATAAATTATAGTCATGATATTTTATCACATATCATCAACAATACCACCCCATAAACCAAAAAATGTATACTTGAAGTGAATTTCTAAATATGATATGGTGGGACACAATAACTTCATGACCAGGATATCATAACTATATAAAATATAACCAATAATAGGAGAATAATAATATAAGTAGAGGCATTATAGTGGTAATAACTAAAAAATGAATCAATAAGAATAGAGTAGCACACTAAAATATACATCAAACATGCATATAGTGTAAGGAACCGACCCTAGTTACTCGGATCCGGTGCCTTATTTGTTTCACTAGAAAACAAACAAGGAATAAGTATCCCAATGGACTGAGTAGTTTAGTATTACTGGAATCAAGATACATACATAAGTTCATCATTACAACTTGAAATTAAAAAAAACATAGAAACTCCTTTGAAAAATTCCATAACTCCTAAGGTATTTCAGCATGCCATTCATAATATAATTCTTCTTGACCTGAGAAAATGAAACATAATAAAGGGGTGAGCTCAAATGCTCAGTAAGGGTATGCAATATAGTGGAAGATAACATAAACATTAGACATGAAAAATTATTGAAAATACATTCCATTAGAAATAAACTTGAACATATTATGGAAGAAATATGAGCTGAGTAAATATTGCCATAACATAGTATAATTATTGGTATTCTAACAGTTGAATAACCACATGAACCATCAATACTATATTCAGAGTGAGGTAATGAATAATGCAGGACAATATTTCTATACCATCAAGGCCTCATGCCAAGACCATAAATAATCATTCTGTCAAGGCCTTGTACCAAGACCGTAGTTTATCTCATGAGACCTAATGATGCACCGAGGAGCTATAGAAGGCATCACAAGACACTTACTATGTCCAAGGAATTCCAAAAATAAATGGGGATAAACATAAAAAAACATACATATTAATATATTAAATGTAAATATCTTTCCCTGAACATCAATCCAAAACACAAACCATTCAATGTAAACAGATGAATGGCTTAATGATAACACATAAATAGCCAAAATAATTATTAAACATTAAATTGAATATGGTAGATGATAATATGGAATACTAATAACAATATTACATAATAATCAACAAGTGTGTTGAAATAGAGGAAGATACTCTTATAAAATCATCGAGTAATTCATGAAAAAAATAGACTTTTACTTTGAAAAGGAGAGTTACTTTGGAAAAAAATATTTATTTAAAACAAGAATTAAAGTAATATATTATTTTCATAACAAAATTAGTTATTTTATAGATATTAAGTTTTCCAAAAATATATTAGAGATTCCCCTTGAAAATAGGTAAGAAATTGAGATGTTCCCTTTAATCGGGCTTGTATTTCGGAAACAATTGGAATTTTCGTTTTAAAACGTGTAATTATACATAAAATAAGGAAGTATTCTGGTTTTTAAACATATATATGATTCTCAGACATAATATATAAGGAGTAAATAACAATACATAAGAATTTAATTTAGGTAATTAGACAATGGAAGTGTCCCGACTGAAAATCGATGTTCGGGTGGAAAACCCTTACCTTAAATCGGAATGTGTTCCCCTCATGAAAATAAGGTAATGGAATATAAAATTATACATATCAATAACATATTTCAGAACCAAAAATAAATGTATTTTGTTTATCATAATTCTGATTAGTTAATTTATGTTATTATTTATAAGTTATTATATTGAAATTTGTCGTTCCAGAGTGTTTGTTTTCTCGATTTTCTTAATCGGTTCACTTGTTTTTAAGTAATTAAGTTCATGTGGAATGATTTTAAGTATCCATAATTGAAGTTACTTATTATTTATGAACATCGAGAAATTTTAATGGTCATTTTGATCATTTTTTACATGGAATGAGGATAAACCATTAGATGAAAACCACTTCAATTACGTGGCGGTATTTTGATTATTATGAACTAGTTTTGTCATATGATTTAATAATATGTACATATACTGGTTCCTGAAGATTAATTATGTTATGATACCTGTATTATAGTATTTATCAACCATTAAAATGGTTTCATGATCCGTAATAAAAGATAAATTGAAGAAATAAACATTGTTGTCCAAGAAGGTTATAAACTGGAACCTCATGGATGTTGATTTCATTTATAAAAATAAAATGGAGGGAGTAAGAATATTGATGATGGTTCTTCCATTCACATGATATTATTATAGTATATAGATGATACTAGAGTTTATTAAGGTCATATGGATAGAGGATTTGAGAGAGAAAAAGAATAGCGATGATCTTCAAAATAAAAGAAGAGGTGAGAGATCCCTTATGAAAATTTGGCACCCTAACGGCATCGCTTAATATTTCATAAAATGAAATTATAGGAGAAAATTGGTACCTCATCATATTTAAATCAAAAGGAAGGTAATAATAATAAAAAAATCAAACCCCCAACATATTATAATATAAATTTAAAGACATAACATAAAATAAGTGTCGAATAGAAGAGGAGGGTGAAGGATTCTCGTACCTTATAAAGTAACTTATAGTACATGAAGGGTGAGTCATTGGGGGGATTAATGAAACCTTGGGAGGACTATTAGAGCGGTGAAACCAATATATAATTTAAGATTATAGATTTGGTATGAATGAAAATGAGTGGATGTGTGGGTATTTATAGAAAAATAGAAGGAGTTTTTCAATAATTTTAAAGGGACATAGCATGGTGGTGTTTACCAAACCAAGGACTTACCCATGGTATATGCCCATGGATTTAGCCACTTGGGACACCTCATGTCATATGTTATAGTACAAAAATATACCATACTTTTATTTTAATTATTATGTCATTGTGATGTCATCAAACAACTGAATACTCAAAATGATTTTTTTTTTTACTATTCACGAAAAAATCAAGTATTTTAGAAAAATCTCAAAAATTCACCCCTACCATTTGTCGAAGTGTAGAATAAATAGTGAAATACATTTTTAAAAAATTTATTTTCTAAATATTATTAATTTAATTTTTAAATAAAGTCATAGTTAATTCTAAAAATAACAGTTTTAAAGGTGCAATTAGTTTTATATCACATTGAAACATTAATTAAGATCTCATTATCTTTTTGACTTAACAAAATAAAATAATATTATTTTTTACTCTTCATAAGGTTCATGTTACTATACATATTACTATTCATAAGGGTTTGTTACTATTCACCAAAAAAACAAAGTTTGTTCTATCAGACTCCAAATGACATACTGATCACAACTCTAGATGACCGTTTCTCGAAATTCCAAACACAGAAAAGGAAAAGTTGTGTTTAATGGGTAGATTATAAAATTCATTCAATATTTATTTTCAATATCATGGGATGTTACATTCTCCCCTCCTTACAAAAATTTCATCCTCGAAATTTCATTTTACAATCTAGGCCAAAAATAGGTGGGGGTACTTTTCCTTCATTGCTTCCTCCAGTTCCCATGTTGCCTATTCGTACTTATGGTTTCGCCATAGTACCATGACCAGATTAGTTGCCTTGTTGCATAGAACTTTGTCTCTACGATCTATGATTCTCACTGGCTGCTCCTCAAAGGGATGATCATCCTCCAAATGTACCTCCTTATAAGAGATTACATGTGAAGGGTCTGGTATGTACATCCTTAATAGGGATACATGAAAGACATTATGTACTTTCGACATGGTAGTTGGAAGTGCCAGTCGATAAGCCACAGCTCTGAATCGATCGAGGATCTCAAAGGGGCTGATATACCTGGGACATAGCTTTCCATTGATCCCAAACCTCGTTATCTTCTTCCATGGTGATATGCATAGAAATACCGGGTCTCCATCGTTGAATTCATGGTCTTGTCGACAGTTATCCACATAGATCTTTTGTCGACTTTGGGCTACCTTGATATGATGTTGAATAGTTTTCACCTTCTCCCCCATTTCCTCAACCAATTCATGTCCAAGTAGCTTTCTCTCCCCGACTTCATCCCAACAAAATGGTGTTCTACACCTTTTCCCATAAAGGGATTTATATGGTGCCATTTGGATGCTCTAGTGGAAACTGTTGTTATAGGATAATTCAACCAGTGGAAGATGTTGGTCCCATCCTCCTTTGAATTACATAGAACATGCTCTAAACATGTCATCAAGTGTCTAAATAGTCCACTCAGATTGGCCATCAGTTTGAGGATGATAGGTCGTACTGAAGTTCAGTTCAGTGCTTAGATCATGTTGGAGACTTTTCCAGAATATTGAGGTGAATCTAGGATCACGGTCGAATATAATAGATAGTGGTACTCCAGGAATCCTTACAAATTATTTTATGTAAATTTGTGCTAGTTGATCCAATGAGAAGTCCTCTTGAATCGTGATGAAGTGAGCTGTCTTTGAAAGATGATCCACAACGAACTATATAGTATTGTTTCCTCTAGATGTCCTTGGGATTCCAGTGACAAATTCCATGGTAATGTTCTCCCACATCCATGTTGGTATGGGTAGTGGTGGCATCACCCCCTTAGACTTTCTCCTCTCTACCTTCACTTGTTGTCATACTAGGCACCTTGATGTATAATCAGCAATCTCCCTTTTCATATTGTTTCACCAAATGTTTTCTCAGAGATCACGATACATCTTTGTGCTACCAGGGTGTATAGAGAAATTTGAGTTCTGTGTATCATCCAATAGTTCTCTTGTTAGCCCAAGAATAGCGGGAACACAATGCCTCTTCCTAAATTTCAAAATGCCACCTTCATATGAAAATTCAGTCAACTTCCCATCATTTATAGCTTTAATTTTCTTCTGAAACTCCTCATCATCATCCTGAGAATTTTTTATCCTCTTCAATAAAGAAGGTTGGGAAACTATTTGAAAAAGTAGTGATGTGTTACCTTGATTGATAATTCTCATATCCATATTTACTAGATCTATGAACCAAGAATTCCTTTCAACTCTAATCTTGTTCAGAACTCCATGATCTTTTCTGCTCAAAGTATCTGCTACCTTATTTGCCTTCCCCGGGTGGTAGTTTATTGTGAAATCATAGACTTTGAGTAGATCAATCCATCTCCTTTGTCTCATGTTGAGTTATTTTTGTGAGAATATATATTCAAAACTCTTACGATCTATATATATCTCACATTTTTAGCCATAGAGGTAATTTCTCCAAATCTTCAAAGCAATTATTACCGCTGCTAACTCAAGATCATGAGTTGGATAGTTTTGTTCATTATTTTTAGCTATCTAGATGCATAGGTAATAACTTGATCATTCTACATAAGGACACTACCAATTCCTTTCTTTGATGCATCACTATAGATAACAAACCCATCATTCCCTAATGGTAGGGTTAGGATTGGGTAGTTCACTGACCTCCACTTCAATTCATAAAAATATTCTTCGCATTCTTTTTTTTATATGAACATAACCCCTTTTCATGTGAGCTTGGTCATTGGGTTGGATAAACTAGTGATGTACTGAACGAAATGCCAATAATAACCTGCTAAACCAATAAAACTACATACCTCAATTACATTCGTTGGAGTAGGCCATTCTTGCACAGCCTTTTTCTTTGCCAGATCTACAGATATTCCATCCTTTGAGATAATTTGTCTTAGAAAGGAAACTGATTAGTGCCAAAAATCACACATGCTAAACATCCCATATAATTTATTTCTTCTCTGAGTCTTCTGAATAGTGCCCAATTGATTTCCATGTTCATCATAGATTTTATAATACACTATGATATTATCAATAAACACCACCACCAAGTCATCAAGATATTCCTTGAAAACTCTATTCATCAAATCCATGAAAACAGATGGTGCATTAGTTAGTCCAAAAGGAAGTACTATAAACTCATAATTCTTGTACGTGGTTCGGAATGTTGTTTTTGGAATATCTTCATTCCTCACAAGTAACTGATGGTATCTAGATCAAATATCAATCTTCGAAAAATATTGGGCTCAATAAGGTTGATCGAATAAATCATTAATTCGTGGAAGATGATACTTATTCATTATTGTTACAGCATTTATTTCCGTGTAATCAATGCACAACCTCATAGCCTCATCATTCCTCTTAAAAAAATAATAGGTTCTCCCCATAAGAAAATGCTAGAGAGAATAAATCCTTTATCACTCAACTCCTCTAGTTGTTTATTTAGCTCCACTAACTCCATAGTGTCCATTCAATAAGGGGTCTTTGATAAGGGCCTTGAACCATAAATTAAGTCAATGTAAAACTCAATTTCCCACTCTGATAGATGTCTAGGTAAATCCTCTGGAAGGAAATCAATATATTCTTGCACAATAGGTACATCTTATATCTGTAAATTCTTCTCCTCACATACATTTATTTTATTCCCTTCCTCCACAATAATTTAATTCAGTTGAGCTACTGGGGGTGGATCTAGATGAGAATCACTTGGTGAGGTTTCTTCTCTAAAAATAAGGGATTCTACCCCATTCTCGAAAATTGTATCTTCCTTCTTCCTACAATATAACATTACATCATAATTTGAGATCCAATCCATACCAAGAATTATATCATATTCCACCATTGGTATGATGATAAGTTTAGCAACTAAAGATTTTTTATGTGTTACGAGGGGGACTAATCAACACGCCTTTGTAGCAATGATACATCCACTAAGTGTTTTTACTGATAACTCCTTTATTAAATAAAATTGGACATATATAATTTTCTTGGAAAAATGGGAAGATAAAAATGAATGTGATGATCCAGAATCAAATAAAGTGGTGTCTATGTTAAATGATAAAATCAATGTACATGCCACAACTTTTTTAGGAACTTCAACCTCCGTAGTTATAACCGCATAAGCTCGGTCTTTCTCCCTTGGCATTATTTGAGTAACTTTTCCTTGAATCTTAGGAAATTCATCTTAATAATGTCCCAAATCCTTATAATTTTAGCACAAAATATTGGTAAATTCTTTCTTCCCCTTATAATCCCGAGATAGGTGGCCTTTTTCTTCCCACTTGTAACAGACTCCCATTCCTTTTAGGAAAGTTTGAGGGTGTTTCTTCTCACAATTACTACATAATGGATATTCAAATCTTCCCTTCTTCCACATTTCCTTATTTCCATTCCCATTGTTTTTATATGCCCTCTTCTTCTCTTTATTTTCATTAATGTCTTAAGAATTAGAGAATTCATTTTCTATCTTGATAGCACTTGAGACTATATCATCATATGGTTCAAATCTTTAGGAGACAAGAGCCCTTCAGAAGAATGGTTTTAAACCATCAAAGAATCGATCCATTTTTCTCCTTAGATTACGTTTGTAGTATGCATTATGCCTTGCCTGTTGGATTGAATATGTAGATATGTATGTCTATTAGATGGAACAATACAAGAGGGGGGTGAATTGTAGGTTTAAAAACCTTTTAGTTTTAGCAACTAAGAGATTAGTTTAAATGATCTTAAACTAATACAAATACAAAAACCCACAATTGTATTGAATGTAAAAAAAGAATGATGTATTGTAATACTAATGTAATGTAAAACAATTGTATTCAAGATGAACACAATAATCAGAGTAATATAAAGATTAATGATTCTACCTTAAAGCATATAGAATCAGTCAATACAATATGTAATAGAATGATTGTAATTGAAACAATTACAATTGAATATGTAAAGAAGAAAGGAAACAATACAAATTCCTTTCTAATACAAGTAACAGCGGAAATGTAAAAGTATTACAATTCTTTTAACCCAAAGAGAAGGGTTATCCTTTCACCTAGGATAAAAGGTTTGTCTCACCAACACCTTGGTGAGCCCTCGATACGATGATCGGCACGTCTGTCTGCCTATCCCCGGCAGCCCTCGATACGATGATCGGCACGTCTGTCTTCCTATCCCTGGCAGCCCTCGATTTTTTAGGTAATCGGCACCTATGTCTTTCAATTTCTTGAAAACCCTCGATACGATGATCGGACGCACAAGGCAGATGAGAGAAGTCACGGTGTCTCTCTCTAGAATCATTATAGTTCACAAAGTCTCTTCATTCGTTCTCTTCGTTCATCGTTGTTCTCTCAGCTTCAAATGACCTCCTATTTATAGGCATCGGGTTCCGACGGTCATATTGCCTCCAACGGTCATATTGAAACAGAAAGCACAACATCGTTTTGTTTTGTTTGTAACTAACTCAACGACATCATTTTGTTAGGAAAAGAGATATATAGGAATGAAAAAGATGAGTATGATTCATATGCAATGAGTGTTTTTGACTAAGTATTGAAACAAGAATGTAACAAAAGTTATGAGTAACAGACTCAATATAATTTTCAAATTTAGTATGATCAGCACTGTACGATTTTCATGGTAAGTACGATCATTATTGTACGATACGATATGGTCAGTACAATCAGTATGATCAGTACGATCAACATGATTATTATGATCAGCATGATCAGTACGATCAGTATGATCAGTACGATCAGCATGATCATTACGATCAGTTCGATTAGTATCGTACGATACGATATGGATATTACGATCACCATTGTATGATACGATAAACAAAATAGAAGACAATTGTAAATTCCATAATATGATAGAATGAATTTGTGATTTTTAAAACGTGATATAGAAGTCAAAAGAGGACTTTTGACTCAAAAATCTCCCCCTTTTTGGAAAGCACAACACACAAAGTAAATGTAACAAGAAATACTTATCTCCCCGTGAGTTTTTGGAAACTCTTCTAAATAATAAATTGAATACAACTAACTCCCCCTTAGGTATGGACTTTCCTAAGGATTGTATTCATAGATTTTCCTTAAGAGTGTTGTAAAGAATTATCCCACTTTATAAAACATTCTACCCTTTGTAAACATTATCCCCCTTTATAAAACATTCTACCCTTTGTAAACATTCTCCCCCTTTGTGATTTACAAAAATGAATAGGAGTAATCTTGAATTGTCTGCAAGAGTTAGTAAAGCAATACAAGACAATGGATAAAAGAAAAGGATCATAAAAGTCATTACAAAACAAAGACAAGTTCCAAAGGAAAACAAATACAACAATCATTTGTTTTCTCTTTCCTTATCCTTCTTTATAAGATCATGAAGAACAGCTTTCATCTTTTTGATATCCTTCTTATCTTTAGAAATTGATTCACCCTGAGTTTTGAGAAGCTCTTGTTGGTCTGCAAAAATCTTATCTTGATTTCTGATAGTCTCCTCCTGGACTCTGATTACTTCTTCAAGGGTATCAATTCTGTTTTGCAAATTCTTGTTATCTTTGGATAACACAGAATTTTGATTCTTCAGCAAGACCATTTCATCCTTGAAAGATGAAACCTTAGAGAATTCAGATTGAAAAACATTCATTCTCTCTTGAAAATCATTCACTGAAGGAACATTGGCTCATTGAGAAGACAAAAGATTCAACCTTTCAACTGTTTCTCTGTCATGCCTGTTGAAAGCAATTGCAAGCTCATTTGATAACCTTCTTATATCTTCAATATAAATTTCATGATCATTGATTGAGCTCTCTGTTTTGTACGACCACTTGGTCATCTTATTGCATGCCTTCTTATGAGCAACCGAGCTTTCTGAAAGAACTTTCAAATCAGCTTCAACTGACAAAATTTTCTTCCTCAATTCTTTTACAGAGCCAATCTTCTTCTTTTGATTGTCAATAATAAAATCAATCTTCCCTTCCAGCCTCGGGAAATAAGGAATGGTCTTCTCAACCCTTCTCAAAACATGAACAATTTAATCACCCTTTTTGAGAGAGATTTTATGCTCTGAATCAGTATCTTCATCGTACGATGCTAGTTCATACGATCTTCTTGAGTCAACAACTGGTTGTTTTCCTTTTTCTTTTTCTTTCTTCTTTCTTTATTCTTCCACTTTGTCACTAATGACAACAACTTTATCAGAGTGAGAGGATTGAGCACCTTTCTTTTCTTGAAAAGACATTCTGTCCGGAGATCGTGCTTGATCAGCATGAGGAGTTTGTTGAACACATTCACTCAGCTTTTGAACTGATTCCTCTCTACTCTTCTTTGAACTTTGAAGAAATTATAAAAGAAATCCTCCTTCTTCTTCCACTTCTTCTATCTCTTCCATCACTTGTTTTTGTTTTCCTTCCGCAGGGAGACTCTGTACGATGGGCTCTTGGTGCACTTCTTCTGTTAGTTGAGCACTAGCTTGCTCTACTGCTTTCAAGATTTTAGAGACATCAAAGTCCTGAGCCTTTCTTTTCAAAAGAACCTTCTTCTTATTTTCAGCCTGAAGATTTTCTTCAACCCTTACTCTTTCTGCAAAAGCCTCAGCAGGGTCAAGACCGAACTTCGGATCACCTTTCTTTCTCTGTTCCGTATCCTTTTTCAATTTTGCTACAACCTCCTTACTGTACCTCAGCTTCTTTTGGGGATTTGAATTGGTTTACGGATCAGACTTTTGAGTAACACCTGTAGATTTATTGTCTTTGGCTGGCATAGGTGCTGATTGATTCTGTGCCAATTCAGCTTCTACATCTCTGACAAAAAGTTTTGAATTGAGATAAAAACAAACATTCAAATTTTTCATCGTACTTTTGCTAATCCAAGAAGGCTTCGGATCTATGGGGTTTCCTTTCAAAGGAATGTTACAAAACGTCATACTCTCAAGAATGAACTTCGTAAGGATGGCTGGATACATAATCATTTGGGACTTAATCCCTCTTGTCTTGAAATTCATAATGGTTTCAAAAACATACCCCATGAGATTCACTTTTCTCATATTCACAAGATACTCAAGCATGAAAATATCAGAAACTTTCAGAGTTTCTCTATCCCCTTTCATTGGGATAAGAAAACCTTGCATCCATAGAGTGACAAAACGATTGTCCATTGAAAGATGAGACACTTTTCTCTTTTCCTCATTAATAACAAACAAAGTCTTTTCAGCACTTTCTCTATTAAATGTACCAACTTCCTTTGGTAGTTTGTGCGATGGACAGAAAGAATCCCCTTCTACAGAAACATTCAAAAAAATTTCCGCCTGTTTCACAGACATAGACAATTTTATATCGTACACAACAAAGTTTATAGTCATGTCTTTGTCAAAAGAAACGGTTTTGTAAAATTGACAAACTTCATCAAAAAGAACCGGATCTTGAGAATCAGGCTTTTCAACACACAGATGTTCCCACCCTTAAAAAAAATGATCCTCCTGATTGTAGAATCGTACGTATAAAAAAAGTCTCGAGAAACTAACATTTCTCTGTTAAAGTCTTTCTCTATAAAAGTCATTGAAGACATTTCGGTGGGAGTATTAGCAGAGGATTGAGACATAATGGTTCTGCCGATGAGAAGATCGTACGAAGATTTATAGCTGGTGGAGCAGAGCTTCGCCTATAATCCTGAAAAATCAATGTGGGTTTGGGGAGGGGAGGGGGGCTATTTATAGGCGATAAAGGGGTGATCGTTGATCTTCTACGGTCAAAAAAGTGTGACCGTTGATCTTCTATGGTCAAGATTAGAGAAAACCAGATCAATGGTTAGGATTAAAAAAAATTTTAAAAATACCTGTTAGAGAACGTAAGGTAATTGTTTGTTTTGATAGAGATCAAAAGAAAATTCAATCGTAAGGAAAAAAACATCATCATGCTGATGGAAAACAAAGTCATTAGTATGAACTGACCGTACGATGGAAAACAATCTTGTTACCATGATCTGACAATACGATGGAAAACAATCTCGTTACCATGAACTGACAGTACGATGGAAAACAATCTCGTTACCATGAATTGACAGTACGATGGAAAACAATCTCAATACCATCATCGGTCGATTCAATAGAAAATAAAATCATTACCATCATCGTTCATTACGATAAAAAAATACCATCATCGGTCGATACAATACTATTGATTGATTGATACGATGGAAAAGAAATTCAATACCATCATCGTTCATTACGATAAAAAAAATACCATCATCGGTCGATACAATACTATTGATTGATTGATACGATGGAAAATAAATTTAATACCATCATCGGTCGATTCAATACCATGATCGTTCAATACGATGGAAAATAAATTCAATACCATCATCGGTCGATTCAATAGCATGATTGTTCGATACGATGGAAAAGAAATTCAATACCCTCATCGGTCGATTCAATACCATGATTGTTCGTTATGACAAACAGAAAACTAAAATAGTCAATACGATAAACAGAAAACTAAAATAGTCAATACGATAAACAGAAAACTAAAATAGTCAATACGATAAACAAAAAACTAAAATTGTCAATACGATAAACAGAAAACTAAAATTGTAAATACGGTAAACATAAAACTAAAATTGTCAATACGATCAACAGAAAACTAAAATAGGGAATACGATAAACAGAAAACCAAATATATGGAAAAATTAAAATCATAAGATAAAATGAAATAAAGTGAGAAACATAGAAACAAATGTTCTCCCCCTTTCTACGAGGAGTTATTTACTATTAGGAGAGATGTAAAACAGGAAGTAGATATGAATGATTATTTTAATGTAATCATTCCTAGATTCTGTTTTATAAATTCAAATTTATCGGAAGGTAAGGGTTTTGTAAAAATGTTAGCAAGTTGTTCTTGCGTTCCGATGAATTGTAAAACAATATCTCCTTTTTGTGTGTGATATCTAAGAAAGTGATGCCTAACATCTATGTGTTTTTCATGTGAGTGATGTGCTGGGTTCTTACTAAGAGCTATGGCACATGTATTATCACAAAGAATTTGAGTTTTGGAGAAACTCAATCCATAGTCAGTGAGTGTGTGCTGCATCCACAATACTTGACCACAACAACTTCCAGCTGCTACATATTCAGCTTCAGTAGTGGATAGTGCTACTGGGTGTTGTTTCTTGCAGGACCAAGAAACCAGAGAATCTCATAAGAAATGACATGTTCCAGATGTACTTTTTCTATCCATTCTACAACCACCAAAGTCAGCATCTGAAAAACTTTTTAAAACAAAATCATTTCCAGAAGAGTAAAAAAGACCTAAATCAAAAGTGTCTTTTAAATACCAAAAGATTCTCTTTACGACTTTTAAATGAGACTCTTTTGGATTAGATTGGTATCTTGCACATAAGCATACAGAAAACATCAAGTCTGGTCGACTAGCTATCAAGTATAGCAAACTTCCTATCATACCTCTAAAGATTGTTTGATCTACTGGTTTCCCAGTTTCATCAAGATCAAGAGTATTTGAGGTACCAATTGGAGTACTAATACTTTTAGTTTTGTTAAATCCATACTTTTTGAGTAAATCTTTTATATACTTATGTTGATATATATAAGTTCCTTATGGTTTTTGAGAAATCTGAAAACCTAGAAAGAATTTTAACTCACCCATTATACTCATTTCAAACTCAGATTTCATTAAGTTTGCAAAAGAATCAGTTAATGATTTCTAAGTTGATCCAAATATGATGTCATCAACATATATTTGGACAATCAAAACATTTTTATTTTCAATTTTTATAAAAATGGTTGGATCTTCTGTACCTTTTGTATAATGTTTTTGTAAAAGAAATCATGTAAGTCTATCATACCATGTTCTAGGGGCTTGTTTAAGACCATATAGAGCCTTGGTAAGTTTAAAAACATGATCAGGATGTTTTGGGTCTTGAAAACCAGGAGGTTGTTCGACAAAAACTTCTTCTTGAACAAAACCATTTAGAAAAGCACATTTGACATCCATTTGAAATAGTTTGAAATTGAAATATGCTGCAAAGGATAATAGAATATGAATGGATTCAAGTCTAGCTACTGGAGCATATGTTTCTTCATAGTCTATTCCCTCTTGTTGATTATAGCCTTTAGCAACAAGTCTTGCTTTATTTCTTACAATGATTCCATTTTCATCACATTTGTTTCTGAAAACCCATTTTACACCAATCACAGTTGTTTCTTTAGGTCTATCAACTAATGTCCAGACTTGATTCCTTTCAAATTCATTTAGTTCATTTTGCATTGCTTTGATCCAATCATCATCACCTAAAGCCTCACTTGGACTTTTAGGTTCAAATTGGGAAGGAAAAGAAAGATGTTCTATTTCATTTCTTAAGAAATTTCTGGTCCTTACGGGTTGATTTACATCACCAATGATGTTATCACTAGGATGATTCCTAAGAAACAATTGATTTGGGTTTTTTAAAACCTGTGGTTCTAAAAGTTTTGAAATAGTAAAATGCTTCAGATTTCTTTGTGAGAAAGTAAACCCATGTAAATCTAGTAAAGTCATCAACTAAAACAAATACATAGTATTTGCCTCCAATGCTTCCAGATTTTGAAGGACCGAAAATATCCATATGCACAAGCTGTAATTCATTAGAAGTTGAAACTGCATTAATCGATTTAAAGCTAGTTTTATGTTGCTTTCCAAATTGACAAGGATCACAGACTTTTGAAGAATCATATCTAAGATCCTGTAGTACTTTTACAAGTCTTTTCTTTGAGAGTTTACTAAGGTTTCTCAGGTTACAGTGTCATATTCTCCTATTCCATAGCCACGATTGGTCTTCTATTAGACTTAAGCAAGGTAAGTTTTGGTTCCTAAGGTCTTCTAGGTTAATAGTGTAAACATTCTCTTGCCTATGGGCAGATAGAATGAACTCATCCTTGGAATTGTGAACAAGACACTTATCGTTTATAAAATTCACAAGGTAACCTTCATCACATAATTGACTTATGCTGTTGAGATTGTGCCTAAGACCTTTAACAAACAAAACATTTGAGATAAGAACTTTTCCAAGAAAAACAATATTACATATACCAACAATCATTCCTTAAGCATTTTCTCCGAACGTAACTTTTCCACCTTTTGTTTTGATAACCTTTTCAAAGAGATCTTTGTTTCCAGTCATGTGCCGAGAACAACCACTATCCATGTACCAAATATTATTACTGGTACACTTTTCGTTTTCCTGAAAAAGAAACAATTAGTTTTTCGGAATCCAAACATGTTTGGATCCAGAAGGGTTAGTTAAAAGAATTTTAGGAATCCACATTTGTTTTGAAAAAATGAGCTTTATGAAATCCTAAAGATTGAGTTTCGTTAAGAGAACAATCTCTTCTCCAGTGTCCACCACATTGACACTTAGAATAGAAAATGGTTTTTTGAGGAACGAAATAGTTATTGCCGAAAACAGGTTTGGAATAAGTATAACCAAGACAAGAACGATTTCTCAGAGGTCTAAATTGAGAATACATCCTATCAAAGTTTTCTTTACCATGAGTAACGTTTGACAAACATTGCTTCAAAGATAAAATCTTTGACTTTAGTTTTAAAACCAAATTCTTATTTTCCAAAACATTTAAACTATAGTTAGGATATAAAATATTTTTCTTTGAAATTACAGTTTCAAGATCCTTAGAAAGTTTATCCTTATCAAATTTAACTTTCTCAAGGGTTTTTAAAGTACTTTCAAAATCAGAAGTTTTTATATCAAGATCTTTAGAAAGATCTGATACTTCTTTAGTCAAGATTGAAATTCTAGAATTTTCTTTTTCAAATCTCTTTTGGAGATTTGAATTTTCATTTTCAAGTAATTTAGAAAATCTAGATACTTCTTCAAAAGAAGGTAATATATCATCTTCTGATGATGAGGATTCATCATTTGAAGATTCATAATATCTATTATTAGTATAATCTGCATTCAAAGAGACATTTGTAATAGCTTCAGCATTATGTACCTTAGCCATGAGACAATGATCTTCAATTGGTAATCTGGCTAAGAGTTCGATATTCCTTTGTCCTGATGTCTCATATTCTAAAGAATCATCTAAGGAATCACTACCACATGCACTCCACATATCATTTTCTTTCAAGACTTTCTTTGTCTTATAAAACCATTTCTTGTTTCTTTCAGAGTGTTTCTCCTTTCTATATTTCCTCTTCAGTAAAGGAAAATCAGGCCTTATATATCCTGGTTTCTTACATTCATAAAAAGTTACCTCTGAATCCATTTTATCCTTCCTATTTTTCTTTTTGAATCTATATTGAAAGTATTTCTTTCCCACAATCTTTTTCATCCTTCGAGCAAGATTGGCTAACTCATTATCCGAAAGATTACAATCACTTGAATCAGATATGACAACTTTCTTGGATTTCGACCTTGTAAGCCTTTCAGGTGTTTTAGCTTAAGATGCAAAGGCTACACTTCCATTCTCATTCTTCTTCTTGTTGAAATCAGCATCTCTCTTCATTCTTGTCTCATGCTGTAGATGAGTTCCAAAGAGTTCATCAAGAGTAATCTCGGAAAATTTCTATTTTCATCAATAGCTGTTCTTTTTTACTCCCATTCATTTGGCATTATATCTATAATCTTATCAACAAGAGCTTCATCATCAAGAGCTTTTTCTCCCATTGATTGTAAGTTTTTGACAATTATCATAAACCTTTATTGTACATTACATACAGGCTCTCCATAAGGAAAAACAAATCCTTGATACTCTTCTCGAAGCATTGCTCTCCTTGTTTTTATAACCTTGGATGTACCAAAATGAGTAACTTCTAATTTCTTCCAAATAAAGTTGGATGCTTCACATGAAGATATATGAATGTATATATTCCTGGTCATAGAGCATAATAAAGTATTGCGTACCTTGTAAATCAGTTGATATTCTTGCTTCTCTTGGTTGGTGAAAGTACTGACTTCTTTGTCAGGAATTTTTTAACCTCCAGTAAGCATAATAAAATTGTCTACACCAGTATTGATAACGAAAGTCTTCAAACGATCTCTCCAATACTCATAATAATTCCCATCAAATATTGGTGGTCTAGAAGGATTCAGATTGTCTATTGACCCAATATTCAATCCTGCCATCTAATACAACAAAAACCTTTCCACTCCACACGTTAGTGTAGTAAGTATTCAAGATAATAATATGAATGAAATAAAGCTAGTAATACAAATCAGTGGATAACCTGCTTTGATACCAATTATTGGATCGAATATGTAGATATGTATGTCTATTAGATGGAACAATACAAGAGGGGGGTGAATTATAGGTTTAAAAACCATTGATTTTTAGCAACTAAGAGATTATTTTAAATGATCTTAAACTAATACAAATACAAACACCCACAATTGTATTTAATGTAAAAAAAGTATGATGTATTGTAATACTAATGTAATGTAAAACAATTGTATTCAAGATGTACACAATAATCAGAGTAATATAAAGATTAATGAGTCTACCTTAAAGCGTATAAAATCAATCAATACAATATGTAATAGAATGATTGTAATTGAAACAATTACAATTGAATATGTAAAGAAGAAAGGAAACAATACAAATTCCTTTCTAATATAAGTAACACCGGAAATGTAAAAGTATTACAATTATTTTATCCCAAAGAGAAGGGTTATCCTTTCACCTAGGATAAAAGGTTTGTCTCACCAACACCTTGGTGAGCCCTCGATACGATGATCGGCACGTCTGTCTGCCTATCCCCGGCAGCCCTCGATACGATGATCGGCACGTCTGTCTGCCTATCCTCGGCATCCCTCGATACGATGATCAGCACTTCTGTCTGCCTATCCCTGGCAGCCCTCGATATGATGATCGGACGCACAAGGCAGATGAGAGAAGTCACAGTGTCTCTCTCTAGAATCATTATAGTTCACAGAGTCTCTTCATTCGTTCTCTTCGTTCATCATTGTTCTCTCAGCTTCAAATGACCTCCTATTTATAGGCCTCGGGTTCCAACGGTCATATTGCCTCCAACAGTCATATTGAAACAGAAAGCACGACGTCGTTTTGATTAGTTTGTAACTAACTCAACGACATCGTTTTGTTAGGAAAAGAGATATATAGGAATGAAAAACATGAGTATGATTCATATGCAATGAGTGTTTTTGACTAAGTATTGAAACAAGAATGTAACAAAAGTTATGAGTAACAGAATCAATACAATTTTCACATTTAGTATGATCAGCATTGTACAATTTTCATGGTAAGTACGATCAGTATTGTACGATACGATATGGTCAGTATGATCATTATGATCAGTACGATCAGCATGATCAGTACGATCAGCATGATCAGTACGATCAGCATGATCAGTACGATCAGCATGATCAGTACGATCAGTTATATTAGTATCGTACGATACGATATGGATAGTATGATCACCATTGTACGATATGATAAACAAAATAGAAGACAATTGTAAATTCCATAATATGATAGAATGCATTTGTGATTTCCAAAACATGATATAGAAGTCAAAAGAGGACTTTTGACTCAACATTGCCAACCTTGTAAAGATGGATTCATTCTTGGAAACATTTTCATCCTTCTTTTTCATCAAATTCAAGAATTTCCTCTCCATATTTGGTCATTGTTCGCAAGGGAATTACATTTCTATGATGATTTACTTAAAATCCCTCCATTCCATCTCTTCTATTTCTTTCTCCTCCTTTGTATTTTGGACTAAGGACTACCATCGATCCGCATCACCCATTAGACGATAAATATCCATCATAACCTTCTCTCTTTTGTTACATCCCAAAGAGAGAAATATCTTCTTCAAGGGAACATATCTACTACTCTGCTACAAACATGTTTATAGTCTCATTGAATGATGGAGGTTGTTCTCGCATAAATCAATGTAACCTAGATCCTCCACTTAGTGGATCTAGATGCTCCTTAAGAGTAAGGATATTATTCATAAACTAATTAAGTTGTCCCGTTATTGTTATGAGTTTCTCAACACCAGAGCCAACATCATTATCCGGCATCGGAGTGAAATACCTACAGGAGACACGTGTGTTTGTGGGGTTTCCATTCCTTCCACTTGGCGCCATCTCTAGATAATGGAATACACTAGATTAGGTTATGAATCATAATGTATAATCTTAACATAACAAAATACTTAGCAAAAAATGAGATCCTATGCATGGCTAATCCCATACTCACAAAAAAATGGTTTCTTTGAGGAAAATTTTACATTTCATTCCATTATAATGGCTTGTAAATAAAATGTTAATTATCCTAAGAATATCCCCTAGGAGTGTCGTAACCAAGAGTGCTGTAAGGCTCGTTGTCATGCACAAGTTTTTGTTCGAGTCTTGCTCAATGTTGTGTTTTCGGGTTTTACCCATAGATACATCTGTGCCAGAGCCGCCTCTACATGCTCGTATCTAGCCAGTGATGTATTCCATGAAATATCCACATAATATATTCCTAAAAAAAATACCAGGATGTTATTGTATGTATATCCTCAAAGACTAAAATAGGGACTCTTCCCTAATTATACGTTTTCTAAATCTAGTTTCCAAGTATTATACTAAACTTCTTCTAATACCAACTGTAAGGACCTGACCCTAGTTACCTGGAGCCGGTGCCTTATTTGTTTCACTTGCATAGAAACAATGAATAAGAATTCCAAAGGACCGAGTAGTTTAGTATTATTGGAAACAAGATACAAACATATGTTCATCATTACAACATGAAATGAAAAACAATATAGAAACTCCATAGAAAACATCTATAACTCCTTGGTTATTTCAGCATTTCATTCATAATAGAATTCTTCTCACCCTGAGAAAATGAAACATAATAAAGGGGTGATCTAAAATTCTCAGTAAGGGTAAGAAATATAGTGGAAGATAACATAAACATTTTACATGGTAAATAATTGAAAATACATGCCTTTAGAAATAAACCTAAACTTATTATGGCGGAAATATGAGCTGAGTAAATATTACCATAACATAGCATAATTATGGGTATTCTAATAGTTGAATAACTACATGAAACATCAATACTATATTCATAGTGGGGGAATTCATAATATGGGACAACATATCTATATCGTCAAGGCCTCGTGCCAAGACCATAAATAATCATTTTGTCATGGTCTTGTGCCAAGACCGTAGTTTGTCTCATGAGACCTACCGATGCACTGAGGAGCTATAGAGGGCCCCACCAAACACTTACTATTTCCAATTAATTCATCATATTAATGGGGATAATAAAAAAAATAGATATTTATATATTAAATGTAAATATCTTTCCCCAAATATCATTCCAATACACTAACCATTCAAAGTAAACTAATGAATGGTTTAAAGATAGCACATAAATAGCCAAAATAGTTATAAAACATTAATTTGAATATGGTATATGATAATATGAAATAATAATCCAAATATTACATAAGAATCAACAAGTGTGTCGAAATAGAGGAAGATAATCTTATAAAATCTTTGATTAATTCTTGAAATAAATACTCTTTTACATTAAAAAGGATAGTTCCTTTGGAAAAATCATTGTATAAAATTATAAGTGAAGTAAAATATTATTTTTGTAAAAAATGAGTTATTTTAATGATATTTTGGTTTCAAAAAACAGATTAGATATTCTCCATGAAAATAGGTAAGAAATTTATATATTCCCTTGAATCGGGTTTGTATTTCAGAAACAATTTGAATGTTCCTTTTGAAATGTGAAACTATCCATAAAATACGGAATGATTTGTGTTTATAAACATATATATGATGGTCAAACAGAATATATGAGGATAAAATAGCAATACATAAGAAATTCATTGAGGTAATTAGATAATGAATGTGTCCCGAATGAAAATGGATGTTCGGGTGAAAAAACCCTTACCTTAAATCTTAATTTGTTCTCTACTTGAACTTCATTTCCTAGAATATGAAATTATACATATCAATAACTTATCTAATAACCTAATAGATAAATATATAATTTATCATAATTTTTTTTAGTTTATTTATGTTATTATTTATATGTTATTATACTGAAATTTGTCGTTCCAGAGTGTTTGTTTTCTTGTTTTTCTTAATCGGTTCACTTGTTTTTAAGTAATGAAGTTCATGTGGAACGGTTGTAAGTCTTCAGAATTTAAGTTAAATATTATTTATGAACATCCAGAATTGTTAATGGTCATTTTGATCATTTTTTTACATGGAATGAGGATGAACAATTTGATGACAACCACTTTGATTACATGGCGGTATTTGGATTATTATGAACTTGTTTTGTCACATGATTTAATAATATGTAGATATACTAGTTCCCGAATATTAATTAGTTATGATACATTTATTATAGTATGGTTCAACCATTAAAATTGTTTCATTGTCAGTAATTAATGAGAAATTGAAGAAAGAAACTTCATCATCCATGAAAGTTATAAACTGCAACCTCATGGACGTTGATTTCATTTTTAAAAATAAAAGGGAGGGAGTAAGAATATTGATGAAGGATTTTCCATTAACAAGATATTATTATAATATATAGATTACACTAGAGTTTATCATGGTAATTTTTACAGAGGATGTGAGGAGATAAAAATAATAAATATGATCTTGAAAATAAAAGAAGAGGTGAGAGATCCCTTATGAAAATTCAGCAGCCTAACGACGTCGTTTAATATTTCATAAAATGTATTGATGAGAGAAAAATGGTACCTAATCATATTGAAATAAAAAGGAAAGTAAAAAATAATACATAAAATCAAACCCCATCATATTAGAATAGAAATTCAAAGAGATAACATAAAATAAGTGTCGACTAAAAGAGGAGGGTGAAGGATTCCCTTACCTTGTAGAGTAACTCTTTGTACTTGAATATTGGAACCTTAAGTGGCTTAAGGACACCTTGGGAGGACTCTTAGAGAGGTAAAACCACCAGATATTTGAGGATTATGGATTTTTAAAGAATGAAAACGAATGGATGTGTGTGTATTTATAGAAAAAGAGCGGGAGTGTTTTAATATTTTTAAAGGGACGCCTCATTGTGGTTTTTTCCAAACCAAGGGCCTGACTGTGGTATTTGCCCACGGTTTTAGCCACTTGGGACACCTCATGTCATATTATACTGTACATAAGTCGAACAGTATAACGAACCATACATTACACACATGGTTAATACTTCAAAATTGAAGCATACTTATTAAAACATATAACAAAACCATGAAAGGACCGTATAGGTATAGTGACATTAGAAACTGGGAAACATAAACAACCGGTTCATAGAGCATCTACACTGTCTCCAATTTATTTCATCATATCTATAGTCCCTTTTTGGAATATCTTACTTAATAACCTTCTTCCTGACCTGGGGAAAGAAAACATACCAAAGGGTGAGCTCAAATGCTCAATAAGGGTAAACAAAATAAATATCAATCACATCAAATTTATAAGAACATAACATTTTAGAAATCTTACCCTGCAAAAGAGATCAAAATTTCTTAACATGGGATAAATCATGGTAGTGAAATATAATACCAATAATCATAACATAAAAAATGAAACTTTTTGGAATACACACATAATCATAGAGAATCATTTCTTATTAGTCAAGACTCATAGCCAATAATATCTTAGTGGACAAAGACCATTTCTGAACCGAGTTCACTCCTCGTTTCAGTCCTGTTTCACTGAACCGGTTTAACCTGCCGTTCCAGCCATGTCTATCTCATGAGATATAAAATATTTACCCAATTCATTTGAGGGAGATATAGGTCCCACCCATCTCATAATGATACCATTCTTATGTGTTCCACAAAATCATAAACCGTACATCATAGCATAACCCATGTAATAAAAATGGGAATCTTAAACATCAGACATCATAAAACAATTCATATAAGAAAAAGGAATTCATAAAAATATTTCCATCACAAACATAATCAAATCAACGTAATAATATAGATAGAAACAGAACCCTATATTATCTTATATGGAAAATAATTTTGATAAAACACTCGAACTCCATTCTTGTGGAAAATATCCTTTCTACTTCAAAAACACTTTTCCTTTCTTAACATGTCATAAAATTCTAAACTAAAATAAGTTGATTAAAAATAAACTTGAAAACTTGTAAAGTATTCTTCTTGTAAATAATGTTTTAAAAATCCATTCATGCCGTATAAGTTAAAAAAACATTCTTCTCGTACTTTTGTCGGAAAAGTCAAAAAGTACCTCGTACGAAAAATGACAAAAGATTCCTTTCATATCTTTTACTAAAAACTCAACAAAGGGTAAAATTGGATTTAAAAAATTTTATTTGGATGGAAATAATATTATATATTGAGGAAACATGGATGTGGATGATAAAATACACCCCATTAAATACCAAAGTATAAACAATCTCAGATAAAAATTAGATTGTGATATTTTCCCTTACCTTAGGTCTGATATGCTTTGTACGTGTCCAAACCTCTTGTATAATGATTTAAATAATGTCATTGACTTATTAAATAAAAATATTAATTGTTATGATACCATATATGGTCATATTCTTAGCATCTTATTAGTAATATTTCATTACTACTTGTTATTCGGGTGTTTATTACCATTTGTTCTTATGCGTGTTTTGTCGAATAAATTCTTATTGATCTTTATAGGATATAGATAAATCATTTAAATAATGGTATTAGTGTAATATATATCATATTAATTCATTCAATTCATTTATATAATCATTATTCAATGATGATCATATAGAACGAGTCGCATCACATCGTGGAGACGGTAGGTCGTACGTACGCACGAGCGATGATATCGTTCCCATGATCGTGGAATTGTATTGAAGTGTATGTATACTATTTCAGAATCAATATCACTTTAAAATAATCATATATAGTTATTCTTTACACCATTATACCCATCCAAGTAAGGTGGTGGTGGAAAATAGATTACACCACGGCGTGGAGACGGTATTCCGTATGTACGCACGTGCAGTGATTTCGTTTTCCGTAGGATAAATAAGAGTTGAAATATGGTTGTTTCATATTTATAATAATATATAATTATATGAGGTATACTGACGTTATTACCTCATAATGAAACAACTGAAGACGAGTGAGTAGAAGAAGAATGGAACTTGAAGAAAATGGTAGAAGGTATTACCTCTTTCTCGAAGTGCCTCCTTTAAAGTTTCTCTTAAGGCACTAGAGTTGGTCTTTTGATAAGACCAGTACCTCTAGTAGGTTTCTAAGGAAGTGGGGAAGTGAAATTGGCAGGGTTTGGCCATGATTGAAGGCTCAAATTGGTGTGAGGAAGAGAGGGAGGAGGTGCCCTTTTATAAGGGAGGAGAGGGGCACCTTTGGAAAGTGTGGAAATATTATTTTATTATAAACTTTTCTTCGGTTTCAAAAGGTAAAAAATCATTAACGATGAGGATAAGATGACTCATAGTCTAAATAAAAATATCAAATCATAATTGGACATGTTTTGTAAAATATTTTAATCATTATAATCTTATTTATTTAAATCATTTATTAATGAGGTAAATACTTCATCATTATTGTGTCATAAATAATTTAATTTATTTGGTGTAAAAAAATTATAAAAAAAATATCATTATGTAGAAAATATTTTTAGATTTCAAATGAATATTTATAGTTGAAAATATAATTTATATAACCCCTTATAAAAATTAATTATTAGAAGATTTTTGTTAATGTCAATTTTGTCTTTACATTAAATTAATTAATCCAAATTGTCATTGTCACAACCAAGTGGCTCAATGGGGTCCCAAAATCGACCCAAGGATGGACATGGTCAGATACTACTCATCCAATAAGGTTAGGACAAGTGTCAAGGTAATTTTGAATTATTATAATATTCTTTTAACCTTGAATTACTCTATTTACCATTAATCCTAGTAAATAAAAATTATCGTAGTTACTATTCATAATATCAAAAAAATATAAGTAACCTATTAAAATAATTTGGACCCACTGATTCCAAATATGGAATCCATTTTTTGAAATTCAAAAAACAGAAATTTCAGTAATTAATTTAAAATTAATCACGTTGTTAAGCAAACGGGTTTTAAAAGTTAAAACATTGCCAAAGATTCAAATGTTTTTACCTATGAATTCAATGTAAAATTAATGCTAATGAAATACATTATATTAAATGGTAAAAATATATTCTATTTATACATTAAAAAAATTCAATATTATAATTTAACCATATAAAGTATTGCGATGAAAAAAGTTGTTTTTAATTAAAATATAGCATGTTTTTACTATTCATTAAAATATGAAAGTTATCATAATAATATAAAAATTTTATCCAAAGTAAATTTTTTTATCATGAATCTAAAGTAGAATTTTATTTTGTCAAATTGAACTTATAAACTTGTCAAAAACTAGATTTATTGTGGGTGCGCCATCAAAAGGCGGTAAAACTGCATTTTTTTAAAAATACTTCTTTTATACAAAAAACTGATTTTGTTTTCATAACTCATTCTAGAAAATGTATAAGATGAATTAAAATGTTATAAAATTCAAAAATAAGTTAATACTATTCATTAAGGCTTGTATTATAATATATATTTTTTTAGTAAAACTCGATATTGCGTACGACGCAAACTATCGAGGAAGGCCGCAGTTGTGTGTAAAGCAAGCCAAGCTAGTGTTGTGTGTAGTGAAAGATTCCTTTATATAAAAACAAAATATTTCTCATAAAAGACTCGGGTGTTACATTATACCCCCCTTAAAATGAATTTCTCACTCGATATTCATCACTTCGTAACAAACAGATGAGGATACCTCTCCCTCATCATATCCTCATGTTCCCATGTAGCTTCTTCTAATTGGTGGTTCCTCCACAGAACTTTCACCAAGAGAGTGGTCTTGTTCCATAGGACTTTTTTGCTATGATCCAGAATCTCTATCGGTTGTTCTTCATAAGAAAGATCTTGTTCCAGCGGTACAACTTCTAAGCTGAGTACATGTGAAGGATCACGTATGTACTTTCTCAGGAGAGATACATGGAACACTTTGTGAACTTGAGAGAGATTCGGTGGAAGCGCCAATCGGTAAGCTACCTTCCCAACACGATACATAATTTCAGAAGGACCGATATATCTAGGGCTCAACTTTCCCTTCTTTCCAAATCTCATTATTCTTTTCCAAGGAGATATTCGTAAGAACACTTTATCGCCCACTTCAAACTCTAGGTCTTTTCTTCGGTTGTCAGCATAACTTTTTTGTCGACTCTGAGCTGCTATTATGTGTTGTTGAATAGATCTGACCTTTTCTGCCATCTCATCAACAAGATCAGGTCCTAATAGCATTCTTTCCCCAACTTCATCCCAGCAAGTTGGAGTCCTTCATTTCATTCCAAAGAGAGCTTCATAAGGAGCCATATGAATACTGGAGTGAAAGATGTTATTATAAGAAAATTCCACCAAAGGTAGCTGTTGATCCCAGCCACCTTTGAAATCCATAGAGCAAGCTCTCAACATATCTTATAGAGTTTGAATTGTCCTCTCAGACTGACTATCTGTCTGAGGATGATATGCAGTGCTGAAACTCAACTCTGTATCTAGATTATGCTAAAGAATTCACCAGAACTTTGAGGTAAACCTCGGATCCCGATCAGATATAATAGAAAGTGGTACTCCTGAAATCTTACCACTTCTTTTACATATATCCTGGAAAGCTGATCTAGAGAGAAATCCTCTCTAATAGAAATAAAGTTTTCAGACATTTTAAGACGATCAACAATAACCCAGATAGCATTATTACTTTTGGATGTTTTAGGAAGTCCGGTGAAAAAGTCCATAGTGATGTTTTCCCATTTCCATTCAGGTATGGGTAATGGTTGTAACATCCTCGTAGACTTTTGTCTCTCAGCTTTAACTTGTTGACAATCCATGCATCGGGAGACATATTTAGCAACATCAATTTTCATTCCATCCCACTAGAATTACTCTTTCAGGTCCCTATACATCTTCGTGCTTCCAGGATGAATAGAGAATGAAGAACTTTGAGCCTCAACCAGCTGCACCTTCTTTAATTCGGGGATGGGAGGAACACAAATCTGATTCCTGAACTTTATTATCCCATCACAATCAAGGTTGAATTCAGGAACATTTCTCACCTTCTTTTGTAACTCAACATCTTCTTTCTGCGCCTCTTTAATCTTCACATGTATAGATGGTTGAACATTCATTTGAGAAAGATATGATTTTCCCCTTTCATTATAATTCCAAGATCCATCCTTTGTAAATCCATAAATATTGGATCTTTTGTGATTCTCATTATGGATAAGCTAGCATGGTCTTGTTGACTTAATGCATCTGCCACCTTGATTACTTTCCCAGGGTGGTAATGAATTGATCAGTCGTAATCTTTAATCAGATCCAACCATCTTCTTTGGCGCATATTCACCACCTTTTGTGTGAAAATATACTTTAAACTTTTTTGATCAGTGTAAATGTCACACTTTTGTCCATAAAGATAATGCCTCCAAATCTTTAATGAAAATATTACCGCAGTTAACTCCGAATCATGAGTTGGGTAATTTTTCTCATGTATTTTCAACTGTCGTGAGGCATAAGCTATCACCATATCATTTTTCATGAGAGAAAATCCCAGTCCCTTCTTGGATGCATCACTGTAGATCACAAAACTTTCTCAACTACAAGGTAGTGTGAGTACAGGTGCACTGGATAACCTTCTTTTTAGATCTTGGAAATTTTCTTCACATTCCTCCGTCCAGACAAACTTAACTCCTTTTCAAGTTAACGTGGTGAGTGGGTTAGATAACATTGAAAAATCATTCACAAAACGTCGGTAATATACAGCCTAACCAAGAAAACTTCAGATCTTAGTTACTGTTGTTGGTCTCGACCATCTTTCGATAACCTCTTTTTTTGCTGTATCCACAGATATACCCTCTTTTAAGATTAAGTGACCCAAAAATGCATCTTTTTGAATCCAAAATTCACACTTGGTAGATTTGGCATAAATCTTCTCCTTTCTTAGGGTCTTTAATACAATTCTCAAGTGATCTTCATGATCTTACTTTCTATTTGAATAGACAAGAATATCATCTATAAAGATTACCACAAACTGATCAAGATAGTCTCTAATGACTCTATTCATCAGATCCATGAAGATAGCAGGGGAATTAGTAAGACCAAATGGCATCACTATAAATCCATAGTGTCCATACCTTGTACGGAAATCCGTCTTTGGTATATCCTCCCTTTTGACCCTTAATTGATGATACCCTGAACGAAGATCAGTCTTGGAAAACTATTGAGCTCCGCGTAGTTGGTCAAATAGGTCATCAATGCATGGGAGAGGATATTTGTTCTTGATAGTGATCTTATTAAGTTCACGATAATCAATGCAGAGTCTCATTGATCCATCTTTTTTCTTAAAAAAAGAACAGGTGGTCCCCAAGGTGACGCACTAGGGTGTATGAATCCTTTATCAAGATTCTCTTGGAGTTACTTCTTCAATTCCTACAACTCAATTGGGGCTATTCTATAAGGTGTCTTTGAAATAGGAAAATCACCCGGTACGAGTTCTATTGAAAAATCAACTTCACGATTTGGTGGAAGACCTGGAAATTACACCGGAAAGACATCATCAAACTCCCGTACAATGGGAATATTCTTAATCGTGAGTTTATCACCAACCATTTGAGATAAATAACCTTCATTTATTGGGATCAAGACCCATAATATGGATGAAATTTCCACGGGAAGGTTATGTTCATCCTTGCATCGATAGACGATCATAGATTGATCTTGATATAAAATGTGACTTCCCTTCTTTGGCAATTGATATGAGCTCTATATAAAGAAAGACAATCAATGCAAAGAATCACATTAAATTCCACTATAGGAAGGATCACAAGATTTACAGGAAGCACTTTCCCACAAACTTCAATCGGAGAAGAATTATAAAATTTTGATGCGACCGTTGTGCCATTAAGAGTTCTCAAAACCAAATCAACATCTAATTGTTGAGTTAATACGGTGATACCCTTAGAAAATTCTTCAGAAATAAAAGTGTGGGTGGATCTAGAATCAAATAAAACATTTTCTACTTTAGAGTGGATGGTAAGTGTACCTCTCACCACTTCGTTGTCATACTCCACATCGCTAATAGTAATTGCATGTGACTTTCCTTTGTCTTCGGCCTTAAGAGTTTGTTGACATCGATCATCATCATCAACCCTTGTATTTGGGCATTGATTGGAGTAATGCCCCATTTCCTTGCACTTGAAACATTGAAGTGTAGTAGGTTCATTTTGTGTATCTCTTCCTTTGGTTGCATCATTAGACATATTCTACCCATTATTTCGACATTCAATTGCCCGATGACATTCTTTTACACACTTATAACATTTTCTTGTCCCCTTATGACAATTTCCTCCATGTTTCTTTCTACACTTTGAGCATAAGAGAAAACTCATCTTCTTTTCAGTGTGGTCTTTAGATTTTCCTTTGAATTCCATTTTGCTCTACTTATCAAACCCGTGTGACTGATGGGTTACGCCAATCTCCATCTCAACCTTGAGAGAACATCGAACAATTTCCTCGTAGATATTGATGTACCTTAAGGATAACGCCCTTCGAAGACTTAGTTTTAAGCCACTAAAGAATTGATCAATTTTACTCTCATGTTGGATAATAATTCCGGAAGCATACCTTGCAAGTCTTGTAAAATTTTCTTCGTAGGTACCAACAGATTCATCATACTTTTTCTTTAGTTCAAGAAACTCCTTCTCTATATTTTTTCGAAGAATATGAGGGAAATAATTATTGAAATATATGTTCTTGAACTCATCCCATTCCATGGACTCAATTTCATCCCTTTGCCTTGTATTCTTAATAAGATTCCACCATTGATCAGTATCACCTTCCAAACATACACTACTAAGATGACTTTATCATGTTCAGAACATTGAAGAACTGAAAATATCTTTTCATTGGTATTGATCCATTTTTCAGCCAGTAATGGATCAGAAGACCCGTAGAATGAAGGTGGATGCTGCCTCATGAAGGATTCAGCAGAATGTTGCTCCTTCCATCGCTCATTTGGAAGTCCAGCATGGTTCATAGCTTGAGAAAGTTGTGTGAGAATGGCTAAAAGCTTTTTCATTCTAGCTCCCATAACGTTTGGTTTCTCAGGGGGACAATCATTGCATTTCCCGTCGCATTCTGCATTAACACAGTTTCTTCGGGTTCCAGCCATTGACTATAACCAAGAAGAATAGTGTGAGCAACACTAATTATAATAGGAAAACCACATAATCAAGAATAAAATTTCACACTTAAGGTCTTATCATAGGTTTTTCATGGCCATTTCTAAAACACTAATATTGTATTCTATGCTTAGACATATCCTTAGGTTTCTTACTAAGGCTTTCACATCCTAGTTTCCAAAGGTTGACTATAGCTTTCCTCTGATACCAAGTATAACGACCCATACATTACACACATGGTTAATACTTCAAAATATAAGCATACGTATTACAACATATAACAAAACAATGAAAGGACCGTATAGGTATAGTGCCTTTAGAAACTGGGAAACATAAACAACTGGATCATAAAGCATCTACAATGTATCCCATTTATTTCATCATATCTATAGTATCTTTTTGGAATATCTTACTTAATAACCTTTTTCCTGACCTGGGGAAAGAAAACATACAAAAGGGTGAGCTCAAATTCTCATCAAGGGTAAACAAAAGAAATAACAATCACATCAAATTTATAAGAACATAACATTTTGGAAATCTTACCCTGCAAAAGAGATCATAATTTCAAAACATGGGATAAATCATGGTAGTGAAATGTAATCCCAATAATCATAACATAAAACATGAAACATTGTGGCATACACACATAATCATAGAGAATCATTTATTATTAGTCAAGACTCATAGCCAAGACTATCTTAGTTGACAAAGTCCATTTCTGAACCGAGTTCACTCCTCGTTTCGGTCCTGTTTCACTGAACCGGTTTAACCTGCCATTCCAGCCATGTCTATCTCATGTGATATGAAATATTCACCCAATGCATTGGAGAGATATATAGGTCCCACCCATCTCATAATGATACCATTCTTATGTATGCCACAAAATCATAAACCATATGTCACAGCATAACCGATGTAATAAAAATGGGAATCTTAAACATCATGACATCATAAAACAATTCATATAAGATAAAGGAATTCATAAAAATATTTCCATCACAACATAATCAAATCAATGTAATAATAGGGATAGAAACATAACCCTATATTGTCTTATATGGAAAATAATTTTGATAAAACACTTGAACTCCATTCTTGAGGAAAATATCCTTTCTACTTCAAAAACACTTTTCCTTTCATAACATGTCATAAAATTTTAAAATAAAAGAAGTTGATTAAAAATAAATGTGAAAACTTGTAAAGGAAGATTCTTGGAAATAATGTTTTAAAAACCCATTCATGTCGTATAAGTTAAAAAAACATTCTTCTCGTACTTTTGTCGAAAAAGTCAAAAAGTACCTCGTACGAAAAACGACAAAAGATTCCTTTCATATCTTTTACTAAAAACTCACCGAAGGGTAAAATTGGATTTAAACAATTTTAGGTGGATGTAAATAATATTACATATTGAGGAAATGTGGATGTGGATGATAAAATACACCCCAGTAATTACCAATGTATAAACAATCTAGGATAAAAATGAGATTGTGATATTTTCCCATACCTTATGTCCGATATGATTTGTACATGTCTGAACCTCCTGTATAATGATTTAAATAATTTCATTGAATTATTACAGAATCATATTCATTTTTATGATACCATATATGGTCATATTTTTAGCTTCTTATTAGTAATATTTCATTACTACTTGTTATTCGGGTGTTTATTACTTTTTGTTCTTATGCGTGTTTTGTCGAATAAATTTTTATTACTCTTTATAGGATATAGATACATAATTTACAGAATGGTATTAGTGTAATATATTTCATACTCATTCATTCAGTTCATTTATATATTTATTATTCAATGAAGATCATATAGAACGAGTCGCATTACATCGTGGAGATGGTAGGCCGTACGTACGCACGAGCGATGATATCGTTTCCTTTATAGTGGAATTGTATTGAAGTGTATGTATACTATTTCAGAATAAATATCACTTTACAATAATCATATATAGTTATTCTTTACACCATTATGCCCATCCAAGTAAGGTGGTGGTGGAAAATAGATTACACCACGGCGTGGAGATGGTATTTCGTACATACGCACGCGCAGTGATTTCATTTTCCGTAGGATGGATAAGAGGTGAAATAGGGTTGTTTCATATTTATAATAACATATCAGTATATTAAGAATTCTGATGTTATTACCTCATAATGAAACAACTAATGAAGAGGTAGTAGAAGTAGAATGGAACTTGAAGAAAATGGTAGAAGGTATTACCTCTTTCTCGAAGTGCCTCCTTTAAACTTTCTCTTAAGGCACTAGAGTTGGTCTTTTGATAAGACCAGTACCTTTAGTAGGTTTAAAAATAAGTGGGAATGTAAAATTGGCAGGTTTTGGCTGAGATTGAAGGCTCAAATTGGTGTGAGGAAGAGAGGGAGGAGGTTCCCTTTTATAAGGGAGGAGAGGGTCACATTTGGAAAGTGTGGAAATATTATTTTATTATAAACATTTCATCGGTTTCAAAAGGTCATAAAATCATTAAAGATGAATATAAGATGAATCATAGTCGAAATAAAAACATACAATCAGAATTGTACATGTTTTGGAAAATATTTTAATCATTATAATCTTATTTATTTAAATCATTTATTAATGAGGTAAATACTTCATCATTATTGTGTCATAAATAATTTAATTTATTTGGTGTCTAAGAATTTTAAAAAATATATAATTATGTAGGAAATATTTTTAGCTTTCAAATGAATAATTATAGTCGAAAATATAATTTATATAACCACTTATAAAAATTAATTACTAAAAGATTTTTGTTAATGTCAATTTTGTCTTTACATTAAATTAATTAATCCAAATTGTCATTGTCACTACCAAGTGGCTCAATGGGGTCCCAAAATCGACCCAAGGAAGCCCATGGTCGGCCCATACTCATAAAATAAGTTTATAAATAGTTTCAAGGTAATTTTGAATTATTAAAATATTCTTTTAACCTTGAATTAACCTATTAACCTTTAGCCGTAGTAAATAAAAATTACCGTAGTTACTATTCATAATATCAAAAAAATAGAAGTAACCTATTAACATAATTTGGACCCACTGATTCCAAATATGGAATCCATTTTTCAAAATTCAAAACAAAAAAGTTTCAGTAATTAATTTAAAATTAATCCCGTTGTTAAGCAAACAGGTTTTAAAAGTTAAAACATTGCCAACGATTGAAATATTTTTACCTATGAATTCAATGTCAAATTAATTCTAATGACATACATTATATTAAATGGTAAAAATATATTCTATTTATACATTAAAAATATTCAATATTATAATTTTACCATATAATGTATTGCGATTAAAAAAGTTGTTTCTAATTAAAATATAGCGTGTTTTTACTATTCATTAAAATATGAAAGTTATCAGAATAATATGAAAAATTTATTCAAAGTAAATTTTTATATCTTGATTCTATAGAATAATTTTATTTTTTAAAATTGAACTTATAAAATTCTCAAAAACTATATTTAATGTGGGTGCACCATCAAAAGGCGGTAAAACTGCATTTTTTTAAAAATACTTCTTTTATCCAAAAAACTGATCTCGTTTTCATACCTCATTCTAGAAAATGTATAAGATGAATTAAAATGTTATAAAATCAAAAATTCAGTTAATACTATTCATAACAGCTAGTATTATAATATATCGTTGTTTAGTAAACTCGGTATTGCGTACGATGCAAGCTATCGAGAAAGGTTGTGGTTGCGTGTAAATCAAGCAAAGATAGTGTTGTGTGTAGTGAATGATTCCTTTATATAAATACAAAATATATCTCATAAAATTCTTGGGTGTTACAACCCGCCTTTTATTTTATTTATTATGTCATTATGATGTCATTAAACTACTGAATACTCAAAACTGTATATTTTACTATTCAAGAAAAATTCATGTATTTTAGATAAATCCCAAAAATTTACCCCAACCATTGTTCGACATGTAGAAGTAAAAAGTGAACTCCATTTTTCAAAATTAATTTTCTAAATATTATTAATTTAATTTTTAAATAATTTCATAGTTAATTCTAAAAATAACAATTTTAAAGGTGTTATTAGTTTTATATCATATTGACAATTTAATTAAGATATCATTATCTTATTTCCTTGAGAAAATAAAATAATAATAATATTTATTATTCATACAAGTAATATTACTATTAATATTACTATTCACAAGGGTATGTTACTATTCACAAAAAAACCAAGTTTCTTCTATCGGACTCCAAATGACATACTGACCACAACTCTAGATGACCGTTTCTCAAAATTCCAATCACAGAAAAGGGAAAGTTGTGTTTAATGGATAGATTATAAAATGAATTCAATATTTATTTTCAAAATATTAGGATGTTACATATAGTAGGTAAAAAAATATAAATTCATATACTAAAAAACGTGTTAAATAAATAAGACTCCAAATTTTAAAGGAATCCCAAGTACGATTTCATATGAAACATCAAATATCCTTTGTCAGGTTCTAGCTAGGATGAATGATTACTTCACTATGCATGTTTTAGATCCTAGACTGCATCCAAGAGACATATTTGGGTAGAAACCCATATCTCTAATAGGGGTTAAAATAAACTAACTAGGAAACCACCATTAGTGTGTGACGAAATATATCCCCTGGATGTAAAATAATGTAGAGTTCACCTATAAATATCAGAAAATGATAAAATAAATAAAATAAAACATTGACCATGTTCACCAAGGATTCCTAGCTTACCATACATACTTCAGCCTAATCCGTAATGTCTCTGAACATGCCATCATGTATATATATTCATATATAATAACATATATTTATGTATAGATATACATGAACTACTGATGAAACTAGGCGTAAGACCAATGCGTCCATGTGACAACAATTACAGAAATAATAATATAATAATAATTTATTTTTTTAAATATAGGAACCTACCCATTCATATGAATAGAGGATGTGGAGCACCATGCATGGAAATGAAAATAACTAATTTGAAACATCATTTCCAATAGCCTATTTTTGGAAGTGAAACATCATGTCCAACAAACAATAATTATTTGAACCATCCTGTCAAACATCCTATACCAATATTGTGTGAAATGTCATGTCCAATGACCATAACTAAGGACACTCGGTATGAACCTAGTATAAGTTTATCCCACTTCCCATATAATCCATTAAATAAGTCTTTATATGATGAACTATATATCACTCAAGGGGATGTGAATCCTGATTTCCCTATGATCCCATACAAGGTATTCCCACTTGGTATTACATGATTCACTCATGGAATAATAATTCATTCCACCCTTGTTAATAATTTAATTTGTATAGGATATACCATGAATAATGTAAGGAATGACAAGGGACCATGAGGAATATATATAAAAGTTATAACCATACATTCTAAGAGGTATAACATTGTCCATTAGAATTATTCATTCCAAAATTGATATGATTCATCAGGATTATTTAATTTTTCAATTCAATTCATATGATCGGTCCATTTCATTTAAAATAAGTAATACTTTTATGGGAAACATATCTTCCACTATATTTTAATTCTTTGTTTAAGTCTATTAATCACAATAATTAAACATAATGTAAAAGGATCAAGAAAAAGAGGGTTTATCTAACCCCAATATCAATTCATTTCACTAAATTTATAAATTTATCTTACCATTCAAAAGGATCAGGAATCAAATTTAATAATCTAAATATGTCATACTATATAACTATATCACTAATCATTCATTTAACTATTTTTAGGAATTCCACTAGAAAGTGGAAAAAAAACTCGCACAAATGGGTGGTTTATTTTAATAGACAATAATGATCATTACGATAATTTATTTAAAATAAACTTATAGTGTATTTTGGGTTGTGGCCATCGACCACCAATTATGTAATGGGGTTTTTGGTCACTGTCTATGAATTTAATTTAATTAATTCTATATTATAAAACTGATGTATGAAATTTCTAGCATAAGACATAATAACTCATGTTATAAATGATGGCTATTTTATGGAATATAATAATTTCAACCTACTTCATGATTTTGAAGCCTCACTAACCCATTATCAGGAATTGATTTTACCTGAAAGGAGATAAATTTCAGGAATAAACAAATTACTTCTAGGATTCCACTACATTTAATGATGCACAATTTAGACAAATAAATAAATAGAAACATTATAGAATATAAGATGAATTAGGGGAGGGATAGTAATTATAATAATGAGATACTATGCATGGGGGGTCCTCCTTTCCAATTGTTGGTGGAAATGGGGTTAAAACCCATTAAGGTTCAGAAATGAAAATTATTAATTTTTCATAATTTAATAAAGCTCATGATTAAGATTCATGGAAAGGTATAATTTCCATAACCCTTATGGATAAATCTATAAAGGATCCACACCCCACACTATCTAGGTCAATTTTTATAAAACCCATGTACAACCTGGAATTTTGGAACTATCCAATAACATGTTCACTAATCATTTGGGTACACGATTTGTAAAATTGTGAACAAGATGGGAGATACTATAGAACTATATTATGGTAGTGTTTCCTAAAATTAATTTTTTCAAAAACCATGCCATACACCCTTAGGTCCCCTAGTTTGGGTGAATATTTTTCACTAACCATTTGCAAATTGTAAACCCTCCTTTTCCATTCCATAAATATATATTTAGAAGCCTGATTCTTCGAAAACACAACAAGACACTCGAAAAATTTTCTCTAGTTATATAACACTAAAAAAAATCATATTTATGTGTTTGGATACATAGATTTACAATTAGAGATTAAATTAAATATTTTTTCCTTCTATAAAATGAAAAGTTCCAATTATCGTGGAATTTTCAACTAGTTCAAAATCATGTGAAGATAAAATCTAATACATCCATCCATAGAATCCATCTAAAAAACAAATAAATTACAAACAAAAATATATAATTCCATGGCTGACCTCTAGGTTTTAGAACATCCATGGACTCAGATCATCCATCTATGATTCCAATTAATTGAAACACTTTTATTCATAAAAGGTGCACATGTAATCAATAATATTTTTAATATTTTTAATTCTGGAATCCTACGACATAAAATAATTACACAAACTCTAAGGAAACAAATATTTATATATGTATTCAATGTTTCAAAATATGAATACTGAAGATGTTATATTCTCCCCATATTTATGGTTTTCACCTTGAAAATAACAAGCTATAGAAAAGAGTGACACTAATGAGAAAGCATATATTTGTATCAATCCCATGATATCTCTTAAACATTATCATGCTTCCAAAAATGCTAACTATTGGAATATTCCATCCATGAAGGATCCTCTCTGAATGATATGTGATTTCTATACTTCACTCATATATGCTAGCTCAATCCCCAATTACCAGCACACCCCAGTCAATCAATTGAGAAGGTTTGTGAAGGTATCTCTTAATATGTGTCACATATAAGACATCACCACTATGACCAACTATGGTGTTAAGATCAAGTATTGGGAAACCATGAAAACCCTCCATAGTATCATGAACAATCAGATAAACCTCATGTATATCTTTCTAGATAGATCAAATCTCTATAATCCTCTTTCTGTAGTGACACTCAGTGAAAGATGATCTCCCTATTATAAATCCAATATACTAAGATTTCGGAATGCATAATATTTATATTGAATCTGATTTTTCCTCAAATTATCATTGATAACCTATTTTTTTCATTTTCGGACCCAGTTCTTTCCAAATAACTGATTTCTCTATAATCTCATTCTTGTATTAGGGTTCCCTCTAGGGTCTCCCATATAGTGACTCAAATTATTCCATGTTGATAGTATAGTGGTATCTATTATGATGTGTAAACTAAACTAAAGTAACATGATTCTCCATTATTATTATGATGTCTAACATAATAACACACATCTTATCTTCAAAAATCTTGATGTTCAACTCGGTTTGGACTTCACTATGTGGGTGAAATGTCATGATCCATTGTAATTGGCTCCCAAAATCATCTTAAAAACCTATGCAATATTATAGTGTGAACTAAGATAGATGTTTAAAGACAGACATTATGGGTTCCATAATGAGTCAAGTGATCTCTTGTATATAAATACTCCACAAAATATCAACCATACTCTACTTCAAGAAAGAAATGTACTATGATGACATGGTATGTTAGTCAAAATCACTCAGATATCATTATATCATCTCAATTACATTTATTCCCCATAAAATAAGAAATATATATGTCATTCCACTTCTATTCTGAGATCTCAAGAGGTTGGTTCAAACCAAATAGAAGTTGGTGTTAATCATTTAACTTCTGACTTGTGAGGCATCAACAAACAATGATTAAAATAAACTACCACATTCCATACCATTAAAAAATCACCAAACGTATTTTTACAAATTCTTCACACCCTCATATACTATTTGGGGTATAAAACTCCCTCATCGCCTCCTAAAACAACATGATCCGAACCAATTTCAATCCTTTAATAAGGATAATGTTCTACCAACATTTTGAAAATCCATTTGGAACATCTCCTATGGATATTTAATTGCATACCAATTCACTTTTATCATCAAAAATATATTCCATTTTCATATGTTGATGAAGAAGTTTACTCACCATTATCAATCGAAGAAAATATTTAACCCTATCCTCTCTAACGGATAATAATAATGAGGTTATTTAATCAAATTTCTCCTCTATAATGAAATAATTATATTTCCTATTAATGAAATCCAATACCATTTTCCCATCCTTAGTGTTAATAGTATTTCAATTTCATTATATTATATGAACTCCAAAAACTGGCTCTACATTTTGTTGAAATCTCTATATTATATGTTATACCAGAGAGTTTGGTTGTATAAGTAAATAATTAATGGATCTATTAGAAACATAGTTCCTATATATCTTTAAGGTGAATAATACTAATACTATATCCAAGTACATGGTCATGTATTTCGATTCATGGGTTCTCAACATCCTTTCCCTATATGTTTTCCCAAACATCCTATACACCAAAATTCATATGATCCTGTCATTAAAGGAATCACAACACACCATATAAAAGAAACCCTCTTCACATAGTCTAAAAAAAGTAAAATTTCAACCTCTACCTCCACTCTAGGAAGGCTCTCTAACATTACTTAGTCTAGGAAAACAGATTCCCTTTACAAGTTAACAAGTCAAATGGTCTATAATATATGTATATTATAACATGATGCTTTGATAGTACCCTTAAAAATTGAGTAAGCACAGTACCGATGACATGATCTTTGGTGTATCTCTAGTAATCACTACATCAATAGATTTTGGGTCTATAATTACACAATTCTCAAAGATGAAATTCCCTTACTGAAACCCACTCTGATCGAAATATGACACTTTGATATATTACAATAAATTTAGGTCTCCCAATAAAAGTATATGACTATCCCCAAATTCACTATATTTTTCTCCTCTGATGATGTGTAAATGAGGATATAATCTATAAACACCATCATGAACATATCCAATATTTTCTAGAAGATACAGTTTATATGTGTCATGAATACGGTGGGTGAATTATTCACACAAAAATACATCACTAGGAAAACATAATTCCCATAGAAACATATGAATGTAATATTTGGAATATCATCATTGAGAACCACATCTGATGGTAGTCAGACATAAGACCAAAAATTTATAACCATATTTAACCTTTCAATTGTTTTATGTGGTCATTAATACATGGAATGGTATACTTTTATTGGGTACCACTTGATACAGGTGATGATGATCGATGTAATGCTACAACATCCCATTTATCTTTTTCCTAAAAAATACCTAATCCACATCTATGGACACATCATATCTTCTAAAACCATTCGCATATAGTTCTTTCAATAGTACCCTCATCTCCTGAATATCGGTAGTGTAAATATTATTTGATTTAAAAAAATGATGTTATCTTAGGGTACAATTCAATATAGAAGTAAATATACTATGAAAAGGTAGACTAAAACATCATTAGGGAAAATGATTATGTGATTCTCCTCCACCACTAGATCTAGATGTTTAATGATCCTATTATACTAAGTTCCAAAATTTCCAACTAATGGGTGATAGGTTTCATCATCCTTCTCATGAGCCCCACATTATCTACTATATAGTCCATCATTCCCATGAAATATAACCTAATACCTTAAGATCATATGAATCTAACTCCAAAATGATGATATTCTATATAATAATATACTATAGAAAACTATTCTATACATATGATAACATCATATAGCTTGATCACAAAAACCAACATGTCTAATAAGAAACATTCTCTAGTATGTGCTACCTTGAACTATTGGAAGATGTGTGATATAGAAGAATCACTACTATAAGAACATCCTACCACATATAATAAACCAAAGGATCAATGAGAATATTTTTCTCTCACATAATTTATAATGAGATGAAAGAATATAATTGTTCTATGTAAAAAATTATTGGAGATAAAATAGAGAATAAACAGACCATGCCTCGAAGCAAGTCATTTATAATATCATCATATCCTACCATAGTCTGAAAATAACCACATCCATTGCCAGAATCCCTCTAATCCTAGTATGGCCATTTGTTGGTGGTGGTGAGAGTAGGACATATCGGCATCCTCTACATATAGTTCCTTCGTATCGGGATATACCTAAACCTCATTCAGTACAACCTCCTTGGGGCCACTCTAACTTTGTTGGGGAGATCCTGAATTATATTTTTTCCACCACAATTATTATCCATATACTTTTTTCCATCATCCATTGTGTGTCAGCTCAGAAAATCATGAGTCGTATAACCTTACCAAGTACATGCACAATGTCATCCAACTATAGGATGAAAGTACCTTCTATAGGATTCATATTTGATAGATCCTCATGTTTGAGTCTATAACGTATTTTTCCTCCTAGACTAAGATCTTGATTGTCAACACCTATATTCTATTATAGATGAATTATATAAATTATGTCCACTACATTATTCAACTTCCCAAAAACCATCATCATAGATGTTTTCTATCACTGAGGCCCACTCTAGAACACTAGAATACTTGAGAAATTATAAGGATATGGCACTGACCTAGATATCCATATAGAGGCCCATATTCAACTTATACTCGTAGAAGTAAAAATCTCTCATTTTTTGGAGAGTAGTGTGTGAGGTCATAAAACCTAGACGCATACTCAGTAACTAAATTATTTCTTGGTCATAGTGAAAGAATCTACAAGATCCTTATAGAGAGTAAGATTGAAGCATGATACTAATTAAAAAAACTTCTAAGAATGTACATGACATTATCACCAAATAATGGGTTTGGGTGATCATTCCCCACCAGCACCATACTGCTCTATGAATAAATTTGGTTATGTGTGTGACCATCTCATCATCTAGGGTTTATTTCAGATGAAAAAACATAGGCCATCAACTTGATGTAATCCATCACTACCTAAGAATCTAGATCACTATGAAACATAAGTGGTCTATATCACTAGAACTCATGAAATGATATAAACCTATGAGAATCAATGTTATAACCTTATAGAGCTATTAGTATCCCCAAATTCGCCCAACAATCCCCATACACACTATTGGTGTATCCGTGTACCCCCATCAGGTGGAATCACTACTCTATTATTTCATTGAGTAAACACATTTTGAATAAGACCCTGTATTGGGGCCTCATTACTCACATGGTTCTCTTTGTCACCTAGTATATGAATCCAATATGGATATCATCATGAATAAATTATAAAATTAAAAATATGATCCATGGTTAGATGATAATATATATGTATTTGAATCAAGAGGGTTATAGGATTAAAAATTATCAATCCTATATTATTCATGCACCTATGGTTCCCTTATTAGTAGTTACTCAATATAATAAGTCAAAAAGTAGGTAATTAAAATCCTTCTGTATGTAAATCTCTATAATCATACCATAACTAGGTTACCTGTCCTGTGAGGAAAACTTGAGACACTTCGACATCATTACCCAATGTTCCCAAACCAAGCCCCACATAATTTATAACACCAATCACAGAATCTAGGGGAGAACCTAATTTGATAGAACTCTATCATATCCCGAAAAACTAACTCCTCTCTCAGGTTGGTAGTAATCAAAGAGTGACACCTCAATCCCACCACTAATAGGCTAGGGATTGCAGACCGGTGCTGAGTGTGCCTACCACTAAAATGGGATACCTAATCCTAATGTACATGTACACATTCACATGCACCAATATCCATGAAAAAGTGTTGAGATATAAAATGACTAAATCATTTAGAGATTAACCAATGCATAAAAGAACATCTATGAATTACATGAAAGTGTATCAACTTATTGCATAATTATAAAGGGAAAAAGATGTACCCAACCAAAATGAAGATACCAACCAAAAAACAATTAATAGTGAAAAATGAAGAGGTCCTTTCTCAAAATCTCTGAAAATAACTATTGAACATGGTCAACACCTCAAGGTACTAGTAGGATCCTTGAATAATATGACTTCCAATGTTACCCTTATTTTGTATATCATCAACATAAGACATGAAATGTGCAAGGAAATACCACACAATGGTGATTATAATTATACTCAGTCGGAAAAAATAGAAACCATAACTGAATAAATAGAAAAAAATAGTCAGCAAAACTCATAGTTCAAAAAGGGATAATTAATCATGCATCATATATACTGATATTGAAACAACATTTGAAAATGAAGAGTAATATAAATCTCTATATCCATCTAAGGATGATTATTGTTTTTCTAAAACTCAAAATGAACAATTTCTAATGGAAAACCCCATGAGAAACCCCACAATAATTTGAGTGGAGGGATCACTTTTCATTACTATACAATATATTGAGGAGAGAATTATCTTTCATTGAGGACCCACTCCCCATTACAACTCGATAAAGGGAGAGTACCACACCGTAGATAGAGAAATTTTACCCCTCAAAATCAGGAGAGTGTTGACTCAACCTATATAATGGATATGAAACAACTCATGCACTATTGAGATACGGTAGTACAAACCCCAAAATCTCACTGATGATCAAACTAGATCACTACCATCATCTAAGTATTCATGTTATAAGAATCACAATAATGTCACCTTATTTTCAATCCATAAATCTAATATGATGGACACTATTAAAACCTATATAGAATAATACTCATGATGGGCTTCTCTTGGGCCCAAATAAGATACCATAATGAGGAGATACATAAGATTTTCTTTCTAGAAATATAACATAGTTTGAGTTTTATGAAACACAACATGTGAAACTACAGAAGATCATTTGTCTGTTCTTACATAGACATGGATTAGATAGAAAATTCAGTACACATGATATGTCTTTAAGTGGATGACTCATGTCAAATCACATGGGGACCTAGGAGTGTGCACTCAGTACATGACTCGACCACTCAGGTATTATCACTTGACATTTCATCCCATCCATGCAGTTTATTATATTAATCCTTATTCGAAGCCCTAGCCACTTAGAGAAAAAAAAGACACCCAATGGGTGTTCTTATTGAATAAATGACATGATGTTACGATTTCATAGATAGAGAATTTTATTATCCTCATATTCAAACACTTTCTAGATCCACAAATTCATCAATAATCATTTCTGATTGATTCATCCAAATACAAATAAAAATAACATTTTATTAGTGATTATTATCCTTAGATGGTCAAAAATGGAATTCTTATCTCTTAATAAAATTTATTCATGACCCACATCATAACATTGGATCTTATTCCATGGAACTATTAACCAATTTCCAAATATCCTCCTTAGTCCATCCTTAAACAATCAATCCTTATGTCATTCCCATATCACCCTTGATTCTATGGTTTTTATGATACTCAAACCGGTCCAATAATGTCCAATCATTGATCCCAAGTGAAAATGGTGAAGAAAATAGAGGAAAGAGGAAGGGGAGGCATAGTAATATTGTATGATTATTATTGCTGATATAATCTTGACCAGTCAACAACATCATAGTCTTCATTAATAGTGTCAATCATGGAAAAAATGAAACTCATTAATTAGTTTTAATATTTTAATAAAATTATTGGATAATTTACAATGTAAAAATATATTTATTTATGTATAAATATAATCCATTTAAAATAATAAAATACAATAGGGCATAAAACTCACAAAATAGTGAGCGATACCTAAATAATGGATTTATCAATTGTGAATAATGTGTTCTCCATTGATTTTTTGTGAATATTTTTTTTGGTCATCATTAATTCTATGAATCACCTCAGTCATTAATTGTGTATCCATGGTCTTGGGTTTGTTAAAGCCAATGATGGCTCCACCACTTCCACTATATCCTCCCAAGGTTAGTTATCTATCCCTATGAGTTTTCAATAGATGTGTATAAATAGGGGGTGTTTCAATAATTGGGTCCCTTGACCCAACACGAATAATACTTTTGATTTCCATTAAATGTATACACCTTGATATATACATGTGTTTCTTCATTTCCTAATTGTGTTTACATTTCTACACCCACTGTATAAATGGTATTCTAACTATCATACGGACATAACACATTTGATATCTAAATATAATGTTTTTGGGGCTTGTAATCATTGACATTTCTTCCCATGAAGTTTACACTTGGTGATATTTATTAGTGCGTTCATGAGGATTGATCCTTGAATAAGAACATCAAATGTTTCTGGTCTCATTGGTTGTTCCTATCTAAAAAAGAGTGTATTGGTATCTAGACTTGAGATAATTATCAGTTTGTACCATTTGATCATGTAGATTAATAAAAAGAGAAAATGATAATGAAATCATGGAATGGTAGTTTTTGTTGGGTGAGTCATTGGTGTTATGTCATTGGTTAAATAACCAAGATATAATTTTTCCCTTTTGTGTATAGGAAGATATATCTGATGTGGTCATATTGACTAGGATAGTAGTACATTCACAATTCTATGACCACGGAGTAATAATTTAAGTCATCCCACTAAGGTCATGAAATATATATATAAATTAAAGGATGATTACTAAAATGTGTATCCTGAATTATGAGATATTAAAAGATAAATATATTATTTTATAGAAAAAGAGTTTATAGTAGGTAGTTGTAACTATGAAATTACTTATCTCCATATAGGCCATGATTTGTTTCTAAAGTCCACTTTTGTTCTTTATTTTGGACTCACTCCTATTGAGATAATGACTTAGAGGGTCACACATTAAGTGTATATAAATGTTCTACCTACTCTAATTAATTAGAGTTTAAGGCAATGTGGGACCCATGTGTGGGTGCTGGTAAACATCCTATTATGATTGATGTTCAGAAAAAAATAAATAAATTATATTATTCAAGATCAAAATAATGATTATTGAAATTATTAATCAGGGTATTCAAATGTAGTTTGATCATAAATGTGACTATGAGAAAAATATAATTTTTGGAATGGACATTGGATGTTCAAGGTTTGTTAAGTAAATTTGAGAGAATATATGAGATTTAATGGTTCATATTTGTGTGTATGAAATTTATAGTATAAAAAAAATTATAAAATATTTGTGATGTTTATGAATTTTAATTAAGTAAAACAAGTTTGAAAAAGATAAAAATGAATGTTATTACTTTCTAGGGACCATAGTGGAATTATGGAATGTATAACCTAAGTATAAAAATAAATTTAGTATATTTAATTCTATGATCCCCCATTTTTTCCAAATTTAGTGAGAGTAGGTATCATGTCCTATCCTATTAATTTATTAGAGTGATATTCCTAATATAGAACAAGGTAGGATCGATCTCTCCTTCCCAATTGAGTGTAAATTCATCAGGAAATTGTATAGATACATTAAAGATCATTGATTTCCTTTGTTATCACATGGTAAAAAATATTAATGATCTTTTAATTGTGTAGTTCATTTTCAAGATCTAGAGAATGTCTATTATGGCATATTTTAACAAAGATACGTTGATGGTGAGAGATTCATACATGCGGCTTTAAATAAATGCGGTATTTTTTATATTTTTTATTATGTTTTTTATTATTAAATTCAATTACACTAGACACATAAATTAATATTGGAATGTGTTTTAGTGTATTCAATGATTTTTACGTGAATCCAAAACCAAAAATTTTAATTTTTTTTCAATCTTCAATTGTGTACCAAGTTCCATCAACTTGTTTCATAGGGAACATTTAATTATTTAATTAAAAAAATTAAAATTTTAATCATATAATCTATTAATTTATTGATGATTTTCGTATGGTCCCAAAAAATTGATAGTATAATTATCTAAGTTTTTATAACTCTTATATGGTCGATTACAGATCGATGGGTTTTGCATAAAACATGGAAAGAAAATTGATGTTTTATTTTTTATCTTCACTATAAAAACAACTATTGTGATGGTATTTGAGCTAATATGTGATATATATTTATTTCATGTTAATATGATATACCAAATCTGGTTGGGGAAGTCCATTTTTTAAAACAAGTAGGCCATGTAACCTTGTTTAATTAAATGGATAAAACATAAGATAGAAGCTAGATTAAATATTCTCATATAATCTTGTTCAATTAAATGGATAAATTTTAAAATGGAAACTAGTATAAATATTCTCATAGAATCTTGTTTAATATATAGACTAAATCATCCGATTAAATATAGTTTATTGATTCCATTCGAGTATTATTTAATTAAATGGATAATTCGTCCAATGGAATCTAGTTTGAAGACTCCCATTGAAGCTTATTTAATTAAATGGATAATGAATCCCATGTAAGTTTGTTTTAAATTTATCATGGATTTGTGTTTCTTTATAATTAATAATATTCCCTTAGATGAAATATTAAATATTCCCAGAGATTCCTTATTGATTAGTACTAAACATATTCCCCCATAAACATATTTAAATCTTCTCATAAATTATTTATTAAAAAATTACATATATATATAATCGGAAAATATTTTATTGGATTCCCCATTTAGCGCTAAAAAAAATCCATCTGGGTGTGACTGACCTCACCCCATTAACATGAATGTGGTCTTAAATTAACTATTTGGAATATTATTTATTACCAAAAGACTAAAAAAATTAAAATGATAATGAATTTTATTTAATTTTATGTTACCCCTGAATAATTATTACGTGTGTTGTGGGATGTATCAGCAATCAATTAAATTTATTTTAATGCAAGATAATGCATTAAATGTACTCTCAAGTTCAATTTTAGACAAATTACTTTTTTTCAAAACTATAATTTCATATAGACTGATCAGGAGTTGAGACCAACCATTTAATTTATGGTTTAATAATAGCTTAATTTAATTATTTCATCTATTTTTTATAAAATTTATTAATTATTTTATTTTAACCATATACACATCATCCCCCATCTTAAATTTTTATAATTTAATGTGGGTTCAAATTTATATTCTGAAAAATTAAATTTCAAAACCCATGATCTACTCACCAATTATTAAATATACACTTTAATGATCAAATGAGTTCATGGTGAATTGGTTCATGTTTAGATCAGATGTAGACCAAACATGTGGATTGAATGGGAGTTTCATGTTCTTAAATTCATGTTATTTATCGAATAAATGAATTTCTCTAGGGTCTCAGTTAATCACAAATTCACTTAGTGTATTAATAAATAATTAATGGTTCATTATCTCATCATTTTTATATATTTTATCATTTAATCATTTATTATTTTCTGAATCTATAAATATTACACGTGATCACATTGTAAAATAAAAGAAATTCAATGATAAAATGAGTTGGTACCATGGATGTTTTCTATTTTGAAACATGGTTACATTAAGTGTGTGATCACATAGAATAAAAATGGAAATCAGAAAATTGATTTCATTTATAGATATTATAATACCAAGTCCATCAAATAAATTATTAATTCAAAAATTCCGTCAATCATTTAAATTTAACAAAACCTAGTGTATAGGGTGCTCATTTAGCCAATGTTGAGTGTTCCTCCACCTACCAGGTAGTTTTATATATGATTGGTGTGTTGGATTGACTTTATATATAATAAAATAGTTATAAGAATATTTATTTTTCAATTATAGGTTCAATGTGATGATCATTGAAATGTTATTCTTTTTAGAATATGGGAATGAACTAAACAGATCAAGGACCCACGACTAATGTGATCGGCCATATTAGTTCCAACCTTGAACCCTCTAAGTAGTGTCATAAGAAAATCATGTAAACTATGAGTATTGGTTTCAATGATCATTTATACTCAAATACACAAGTGATTCATTATTTCGATTATTTTATAGAGTTTATTTGAATTTGATAAAATAGTGGGATCAATGTATTGATTAAATCGGTAATGTCTAAATCAGTAATCAAGAAAATAAGTAAAATATGATATATTTTTTTCATTTAAAAAAAATTCTAATAAATAGAAAAATACACATTATGATAATCCTTGGACAAATTCCTTGTCTTATCGAGCTTGAATTTCCCAATAGTAGCATAGGATATTGTGCAAAATACTACAATATTATAAATTCAAGTTAATGGAATCCCCAATATAAGTTAATCCACCTCAGGAAGAGAGGGTATAACACCCCACCCCGACATCATTGTCTTGAGGAGGCAGAGGGGGATACTTGGCCATAAGAGACGTTCCCATGGTGCCAAAGGCTGGAAATAAATGTTTTGGGCTTCAAGGAATTATGGGGAATGATTTTCCCATTAAGACAAAGCCATCTAAACCAACATCTAAAGATGCATGCACTTTCAACCCAAACAAGTATTGCCAAAAGACAACCACATTGTTCCACAATATAACCCAAAACCAATACAACCAGACATGTCCACACTGCATCAGAGTACAAGAAGAAACTGAACAACCAAACACCACCCATGACACCTCCATAGATCCACTCAAAGCTCTACCAAGACATCACAAAGCACCACTAAATGAGGGGGAATCCTTACCTTTTCCCACGTCACGGTACACGATATCTGGAAAGAGAACACAGTTCCAAAGGAGGGGGTGAGTACCAAAACTCAATAGGTTTTCCCCAAATTACTTCCCAACACACTCCACTAGGATAAAACCGTAAGCACATTTATATAAAACAGTTTATATAAAATAAATCACAAGTGCAACATTTTCATAATCCAAACATTCCCATAACAAGCCTTCACACCCAAACCAAGAAATCAAGGGAAAGCCAAACAAACATGCCACAAGATATTTCATCATTCCACACTAGCAGAACAATTTCCACCTTTCAAATCAATGCACAAAAAACAACCAAACGGTGAAGCTTCCGTCCAACCCGTTCACCCATTCACACTTTAGTGGAACTTCTCCTCTACATACCATGGATGGTGGACCTTCCATCCACTATCCATCCCCTTTTTATAGTGGTACTTCTCTCCACTTCCACACAACATTCAAAACAATCCAATTCCAAGCATATAACCCACCAAGGTGACAAACACACGCAATCAACCAATTCCATTGCATATCAATCCACTTCAATAAATCACCCATTAATTGAAAATAATTTCCCATGCCAAAAAACATTTCAATAAAACATTCCTTTTATTGAAAACCATTCCATCAATAATTTTCACAATTCAACCATAGCATCCCATTTTAAAATCCACAACAATAGCATTTCACCACAACACTCTCTTTTTCCCAAAAATCTGCAAAACATCACCTAAGAGATTTTCCACCAATTTCGCACATCAAAACACAATTAATTTCAGCACAACAGGTTAATTGTAACAAAAACCATTAGTTCTAACCAAGTGGATTCTAGAGAGAATCCAGCTACATTTAGGGTTCCTGAGAAATCGACCCACAAGCAAATGCACCTCAAATCCAGCGAACGCACCACCGAAACCTCTCTAAATCCCCTTACCTAACCATCACAAGCCTTAAAATTAACATTCAAGTCAACCCCAACCCTATATCTACACACAATGAGTGTAGATCTAGAAAACCGAGAGAGATGAAGATGTAGATCTAGAGGAAACCACAAGGAAACCAAGAGAAGAGACTTACTCGGGAGAAACCACCTTCAATCCGTCAAGAAACCTTTTCAGAACGCTTCCAAAATGAGTGGGAAAGCTCCTCCACCCCCTGAGAAATGAAGAAACTGATTGAGCCACGAGTGGGAGGATGTTTGGAGTGAAATAGGTTAAGCTCGAGGGAGCCCAGAACATATAACCCTATTTTTAAGTGGCATCACAGTTATCCTGCACGGTTTGGAAAACCGTGCGCTAATAGTGCACACACTAATGCCTCGAGAGATAGGGTCCACATGGTTTCCTCGAATGGTTTGTAAAACCATGTGCAGGTCGTGCGAAGCCTACTGTCACCCTAGCACGGTTTCCTGGAGAATCCGCACAGTTTCCACTAACCATTCTCAAATTGTGCACCCCTTTAAAAGTCTCCAAACTAATCCAAAACCACTACAAACTCTCCCAACCTCTCCCCAACTCATCCCATGCACTTTAAAAACATAAAACTGCATAAAAATGCCACATACCAAAAACTAGGGGTACTATAGAGGGTTTTAAAATTTCATATAGTATACTCATGTATGACTAATATGATTCCTTTCATAAAACTCTCATCAATGAATAAAGTGATTTGTGGATAAAAAATCACGAAATTGATGATTTCACATGTTGTCTCATCTTTGAGATTATTGTGGAGATAATGAAAATGGAAAATATAAATAGGTTATTTTTACACTGGCTATTTTTAAATTGCAATACGGATAAATATATTTTAATGGGTACCTTTATCATATAATTATCACCCATTTAATCCATATTCATTTATGATTAAAAAATTAATAGGTTTGATAAAACATTTTTTTTTTCATTTTCAGTAAGGTTAGAAAACAATAAGAACATGAAAAAATATTAATATTTAGTTTTTATGGAAAAAAAGTTGAAAGATAATGTGAAAAGTCCAATGGAAAGAGAGATGTTGTTGAAACCTTCATAATTCCCTTCAATGAATGCGGTATTAAACATAATTTTATTTAATTTTCATATCGTGAAATAATTCTATGTTATATATATGCCACATAATTAATTTAATATGTAAGAATTTGATTCTAGTTTTGGTATATTCATCACTAATTATATTTTTTTTTACATCTGGGGTATTAAATACAATTCCCCAATTAAATATGTGTATTTATATAAATAACCATTGTTGGTAAAGAGAAAAAACATGTTGTAATGTGTGTTCTCCATGCTGCTGAGAAATGGGGGTTCCTAAATAAGTGGTCAGAAGTGCAAAACTTATATATTTCCATATTTGTGGATTCCGGTTAAGCATTTGAAGTATATTTATAACATTAATTTCATATTGCATTTGGAAAGAATGAAACGTTTTTCCATTTTTTGAATGAGTTTTGTTTATGGTTTTGAATACTCAATTCATAGTTTAGTGATACCTAAATTATAGGCAATACATGATGAATATAAAATGTAAGACAAATATACCTATTTGTGGAATGAAAATAATTTTTAAATCAAAAAAATATTTTCCAAGGATATAAATAGTATGGTTTTAAACTCTTTGTTGATAAGGACCATAGGTCCTATCGACATACTTAAGAACTTAACCCTTCATAAAGAAACCTCTGGCCATAAAGGTAAGACACAATGATTTTGGGACTAGTTCATTAGGATAGTGTGAACTATTCAAAGGGTAAGAAAGAGGTAATTATACTTTATATGATTCTATTATGTGAATAAGGAATTAGAAATTAACATATGGAATATTACTCTTGAGAATATATGAATGGCTTCAGGCAAGTGATTTGAATAATATTTTGAAAAATCATTCATTAATCAATATAATGTATCTGTGTTATTCCTAAATTAATGTTACCACAGACACATCAAATCTATATTTCTAATAAGTAGGATAGTTGAAGAGTCGTACATGTCAACATTGATCAATAAAATTTAGAATACAGAAATTAAAACATCCACATTTTCTTTATAAACATCATAGTCATGGTTTATATAAAAAGATAATTAATGTAAAAAACTCATGTTTGGAAGATACATCCATTTTTTTGATAAATTATTTGAAAATAGATTCATTATAACATATGTCAAATATCATGGAAAATGGTTATCATATGATTTATAGTATGATATATATCCATTCATTCATAAGAACATGTGTTCATATGAATGAAGTTTGTAAATATATAAACAAACATAAATCATGAAAAAACAAATTATACATCTATAATAATGATCAGAATGATTTCCAAGAATATTACAGAAAATCATATGTTGAAAATTTTAGTCAATTTCTCAACTATATTTCCATAAAAGGGTAAACATCACTATTTGAGATATTATGAGAATAACTAAATTGGTTCTAGTCAATTCCAAAGATAAAAATTTAGGTATACTATGAAAAAGTTCCACAAGATCATATAGAATCCCACCTTTTTATTACATAACTTTTCATTACATTTTACAAATAGATGATCTTTAAACTATAGTGTCTTGGAAATCAGGAATAATGTACATTAAAAAAATAATAAACATTCTCCTAATATATTTTTAAGTCTTCATCATAGGTTCACCCTAAATACTATTATTGTGCCTCATAACATGGAGACGTACATCAAAGGAAATGGTTAGTAAAAGGCCGATTAATGAAATAAAGGGAATTAGTTTACACGTGATATTAATAAGAACATGATGACAAATATAAATATATGTGAAATATAAGAAAGTAAATATCATTAATAAAATAACATGAATCATAACTTGAATAATTGGATACAACATTTAATTTAGACATTCATGAACTTATCACCAATTTTCATCCCCAAGGTGTCATAAAAATTACCATGGATTTCCACCAATGTATCGTGAAACATGTCATCTTTAGAGATTAAATAATTTTCCCAATTAATAAGAAATATATTAGGGATAACCCATAAAATGACTTTATTTTCATCTGATACACATAGATCATAAAAAAATATTTCATAAATAACCCAAAATGAATAAAAGAAATGGGTTTCATTTCAAAATCATGACATCTAAAAAGATATTAAAATAAGATCATTATGTCATTTATAGCCTATGAAAAGGGAATGAGTGTTTCATGTATGTCAATTAAAGAATAAAATATATCATTTTTATGTATTTGAAAATACCAATAAAAACAAAATAGTTTTGTGTATTCATATAAATAAAATAAGATAATTTATTGAGAAAAAGGAAGTGCTATTTTGAGATGAAATTTCAGCAACAGAACGACTATATAACATGGTTTTAGAAAACATTAAAAGGATAGTTTAAAAGGTTAACCAACTCATAAATAACTCATATTACCATATAGAGATATAATAAAATTAAAATAATATCATGGTATGGTTGTTTTAAGGACATACCACACGAAAAAGAAACATGCAAGAAAAGAGAAGATGTGATTTCTTTTACGAAAATTCACCAACATAATATCGTCACTAAAAAATTCATAAAAACAGTTGATTAGAGCATAAATTGTATCTATTAAATTGGAAATGAAATAGAAATTAATAATTATATAGAATAACATATCTCATCATAATAAAATGTAAAATAGAAGATGTAACATAAAGGAATTAACGATTATAATAGGAGAGAAAAAGGTTCCCTCACCTTGAAGAGAAACTTCAAAATCTTGAAGGTTGGGACCCTAGAGGTGCTTGAGGGAACCTTGGAAGGACTCCTTGGGAGGTAAAAAGACCATAGATTCATTAAGGATGAATTTTTAATTAAATTAATTATGTAATGGGTTGGTATTTATGGAAAAAGTAAGGGAATATTTTATTAATTTCAAAGAGACACCTCATCTATGGTATTTGAAAAACCATGGGATTTCCCATGGTATTTACCCACAATATTGGACACATGGGACAAATCAAACATTTCTTGCTATATACAAGACAAATGTAATTATTACATCATGATTACATCATTAATGATGTCATTAAACACACCAAAACTTAAAACTGTTTTTTCACTGTTCACCAACAAAACATTTTATAAATATATCAAAAATTTACCGAAAACTTATATCAATGCTATGACTAAAAAAATTAACTCTATTTTATGAAAATAAATTTCTAATTATGTGATATTTAATATTTATTTAAAACCCCTTTTTACTTGAATAAATACTAATACATAACTAATAATTTCTAAAACTGTTATTTACTTATACTATAATATAACATTACCAAACAAGATGCCTAAATTATATTTATACTTTCTCAAGTGAGTTCACTATTACATTGTTCAAATTACGATTCATAAGGGTAATATTAGTATTCATTCTTTAATATTCACTAAAATTATTTTTATCGTATTAGACTCAAAATTTCTTATTGATCACATCAGTAGAAGACCATTTTATGAAAATAATTTCACATTGTTATTTATTTAATGTATAAAAAATAATTTAATAAAACCCTTTTTCAAAATATTCAACAATAATATGGAACTTATATAAATTCATTATATTTTTATCATGATATTTAAAATTCACAAATTTTATTATAATAAGGAATAACTATTTTATTTATAAAAAAGGATTACACAAAGTAACTAAGGCATCATTATATATCCCCTTATAAAACTTACAGAGGACCTAAGATTAAGGTGTGAAATGGTGATAGAATCTTGGGAGGCTCAGACAACATTCCATGAGTGGTGATTTCTATCCATATGAACTTATTCCTTAGGCGATTTCATTCATGCTTCACATGTTGAAGCACATCTTGGGCTTGGTCCAGAGCAAAGCCTGGTACCGAAGCCTCCTTCCCAATTTATTAAAGATGGTCATCGTGTGGCCAGAGTATACTGGGTGGGGCCATCAACTCCTCTTTCTATATTAATTAACATTGATCACATGTATTTATAAAAAATAATCATAACATTAAGAGTATAGTTTACATCATATTAAGAAATGGTCAAATAACAGTCAAACCCCATTAGTATCTTTTTAATTATACTAACTTCATTAATTTAAGGATATTGTTTTTTTAAGAATAAAATAAAATGACACACAAATTTAAGAAACAAATATTATTTATATTTTCGGGTCGTTACATTATTCCCTCTTAAGAAATTTCATCCCCAAAATTTAAACATGTACCCACAAAATAGAAATGGTTTGGGTTATTATTCCTTATAGAATCCTTTGATTCCCATGTAGCCTCTTCATTTTTGAGGTTCCTCCAAAACACCATACAAGGTGGGTAGTCTTGTTGCGTAGAACCATGTCCCTACGATTTAAGATCTCCAACTACTGCTCCTCATAAGAGAGTTCATGCTCCAACTGTACCAACTCTATATTTAGTACATGGGAAGATTCAGGAATATACGTACTCAAGAGGTATACGTGGAATACTTCATGAACATGTGCTAGATTTGGAGGAAGTGCAAGCCTATATTTCACTTCCCCCATGCTATTAAGGATTCCATAGGGGAGAATGTACCTATGGTTGAGCTTCCCTTTATTCTCAATCCTCATGAATTCCTTACAAGGTGATATTCAAAGAAATACCTATTCACCAACATCAAACTAAAATTCCTTCATTAGTTGTCTGCAAAGCTCTTTTTTCAACTAAGAGTTGCATTATTTTTTTGTTGGATAGCATGGATATTTTTTGTCATATCCTGAAAAAGATCAGGCCCAAAATGATTTCTCTCACCATGTAGCACCCCGACCATAGATTCCCAGAGTCGGTGCATTATTTTAATACATTGGCATGATTACAAGGAATCAAGTCCTAAAAGACTGATCAGTTTAGTAGTCTAGGAAAATAGATTACATACATGAATGCTACATTACACTTTCTAACATATAACACCAAAATAAAATCCTTTTAGAATTCCATTATTCCCTTAGATTAACCATGAATCTCAAACATAAAACACTTCTTGGGATCCTGGGAAAATAAAACATAATAAAGGGGTGAGCTTAGATGCTCAATAAGAGCAAATAATTTAGCAGAATATAACATAAACAATAGGCATGGGGAATAATTAAAACCACATGCCTTTACCAATAATAAAAATGAATATTTCTCTGGAAGGAATATGAGATGAGTAAATAATGCTATAATAAAACATAATCATGGGAATTCTACTAGTCGAATGACCACATGAACTATCAATATTATTTTCATAATGAGGGATTGTATACTGTTGGACCTTCTAAAACACTTTATCAGGGCCTTGGCCAAGACGTCTAAAAAATGATTTAGGCCTCCGCAAAAACCATATATCAAATTGTGAAAGGCCTCAGCCAATTCCACATCTAGTTGTCTCATGAGACTTACTGATGCATTGAGGAGCTATAGCGGGCACCACCCATCACTTACTAAGTCCAATACATTCCTCATACGAATATGTTGAAACATAACATAAACATTCGTATATAAACTAGCATACGACATGTCAATAATTTTACCATAAACCATGAATGGTGTAAAAATTACACATCCACAGTCAAATATATCACAAAACCTTCAACAAAATATGGATGATTTTTATCATAATGAATCATCCTCAATCAAGAATATTATCCCGTATATGATTTTGATAGTGTTGAAAATGATCAGTAAATTTTTTTTAGAGAATTATCTTTTTTTCATGAAATAATTTAAAATTCACATAATTTATAAAGTAATTTATTTAAAAGATAGTTTTGAATAAAAGTGTTCCATAACTATTTGAAACTTTTTAAATGAATTTACATTTTAAAACATTCATGTCCATATAAATAAATAAATAAAATCATTTTGAAAACACAAACATTAATGAGAACGGTTTAGAATAATAAATCATTAAAACATTTAAAATGATGTTTTAGTAAAAAAATTACCTTAAAATAATCTATTTGAAAACTACTTTATGAAACATGGTCATGGATAATAAATATTTTTCATTAGATACTTACATGAAATCAACCTCAGATAATAAAGAGATTGTGGAATTAACCCTTACCTTGCACTTTCCTTTAGTCAAGGGTATGTTTAACCTCCTGTATAAAGACCTTATTATGTTATTAATTTATACCAGAACCATATTAATATTTATTATATAATAAATGATTCATTTATGACTTTATACTACCCATTTAATAATAATTTCAATGTTAAATTAACATTTCAGGTAATAATCGCTTTCTTTGTCGTACGTGTTTTAACTTGTTACTCATGATTGTATCACATAGATCATGATTTAAATACATCCAGGATATAGAACATGATTTATATATCATATATGTTATGAATATAAATATGTATAATAGTCATATATATCAAATGGAAAAAACCGTTTATGGAGACGGTAGTCCACACGTACGCATAAATGATGTTTCTGTTTTCATATCGTATTGAACAGATATAGGTGAATAAGATATATGTAAGTACATATATATATATATATATCCAGTAGAATTCTAATGTCATATATTACATACATAATATTAAAATATTTTTTTTATAATTTTCGATGAGTGGTGAACATGGAAATGAATCTCATCGCGTCATGGAGACGGTAATTTGTACGTACGCACGCTCGAAAATATCATTGTTTTGATATTAAAATAATATATAATTGGATGTTATATCATATATAAATAATCATTATAATTTTATATTTATTATTTATGTCAATTAAACATCATTATTATACCCATCCAAATAATAATGTATTGAATAACAATTACACCATGACCTAGAGACGGTAATCCGTACGTACGCACGTATGGTGACATGTCATTCAAAGGATGGATAGAATAACGAGTATTGTTGTACCATATTTATAATAACATCACATTATATATAAGATACTTGATTTATTATTTTGTTATGGAAACAACAATGAAATAGGTAGTGGAAGATGAAAAGAACTGGAAAGAGGTGATGAAATATTTACCCCTTCTTCGGGTTCTTCCTTTCGATTTGATCAAAAGGGCTCCATAGGATGGCTTTATGACTAAAATAAGGCCTCTATGATTGTTTTAGGATAGTTTTAAGGGTATTTGGGTAGGGTTTATCTAAGACAAAAGGCGTTTGTGTTGTGAATTAGAGATGAGGGTGAGTGCCCTTTTATAAGAGGGGTGAGGGGCACCTTAAGAAAATCTAGAAATATTATATTATAATAATTTTATTTTCACTTTATAATAGCTCCAAAATTGATTATTAAAAGTATAAGGTGGTTAAGGGTCGAAAACCACTCAACAAATAGGTTTTAGATAGGTTTGGGTAACAATATTAACCTTATTGTTTAGATTTAATTCTTAGTTTCATAGTTTGAAATTTACCAAGTCTCTTTGTATTTTTATATTATATGGTTAATAGACTTACTATATACAGTCAATAGAAGCCTAATAGATTACGTAATGACACATATAATATTATTTAGTCCCTTTGACCTAACCTTAGACTTTTAGAAATATTATATCAACCATTAATATAATATTTTTTTAAAAAACTCAATTATTTCAATAATATGTCATATTAACCTATAAAATTTTCGGATGTCATAAAAACATTAAAATTTTATTTATTTTAGTATCTACAATACAGCTTATTTGATTCATTCATTAATATGGTAATTACTATATCATCATTGTGTCATAAATAAATTTAATTATTTACTTTATAAAAGTTTTAAATAAACTTCAATTATGCATGAAATATTTTTAACTTTATAATGAATATTTATAGTCGAAATAATGACTTGTATAACCCCATTTAAAATTTATTTATTAAAATATATTTGTTTTTGTCATTTTTTCCTTCACTTCATGTTAATTAAAATAAAGTGTGATTATCATTCATAAGTGGCCTTATGGGGTCGCAAAATATACCCATGGATTAATATGGTAAAAAATGACTCATATAATATGGTTAGGATAAATATTAATGTAATTTTGTATTATTATAATATTCATTTTACCTTAAATTTCCCAATTTACCTTTAACCTCGGTAAATAAAAGTCAAAAGTCACTATTCACCAAAAATTATTTTCATCTTATTTAAACACATTTTACATAATATGGTTAATGGTGTATCTAGGAATTTTTAAATTCTACTTACAGAAGCAGTAAAATTATATTTTATCTGAATTTGTAAATTCTCCTAGGAAGTGGGTAAAACACGGTGAAAAGTTCAATAAAAATTTTAAATATCTAAACTTATTATAAAATGACTTCAATTAATTATATTGAACTTATATAGGTATTATGTATCTATTTTTACCTACAATTAATTTAAATAAAATAAATAATTATTTAAATAAAAAGTCGGTATTAACCAATTACTCAGTGTTTTCACTATTCATCAAAAATTGAATGTTTTCAGAAAAATACCAAAATCTCACCCTTAGATAATTATGATATTTAGAATTAAGAAATGATTTATATTTTACGAAATTAAAAACATATAAATTTCATTTATTAATTTAAAATTAACTCATGTTGTCAAAACCAAAAAGCGTATTTTTAAGAAATAGTAACTACCAAAATATTTACACTTGTTTATGTCCAATTTCAATGTGAAATTACATAAAATGACTATCATTGGATTAAATGGTAAAAAAATAATTTAATTACACTTCCAAACCATTCAAATTTATAATGAAACACTATAAATTATTTCGATTAAAAATGTTGTTTTAATTTAAAATATAGTATTTTTCACTATTCACCTAGATATAAAAGTTATCAGAAAAACACAAAAAATTTGTTGAAACTAAATTGTTATGTCCCGATTCTAAAGAAGAATTTTATTTTGTGTAATTTAATATAGAGAAGTTTTAAATATAGGATTTAAAAAGTGTTCTCCATTAAAAGGTGGTAAAATTGCATTTTCTGAAAAAATACTTCTTTTTTCTGAAAAAATGAGTTTGTTCTTAAATTATGTTTAAGAAACTCATAGTATGGATTCTAAAATTATAAGGATTTTATAAAGAAAAAAATTCAGTTAATACTATTCATGAATGCTTTTAAACGGCTGGTTTTGTAAGTCTTGGTGCGCTTGAACTCAGTGTTGCGTGAAGTGAAAGATATTGAATTTCTTTGACGAAATAATGTACTATGAAATATTAGGGTGTTACATTCTCCCCTCCTTCAATAAATTGAGTCCTTGCAATTTGAAATTGTTCTTCGAAAATAAATGTTATGAAAAGAAAAATACATTTGTGGAGAACCCACATCGGAAATTGGGTTTAAAAAATTTAGTTTTAATAATAGAGAAAGGGAAATGAAAAATTCACCGCCAAATTCTGATCTCGATTAAGAGAACATTAGTGGAAATTAGAGTCACATAACTGATGGAAAAACGTAAATATTTATTGGGAGTGATTGAGGTCATCAGTCACAAACAATTGTAGAATTGAGGGCCTCAAAGCTATCAATCTATGATGATTTTAAATATTATCGGTTCAACAAAACATAAGATATTAGGATAACACATTTTTAGTTTGATGATCCCTTACATAATGTTTAAGAATTAATTTCTTCATAGAATAAGAGAAGAAAAATATATATATACTTGACAAGTATAGTTCCATCCTTTAACTAATATCTACCACAAACTCATCTTTTACTCTAAAAGTTAATAGAACATAAAACAATATTCAATTTATCCTATTCGTATAGGGTTCCAATAAAATGAATTTATAATACATATACTCGACCTTTTACAAAAAACTAAATTATTTAATCCAGGACATCACGTGGGCCAATGGTAGGTGATAGACCCTAGTCACCCTTTGGTTGCAGGTTTTAGACTCGTGGCCTTGCCGGATGCGACGGGTTGCTGCCTAACCTCCGGGTTTTCCTTTTTGTGGAAATCAAAAAAATAATCACAAATTATACTTATCCAAAATACTTCATTCCAAACTCACACTAAAATTTTTTTAAGGAAGGTAAACACAATAATCATCCTTTTTCCATGTAAAAACTTATGAACACCTTTATCATGTATTCTTTTAAAACATTTCAACATCCTGAATTACCATAAAACCTTATTTATTACATTCATGCTCACTTATTCTTTATATAATACTGGATATATTTCATATATCCAAAAAAAATTAATATTACAACAATGATGAAATAAACAAAATAATAATCGGTTCCACGGATGTCAAGAATATCCAATATATTTTATCCAAATCAAACATCTCTTATTCCAAAATCACTACCTCATTATTAGGACCATAGTGAGGATTACCATTCCTTCATCCATGTATTTTACAAAAAATGTAGCTTATAATTAAGTCACTATTCATAGAACCATATAATCTCAAATCCTCAATAAAATATTTTTGCAGTACAATCATTATTTATCTCCATAATTAATATAACATGTATATTGATGATACAACACTCAAATGAAATAATTCAATAATAAAAACATAAGAACACTAGTCATTCCTCTTAATCTGAGGTAGTATCATAACTTGATTATTATCAATATCATCATTTGTGGTATACACTGATGACTGGGACATTCATTCGCGTAATGTCCCAATGCATTGTAGATTAAGCATTTTACATTTGGAACCTTTTTCTTACCCTTGCAATCACGTACTTGGAGCCCTTTTTCTCCACACTTATAATAAACTCTCAACCTCTTCCAGAATTTAACAAGGTGATTCATTCCACATTTATCACATATGGGACAATCCTTCTTTCCCCTCTTCTCTTTATCTATCCTTCTCTCAACCATCCTTTTCTTTTCCCACTTCTCTTTAAAGCCATTGGACTCAGAGAATTCTTTACTTATATTATTGGCACATGATATTATTTCTTCAAATGTTGAGAACACATGGGAAACTATTTCCCTTCTAAATGTTAGCTTAATACCATGAACAATATTATTCTTCTTATTCTTTGGATCATACATATTACTGGAGTTCTCATTTCTCATACTGCGTGTCATTTCTAAACAATTCCATACACTAGGTCATTTTATGAATCATAATAAATAATTCCAAACTTGTAAAATACCTATCTTAAATTGAACAGTTTATGGATATAATCCATAATAATAAAAATGTTTTATTTGAGCAAGTATTTACTCCTAAATCCATCATAATGGATTGTAATGAAAATGTGAATTATCCTAAGCATATCCCATGGGAGTGTAGTAACCAAGAGTACAGCATGGCTCGTTGTCGTGCACTAGTTCCAATTCATGTCTAGTTCAAAGAGGTATTTTAAGGTTTTACCCCTAGGTATATATGTGCCAGAGCTGCCTCTACCAGCTCATATCTATACAGGGATGTATTGCTCAGAAAACTGACAAAATCGAAACATTACCAAAATTCTGGGAAGTTCTTCTATACTAATCCTCAAATTTTGTCTTAGTGTAAAGTTATCTAATCAGATTTTATCTAAATCTAGTTCCATGGTTATTTATAAACATCCTATGATACCAAATGCAATGCCCCAACCAATGATTCCCAGAGTTAGTACATTATTTTAATACATTTTCATGATTACAAAGAATCATATCTCAAAAGACCGATCAGTTTAGCAGTCTTGGAAAATAGATTACATACATGAACGTTAAATTACACTTTCTAACATGAAACACCAAAAGAAAATCCTTTGAGAATGAAATTTTTCCAATAGCATAACCCTGTATGTCATACATAAAACACATCTTGGGATCTTGGGAAAATAAAACATAAGAAAGGGGTGAGCTCAGATGTTCAGTAAGGGTAAATAATTTAGCGGAACATAACATAAACAATAGTCATGGTGAATAATTGAAACCACATGCCTTTACCATTAATAAACATGAATACTTTTATGGAAGGAATATGAGCTAAGTAAATAATGCTATAATAAAACATAATCATAGATATTCTACTAGTCAAATGACCACATGAACCATAAATATTATTTTCATAATGAGGGAATGTATAATTCCGGACATTCTGAAACACTTTTTCAAGGCCTTGTCCGAGACATCTTAAAAATTATTTAGGCCTCGGCCAAAACCATATATCAAATTGGGAAAGGCATCGGAAAATTCCACATCTAGTTGTCTCATGAGACCGACAGATGCATCGAGAAGATATATTGGGATCCACCTATTACATACAAAGCCAAATAAATCCCTCATAGGAAAAGGTTGAAACATAACATAAATATTCATATTAAAACTAGCATACGAAATCTCCATACTTTTACCATAAACCATGACTGGTATAAAAATAACACATCCACAGTCAAATATATCACAAAACCATCAACACAATATGGATTATTTTTATCATAATAAATCACCCTTGATCAAAAATATTATCCTTTAAGGATGTCGACCAAGTTTAAAATGAACAGTAATAATATTTTAGGGAAATAACATTTTTTTCATGAAATAAATTAAAAGTTGCATAATTTTTATAGGAAGTTATTTAAAATATAGTTTTGAATAAAAGTTTCACATACCACTTTGAATATTTTGAAAGGAATTAGCATTTTAAAACATTCATTTCCATATAAATAAATCGTTAAAACATTTTGAAAACATGGACATTAATGAGAAAGGTTTAGAAGAATAAATCTTTAAAACATTTCAAATGATGTTTTAGTAAATAAGTACCTTAAATGAATATATTTGAAAACTCATTTATGAAACATGGTCATGGATAATAAATATGTCGTAGTAGATAATAACATAAAAACAACCTCAGATAATGAAAAGATTGTAGAATTAACCCTTACCTTGCACTTTCCTTTAGTCAAGGGTACATTTAACCTTTTCAATAAAGACTGTAGTGTGTTATTAAATTATACCAGAACCATATTAATATTTATGAAAAAATATATGATTCATTTATGACATTATACTATCCATTTCATAATAATTTCCGTGTTAAATTATCATTTCAGTTAATAATCGCTTTTTTTATCGTACGTGTTTCAACTTGTTACTCTTGATTGTATCACTTAGATCGTGATTTGAATACATAGAGAATATAGAACATGATTTATATATCATAAATATTTAGAATATAAATATTTATAATATATATATATATATGGAATGGAAAACACCGTTTATGGAGACGGTAGTCCGCACGTTCGCATAAACGTTGTTTCTGTTTCCATATCATATTGAACAGATCATGATGAATAAGATATATATAAGTAAATATATATATATATATCGAGTATTATTTTTATGCCATATATTACATAATTATTATTAATATATATTTTTATAATCGTCAATGAATGGTGAACGTGGAAATGAATGTCATCGCGTCATGGAGGCGGTAATACGTACGTACGCACGAGCGACAGAATAATTATTTTATTTTAAAATAATGTATAATCGGATGGTAAATAATATATAAAAAATCATTATCATTTTATATTTATTATTTTGGTCAATTACACATCATTATTATACACATCCAAATATTATTGTACTGAAAAACAATTAAACCAAGACGTGGAGAGGGTAAGTCGTACGTACGCACGTATGGTGACATGTCGTTCAAAGGATGGATATAATAATGAATATGGTTGTACCATATTTATAATAACATCAAATTATATATAAGATAGTAGAGTTATTATTTTATAATGGAAACAACAAAGAAAGAGAAAGTGGAAGAAGAAAATAACTGGAAAGAGGAGATTAAATATTTACCTCTTCTTCGGGTTCTTCCTTTTGATTTGATCAAAAGGGCTCCTTATGATGGATTTCATACAAAAGGAAGGCCTTTATTATGAAGTTAGGATAGTTGAGAGGGTATTTGGGTATGGTTTGTCCGAGAAAAACGGATTTGAAGTTGTGAATTAGAGAGAAGGGGGAGTTCCCTTTTATAAGAGGGGTGAGGGGCACCTTAGGAAAAGCTAGAAATATCATTTTATAATAAAATCATTTTCAGTTTCTAATGGATTAAAAATGTATTATTTAATGGATAAGGTGGGTATGGGTCGAAAACCACTCAACTAATAGGTTTTAGATAGTTCTGGGTCACAATATTAACCATATCATTTAGATTTAATTCTTAGTTACAACGTTTGACATTTACCGTGTCTCTTTGAATTTTTATATTATATGGTGAATAAACATACTATATACTTCCAAGAGAACCCAAATAGGTTCATTAGTGACACATATAATATTATTTAGGCTCTTTGGATGAACCTTATACTTTTTGTATTATTATATCAACCAATAATATAGTATTTTTTTAAACTCAATTATGTCATTTTTGACATTATTTAATAATTTTTTTGTTAAAGTCATAACAACATTATTACTTCGACAAAAATTCATTAAATCAACCTTAATATGTCATATTCACTTTTAAAATTCGTTTATGTCATAAAAACATTGAATTTTTTTTATTGTAGAATTTATAATACAATTTATTTCATTCTTTCATTAATAAGTTAATTACTACATCGTCATTGTGTCATAAATAAATTTAATTATTTAATGTCTAAAATTTATAAATAAAATACCATTATATAGGATTTTTTTTTAATTTTTATAATTAATATTTATATTCGAAATGATGTCTTATATAACCCCATTTAAAAATGATTCATTAAAAGAAATTTGTTTTTGTCATTTTTGCCTTTACTTTAAGTTAATTAAAATAAAGTGTCATTATCTTTAATAAGTGGCTTCATGAGGTCCCAAAATCGACTCAAGGATTCCCATGGTCGGCCATGACTCATAAAATAAGGTTAGGACATGTTTTAAGGTAATTTGGTATTATTATAATATTATTTTTACCTTGAATTACCGTATTTACCTTTCACTCCGGTAAATAAAAGTCAAAAGTTACTATTCAAAAAAAAAAAATTTCTTCTTAGTGAACAAAATTTTACTTACTGAGGTTAACTGTGTCTCTCATATTTTTTAAATTCCACTCACAGAAGCGGTAAAATTACATTTTATCATAATTAGTAAATTCACCTAGGAGGTGGGTAAAAGACGGTGTAAAATTCAATAAATTTTTTATATATCTAAACATATTATAAAATGACTCCAATAAATAGTATTTAACTTATATAAGTATTATGTATCTATTTGGAACTAAAATAAATTTAAACAAAATAAATAATTATTTAAATAAAAAGCCGGTTTTAACCAATAACCCAGTGTTTTTCGCTATTAATAAAAAATTGAATGTTTTCAAAAAAATACCAAAATTGCACCCTAAGATAATTTTGATATTCCAAATTAAAAAATGATGTCTATTTTACCAAACTCAAAACATATAAATTTCATTTATTAATTTAAAATTAACTCCCGTTTTCAAAACCAAAAAGTGTATTTTTACGAAATAATAACTACCAAAAGATTGACACTTGTTTATGTCCAATTTCAAAGTAAAATTACATCCAATGACCAACATTGAATTAAATGGTGAAAATATAAATTAATTTTACTTCCAAACCATTCAAATTAATAATTCAACAATATAAATTATTTCTATTAAAAAGGTTGTTTTTAGTTAAAATATAGTATTTTTCACTATTCACCCAAATATGAAAGTTATCAGAAAAACACCAAAAATTTATTGAAACTAAATTCTTATGTACCGATTATAAAGAAGAAGTTTATTCTATCAAATTTAATATATAAAAGTTTCAAATATTTAATTTAAAAAGGGTTCCCCATTAAAAGGTGGTAAAATAGCATTTTTTCTGAAAAATACTTCTTTTATCTGAAAAAATGAATTTATTCTTAAATGATGTCTAAGAAACTCATAATATGGATTATAAAATTATAAGTAATATATTATGTTTAAAATTCAGTTAATTCTATTCATAACCGATTTTAAATGGCTGGTTTGGTAAGTCTTAGTGTGCTTGAACTCCGTGTTGCATGTAGTGAATGTTATTGAATTACATTGAAGAAATAAAGTACTATGAAATCATGGGTTGTTTCACACAATCTTCATCCTAATAAGTAAGAGTTATACATCACTTGATATATAATGATTCATATTGGTCCATTTGAATTATCGAGTGGAAACTATAGTTGAAAGATTACTCTTCTAATGGGAGATGTTTATCTTATCCACCTTTATATTTCATGGAGCTTGTTCTCAACATTTGCTTGAGTGTTTGAATAGTAATTTTAGATTGGTCATTAGTTTGGGGGTGATCGGTCATACTAAAATTCAATTCGGTACACAGAGAATGTTGAACACTTCTCTATAATTTTGATGTGAACCACGAATAATGATCAGATACGATAGGAAGTGGAACTCCATGCATCCTTACCACTTCCTACATGTAAATCCGAGAAAGTTGATCAATGGAGAAATCATCTCTAATAGAGATAAAATGGGGAGTCTTGGTGAGATGGTACACAATAACCCAAATCACATTATTTCCATTAGAAGTTCAGAGGAGACCAGTGAAAAATTCCATGGTGATATTGTCCCACTTACATGCTAGTATGGGTAGTGGTTGAAATATTCCTTTAAGAAGTTGTCACTCTGCCATCACATGATGACATACCAGGAACCTTGAAGTGTATTCAGAAATCATTGTTTTCATATTTTCCCACCAATAATAATAAATAAGGTCTCAATACATTTTTTATTTATAGGATGTTTACAGAATGTAGATCTATGAGCTTCAGCCCACAGCTCCTTTATTTTTGGAATAAATGAAACACATAGTCTTGTATAAAATTTCAATACACCTTCTTGATAAATATTGAACATAAGAAACATACCATCCTTCATAGCCAAATTGTTTTCTTTAATAGTGTGTATTCTTTCTGATCATTCTTGATCTTCTATAGCAATGATGGTTGAGAAATAATTTGGGTTAGGGTTTCTAATGTCACTTCCATTATAATTACCATGTACATCTTTAATAGGATATTGAACAAAGGGTCTCTTTTAATCCTCCTCATGGATAGAAAAACTGTGTATTTTCTACTTAATGCATCAGTAAAATTGTTTGATCTTCTGTGATGATAATGAATTGAACAATCAGTCTTTAAGAAGTTTTAACCATCTCCTTTGTATGTTGTTCAAGTCATTATTAATGAAAATTTACATCAAACATTGATGGCATATGTCTATATCACATTTAACACATAATGATAGTGAATCTATATCCTTAGAGAAAAAACGACTGCAGCCATCTCCAAATCTTGCGTAAGATAGATCTGCTCATGAGCCTTCAAATGTCAATATGTAGAGAAATGACTTTTTCTTCTATTCATGAGGACGCACCCAAGGCCTTTTAGTGATACATCACTAAAAATAACAAATTATTTTCCACATGAAGGGAATATTTAACTCTGTTATATTAACCAATCTCTTCCTCATCTCTTGGAAACATTCCACACACTTATTTGTCCAGATGAACTTAAACCCTTTTGGAGTTAACAAAGGTTATTGGATTCTAATGTCCTGTAAAGTTTTTCACAATCCTCATATAATATCCGGCCAAACCAAGGAATCTATGAATCTCAGTTATTTTTTTAGGCTAAGGAAACTCTTTTGAAACCTTTGTCTTTGCAAGGACAATATTGATTGCTTAATTGGTTACAATTTTCCAAAAGAATGCAACTTGTGGTAACCAAAATTCACATTTTCTGAATATTCCAAAAAACATGTCCATCTGTAGATTTTTCAGAATAACCGTTAGATTATCCTGAGGATCCTCGTGACTTTTGGAATATATCATAATATCATCAATAAAAACAACCACAAAGTTCTCAAGGTAGTCCTTAAATACTCTATTCATCAAATTTATAAAAATAGTAGGCGAATTAGTTAGTCTAAAGGGCATAACAACAAACTCATAAGGCATATATCATGACTGGAAGGTAGTTTTAGGAATATCTTCTTTCTTATCTATCAAGTGATGATAACCAGATCAATGATCATTTGTATAGAAGAATTGAGCCCCATAAAATTGGTCAAATAAGTAATCAATTCATGGAAGATGGTATTTGTTCTTCACTGTGATCTCATTCAGTTCTATACAATTAATTCCTAGCCACAATGATCTATCCTTCTTCATCACCAAGAGAAAGAGTGATCCCTAAAGAGACACACTTGGGCAGATAATCCCTTTCTCTAAAAGATCACGAATTTGTTTCTTTAATTCCTCTAGCTACATAGTTTCCATACTATATGGGGTCTTTCATGTTAGATGTGATCCAGGTATGATTTCAATGGAGAACTCAACCTCTCTTTCTATGTGAGGTCTGGGTAACTCCTAAAAAAATACATCAATGTATTCTTGGATGATGGGGACATTTTTTATTTTTATACTATCATTTACTTCTTCTTCTTCAATGATCAACTCTATAATGAAGGATACAGGTGGTTATTCTAGACAGAGATCAGGTTGAGATATCTCTCCTGAGAATATAATTGTAGGTTTTCTATTCAATACTACTAATATTTCCATACTTCTTCATTTGATCTTAGAATTATAATTCAAGAGATAGTCCATCCATAGTATATTTTCCAATTACACCATGAGAATGACTACTATATTTATTCATGATATTGTGCTCACTAATGTATATACAAGATTTTCTAAACAGTGACGATTCTTGGATAATCCAACAAGGAGTCTTAACCGATAACTCTACTTTTAGCAAATGGGGTGTTGATTTTTTTTTGAAAACATATAAGAAATAAAGGAATGCGTAGAACTAGAATCAAATAATGAAATAACAATCATTGATATAAAAACAAGAGTACGTGACAACACATCATTCAGAGATTCAATATCTATTGTCATGATAGAAAAAGCACAAACTCTCTCCCCTGGCCTTTGCTGAGGTTGATGGTGATTCCCCTCCTCAACACTCAGATTTGGATAGTGATTGGAAAAGTTCTCAAGTTGTCCACACTTATATCATTGGACATGTATAAGGGAATGTACTATTTTCCCCTTATCATTACTATTGGGAAGTTGAGCATTCATCTCACTAGCAAAATTCCATGTAATACGGCCATCTCTTCTATACTTGTATAACTTCTCTCTCCCAATCAGGCAATTCCCGGAATGCTTCTCCCCTCCTTTATTACACGTGGGACATTGCACTTGATTTCCTCCTCTTCCTTGATCAATGTTCCCCCCTAATATTGGCTCCATAAATCTTTTATTTTCATTGGATTTATGAGACCATTGCGTCTCATGAAACTCCTATTCTACTTTCATCACACTTTGCATGATTTCCTCATATATATCATTGTCACGGTTGGATATATTTTCCTGTAGATGTGGTCTTAGTCACAAAAGTATCAATCAACCTTACCTATTTGATACATGACAATGATATAGGTGTAACATGAAATCCTTGTTAAGTTCATCTCATATATTCCCATGATTCATTCACCTTCTGCTTCAGATCAAGAAACATTCTCTCCATTCTTGTTCTCAAAGAACAATGGAAATACTTATTGAAGCAGATTTCCTTCAACACTACCCACACCATAGATTCAACCTCCAATCTTGGCCTCATGTTTTTAATCAGTTACCAGCACTGATGATCATCTCCCTCTAAGAGATAAACATTAAGGGTGACCTTCTATTGTTTCGAATAGTAGAGCACAGAAAATATCTTCTTGATAGAGCCGATCCATTCTTCAGAAATCAATGGGTCGGTAGATCCACTAATGTTTGGTGATCGTTGATGTATGAAGGACTCAATAGAATGTTTTTCCATTAATGGAGGGATCGGTCTCTCATCTTGATTCATGTTATTTCCCACAACGTGAGTCAATTATTTCATCATTATTATGAAATTTTCAATTCCGGCTTCCATCAGAGGGTCATCAGTGCATGGTCCATTGTGTTCACCATTTCCATAGTTCCTCCTATTTCCAACCATTTTTTAAAATAATAAAACCATGGCTATAATATTATTTCCTTTATGACTATTTTAACTCTAAATTATTTTTGTTTCTTATAACATTATGATTAAACAATTACATTTCTCTATAAATCCTTCATAATGATTCATAAAAAGATTATGATTAACCAAACATATCCCCTGAGAATGTCAAACCAAGAGTAAAATAAGGTCCTTTTTCAAATACCAAGATACCCCGAGTCAAGATCAAAACTTTTTGTTGAATGTTTCACTCCTAGATACATCTGTTCCAGAGGTAAATCTACATGTACATATCCAGACTGGGGTTTATTTGTTCAAAAACCACTTAATTAATATTTCACAAAATATTCTAGGAAGATTTTCTTTATTTAAACATTTCTACAGGATTATTCCTAAATTTCTAATATCATAATTTCAAAATATAACTAAACCTTTTTTTGATACCAACTATGGTATCTCGCCTTTTTATTAGATAACTTTTCATTACATTTTACAAAAAAGAGGATCTTGAAAGTTTAGTGTCATGGAAATCAGGAATAATATACATGAATAGAATATAAAAAATTCTTTTAATCTGCTTGTAAGGATTAATCATAAGTTTAACATAAATACATTTAATGTATCTTATAACCTGGAGACATACATCAAAGGAAAGGGTGAGTAGAAGTCCCAGTACAGAAAGCAAGGGAATCAGTTTTCTTGTGATATCAATAAGAACTTGAAGAAAAACATAAATAAATGAGGAATATCATAAATAAAATAAAATTAATCATAACTTCTTAATGTGTCTACAAAATTTAATTTAGATATTCATGAACATATCTCTATGTTTCATCCCCAAGCTATAATAAAAATTACCATGGTTATTCACTGAAGTATCATGAACCTTTTAATCTCTAGAGATTAACTTATTTACCCAATGCATTAGAGTGATATTAGGGCACACCCTTAATATTTCATTATTTTTATGTGATCAAACATATATCATAAAAAACATAAATAACCCAAAAAGAATAAAATAAATGTGTTTCATTTCAAATTTATGATTTTTAAAAAGTGAATAAACATAATATCATTATGTAATTTATAACCCAAGGAAAAGGAATGAGGGATTAATGTATGTAAATTATAGAATAAAATATATAATTTTTATGTATTTATGAGTACCCTTAAAAACGAAAAAGTTTTTGGTATTCATATAAATAAAATAATAGAAATTCTTGGGAAAAGTTGAGAGACATTTAGAGACGAAATCTCTATAGAATAATGGCTATATAACATGGTTTTAGAAAACATTAAAAAGGGTGGGTAAAAGAGTCACAAACACATAAATAAATAGTAAGAAATTATAGGGATAGAATATAATTTAAATAATATTTATGGTATATATGTTTGAATGACATACCACAAGAAAAGGAAACATGAAAGAAAAAAACATGTGATTTCTTTTCTGAAAATTGGGCAGCCTAACGGTGTCACTTAAAAATTTAGAAAATTAGTTGATGAGAGTGAAAAGGGTATATATTAAATTGTACATTAAATTAATAGTAATTAGGATATACAATAACATACCCCCACATAATAAAATGGAAACTAGAAGACATAACATAACGGAAGTCATGATTAAAACAGAAGAGTGAAAGGTTCACTTACCATCAAGACACACTTCAAAAGCATAATGGTTATGACCTTGGGGGGATTGAGGGACCCTTGGAAGGACTCATTGGGTGGTACAAATACCATAGAATCATTGATGACAAATTTTGAATGAAATGAATGTAGTAATGGGTTGGTATTTATAGAAAATGTGCAGAAATGTTTTATTAATTTCCAAGGGACACCTCATCAGGGGTATTTGAAAAACCATGGGCTTGCCCAAGGTATTTTCCAATGGTATTCACTACATGAGACACCACATAACATATCATATTTTCCAAAAGTAGACCATAATAATTACATCATGATTACATCATTAATGATGTCATTAAACACAACAAAACTTTAAACTGTATTTTAACTATTCACTAAAAAATAAATAGTTTTATTAAAATATCATAAATTCACTATAACCTAATATTAATGATATGAATTAAAAATTGAACTCCATTTTTTAATAATAATTTTCAAATTTGATATATTTAATTTTTAATTAAAAAAACTATTTACCTGAGAAATAATAATAAATAACTAATAATTTCTAAAATAGTTATTTACTTATGTTATAATATCACATTACCAAATAGGATTCATAAATTATATTTATACATTATTAAGTGAGTTTACTATTCCATTGGACACATTACTATTCATAAGGGTCATATTACTATTCATACATTACAATTCACTTGAAATTAAGTTTATCTTATTGGAATCTGAATTCCATACTGATCAAAACAGTAGAGGATCATTTTATGAAAATAATTTCACATTATTAATTATTAAATGTATACATAATATATTTTAAAAATATTCCTTTCCCAATATTCAACAATAATATAGTTCTTCTATAAATTCATCCTATATTTATCTGGATATTTTAAAATCAAAATTTTTTTCATAATAACAAATAACAATTTTATATATACAAAATAATTCTAGAAATTAAATAAGGCCTCATTACATATCCCCTTATAACACCTACATAGGACCTAAGAGTAAGGTGTGAAATGGTGATATAATCTTGGAGCGTCTCATAAAACATTTCCTGAGTGGTTATTTTTATCATCTTGATCATATCCCTTAGGTGATTCCTTTCAAGATTCACTTGTTGAAGATCATCTTGGGCTTGGTCAAGAGAAAAGCCTAGTGATGCAACCTCCTTCCCAAGCTCTGACAGTTGGGGTTTGTATGGCCCGATTCTACTGGATGATTCCATCAACTACTCTTTCTACATTAATTAACCAGGATCACTTTTATTTATAAAAAATGATAATAATGTTATGATTTTAGATTCTAAGGTTTATATTGACCAACAATCATATATGAGTAAAAAAACAATGGTATCATTTTAATTATACCCACTTCATTAATTGAAGGATATAGTTTTGTTGAGTATAAAATAAAATAACACAAAAATTTAAGAAATAAATATTATTCAAAATTTCTGGCCGTTACTGATCATATGTAAAATAATGTTCGAGTGGCACATTATATGTATAAAGGATAAAACCATGGTGATGTTTTTATATTCCCCTGGGTCAATGATATATTATTAATTGAGATTAATAATTCCTAAAATTAATTAGTATATGGAAATTAGCTAATATTTAATGGGTCAATTGAATATGAATATGGATTCCATATATCAAATTATAATAGTCATATTATTTTGAACACTATGGTTGGGGTTCAAATGTGACTATAAATAGATGATACAGGTTTGGGACCAATACGATTGGATTAGTTATACATATTCATTATGTCTAAATTTATTAAAATTTTAGTATTAATAGTTACATTATATGATTTTAAACAGATCATTGAATATCAAAAAACTAATCATGGAATTTGTCTATGAAATTCCACTAGAATGGGATGGGGACATCTCAAAATTCCAATAAGGGTGCAAGTTACTAAAATATTTCTCAAAATTAATGTAGGAAACTAGATCATAGAATATTAAATTGTTTTGAATCATTTCCATGTTTCTACCAATGTATTTTGGGAAAACCATAGTTTTCCATGTAAAATATGTTAATTGAAATATTTAAACTAGCTATTGGACATATAGTTAGTTAGGAAAATGATAAAAATAACACTCTAGATATTATGTTAATGTAGAAACTAGAGTTATAGGGAATGATATTTCTTGAGGTATATCTAATGGTTCCTTATATCTTTTCAATCTTATATCTACTAAAATAGTATTGAAAAATAAATTTGGGAACAATTTTAGAGAAAATTAATACGAGTGTCACATGGAATATGTTTCTCTATGTAGGCATGTCTAAGACATTGGAGGAGATTAACATGGTGATTTGAATTCCATATGATTTAGTGTTGGTTCATTAACTTATTACTAGATATGTACAAGAATTGGTATCGCCCATATGTTATTTATAGTATCCAAATATAATTTATAACTACCAGAATTACTTGGGTTGTACTTAGAACTATATAATTTCACTTGAATAAGTACAAAATATTTGTACTTGGTATTTGGAGATGAATTGATACATGTTTTCAAGGGACACAAACAAGTCTTCCTTCACCCAGTGTGATCTAATACAACAATTATTCTAAGGTAATGATAAAGACAATATCATTCCTTTTAGTGGTAGAAATATTTACAAATAATGACTATGTTGTAGATTCTATGGCATCTATGAATTGGTGTCAAATACACAATTTTTTGTTCAAGTTCTTGGAATCAAACCCATTATTTAATGTATTATCATTATATAAATTATGATACTTTGACTCGACAATATAACTTGTTTGGATAGATTAAAAGTCATATAAAATAAAGGACTACATCTCTTGAAGAATTTTACTCAAGGAGATAAGGACACATATATCAAAATTACCACATAGTGGAGATGTGGAAGTACCAACAAGTAATGTTGTGACTTAGTAGAAACCTGATTTTAATCATGTGAGAGTTAACAAGGATGGTCATTATGTTGTCATTAATACAAATGGTACTATTATAATAATGGGTTCCATAGTCCCAATTTGAATATTAATTTTGATTAATATTATCTGTATACAACTTGACATATACATGTTGGTATTCATACCTAAATAGTTTCGGATATTTCCACATCCACTATTAAAATTATAATGTCCTTAGATTATTTTTCACATAAAAAGGTTATAATAGTTCACAGCTATCATAAGAACATCAATATCCGATGAAAATAATCATAAACATATGTCATATGGTTTAGAAAAATCATATTGGCAGGACACATATATTGTATTACTCTTAGTTGTTATGGGTTCATTCGCATTGAGACTTCTTCTCATAAAGCATACACTTGGTGATCACCAATAGTGAGATCATGTGCACATGCTCACTAATAAGAATGCCTCATGTTTCATGTGTAATTAGTAGTTCTTGCCTATGAACATGTATATTGGTCTCTAAACATGATATCATTATTAGTGTATACCATTTGATCTCAACATTTGATTTAAGATGAAAATCGAGATAATGAAATCATGGAAGGCTAGTTAGTTTTGGGTGCATCATAGGTTATATGAAATTGGTTAAATGATCAAGATATAATTTTTTCTTCAACATTGAGGAAGATATTTTTTGTGGTCCTAGGTTGACCATGATAGTAGTACCTTCGAAAATAATGGTCCATGGTATAAGAAGTTAATTCAATAAAATAAGGTCAAAAAATATATACATCAATAAAAGGACTATGACACCAGTGTGTATTCTACATTATGAGATTTTATGAGACAAAGAGACTATATTACACAAAAATTGTTCATAGAATGTAGATGTAGCTATTAAATTCCTTATCTTCATAGGTTTCATACTAGGTTACTAGAATCCACTCTTGGGGTTACAGTCCCTGATATTGAGACAGTCTCTGAGAGGGTCACACACTATGTGTATCCACATGTTCCACCAATTCTAGTGAATAAAGTATTAGGAAAAAGTGGGCCCCATGTGTTGGAGATGGTGAGAATCCAAATATGATTTCCATAAAGTATAACTAATTCAATTATAGTACTAATGATTAGAATAATTACAATTCAATTTATTTATAAAGGTATTCACATGTTTTTTAATCATAAATGTGAATATAAAAAATTCTATTTTTTTATCTGACAAAGGATGTTCATTGTTTTATAACTTATTTTTAGAGATAACAGGCCATTTTAATGGTTATAATTTTATACGGTAACATTTAATAGTTTTTTGAGTGAGGAATAAAATATTTTTTACATTAATGGTAAGTTATTTAAGTAATACATGTGTGAAAAGGTCTAAAATGAATATTATTACTTTCCAAGAAAAAAAGTAACATTTTGGAAAAGTATAACCTATGTATATAAGCTCATTTTAGCATCTTGAATTCAAATATCATCCATTTTCTAGAACTTACTGAGATAAATTATCCTCTCACATCATCTCAATATCATAGATAGAGATTCTGAATAATGAACAATGTCGGATCAATCCCAATTTCTCAAGCGAGTCTGTAAAAAAAGGTAACTGAAGTGACATTGTAAATATCTTCAATTTCACACGTTAGCACCCAAGACTCATTCAAAATTTTAATCCAGGAATTTGGTTTAGTGGATTCATTGAATTTGACATGAAGCCAAACCTATAATTTTAAATTTCACCTCTTTCAGGCATCCACTGCACTCAAGGTGTCATCAATAGGGTCTAGGAATAACATTGAATAAATTAAACTAATAATTTATTTAATTTATTTACCAAACCCAGATATGGATTTCTTTAAACGATTTTCCACTGTTTAAGAGACTTATTTCACCCTGAGGGTAAAAAATATTTTGTAAACAACCACAACCTCATTTTTTCAATTTAATGTTTCGATCAAAAGAAAAACTATTTATTCCAAATTTATGTGCAAGTTTACATTAGTAATTTTAATATAATAATTCTGTTGATGTAAAACACCCAATACATTATGAATTATTTATGTAAAAATTCAAAGATATATAAAGAAGTATTTGAAGGATTCAAATATTAAAGGTAGTGTTGCTCAAAACAAATCGATATATAAACATTGGAATCACATGATTGAAGGTAATTTATGTTGAAATAATTCAAAATTTAAAAATTTACTCAATATCAATGAAGTATAGGTGGATAGTACAAAATGTTGACCCAATGAAGGGAGATTGAGATAAAAACCCTTATGGAAATAATAATTCATGATGAAATCTATGAATAAAGGATTATATTATTGGAATGTAAATACATTGAAAGTATATATGAAATAAAACATAATAAAACCATATATAAGGATTGAACATATGATAATGAGGTATAAAAATAAACATTACAACTAAATAAAGGGTATTTTGTTTACAAACACAAATAACTTGTATTCCCTATTAAATTCATTCATCTTGCCACATTTATAATGAGCATAACTACCCAAATATCATATTTCATGGCCATATTTATTTATATTACCTTCTATAGACTACATTTTGAACAATTAATTAAAAATATATCAACTAGTTACAGCTTAATTTTCATCATCGACTACTACTAATTTTGATTATTTATTTTTATATGATTCTTAATAATAGTAATTATTTTAATTTATTTATAAAAATTTTATTATTCAAAAATTATTAAAAATATTGTATCAATTTTTTCCAGTAATCTATGAATTTACATTTCTATTTATAGCAAAACATGGATAAGGGTTGTGAACATACATGTCATGATAATCTTATTTTGGTACCTTTTTTATGAAAAAAGATGGTCTATTAATAAATTTTATAATATTGATATAATATTAGTAAAAACATAGTAATATCAAAAAAAAATATTTAATATTTTAATACATCTTTATGGCCATAAATAAGAGGAAGTGGTGAAAAATTAAATACGACCCAAAATGGAGACATTGGTCGATATATACACATGGGTGGGGTTCTAATTTTTCATATAATGAGAGGAATGTAGAAAATGTATTATATTATAATAATCATAAAAATATTATAAATAAATAACATTTTGTTAAAAATCATTTAAAAAATCCATGTAAGGAAATGGAGAAAAATTAAACATCTCATTCATGGAGGTGGTTTTCTCTATATATTATTGGATGATGTTTTCATTTTTCTATGGAGAAGGTAGGAAGGTTGATGATGAATATTATATTAAATAATAACATTTCATCATAATAATGTTACTTGTGTAATAATTTTTTCAGGTTTTTAATATATTTGTATGAATAAGAAGAAGAAAAAAGGAATACAAATTAAAATGGAGTCATTAGAAATTCATAACTTTCTCCTTTGAGTAGATCATTAACAATTTTGATTAATTACTTATTCTAAATTATTTTTAGGTGGAATGAAACTCTAGAACATGTATAAGATTTTGTGTGTGTGGGGGGGGTGGAATAGTTTTCATGATGAAAATAGTTTTTTTGGACTATATTAGTGGGGTGGTAACGGGGTCTGTTTATAAGTGATATGTGTGGATTTTTTAGTAAAAATAATTTCATTATTTAGAGAAAGGGGCTCAAAAAATTGGAGATAATGTAGATTTAATGAGAAAATATATATCAATTTCTTATAATATCAACGGATGATATTTTTGAAACATGTTTTTGGTCTATTTATCATTATATATAACCCTTTTAACATATACTATAGTAAAACAATTTTACATAGGTAAACTTTTTTATAATTATAAAAAAACCATATCTTATAATTTTTTCCTTATGACTATAAATATGTTATCCATTTTATTAGATACAATTTACAAAGTAAAAATTATTAATTCTAAATATATAAATTTTTAATTGTTTTTAATTGTGTTAGAAAAAATTATAATTTTATGTTATAAAATAAAAAATATATGTTTTTAAATAAAAATTAATATTTTTAAATTTTAAATTTTATATTTAAAATGCATATTTTTTCATGGAAAAGGATTCATAATTTTTAATTTTTTTCTATTAAATCATATCATAAAATTCACAATATTTATTATAATAGTATTACTCACTATTCAACTAAAAATATTTATTTTCTGAAAAATATGATAATTTCATCATAAAGTAATAATATTATGATGAATGAAAAAATTAACTCCATTTTTTCAAGTTAAAAAAATAAAATATATGTACTTAACTTATAAATGGAATCATAAAATATAATGAATAAATTTTTATAGTGTAATGGATTTTTAAAAATATAACCAATTTGTGTTCTTATATGCAATAGATTAAAAATGTTAATATATGAAAAATATAAAAATATATATTATCATTATTTTACATTAATATATTTAGTTTTTCAAAAATATATTGTATGAATTTTTATTTTAAGATATAAATAATTTTAAATAATAACATTATTTTATTAGTTATTTAGCAAAATAAATTTATTTTTCAAAATTACTTTATATACAAAATGACCATAATTTTTTATTTGATGTATATTTCATAATATGGTTAACATTATTAATTCTATATAATTAAATTTCTGCATTAAAATTTCAATTTTAATATTTATAAAAGCATCTATATTTTTTGGGTGTAGTTTTATGTGTGAAGCATGTTATTCAATTGGGTATTAATTTAAATATAAATTGATAGGTAAAACATGGGGTGTTACACTACATTATTATAGGATTATTATTATCCATTTCTATGATTTTCCACTTAATTCATGCCTTATTTCTAGTAATTAAATAGCATACCAATATGTGTAGCCCTATTACAAGAAATACAACATCACTTTAGATAACAATGGAATCTAAATATTCTTTTAAATCCATAATGGTCTCTAGAAAATGAGTTCTATATTTTTGAATTTTCTATCAGTGTTTCTCATGATTTTTATTATTCTTCAAGGATCTTGTTTTCCTTGAATTATTCTTCCATAAATTAATCAAAAAATTGTTTCACACAATTTTTTGTTCTCCACACAAGTTATGAATTTGAAAGAGGACCTCTACAGTCATTTAAAAAGGATTCAATATTTTGAATAGAATATAATTCAAATTTTTCTAAAATTAAAATGATATATCTTCTATAATTTTTAGATATTTTATCCACGAATACAATAGAATTTTGAAATGTATTTTACTCTTTTTAGGTCTTGTTTGATAGTAATATGGTTTGATTTCATCATTGGAATATCTAATTTTTCTAATATAATTTGTCCCTCAAGATCATTCTTGTTCATTACTTATTAAATAACTTTCAATTTGAATCTCTTGAGATATTAAATAAGTTATGTCTATATTTCAGTTGATTATCTATTTTTCTCATATTTTATCCTATCATCATTATTCAATGTTTTATCTTCATTTATCTCCATGGTATTTCTACAAGATAATCAATGAAATTTGATCTATGCATACACTTTAGTCATGTCACTCTATCACATTTCTTATAAAATTATATTAATGTTTTTTGGTATTCTATAATGTGAAATAAATTTTTAACCTTCTTCTGAGACTCATCATCATATTTGTAACTAGAGTAATCATCTTCCTCTTCCTACTAACTCAACAAATTTCTCCTTTTTTCATCATTGGAATTTATTATTTTTAGCAACAGACCTATCCAATATTATATACATTTTCCCAAAATTTTAATTTTTATCCATTTTAATTCTCTATATCAAACTCATAATTGATATTTTTGAATGTTTACTGTAGAATTTATAAAGCCTATTAATTATAATAATTTCATGTTGAGTTTCTTTATATATTTTTACTTTTATTTATTAAAATTTCTGCATATAAGAGAGAAGGTTCTATTTTTGTAATTATACACATTATCATATTCTTTATACACTCAAGAAGGTTTTGGTTATTCTTATTATACCATAAAATTCAACATGTCTTTAAAATTTTCTTCATCTTGTACATTATACCTAAATATGAGTGTCTTTCTCATCTCATGGGAAATTATGATATAGTTTATCTCATATAAAGAGGAGTATTTCATTATATTATTCAGGAGTATATAATATATGATTAAATTATTCAAAATTATACCCAATGAGTTTATGTAACATCTCTGACCCGGAAGCCACTAAACTGGTACTCCGAGCTCGGTGGTTATATGACTTTAAGCGCACCTCCCCGTATGCCAAAGGTTGCCTGCTAGTAGTGGGGGTCTATGGAGTCAAGAGGGGAGACTATACCCCCTTTTATCATAGTATTCCACAACATAAATAAACCAAATAGCGGAAACAATAACCAATAAAACATGGAGCATGTATAACAACCATTTCCAATAATATATTTTCCATGTCATACTATAAGGGCAAGGGTGGAAAAAAACCCAAAATAAAGACAATGGCCAAAATCCCCAAAATGGTCTCGACTCCAAGTCTGGATCCCCCACCAAGTGCTACTGATGTCCACTCACTATCAAGAAGGGACCTTTGCCCTTCTCTTAACCAGCAAACATGAAGTCTGCTCGGGTACCCCACGGCGGCCTAAGCAGGATGTGAGTACAACTCAATAGGCCACCACCAACGGTGTCTACAAAATATCCAGTACAAACAAGTAGTGCATGTAAAATGAGTATGAATGATAATTACCAAATTACTTAAGGTTCCATTAACAAGTTCAGAGCCAAAGCCATTCCCACTTCCATTACAATTCATTACACACCAATTATCATCACTTACCAATTCATCACATTTCCATGGGTCAATCACATACATTATGTTACATTGTTCTAAGGCCAACAATCACATGCAAGAGGGTAATCACATGGTTATCCTATCTCACTAGTACTAACCCCCTCATAGAAACCATAACCTCACCTCGAAGCATTAGTCCAGGGGGATGCAACCGTTAAGAGAAAAGATAATCAGTCCACATTCCTAACCCGTGCATTTTGGGTGGAGTTTAGAACCTCAGTCTTTACTCGACCCATGGGCATAGATCCTCATGTAATACCCCACTCTAAAATTCCATGTGCACATTCTTATATATATGTAACCATCAACCCGCTATACTATTTCCCTTACGCAAACACCATTCACAACTAACCACATGAGAATTCAATTTATGCCTTAACCCATTAACACCTTACCATTTAACATAATTTAGCCATTTAACCAATTCCAATGTGTTATACTTATATCACTAAGCATTCAACATTAAACCCATAATCCATCACATTATGGTCTTTATTCAGTTTACACATTAACCCATTTAACCTGTTCATCATTCCCATGAATCAACCATTCAACCCATTCCATATTACCCTCAGGTTATTACCAAGTCTAGGTGTATCACATAACTTCTATTCTAAATTCAACCAAACATGACAACATATTCATCAAGGTCTCTACCCTTTATTATAACAAGGTCACTTGTTCAATCACATTCCCTAAGTCTAGGAAAAGCCGGAACATCCCATGGATGGCCCCAATAAGGTCAAGTAATTCCCAACGCATCCCATGGGGATCGTGAGAGTTTCCATTTACCATTTTAAACACCAATATTACCAAACATTCCAAGGTTATTCAGAAAATAACCAAGGGAAAGAAATAACACCGCTAAACATGCACAAATACCCAAATAACTATGGGATATCACATTTAGACCACCTACCTCGAAATCGTGGTTTAATGCACTCTCAATTGAGTCCTTACGCCTCGATCTGACCAACCCTTGGAGATTCAACCTATAACTCACCCAAATGATAGGGTTTTAGAGCTTCAGAACAATAAGGAGAGAAGATACAAACCCAATACCAAAAACAGAAGCAAGGATGGGATTAGCCTTACCCGGAGCATTGATTCGCATCAAACGGGACCAAAAATGCCTTAGAAACGAGGGAGATCGACCTCTTGGAGCTCGTGGGAGATTTGGTTCATACCAAGGGAGTAGAAAGAGGAATAGAGAGGAAATCCTCAGTGGGATCATAAAATCCCGAAGTTGAAAGCTTTTAATTCATCCCAAAATTAAGTGGCAGCATGGTTTAGTATCACAGTTTCACAAACCGTGTGGAAACCATGTGCATGCCACTGCCTGGTGGAGAAGGGTCGCATGGTTTTTCCTGGGCAGGATGCACGGTTTTCCCTGGCCGTGCGCAGTGCGTTGTTGCTTGTCTTGCCCAGATTTCCTTTATTTTGTGCCCCATTCCACCGGAACACCCCCAAGGCCTCTCATACATTCAGAAGACATCCCTTGAAACCCAAAACAAGGGATTCAACCAAAATATAACAAAACATACCTTTCCAAAAACTAGGATCTTACAACTTCCCCACCTTATAACGGCTCATCCTTGAGTCGAGTTTCCAAGCCTCATTGCTCCACCGAAGAGAAGAGTTCGGGCCACAGAGCCTGCATATCCGATTCCTACTCCCAAGTATCTTCCTGTACGTTCCCATGTTTCCACAGTACTCTCACTAGTGGCACAACCATGCCTCGTATGACCTTTTTACTACGATCCACCACCCGAACCGTATGCTCCTCAAAGGATGCATCAGCCTCAAGCTCCACATTCTCCATGTCAACTACGTGAGATGGGTCCGGGCGATATCATTGATGATGCGACACAAGAAACACAGCATGCATCCCACGATACCATTGTGGAAGATCCAATCGGTAAGCCACTGGTCTGATCCTCTCTACAATATCAAAAGGTCCCATATACCTAGGCCCCAACTTACCCTGCTTTCGAATCTGACGGTGACCCAACCTTGGAGACACCATTCGAACTCTTTATCACCCACCGCAAACTCAAGAGGCATACGCCACCGATCTGCATATGACTTATGTCTACTCTGAGCCATAGCAATCTGCTTCCTGATCAAATTAACTCTCTCTAAAGTCTCCTGCACGAGACTTGGCCCCAACAACTCAGATTCACCGGCCTCTAGCCAACACAATGGAGATCTACATGGACTCTCGTAGAGTGCCTCAAACGGTTCCATGTGAATCGTATCCTGAAAATTGTTGTTGTAGGAAAAATCAACTAATGATTGGTGCCTCTCCCAAGAACCACCAATGTCTAACACACAAGCTCTTAACATGTCTTCCAACACTTGGATCGTATGATCCGACTGCCCGTCTATCTACGGGTAGAAATCCATAAAAAAACACCTGCGTACTAAGTGCCTTCTAAAACCCTTTCCAAAAACGCTATGTGAAATGTGGATCTTCGTCTGAAACTATGGTTCGTGGAACACCATGCAACTGCACTATCTCTTGAATATACAGATCTCCCATCTGGTCGACTGTAAAGGTCTCCTGAATCGGTAAGAAATGATCCAATTTCATTAACTGATCCACAACCACCTAGATTGCATCATTATTCCATGAAATCCTTGGTAGACCCATGACAAAATCTATTGTTACTTCATCCCACTTCCATTCTGGAATGGGCAATGGATGCAACAATCCACCTGGGCGTTGATGCTCGGCCTTCACCTGCTGACAGGTAAGGAATCATGCCACAAAGCCTGCTACATAATTCTTCATTCTAGGCCACCAAAACTACCTTTGGAGATCACGGTACATCTTGGTCAAACCAGGATTCACTTCCCACTTTGATTCATGGAACTCACACATCAACTCTTCCCGCTCACACTTTGGCACAACCACACGATCCCGAACACGAACAACACTGTCAATGACGACGGCCCACCCAGAAGGTAGCTCCCCACATTTATGATTTTCCTTCATGATCAAACACTCAGGATCATCTAGTTGACCTTCTTTAAATCGACTCAAAATCATCGACTCCATCGTTAAAGAAGCAATAGTGACCTGAACACTTTCTTCTTGCACCTCCAGGTGCATCTCTGCAAACAAATCTATCACCTTACACTCACTGCTGGACTCGTGAACCACCTGATTCTGAACCTTCCTGCTCATGGCATCAGCAACACGGTTTCCCTTTCCCGACGTGTACACCAACTCAAAGTCAAAATACTGGAGATATTCAACCCATCTTCACTGCAAAAGATTCAGATCATGCTGTGAGAATATGTAATTTAAACACTTATGCTCGGTAAACACGGTAAACTGTTCTCCCAACAGATGGTTCCTCGATCACTTCAAGGAGTACACTAATAAAACCAACTCAACATCATGATTGGGATAGTTTGGCTCATGGGGTCTCAACTTCCTTGACCCATAAGCCACAACCCGCTCATCCTGCATCAACAAAGCCCCAGGTCTGACTCCGGACGCATCACAAAACACGATGTACTTTTTACCTGGCTCAGGTAGGATCAAGATAGGTGCGGTCGTCAACTGCTTCTTCAAATCATGGATGGCATTCTCACAAGCCTTGTACCATTCAAACCTGATTCCTTTCTTGGTCAATCCTGAGAGTGGTTCTTCCAAGAGAGAGAAATCATGAATGAACCTTTGGTAATACCCGGACAAACCCAGAAATCTCCAAACATCTGAAACAATCTTGGGTTCCTCCCAAGATACAACTGCCTACACATTATCTTGATCCACTATCACACCTGCCTCTGAGATGATGTGACCTAGAAAATTCACCTCACCTATCTAGAATTGACATTTTGATAGCTTGGCATATAGCCGATGCTCTCTTAGTGTACCCAAGGCGATTTCAAGATGTTGGGCATGATCATCATGAGTTTTCGAGTACACTAAGATATCGTCAAAAAAGATATCCACAAACTGATCTAGATAGGGATGAAAGATCTGGACCATCAAATCCATAAACACCTCTAGTGAATTGGTAAAGACAAAAGTAATTACAACAAATTCAAACAACCCATATTGACTTCGGAAAGCTATTTGTGGTATGTCAGAAGGCCTCGCCCTCATCTAGTGATAACCTAACCTCAGATCAATCTTAGAAAACACTGATGTACCCCTCACCTGATCAAATAGGTCACCAATTCTAGGAAGAGGGTACTGATTTTTCACCGTCATCTGATTCAACTTCTGATAGTCAATAGATATCCTCAACGACCCATTTAACTTCTTTGCAAAAAAGAATGGGAGATCACCAAGGAGACGTACTAGGATAGATAAACCCCATACGCTCCAACTCCTCAAGCAGGACCTTCTGTTTGTGGAGTTCTTCTGGTGCCATTCGGTATGGAGGAATAGAAACTGGCTCCACTCCCGGCAACAAATCGATCGTGAACTCAACATCCCTCTCGGGGTGTAACTATGAGAAATCCTCAGGAAACACGTCCTGAAACTAATCCACCATAAGAGGAAAATTATTTTTTTCCCTCCCTCATCATCATCAAGTATGATACATGCCACTTGAGCTGTGAGTCCACTCATCTGTTGAAAAAATGGCCCAGTACGCCCTGCTCGAATATCCCATTCGCCACGGTGGATGTAAACGTCACCCTCAAGCGACTTGAATGATACTCTGCGATGATAAAAGTCTATATGCACCCTCTACAACACCAACCAATCCATTACCAAGATGAGGTCAAAACACTACATCTTGAGAATGAACAAGTCCCACGGAAAATGATACCCACCAACTTCCAAGGAGCATCCCTTGCATTGCTTGATATCCTCAACCAACACTCCCAATGGGGTGTCAATTGACATAACTCCACACACACCCTCCACAGGTAAACCTAGCACTACCACAAGTTGAGCAGAAACAAAATGGTGTGTGGCACCTCTGTTAAACTGCACACTAGAAAAAGTAGAGGCTACAAGGAGCATACCTCGAACAGTCGACGGTCCGGCCTCGCCACCACTAGGTGCAAACTGAACTACCTAAAGGTGACTTGCGCCTCTGCCCTGGGCTCCAACCTGAACACCCTGTGAAGCACTAACCTGCTGGCGTGAGTGATCTTTCCCTAGAGTTACACATCCACCGCCCCTACCAATACAGCCTGTGTTGATCCAATTGTCTGCCTGATATGGGGCAACTGATCCCCTTCCTGTATCTAGTACCTGCATTTCACCATCATACTCACCCACTTACTGAGATTTCCTGCAGAACTTCTGCACATTCCCCATTCTACCGCAGAAACGACACTCAACTGGAGGTCTAGGTCACTGACCACACATATTCTCCGGCCTGACACACTGATAACAAAACACCTATTTTCCACTCTGAGAGGCTGACCCCCTCTTCTAACCACCTTGCTCGAATCATTCTAAACGGAGCTTCTGACATTTGGAAGATACACCACTTGTCCTCCCAACTGGCACGACAAGCCCACCACCTGAATCTCCCATCAGGTTTCCTTCAGAAATGAGTGCATGATCCATCACCTCTGCAAACTTCTTCAAGTGGTAGATATTCACTTGATACTTGATCTCATGTCTCAACCCATCTTGGAAACGCCTTGCTATCACTACCTCATCCTTGGGTAACACTGGGACGAAGTTTCCCAAATCAGTGAAGTGACTAGCATAGTCCATCACAGATAACGATCCCTGAGTCAGGCTTATAAACTCTGTATCCCACTCCTGCCTCAACGTCTCTGGGTAAAAATGCTCCAAAAACTTTTCATGAAGATCCTTCTATGACATCCCCTCGGCCTGCTCGATTTGAGCCTGAATGTCCCACCAATTCCTAGCCTGGCCCCATAAAATATAAAATTCCATCTTTAATCTCTTTTCAATAAGGGTATATGGATGATCCAGTATCATCTGGACAAACTCTAACCAGAACACCACTTCCTATGGCCCACCCTCTCTGGTGAAGGTCGGAGTGTGCTGCTACTGTAACTCCCTGGTCAGCTCAAACATACTAGGTGCAACCCGCCCTGGGTCCTGATCCATCATCTGCATAAGGCGAGCCAAGTTCTCTTGGAACTGGCCTTCTCTACCTTCATTGATCACCCGTTTTTCATGCTCTTCTACCAGTGGAGTGTTCTACGCAACATCCTCTCGCTGCCCAATTGGCAATCGACGTCATGGTGGAATCTCTCAACATTTCCAAACATTAGATTTAGCATGAAAACCATAAACATTCATGACTTCTTCAAAAATCTCTTTACTCGCTACAAAAAGCCTCTTTCATATGCTAATTTAACAACATTATCACCTCATGTTCACCACCCGGACCATCCCTACCGCAGGCCATGGTCCACATGGGGTTAGAAACCATGCACTATCATCAAACTCACACAACACATTACAAAAACATTTTCGATTCATTTCCAACCCTTATATTTCATTAAACATCATTTACCCACTTGTTTTATTTCATTCTTCTCATCATTTCTTGGTTTCATTAAATGCCTAATGCACCCTACCTTCTGGACTCACACACCCATCCTGTGAGTGTGCATAACGCAATGCATGTAACCTATCTCACATGGTTCCTACAATGATGCATGAATGGAAATCATCATTTCATTAAGGCCACGAGCCAAATATCATATAATAGTAACATCAAACCACATGTGCATCACCCAACGGTGAAATATCATCAACTGTAACAACACACAACCAAGAACATCATTTCCCACCCTGGGTGACTTGGGTTTTCCCTCGTACCTAGGTTAGCTACTCCCAAGCATGAGCTCATTACCAAGGACCTACACGTCTTACCCCTTGGCTACCAATCCCAAATAACATGACCTTAGAGAAGGAGAAGAAATATCTCCTCTGATAACACTTTGTAACATCCCTGTCCCGGAAGCCACTAAACTAGTGCTCCAAGCTGGGTGGTTACATGACTTTAAGCGCACCTCCCTATATGCCAAAGGTTGTCGACTAGCAGCGGGGGTCTATGGAGTCAAGAGGGGAGAGTATACCCCCTTTTTATCAGACTAAGCCATGACAGAAATAAACCAAATCGAGGAAACAATAACCAATAAAACACGAAGCATGTATAACAACCATTTCCAATAATAAATATTCAATGTCATACTACAAGTGCAAGGGTGGACAAAAACCCAAAATAAAGACAACGACCAAAATCCCCAAAATGGTCCCGACTACAAGTTTGGATCCTCCACCAAGTGCTACCCATGTCCACTCACTATCTAGAAAAGACCTTTTTCCTTCTCCTGGCCTGCAAACAAGAAGTCTATTTGGGTACCCAACGGCGGCCTGAGCAGGGTGTGAGTACAACTCAGTAAGCCAGCACCAACGGTGTGTACAAAATATCCAGTACAAACAAGTAGTGCGTGAAAAAGGAGTATGAATTATAATTACCAAATTACATAAGGTTCCATTAACATGTTCAGATAAAAAGCCATTTCCACTTCCATTACCATTCATTACACACCAATTATCATCACTTACTAATTCATCAAATTTCCATTAGTTATTCACATACATTATGTTACATGGGTCTAAGGCCAACAATCGCTTGCAAGAGGGTAAAAAATGGTTATCTTATCTCACTAGTACTACCCCAATAATAGAAACCATAAACTCACCTTGAATTATCAGTCCAGGTGGATACAACCGTTAGGAGAAAAGAGCATCATTCCCTATTCATAAATCGTGCATTTAGGGTGGATTTTAGAACCTCATTCTTTTCTCGACCCATGGGCGTAGATCATCAAGTCATACCCCACTCTACTAAGCCATGTGGACATGCTTATATATACGTAACCATCAACCCGCCATACCATTTACCTTAGGAAAACACTATTCACAACAAACCACACGGGAATTCACATTATGCCTTAACCCATTAACACTTTACCATTTTATGTTATTTAACCATTTACCCAATTCCCATTTGTTATGCTTATCTCACTAAACATTCAACACTAAACAAATAATCCATCACATTATCGTCTTTATTCAGTTTACACATTAACCCATTTAACACGTTCATCATTCCCATGAATCAACCATTCAACCCATTCCATATCACCCTCAGGTTATTACCAAGTTTAGGTGCATATCCTAACATATATTCCAAATTCAACCAAACATGAAAACATATTCATCAAGGTATATACCCTTTATTACAACAAGGTCACTTGTTCAATCACATTCCCTATGTCCGGGAAAAGCCCACACATCCCATGGATGGACCCGAATAGGTCAAGTCATTCCCAAAGCTTCCCATGGGGATCGTGAGAGTTTCTATTGACCATTTTAAACACCAATATTACCAAATATGCCAACTTTATTCAAAACATAACCAAGGAAAATCAAGAACACAACTAAACATGAAAAAATACCCAAATAACTATGGGATATCACTTGTAGACCACCTACCTCGAAACCACGATTGAACGCACTCTCAATCGAGTCCTTAGACCTCGATCCGACCAACCTTTGGAGCTTCAAGATAAAACTCGCCCAAAAGATAGGTTTTTAGAACTTCGGAACAAGAAGGAGAGAAGATAAAAACCCTACAACATAAAGAGAATAAAGGATGGGATTAGCCTTACCCTGAGCTTCGATTCGCATCCAACGGCACCAAAAATTCCTTATAAATGAAGGAGATCGACTTCTTGGAGATCTTGGGTGATTTGTTTCGTACCAAGGGAGAAGAAGGAGTAATGGAGAAGAAATATCGAGTGGGATCTTAACATCCTAGAATGGCAAGCTTGTAATTCATCCCAACATTAAAGTGGATGCACGGTTTAGTTGCACAGTTTGACAAACCGTGTGCAAACCATGCACACGCTACTGCCCAGGGGAGAAGGGTCGCACGGTTTTTCTTGGGCAGGTCGTACGGTTTTCCCTAGCAGTGTGCAGGCCATGTGCCCTGGCTTCTCTTGCCCAGATTTCCTTTCTTTTGTGCCCCAAGCCTCCTGAACACCCCCAAGGCCTCTCATACTTTCAGAAGACATGCCTTGAAACCTGAAACAAGGGATTAAACCAAAACATAAAAATATATTATTTTCCAAAAACTGGGATCTTACAGTTTATTTACAATAAATTGGCCTTCTATATTTTCACCAAAACAATTAGTGTTATTGATAATATCATTCACTCTTATGAAGTAATCATTAATTGATTTATCCTAATTTGTATTTATATCATGAAATATTCTTCTCAAAATTTATATCATATATTAGTTAACATTACAATTACCTTAATAAATATATTTAGGTTTATCCCAAGTTTCATTAAGAGTCTCTAATCCCATTTCTCTGGTAAAAACCATGTCAAAGAGAGATATCAAAATGGAATTCCTGGCATTTCCATCCACCTCATGATTCATTGAACATATAAATTTCTTTTTACCGCCTATTTTAACGTGTATAAATTCTAATATATCTACATCAAGAAACTTATCACCCTAATATTATAAAAACAGAAGATTTCAATTTTTCCATCCATGGAAATTCATTCAATAAATTTAGGGAACAAACAATTCACAAATTTGATGTTACCTAGAATCTATATAAAGATATCCTAATAGAGGAAATATTTCATATAATACCAATGGGATTTGTTTAGTATACATTAATAAGAGATAAAATCAATTTATCCAATATTTAAAATTTTATTTAATGAAATAAACCACTAGTGGGTTATAAAAAGACTCCTTAAGTTGATTAAACATTAAGTAATCATAATGAAATTAAATATAATAATAAAAAAGTTTACAATTGTTTTTATATGGTTCAACATAAATGTGTGATCATTTCCATTACCTTATAAGGTTTTAACCCCTTTTTCAATATTATCTAGTAATATATTTTTATCAATATAAGATTTTTGGTTATATGTTATCATAAACCCTTGATTCAAAACACAATTAAATACCTTTAATAGATCCACTATCTCCTGATAGCCAAAATAGATTTTATAACACCACTATATGAGAGATATAGTTTACAATGAATACAATTTACTTCAATAATAGATGAAAAATCATATAATTCAATCTAGAATGATGAAAAATGTTATCACATCTCATATCATAATGTGATGTCTTTTTAAGAATCATCTTGGGGGATAGAAAATTAATGTCTATAAATACTCTACAAACTACACATATAACTCTTGGTGCGTCTAGATCTTCTCCTCCATAATAAATCAACTCTGTAACTTTATATAAAACATATTTTTAAATATTTATATCCAATTTTATATAATATCTGAAATTTTTCTTGCCATTTATATTTTATTGAATACACAATTTTTTTTCTCATCACACAAGATGGGCTTTAGACACTTCTTCAATATCATCTTATTCTTTGATATTTAAAACCATAAAACTGTTATAGAGTGGTAATTTTAATTCATCTCCCACTCTTATAATATGAATCCAAAATGTTAAAAATATAAAAAATTATATCCCCAAGCTAAATTAATTTTCTTTTATAGTAGCCTTATTATGTTTTTAATGTCTTTTTTGAAATACCAAAAGTGGAATATTATAAGATGTCCCAAGAACGACAAGATAATTTTTTGTAAAGTATAACCATTATTTTTTATAATGAAAATATCACCAAATAAATAATGGGAACATACTCCCATGATCTATATTAACTTTCATGAACTACCCCTCTCCTCACAATAGATAAACATCCTCAAAAGCTTTTAATTTAATCTCATCTCTATTTGAAGAAATCAACCACTCATTTAACTATCATTTTAAAATGATACAGAATAATTCAAATACATCACTATAAAGAATTCATATATAACACAGGTTATTAAAGAACCCGTATATTCATAAAACCCATATGACAAATTATTCAATAATCAAACTAAATCATCTAGTAGTGTAGTTTGATTAGATTTTGTTTTAATATCATTATAATTTAAATGTTTTGTCCCATTAAAACATGTTCATTATTAATAATAAGTAGAACAAATTAATTTTAGCTTCATAAATATTAACCTTACTTAGTTTTAAATAGATAACCAATTTGATCAATATAATCTACGTATCAAAGATTATTCACATTTCTTGAATAAGACACCAAATGTAATGGTTCCATTATTGATGACCAATTCCAAATTCATCTATTTATTTTTCATTGGGATATCAAAATTATGGAATCTCAAAATTTCATGTCTACAGATACCTCATTATTATCTATGTAATGATTTCTATCAATATGGAATGATTATTATGCAAGTGAATTGATTATTACAAATAATATGATGATGTTTATGAAAGTCCTATATAATGTTTAAATAATCATGCTTACAGTATATGCATTGTAGTCACACACTAGAGGTACTTACTTATACAACGTCTATTTTTACCTTAAAATTATTTCATTAATGCATATAGTGTTTATGAACCTAAAATAGATGGGATGCACCCTTATGCAATGAGGGAATCATGTTTCTAAAAACATGAACAATGTACACATAACCTAGACTGATAGTTATGTACACATAAAATTTTTCTTATGTAGATCATGAAATCACAAATAATTAACCCTAATCCATACAATGTGATCTTAAATTCATAAAAATAGATTACTTCACAATTAAATATTATCACACCAAACCATTCCATAAACTTCTTATACAGATTAAACATTCTCAAAAAAAATTCAATGGATTTGTTTAAAATAGATAAAAATAAATAAATACTTTACTAATTTCCCCAAAAAATGGATCTTACTCAATATATGTATATTTTATGAATTATTATACTATGGAATCTGTGTGATATTTATAGAAGGAGGTTTAAATTTTATTATGATTTCCAGGACCTCCCTATAATATATATTGTTATTATTGATATTATATTGTATGTTTTAACAGTTTTGTGTGAAATATTTGGTTTTTTGAGGGAATTCCTATGCTTTCACAATGTATGTGTTTGGTTTTTCGAACCCTTAACACACTATTCATGTCATAAATTAACCTTATAGTAAACACTGCATGATTAATGTAATTATTTCTAAACCATATAAAAAACTATTCAGCCCTTTGAATATAAATAATACCATTTTTTAAATATTATTTAAGTTATTATGCTTCCTTTTTCCTCCCATATTTATGATTTTTCTAGGTAATTATACCATTTTAATCCCATATCCATCATCCCAACCTTTGATAATCTGTTATTAATAAAAAATTATACCTCATGGTATTTTCATCAACACTTCTTTATCTCTTCATATAAACAATTTTTCATACACATTCTTTTCTTAAATTTCCATGGTGCCGATGTGATTCTTCAAAGATGATGTTTTTTTGGGGTTTTCTTATTTTATCGAAATATGTGGACATATAAGGTGTTTTTTCTACATATTTTCTGGAATAAACTCAATATCATTGTATTAATCATTTTTATATATGTTTTTATCATTATATCATTATTTGAAAGGGAATGTGGTTCATAAAATTTCTAAACTTCCATTTCACAATCGTATATTATATTTGAAAAAAATATAAATATAATATATTGTATTTGTGTTTTTCATAAATTTAAATATTTTATTTGAGTGGTATCCATGATTTATAAATCTAGAAAAATATCCATCAATTCAATAAGTTTTTGAAAATTTATAAGAAGTATGTCAAAAAGGAATTGATAACCAAATAGGTTTTTCTATTCCAATTGATTACTAAAGAGTATATTCATGTTTTTAAGAAATTTATTTCAAATGTAATGGTGTGTTTGTAATTTAATTGATTTCAATTTAGATTATTAATATTTTTTAACTTTTTTTGATATTTATTTATCTATATGGATTTATATTTATTTAAAATTTATTCAATGTAAATATTAATTATTGAATAACTTTCAAAGAATTATTTTTTATATTATATTTCAATATATGGTTAAAATTATTTTTTGGAAAATCCTTTATTTATTTTCATGACATTCTTAAAATACATAGTGTTGTTCTCAATATGGTAATTTATTTAATATTATATAAATTTTTAATTGATAAATATAAATATAAATGGTAATTTTTTCCTTGAATGGTGTTGGTGTTATGGTGTGGGGTGTAAAAATTTAAATTTCATTGATATTATAATATTACTTATGATTTTTTTTTGTCACCACAATTAGAAAATATCTCATTACCATAGGTAACTATGTAGGAGATAAATGATCGATGCTACAGTGGTTATCATTTTTTCCTAGAATGTGTCACTTAGTTGTGATTTTATAAAATATAGGGTTGATCCACCAATTATGTAAACATGAATATAAGTAAACATATTATTTAACTAGGATAACAACCTGGGTTGGCTATTGATTCCCCCTGAGTACATCTAAGATCACCCCATAGTTCCTAGTGAGTATATAATGTGAATCATTATGTTATATTATTTTCTATTTTAAATCATAATTGTATTATAATTCTTATTATGTTGTATAATTTTGATATGGATTTAATTGTGTTAATTCTTCATATTTTGATATTATGGATAAATAATTTAATTTTTTTTAATAATATGTTGAATTTTTTACCATTGTACAATAAATATTTTATTCTCTTAATATAATTTTTTCATGAAGATGTTCATTTTCAATTGTAATTGTTGTTTACTATATTTATTTTACATAATTTAATTACCACTATATATCTACATTATTTTTGAAATAAATATATAAATTTGAAAAAAATATCCCTTAATTTTGTTTTTCCTAAAATCAAATGCATACTATTAAATGTAATAATTTTATTTTATTAATGTTATCATAGAAATTTTTTTATTAGAGTTGGTTGGTATTTTATATCAATTGTTAAAGATTGTAATCAGATTCCGTTACATTTTTTTGTATAATTAAAAAACTACTTTAAAATAATAGTTTTATTTGTATTTGATGAAGCATCTTGGAATTTTATAAACTCTTTAGTTTCATCCAATGTTTCAAGTTTAGATCACATTCAGTATACATAGTTCCATGTTTATGTAGGTATAATGTATTTATGGGGTTATTATTTATATATATTTCATATTTTATTACTTGAATGGTTATTTAAGTTGATTATATTCTTTGGGATATGGATGTGACCATAGGTCATGTAGTTGTACTCATGTTGTATTTATGTTCAATTATATTATTCAAGATATTTATATTCCCTGAAGGTATATCTCAAATAAATCTCCGGGAAATTTATTTATCATTTTATAAAATTATTATAGTCATTTGGTTGATTTATTTATGTTATAGTACACTTATGCCTTATTTAGTGTATATCTTATTTTAAAACCACTTTTTCTAATATTCATGGGAATTCTATGAATGTAAAATCATAATATAATCTAGGTAATTCTTGTATGAAGATAATTTTCTATTTTCAGGGTAAAATTATACCCATGGTTTTCATTTGATACCCAATATGCTTTTATTTGTCCCTGGAAATTGGGAATGCCCATTCCCCCTTGTGGCAAACTAACCCAACAGAGTGGGATTGTAATACCCTAAGATTTTATGAGAGAGATTCTTTTAATTTCTTTTATGTCATGTGTTTTAAGCTACACCAAGATTTGTTTGTACTATACGCAACATTGTGTTAGCTTCCAGTTTACGCAACACTTTTCTTGGATTGTGTTACACACAATTTCAAGTTCTTTGGATAGAATTCATTTCACGCAACAATTTTTATAGATTTTTATCCTTATATTATTGAAATAAGTTTGTATTATTTTATATGAAACACCAAAGGAAGATTTTACTAAATAAAACATTGATAAGGCTTGTGCCACACACAAGAGAGACCTTCATCGATAGCATTCATTGTACGCAATACTAAGTTTCACTAAAAAATGACATATTATTAAAATATTATTATTTAAATAGATATCAACTATCCATTATAAATATAATTAACCACATTTTAAATTTCATATGACATTAAAGTTTATCTTATGTATTTACTAGACATGATATAAGAACAAATTTAATTTTCCTGACAAAAGAAGTTTGTTTGAAAAAATACAGTTGTGTTGCCTTTTGATGGTTCACCAATTTTAAATTTAGTTTTTGAAATTTTTAAACATTCTATTTGGTAAAATAATCTTCTTAATTGTAGTAGTAACATAAAAATTTATATTGGATGAATTATTGATATTTTTCTGTTAACTCTTATATTTTTAAGAATAGTAAAAATATGCTAAATTTTAATAAATTAAAAAAATTTCATCGATATAATTTATATGGTTAAATGATAATATTTAATTGGTTTAAATTTTATATATAACATATTTCCATCTTTTGAAATGTTTTAACTTTTAAAACTCTTTTTCTCATTTCATCAACAAGATTAATTTTAAATTAATTACTAAAAATTATGTGTTTTGAATTTTGTAAAATACATTCCATATTTTCAATTATTAGGTACAAAATATGTTAATATGATACTTTAATTTTTGGGAATTATGAATAGTAACATTGGTAATTATTTTCATTACCATGGTTAATGGTAAATCAGTTAATTAAAGGTTAAAATAATATTATAAAATTACACTGACACCTTCCAAAATTTTATTAGAAGAAAAAAAGATTACCCATATCACCTAAGGATTGTAATTTATTCATTTCATAGACTTTTTCCATGAAAATGATGTAATTATTATTAAAACAAAATAAAGTGACAACATGTCACTCTCTAATATCTTATAAGTATAATAATTTTTATATGTTGATAAAATATAAAAAATTAAAAATTAAATAGTATCTAGAAATATAAATAAATTATATACATCTTGTAAATATATTTATAACTTATTATTAAATTAATTAATTACCATTAATTATGACACAATAGTGATGTAAAGATTATTTTATTAACAAAAATATAAAATAAATGGTTTTAAAAAAATTAAAATAAATATCATATAAAGTAATTAATTTTCTCCAGATATTTTATAGGTAACTATGAAATTATATGAGGGTATGAAATATTTTTTTTCGAAATTATATTTTGTGAAGATTTTATTTATTTTCAAATAAATGAATCTTTTTAAAATTGGCACTATTGATATTTTATAATAATTACATTTTATTAAATTATTTTAAAAACATAATAATATTTATAAATTAAAAAGTAATAATTATAAGATCTAAAATGTCATAAAATTCAAATTTATGGCCAATTAACGCCATATAATTAAATATATATAACTATTAAATATATAGAATTTTATTACCATAATTAAATTTAAATAGAATAACTGAGTTTTTATTAAAACGATATGGTTTTAATTGAAAAAAAACTTTTTCAAAACCTTTTGGTTGATGATATTAAAACCATATCTAATCTCATCTTCGAAAATGGGAATTTTTTCTAGTTTTTGGGAAGGGTTTAATTTTATTATAAATTATTATTTATGGAGTTTCCAAATGTACCCCTCACCTCGATTATAAAAGGGAACCTCCTCCCGCTCTTATTCAATCCATTTTGAGCCTTAAAGATCGGCCAAACCCTACCCATTTATATTAAAACCTTCTTTAGTTACATTATATAGAGTCTGGTCTTTCTCAAAAGACTAACTCTAGTTCCCCAAGAGGAAATTTAAAGTAGGCATGTCGAGGAAGATGTAATATCTTCTAATAATTCATTTAAATTTCCTTATTCTCTTACATCCCCTTCATTAGTTTATTCATTATAATTTATTAAAATAATTATAAATATTATTCTTATATGTTATTATAAATATTAAACAACCATACTTCACCTTCTATCCATCATACTAAAAATGAAATCACTGTGTGTGCGAACGTACAACTTGCCATCTCCACGATGTGATATAATCTGTTTTCACCACCACCTTACATGGATGATTTTAATAGGGGAAATAATAACTATATATTATTATTATTACATGATATTAATTATGATATATTACAAACCTTCCTCTTAAATACCATTCAATAATTATGGTAATGATATAATCACTCGCGTTTATGTAGGGCTTACCGTCTCCATGATGTGATGTGATTTTTCCCATATTAACCATTCAAGAATGATTATAATGTATATATAATAAATAATCATGAAATATATTAAATAATTAATCTACTATATATATGTATAGATATGTGTCATTTACTTACTTCCATTCAATTCAATATGGAAACAAAAAAAGTGTTCATGCATTCGTACGGCCTACCATCTCCATGAACAGTGTATTCCATTTCATTTTTATATCTATTATATATTTATTTATTTACTAAATATATATTATATAAAAATAATGTTTTAAATTAAATATGTAATTAAATAATTATTTATCTAACAATTTCAATAATAAAAAGTCCAAACATGAATGATAAATAAAATGATTATAAACCAAAACATTAATTTAACATTGAATTGACAAATGAACGGGTGATATTAGGTCATCAGTAAATCATATATGATATCGTAAATATTATTATGGTTATTTTACAAGTTATTAATATGTTTAAACCCAATGTAAAAAATTTCTGGACACATTGAAAACAATCATACATATGGTAAGGCACAATTTTGCAATCACATTTTTACCTGAGAATGTATATACGTAAGTATTTACCAGGGATACATTTATCCTCCATGTACATGTTTTCTAAAAAAATTCATAAAATTTTTTATTCTTCTATATATGATTAAAGTCATTTTTCCCATTTTGGACTTTTACTAAATGGTATGGAAGAAATCATTCTTTTATTTACCATATGAGGTAATTTTTGACTATTTTGGAAAAAGTACAAGGAGAATGCTTTTTTAACCAATATGGCATGAACAGATTTTTAAATATTCATAAAACCTTCTTTCCATGAAGCTTACTTTTCGCATTTTCTTGTTTATTTTCAAATAAAATAATTTTATTTTAAAATTGCTCTTCCATTTGAAAAAAGAAAACGTTTTTAAGAAGAAATGATATTTTCCTCAATAATTAAGTTCAAGTGTTTTATCAAAATTATATACTATCTAATAAGAACGTAGGATTATGTTTATATACCTATTATTAGTTATTTTTTTGTGTTTATGATGAAATTATTTTTAGTAATTTTATTTTATATATATATATATATTATGTTATGATGGAATGATGTATAAGAAATCCATTTTATTTCTTGGGCTATGCTATGATGAATAGTTTTATGTATTGTAGCACATGTAAGAATGATTTCATTGTGTGATGAGTGGGACACCTTTATCCCTCTAATGCATTGGGTAAATATTTATATCTCATTAGATAGATATGACAATAATAGAAAGTAAATACATTTCAGTAATACATAGCAGGAATGACAAGTAAACCTGGTTCAGTAATGGACTTATTCCACTATAATGGTGTTGGAAGCAATGCCTTTGTTACTATGGAAATCTTTTTATGTTCTTATTAGTTTTCCACAATTATCTGTTTTATTCCAATGCTATTCAATCATGTTTAATGTTCTTTTTATGATCTATGCCTTACGTACTTCCAATATTTATTTCTTGGAAACCAAGATTTATTTCATTACTCAAGATTATGGTGCATAAACTTTATGTTCTTGTTTTTACGTTCCAATCTTTATGGTTTGTTTTATGTTATAAATTTTTACCCTTACTGATCATTTGTGAACACCCCTTTTATGTTTACATTTACCCAGTATATAAAAAATTGTTTTAGGTAGGGAATAAAAATGGGAAGATCTTTATGGGAGATTTTAAAGATCATTCACCAAGATAGAAGATTATGTTCCACGAATCCAAAGACACTAAACTAATTCGTTCTTTGGGTGTCTATTTGTGTCATGCATTATGTATTCACAAAATTAATGTAATTTCCATGTATGTCATCATTGGGTATCCACAGTTAATATCAGAGCAAAGAATTAGTCACCCTATAAAAACTAGGATGTGAAAACTTTACTGAGATCCCCATATATATTTTTGTTGTATGTCTAGGGGTGTTCTTATGGGAAGGTCTTACTATAAATTATAGTTCTATAATTTTGGTAGTGATAATGAATAACACAGTATTAAACCTAAGATGATAGATATTTATATTACTCCCCCTAGATTATGTTTTTTTCTAGTGTGATTTTTTCCTCCCACACTATTAATTTTAGTTTATAGAAAATGGTTGGAAAAAGGAGGATTCTTCTTAATGGAGAATATGATGGAAAGTGGACTGATATTCCTCATTAGAAACCAAATTTAATGGTATTTGGAAAGAAAAAAATCAATATTTTTCCTTATGAGAAATCCCATTATATGATCAATAATCTAATCATTAGTGAGTTTCCTGAGCTAGGTAATAAGAGAAAGATGGAGTTTCATATTGATTATAAAGGAAATATAGTTCAATATTCCACCTGTAAATCATGTGGGAAGATTCATCAAGTATAATTTTAAGTAAATGTAAGATGATTTGGGTGTGCAAACAATGGATGAAATCTGGAAGTTGCAATGAAAAATGTTTGGTTATCAAAATGGACAAGGATAATGGTATTACTAAGACATCCATGGTAGTTAAATGTTTTGAATGTGAAATACACTTGAATTATGAAAATTGATTCCCTAAAGGAAAATATCATGAATAGAATCATCAAGGTTGTATGGATAGTATTTATGTTGAGGATGATGAAGAGACTACAAATGATATATGAGATGAAAGAAGTGTTAAGGAATAAAACCATGAAGCTCGGAAAATGGTTTAAAATTGTAGTTAAGTGATTACATGATTATCAAGAATAATTTTGTATAAGTAATCTTATTGTATTATGGAACAAGGAAACATTTAATTATTGTTAGACTATTGTTTTTTCTTAATTATTTGAATGTATATATTGAATTGTACCAGTAACCATGAATAGTTATTCAGATATTTTTGAAAAACACATGATATGTGAATAATTATGGGATAAAGAGATAATGATTTATTTGATAGTATTATTCACCTCAAAACTACTATAAGGACAATGTGATATCGTGGTTTTATTATATTGAATTTGATTTTTTTTTTCAGACTATGGGAAGAGTAAATTTTTACGTAATGAATGTTTTCACTAAGGTTCTATGATCATTCATGTTATTATCATGGTCCAAGAAAATACATGATTAACGTATTCACATGTTTGGAATATGAAAACCAAGAACTGCCAAATGAGATATGGTAGACATATGTTATATTGATTTTGTAAACCACTTTCTAAATATTTATATTTTCAATTTTTTAAGGATTGTAATGTTATCCAATTATAGATAGTATAAGTTATATTCTGGTTGAAGTTTGTTAGATTAATGTATTCTCTCATTGTAGGTGGATTTATTATTATTTGACAACCATTTATATCCTTTTTTTAAGACAGATAGAATGAACTATCATTCTATCATATTATATGCTAACACTTTATGAATAAAAAAATCAACTTCATTTATTTAAATAAAAGATGAAGTGGAAATTGTTCAAGGAATGACTAGCGGTGAGATTGTACTGAAACCAAGTAAGAATTTATCATCATGAAATAATTCATCAACTTTAGGAAAATGATCTTGAAACTAAAAATTTTATTCTAGTACCTTCTTTTTCGATGAATATGATGGTCACTTAAATCATCTCAGATTTATGGCTATCTAATAGTTAACATTCTCCAAACATTAGTCTCTATCACTATCTTCCATAATGTGATGGTTTTATTTCTCTTCTATATCCATGTTTTCAATTCCAACCTATGTTATCCTCTGTGGAAACCCATTGATGAATTGCGTAGGGTAACCGTTATGTTTATAAATTTTCTTTTTTAAATGGAGTTTTCGTATTCATTTTTACGATGTGGGTCTCTATGAAAAACACTTTAATGTATTAAATCATTCATAACCCAACAAATTTTGAGGGTGAAATTGATTTTAAGGGGGGTAGAATGTAACACCTAGAAATTTTATGAGATAGTTTCATTTAATTTCTTTGATTCATTGTGTTTTAAGCTACACTATTATTATCTTGTTCTATACACAACAACGTGTTAGCATGCAGTATATGAAACACTATTCTTGGCTCGTGTTACACACAATTTCAAGTTATTATTCTAGAATTAATTTCACGCAACACTGAGTATAGATTTTTTTCAATGTATAAATGAAATAAGTTTATATTATGTTATATGAAACACCAAAATTATCTTTCACTTCATGCAACTCTAACTTGGCTTGCGTTATATAGAAGAGCGACCTTCCTCAATAGCATGTGTTGTATGCAATACCGAGTTTCACTAAACAATGATATATAATTATAATATTATTATTTAATAGGATTTAAACTAGCTGTTGTGAATATTATTAACTATATTTTAAATTTCGTATAACAGTAACATTCATATTATGTATTTTCTATACATGATATATGAACAAATGTAATTTTTATGATAAAAGAAGTATTATTCAAAAAATATAGTTTGGTCGCCTTTTGATGGAGAACCCATTTTAAATTTATTTTTGAAACATTTATATATTATATTTGAAAAAATATAATTTTCCATTGGTATCAAAACATAATTATTTACTCAGGATTAATTTTTTAAATTTTTCTGATAAATTTTGTATTTTGATTAATAGTAAAAGTACACTAAAAATTAATTAAAAACATCTTTTTCCATCAAGATTATTTATATGGTTAAATAATAATATTGAATGGTTTTAGAGTATAATTATAATATATTTTAACCATTAAATATAATTCATGTCTTTGTAATTAATTTTACAAAGAATTCATAGGTAAAAACATTTCAATCGTTTGCAGTGTTTTAACATTTAAAACGCATATTCTCATTTAAAAGGCGAGATTAATTTTAAATTAATTACTAAAACTTCTATGTTTGGAATTTTTAAAAATTTATTTCAAATTTTTAATCAGTCAGTACATATTATGTTAATAGGATACATTTTTTTGGGTAGCTTGAATGGTAACATTGGTAATTATTTTTATTACCTTAGTTATAGGTAAATCAGGTTATTAAAGGTAAAAATAATGTTATATGATTATCCTAAGACCTTCCGAAATTCTATTGGATTAATAAAAGTATACCCATATCACCTAATGGTGTTAATTGATTCATTTCATGGACTTTTTTCCATGAAAATGATGTAATTATTATTAAAATAAAAGACAGTGACAACAAATCACTCTCTTATATCTTATAATTATATTAATTTTAATAGAGTGAAAAAAATTTATAAAACATTGAAAAAATATTCTATATTAATCTAATAAAATTATCTATATAATGTTAATTTATTTAATTTTTTTAGATATTAATTAATTACTATTAATTATGACATAATAGAGATGTAAAAATTATTTTATTAATAGGAATATCAAATAAATTGTTTTAAAATTATTAAAATAAATATCATATTAACTCACTAATGTGCTCCACAAATTTTTCTACATGACTATGACATGTTAGGAATGTATTAAAAAAATTTCTAAATTATCCTTTGTGAGGATTTTATTTAATGTCAAATAAATGAATAGTATCAAAATTAGCACAATTGATATTTTTTAAGAATAACATTTTACAAAATTATTTAAAAATATTAAAAATATTTAAAAATTTAAAATTAATAAATAAAAGATCTATAATATCATAAATTTAAAATTTTACGTAAATTATCACCATATATTTAAATATTAAAAACTATTAAATATTTATAATGTTATTACAAGAATTAAATTTAAATAGAATAACTAAGTGTCTATTAAAAAGATATCATTTAAATTTACAAAATAACATGTCAAAAATTTATTGGATGATGATATTACAACACTATATCATCTAATATTTGAAATTGGTCCATTTTGGTAGCTTTTGGTAAGGTATTGATTTTAATATAAATTATTATTTGTGGAGTCTCCAAAAGTACCCCTCACCTAAATTATAAAAGGAACCTCCTACCACTCATCATCACTCCATTTTGAGCCTTAAAACTCTACATAACCTTGCCCATTTCTCTTCCAAACTTCATTATTTACATTATATAGGTTCTGATCTTCTCAAAATACAAATTCTAATTCCATAAGTGGAAAATTTAATGGAGGAAGGTCAAGGAAGGGGTAATCACTTCTACTGATTCTTTCAAATTTCATTCTACGTCTTCATCCACATCACTAGTTGTTTATTTATAAAGTAATAACATCAATATCACTCATATACTTATATGTTATTATAAATATAAACCAACTTTATTTCGCCTTCTATCCATCCTACGAAAAACTAAATCACCACACATGCATACGTACGGTTAACCGCCTCTATGTAGTGGTGTATTCTGTTTTCCCCACCACCTTACATGGATGAGTATATTTTAGTAAATAATAAATATATATTATTATAATAAAATTATAGTAATTCTGAGATAATATACACCATCCATTTCAATACCATTCAACAATTATGGGAACGATATCATCTCACATGCGTACGTACGACTTACCATCTCCATGATGCGATGAGAATAATTCTCCATATTAACCATTAAAAAATAATTATATAGTATATATAATAAATAATCATGAAATATTTTACATATTAATTATACTGGATTTATGTATATATATTTTTCATTTACTTACATCCATTCAATTCAATAAAAAACGAAAAAAAGCATTCATGTGTACGTACAGCTTATCGTCTCTAGGGATGGTGAATTCCATTTCATTTTTCTATCTATTATATATAAATTTATATCAGGAATATATATTATATTTATATCATGTTTTACATACTTTAATCATGTAAATCAAGATCTACATAATAATTTCATTAATAAAAAGTCCAAACATGTACGATAAATAAAATGATAATTATGCAAAATGTTGCTTTAACATGGAATTTAAAAATGAACATGTAATATAAAGTCATAAGTAAATCATATATGATATCAAAAATTTTATTATGGTTCTGCTAAAAGATTATTATATGTTTAAACCCACTATAAAGGAGTTTCAGACACATATGAAATAAATCAAACCCATGGTAATGGATAATTTTGGCCATCTCATTTTTTTATGAGATCATTTATTCTTAAGTATTTTCTGGGAATATATTTATCCTCCATGTCCATGTTTTCAAAAAATTCTATCATAAAATTTTTATTATCCTTTTATGTATGAATAAAGTTATTTTTAACCATTTTCTACTTTTACTACATGGTATGGAAGGAATATTTATTTAATTTACTAAATGAGTTACTTTTTTTACTTTTTCAGAAGAAGCACGAGGAGAACATTTTTTTAACTTATAAAGAATTAATAGATTTTTTAATCTTCATAACACTTTATTTCCAAGAATATTTCTCTACATGATTTAATGTATATTTTCAATATAATATTTTTCTAGTAAAATTGATTTGTATTTTGAGAATGCAAAACTTTTTTTTAGAAGAAATGATATTTTCCTCAGGATTTAATTTCAATTTTTTATCAAAATTATTCCTCATCTAAGATGACAGAGGGTTTTGTTTTTATCACTATTATTAATTTGAATTTATTTTGTTTATTATGGAATTATTTTAATGAAATACGTTTATTTTATATTTATTATGTTATGATGGAATGATGTTTAAGAACCCAATTTTATTTATTGTTCTATGCTATAATGAATGGTTTTATGTTTTGTGGTGCACATAAGAATAATTTTATTAAGAGAGGGGTGGGACCTATATCCCCTTCTAATGTATTGGTTAATGATTTATATCTCATTAGATAGACATGACTAGAAGGAAAAGTAAATCTGGTTCAGTAATATATGGTTGGAATGACATGTAAACTTGGTTCAGAAATGTAATTTTTCCACTATGATGGTCTTGGTAGCAATTCACTTTCTAATATGAAAATCATATTATGCGGTTATTAGTTTTACAAAATTTCATGTTTTATGCTCATGTTATTCTATCATGGTTAATTGTCCTTTATGATATATGCCCTATGTACTCCCAATATTTATTACAGAACTGCTAAGATTTATTTCATGACACATGATTTTGATGTTTAAACTTTATGTTCATGTTTTTACATTCAAATGAATGTGGTTTTTTTATGTTCTCCATGTTTACCCTTACCGAGATTTTGAGCTCACCCTTTTTATGTTTTCATTTCCCCATGATATAAATAATGGTTTTTATGTAGGAAAAAAGGCGGATATATTTATGGGAGATTGTAGACCCTGGAAAACGCATTCCTGAAATTTTCCAAATGCTTCCATACATGATCCAAGATCGTAGAACTTTTCTTAAGATTTTATTTGGTAGGTCGCAAGGCCCGAACGGAGTTACGGATTAGGAGTTATGGACGTTTGAAGTTTGGCTAGAAATATGGTTCGCGAAGCCCATTGGCGAAGCCCCCTCCGTGATCGCGGAGCGCCACCGCAATGCAATGAGGTGGGAAGCTCCGCGAACCTGTTTGACGTTCGCAATGCGCTGCGAAGACCCGCCGCGAAGCTCTGAAGGCGGTAACTCTCCGCGAATGCATTTGACGTTCGCGAGCCCACCGCGAAGCTCCGGAGGCGGTACCTCTCTGCGAACGAATTTGACGTTCGTGAGTGCGCCGTGAAGCACCTGAGGCGGCGCGTGAGTTCTGCTTCGCGGCGCCCCTTGCCTATAAACACCCAGCTCACCCCCTTCACCAAAAAGGATAGTGATGGCCACTTCACCCCTTGGGCGGTCGATCTCCCGGTCCGCGGAGCTCCGCTTTGCGGCTCCACGATGTCATGCTCCGCGAGCAGCTTCCTTCGCATTGCTGCTTCACGAGCCGCCCTTGCTCCGCAAGAGGCCCATGCCCTACGATGCTGCTCCACGAGACCAAGCTGCGTGAGAGCCCTTTGCTCCGTGAGATCCCTTTGCTCCACGAGACACCTTTGCTCCGCGAGGCCCCTTTGCTCCGTGAGACCCCTTTGCTCCGCGAGAGACCATTGCTCCGCGAGGCCATGCTCCGCGAATCTACTTCGCGAAGACCCATCCATTGCGAGGATCCTACCTTTGCGCCCACCGGTCCCTTCGCTACTATCACAGACCCCCATGAAAAATGGAGAGTCGCACCATGAACTTTTCGGGCTGGGATGCCGGGATTTTCCATTGCGCCCTTATGCACTCCCACCTTCCACCTATGGAACACCATGATTTGAGAAACTCCACCACAGACCATGAAACACCTTGAGTTGATGTATTCCTCTTGGTCCATTTCCTATGTCGTGAGTTGGGTTTCTCATCATTAATTCCCCGAGTACCTTGAGTCGAACCATTCCTCAGGCAACTCCTCCAAACCTAATCACTTGGCTCCTATGCCAGGTTGAACCAGAAAGGGCCGCCCTTGCGTAAGTCCCAACACCAACCATTTCTAGGCATCTTCTGCCTAATATTCCTACCTACATGACTCTAAACTATAGTAATCATTATGTTCCAAACATAGGATTCCTCTTGCCCTATATGAGAGATGCCTTATGCTCCGAGCATGAGATGCCAATAGTCCTATCTACATGACTTTAAACTGTAGTACTCCCTATCTAACAAATGATAGGATGCCTCTTACTCTATATGAGATATGCCTTATGCTCCAAGAATGAGATGCCAATAGTCCTATCTATATGACTATAAACTGTACTACACCCTATCTAACAAATGATTGGATGCCTCTTGCCTTATACGAGAGATGCCTTATGCTCCAAGCATGAGATGCCAATAGTCCTACCTACAAGACTCTAAACTGTAGTACGCCCTATCTTCCTAACATAGGATGCCTCTTGTTCCAAACAATAGATGCCTTATGCTCCAAGCGTAAGATGCTCAATGCCATGACAATAGTGGCATGATTCCAACGCCCCTTGGCATTATCCCTCTTGTGCACCAGTGCATAGGTGAAGGCCTCAATACACCAATGGGTTGGGATGCCCTCATATCCAGACATGAGGAAGACATCCGAGAAGCTCCTTTCATAAGCCCCATTCACCGTTTCCGCTCCATAGCGGCATCCGGGAAGCTCCTTGCATAAACCCCATTCACCATTTCCACTCCATAGCGGCACCCGGGCAGCTTCCTAGCGTAAGCCCCATTCTCCATTACCGCTCCATAACGGCACCCGAGCATCTTCCTAGCGTAAGCCTCATCCACCATTGCCGCTCCTTAGTGGCACCCGGGCAGCTTCCTCACGTAAGCCCCATCCACTGTTGTGATCGCATGCAGCGGTAAGCCGTTGAAATCCTTTTACAGCAGTAAACTGTTGTGACCCAATCCAGCGGTAAGCCGTTGCGACCCCATACAGCGGTAAGCCATTGTGATCCTTATCCAATGGTAAGCCGTTTTGATCTCATCCAGTGGTAAGCCATTGACACCCCATTCAATGGTAAGCCGTTGTGACCCAATCCTGCAGTAAGCCGTTGAAACCCCCAATCGGCGGTAAGCCGTCATCTGGAGAACTATGCGGACTTTGATTCCCTACCACGGGGATACATAGGAAGCCTCCATGAGGCTAAATCCCAAAGCTATCATCATCCTTTTCCACATGCCTCCATCATGGAGTAAGTACCAGCACCATGGGCCGCCTAATGCATAATCCCCTCTTCGCATCACACGAACGCACCCTTCGCGGTGTGGTCGTTAGGTCCTTGACGTCTCTTGTTTTTCACACCGAGCATGACTCACGTGGGCTTAGATTTGGTATTGTCTATGACATTATCTCATCCAGAATGATGTTAAACTGCATGCCCTCGTCCATCATGACGTTAAACTGTATTCCTTCATCCAGCATGACATTAAACTGCATGCCCTCGTCCAGAATGACGTTAAACTGCATTCCCTCGTCCAGCATGACATTAAACTGTATGCCATTGTCCTGCATGACATTAAACTGCACACCCATTTTAAATACGATGTATTTGATCCATTTCAAGGCATGGTACGTAGGAAGCCTCCACGAGGTTCAAGCCCACCCATAATTCGATTCACATCGAGTTCTACCTTCGTCCAACACGACGTTAAACTGCATTCCAGTCCGATGACAAGCTGTTGTCACCAACTGAACTATGAGGACTTTGATCCATGTCAAGTCATGGTACGTAGGAAGTATCTCTGTGTTCAAGCCCATCCTCCTTTGGACCAAGGTCCCTCCTTCTTCACATCGGTTCGCTGACACCCACAGCCATCCTGAACTACGAGGACTTTGATCCATGTCAAGGCATAGTACGTAGGATGCCTCCCAGAGGTTCAAGCCCATATCCGATCGGACCAAGGTCCCTCATTTACATCGGCTCGCCGACACCCACCGCCCATCGTTTATTCACGTCAGGGTTCATTGCTGTCCTACATGACGTTAAACTATATTCCATCAATCCTTTGAACTATGAGGACTTTGATCCATGTCATGGAATGGTACTTAGGAAACCTTCCAAAGGTTCAAGCCCACCACTAGTGGATCCCCTGGGTCTACTTTCACGTCGGTTCACTGATGAAACCCTTTGAACTATGAGGACTTTGATCCATGTCAAGGCATGGTACGTAGGAAGCATCCCCAAGGTTCAAGCCCATCTCTCATTGGACCAAGGTCCACCTTCACGTCGGTTCGCTGACGATGCCCATCGGACCAAGGTCCACCTTCACATCGGTATGCTGACGATGCCCATCGGACCAAGGTCCACCTTCACGTCGGTTCGCTGACGATGCCCATCAGACCAAGGTCCACCTTCACGTCGGTTCGCTGACGCATCAGACCAAGGTCCACCTATTACGTTGGTTCGCTGACGACATCCATCGGACCAAGGTCCACCTTCACCTCCGTTCGCTGACGCATCGGACCAAGGTCCACCTTTATGTTGGTTCGCTGATGACATCCATCGGGCCAAGGTCCACCTTCACGTCGGTTCACCGGCACAATCCCAAACTACGCGAACTTTGATTCCATGCCATGGGGATACGTAGGAAGCCTCTTCAAGGCTCAACCCCAACTTCACCGTCGCCCCTGTGATGGTCCCATTTCTCTCCCCCTCCACATCATTCATCCATCCATCAACCATACTGATTCTCAATCGGGCCGCCACATCCCGGTGGGATCATGCCATCCACCTCCTCGCTGCTCCTAGCGGCGAATGAGCCGCTTTCCATGTGTAAGCCCCAGCATATCTCCGGGTCGTTGTCCTATGTGTACACCCCGATTCATCACCCCTTTTAACTACGTGGGTTTTGATCACTGTCCTCTACACAGGGTACATAGGAAACCTCCAAGAGGTTCAATCCCAACCAATGGTAATGTACCCCATCCTGGGGTGCACTTCCCCTGATCCGCCCTCAGTGGTGTTCAGATCAGCCATTACGGTGTGACATCTCCCCTCTACGGGGCACACCACCATCGATCCGTCTCTATGGGACGTTCTGATCACCCTCATTTTGTATCCGCAAGATGTTAAACTCGCGGCCTACCTTGTGATAAACATGAGATGCCTGAGGAAAACCTCGGATGGAACGCCTTTGGTGTAACCGTCTTCACAAGATGTCAAACATGTTGCATACCCTGTGTTAAACATGGGAAGCTGAGGAAAACATCAGGTACAAGCCTATGGCATATGATTCCCCGCATTCGACGTGGGATGCCTCGGGATATGCACCCTTGAGATTCCCTCTCATGAGGAAGAATACAGGTTCCCCAATGTCTATGCACCCAGAGATGCCCTGACATGTCTGATGTTTCCGTCTACTCCGACCGAAGGTCGCTACCATGTCAAGACCCCATGGAATGTCTTGACGAAAGTAGTGTAATTAACCGGCGTCCATGAAGATATGGAACCGGGAATGAGATTCACAAACAGCGTATTAAATCTATGAGGGAGACCTGGACTAGGTGATGAGTTCTGAGGAGGAATCCACAAAAAGAAGAACGGACATCCCATCATCCCATTTCGATCAAGGAGCAGACGTACCTGAACAAGGAACGAATGTCGCCAACCTTTGGAAAGCGGGAATGCGGGGCAACAGCAGCGCATCCTCCACAGACGGATGTGCGCTCCCCGATGAAAGCATCGGAAATAGAGATGTTAAGGATCTTTTACCAGGATAGATGATTGGGTTCCATGTTTTCAAAAATACTAAACTAATAAGGTCTTTGGGCGTCTATTTCTGTCATGTATTTAGTATTCTGAAAAAATAATGTAATTTCCATGTACTTCAAGCTTGGTTCTGTACATGGATGGTTGACCCATGTTAGTAAATTACAAGATGGTATCTTATTAGGGATTTAGGCATGGTGGTTCTTCTTCCCGTCCACCAGTTTTCCATACATATCAAAGGAAGGGATATATGAAATCTTGTGTGGGTTTTGAATCTTAACTCATTCAACTATGGGATAGTAAATTTTTAAATTATCCCTTTAGATTATTATATAGAAGGAATATATATATATATATTATTCAAAAGTTAAGGGGATAATAAATATATTTTTTGGTATTTTGGTTACATAAAGAGAGGATTTATATGGGAGAGACTCCTTTATATATATATATAAAATATTATTCATTATGGAATTTATCATATTTATCAAACATTCATATAAATTTTCATTATTTTATAAAGAGATATCTTGTTTCTATGGATAAATAAGAGTAAAAATGAGGGTAAAAACAACATAAAAACTCACATATGCTGACATGTATTTAATAGAGTGTATCGATAATAGAATTGATGGTCGTCGAGCTACACAATGAGCACCAATTCTAGGCTGCGGTGAAATTTCAACACAAAGATGCTCAAAAATGACATGAAGAGGATCTTGAGTGACTTGAGATCTGGATGTGGTGATTAACAGTAAATATTCCCCAACATGTAGTGAATAATTTTATCCATTATTGTTGAGGATATGAAAAAGGAATGTATGTTATTGAGGATGATGGAGAAACTAGTTTAAACATTGAAGTGAAATAAAAATAATTAAAAAAAAGGGGGTTGGGGGAGTAACTTGTTTATACAATGAAGAAGAATAAAATAATTCAAGAAAAAGGAGGTTATGGGGGATAGAAGTACAGTACACAAAACATTTATGGAAGTAAAACATTATCAATCTAGTCCTGACCAAAATAATCCATTGTTTTTTTAATCAGTTATTCAAGAGATCATGTATCATGGTTCATATAAGAGGTAATGTGATTTTTGATATACGATGCTTGAGAGGAAATGAATGTTCCACATGTTCCAATTTTTATGGTAGGTATGACACATTACTAGATAATATTATTAAAAACTATGAAATATGAATTATCTTGGAAATAATTAATATAAGACCTCATTGGATGGAATGGAAACAGATCTTTGTAAGATTCAATAATGTTTTTGAAATTCTTGAGACAAACCATAAAATTATATGATTATTTTAACGATTTTGAGTAGGTAGAAATTTTTCTACAATATTTTATATTGAAAATGAATGCAATACATTTAATTAGGGGTTTATTTCTAAAGATCAGTAGTATAATTTTTATAGAATATTCTCTAAGTAAGGTTAGATGGTTGAAAGTATCTATAATATATGAAATAATATATTATTTATTTAGATATTCATGGATGGAATAATGATGGGATGTAGGGGTGAACTTGGAAAAATAAATAAGTGAAAATATTTCCTGCTACTATGGGGGAGATAATTGAAGGTGGGTTGAGCTAAATCCATGATGGAAGAGAGTGAGGAAGATTCAAAGCATAGAATGCTAATAGAGGAAGAAGAAAAGAATATTCTATACAAATGGTAAATTTTTTCCACTATGGAATAAATATTTAGTGAGATGATTTAAGCTAATGGTATGGAAATATGTAGAATATATAGAAATTTAAGAGGATGATGGTGTGAGGGTGAACCTAGAGATGAAGGTGGCTAGGAGTGAGGCTGATTTTGGGGATCAATATGAGGGGATGGGGAAATGGTGATGCAATGGACTATGACATTTTTAGAATGAATCAATTATTTGAATGATTTTAAATCAATGTTGTCATAAGTAAATACTAAAGTTGTATCAGATTTGGTACAAATTGAAAATGAAAAAATATAGAACAATACATCCAAGAATTTGTTAATGTACTTTTAAAAAGTTGTCAAATACATTAGACCCTTAAATATATTGCTATGTGGCGGCCCCTGGGTGGAATAATGGGGGTGTGAAATAATTTAAATGTGTGGCTAAGAGAAGTGTAATTTGTTGTAGATTGGTATAGTTTCTATACCACATGTCTTGATTCGGTACCTAGGATATTGTAGTAGGAATCTTTGGGGTATGTAACAACCAATTAGTGGAATCTGAATATATGGTTTGAATGAAATAGAAATGAATTTATTCTTCATGGTCTATATTTTCTGTTAGAGGTTATAAGAGCATTGTATGAATATATTGGTGGGGTAGATTCCAAGTGTAGGGTTAGCAGTGGGTGATAGATGGAAGAATGGAAAATTATTCATCATAATTGAGTAGGTTCTAAAAAGTGTAATTACAGAGGTTGGTGAATCAATATTACGAATTATTTGAAGTCTTGAGGGCTTTACCACCTCAACATGAAGCTTTTAATGGGATTATAATGAATATAGGGGTGAAACCAGTGAATAAATTACCCTATTAAAAAGATTACCACCTAAATAATGAGGTAGAAAACTAGGAAAATTTATTTTAGATTAGGGGTTTATAATGTAACACCCTAAGTTTGTTTGAATAATTTTTTTCTAAGTAATTTAATATTTTTGATATTTTTTACCTCATGTAACACTAAACATAGATTTTTATTACTATATAAAAACACTGTGTTTTTTATTAACTAATATGCAACATCATTTTAATCATCTATTACATGTAACACCAACTTGGCTTGTGCTGTATGCAACACGGAGTCTTTGTAGAAAAACACATTGTTATTATAATTGTTTAAAAGAGATAGTTATAAACAAAAAATTAGAATTAGTAATAATGATAGTAATATATACTCTTTAAATTTTATTTACAAATTTTTCACATAAATATAATGTTTTATAATTAAATGTATTATCTTTTTAAAGTATTTATATGTTTAGAAATAATATTTTCTTAATGGAACTTTTTTTATGTCTTTTTAAGAATAGTAATAGAATTAATTTTAGACAATATTAGAAATTTAATTTGGTAAAATAATCATCTTTTTGAATTTTTAATGTCAATGTTAACTTTGGTGAATTGTTTGTATTTTATGAGAAGTTCCATTTTTTTATAAATAGTGAAAATACTACTTTATAGTTAAAAACTGTGTTTTCTTGATTAAAAAATTACTATATTTTGAATTGATTTTAATTTCATAAAATTTTAATTATAAATACATTAATCTAATGTTGTTAATTGGAATCAATTTTTATTTTAATTATTTATAAAAACTTATTGAACTTTTAAATAGTCTTTTTACCCCCTTCTCGCCACATATACAAGATAAATGTTAAACTAAATTATAATGATTTTGTGAATTGAATTTAATATAATGTAAATAAGTGGTTTTAATCAGTTGAAAGATTTGGTCTAATAAGATCAACTTAAATATTTATGAGTGGTAAATGTCCTATTTTTTACCATGGTTAAGGGTAATTAAAGTAATTAAATGTCAATATAATATTATAATATTGTAAAATTACACGAACACTTGTCATAATTTAATTGGATTAATGGGACTCGACCAAAATCATCCTTAGGAAAAAATTGTCTCATTTTTAAGCATCTTGGGTAAGAATATGACAATTATTATATTTTATTTAAAGATGATTTTGAAATGTCATAATCAAAATTTTAATAAGTTAATTTTTTTAATATAGGGTAATATAGAATATATATTCAACTTTAAATAGTCATTTGAAATATAATAAAATTATCTTCATTTGATAATTTATTTTTAATTTTTATATAATAAATATTTTTTCTAATGGTTAACATAACAATGATGAAGTAATTGATTAATTAATATAAATATCAAATAAATTATATTAAAAATATTACAATAAATATAATTTAACATCATTAATGGCCGAAACGTATTTGATACATAAAATGGACATGTTATTGAGATGTGAGTGTTGTTTCGAATTTATCATGTTAATAAGATATTTTATAAAAGACAAATAATGAATAGTATCAAAATTGACATATTTGATACATTAAAATAAATAATAATCTATTAAATGATATAAAATTCCTAAAAATATAAAATTTCTCTAAATTTATATAATATGGTTAAAAAATCCATATATTATCCAGTTCGTCTTATTATTGAATTTTATAGTAACTATATTAACCCTTAAGTGAAAACAAATATGTTGTTATGGTGAAAGTTATAAGGTTCAACTAAGTGTTTAATCCAAAAAACATGGTTAATATTATGACCTAAAAATTTCTAAACATCACTGGTTGATATATTTTAGACCTATACTAATATTATATTATCAAAAAATAACTTTTTATCTATTTAAAATCAAAAATAAATTTGTATTAATTTAATATTTTTACATTTTCCTAAAGGGCCCCTCACCTTAGTTATAAAAGAGCACCTCCTCCCTCACTTCTTCACCTCACATTTAGTGTTTATTATCATCCATAACCTACCAAATTTACTCATAAACTTCCCTTTTAACATTATAGAGGTTGTGGTCTTCTCAAAATACCAACTTTAGCACCCCTAAGAGGAGATCTAGAGATATCTCATCGAAGAAGAGGTAATCTCCTTACCGACTCTTTAATATTGTTTCTTCTTATACATACTCTTTATGTGTTGATTCAATTATTAATTAATAACTATAGTATCAGAATATTCATGTAATGTTATTATGATTTTGGAAAAACCACATTCCACCTTCTATTCATCCTATGAAAATTAAAAGTACCATTCCTGCATACTTATGTCTTACTGTGTCCACACCGTGGTGTAATATGTTTTTCATCCCTACATTATTTGGATGGGTATAAAGATGGATATAATAAATATTGATAATATATATGAAATTATATTTATTCTTAATAATTAATATCACATATAATTCCTTACCTTTTTACCATTTATGAGAATTATATCATCACTTGTTGGTACGTACGGCCTACCGTCTCCACGATGCAATGAGAATCATCTTCCTTCTTTACAATTCAAGAGTGATTATAAAAAAAATTCTGAGATTTTATTATGATTATGGAACATCCACATTCTAATATTTATTCATCCAATGAAAAATAAATGTATCACACGTGTGTACGTATGGTTTAATTTCTCCACGATGTGGGGTATTATTTTTTTCATCAAAACATTACTTGGATTTTTCTAATTATAGATAAAAAGGATATAAGTAATAAATATGACATGATATTTATTATAAAAAAATAATATACAATACAATTACTCACCCCTTCACTATTAAGATAATTATATCATCACTTTTGTATACGTACGAACTACTGTCTCCACGACATGATGAGAATCATCATCCATGTTAACCATTTCAAGAATGATAATAAAAATTTATATATTGAATAAATATTAAATATATGAATCAATAATTATAATGTAAATATATTTATTTAAATATATTTCATGTACCTTCTTCCATTACGTTTCATAAGAAAATAGAAACATCATTCATGTTTATTTCTGTCTTATAATCTTCATGAATTATGTATTACATTTCATAAATATATATATTTATATTTATATATATTTTATATATGACTATAAATGTTTATGTAAATAAAATATATGCTATATAAATCATATTTTAAATATGTAATATAAATAAATCATTATTTATGTAATAAGATCAAGAATGACATGCAAAACACAAAGGATAATTAAAGCGGTTATTACCCAAAATCTTACTTTAATGTAGAATTATTAATTACAGGGTAATATAATGTAATGAAAGGATCTGGCATGATATAATAAATATAATTAGGATTCTTTTATAAGTTAATAATATTTTTTTAAAACCACTATACAGGTTTTTCAAACACATACAGAGGGAATCATGCCAAGGATATGAGATTATTTTCTCAACTTTACTTCTATGAGACACACATCTCATACACTACTCATGTGGTGTATATAATACCCATGAATGACTTTTACGTGTCTTAACCATGATATTTTATTTTTTTCATATCCCTATATTTTTATTTAATTAATGGGGAATACAATTCAATTGATTATAATGTTATAATGGGTATTTCTAAAAAAACACATTATTATAAAGATTGTTTTTAAGTAAGTATCTACAAAGAAATATTTAACTTCGTTGTCCATGTTTCATAAAAATTCTTTTCAAATTATTTTTACTATTATTATACAATTGATTGAAGTCATTTAACCAGGTATGATTTTATTAAATGGTTTGAAGGGTATCTTTTTTTGTTTTTCATAATGAGGCATTTTTTGACATTTACAGAAAAAGTACAAGAAAAATATTTTTTAATTTAAATATTGAAGGAATTTTTATTCATTAGTGACACTATATTTCCTTAAATCTCCCCTTATAACCTTACAAGGAAATTTCCAAATAAAATTTTTTTCTTTTAAAATTATTGTGGCATTTTAAGGAAAGAAAAAAATCATTTAAGAATAGATATTTTCCTCAAGAACTATTTTAACTTATTTTTCATGATTATTTTATATGATTTCAATGTGGTTTGAATGATAACATTTCTTCAAATTTTTTATTTTTTATAATTTATTTTTAAGGGAAATCCATCTTTCTATTGATCTTTCAAAATTTCCCCCCACCTGAGATTACATACTTTATTATAGTTCATGAATTCAATTCATATTATTCCCCAAAATGGTTTATACTTTGTTGGAATTATGTTGAAGAAATTCACTTCTTTTTAGGGGTATGATTTTTGTGAAATGAATATGAAAGAAGTATCTTTTCCACATGTTATGATATTATTACATGTTTATGATACCCATTTAATTTCATGGGTTATGAAACTATTGATTTTGAACTTGTGGAAAATGAATTTATGATTTAATTATGAGATGGGTGGGACCTTTATCTCTCTTAGATGCATTGGGTACAGACGGATAGCTCAGGAGATATATATGATATGCATGAACCCAATTTCGTGTTCACAATTCTATTTGTGTACCTAGTTTCATCTCCATATTATTATGTGTGGACCTGGTTTTAAGGTCCATAGGTTTATAAAATGGCCATATTTCATGCGAATAAATTAATAAGTTGTCGTTATTCTACTTATATATTTTCACAATGTTACATGTGTATGTGTATGCCACAATTTTATTCTTATGTTAATATAATGATTTCATGGATTATGTTCTTTATTTATTTATGATTCATGTATTATGAACTTCTAATCATTATTCCATGACTCATGAATATGATCTTTTGATATAAAGGTTGTGATATTCAAATGTTATGATCAAGTTTACATACCCTTATCTTCAAATTATGCTTATATATCTTCCATTTTTACCCCTAATGAGCATCTAATCTCACCCTTTCATATTTTTCTTTTCCCCATGATGCAATGAAAGGTAATAAATCTTATATTTCATAAATGGGTCCAGTTATAAATAAATAGAGGGAGAATATGTAGATGTGTTATGAACTAGTTGTTTATCATTCAATGTTTCCAAACGAACTAGACTAAAATGATCTTTGGGCATTTTTATTTTTAATGTATTAATTTTTTTTCAAAAGTAATGTAATTTTAATTTATGAAAATCATTGGTCTATATATAATACGTAGTTCAAGTACATATTCAAGTATAATAATTCTTGTTCAATATATGGATAGTGGGTGGAGTATGTGAATATATTACCCTAAATTAAACCGTCAAATTGTTCCAAAAAGATATCATATACCAGTTACTGAAGATCTTATGGATGAGATGAATGAGGCCTCATATTTTACAATGATTGATTTGAAATCAGGTGTCCATAATGTTTGGATTAGTGCTGTTGATATGAGAAAAATGACATTCAAAACCTGCCAATGGAATTATGAGTACCTTTTTATGTCTTCTGGATTGATGAATGCATTGGAATATTTTTAAGAAACAATTAATAAAATTTTCTGTACAATGTTGTGAAAATTAGTGCAGGTATTTTTTGATGAAATATTTGTTTACATTAGAACTTGGTAGGACAATGTTGATTCTTTGGAATATTTTTTGTTAACTATGATATAGATAGAGTTATACTACAACCATAAAAATTGATCATTTATTTAGAAAAAGACTAGAATATCTGGGACATATAATTTTAGTGGTTCATAATTAAATTGACACAAATAAAGTATAGGTATAAACAATGTGTCTATAGTAATGAAATTTATATGAACTTAGAGCATCTTTATGGTTTTCTTCTTAATATACCATAATTATCTGTGACTATTGTAAAATTTTTCATCCCATAATTGTTTTGATAGAAAATATATATTATTTCTAGACTTCAAAAGCAAAAGAATATTTTGATCTGTTAATGATGTATTTTATTTCTACATGATTACATAATATTCCAAATTCTCATCAAATATTTTGTAATATAATTTGATTCATAACACTTTTTCGACTCTGGGATGCCTTGATATGCTGCGGAATGGTTTTCGCCTTCTCCACCATTTCTTTGACCAGTTCTAGTTCAAGTAGCTTATGCTCACCGACCTCATCCCAACACTCTAGTGTTCTGCACCTTTTCCCATAAGGGGCTTTATATGGTGCCCTTTGGATGCTCGAGTGGAAACTGTTATTATAAGATAACTCAAACGGAGGAACATGTTGATCTTATCCTCCATTAAATTCCATTTATCATTCTATCAACATGTCCTCAAGTGTGTGTATAGTCCACTCGGATTGGCCATCATTTTGAGGATGATAGGTCATACTAATGTTCAGTTCAGTATTCAGATCATGTTGAAGTCTTCGAAAACATGAAGGTGAATCTTGGATCTTGATTAGACACAATAGATAGTGGTACTCAATGAAGCCTTACCACTTCCCTGGTATATATTTATTCCAGTTGATCCAATGAGAAATCCTACCGAATATAAATGAAGTGTACAGCCTTTATATGACGATCCAAAACAACCCCAATTGCATTGCTGCCTTTGAATTTCTTTGGAAGTCTGATGATAAAGTTCATGGGGATGTTCTCCCATTTCCAATATGGTATGGGCAATGGTTGCATCATAACCTTGGACCTCTACCTCTCTACCTACAGTTGCTGACACACCGGCACTTCGACGTATATTCAGCGATCTCTTTCTTCATATTATCCCACCAATAATGCTCCGGGATATCTCAATACATCATTGTGTTTCCTAGATGAATAGACAAAATTTAACTATGTGCATCATCCAAATGATCCTTCTTCGTCTCCAGAATTGGTGGAACACATAGTATTTTCTCAAATCTCACAATTCCTTCTTCATTAACATTAAACACTAAGGATTTCCCTTTTCTGATAGCATCAAATTTTTTCTGAATTCCCACATCATCATTTTGGGCATCTTTTAACCTTTCCAAAAGTGACGGATGAGAATCATTTGTGAAAGGATTGATGATGTTACCTTCTTTATGATTACCATGTTAATCTTCATCAAATTTAATAAGATTAGATCCTTTTCAATTCCCATCAAAGATAGAATTGATGGGTCCTTTCTACTTAGGGAATCTACCACCTTGTTTGCTTTCCCCGGGTAGTAATGGATTGTGTAGTAATAGTATTTTATCAGCTCTAACCATCTTCATTGGCACATGTTCAACCCTTTCTGTGAGAATATATACTTGAGGATTTTTTGGCCCGTAAATATTTCAAACTTCTCCCGAAAGAGATAATGTCGCCAAATTATCAAACAGAATATCACTGCAGCCAACTCGAGGTCATGTGTTAGATAGTTCTATTCATGATCATTCAATTTCCCTGAAGCATAGACAATAACATTGTCATTTTGAATCAACACACATCCTAGGACCTTCTTCGAAGAATCAATGAATACCAAAAAAAGTTATCCACTTGTGGGTAAAGTGAGCATGGGCGCAGTGATAAGCCTCCTTTTCAACTCCTTGAATCATTCTTCATATTCATCACTCTAAGAAAACATTACTCCACTCCAAGTTTTCTTGGTAAGAGGGTTGGAAAATTAGGAAACATTTCTCAAAAATCATCAATAATATCCAGCTAACCTCAGGAAGCTATAGATATATATTACTGATGATGGCCTCAGCCATCCCTCTGTTGCATCTATTTTGGAGGGATCCCCATATATTTAATTTCTTGTGATGATATGGACTAAGAATGAGACCTCCTTCAACCAAAAATCACCCTTGATTTACTTTTCATTGAGCTTATCCTTCTATAAGGTCTCTAGTACAGTTCTTAGATTCTTCTTATGGTACTCCTTGGTTTTGGATTATATTAGAATATCATCTATAAAGACTACCAAAAATAATTTGAGGTAATATCTAAAGAATCTATTCATCAATTTCATGAAGATTTCTAGAGAATTAGTGACTCTAAAAAGAATTACAATGAATTCATAGTGACTATATCTTGTACAAAAATCATTCTTGTGGATATCTTCCTTCTTCACCCTTACTTGATAATATCCTGACCACAAATCCACCTTGGAAAAGTATTGTGTTCCCCGCAGATGATCGAAGAAGTCTTCAATTCATGGAAGAGGATAATTTTTCTTTATCATGATTTTGTTAAGCTCACAATAATAGTTTCAAATACGCATTGACCATTCCATCTTCTTGGCGAATAGGATTGGTGCACCACATGGTGAAGCACTTGGTCCTATAAACCCTTTCTCCAGATTCTCATGTAGTTGTTTCTTCAACTTCTCAAGCTCAACAATATCCATTCTATACAGATTCTTGGATATTGAAAAAGCCTCAGGTATAAGATCAATTGAGAATTTAACATCCCTTCAATGAGGAAGACCATGAAATTCCTCAGGAAACACTTCAGCGAATTCCCTCACAATAGGAATGTATTCTATGATGGTTTCCTCCTTAGACTCGATCATCTAAGCCAGATACTAATGCTCATAGAGCAGTAATATCCATGCTTGATATTATTGAGCTAATGAATGTTCATCTTCCTCCTTGAACATGAAAAGAATCAGGGGTCGATTCTCCACATGGAGAGTGACTTCCCTCTTACAGAAATTTATGTTGGATCTATATAAGGAAATCCAATCCATGTCATGGATTGCATCAAATTCCACAAGAGGGAGTACGATGACATTCTCCCAGAATTTTAATACACTGATTATAATAGGGGACTAGATATATTCAAGGGATTCAATGATTTCCCCATTTTTCATACTCACCGACATCTTTACTTCCATGATTTGTGGTCGTGCTGGGATTTTTCTACTAAACATTAGAAATATAAAAGAATTCACAGAACCTGAATCAAAAAGTATGTTCTCTATTCTTGAATGAATAACTAGTGTACCTATCATGACTTTGTTGTTGAGGTTCACTTTTTCAGTAGTGATGGAAAAAAGCTTTCCCTTGTGGCCTTGGAGGTTGTTGGTTCCCTCAGAAAACCCTTGGATTAGGGAACTGATTTGCAAGATGCCCTGGTTCTTTGCAGTAGTAGCAATGAAACACGCATTGAGGTTCGAACGGAGCATTTCTCTCCTATGTCACAGTTGTGAGTCATTCTTCATGACAGCTAAGAGCCAGGTGCCCTTATCTTCCACACCAAAAGCATTTCCTCATTCCCTTCAGGTAGTTTCTAGGGTGCTTCTTTCCACACCGTTGGCAAGTGGGGTGCTGGATCTTCTTAGCACCATTGGACTTATCCATCAGAATGCCATAATTGAATTCCACCTTACGCTTCTTATCCCCATGATACCCCTAAGATTCTCCAATCTCCATTTCGACCTTGAAAGAACATCGGACAAATTCTACATAGCATTCGAAGTCACGGATCGCCAGCGCTTTCTACAGGCTGGGTTTCATCCCACCAAAGAAGTGGTCAACCTTTAATTCAGGGGTAGCGACAAAGCTGGAGGCATATCATGGGAGCCTTGTGATGTTTTCCTCGTACGCTCTGACAGATTCGTCATCATTTTTCTTGAGGGAAAGGATGTACCTATCCATCATAAGTTAGAGGGTGCATGGATAATATTTATTGAAAAACATATTCTAGAAATCCTTCCATTCCAACACATCGATCTCCTCCTGAGGCTTCGTATTTTTGATCAACATACACCATTGATTAGCATCACCCTCCATATGAAAAGAAACCTGGAAAACCATCTTTTATTAATAACATTTAAGGATGGAGAATATCTTTTAAATGGAGTTGATCCATTGTTTAGCCATTGAGGGATCAGATGATCCATTAAAAGTGGGAGGCCTTTGTCTCATGAAGCTCTCGATAGAAACTTGTTCTTTCTTTGAGGGGGTTGAACATTATTCTCGACCCATGTTTCTATTCAAAACTTGAGTTAGATGAGATATATGCATGACAAAGTTCTTGATTCCCGCTCCCATTGGATTGGGCATCTCATTAGTATAGTAATCACATTGATCTTCACATCGGTTGTTCGCCTGAGTCATCCTATTACCAGCCATTGGATGGAATAAAAGAAAAGTTAGGGGAAACACATAAAGGGTAATACAAGGACAAAACAGATTACTAATAAATAACTTTTATTTCCTTAACATATGAATCTAATGGCATCAGTCTATGTTATCCATGATATACTTTCTAACATATATTCATAGGGAATTTTTTTAGTCCCTTAATAATGGTTCATACTAAGATTTTGAATTTAACAAAGAATATTCCTCAGGAGTGTCTTAACCAAGAGTGCAGCAAGGCCCATTGTTGTGCACCGGTTCCCATTTGAGTGTAGCACAAAGCGGTGTTTTTGTGTTTTACCCCTGGGATACATCTGTGCATGAGCCGCCTCTACTTGCTCATATCTAGACAGAGATGTATTTTCTTGATAAACCACTCACTCAATACTCACCCAAACATAGGGGTGTTTTTATTATACATAGTCTTGTCTATAAGGAATTACTAGGGTTTTCTAATCCTAATACAAAAAATAACTAAAGGTATCCTCTGATACAATCTATGACAACCCTACTATTTGTTACACAATAAACATAATTTATTACATAAAATATTTACTTGATACAACTAGGAAGATAGAGAGGTTTAGTTTCTTTGGGGATTAGGAACATTACATAACAACTTGAAACATAAAAAACAACATCTTTATTGCAATCTTCTTTTACACGACTTTCATACTTAGCATTTCATGGGATAAATTCAGGGATTGCATAAAGAAAGGTACATCTATAAAGCCCTATAAGGAAATAAACATGGGATAACATGATGAATGCAGTACATGTTAGAAAATAGATATATAAATGGAGCACAAGAGAAAAATTAACATAAAGCATGATAAATCATGATAATCATAACATGGAAATGTGGCAACAACACGTAACATGGAATTAGCATGAGCCAAGGCTCATTGCACATAGAGCATGAGTAAACCATCATTTCACATGAAGCACAAGTAAACCCTCGTTTCACTTGAATTAGAATGAGTAAACACCCATTTCACATGAAGTATCATGATACAATACTTTACCAAATGCATTGGAGAGCAATCAGGGCACGCCTTTCTTAAACATTTCATTTCAAGCATAAGTGTGCCACAAGGATCATAAAACATTGAATCATTCAACATATTCATTTATTACATGATAAAAAAATGTGGAATACATATATGAAACTATTTAAAAAATAATTAAATGTGAATAAAGGTTAATACCCTTGATAGAGTAATGGGTATGGTATTCACTACACATGTTGGCTTGGAAAAGCACGGTGCAATTTTGGCAGCATAACGGTGTGACATAAGAACTCATAAAAATGGTTGATGAGAGATAAAGGGGTGTATAATCATATTTACATGACATGGAAAGTAAAGGTTTCATAGAGATAAATGTCCCAACAAATGTAATGGAATTTACATTCATGATACAAAAGAATTTCTTGAATGTAAATGAGGAGAGAGAAATTTCCATTTTGGAATTTCAGCATAGTTACAATGTACATGGGAGGCATTTAATGGGAGAGAAAGGGGTATCCCATCATTCAAACATAAAGATGGCAGTATGGGGGATGTGAAAACCATACACCAAATTTTATAATTAAAATTAAAACGGCATAACAATTTAAAGAATATTAGACAGAAATGGGAAAGGAAGAAAAACCACCACACTGAAGTGTGCTTTCAAAGGCTTGAGAGAGGCTTCTTGGGAGCTTGGGGCACCATGGGAGGATTCTAGGGAGATGAGGGAAAAGGTTCAATGAACTAAAAAGGATTAAAGTGAGGATGAAGTGGTATCTTGGTGGGTTTATATAAGAAAGGTGAGAGAATTATTTATTATTTATGTTTGAGACACATCACATTATACTAATCCAAACCACAAACCTGCCAATGGTTTTTTCTCATAGTTTTTGGAAAAGGGAAGTGGAAAAAAATATTTTATAAGGCCAAAGTCCAAAATTCTTATAATAATGGGGTTGTTTATGTGTTGGTGAGTCACACTCCTATGGAAAACAGTTTAAAAAGACAAAATGTTTAATAAGTCTTGAAGTGTCCACTAAAGCTTTGTAAAATAAATAAAACACACCCAAAATTACATTATTTTAATGGTAAGACAAATATTTCTCTAACTTATAGTATATAGTATTTTATTACATCACTATTGGGTCATTATGATGTTATAAGACATATTATATATTTAAATGGTATTTAATTTTTACCCAAAAAATTAACTGTCTCAAAAAATTATGAAAAATTCACCGTTGGATAATTTCAAGGTCCTGATTCTTGAAATAATATTCAGTTTATATAAATAATTTTCTAAATATGTTAATTTTTACTTGAAAAATAAAAACTGACATTTTTCAAAAATTCATGGGTTTTAACAATAATGGTTTTAAAACCTTAATAAAAATTAAAATTGAATTCATAAAATTATACGTTCATTTATATATAATAAAACATAATTTAGTAATGATAATAATAATTTATTAAAATATTATTTAATTCAAAAATCCATTAATTCATCAAAATAGATTTTTTAGTTAAACATTAACTAAAAATACTAATTTTCATTTAAAATCTATCTTCAAGGTAATAATAATACAATGAAAGTATATTCATTATTATATAAAAAATTAATGTAAATACCTATAGTACTAGGGAATTGTTTCATAACCCCTTATAACACCCGTATAAGACCGAAGAGTAAGGTGTGTGATGGTGACAGACTCTTGGGGTGGCTCGGATAACATTACATGAGTTGTAATCTCTATCAACATCCACTTCTATAATAGGCAGTCCCAATTGAGCTTTACATATTCATGCTTGGATTGGGCTTGGTCAAGAGAAAATCCCAAAGATGAAACCTCCTTTCTGATCTCTGAAAAATGGGCTTCATATGCGGAACGTCTACTGGATGTGGCCATCACTTCCTTTATTTGAGTAAATTGAATTTTTTAAAGCCCTATATTTATACTAATCATGTGATCACTTTTCAAAGGCTATATTAGAAATGATCAAAATTCTTAAAAGTATTTTAAAATCCAAAAATATAAAACCAAAGAAGTTGACATTTTATATAAACATTTTACATAAAGAGACATTTAATTAGATCAAGAGGGATTTCCATTAATGAATGTTTGGGTCTTTACATAGAGGCTCACCAGAAACATCGTTGGGGGAACATTAATAGGTTAATATTCAGATGCAGTATCACTTGGGGAAGAATCAGTAGGCTTTACAACGTAATGCACCACCCCAGGCAAGGCAATCAGATTACAACCCACTGTCAACCTCCATCCCCCAACATGGTCGGGCATCTAGATTTCCCTTTCCAGATGGGAGGAACTATACCAATTCATTTCATGAGTATTATGTTCCGGGTTATTTCTATAGTTCCTTTTATCTGAGGAATCTGATGCTTAGAAACTACAAGATCCCTGAGGAGGTTCATCTCTTTGATTTTCGTGACTACTTCTCTTATCACTGGTTACATGGAAATACAATTGTGCAGTTATTTATTTTAAATGAATGGCTCATAGACCAGATCAATAATAATATTGTTAGATTGAGTCCTTACACAGAATAGGTAGCATTTATTTCTGCAAAACCTTATAAAGACTGCAAAGATAAATGACAGTAGTTCTCAAGCCATGGGTAAGAGAAGTATGATGGTTAGTTGGATCACTGGGATGTTTCTCACACTCATTGTATCATTTGTTCCCTATTTAATCAACCAGGGCCATGTAAAATAGATGTTCTTTCTCATGTTATTTCATCCGTATCTATATTTTACCCTTTGGATTCTTAGAATAGCAGGTGCTGATGGCGTTATGGAATTTAAATCCTCCACTAGTACTGAAACCCTCTCGTACTAGTGAAAGCATCCTGACTCCATAGGTGGGGATTTTCCCCAAAGATCGACCAATATTGGAAGATTTCTCATATAATGAGTGAGATTATGCTTCCATTAATACTGACGCATGCCTATCATGGGGTGTGAAAAAACAATATTTTAATTACCTATGTATAAAAAAGTAGTTAATCATAGGTATACTTCTAAATAAGGATGAACAAGAAAAACAATTTGTCTCTTTTTATTGGGTTTTTAAAAAATTATTATATATAATTAATTTTTAATAATATGAATGAAATAATAAGCTTTATTTGATTAGATTTAAACCTATAAGAAAGATGGTGATCAGAACTGGTTTGACTGGGCCTTGTGTCATGCTATCTTGGTTTCTAATTTTCAGCCCTTTATTCTTATGATTATTGGTATGAGAGAGATTCATCTATCATGTCCTCTCTCCCCCTTGTCCAAATTATTATGATGAGAAGATTCTTATTGAAAACATTATATTGGTCTATCTTCCTTCCAATATTTACATTGTTGGAGATGGTTTTCTTAAATAATTATTGAAACCTCTAACCGGGAATTTTTCCCCAATAAAACAATATTCCATCATATAATCATACACATGTTCTGACAACAATAAAGAACTCACCACTCATCCCCAATATGTTCCACCATAAAAAATGAGTTTGGTGCATGGAGATATGGTCATCAACCGAAGAAATTAAATTAATAGAATAAAAACATAACGTGACCAAATTCATAACTTAAAACTGAATTAATAGTTAAATCAAAGTCCCATAAAAACAGAAGATTTTAATATATGGAAGTAATGAAACTAAAGAAAACCACATAGGTGCAGCCTCCCCCTTTCTCGATCACTCAATGAAAATACCCCTCTCGGTATGGTTAAGTCAAGATGGTGCATGAGAGGGGTAAAATTATGGAGTGAGGAAAATAAAAAAAACTACCGGAGGTCATCCCTTATTGTTTCTTATATTTCTCCCAGTCCAGAGTTCGTTAGGATGGCAGATGAGGGTCTTAATTTATAAGAAAATCTTTCAGACCCTCGGTCATGTCTGAAATTAATTTTTTTCTACATTTCACCATATTTATGACCTATTACATGGTTACACATCATGAAATCTATATCTCTATTTTTCTAGGTGTGCGCGAATCTCACATGAATCTCGTACACTGATTTGAATATTTTACTCACTTCATGATGTAAAATCAGAACTCCTGACGTGTAATTTAATTTCAGAGATTGTACCATCTTCATGACATAGCTAGATGGATCTACCTCACTTAATGAATTCAAATTGTTTTATGAAATTAAAATATGTGTGATCATTTATCTCCATCTTCCATCTCTATGTTTTCTTCAATATTCTATTGTCATGCCACTTCTCTTTTATCACGATGTGAAGTGTCCTTTTTATTATATTGAATTATATTTTCATTACTTTTTGAAATTTCTTTTGTTTCCTAAAATAAAACATAAAACAAGTCAAATGTTCCACAGTAGGCACGATTATTATTTAATATCTAAAAACCAACACATTAAACCCTCTTAAAATATATCCATGAAATTGACTTATCAAATACCCTCACACTTGAACCATGTTTTTCCTCAAGCATAAAATCTCAACATAATACAAATGACATTCACTATGACATGATTCAAATAAAATGCAATCAAAAAAATTTGATCAAATGAAAAATTAAATGCTCAAGAATCAAAAAAGAAAATTATTCAATTCCCAACTTTTCAAAGAAACAAGTCAATCAAGTATTTTACTTTTTTTTGAAATATTTTAGTTTTATCATTCATCCATATTTATGATTCAATTAATTATCTATTTCATGACACTTTTAATTTACAAGAAATTAACTTTTTATCATTATAAAGGTAGAAATAAATATGATTCATCACTTAAAATAAAAAACATGTAACATAATATAGTCTTACAATGCATCTAACATCTCCACAACATAAAGACAGACATCATGATTAATCACGAGAGCTTCACCATTAAGGATCAAATGACTATGAGTCTTCAGGATAGTTAGGTAATTGTTAAATAAATTAATGATCAAAAGGTAGGTCTGACTCTAAATAATTTTTCATGAAAATCAATAATATCTCAATAAAGTTCTCCCTTTACATAGTTTAATTATTTCTATCCCCAAAATGACCAATGTCGTCCCATGATATAAGTAATAAAAATAATTTAATCAATATCTCTTGAAATATATATATATATATATATATATTTCTTTTTTGAATGTTATGTTTTGGAAAAATATCACAACAATCATCAAACCACATATGATCTAAAGGTCTTCAGTCTAGAAAATGGTGATTATTTAACCTCTAAAATAACAAAACAATTTATTCTACAATTTTTTTATCTAGAGAGGTAAACAATAGAATATAATTAAATATTTCATGGTCTCTAACCATATCAAAATGGAAAATCCCCCAGAAAAATATCATAAGTGATGTATGTCCCATTACACCCATGATAGTCCCTCCCCCACATTTAGTCTTTGACATATCTTGAAAAAAATAGTGGAAGGTAGTGATGGATAAAATAGGCTTATAACATGGATTATTTCTTAGAAAGGATATTCAAGGATTTTATGGAATTTAAAATGGATTATATAAGGGTGGGTCTTAGGTTAACAGTATAAAACAAAATAATTCTTTAATAATTTTAAAATTGATTCTGTTCAATCATAGATTCAATAAGATAAAAAGAATGTTCTAGAAGAAAACATTCCAGAGTATCTCAAGAAATATACTAAATAAAGAATGGAATATATTGGTTAAGTTGATGTCTTGGGAATGAAATGAATTATTGAGAGAATCACTCATGGAAATTAATGCAAATAATTAAATCAATTAATAAAAACATTATAAATTTAAAATTCGGCCAAATCATAGAAAAAAATCATTTACAATGACCAACATTCTCCTTAAATAATGATTTTATATATTCTAATCCACGTGATCATATATATTAACTCTTTTCCCATTTTTCCTCATTCAAATTTATAGACAATGAAATTTAATTAGATTGGATGGTTATTATAATAGGTAGTTTATGTCTCCTATATTAGTTAATTAAATAATGATTCAAATGCAGGGAATTAATTTTTGCAATCAAACCTATATACAATCATAATACAGGGAATAAAATAGAAAATTAAGGGATTGAAACTATTATTCCCCTTGAAATTGATTCTTAAAACTCTACACGTTGGTGTCCTAGAACCAACTGGTTGTACTTTTATTACATGGATATATAATGTATTTAAATATTAAACATCTTATTACATATTGTTCATTTTTCTCCGTGACTATGATTTAATAATGTCCTAGATTATTTGTTGCATTGATAAGGTCATGGTAGTTCCCCGAAATGATTAGAACCCTGAAATGCTATAATAATATTCTAAAATATAGTTCTACAGTTGGATGACATACTATGAAGGGACGCATAGCTAGTAGATAGTCAGGTATGAGTACTCGTAAGTAGATGAGGCATCCACTCATGAGGTTCTCACATGATAATCTCTAGCATAGAATATTATGACAACATACCTGCCTGTAGGAATTCCACATGTTTTGGTGTCATTGGATATTTCTATCTATGAGCGTGTGGAATGATCCTTAGACCTTAAGATTATCATTAATATGTGTCACGACTTGCGCAAATTGATTTACTGATGAAAACTTTCACACAGGAAGTTGGCTGGAAGTAGGGCATGTTGGTTACGTCACGAGTGACATGATATTAATGGATAAGTCAAGGAAATATTTTTCCCTTTCATTTATGGAAGTTGATATCTCTAACCATTGATTGAAATAGAACCGTCTTGTGAAATTCCATAGCCATGGTGTAAGGATGAGTTCATTTTATGTAGTCAATGAACGATGTATCATTTATAAAGGTTGATGAAACTATCATTAAACCTACTTGATGAGATACTAAGACAAAGGGGTTATATTACACAGTGAATGTTCATATGTTCATGACATTTTTGCGACATTATCTTATTTATATTGGGTTCCTTGACCTGTTTCTATATAGTAATCTTGTACTTTAGGAAAGTCCACCTAAATCCAATAAGATATAATCCTAGAGGGCTACACACTAAGTGTTTTTCGGGGTCTCTATAAAATTCTATTTGAATTTATTAAAGAAATAAATATTATTCTCAAGACAGTTGAATAATTTTATTCTAGTTGAGATGATCACATAAATTAAATAAAATATATTTATTTATTTTATTGAAAAGTTAATAAATATTTATTTAGTAGTTTGTAAATAAAATATTTATTGAAGAGAAAAAATTATTTATTTATTTATTTAGATGTTCAATAAATGGATGTGGAGTTCGAGAAGACTAAGGTCGGTCCAGTAGTAAATAATTATTTGGAAGATAGTAAATAATTATTTGTTAGTACAAGTTAAAATAATAATGATGATGCAATTATTTTGTGACCTGGGATTTCATTCATAATTCTATTTGGTGCATGATGTCGTACCATAAATAATGATGCAATATTATTATATGCATGTGTTTTCTCTATGTTCATGAATGTAAGTAATTTTTGTTTAGTAATAAAATATTTTAACTTAAGTTCCATTCATATAAATAGAATAGTATGTAAATTTTGTCATAGAGAACACACCACGCACTTGGTGAATTGAGAATTATTGAGCTAAAAATTTTCATTCTTTAATCCTCTTCCTAAACCTCTCAAGAATGAGAGACGTTCTTCAAGGCCGAAGAATAAGTGATCAAGAACGACCGAGACAATACGCTCGCTTCTTCGCACTAGCACTCAAAGAATGAGCGGTTTTTATCAGAGGCCATTAGAACATTTTTGGATCACCGCTAGAAGGATTCATGTTTGTATCCTCACAAGCGTAATGAGATAATCCAGAATGGTCATTCTGAATGATCAACATCATCAGCAAAGAAAATACCAAAGATCCCTTTATTCTTTTCTTTATGAAATTAATTAAATTAATTATAAACATGTTATGAAAGATCATTTCTAAATGATTCATTACTCTTCATTATTTGTCTAAATATTTGATTCTATTCCATGGAAACTAGAATTCAACATCGTATTGATCCCATAATAATCATTGATCGTGGTAAAAATTAATGTTGGGTGTTATCCCAACCACACTTCCACTGCACTTAGAAACTTCAATTCGTATCAAATCGGTTACATCATAGTTTATAATTATTTAAATATTTCGTTTATGAATTACACATATAATAATTTATTCGTTTCAATTCACATTAATTGTTTTACAAATATGAACCTCATGATTTGTTCCTCCTCTTCCATTTCTCTTTCACCATACAAAAATGATCTTTTCCTATAATTTTTATTAAAATAAAACAGAGGATCTCATCCGGAGGTTCCAAAGGATCCTGGATGTACAACATAAGAACACACCATATGTATTCAGTATTGCACGCCGTGTAGCCAAGGTACAATGTACCGAGTCTGGTCCGCCAAACCCAGCTGTGTCATTGGAGTTTTTCTAAGTCTTAATGACTCCATGTGTTGACCAAGAACAGGTCGCGCATGATTTCTAGATTACACGCCATGTGGCCCACTAGACACGATGTGTAGTCCCTTCGGATTAGGGTTGGCCCGTGTACCCCGTACATGGATTTCCCGTCTGGATATTCTATAATGAGAAACTACGCGGCATGTGGCCTATGGTACATTCCATGTACTCTGAAGATTTTTTAAGTACACTCACACACCATTTCCTCGGGCATGTACTTCATATGGATGGTAAAAAATAGTACACACTGTAGAGTACAAACTACATGTAGTTCAATTATCTAAATTACACAAATTTATAAAAATTTAATATTATATTATACAAACCATTGAGATGTGTACCATTATGATTGGGTAATGCTGAGGAAAAACACTTGATAGGTGTTTTATATATGTGTGTTTAATTTAGCATCTGTGTAATGTTCATTTCTACTAATTGGGTAGTTATGAATAGGAATTTGTTGGGTTCCCTCCAAAGCACTAGTTATTTAAAAAGATAAATTTAAATGATTTTATTTGATAAAAATTATGGTGTAATATAATCTCAAACAAATTCATAAAATGGATTAAGATAAAAGGATTGATTAATTAAAGAAGATAATTAATTAATTAAGGCATGATTTATCTTAAAGAATAATGATTAAATAATTGAATGGTAGTTTTATTTATGTGTAAATATTGTTTCATGTATGGATGATCATGATCAATAAAAAGACCTTTGTATGTGGATGGTTTCTTTAAATATAATTATTTAAATTAAATTTGTTTTCCTGTGAGACTTCTCATCCTTAATATGTATGGAATGCATTCCCAATTATTCATTTATGAAAAACCCCTTTTTACCCCTCACCTGCATGTAAGTTACAAAAAAGGAATATGTAATGGATGGAACTCCCAAGCTAGTGGAGGCGGTTCATGCTGGATCCGAGACAAAACCAATCCCAAGAGATATATAGGTGGATAGGTGGAATATTGTAAACATGAACCCAAAAGATTCAAGATGCTTCTCCCCAAGGTCATGGTTAGTTTATCAACTGCTAGTTAAACAAGCCATTAGAAAATCTCATGATCATTCTCTTTATTTTATTTTTTCCTGTTGCATGGTTTATCATTATGGATGTGTTTTCATGATCACATAATTTAGGAATTAAACAAGAATACAAGATAGAACTAAAATAAACCATACTTATGTGAAAATATTATCAAGACATGTACAATCACTTAAGTAATTTCCACTTAATATTAACAAGAATTTTTTAATTAGAATAATAAATTCATGCATAAGAGATAAAAATCCCACAAATAAAATATTAAGTCAGACCAAGACATCCTTTACTTGATTAAGGGAAAACTCAAAAAAACTATGTGTTTGAACTACCCTTGTTTGGACAATTACATTTATACAAGAATCCATTATGAAAGGATTCGGGTTGACTTAACCATATTACATCAAGAAAACTATCCCTTGCTAGACTTAGTGTAATATTGGAGGCAAGAGTTTAGAAAATCCAAAAGTCGTGATTTTAGGATTGTGGAGTACACTCAACAAATCATTGATCTTCAAGGCTACATTTGGAAAAGAACTTCTTACCTAAATATCTTCTAATATCTTTACCAACCCTTGTTGGGGTTATTTGAAGGTGAATATGGAATATTTACACTAGAATATCATGGAAACTGGACATTCTGAGTTCAATAGTGAGGGCCATTGGGACTTGATAAAATAGTGGGAGACTAAATAAAAATTTATTATTTCTTATAAAATGTAATAAATAAAGTAATAATGATATGCTCTTTTAATTGTATAATAAAAATGGAAAGCTCGTCAGCTACACTATTTTGACGATCAATACTGGATGAAGTCAACATCCTCTCCAGAAGTAACTTCCTAGAATGGTTTATATGCCTTCGAGTTATCCTACGAAATGAACGAAAGTTGTATGTGCTAGAGTCATCATTACCTGATCTTCCTACTAAAGAGGCATGCGATGAGGATTTCCAGGTCTATGAGAAACATATGAACGACGCTGTCAAAGTTCAATGTTTGATGATATCATCAATATCTAGTGAGATAATGATGTCTCATGAAAACATGGATGCCTATAGAATGCTCAAGTACCTCTGTGGTATTTACCAGGAGAGAGAAAAACTGGAAAGGATTGGGATCTCTAAAGTACTCTTTCCGAGTAAGCATAGAGAAGGTGCCCCAGTTGTGCCTCATGTAGTCATGGTCATTGGCTACATTGATTATGTAGAGGTTCTAGGGTTTAAACTCCCTGAAGAACTGGGAACCAATCTCATTCTCACATCACTCCCATAGATATTATCTAACATTTTTTTAAATTTCAATATGAACAACATTGAAAATTCTCTATGTGGTCTTCTTATCCTCATTCGCCAAGTGGACAATGGTATGACGTGTGAAAATCCTTTTGTCCTTATGGTGAATAAGAGGAAAGGGAAGGAGAATGAATTTAATCCCAAATATTCTTCACAGCCTCCCAAGAAAAAGAATATTAAAGTGTAGGCAAATGAATAGTAGTCTATTTATTTCACATGTGTTAAAAAGGGCCACTAGAAGATGAATTGCACCAAGCCTAAGAAGCAAGGGGAAGCTTCATTTGCGTTTTTTATAAAATTTGATCTATCTGTTTCTACGAATTCGGAATTAGACACAGCTTGTGGTGCTCAGATATGTATCCAAATATAAGAAACATGCAGATTTGGGAAGACAGGCTGAAGGGGTAGATCTACAAGAAGTCAATGGAGCTAAACTTGCTCTTCAACTGATCGGGGACTAGCACCTCACGTGGTATACTGGGATTATCTTGGTATTAACGGGTTGTTGTTATGTGCCTTATATAACTAAAAAAATTATTTATGAAACCAAATATGATACAGGTGTATTTTTTCATGTTTGGAAATGAATGATCCTTATTTTACAATGATGGAATTTTTTTTGGTAAGCCACATTTACCCAACGATATTTATGTGATATATTACACAAACCAAGTAATGGAAATCCATAATAATGATACATTACAGGACTAATACCACACCAAACATTGGCATCACTGGCGAGGTTATGTAAATGAGAAATTATTAAAAAAGTTACATCAAGATGGATATTTAGATTATTTCAATCTAAAACCACTTGGCATATTCCGTGAATGTTTACTAGACAGAATGAACAAATCCTCATTTAGTGGGAAAGGTGAAAAGGGATAAATATCTTCTGGAATAGGTTCATACCATTGTTTGTGGACCATTTCCAGTTGAAGAAATTGGAGGGTACTCATACTTCATAACATTTATTAATGATTTTAGTAGATATGGATATATCTACTTAATGAGGTATAAGTCATATTCATTTGATAAGTTCAAATAATACAATAATAAAGTTGAGAACCAGCTTGGTAAGAAGATTAAGAAACTGCACTCTGACCGAGGTGGAGAATATCTTAATCAAGACTTCATTGGTTACTTATGGGAGTATGGGATCCTATCCCAACTCACCCATCTAAAAATGCCCTACTGGAATGGAGTGAGAAAAAGGAGGAACCACACCCTGTTGGACATTGTGAGATCAATGATGAGTCATATGAGTCTTCCATTATCCTTTTGGGGATATGCAGTACAAACAGAAGCACACATACTAAACCAAGTACCAACTAAATCGATAAATGGTATTCCATACAAGTTCTGGAGTGGATGAAAATCCGAGTTATAGAATTTACATGTGTGGGTAGCAAATTGTTTTTTATATCCTCTTCCGATAAAAAACATGCACCCCAAGGCACAAATGGTATCTTTATAGAATACCCCAAGGAAACAAAGTAAAATTACCTATAAAAACCCTCATACAAAAAGGCTATAGTGGTAAGACATGAAATATTCCATGAAAGGGAGCACATCTCCAAAACAAATATAGTGGGAGACAGATTGAATTGAATGAATTCAAGGATCAAGGTTCTCAAGAGTTGGTACAGGAACATATTCCACAAAGCCCCATTCAAGAAGAATCTATTCCAGAGACACAAGTACAGTGTTGGAGTACAAGAGTGGTTAGAGAACCAGAAGGGTTCGGTTTTCTAGTTACTGAGGATGGTGAATCATTATTAGTTAATAATAATGATCCTCTAACATACAAGGAAGTCGTAAGTGGCACAAACATTTCCAAGTTCCTTGAATCCAAGAATTCTGAAATGGATTCCATGTATCAAAACTATGTCTGGATTTTGGTATATCCTCCAGTTAATGTAAATCATGTTGGTTGCAAATGGGTATTCCCGAATAAACTGGACATGGAATGACAAATTAGTACCTATAAAGCACGAATGATTTGAAAAGGGTTTAAATAGCTTCATGGAACTGAATACGACGAAACCATCTCATTAGTTTCAATGCAGATATCTATCAAAATTATACTTTCCATTACATCTTACCATGACTATGAGATTTGGAAAATTTATGTCAAAACAACATTATTTAATGGGAACCTTTAGAAAGATGTTTACATGAAACAAGCGGTAGGGTTTTTGACTTTAAATGATGCTAATAAGGTATAAAAGTTGTCGAAATCCATTTATGGATTAAAGAAAGCATCCAGTTCATAGAAAATTTGTTTTGATTAATCCATAAAAGAATTTTTTTATCAATAATGAATTTTATAATTATGTCTACAAAATGTTTAGGGCGAGTGCAGTTTTTTCAATAGTATATGTTGATGACATATTTCTTACTGGAAATGAGGTACCAGTCTTATAGTTTGTTAAGGAATGGTTGAATCAATTTTTTTGCATGAAGGACTTGGTCATGGAAACATATATTTTTGGGATCAATATTTATTGTGATACTTACAAGAGATTTTTGGGCCTAATTAAAAGTACATTCATTGATAAGAAACTGAAGAGATTCAGTGTAGAACAATCAAAGATGGGATTGTGGCTAGTGTCACATGGAATTTATCTTTCCAAGAGATTGTGTCCTCAGACATATGAGTAATGAATGATGATGGCACGGAATCCATAAATATTAGTGATTAGATCAGTCATGTATGACATGCTATGTACTAGGCAGGATGTCTCCTATGAATTATGTGTGGTTGGAAGATATCTAACAGACCTAGGTGACCACCATTGGATGGCAGTCAAGACTATCCAAATGTATTTGAGACATACTAAGGATATGTGCTTGGGTTGTGGAGGAGATGAGGAACTTGTTATTAGAGGATATACAAATTCTAGTGTGCAAACTGATCAAGATGATAAGAAGTCTCAAATGGGATACATCATCACTTTTATTGGAGGTGTAGGGAGCTAGAATATCTCAATACAGAGTGTTATCATAGATTCTACAACAGATTCTAAGTATATCATAGCTTTTGAGGAAGCCAACGAAGAAGATTGGATGTGAAGCATCATCTTGGTGTTGAATGTGAAACCTAGTAGTAATGATCCCATCACATTGTATTGTGATAATGTTGCAGCGGTGGCTCTCACAAAATATCCAAGGTCACATCAGTGGACAAAGCACATACTTTTTAATTATCATCTCTTAAGAGGTTTTTCCATGAATAGGTGAAGTTGTGGTGAGTATTATTTCTATGGAAGACAATGTGGTTCACCCCTTGATAAAAGCCTTGACTCAGCAGAAACATGATCCTCATGTGAGTTCTAGCGTACTAAAAGTCATAGGCAGTTGGCTCTAGTCCAATTGAGATTTTGTAAGAGTTATTGTCCTATAAAAATCTTGTTTTACTTTTATTACAAGGATATTTAATGTATTTAATTATTAAACATATTTTAACATATTTTCCATTATTCTTCATGACTATGATGTAATAATTTCCTAGAGTATTTGTTGAATTTATAAGGTCGTGGTTGTTCCTCTCTATGATGAGAACCTTGAAATACTATAACAATATACTTAAATATAGTTATACGGTTGGATGAAATACTATGAAGGGAAACATATAATACTGACCATCAAGTGTGAGTACTTGTAAGTAGAGGAGGCATATTCACAAGAATTTGTCACATAGAAATATCCAAGACATAATATTATGAGAACAAACCCACAAGTAAGAATTATGCATATTTTGGTGTCATCAAATATATCTATCTTTGAGTGTGTGTAATAATCCTTAGACTTTAGGATTATCATTAATACGTTTCACGACTCACGCACATTGATTTAATAATAAAAATTGTCACACAAACAGTTAGAGGGGGGTAGGGTATGTTGGGTACGTCACGAGTGACATGATATTAATGGATAAGTCAAGGAAGGATTTGTCCCTTCCATTTATGGATGTTGATATCTCAGCCCTTTTATTGAAATAGAACTATTAGTAAAAATTCCATGGCCATGGTGTAACGAAGAGTTTATTTCAGGTAGTTAAAGAATGATGTATCAAGTATAAAGGTTGATGACACTATCATGAATCCTCCTTGATGAAATATTGAGACAATCTTATGTGGATGCCGTTCTTGAGACGTTATGTTATTTCTCTTGGGTGCCTTGACCCATTTCTTGATTGTACTCTTAGAATTTAGGCAAGCCCGCCTATTGCTAAGGATAAATAATAAAAGAGGGTCACAAACTAAGTGTTATTTGTGGCCTCAGTTAAATTAAATTTAATTTTATTTAATGAAATCAATATTATTATCAATATCATGGAATAATTTTATTCAAGTTAAGATGATCTCATAAATTAAATAAAATATATTTATTTATTTTATTTAAAATTTAATAAATATTTATTTACTAGTTTGTAAATAAAATATTAATTTATTAGAATAAAATATTTATTTATTTATTCGCATGTTCAATAAAAGGAAGTGAATATCGAGTAGACTAAGGCTGTTCTGGTACTAAAATAATTATTTCCAAGATGGTAAATAATTTTTATTTGGAAAAAGTTAACATAATAATGATGCTGCTATTATTTTGTGATGTGGAATTTTGTTCATAATTTTGGTTTTCTCAAGTTGGGGCACCAATAATAATGATGTGGTCTTATTATTATGAGAATGGGATTTCTATAGGTTTATTAATGTATATAATTGATGTAATGAAATTAAATATTGTTACTGAAGTTCCATGCATATAAATAGACAATTATGTCTATTATTCCATAGAGAACACACCACAGGCTTGCTAAATTGAGAATTGTTTAGCTGAACAATTTCCCTCTCGAATCCTATTCCCGCCCCTCTCAAAAACGAGAGACATTATTCATTTACAAAGAACAAGTGATCATGAACAACTTAAAAAAGACACATGTTTCATCATGCCAGCACCTAGAGAACGAGTGATGTCGATCAGAGGCAATGAGGGCACATGCGGATCACCGCTAGAGGGATTATAGTTTGGATCCCTATAAGTGCAATGAGATAATCCAGAAGGGCCATTCTAAATGATCAACAACATCAATGAAAAAAATACAAAAGATATAGGTATTATTTTCTTTATGAAATTAAATAAATTAATTATGAACATGATGTGAAAGATCCCCTCTAAAGGTTTCAGGGCTCTTCCTTTTTTATATAAATATTTGATTCTATTCTATGGAGACTAGTGTTCATCGTCATATTAATCCACAAATAATCATTGATCATGGAAAAAATTAATGTTGGGTGTCATCCCAACCAGGCTTTCGTTGCGCCCAGAACAATCACAAACATGGGCAATACATGTTCTCCTTGGACCCTTTCACAACTTGTAAATTCCCTTCCTGATGTGAGATCCCACTCCAACTTCCTCCCGTGCTTATTTCTTTGAGGTTTCATCACTGGATTAACCGCATCATCGTTAATGGACCTTAAATGAAAACAATTAATAGTGTTGTCATATTCTATCATGATAATATATGACTGAGGGAAAGTATGAACTAATGAAAAAATATGGGCTGCCGCCCGGAAGCATTTTTATTTAATTTTGTTTCCTCCACTGAAAAAATTGTCTTTTTATAAATACTAAACAAGAATAAAATATTCTCTTTCCCAAACATAATTGATACAGTGTCCTCAAATCATTTAAATTGATTTTTAATCATGTGTAAAGGAATTATGGAGCCTGGTAGAACTTCATTGGTAATTAGGGGGAGTGTCTCTCCTCTACTGGTTCTTGCAGTATGGTCCCATAGAACTTCTTCAGATTCTAACTATTTACCTTGAATGGGTTTTCATCTCTTTCCATTTTATCTGAAATTATCTTAATTATCAATTTTTATAAAAGAACGCAATATCTTGGGTTAATGGTTCTTGGGGGACTCATCTAATCATAGGCCATGCTTGTTTTCCCATTATATATCAATGAATTGTTGAAATATTTAATCTTGATTTCAAATTTCCCTTGTAAACACAATCCTTTCTCTATCATATATTTATCAAGGTCCATATTTATCTTTCTTACCACCCATTAGGCTTTGAGATCCATTTACATGAAAATGTGGAAACTATTTTTAAAAATAAATATATAGGGGATTATCCCTATCAGTTCCTTGTAGGTTGTTATGTAAGCCCACAAGTTATCATCTAACATTTGTCTTCAGTCCTTCCTATTGGGATTAATACTGTTTTTCAGAATTCCTTTGATCTCTTTATTGGAGACATCTTCTTCTCTAATTTTTCTGGGATGGTATGGTGTCTACGTTTTATGAAGTATCCAATACATTTTCATCAATGATTATATTTTATTGTCGCAAAAATGAGTTTCCTAATTGATGATGATTGCTCATGGTTCTACAATCTTATAGAATATGTTATTCCTAACAAAATCAAAAACAAATTTAGCATCACCAGTTCTAGTTTCTTTTTCATCCACCCATTTTAAAAGAAGGTCTATAACCAAAAGAATATATGAATTTTCAAATGATATTGGTAATTTTCCCATTAAGTCTATCTCCCATACTTCAAAAAATTAACAATTCATTTTTGGGTTTTGAGGCATTTCTTATCACTTTTAGATATTATCATGAAATTGAAATTTTCAAATTTTTAAAAAATTCATATACATCGTTGAAAAGGTGCACCTATAAAGTCTAGATTATAAAATTTTTTGGGTTTTCTTATAATTTTAAAAGTGTCCTCCAATGGATAATTTATGATAGAGTTCAAAAATTGATTCAATTTCACTTCCTAGTAATCATATTTTAATTATTTGATCATTACATATATTACTCAGAAATGGGACTTCCAAAATATAAAATAATGATTAATATTTGAGTTTATGTTGTTGATGAGAGGTTATATGAGAGGGTACCTTATATGTAACAAAATAGTTGACAATATTTGTGTTCCATGCTATTTCACCATTGATTATGTAGAATGTTTTTCTAGGAAGATCATCATTAAGTGGGTTCTAGTTTGAAATTTTTGGTTCAAATATGTGGGGTAGTCGACTCAGATGATTGACCACCTAATTTTCATTTCAATTTTTAACTATAATTTCCTAATTTAACTCTTCTAAAAGTAGAATCGACCTCACCATCCTTAGTTTAGCATCAGTATTTTTTCATTAAATATCTATGTCCTCCAGGATCAGAAAAACAAAACAACTTTACCGTTAAGAATATATTATATGAATTTATCTAGTGAGAAGAAGACTACAATGAACTCCTTCTATGTTGTTATGTTGTTTATTAATGTGGAATCTAATGTCCTTGATGCATACGAGTTAACTTGAGGATTTAAGTCAATTATTTGTGATAGAGAGGCTCCCACCACTTGGTTGGATGCAAAGCAATGTAAAATGAAAGGGTAATCCTAGTGGGTGGTTGTATTATAGGTTGTGTGATCAAACTTTTCTTCAATTCATCAAATGATTCCATACACGAACAATCAAAATTAATGTTAGAAACTATTAAAAGTAATATTGAGAGATGGAGAGTGATCTTACTAAAATATTTTATAGAATCTTCTATAAAATCATTCATTCCATAAGAAGGATCTAACATGCTTTATAAAAGTTAGATATGGAATAGAATTTATTACTTATACTTTTGATTTATCAGCCTTAATAATTTTTTTTAATTATGTGCCCCAAAACTATTCAATTTTCAACCATGAAATAACATCTTTCAAATATTAAGACAATGTTGTTTTCAATTCATTTTTTTCAAACTTGTTCCAAATTTCCTAATCAATGATCAAATGAATTTACGAAAACTATGAAATTGTTAAGAAATAACTCTCGGTAGTCCTCAATATGGCCATAGAATAAACTCACCAAACAATGTTGAAATTTATCTTTGGAATTTAATATCCCAAAAGATATCATATTATTACTAAATTTTCCAAAGGTTTAGGTGAAGGTCTTGTTCTTTTGGTCTTCTCGTGTGATTTGTACCTAGGTGTATCTTGAAAAGCTGTCTAAAAAATAGTAAAGAGTTTTTCCAACCAATCTTTCGAGCATCATATTGATGAAAGGAATGAGAAAGTGGTATTTTAAGGTAACATGATTTAGCATCATAGAATCTAAACACACACTCTATTTGTTTCACTCCCATGGGGATCAGTTCATTTATTTCATTTTTGATATTGGCTATGTCAGTTTTCCTTGGGACTACATGAATTATGTTGACCCAATGATAATCAAAAATAAGGTAAATGATGTCATATACTAGTAAATTCAATATCTTTATCTTAAAAACCTCTATGATGGTGGGATTTAGTCTTCATTGAGGTTGTACAACTATTCAAGTATCACATTCTAAAAATATTCTATGAAAAAATACCTTGGGATTGATCGTAGGTATATCACCAAAACTCCATCAAACATCTTTGACATTTCATTTGATATAGTCAATAAAAGTGTGTTCAAGTGAATAAGATTGGTTATTTGAAATTGTTAGAGGAAATGTCTCTCCTTCCATTAGGTAAGCATGCATTAAGTCACATGGTAATGGATAAAGTTCTAGACATAGTGGTTTTTAAGGGATAATATTGAATTTAGTATTCCTACTTGAAAGTATGGAATCTTGGGTATCATGTCAATCGATTTTAATAAATCATCAAAAAAGTCGTATTTTACCTCTTCCACTAAAATTAGATCAAGAATTCCATGATCTTTGGAATTGAAAATTTTAGCTGAAAAATGTTCTCCAAATGATAAGATTCCTGAAGCATAACTGAATATTCAATTGGCTCTATACCTTCTTCATGGGAGAACACATAAAGTGAGTGACTACTGGAAGGATGTTTCATCGTTTCAAGAATTTTGAAGTGTAACATGCTATCTCCAAGCTCCATTTTGAGTGTTCCTTCATGGAAAGTGATGATAGCCCATTCTGTTTTTAGGATCGGTATCCCAACTATTTTGCATGATTGGCTTGGTGCATGGTCTTATTCCATGATAAGAACATAAATTTATTCTTAAAAGATCAATCCACTTACTCCAATTAGTATGTCTACTACAACTCCACCATGGAAAATGTAGGATCTATTTTATAATTATACCAACAACCGAGTTTGTTTTAGTTCTCCGTTCTACATGGATGAAAATATTGAGTGAGACATAACATTTATTAAAGATACTAGAACACAAAGTTCATCAATTAAATTTAAATAACCAGTAGTGATGGGAATTTAGAAAGTACCTAGATCATTTCATTTTTTCATTATCAGTGCTTTGATCAGTACAAGGATTCTATATCCTATGTTGATTATTTTATTTTCATTCAGCCTCTTTCTTTTAGTGCACAAATCCTTTATAAATTTATCATACATGGGGATTTGTTGGATTTACTCAAGTAATGAGTTGTTAATATCAACTCTTTGGAATTTTTTATAAATTTACTATTGATGTATCACTTCTTCACCTTTCATTGACTCAACCAATGTAGATGAATATGGTGCTTGGATATCCTTTTTCTCCATTTTTTTTGGAAAATGTGTTTCTAGACTTTCCTTATTTAACATTGTTGTTTGTCCTTTGCTTTCATGGTCTCGTTATTTTGGATGGATGGGTTGAGCTTCCAAATGGGTTCATGGAATCATCCTCACATTTTCCAGGTGGTCTGAGCTCTTTCCTGCCCTAGGTTATGAGTTCACTAAAATTATCCTTTGGATTTAGAACTGTATTTTCAGTGATTTTTCATTGATTCATAGGTAGAATGTCTATAAGGATTAAAAAATGATTATTTAAATTGTTAATTTTATCTTCCCTTCCTGAAATTATTATCTTTTGTTTTTGTTCTTCAGTTTTTAGTGCACTTTTGGATGATTGGTCATAATTATTTTCCTTGAAAGCTGGCAGTAGGGACGTTTTTTGTTGATGGAGTGGATACTTGTAAGGTTGTTGCAATCGTGTTGGTTTTTTATATTTCTAATAAAAAGGTGACATGTATTGGTCTTCATGAAATATGTTTCCTAGTTGGGACTAGTTTAGATATAGCCTATTTGACTTAAATTTCTTTTGTTGATAGGTAGTAGCACGAATTTCTATCCCATGTACTTCAGGACATTTATTTATGTAATAATTTGTTGAACAACATAAAACATATACCTGAGCTGGGATCTGTTGTTACATTACTTGTTTCCCATAAATTTTTCTCATCACACTATTCATTTATTTATGTTTCATTTCAATTAAGGGTGAGGATGAATCAAAATTATTTACCTCATGGATTCCTTTGAAGGTCATACATCTTGTTCTGAATGGTTGTGAGTTTTGTACAATCTCCACTATCATAACTTTGATAACTTCAGATGACATGTCAATGAGGGATCCTATATATTATGCATCTAATAGATTTACATCACTATTAATCAATCTTTTGTATAAGAACAAAATGAATTGGTCCACTTTCATTTCTTTGTGTAGGAATCTTGTATAGAGTTTCTTGAAAGGTTTTTTGTATTCATAGAGTCTCTCCAGTTAATTAATGTATGAAATAAATCTCTTTTTTTATATCTGCGATCCTAAATGTGGGGAAAAATCATTGAAATAAACATATTTTATGGTCATCCAAATAAAATTTTCTCGTCTGGTTATGGATTATACAAATTTAATGGCCCGGACCTTTCTGGTCCATTCCATTGTGAAAATGTGGTGCTGGAGGTGTTCTGATAGGTCAAGGTGGCTTGGGGTGTGTTTTTGGTGGAAATTTAAGGAAAGCTAAAGGGTAATAGCTTTCGCACGGTTGGCGCATGGTTTGCCTAAACTGTCCTTCCAACTGGTGTAAGGATGGTCTTGGAGGCAGTGGCTAATGCACGGTTAGCGCATGGTTTGTCAAACCGTGCAGAATAACCATGCGAGGAGTGTTTGGCGAGGCAGAAGCTAATGCACGGTTAGCGCACGTTTTGTTAAACCATGCGGACTAACCGTGTGGGCACGTAATGTTAGATCCTAAAATAGTCGATCTCAAATCTTTTGCCTATAAAAGGTTTTTTTAATCCCCTATGAGGCCATAACTCAGGATTACCCTTCATTGGAGGTAGAAGAACCTCTCCCAAGCATTTTGATGTGATCAGGAGGCTTCGCTTCGCGAATCGAAGCCGGTTTCTCGAGGTATGCGATCCTTTTGTTTGGTTTCATAGATATACCTAGATCTACTCCTCCTCTACTCTCGGGATCTTATATATACTTCTGTTATGGGTAGATCTAAGTGTGTGGATGTCAATTATGATGAGCATTGGTCTTGGTTGTGTTAGGAGAAGAGATCTAGGGAGGATCCTTGGTGAATCTCCCTGGTCTTCTTGGGCGTTCTTCGACCGTTGTGGTTTCCGTCAAAACCGTTGAGGTAGGGGATTCGTGGAATCTCTAATTGTATATGTGAAATCATATAGTTATCATGATTTGTCCTTTGGATCACAATGTAATTGACCTAATTAAATACTTCAACCTGATTAAAAGAATTGGTTTGATCGCATGTAGTTTCTTTGTGTCGTGATAATGGTTCGTCTCTTGATTTGATAGATAGTGTGATATATATTCCTTGCTTATTAGTATGTTTCTCTTGATGAAATTGATAAAGAGCTTAAAGCTGGAATTAATTGATAATTAATTGGGTAAAGATAAAGAGGCATATAAATTAATCTGGTTGTTGTTGTTCTGGATGTTGTTCCAACTTGGTGTTAATAAAATTATGGTCGATGATATGTTTAATTCAGTTGGTCGGTAAACCTGAAATCTGTTGGTGCTTGTTGTTTGAAGGCCAAATGCCTTGTTATAGGGGCAAGATACCAAATTGATGTGATGTTTTTTTTCCTACTGCTTGTGCGAAGATGTGACCCTAGGAGGGTGTTGTGATATGTGGGGGCATGGAGGCCTTGTGGTTGTGGCTTCAGATGACGCCTAGAGTAGATAGATGCATCGGTTTATGCATGTGGGTGTCGGGGATGACACCATGGATGATGGAACGGTATGGATGTGGTTGTTGGATGCTTGTGGATTCTTTTGTTGTTTATCTAATTTGCTTTTCCCCACTGCTCAAGGAAACTAGTCTTTCTTACCCTTCTTCGAAAAGGAGCGAAGACACGCGGGGTATTCCATGTGCTTTCTGTGTTTAGCCTCTCTAGGAAGAATGGGTCTATGATCTTTCTATTACTAGCACATACTCGACGGGTAGTACATCTACTCACCATGTTAAGACCCTTGTGTTTAGTTGCATAGGATTATTTTCTAGATGCCTGGGAATATGGGAAAGTAATTCTGTAATAAAAGTATGAATAATTGATGTTAACCCATGGGGATGGAGATGCTGGAATATAATGATGAGTTTGTAACTTTGAAGGAAAATTTTATTTTGGTTGTGATTTTGATGAATTTAATGTGGTTTTCTTCATGGTTAATTATTGTGTAAAGAATTAATTAACATAAAGTTAAATAGATGAAAACAGGAAGGAAGTAATTTAATGAAGTTCTTTAATTGGTTGTCCAGTTATAGGATACCTAGTCTTAGAAATATCAGTCCGGAGTCTGAGATACATTAGCTGCAGTTGAAACTAAGACTAGGTTATTCCCATAGTGTGGTAGTGAGTTATAATATATTCTGTAGTTTTTGAGTTTCTATACGCTACTCCACCCTGTTAGTAAGGGCAACTAACACCCTGGGGATTCTGAGCCCTGGGGGGTGTTTTCCCCAAAATTCGTGTGGAAGGATGAATGGCTGACTACCCCCTTTTACCCCGCTCTCTTCTCTTGGTAGATACTAGTTCCATTAGGCACAGTGGTTAGTTCTCTCCATATATGTGTGTAGAGGGATGTAATGGATTGTAGTTATTCACACACATATATTCTAGATATAGTATCCTATGGACTACTATAGGTGTAACGTGTATAGGATATAATGGCTTGGAGATCCTTACTCAGTGTATGGGCTGTAATGGGTTGAGGTATAATACTCGACGTATGATACACATTATGCGAGATGTGGGGGCTCTTGGAAACTACCTGGTTACTTTTTTTGTGAGGATGGTGTGGTTCATCGCCCAGGTGTCTGTGGGAAAGCCTTTGTGGTGCATGTGGTGTAGATTGTGGAGTTTAGCCCAAGTGTCTACGGGCAAGCCGTTGGAGAGAGATGCACATGACGTATGTCATTGGGGAAAAGTGGAAAACTAGTGGAGAAGTAGTAGTGGGGTACCCTTGATATTCTTTACTATATGATATATTATTTTGTGCGTTACTTGGAGAGGGTAGCCATTGTGAGGTTGGGAATATAGTATACCTGTTTAGGTGACGAGTTAGTTTCACTTTTTGTTCGCTGAGATTTAGCATGATTTCATTACCTTTTAAAGAGAGGCTTCGGGGAGGAACTTACTGAGTATACTGTTATATTCACCCTACGTATATATAAACTATATTTCAGGTCACTTGGACCAGTTTGGAGATCAAGCTGGTTTCTATGAGCTTGTGTTTGCAGGAGCTGTTCGGGATTGTGGTTGCACCTGTTTTTACTTTCTTTTGGGTACTCACAGTTTTCCCTTTCAGTTGTAGTAATTTTTCACGGAATTTCATATATGTACTTGGGTTTCTTTTATATTTCATTTCTGAGTTGGAGTTGGTTGGTGTTTATCTTATCTCTCTCTTCTGCATGTGTTCTCTTAGAGGGTAATGCCTCCCATTTGTGTTTTTATTATACCATCGGTGCTAGTCGCCAACCTAGGGCCTACTGGAGGTGGAACTTGGGGGGTCATTATCTCCCTTTTAACATTTCCAGCATAGGAGGGGTACACTTTTTGGGGAGGGGGTCGTGACAGAGTGGTATCAGAGGTCTGGTTGAGGGATAGGATGGAGTTTGGAGTTAGGCACATGTAAGGTTGCATGGGTTCGTAGGGAAATGGTGTCATTCATGTTTAAAAAGTGTGGTAAAAACTGTAGACCAGCTGAGACAAAGGAGTTTAGGTCCCCCTATGATCTGATTCAAAGACCTTTAAGTTTACAATGGCGACTTAAAAAGGTGATACGAGTTTCAAGGTAGAGACCTAGGAAAGGATCATGAATCATTCTTCTTTGTGCCTATGTTTGACTAGGTAGACCTTGGGATAGGTTAAACTAAAATGAATAAAAAGAAAAAAATTAATTAATAAATTTTGAGTCTTCCATATTTCAGGCATAAAAATTATATGTTTTTGTTATTTTGATGGTATGGATCCAGGTCGACGTCCTCGTCAGGTTTTCGTAGAAGATTTCTATCAGGCTATTGCAACAGGTCGCCATAGGGTAGAGGTTAACAACAACGGCACATGGAGAAAGTCCCTTTGAGAGTTGTAGCGCCAGAGTCTGCAGAAGTATGAGGGCTCCGTTTTAGATGCAGTCATGGAAGATTGGTTGGAGGAGGTCGAGATAGGCTTCAGTTCGATCTGTGCCCGGAAGGAGCACTGGGTTTCCTTAACTATGATGATGTTGTGTGGAGCAGAAAGGCAGTGGTGATTCTTGTTCCTCGGGGATCATGAGGAGTCAGCGATCTCATGAGAGGAGTTCTGATACAAGTTCAGAGTCGAGTTCCTTTCCACGACTGGAAAGGTGTCTAGTCTCCAGGAGCTTCTTACCCTTTGACATGGGAGCTCCACTATTCAAGAGTTTGGAATCCGTTTCTGAAACCTTTTATGGTATGCTTCGGACCTGTTACCAGATGAGGAGGCCAGGGCGAGGCATTTTGAGGAGGCTTTGCATCCAGATATCCAGCACCAGGTCACCCCATTTATGCTGAAGACATATCTTGAGGTGATGGAGAGGGTGAAGGTTGTTGAGAGGACATTGTCCAGGACCATATCATCACAAGAGGGGAATCACAATGATTCCTCACAAAGCAGAGCTGTGGTCTGGGGTTCCCGATTTTCCGGGCAGAAGAGTTTCCGTTCAGCCGAAGGTAGGACCCAGCACTTCACATCTCGTTTCTCCGGAGGAAGAAACTATTAGGCCTATTCCAAGGGATCAGGAACTTTTTTTCTTGTGCTGTTCTTGGCCATTAACAGAGGGAGTGCCCGACCTTTCAGAGTGGTCATCGTGCACCGGGCGCTATTCTCCAGGTTTCCCCGTTGGGGCAGTTCTATCCAAGGCAGCAGCAGCCAGTTGCACCAGCTTTAGATCACCAGAGGGGAGATGGGGCAGGCAGAGGATAGCCCCAAGATGATCCTCGTCCTCAGAGAGAATAGCGCGGCCATGGTGGTGGTCGTCATCAGGGTCAGAGAGTCCATGGAGGAGGTTGTGGTCTCCTTCATGCTCTGGCACTTCCAGTACCAGACGAGCCAAATGTCGTTCGAGGTATCCATTTCATGTTTTCTACCTTGGTGTATGCCTTTTTTGATTTAGGAGAAAAACACTCCTTCATTTCACCTACCCTTGTCCTTGCTTTGGGACTTGAGGTAGAGGGGCTTCCAGTGCCCTGGGCATTGACAACACCAGTTGGAGGTCGACCTGACTTCTTTCAAGTATATAGAGACTGTGAGCTAGTGTTGAGGAAACACCGCTCTTGGGGAGATTTCCTATGTTTACAAATACAACCATATGATGTAATCCTTGGCATGTATTGGTTGTATTCAGTGCAGGCTATCATGGATTGCTTCAAAAAGAAGGTTGTTTTCCTTGGTGTGGATGGAGAGAAAGTGGTGTTTGTTGGTAAGAGAGACCCTCGGATGGGTCATAGGCACGTTTCATCCTTATCATCCATGGCGGATGAGATGATGCTGAGTTCTTCAGAGGTTCAGCAGTTGGAATTTCCTAGGGTCATAAAGGAGTACCCTGATGTCTTTCTATAAGAGGTTGTATACTTACCCCTTCGACGAGAGATTGAATTCGGGATCGAGCTAGAGCCAGGAGCATCTCCTATCTCTTTGTCTCCCTATAGGATGTCCCCTTCTGAGTTTCGAGAGCTACGTATACAACTTCATGGTCTATTAAAGTGCGGTTTTATTTGGCCATGTGTGTCACCATGGGGTGCACCATTTTTTTGTGAAGAAGGTCGACGGAAGTTTGCTGTTATGTGTCGATTATAGTCGCATAAACAGAGTGACAATAAAGAATCGCTATCCTATTTTGTGTATTGATGATTTATTAGATAAACTGAAGGGTTCAGGTTGGTTTTAAATGATCGAATTGCTGTCAGGATATCATCAGATGCGTGTGAAGGATGAGGATATCCCGAAGGCTTCTTTCTGTTTTCGTCATGGGCATTATGAGTTCCTGGTTATTCCATTTGGTGTGACAAATGATTCAACTGTGTTCATGGGTTTGATGAATTTTGTGTTCCGTGAGTTCCTAGAAATGTTCGTGGTAGTTTTCATCTATGACATCCTTGTTTACTCCACATCTGAATAGGAGCATGCAGGGCATCTAGGAGTTGTTTTGGGAGTTCTTCATTGACATCAGTTGTTTGGGAAGTTGTCGAAGTGTGAGTATTGGGCTCGAGAGGTCCGTTTCTTCAGGCATGTTGTGTCCCAACAGGGAGTAGATATGGATCCATCGAAGATTGAAGCAATTGTGTCATGGGAACCTCCCAAGACACTGTCAGAGGTGCAAAGATTCCTTGGTCTCGCAGGCTACTACAGGAGGTTTGTATCCAATTTCTCCTGTGTTGTGACTCCTTTGACATCTTTGACCAAAAAAGTTCAGGCTTTCATATGGACTGATCAGTGTCAGGCAGCTTTCGAGTATCTAAAGGGGAAGTTATTAAGTGCTCCAGTCCTTTGTCTTCCAGCTGAAAGAGTTCAGTTTGATGTATTCTGCGATGCTTCACATCAGGGGTTAGGCTGTTTTTTTAAGCAATAGAGGTCAGTCGTTTCTTACGGGTCTCGACAGTTGTGTCTTCAAAAACGGAACTATGCCACCCATGATCTTGAGTTGGCATTCGGGGTGTTTTCTCTGATGTTTTGGAGACATTACCTCATTGTTGAATGATTTGTGGTTTTCACTAATCATAAGATTTTGAGGTATGTTTTCTCCCAGCGTGACTTGAACTTATGACAACATCGATGGATGGAGTTATTACAGGAATATGACTTCGAAATATCGTATACATCTGGAAAAGGGAATGTTCTAGATGATGCACTGATATGAAAGTCATGTAGAAATGTTGTGCATGAATCTGATGATTCTTGGAGATTAAGGGAAGAACTGTCAGCATTACATCTTGATATGGGAGAAGTTGGGGGTAGATGATGTCTTTTTTAGATGACGGTACTATCATCCCCGGTTCAGAAGGTGGATGAGTCCTAGTTGGGGGATCTTAAGGTGGAGTTCTGGATAGACTGAGTTATTTGTAGTTGTAACACCCCAAGATTTTATAGTGTGTTATTTCTTCAAAATAATTCAATAACTTTCACTACACGCAACAACAAGTTCAATCGCACCATGACTTACCAAACAAGCTGTTCAAAAGAGGTTATGAATAGTGTTAACTAAATTTTAAACTTTATATAATCCTTATAATTTTAGAATCCATATTATGAGTTTCTTAGATATAATGCACGAACAAATTCATTTTCAGTATTGCACTTTTATCAACTTTTAATAGTGAACCCTTTTTAAATACAATATATTAAACTTTTTGACTAAATGGGGACATCAAAAATTTAAAATGAAACATCCCAAGCTTCCACGGTACACTTTCTTTGAATAATACAGTAGCGTGTGTTGTACGCAACCTTGAGTTTTAACACACACCACAACTAATCAAACTAGCCGTTATGAATAGTAATACCTACTTTTTGAAATTATATATATTTTATATTTGAAAATGGACTTCATTTTTGGATTTGGAATATCGAATTTAGCCTAAGGTGAAATTTTGGTACATTTCGGATAACTTTCATATTTTGATGAATAGTGAAAATTACTAAATTTTAATTAAAAACAAATTTTTTAATCAAAATAATTAATAGTGATAAATTTTGAATTTGAGTGGTTTTAAAGTATATTTAGAATATATTTTTACCATTTAATATAATTTTGGTCATTGGACATAATTTTACAATTAAACCGAACATAAACAAGTGTCAATCTTTTGATAGTTATTATCTCTTAAAAACACGCTTTTTGTTTTGACAGCGGGAATTAATTTTAAATTAATTTCTGCCACTTCTGTGTTTTGAATTTAGGAAAATGGATTCCATATTTGGAATCAGGATGTTCAAATTGTGTAAATAGGTAACTTTTATTTTTAGACATTTTGAATAATTACTGCGGTAAATATTTTATTTACCATGGTTAAGGGTAAATCCGGTAAATAAGGGTTAAAAAATAATATTATAATAATACAAAATTACCCTAAAACGTGTCTTAACACTATTGGTTGATACATGGTCGACCATGGGCATATTTGGGTCGATTTTGGGACCCCATGGATCCACTTGTAAGTGATAATGACACTTTATTTTAATTAAGTTAAAATGAATACAAAAATGACACAAGCATATATCTTTTAGAAAAACAATTGTTTCATAGGGTTATACATGTTGGATTTTAGATTATAAATATTAATTAGAAAGATAAAAATATTTCCTACATAATGATATTTTATTTATAATTTTTAGACATTAAATAATTTATTTTATGTATGACACAATGATGAGGCAGTAATTACTATAATAGTGAAAAATTAAAATAATTGATATTATAAATACCCAAATAAATATAATATGAAACTTTTAATGAATTAAACTAATTTTATAGGATAATATAATATATTAGTATTGATTTAATTTACTTTTTTCGAAGTAATCAATCTGTTATGAGTTTCACAAAAATCAACTATTGAATAGTGTCAAAATTGACATAAAAGAGTTCTTAAAACAAATATTATATTATTAATTGATATTAAATTACTAAAAATCTAAGGTTCGGCCAAGAGACTTATATCATGATTGGATCATCATTAATGGACCACTTGGGGGGTCTCTTGGATGTATATAGTAAGTTTATTAACCATATTATATAAAAATACAAAGAGACATTGTAAAAGTGAAACTAATTAACTTAGAGTTAATACTTAAAGATAAGGTTGAAATAAGTACCGAAACCTGTCTAAATTCTATTGGTTGAGTTGTTTTCGACCCATCCCCACCTTAACCTTTGAATAGTCAACTTTTGAGCCATTAGAAACCGAATATGAATTTATTATAAATTAATATTTCTAGCTTTTCCAAAGGTGCCCCTCACCCCTCTTATAAAAGGGCACTCCTCCTTCTCATTTCTTCACACCTTCAAAGCATTTTGGTTCGGACAAACTCTGCCCAAATACTCTCCCAACATCCCTCACTACAACCTAGAGGCCTTATTTTGATCAGAAAGCCAACCTAAGGAGCCCTTTTGATCAAATCAAAAGGAAGAACCCGAAGAAGAGGTAATGATTTCACCACCCTTTTCCAAGTTCATTTCTTCTTCCACTTTTTCTTCCTTTATTGTTACCATTCTAAAATAATAACTCCAGTATCATATATACTGTGATGTTATTATAAATATGGTACAACCATATTCAGTATTCTATCCACCCTTTGAGTAACATGTCACCATACGTGCGTACATACGGCTTACCGTCTCCACGTCATGGTGTAATTGTTATTCAATATATTATTATTTGGATGGGTATAATAATGATGTGTAACTCATGTAAATAATAAATATAACATTATAATGATTCTGTATATATGATATACCATCCATTTATATATTATTTTAATATCAAATGAATGATATTGTCGCTCGTGCGTACGTACGGACTACCGTCTCCACGAACGCGATGAGATTCATTCTCCATCGTATCCATTCAAGTATAATTATCATTTGCTGATTTGAAAATGATGTTTAAGGACATGATATCATTCTAAATACGAATAATATAAAACCTATCATTTACAAACATGTCTTACGTAACAAAACATATAAAAGAAAACAAGTAAGTTAACACCCGAAACAACGATAATACTAAGATATTATTATCAAACCTATATTAAAAGATCATATATGATATCATATTAATGTATATGATTATTGTATAATTTAATAACAATTATTTCACCATTATACAGAGGGTTAACCTACCCCAACCAAGGAAAAGTACAAGGTAAGGGTTATTTCACAATCTCTTCATTATCCGAGGTTGTTTATATGTAATAATCTACTGGGGTCTCTTTATCATCCACATCCATGTTTCTTAAAAATGTATTTCAAAACATTTTTACTATTTACTAGAATATGAGTTAAAGTCATTTATACCCTTTTTGACTTTTATAAGTGGTTTATAAATGAATCTTTCGGTCGTTTTCAAAACAAGGTCCTTTTTAACCTTTTCGACAAAATTAAGGTAAGAATGTTTTTTTACTTATACGGCGGGTGCGGCTATTTTCCGCCGTTATAAGATCTTCAAAGCTTCCCTTACATGCTTATAAGAATATTTTCAAAGAAAATGTTTTATTTTATATGGATCTTAAATGATTTCAAAATAAAAGGAGATATTTCTTTAAAAAGAATTTTGATTTCATCTATGTCAACATCCTTTGATGGATTTTAAGATTATTTATGGTTGATTTATTATGATACAAAATTTATATATTGTATTGAAGGTTTTGTGATATGTTTGACTGTGGATGTGCTATTTTTATACCATTCATAGTTTATGGTGAAAGTATTGACATTTCGTATTCTAGTTTTAATACGAATGTTTATGTTATGTTTAAACCTTTTCATATGGGAATGCATTGGACTTAATATGTGACGGGTGGAGCCCGCTATAGCTCCTCGATGCATCGGTAGGTCTCATGAGACAAACTAGTGTCTTGGCACAAGGCCTTGACAAAATCTTATTTGTAGTCTTGGCACGAGGCCTTGACTATGTGGTTATGATAGTCTGGCATTATGCATTCCAACATTATGAAAGTGGTTATTGATTTTTGCATGTGATTATTTGATTAGTAGAATATCCATGTGAATAAGTAAATGGCATTATTTCATTTTATTTATGCCATACCATGTTGAAAGTTCATGTTTGAAAGGCTTTTGTTTTAGTTATACATTGCCTTAAAATGTTTATTCTTATTTATGAAAGTTTCCGCTATATTGTTATCCTTACTGGGCATTTGAGCTCACCCCTTTTCTATGTTTTATTTTTCCCAGGATGTGAAGATGTAAGTTATGAATGACCTTCAGGGATATTATGAGGGGATTATAGTGTGGACTGTGGAAACATTATGTTGTTGTAGTAGTTTTTCATTTTATGATGTAATGTAAAACTTATGAATATATCTAGTGTTTCCAAGGCTACTAAACCAATCGGTCTTTCGAGATTTGATCTTTCTTGTGATCATGCCAATGTTACGAAGTAATGCACCGACTCTGGGTAGCTGGGGTCGGGGCGTTACAGTTGGTATCAGAGGAAGTTTAGTACAAACCTTGGAAGCTAGATTTAGATAAACTCTGATTAGAGCACGTAGACCTAAGATGAACTTTGAGGATTAGTATAGAAGAACTTCCTAGAATTTTGGTATTGTAGAGATTTTGTGAGTTTTCTGAGCAATACATCCCTGGCTGGATACGAGCAGGTAGAGGCGGCTCTGGCACAGATGTACCTAGGGGTAAAACCCGAAAACACCGCTTTGAGCTAGACTCGAACGGGAACTGGTGCATGACAACGGGCCTTGCTGCACTCTTGGTTACGACACTCCTGGGGGATATGCTTAGGATAACTCTCATTTTCTTTACAAATCATTTTGAAGGGATTATGAGTATATACTTCCTCAAAGAAAACATTCTTATGATTATGGATTATATCCATAAATAGTTCAATTTATTTTAAGTGTTTTATAAGTATGGGATTATGTATTTTGATTCATAAACTGATCTAGTGTATTCCACTGTTTAGAAATGGCACCCAGTAGAAGGAATGAGAACTCCAGAAATGCACATGATCCAAAGAGAAGGAAGGATCATATCTTTCATGGTCTTAAGCTAGAATTTATAAGAGAAATAGTCTCCCATGTATTATCATCATATGAAGAAATAATATCATGTGTTGATAAGATAAGTAAAGAGTTTACTGAGTCCTATGGCTTTGAAGGGAAGCAAGAGAAGAAAAGGATGGAAGAGAGAAAGATGGATAATGGGAAGAGGGAAAAGAAGAATTTTCCCATATGTGGTAACTGTGGAAAGAAACACCCTGGAACTTGCCTGAAAGGAATGGGAGTTTGTTATAAGTGTGGAGGAAAAGGGCACAAAGTACGTGACTGCAAGGGTAAGAAAATGGTTTTAAATGTACAATGCTTCATTTGCAAGGAGTTTGGACACTACGCGAACCTATGTCCCAGTCATCAGACTATGCCGCAAATGATGTTATTGGTTAATAATCAAGTTATGATACTACCACAGATGAAGAGGAATGATTAGAGTTCTTATGTTGATTATGTCAATTGAGTGTTGTATCAACAATGTACTTGTTATAATAATTATGGAGTATATAAGGATTGTACTGCAGTACTATTTCATTAAGGACTTGAGATTATGTGGAACAAAGAAAAGTGACTCAATAGCAGGATAAATTTTTGGAAAATATATGGTTGATAGAATGATAAACCATAATATAGTTCTGATACCGAAGTAGTGATTTTGGAATAATACATGATTGTTTTGGATAAATTATATTGGATATTCTTGACTACATTCGAACGGATTAATGATTTGTATATTCCATCATTTTTGGGGTTTAAAACATTTTTGGATTAATGAAGTATATCCAGCTTTCTATATGGAATAAGGGAGCATGAATGTAATCAATAAGGAATATGGTAATTCAGGATGTTTCAGTGTATTAAAAGAATACATGATGAAGGTATTCATATGCTATTACGGGGTAAAAAGGTTCTACATTATGTTTACCTTACTTATAAATGTTGGACTGTGAGTTTGGATAGAAGTATTTTGGATAGTTCTAGTTTGGATTTTTTTGGATTTCCATAAAAGGACAACCCGGAGGTCGGGCGCCAACCCGTCGCGTCCGGCAAGGCTGCGAGACTTGAACCCGCAACCGAAGGGCGACAAGGGTGTATCACCTACCACTGGCCCACGAGATGTCCTGGATTAAATAATGTAGTTTTTATTAAAATATCTTTTAGATTAATTATAAATTCGTTTATTTTGGAACCCTGTACAAATAGTATAAATAAAAAACAAAATACATTCTATTATCTTTTAGAGTGAAATATGAGTTTGTGGTAGAAATTTATTAGTGGATAAAACTCTAATTATAAAGTAAGTATATCTCCTTATGATCTTATCCAATCTCATAAATAAATTCCTCAACATTAATAAAAGGAACTTAGAACAAAAATGTTGTCCTAGATGGTACCTTAAATCATCACTAATTTATGTCTTTGGGATTGTTGGCCTTTTCATAGCCATGTTCTCTACCACTCTCCATCAGATAATTGATGGTTATATTTTTCTTCCATATCCATATTTTCCTACATGGAACCCTAGTATGTGTTATTTTCGGTAATCTTCATACTTTCCACTCTTTATTTTAAATAGAGGCCTCATTAATTCATTTTTCAATGTGGGATTTCAACTAAGATATTTTGAAACGTCAAAAATGTGTTATCCTAATAACCTATGTTTTGTTGAACCGATGGTATTTAAAATCATCATAGATTGATGAATTTAAGGACCTCAATTATACACTTGTTTGTGATTGATGACCTCAATCACTACCTATAAATATTTACGTTTTTCCTCCGATTTTATGTCTCTAATTGCCACCAATGTTCTCCTAATCGAGATCATAATTTGGTGGTGACCCTTTGATTTCTCTTTTCCTCATATTAAGACTAAATTTTAGTAACCCAATTTCTGATGTGGGTTTTCCCACAAATATATTTTTTATTTTCAACCTTTTATTTTCGAAGAACAATTTCAAATTGCGAGGACGCAATTTATTGAAGGAGGGGAGAATGTAACACCCCAAGATTTTATAGTGTGTTATTCCTTCAAAATAATTCAATAACTTTCACTACACGCAACAACAAGTTCAATCGCACCATGACTTACCAAACAAGCTGTTCAAAAGAGGTTATGAATAGTGTTAACTAAATTTTAAACTTTATATAATCCTTATAATTTTAGAATCCATATTATGGGTTTCTTAGATATAATGCAAGAACAAATTCATTTTCAGTATTGCACTTTTATCAAATTTTAATAGTGAACCCTTTTTAAATACAATATATTAAACTTTTTGACTAAATGGGGACATCAAAAATTTAAAATGAAACATCCCAAGCTTCCACAGTACGCTTTCTTTGAATAATACAGTAGCGTGTGTTGTACGCAACCTTGAGTTTTAACACACACCACAACTAATCAAACTAGCCGTTATGAATAGTAATACCTACTTTTTGAAATTATATATATTTTATATTTGAAAATGGACTTCATTTTTGGATTCGGAATATCGAATTTAGCCTAAGGTGAAATTTTGGTACATTTCGGATAACTTTCATATTTTGATGAATAGTGAAAATTACTAAATTTTAATTAAAAACAAATTTTTTAATCAAAATAATTAATAGTGATAAATTGTGAATTTGAGTGGTTTTAAATTATATTTAGAATATATTTTTACCATTTAATATAATGTTGGTCATTGGACAAAATTTTACAATTAAACCGAACATAAACAAGTGTCAATCTTTTGATAGTTATTATCTCTTAAAAACACGCTTTTTGTTTTGACAGCGGGAATTAATTTTAAATTAATTTCTGCAACTTATGTGTTTTGAATTTAGGAAAATGGATTACATATTTGGAATCAGGATGTTCAAATTGTGTAAATAGGTAACTTTTATTTTTAGACATTTTGAATAATTACTGCGGTAAATATTTTATTTACCATGGTTAAGGGTAAATCCGGTAAATAAGGGTTAAAAAATAATATTATAATAATACAAAATTACCCTAAAACGTGTCTTAACACTATTGGTTGATACATGGTCGACCATGGGCATATTTGGGTCGATTTTGGGACCCCATGGATCCACTTGTAAGTGATAATGACACTTTATTTTAATTAAGTTAAAATGAATACAAAAATGACACAAGCATATATCTTTTAGAAAAAAATTGTTACATAGGGTTATACATGTTGGATTTTCGATTATAAATATTCATTAGAAAGATAAAACGATTTCCTACATAATGATAATTTATTTATAATTTTTAGACATTAAATAATTTATTTTATTTATGACACAATGATGAGGAAGTAATTACTATAATAGTGAAAAATTAAAATAATTGATATTATAAATACCCAAATAAATATAATATGAAACTTTTAATGAATTAAACTAATTTTCTAGGATAATATAATATATTAGAATGGATTTAATTTACTTTTTTCGAAGTAATAAATCTTTTATGAGTTTCACAAAAATCAACTATTGAATAGTGTCAAAATTGACATAAAAGAGTTCTTAAAACAAATATTATATTATTAATTGATATTAAATTCCTAAAAATATAAGGTTCGGCCAAGAGACTTATATCATGATAGGATCATCATTAATGGACCACTTGGGGGTATCTTGGATGTATATAGTAAGTTTATTAACCATATTATATAAAAATACAAAGAGACATTGTAAAAGTGAAACTAATTAACTTAGAGTTAATACTTAAAGATAAGGTTGAAATAAGTACCCAAACCTGTGTAAATTCTATTGGTTGAGTTTTTTTCGACCCATACCCACCTTAACCTTTGAATATTCAACTTTTGAGCCATTATAAACCGAATATGAATTTATATATAAAATAATATTTCTAGCTTTTCCAAAGGTGCCCCTCACCCCTCTTATAAAAGGGCACTCCTCCTTCTCATTTCTTCACACCTTCAAAGCCTTTTGGTTCGGACAAACTCTGCCCAAATACTCTCCCAACATCCCTCACTACAACCTAGAGGCCTTAGTTTGATCAGAAAGCCAACCTACGGAGCCCTTTTGATCAAATCAAAAGGAAGAACCCGAAGAAGAGGTAATGATTTCACCACCCTTTTCCAAGTTCATTTCTTCTTCCACTTTTTCTTCCTTTATTGTTACCATTCTAAAATAATAACTCCAGTATAATATATACTGTGATGTTATTATAAATATGGTACAACCATATTCAGTATTCTATCCACCCTTTGAATAACATGTCACCATACGTGCGTACGTACGGCTTACCGTCTCCACGTCGTGGTGTAATTGTTATTCAATATATTATTATTTGGATGGGTATAATAATGATGTGTAACTCATGTAAATAATAAATATAACATGATAATGATTCTGTATATATGATATACCATCCATTTATATATTATTTTAATATCAAATGAATGATATTGTCGCTCGTGCGTACGTACGGACTACCGTCTCCACGAACGCGATGAGATTCATTCTCCATCGTATCCATTCAAATATAATTATCATTTGCTGATTTGAAAATGATGTTTAAGGACTTGATATCATTCTGAATATGAATAATATAAAACCTATCCTTTACAAACATGTCTTACGTAACAAAACATATAAAAGAAAACAAGTAAGTTAACACCCGAAACAACGATAATACTAAGATATTATTATCAAACCTATATTAAAAGATCATATATGATATCATATTAATGTATATGATTATTGTATAATTTAATAACAATTATTTCACCATTATACAGGAGGTTAACCTACCCCAACCAAGGAAAAGTACAAGGTAAGGGTTATTTCACAATCTCTTCATTATCCGAGGTTGTTTATATGTAATAATCTACTGGGATCTCTTTATCATCCATATCCATGTTTCTTAAAAATGTATTTCAAAACATTTTTACTATTTACTAGAATATGAGTTAAAGTCATTTATACCCTTTTTGACTTTTATAAGTGTTTTATAAATGAATCTTTCGGTCGTTTTCAAAACAAGGACCTTTTTAACCTTTTCGACAAAATTAAGGTAAGAATGTTTTTTTACTTATACGGCGGGTGCGGCTATTTTCCACCGTTATAAAATATTCAAAGCTTCCCTTACAAGCTTATAAGAATATTTTCAAAGAAAATGTTTTATTTTATATGGATCTTAAATGATTTCAAAATAAAAGGAGATATTTCTTTAAAAAGAATTTTGATTTCATCTATGTCAACATCCTTTGATGGATTTTAAGATTATTTATGGTTGATTTATTATGATACAAAACATATATATTTTATTGAAGGTTTTGTGATATGTTTGACTGTGGATGTGCTATTTTTATACCATTCATAGTTTATGGTGAAAGTATTGACATTTCGTATTCTAGTTTTAATATGAATGTTTATGTTATGTTTAAACCTTTTCATATGGGAATGCATTGGACTTAATATGTGACGGGTGGAGCCCGCTATAGCTCCTCGATGCATAGGTAGGTCTCATGAGACAAACTAGTGTCTTGGCACAAGGCCTTGACAAAATCTTATTTGTAGTCTTGGCACGAGGCCTTGACTATGTGGTTATGATAGTCTGGCATTATGCATTCCAACATTATGAAAGTGGTTATTGATTTTTGCATGTGATTATTTGATTAGTAGAATATCCATGTGAATAAGTAAATGGCATTATTTCATTTTATTTATGCCATACCATGTTGAAAGTTCATGTTTGAAAGGCTTTTGTTTTAGTTATACATTGCCTTAAAATGTTTATTCTTATTTATGAAAGTTTCCGCTATATTGTTATCCTTACTGGGCATTTGAGCTCACCCCTTTTCTATGTTTTATTTTTCCCAGGATGTGAAGATGTAAGTTATGAATGACCTTCAGGGATATTATGAGGGGATTATAGTGTGGACTGTGGAAACATTATGTTGTTGTAGTAGTTTTTCATTTTATGATGTAATGTAAAACTTATGAATATATCTAGTGTTTCCAAGGCTACTAAACCAATCGGTCTTTCGAGATTTGATCTTTCTTGTGATCATGCCAATGTTACGAAGTAATGCACCGACTCTGGGTAGCTGGGGTCGGGGCGTTACAGTAGTGGGGCCCCTGATGGTTGGCATGAGGATGAACAACACAGAGTGTTGTATCATGGAACGGTTTTTATTTCCTTGGTGATGTGCGATACGGTCCATAGAGAGTTCCATGGTTCTCCATTAGCGGTGCATCCTTGTGTGAAAAAGATGTAACGATCCTTGAGGAGTCAGTTTCGGTGGCCTGGGCTGAAGCGTACGGTTGTGGAGTTTGTTTCTCAATGTTTAGTCTACCAGAAGGTGAAGTCCGAACACCGTGTTCCTGATGGTCTTCTCTAGCCATTAGATATTCCTCAGTGGAAGTGGGAGGACATCTCAATGGACTTTGTTACTGGTTTACCTCGATCTGTGGGAGGTTTTGATGATATTTGGGTGGTAGTTGATAGTTTAACGAAATCATCCCACTTTATAGGAATCAAGGAGTCAGGCTCAGTGGAATTTTTGTCGAGGAAGTATCTGGAGGAGGTGGTGAGACTTCATGGAGTCCCTGGGATGATCATTTCTGATCATGATCCTCATTTTACCTCCAGGGTGTGGAGAGTTCTCCAACATGATTTCAGTTCATAGTTATGTCTTATCACTACTTTTCATCCTCAAATGGATGGTCAGACAGAGTGAACCATCCGGACTCTTGATGACATGTTGTGCTCTTGTGTTCTTTATTGTGTAAGTTCATGGATGAGGCACTTACCCTTAGTGGAGTTTTCCTACAATAATTGTTTCTACTCCACCATCGGAATGGAACCATTTGAAGCCTTGTATGGCCGGCCTTACCGTTCTCCATTGTGATGGACTGGGGTCGGAGGGTCAACAATTCTCGTACCGGAACTAGTGCAGAATACAACAGAGATGGTTCAGGTGATTCATGAGAGGATGAAGGCAGCGCAAGATCATCAGAAATCATATGCTAATCAAAGGAGGACACCATTGGTGTTTAATGTTGGGGATCATGTGTTTCTAAAGGTGACTCCCCATCGTGGGAAGTGAAGTTTTGGTCATGGGAGTAAACGTTATCCCCATTTTATTGGGCCTTTCATGGTTTTAGCTCATGTTGGAGCTGTGGAATATCGAGTAGCACTTCCCCCTCAGATGAGTCGGATACATGATGTTTTCCATGTATCACAGCTACACCGTTATATTCATGATGTCTCCCACATCATCGATTAGGGAGAGATCGATGTTGATAATGATTCCACCATTGAGGAGAAACCTTTGGAGATCCAAGACTGTAAGGAGAAGATGTTGTGCGGTCGTTCCATCCCCTTAGTTCGTGTCTTGTGGTGACACGGTGTCATGGAGGAGAGTACCTAGGAATGTGAATAACATTGACATTCTCAGTAACTTGAGTTATTTGATGTTTAACTCTTTCCATGTATCATTGTAGCTGATGTGGTTATGAAACTTTCATGTTTATGATATGGATCCCTTTTTTGCTTTGGTGGCTTGCTCCCTATTGAGAGGTATCTCAGTGGGTGGTTTTTCAGACCATGTTTCGTTTTCTCTTTAAGTGGGTTTTGGATTCTCGAGGATGAGAATGTTTTGGTTGGTATCTGATGTAATGAACCAGACCTCTTTGGTCTATTCCATTGTGAAAATGTGGTGCTGGAGGTGTTCTGGGAGGTCAAAGTGGCTTGGGGTGCGTTTGGGTGGACTTTTAAGGAAAGATGAATGGTAATAGCTTTCGAACGATTGGCGCATGGTTTGCCAAAAACGTGCAGCCAAACCATGCAAGGATGGTCATGGAGGAAGTGGCTAATACACGGTTAGCACACAGTTTGTCTAACTGTGCGGACTAACCGTGCGAGGAGTGTTTGGAGAGGCAGAACCTAACACACGGTTAGGGCACGGTTTGTTAAACCGTGCTGACTAACTATGCATGCACTTAAAGTTAGATCCTAAAATTGTGGATCTGGACTCTTTTGCCTCTAAATGGTTCTTTTAATCCCCCAAGCATCCATAAATCATTATTACCCTTCCTTGGAGGTAGAGTAACCTCTCCCTAGTGTTTTGGAGGTGATACAGATGCTTCTCTTCACGAATCAAAGCTGGTTTCTCAAGGTATGTGATCCTTTTGTTTGGTTTCTTAGATCTACCTAGATCTACTCCCCCTATTCACTTAGGATCTTAGATCTATGCCTATTATGGGTAGATCTAAGTTTTAAGATGTCGATTATGATGAGATTTGGTCCTGGTTTTGTTAGGAGAAGAGATATAGGGAGTATCCTTGGTAAATCGGCTCGGTCTTTTTGGGCGTTCTTCGACCGTTGTGGTTTCCGTCAAAACCGCTGTGGTAGGGGATTCGTGACTTCTCTAATTTTTTATGTGAATTCGTAGTGTTATCATGATTTGGCCATTAGATCACAATGTAATTGACCTAATTAAATACTTGAATTGGATTAAAAGAATTGGTTTGATCGCATGTTGTTGCTTTGTGTCGTGATAATGGTTCGCCTCTTGCTTTACTAGATAGTGTGATATATATGCCTTGATTGTTAGCATGTTTCTCTTGATGAAATTGATAAAGAACATAAATCCAAAATTAATTGATAATTAATTGGATAAAGATAAAGAGGCATGTAAATGAATCTGGTTGTTGTTGTTGTGGATTTTGTTCCAACATAGTGTTAATCTAATTGGGGCTGATGATGTGTTTAATTCAGTTGGTTGGTAAACCTGAAATATATTAGTGCTTGTTTTTTGAAGGGAGGATTCCTTGTTAATGGGACAAGAGCCCAAATTGATGTGATGTTTGTTTTCCTGATGCTTGTGCGGTGATGTGACCCTGGGAGGGTGTTGTGATATGTGGGGCATGGAGGCCTTGTGGTTGTGGTAGCGGATGATGCCTAGAGTGGCGAGATGCATCAGTTTATGCATGTGGGTGTCGGGGAGGACACCCTGGATGATGGAATGGGATGGATTTTGTTGTTGGATGCTTGTGGATTCTTTGGTTTTGTATCTGCTTTTCTTTTCCCCACTACTCAAGGCAGTTGGTGTTCCTTACACTTCTTCTGAAAGGGGCGAAGACACGTGGGGTATGCCACGTTCTTTTCATGTTTAGCCTCTCCTGGGAGAATGGTTCTATGCTTTTTCTATAGGCAGCACAGACTCGAAGGGTAGTACATCTACTCACCGTGTTGAGCCACTTGTGTTTAGTAGCATAGGATGTTTTTCTAGAATTCTTGGGAATATGGGAATGTAATTCTGTAATGAATGTTTGAATAATTGATGTTAACCCGTGGGGATGGAGATGATGGAATATAATGATAAGGTTGTAAAATTGAAGGATCATTTGACATTGGCTGTGATGTTGATGAATTTAATGTGGTTTTGTTCATGGTTAATTAATGTGTAAAGAAATAATTAACGTAATGTGGAATTATTGAAAAAGGGAATGAAGTAATCTAATGAATGTTATTTAATTTGTTGTGTTCTTATAGGATACCTAGTCATAGAAATAACAGTCCGGTGTCTGAGAGACGTTAGCTGTAGTTGAAACTAATACTATGTTATGCCCATAGTGTGGTTGTTTGTTAAAATATATTTTGTACTTTTTGGGTTTCTATATGATACTCCACCCTGTAAGTAAGCGAAACTGACACCCCAGGGATTCTGAGCCCTAGAGGTGTTTTTTCCAACATTCTGGTGGCAGGATGAATGGCTGACTACCCCCTTTGACCCTGCTCTCTTCCCTTGGTAGATTCTAGTGCCATTAGGCACAGCGATTAGTTTTCCCCATATATGTGTGTAGAGGGTTGTAATGGCTTGCGGTTATTCACACACATATATTCTGGATATAGTATCCTATGGACTACTATAGGTGTAATGTGTATAGGCTGTGATGTCTTGAGTTTCCTTACTCAGTTTATGGGCTGTAATGGATTGTGGTATAATACCCGACGTATGATATAGGTTATGTGAGCTGTGGTGGCTCCTGAAAACTACCTTGTTACTTTTGGTTGTGAGGATGGTGTGGTTCTTCACCCAGGTTTCAGTGGGCAAGTCTTTGAGGTGCACATGGTGCAGATTGTGGAGCTTAGACCAGGTGTCTGTGGGCAAGCCTTTGGAGAGAGATGGACAAGACATTTGTCATTGGGGAAAAGCAGAAAACCAGTGGGGAAGTAGTAGCAGGGTACCCTTGATATTATTTACTATATGATATATTATTGTATGGGTTACATGGATAGGGTATCCATGGTGCAGTTGGGAACCTAGTATACCTATTAAGGTGACGAGTTAGTTTCACTTGTTGTTCACTGTGCTTTGGCATGCTTTCTTTACCTTTACACGAGAGGCTTCGGGGAGGATCCTACTGAGTATACTATTATACCCACCCTACGTATAGATAAACTGTTTTTCAGGTCACATGGAGCAGGTTGGAGATCAAGCTGGCTTCTACTAGCTTGGGGTTGTAGGAGCTGTCCGGGCTTGTGGTTGTAGTTGTTTTTACTTTCTATTCGGTACTTGCAGTTTTCCCTTTCAGTTGTAGTACTTTTTCAGGACATTTCATATTTGAACTTGGGTTCTTTTATATTTCAGTTCTGAGTTGGAGTTGGTTGGTGTCTATCTTATCTCTCTCCTTTGCATGTGCTCTCTTAGAGGGAAATGCCTCCCATTTGTTTGTTTATTATAACCTCGGTGCTAGTCGCCAACCAGGGGCCTACTGAAGGTGGGACTCAGGGGGTCAGTATCTACCTTTTCACATTGTCGGCCCATGAGGGGTACACTTTGTGGGGAGGGTCATGACAACCACACCATTACCGCTCCCACAAGTGGGAAGGCTAATACCATCCACTTTACTAGATCTTACTTAACGCATTGGGGTTTGAAGCTGGAGAAGAAATAGGAAAACTCTTGTATATGTCGATTCAGGTTTTCACAGGAAATATAATAAAATGTAGGTAGTAGTTGGATCACATTAATGCATAGTTCAAATTAATTTTCTATGTCAAGGACATCGATTTGGCTATTTTTAATGACAAATCTTGGTGTGAAGATATTGTGTAAGGTTCAGTTGGGATTCCCATCCACTATTATAGTTCATAGTGCTAAATAAAAGTGTCACCTGAATATGTGGTGTATATTTTTTCAAATTTTATTTCCAAATTTTTCTTTCTCAATTTGGTTATTGGGAATTCAATTTCAGGATCGAACTCAATTAATTTGTTGTCCAAAATCTGGGTCGTTCAAAAGAAAAAAAATTAATTTGATTATTTTTCGAGGAATTTTCTCCCCAGAAATGGAAAAAATTATGATGCACCCCTTTCATGGGGTGTGGTAAAACAATATTTAAATTTCCTAAGTATAGTATAGTAGTTAATTACAGGTAGTTTCCTAATGAGGGGTGCACATAATAAAAGGTTTTGATTTTTTATTGGGGTTCAAAAAAATGGTTTTAATTAAATTTGAAGAATGTGAGATAAATAATTTGATTTATAGTATTGGAATTAAATAGAACTGAAAGTTGATGATCAGAGTGGGTTTGGAAAGAACATATGTTGTGCTATGGTGGTTTCCAATTTTTACCCATTTTCTTCTTATGACTGGTAGGAGAGAGATTCATCTACTAAGTCCTCTCTCCCCCTTGTCCCAATGGTTGTGATGAGAATATTACTATCAAAACCCATAGATTGGTCTATCCTCACTCAAATGTGCATAGTGTTATAGAAGGTTTTCTCGATTAATTAAAGAAATACCATACTCGGATTTTTAGTTCCCTAATAAACCAAATTTATAATATATAATCATAAACATGTATTAACTGCCATCGGGCACTCACCAGCCAACCCTAATATGTTCCACTATTTATAGAAAACAATTGGCTGGAGAGAGATATGGCCATCGAACAAAAAAAATGAATAGAATCAAAACATAGTTAGACCGCATTCAAAATTTAAAACTAAATTAATAATTGAATTCATATAAAGAAAAAGAGGGAATATTTTATTATATAGATTTAAAAAACTCAAGAAAAAAACATAGTTATAGCCTCACTTACTCCCAATAACTCAATTAGACTACCCCTATAGGGGTGGGGAAGTCTAGATGATATAGGAGAGGGGAGACATATTAGTGTCAGGAAATTAAAATATTGAAACAAAAAAATATAAAGGAGGTTGTAACTTGGTTTTCCTTGGTTTTCTCTGGATCCATAGTTCTTTGGAATGGCAGTTGAGTGTCTTAATTTATAAGAAATTCCTCACAACCTCAAAAATGTCTGCAATTTTTTGTGTATGTCTCCGATTTCAGGATGTGTAACTGGGATACATGTCGTGAAATCTAGATTTTTGTTTGCCTCTATGTTCATGAATCTCACATGAATATCATATGATGCTTTGAATATTTGACTCACTTCATTGTGTGAAATCAAGACATACGATGTGTAATTTAATTTCATGACATCTACCTTCATCACGACTTGTAAGGACAAATCTAGCTCAGTTGATGAAGTCATTATGTGTAGTGACATTACATGATGTGTAACCGTTTTCACCATTTTCCATCTCTTCATTTCCTTTACAAATTCGTTGTTGTATCGCTCCCTTTTATTAGTGACCAAATTTTATTTTTGATCATATTTTCTCTTATTTTAATTCCTTTTTCAAATATCTGTTGTATCCTACCATAAAATATAATATAAGTCAAATGTTACAAAATTAGATGGATTATTCATTTAAATACCAAAACCAATACATTAAACACTCTTAAAATATATGTATGAAATATACATCTAGAATACCATCAAGTTGGTGAACCCCCTTGTGGTTCCCAATGATTAGGATCATTGAGAAGTTCATCCTAACATTCCTAGTCGACTTCATCGTCAATGAGGTCGTATCGATATGAATTGTCTGAATGCATAGGCTAGTTCTTCAAGATAAGCAATGATGGATACTAAGACCGAATGTTAGTCTTAGCATAGATCCCAGTAGGAATAGACCACCCAACCCATATCGTCATATTCACATCCACAGTCGTAGGTTCTATTTGATGTGACATACCCATGATGACTGCTCCATGATTAACCATGTTATAAAGATCATCCATATGATAGTTAGACAATAGTGACCTTATGTGGTTCAACAAATGAGTATCATGATATACCAAAACTCTCTAGTATCTTCTGGTTCAACCAGCAGGGCCTTTCATACCTATTGCTAAAGGGAAATCTATTCTGGGAAGAGGAATGCACATAGAATATAAATATTATGTAATTAAAAATCTTTGAAACATCTATATCATGATTTTTATTCCCAAGGATCTTATCCTATTAGAAGAGATGCCAGAGGCCCTCATAGGGGCCTTAAAGAGCCCCTTTATTTTGAGTTAATGGGGGCATTCGTAAAGGCCTTTCAAGCTAAGGTGGTTTAATTAGAAAAATGCCAAGACGTCATTTCATTATCAGGGGAAGATGAATGTTTTCTTTATAAAGGGTCATATTCTTCCATTATACATCACTAGCCATTTTAATGGAATGGAAGTATTCCTTTGTCTTATTGAAATAGGTTCTAGTATCACTATCATCCTGACTTGGATTCTCTATAACTATGGATTCACTAAATTAGATCTGAGATCCTCTGACATGAAGATTTAGGGTTATGACATGGAATAGAATATTCATTGAGAAAGGATATTCTTGAATACCTAGTTATTTTTCATTTTTGTAAACACTGAATTTGTGGTTTTCTCACAGGATACCACTTACAAAATGTTGATGGGTGGTCCTTGGCTCAATCTGCATGCATCAGTTCTCTCCTCATGTCACCAAAGCCCCAGGAACTCCCTCAATGGTCGAGTCAGCATGTTCCGGGGTGATGTGTCTCATTTTTTCCTCCTATAAAGCATTTTATTTGGATGTGGTCTATTACATGAAAAAAAATGGGTTCAGAATAATTATGTTTGGTTCCCTACTGTTATTCTCAACACCTGGATGAATTTGAATGTTTTATTCAACCATCTAATTCACCAATTTGAGGCTACAAAAGAAAACATGAGACACTATTTCATCATGTCCAAGAGGAGGGTAGGATATATTCTCAAATACAAGTAGTTTTGTAATATTTCCTCATACAATTGCAGAGGGAATGATAGAGTTATACTATAAACACTGGCCCCTATAAAGGTATCTAGATGTTTGCTCAATTACTACAAGAATATTCCATAACTCTTGTTTTGTAGATCTATGATAAGTCAACATAGACAAACCCACCACCGCTGCTTTTAAATTATCAATCATGAGTCCCTCAATCACAGGCCAGATAGAATCGGGTCGAAAATATTTGTTTCCATGCTTTTAATAGTGTAGGACTATCTTGATGAATATTCCACTTCCTATCAATTTTATGCTGGTATTCCTCCTAGGTCAGTCAACTAAGAGTAATTGCATCCTACTGATCATCTTCCTACCCGAAGATGAGGATTCCACTACATTTATATCACTGTTGGGTATTTTGGCTACCACATTATACCTTTCTTCCTAAATAATGTTGGAGCTACATGTCAATGTGTTATGAACCACATATTAAAACTGATTCCTAGGACACTAGTGGGGTTCTACGTAGATTATTTTGTGGTCAAATATCACTTACGTTTGGACAATCTCACCGATCTCCAAAAGTGTTCAACTTCATTACATCTTGGCAGTTAAAGATGAACCCCTTAAAATGTGCTTTTTCTGTGACCTTTAATAAGTTCCTTGGATTAATTTCCAGATATAGAGGAATCTATATTAACCCATAGAATATCATATCTATTAACTAGATACTCCTTCTGAGCAACCTCTAAGAGCTCTGAGGCTTCCAAGGCTACTTAGCCAACACACGTTGATTCATTGAGAAAATAGATCGGAAGTGTAAACCATTATCCACACTCTTGATAATAGGTGTTATTTACCAATGGGATGAAGAGTGAAAAAACTATTTTTAGGGGATCATGTAATACCTTATACAGCCTCCAGTTCTGATTCCACCCATATCTGGGAGGTTTTTTTTCCTTTACGTGACCACCCTGAAATGATCCCTCAGTGCCCTTCTCTACAATAATAACAATTTTGGGACTATGAATATATATACAATCTCAATAATATTTTCTTAAATATAGGATTATGTACTGTTCTACCGAGAAGACCTGAATTGCAATAGTTGTTTTAGTATAGATGTTGTGGAATTTTATTTATCTTCCAAAGATGCAGCTGGTTTCATGTGTGGATATTTTAAAGTACATTATGAACAATCTAATGTGTAAAATCCAGATAGTATGCTAGTTGGTGATTCTATAGCAGTTGAACATTATATTCATTCCATGGAATGGCATCAAGGGTCAAGGGCATGCAGATTTTGTAGCCAATCCTTCGGCCCCAATAGAGTAGTCTCTTGATCATGAATTTCTAGATAAGGTCATCCTTTCAGCTGGACAGGATGTTCTATATTAGAAAATTCACTTCTATGTTCCTCCTGGAGTCCAACTAGTAGAAATCTCTATGATTCCAGGATCAATAGAGTAATCTTGGGTGTTGTCTTCACCTTACATACATCGGTTGTATTTCCCTACTCGTTCTTGTTGTTAGAGGGCTATACTAACAGTGATGTAGAGTATCATTATCTCATCAATGATTTCAAGTTGTCTCTCGAGATTGATATTACCCACCTCTATGGCAAGGGGGTCTATGAGTTCATCATCAAACAGATCAAAGGGAATTATATTATTAGAAATAAAAATTTTATAACATTTTTTAAGAATTCTCCCCATATGTTGGTCCAGTTCCCTTCCTAATCAGTGGTGATTCATCTCCCCTGGTCGTAGAATGATTGAGATGTTGCCTTACCCAATCTATATTTTTATTTTGTAGATCCTGAAAAGAATATCTATTTATTCATATGGTGTATTTCAGGTCCATCATCACAGTCAGTTCAAAAGACAATGGCATCCATTTGGTAAAACTATTTACCCCTGGTACTTCCACATCAGGTCCTCTTGATCCCCTTGATGGTCAAAATTCCTATGATTGAAAAAATAATTTTTACAAGTATATCCAAAATGATAGTCTTCCGTAGGATAGAGAAAAAATTGAGTGAATCCACTATCGTTCAATTCAAATCACCATTTAGAGTGGTCCCATCCAAGAGCATACTCTCTACAGATGTGGGTTTGATGGATTTATCCTCTGTTTCATTTAGAGATATGAGATTCCCCAGGTTATAAAATAATTCCACATCGGGTCCTTTGGTGCTCATCAATTAGGGATAAAGCCTTCCCATAATATTTATAGGTTGGTCTACATATGGCCCGCCTTAGTCAATTACTATATCTAGTTCCCCAATAGGATTCATGAATGTTGAATCCATGCCATTTTTGTGCATCTACCACCAGATCCCATCCACACTACAATGTGCCCTTGTCCTTTTGTGGTATGAGGAATCGATATCATGGGTCCATATCCACAAGCAATACAACACCAGTCACTAGTTATTCTAACTCCAATGGAATTCAATCCAAGTGGGAAGAATCGATTATACTTAAGTACTTAAATCCCAAAATATTATATAATTTTTGAGCTCCAACATCATTAATCGATTTAGGTTTCTTCAAGATATTCTCTCTGGAAACAACACCAATTTTCTTGAAGCGGATATCATGAAATTGTATGGAAAATATGGCTTCTGGTCCCACCACACTTTTCACTACATTGCACATGAAAATGGGAAGATTGAGGCATTCAACAAGACCCTCTCCATAATTGTGTAGAATATGGGGAGTCGTATTAATATAAGATCATTAGACAATCTCTTGTAATATATCTAGGATTATCAGCCGACTACTCGTAATTCCACTCGGTGACACCATATTACCTAGAATAATGAATAAAAGACATCCAATCAACTTATATTTAGTTTACATTGATCTGTATTTTTTTATATGATCAAAAAATTTCAGACCGAGCATCAGAAGTCCATCTTTCTGAGCTAGAAACTCTCGATGAGAACATGATTCAGGCCTTGGATAATCTAGAGAGGCTCTATAAACTGATAGCCAGAGCATTCAATAAGAGAGTTAATCTTCACTCCTTCCTTCAAGGTGATCTGGTATTGGCCATTAGAACTCCAATGATATCTAGTAGGTATCTGAAAAAATTGGAACCCAAATGGGAAGGAACTTATATCGTGCACAGTTTCTATTCCAATGGTGAATATTTTATTATCACTATTAATGGTGAGGGAATTAATCCTCCCACCAACGCTAAGTTGATCAATCAATACTTCGTGTGAACAAACACTATGGTCCAAAATCTATGAACATAAACTAAGAGCCATAGGTTTGACCTCTATGACCTTAAACTAAGATCTATATCGTCCTGTATGATTTCAAAATGGTCCATCTCACACAACATTAAACTTTCATTTGTCCTCTATGACCATAAACTACATCTCTCATCCATGTTGCATGATGTTAAAATTCATGTATCAATAAGAACTATGTGTGTATTGATTACCACCCTCATAGAATATTAAGTGATTCCCATGAATTTTTCCCCCAGGCCCATTCGTAAATTCACCGACCATTTGGCATTTTTTTTTCTTGTCTCCGTTTATTGAGAATGTATCATACTGTGATTTACTTTCCTTAACCCTCATTCGCATCAAAGTTTTCTATGTAATTCCATACAAAAATCCATTGGGATGTGTATATATATATATTTCACATGATAATGACATATTACGTCCTCATCATAAGATGTTAAACTAAAAGGATCCCCAAGAACTATGTATGTCTTCATTCCCATCCTCATTTGATATGTAGAGATGCCCATCAATTTTATTCCCCGGACCAGCCATAGCTTTACTGTAATTCTTCATATGATTGTGTAGTGTGTTTTAGATCTCTTTAACCCTAATTCACATCAATTTTCTTATATATCTATGCTACATGTTTCCTATTTGGGAGTATAATGTCCCTAGTTTTATGCTCTATGACTATAAACTATTATCTATAATGTCATGCGGGACACAAAACTGCACAACATCGATGGTCCCTTCATTATGCTCAGAAAAGGAAAATTATTTCTTTGTCCAGCATGAAGATAAATTGTGTCCTCTTATTTACTTCATGACATTAAACTATACTGATATCAAAGAAATACATGAGGCTTGATTCCCATCATCATGGGATACATATTGATGCCAAGACAGTATGTCATTGGGCCCAATCACACAACATTCCTTCCACTTTCCATTTTATCATTATTTAATGTTGTGTGGGGTTACCTTTGGTAATTTGATATGAGATGTTGGATATTTTGATCCACATTCACATCAGGTTCTTTATGGTACCAAATTGAATATTTTCATTTTAGAAGTCACGCCCTCATGACTTAGATATTTGACCATAAACAAATACCTTTAGTGTCCTTGTCATGTGACATTAATTTGCATAGAATTTTCCATGATATATAGACATGAAAATATAGTTCCCCTTAAGAATATTTTCATTACTATCATTAAGAAATGTGTAGTGTGGTGCGGATCTCTTTATCCCTCATTCACATCGGGTTTCATCATGGTAACATGTTGCACATCTCCACCTTAATGGGTATGAACTCTATAACCATAAACAATGATTTTCAATGTCCTTGTCTCATGAAAATAAACTCCCTAAAAACCATGATATTCTCATTAGAGAGAAAATTCTCCCATCATCGTCTTAGAATTATTCATCTATCATTCCATTTCCAAGAACAATTATGTGTCTTGATTCTCATATTGATAGGATACATAGTGACGCTCAGACATTTCTTCCTGGGCACAACCATTGGTTTACTAACTATTTTATCCCTTTGGAATAGGTTTTTCATGAGGAGTATATCGGGTAGAATGGGGTATATTTATTCCTCATTCACATTAGTTTATCTTCATCACTACAAATTTCCCCTATGGGTTACATTTCTCTTATGTCCTAGTTGCATGATAATAAAGTGTGTAGAATTTTCATCAATATTGTGTGACATTGAACTAGCTAGATATGTCCCAATAATACGATGTTAAACTTTGAAACCCAAGCTCCAATGTCTGTGAAATTAAATAAAAAGAATCTAGTCCATGAAACATTATCATAAACTATTTACAGCTCCATATACTTTGATCCCATGTTCTGTATTGGCCTTTGACCCACATTAGGAACCCAACCAAGACCTAATCCTTCTTTTGTATGTTCCACACCATCATGTTGGAATGTGTGGTAGTATGGGACGTAGACTGTTATATTCCATAAGGAAATTTCCCTGATCTATTTCTACATTTCACATGTCCCTTTATCGAGTTTTTCATCATCTTCAACCTCTAATTGGAATCCTTACAAAATAGTCTCATTTCACATTGGCTCACCTATTATTCTGTGGTACGGACCTGGAATACATTGGACATCATTTTGAGAATGGTTCTATGTTTCATATATGTTTAGCAGTCAACCCTCATTGTCTATCCTAATATACGGTAGAACATTGTGGATGATGTGTCAAAAATAATGTCAAGAGTTATTATCCATCATCACTCCACCCCTTACCATGTTCCATATATTTGGAATCTTAACTCACATTTTCTACCTTCTTATGTTTTTATAGATCCCCAAACCCCCCCCCCCCCCCCCCCGTCATGCACATTGAGTGGTATAGTTAGTATGGTTGGTAATTTCCCACATGAGATTTCCTTTCCATTATTTTTTTCCCAATATATTATAGAAAAAATATAAAATCTCCCTATGTTTCCAACATTGAGCATGGCTCATGTGGGATTAAGAGTCTTGGTAGGATCTATCAACATGAAGTAGTTGCAAATCCACTACGGTCCAAAATCTAAAACCTTAAACTAAGAGCTTCCTCCGGATTCCCTTAGTAATATGTTTTACGGGATTGGTCTTACTTGGACCTCATTAATTTTGGGGTTTTCATTCCACCATACAATATTTGTTTACCAAAGAAACTCACAATGTTCCAAACTCAATGACCTTAAATTAAGATTGGGAGTACATGGCTTTGTATTAGCCTTTATGATCTCATTCACGTCTGGTTTATTTTCTACACCACACACTTTCTCCCCAAGATACGTCATTAACCATTAATTTTATATTCTCAAGAAGATAAATGGTGTAACATATTCATTCTCAGAACATAAAATTAAGATATAGGGAATACAACCCATTAAAAAGATATTAAACTAGGAATCTATGCTCCAAAATCTATGGACTTAAATTAAGAGTCGTTCCATTATTCCTCTTAGGACTATGTAGTGTGGTGTGGATATTTTTTCCCTTATTCATGTTGATCATCTCATACAGCCACACTAAATATTACCAAATTGGATGCACAATCCCCAAGGTATTAAATATATCACTTTTTAAACTAACGGCTTCTCCAAGGTTCTTTTTGGAGTATGTACATGGTGTAGATCTCACTGATTGTACATCGGGTTACCAATATCTCTACCGCACACATCCCTCCAAGAACACCCTTTCAAGTATTCATATAACTAAACATTAAAATGCACATACTGGTCTGATCTATGACCTTAAACCATGGCACCATCGTTCTGGGTGAATGACAGAATATTGGACAACATTTTGGTGTTCTCGCTTGAGATAACATCGCCTTTGCCACTGGTTATTCACTATGAAACTTTTCAAGAAATTTTTATAACTTGATTAATATAAAATCCTCAAAATTTCTATCCTGGTTTGTATGTTCAAAAAACAATTACAAACAACCTAATTTACAAACAAGACATATAAAATGTTTCCACTCTCTATATATGTGTTAGACCGACACATAGAATTTTTCCCTTAAAAAATACATGTGGATTGATTCCCATAATAATAGGATATGTAGTGACACCTAGTTCCTTGATCTCAGGTCGAACATCAATATTATTTCCATGTTTCTTGTTGACTCTCCTTCATCCTTACCACATAAGGATAAACTGAACTGATCATCAAGATCAATATGCGGCTTGATTCCCATTCTCATAGGATACGTAATGATTATCAGGAACATTGTATTTGGGCCCAGCCATAAACTCTCTCAAACCATCAGCCCTTTGAACTTAATCGCGGTCTAAGCTCTATATTCATAAATTGTACACGGTTCATCTTGAAAACCCCATGTGACACATGGGATCCCTTTAACCCTTATTCACGTCGGGTTTTACCTCATGTGTGTTGCATGTTAAATCACCCTATGGATGAGTATTCCATGACCGTGGTCTAAACTCTATGACACTAAACCGACTTCTCATGAATCTTATTCTCCTCTGGGATATGTTTCTTGGCATGAACCACGTTGTTCCACAATCACATTGGGTCTGTCAGGATGCCACATAACGTACACCCATAATGAGATTCCTTTATGGTCTAAAATCTATGACCATAATCTAAGAACCTATCATCCTTAGTGAATGATGTTAAACATGAAGCATTCCATGGAAATGTTTAGTATGTCATGTTATGATCATGTGATGCTTCTTTCTCTTCACTAGAGAGGATTTCATTTTCCTATGTTGGTCTTATACAAAACATTTTTCAAAGAACTATGTGTGTCTTGATTCCCACCGTCATGGGATACATTGTGAAAATAAATCACTTTGTATTAGGTCAATCCATGGGTTTATCTACCCTTTTATTCCTAATCTTTATTCGTGGTTCAAACTTCATGACCTTAAAATAAAATCCTCACTATGGTATTTTCTTTATCACAAGTTCTTATTGTTCGTATGTTTCATATAGGTCATGTGATACACAATACTCTTTGGGTAATTCACATTGGGATAAATTTCTCAATATCACATGACTACACTAGAATATAAATTAAATGTTTCTAGGATATAAGACCTTAAACTGTGTTCAATGCCCTTATCACGTTACTATAAACTACATGACACATCCTAATCATACGATGTTAATCTATACTATATATCACCTTCACCATATGACATTAAACTATGTGTTTAAAACCCTAATATATATGACTTAAAACATCAAGTAATATTAAGCCCTCATTGGATAGGTTTCCCTCCCAGGTCTATGTTTGATATTTGTTTAGAATAGTACTCCTTCACCAATGTTCTATCTATCATTGTGGCATAATTTCAAGAGTGTTAGAATCGTTTTGATCATTTAATCACTCCACTCACAGTTTGTGAGCCCCTTATTTGGATCCTAATCCTCATTCATGTATGATTTAACCCCCTGAGAGAATGGTCTCTTGTCCTTTCATCTCACCAACCATTCTATCCCAACACCCCAGAAGGATTGGAACAATACATAATGTTTGGCCCTGTGATTTTGAATACAGTTAGTGATGGCCATCATTTTTTTCCCATCCTAGGATAATGTAATGTGGATGTTGTGTCTCTAATATAGTTTTAAGTTATCTAAAATATTCATTCCACCCACATTGTGTTCCGAATATTGGGAATTTGATTCACACTTTTTCATCCCCCCCTTGTTTGAATTGATTGCAATGCCCTTGGAATTGTCCCACTAGATAACCAATGCACATTTGGAAAAGAATTTTTGCTGTTCTAAGAGAGATGTTCGCCAACAACAACCACTCCCATATCGAATGACCCAGGTGGTTAGTCAGTAATTGTAGATGCTGAGTACTCGATGATTATATGGTACTCTCATACAGAATGAATAATTATATTGTCTTCCATTGTTTCTCACACTGGGCATGACCCACGTCACCTTAGGTATTGATCATCAGTTGATACATACATATGGTAAGGTTGTGGTGATTTAAAATAAGAAATAAATTTGTATACAATAAAAAATTAATAGGAAATCATGAAATATGTTTTACTTGTTCAGAAAAACATAACACCTCAGGATTGGCCCCTTAAATGGAGTGTTTCATCTCTTCCACACTTTGGTGTGTAGCCTCTAGGACCTATTAAAATCATCTGAGATTCCATTATTCTTTGCAGACCATAGGGTGAAGCTCATCAACCCTAATCTTCAGACGATCTTACTTATTTTATAGATTGGACAATTTATGAGATGCTTGTCTAAGCTGCTCTTCGGCCTCTTCCAATTATACCCTCAATCATGATATGAGTTCTGATTGGGTGTTAGTGGAATAAGTATGCATGTTCATCTGTGACTCCATGCATTGGAACTCCTCTTTATCCTCCTGATTATTCTGAGTGTTAATATACTTCTTCCAGTTCTAGGAGGAATCTGTTTGATTATTTTTGTCAGGTATTCATTCAGCGAGGTAATCTAAGACAAGCATACATATACCTCATGAATCCACCCCTCCAGTGCATATATCACATAACCGAGGGAGAAGTTATCAAATGCCGATTATCCACTCTATTTCTAATGTATTTTCGTTGAATCACTTGATAAAATTCCAAGACTAGATACATACATCTTAGCTATCTTCCATGTCAGAATTAGACTCCTCCAGCCCCTTCGAGTCAACGGGTTCATATTTCTGAAATATGGTTATGAGTTCAGTAGTAGGATCCTTCATTGGTATTCTATCAGATGATATATTCTCAATATCATGAGGTTGATATTCATCACCTTATCCCAATTCAATGACATTTTTCCTATCAACATTGGGTTCATCCCCACCAGTGGCTCTACTGACAGCTATAATTGTCATGGACGGATCATCTTGGGTGCATGATACTACATAAATCGTAAATTATATCTATAATGAAGCACAGGACCCCCAATTTTACACCCACTACTTCAAGGAATATACAGATAGAGAGTATGTCGGTTAACCAATTTGAGAAAACAACGAGTATTACTTTGTGAGGTAATAAGATTAAATTGGTCAATCAATGATTTCTCGCATGCTTGGGTTGTTGTTTTTAGAATCTTAGGATGTGACCCACCATATATTATTGATAGATCCATACATTCTTGAGAATCCACCCTGGTATCCATAGAGCTGCTGGATCGAATAACCCCAGAACATTGGTTCTCTATTCCCATCGCCAGATCTTTGTCCCTATGGGAGGGGGTCCTTTTTACAAGGCATTCCTGAACATAACAAATATAAGTCCAGAAGCCTAGATAAACATGATAGAGACCATATTTGAGAATGGTTTAGATCATTTATAATGATATTCAGTGAACACTCCCAAAGAGGATTCCTCTAGAGTCCCAAACACGCCTTCCTCTAGATGCCTACCTCTATTAGCATCTACTCCCCAGGATCATTCCGATTGCTCGATCAGAGGAATATTATCCACCAGCTCAGTATCATACCATTTTGTTGGAGATTTCATTTCTATAATTATGTTAACCTCATCCATAATTAGACGTAGAGTTCCCAGAGAGTACACTAATTCCCCCATATCATCCATATATATCACCCCCTCTTCTCGAGAAACCCAAATGTTGGCCCTGGAATAACCTATTCCAAGAAGTTCTATTCCAAAATGGTTAACAAATTCCACATTCATAAGGATTTTGTAATATCATAGTTATTTCCCAAGACTCCCAAGTCTTGGGATAAATGACTCCCTCAAGTATATCCACATAACATAGATACATCCTAGAATCTTGGATAGATTTTCTTGAAAAACCTTCTAGATGGCTCACCATCCTCTCGAGTATTCCCATCTAGAGCTATTGGGTCTACTACCATTTATCTGCATTCAATTATAGACGATGCATGCATTGAAATTGTGGTCCCTACTGTTTCAACTCTTTCATTATAATGAGAATCATCCCTACCACCATGAATGAATCTTGTCATTGTGTTTCCCTAATCTCGATTTGGGGGGGGGGGGGGGGGGGGGTGGGGGAATTAATCCTTGGATCAGGTGATTTATTGTTTTAACTTTTTTACCTGGTAGGCTACATCCAAGGTCTTTGTATAATCCTATACTTTCTTGTACATAATGGTAGATGGAGGCAGCTCATTTTTCACTTTTTCATTCCCCTCTGTAAGGATGAGCCATAACTGCCTCTTCATGAATGAGTTATCCCCATGATGTCCACCCAGGTAAACTTTTTAGGATAATCTCTATTGAAACTGAAACAACATTTCTTGTTGATGTAGGGTATACGGTTCACATATCATTTTGTGATCAACACACGCTGCCAATACTCCTCCTCAAAATGCCAAGAGATAGGGATGTTGCTCTTCAGTTCCCCTGGCATCATCTGTGAACACTCCCACTGTCAAAGGGAATGGATAGATTTTGATTTGGTAAACCCTCTATATTTTTTTCAGCACCGTCATCGGGTTGTGTTTTAATGGGAAACATCCCCCACATTCCAAATGGGGCTCGAATGTTTGACTAGAGAGGGGATATGGGATTCAAGTATTCATATTCCCTCATGTGTGTTGCCACCCATCCCTACAGGAACAGGAGATGTCTACATATTCTTAATAGATTCTTTCCCTTTTTGATGTTTCAAAGAACCTTATACATCTTTTCCAACAATGGGATCCTAATGTTGATACATTGACCAATTTACATCATGGCCTCTACAATGGATGTACTCATCTGTTCACCCATGTGTGTGTCTCCGACTAACAACATCAATCCACAGTTGAGCACTAATATAAACCCATCCAACCTTACCCCAAGTTGATGCTCATTCTTGATGTTGTATGCTCATAGATTTCATTGTTTTTCATCTATGATTCACCAATAGGAACCTCATTGATACATTGATCCCCTATTAAGAAGGTAATGGGGCCTTACGGGTTGTTTCATGGGTACCTCCCCCCCCCCTCTATAGGACACTCTATGGAAAATTTAGGAATAGGAGAACCATTAGTTGAAGTGGATGTCCCATTCCATCTACTTATATTTTCCTAGTACAAGGTCTAGAAATACCTTCACTAGAAATGGAATCTACTCCAGACCCTCCCATGAATTCCCCCTAAGGAGAAATTCCCCATATATTTCCCCTAGAATGGTTATCTCAGAAATATGGTGGAGGTACCATAGACTGAGGCCGACATCCCCATGATGAAAATGAAAGGTGTAAGTTCTCAATGAATATCTACTCATCAGCTCAGGCATGATGTCTTTCGGAATATTGATATAGAATTGGGAGGCCAATGCAACCTCATATAGGCCTACTCTCCTCATCTCTGTATTGAATTCCGCAAAGGATGAACATTCCTAGTAAGCCTAGGACCATTATTCTATGATATTTTCTACAAATAACATGTTCTAATTATTATTCCATCAATTCTATGGGTTCCCTAAACCCACATTGAGGATTGTGTGGTGCTGTAGTTAAGATACCTCTATCCGCAATACTTTCCCATCAATCTCATCAACATGGTTGTAAAGATATTCAACAGTGATAGGTATATTATCCTAATAGAAATTTCAATTAGTATCACTAATCCAATGGTATTGATTCATTGTGGCCCTAAACCAATAATACGGTTCATCTCTATGCACTTCTAGGATGAATACACTATCCCTCAAGCTGAAGCCATACAACATAAATCACTTTCACAATGGGTAATCTTTTTTCACTTCTAAAAAGAACTCTAGAAAATAATAATGATCAGAAAGAATCTAATTATGATCCTAGATTCAGATGTTGTACATCAATATTCTCTTCGGTCAGTATCCACAATGACATCACTAGGATCTTCCTGATTGACCATTTTAAAAAACTCTAAGTTGTCTTTCGTTACTATTTTTTAAGATCATTCATAATGTTCTTTCACAAGGAAATATCACGTAGAACCAAACTACAGAGCCATGATGGAATCAGCACATATCATATTACAATAGAGGACCCCAATTCCTAGTTTTCTAAGAATAATTTGTGGAGCACTAATCCAAGGAACCCAATTCGAAGAGAGTGTTCATAGGGGTGCTGAAGCATTGTGATTCGAGATCTCAAGATCAGTGTTCACAGAGATCATATTTTCTCAAAGGGGAACCCTTGCATAGAATTTATTGTCAAAACCCGTTGTTCTCAATGGTCCTTACAACATTTGTGAGCTTCATTGCGATCTCACCCTCATGCTCTACAGACCAATGTCACGATCCATTATTGCGATAGATAGGTTTTCATTAATTTAACCTTATAATTATATTCACAATTTCCTCTCATATTAAATTTTGTGGTGTGGGGGCATTTGTTGGAATTGAAATTCGTGCCTGATATGGATTTTGGATGTCCAAGACTATTCAAGGAAAAAAATCATTCCATATGAGTCAGAAAATCACTAAATGGGCCTGCTTCATGAAGATCTCTCTCCAAGACCCTCACCATGGTGAATTGTGTCAGGACATTGATAGAAAAATCAGTGTGTTCAATGCCCTCTACAGACACCATGAATCTAATTTATGGACATCTCCTTGAGTCTAACACTCTCTCTGAATTCTGCAAAGCTGGTTGATAGAAACCACTGCGAGCCTGATGACCTCCACAATCACTACCAAGCCACTTAACATAACACTATGTGATCCTAATGTGTCTATAATTTTTCATGAATCTCAATTTCATTCACAGTTTACATATGGACATTATAATTCCCAGTTCCCATAAATATTTTTCTCACCCCCACCTCGAAGCATCACTATGTTGACCTTTCTCCTTCTAAGCTCCGATTTAGTGAATCTCTCTATGCTTCGTGAAATAGTGAAAAAATGCATCACCTAAGGTGTTTGAGAATCTTGAAAAAAATTCCCTTTGTTACTATTTGACTCCACTTAAAGTGAAGATTCCATTCTCAAAGTTCCATGTCCATCAAAAACGTAGTAATCCATCTTTGTGACTTGGGACATTGAAGATCATTCACCCTTCACAAAGTACCCCCCAAATACATGTTGACACCATATATAGACCAGGTCTCCATGCTATGAGAAGCTCATACCATTTCAAAAATCCTATTCTCTATGCTTTTCAAATATCCTCATTTCACAAATACCCTTTTACCTATGCTTTGTGAAGCTTCTCCCATTGTGATTATCCTTGGATCCATGAATCAACAGTGATTCGGGATTCTCCCATCAACGCGGCCACCTGTTTTGTGAACCCATTTATCATATGTCGTTATAGTCTCATACATAGTTATTTCCATATTCCTAATGCGGTTTTCCTTATCTCATTTCAATAACTCTTTATTTTTGGAATATGTAGGCTAATGGTTCTTAATTTTTATCATAGCTATGGTAATATGGAACTCATGATTGATTTTTCCTCTAAAATCTTCATGTTCGGCCTTGCTGATGGATTCCATTCCCAACATGCTGGTAGGTATTATTCATGTATGTATGGGGGTAAGGAATAAATCTTCAAAATTTGAGCTATAATATGCTAAAAATCCATGCACTATCATCATTATTACATGATGTTAATCTATATTCTCTCTTCATTCAATGCACATGGGCGGTTTTATCTTAGGCATTATCCACACCCACTAGTCTCCACAAAAGTGATATCTTCCTTACCTGACTGGTATGGATTGGCATCATCCCATCAAAGGAATAGATTCTCCTACGATATCTCTCTTAGATTATGTTCCAATATCAATCTATTTGGGCTACTAGCCATCTATCATCCACGCCCCATCTCTCATGGTCGCACCATTCATGACATGACCATCAGGTCAGCTGATACATCTTTTTTCTCACCCTGAGCATGAATAATGTGATATTAGAGTAATAGTGGCCGTGAAATACACTTTTTCCTTCGAACAATTTTATGTCCCAACACGCCTTTGTTCTACTAACCCTACATAAGTTAGAACATGATTCTGGGTCGCGGGCCATGTGTTCTCCATAATTCAATGCCCCTTACTCACCGAACTACATGGAATTCGACCACATCATTCCAAAAAAGGTACATAGGAAGACTCATTAAAGTTCAATCCCATAACTCACCATAATCCATTTGTTCTATCTATTTTACAATAGTTCAATCATCCTGCATGAGGTTAAACTGCTTGCTCCAAACTATGCAGTTTTTTATCCCATTAGGGTATGTAAGAAGACTCTTTGTGCTTCAATCCCAATCAATGGTAAACGGTGGTTCTCACTCATCGAGAATTACCATAATTATTTGAAATATTTATTTTATGAGACACATCTCTTGGATCCCCTGCTTTAGGTGTTCTGATCCATCTTCCCGGGTAACTAACCATGTGTAATCCCCTAGAACATCTTAGGGTCATTGTAAATGTTTACACATTGATTCTCCACCTACATCATGAAATATATGAACTTTTATCCCTATCTTAAAAATTTTGGTACATTATAATCCTCTCTTAGGTTCAATCCCTTCATCCATTCCCATCCTAACCCTTCCCCAGTGTCAGTATATCTCAGGAGGGTCATTCCCTAAACCAGTGGTTCCATTTCCTTCAGGTCCCTACCCATACATTCATTCTCATAGGCCTACTCCTTAGTTCAGACATCACCCCACATCCTAAACAAGGTAGTCATTTATTCCCAGCCATTGGGATGAATATGAACCCTTCTTGTGGTTCAATCCCATCCCTCTGCACACTCCATCAATTTTATGTCACTTAATCCATAACCATCCAAATTCATACATGGGCCACCACATCCTGATGAGATCATACCATCCACTTCATTTCTTCTTCTAGATGAACTCTAGTTTCTAACGAGTCATTTTCCCCACATTGTTTATATTCCTCTAACTGAGAGTGATCCTCATGAGACGGGCCGCTATCCATGTGTAAGATATGAATCACCCCTTCAGATTATGTGGTTTTTGATCCCTACCTTCTGCACAGGGTACGTAGGAATCCCCATTGAGGTTCAATAGTATCCAAGGATAAACCTTGGTGTCCCCATTTCTATGGTGCACATTTCTTGAACCACCCATTATGGAATTCAGATCAGCCATTACTGTGTTAAACCTTCTCTTTTTGAGACGCATCACATTGGGTATGGTCTTTCAGACATTTTGATCACCACATCTTGGAAACCATCTAGGTGCCCAATCCAAGGGATGCATCTTTCCGATCAACCTCCATATGTGTTATGATCAGTATGGTCCATCTCCGCTAGATGAAAAACTCACTTAATACCCTATGTCAAAGATGGGAAGCTGAGAAAACCTCATGGACATGCCTCTAGAATAGGATACCCATTATCGACGTCAGAGTCATTGGATTTCTCTACCCCTAAGAAGTCATCTGATGATGATGAATACAATTTCTCCAATGTTCTAGTGCCCCAAAATTCCATTGATTCCCAAAGTGACTACTTACCTGAAAAATGGTTTCTGCCAATGCTAGACCACTGAGAATTCCTAGACATGAGTAGCTTATTTAATTGGTATCCATGAAGATATGGCATTGAGAATGAAGTTCATGTACAACGTCTTATTCTATAAGGGAGACCCGGACAAAATGAAGAATTCCATGGTGGAATCAATGTAAGGAGGAACTGACATCCCATCACCCCATTCCGATCAAGGTGAAAACATCACAATGAAGTGATGAATGTCTCCCACCTTTAGAAAGAGAGAATTTGGGGTACTAAACCGTCCATCGACCCAAAAGGGATGCTAAATTATACCAATATAAATCATCATAAATAGTCTCTCAATTATATGTAATAATGTGTATTCATTATTCAAAAAATGGTATTCAATAGAAGGTGGTAAATATTTTATATGACCCCAAGAATAAATATTGGTAACCTAAGTGTATAAATAATTGATTATTTGGGTATAGACTTTTATTTTATACTTCAAATATTGAATTCATTTAGAATACATTTATAATTATTTTATGATTTCATGTAAGTAATTATTTTCTATTAGTCAAATATTGGACTAAAGATATTATCTATGTTACTTAAGGTCAGTTTAAAGATAACCGATTTGAGTATATAAATACCCATAGTAAAAAAAGGTGTCTTGAGAAAAATTTGTTTAATTTAAAAATCAATGTAATTGATCTTTTTCATTAATATTTTGGGTCTATTCATGTCATAATTTGGTACCTCTCACAATTTCAATGATTTGGGGATTTTCCCATGAAATTTTTTATAACTTTTAAAATGATTCCCTATGGGTTATTTCCTCAATATATTCAGTAAAGGAAAATCCATTTATTTTCAGTATATGTAACTAGATGTTTATTTAAGAATCCAAATAGTATTATCTCTTGTGATATGGTCAAAAATGTTTTGAATTATCATAAAATACATCATAAGGTAAATTGGATCATTGATAAGGTAGTGGTTGATTTCATTATTTTCCATTAAAAATTGTTGATGTGTTTCTTGAGGTAGAATATAAAATGGATGGATTTTTGACACCCACATCATCAATATTTAAAATATATATCAAATATTAATTATTTAAATGATTTAGATATTTTTTAGAGTAAAAAATTTGTTTTTTAAGGAATTTATATGATTCTATGTTTATGTGCATAGTTTTCATAACCCTACACAAACAATGCATGTCCAAAAATAAACATCCAATAAACCCTATTTGAAAACCATGAAAAAATTTAAATAATAAATCAATTTATTTTATATAAATATAATTTATGTAAATCTACCTATTATTTTTTTCTTCCGATAAATAAGATTCGCATGGGAGCTTCTACCGTTAGAAACTGATCACCCTATATCATTCCATCGATGATATTTCTTAAATATAAAGTGATTTATCATGTTATTCTGATTAAAAAATTAATATATTATTCTAACATATTTTTATTCTACCTTATTTTTCATATAATTTCCATATAAGTATAAGGATTCATTTTTAGATGAATTTTATTTCCACCCTATTTTATGGTTTGATGTTTCCATCTATAATCTTATTCTCTCCACTTGTGGTGGAATAACATCATTTTAATTTTTATACATCCTTTCCCCATTTTTATATCTATATTTTTATATATTGTAGTAAATTATGAATAGAATCTCGTGAATTAGTGTTCTTAATTTGTGAGTAAAAGTGGTATTTCATTGGTGTATAATATTTCCACATCAACAAAAAAATTAATGCACTCTAGATGTTTTTAAAAATTCCTAACAATTGATTTTGAAGAAATATTTTAACCAAAGAGGTTTTTTGACTTCAATTTTATTTATAAAAATGAAAATTCGTTTATTTTAATAAAAAAAATTATGGGGGGATTATTTCAGGGGATTATTTTTTTTATATTTTAATTCATGTATTGTTTTTTCAAAACTATAAAATCTTTTCATAACAAAATTCATACCATTGGATTTTTACCCTGTTTTATGTTGGTAACTTTAGAAATGTTTTTTATGTGATATTAAGTGCCCATTATTGGATATAAATGTAAATTAGGTGTTTACATTGAATTATATTGGAGGAAAAGTGTGGTATTTATAGTATAATGACCTAATATTAAAATACATAAACATTACATAAATTTGGTGGAATACTTAAAACATTTCCAAAATAAAGACCCGAATAATGTATTAGTTTAGTTCATTTGGAGACATGGAAATTGAAACACTAGAACATAAGTGAGATACATAGTCTCCCACTAGGTTATTCAAAAATACCACCATTATTAGACATAGAATACTTAACACATATCTTCATATCTTGGGTAAGAAAACAGAAAATTGGGTGAGCTCAGATGCTTAGAAAGGTTAATCAAGGGATCCATGAATGCATAAACATGGTCAGAGGATTATGAGAACATGGTAAAAACATTATAATACCATTCTCTACATATCAAAGATCAAAAAAATTAAGCATGAAATAAATATTGGTAGTTCATAAGACATGAATAATATGGAAATAAATAACATTACCCATGAAATCATCAAATAGGAAAAAAACTAGTAATTTTTTAAGGAAGATAATTTTATAAAATGACTTACATAGTATTCAAGGAATTGATTCTAGGTCGATATTAATTGTATGAGTTCACTCCCCATACCATATTAGTTGTCATTGTTAACTCCCATCGCCATCTTAGTATCATGTGTTAACTTCTCATGCCATCATGGTAGACGTACATCACTACCATCGGAATCTTAGAATTCAAGGATCATTCCCAAGTATATCTTAGTCAATATCATAAGATATAAATCGTTAACCAATGTATTGTACTGAGATATAGATCACACCCATCTCATAATGAAATCATATACACATGTTCCACAAAATCAAAAACAATAATATCATAACTCATGAAATGAAATGGGTATCATAAACATGTACCAATATCATAACTTGTGGAAAATAATATCGTTTTCATACTCATTTCAGAATAATTATAATCCAATAAATAAAGGAGCTTTACAAAGCATATATCCCATGAGAGAGAAATCAGTATCATATGCATCATTACATCAAAACATAATCCTATTAGAGAAAGACTATAAATGAAAACATTGAATCAATTCCCCAAAAAGGCATTTGTAACACCAATTAATGTAATATTATATGGATTATAATTTTTATATATATTTTAAGAATATATATTATGTAAATTATCCTTTCTTCAATTGAAAAAATATTTTTTAAAACCTACAAAAAATTAATACATTTTTCATTGAAAAAATATTTTGAAACATATAATGTAATCTTTAAAAAGATACATTTTACTTGATACATATCTACAATGATAATTTTAAAACATATTTTCTTATTTTTTTAAATAAAAAAATTTGTAGAGAGATATATAGTTTAATTTTTATTAAAAACATATTCTTAATTATCTTATATAAAGTTTAAAGTTGTACTAATATATGCAGATATGTTGAAGAAATAGAGGATAAATAATCATATGATTTTTCTTGATATATGGATCACAATATTTAATCAATGTATTCACAATCGTAAACAATCTTGATAAACAATGACATTGTTTCAATAAACTACAACCATATGGTAACTAGGGATCATACTATTCATGTAAGAAATTTAAATTACATGTAGCATAAAATATCATTAAAATAATTATACTCATGATATTATATATAAAATTGATGTAGATACACCTCAACGAAATGTATGTTCATACCCAAACATGTGTCTCAAAGAAGGAAAATTGAGATAAAATAATCATACCAATTTGGTAACTCTTGAAAAATAAATCAAATGAATGAAATTCATAGAATGGATATTTAAATACACATAAATTTAATATCATGAATATAATAATTAATTAATTGGAAGAATATACACCCTGAAAAATAATAGATTGTTGAACATGACGAGTATCTCACAAATATAAATAGTGATTTAAAATCCCCTACCTTTTTTGTTGACACTCGTCATACTCATACAAAATTAGTGTATATTAAATATAATTTCATTATTAATATATCAAATAACCATATTCTTATTTATGATTCCATATATGTTTTTATTATGTCTTAATATTAGCTGCTTGTGAACAATTCTATGTTAAGTTTTCACTTTGGGTAATATCAGCTTTTTCTTGTCATTTGTCTTAATTTTATAAATATATTTTTCATTATACATATATAAAGATTAAAATAATGGGGTCCTTGAAAAAAAATTTAAATTCATTATATTTTAATTATCATATTACATATAATATTTAAGTATAATATTTAATACACTATTCATGGAGACAGTAGGTTGTTTATACACATCAATGCTATTTCAGTTTTATTTTACTATGGAAACAAAAATATTAAATGAAATTTATTTAAATATATTATTAAAATATAATTATTATCTCATATATATCATAAACTTTACTAAACACATCCCTAATACATTCCATGTTGTTTGTGAAAGAATTATATCGCTTTGAGAGGGCAGTTGTCCACACTTCCTCAAGAGAAATTATGGTCTTTAGACAAGATGGAAGGCATAAAGGTATGTATTATATATAAAAATATAGAATAATAATGACACTAGAAATATCATATATATATCATATATAAATAGAGTGTCTGTTATAATGTCCACCTTGAAAGGCTGTAAAGGAAAAATGAACAATAATCATTTCTTAAGGCAGTAGTTCGACATACACGTAAATAGTATATTCATTACCCATTAGATATAATTTCTTGTAATTGTAGGTAAAAAACATAGAATAAAAAAACCTAGTGTATTTAGAATATTTTTGTTGTTATAAAATCATTTAATTAGATGATTTTATAGAGTGTAGAAATAAAATAAACGAAATGAGCTTACGGGAGTGTGTTACCTTCTAATTGGGTAAATGCATTTGGTTTTCACAAAATGACTCCCTTAGAAGGATTTCATAAAAATTTATGTCTTTTAGGTTTATGTTTGGAATTTTTATGATCCAATTTATCAAATATTTCTTGATCTAAGGTGGATTTAGAGGTGTGAGGATGTGTGAGGAGAGGAGGCATTTTATAGTTGAGGAGGGGTGGTAATCTTGTAATATTTTCACAGTGGAATTCAATAAATATTTATCTCAATTATAACACCCCAAGGTTCCATAGTATGTGTCCCTTTGAATAATGTAGTATCTTGCGTTGTACTCAATAGAGAGTTTTAACACACCACGACCAATCTAATAAGCCATTATGAATAGTAATACCCTCTTTTTAAAGTTTTATAAATTTTATTTTTCAAAATGGACTTAATTTTTTAAATCAAAATATTGAAATTATCTTAGGGTTAATTTTTGGTATTTTTCTAAAAACATTCATTTTTTGATGAATAGTGAAAAAACACTACGTTATTATTTAAAACCAAGTTTCTATTTAAGTAATATGTTATTTTATTTTCATTAATTTTTTGTCTAAATAGATACATAATACATATATATGTTAAATGTAATTAATTAGAGTCCTTTTATAATAAGTTTAGATATATAAAATTTGATTGAACTTTTTACCGTCTTTTACCCACCTTCAAAGAGCATTTGAAAATTTATAAGAAACATCATTTTACAGCTTCTCTGAGCTAAATTTTAAAATTCCGAGTGACACGGTTGACATCAGTAAGTAAAATGTGGTTCAATAAGATGAAAATAATTTTTGGTGAATAGTAAATTTTGACTTTTATTTACCACGGTTAAAAAAATATTGTAATTAAGGGTAAAAATTATATTATAATTACCCTAACACATGTGATAATTCTATTGGATAAGTGAAATTAGACCAAAAAAACCTTTTGAATAATATAAGATCTTATTTGGACATCTTGGATTAGATTATGACAATTATTATTATTTTATTTAAAGAATAGTTAAAAGAGCTAAATTCAAAGATCAATAACTAAACCATTTTTTCATATATGGTTATACATAAAATAAATTCGACTATAAATATATATTATAAATATAAAAATATTTCTTACATAAGCGTTTTTTTGTTATAATTTTTAGACATTAAATATTTTAATTTATTTATGACATAATGATGATGCAATAATGACCTTATTAATGAAATGTTAAAATATTTGATATTATAAATATCCAAATAAATTTAAATTTAGACTCTTAATGAATTCCAATAATTTTATAGGTTAATATGAAATTTTATTATTGATTAAATTAATATTATTTTAAGTGATAAATTTTCTATGGATCTCAAAAAAATCATATACTAAATAGTGTCAAAATTGACATAACCGAGTTTTTAGAACAAATACTACATTATGTATTGATATAATATTACTAAATGTCTAAGGTTCACACAAAGGAATTAGATAAATTTATATATATTAATAATGAACCACTATGGGTTTTCTAGAAAGTTTATTGTAAGTTTATTAGCCATATAATATAAGAATACAAAGAGACATGGTAAATTCCAAACTATTTAACTAAGAGTTAAATCTAAAAGATAAGGTTAATATGGTTACCTAAACCTGTATAAAAGCTATTGGTTGAATTTTTTTCGACCCATAACCATCGTAGACTCAAAATTAATCATTTTGGATCCATTGTAAACCAAAAATTAATTTATTATAAAATAATATTTCAAGCTTTTCCTGAAGTGACCCTCGAATCTCTTATAAATGGGTACTTCCCCTTCTCTTAATTTCACACCTCCAAAGCCATTTGGCTCGGCCAAACCCTGCCCAATATCCTTTCAAGTATCTTCCCTTAAACCAATATTCATTACTTTTATCATAATTCCAACCTATGGAGCACTTTTGATCAACTCAAAAGGAAACACCAGAAGAATAGGTAATAATTTCACTACCCTCTTTCTATTTCTTTTCATATTCCACTTCCTCTTTAATTTTTGTTTCCATACCAAAAATAATAGCTACAGTACCTTATACATATTTAAATGTTATTATAAATATGGTAAAGGCACATTAGTTATTATATCAATCCAATAAATTACAAATTCACCATATCTGCATACGTACGGCTTACCGTCTCTACATCGTGGTGTAGTTTGTTATTCAAACACTTAATTAATTGAATAGGTATAATAATGAGTATAATTAATTTAAATAATAAATATAACATGTTAATTATTCTGTATATATGATATAACAGCCAATTACATTCGAGTTGACCATCAACATAATGATATTGTTGCTCGTGCGTACGTACAGATTACCATCTCCACGAACGCGGTTAGATTCATTCCCCATCCTAATCATCCAAGAAAAATTTTCATTTTATGAATAAAAATAATTTTTATGAACATAATATCATTCTTTATATGAATAAAATTCATCCTATCCATAAAATCAATGGCTTACTTAACCAATCATATAAAGTATAACGAATCAGTTAACACCCGAAACGATAGTACTAATGAAATATTTTTATCAATGAAATATTATAGGATTATATATGATATCATATTTATGGATATAGTTCTTGTATAATTAAATAAAAAAATTTTAACTATCATACAAGAGTTTAACATACCATCGACTAAGGAAAAGTAAAAGGTAAGGGTTAATTCTACAATCTCTTTACTTATCTGAGGTTGTTAATACCTATGTATCTATTGGAACCACTTTATCATCCACATCCATGTTTTCTGAAAGTGTAATTGAAAACATTTTTACAATTTACGAGACTATGGTATAAATTCATTTATACCCTTATTTTACCGCATATGTTTTGAAATGAATCTTTCTGTTGTTTTCCAAACAAGGTACTTTATGACCTCCTCGACAAAATTAAGGTAAGAATGTCTTTTTTTAACCTATACGGTGTGTGTGGCTATTTTCTACCATTATAACAACGTTGAGGCTTCCCATACAAGCTTGTTAGAAGATTTTCAAAATAAATGTTTTCTTTTATAATTATTTGACTTTTAAACAATTTAAAAATATAAAGAGATATTTCTCTACAAAATGTTTTTATTTCATCTATGGAAACATCCTTTGATATATTTTATGATTATTTGATATTGATATATTATATTACAAATATTCTATATTGTATAGAAGGTTTTGTGATTTGTTTGACTATGGATGTGTTATTTTTACGCCATTCATTGTTTGTGGATTAATTATTGACATTTCATATGCCAGTTTTAATATGAATGTTTCTGTTATGCTTAAAATATTTTATATAAGGAATTCATTAGACTTAGTAAGTGACGGTTGTAGCCCACTATAGCTCCTCAATGCATCGGTAGGTCTCATGATACAAACTACTGTCTTGGAACAAGGCCTTGAAAAAATCTTATTTGTAGCCTTGTCACAACTCCTTGGCTATGTGGTTAGGAAGTTTTGCATTATGAATTACAACATTATAGAATTAGTTATTGATATTACATGTGATTATTGGACTAGTATAATATCCATGTGAAATAGTAAATTTAATTATTTGATTTATTTTTTCCATATTATTTTGATGTTTATGTTTTAAAAGCCTTTTTTGTCTTATACATTGCCTTAAATGTTTATGATTATTTATGAAATTTTCCGCTATATTGTTATCCTTACTGAGCATTTGAGCACACCCCTTTCTATGTTTTATTTTTTCCCCGGACATGAGTAAGTATTTTATAGTTGACCTTTAGGTATAGGATAAGGATATATGTGTGTTAAAAGGGGACAAAATGTAGTTGATGTATTTATTTCATGATGTAATGTAAAATTTTTGAATGTATCTAGAACTTCCAAGGCTACCAAACGGATCATCCATTCAGGATTTGATCTTGTGTGATCATGTAAATGTTATGAAATAATGCACCGACTCTAGTTAACTGGGTTCAGGGCCTTACAGTTTGTATCAGAGAATGTTTAGTACAAACCGTGGAAACTAGATTTAGAGAAACTCTTTTTAGATAACATTACTCTAATAAAGACTTTGATGATTGGTATAGAAGAACATCCTAAATTTTTTGTAATATTTAGATTTTGTGTATTTTCCAAGAAATGCATCTCATTCTGGATATGATAAGGTAACGGTGACTCTTGCACAGATGTACCAAGGAGTGAAAACTCCAACAATGAGTTTTGGGCTTGACCAGGGGTATCCTGATACATGACAATGGGCCTTGTTGCACTCTTGGTTACGAAACTCTCGGGGGTTATGCTTAGGATAATTCACATTTTTTTACAAACCATTATAAATGATTTATGAGTATATACCTCCTCAAAAGAAAATTATGATTATGAATTATATACAAAAAAAACTTCAATTTATGTTAAGTGTTTTACAAGTCTGGAATTTTGTAATGTGATTCATAAACGATTCTTGTGTGTAACATTGTTTAAAAATGGAGCATAGTGGAAGGAATTGAAACTGTATCAATGCAAATAATCCTTGTAGAGATTTCCCTCCTACTCAAGATAATTGTAGTGGAGCTGGTCATTAAAACTGGTGCTGATTAGCTTATCACCATACTAGGATAACTCACTCATGTTATGAATAAAAAACATTCCCATATGGAGCACCCTGATCCGCAATGCAGAGGATCAACATTATACCGCATCATGAGGAATGAACCACTAACATTCAATGGGAGTACAAATCCATTAGTATTTGAGCAATGGATAAGTTCCCCAGAGAAAATATTTCATGTTGTGGAAGGGTAAAAGTTTCCATGGTAGTTTATCACCTCACGGGAGATGGAGATCAATTGTGGTAATTAATCCAAAACAAAAAGGAATATGAAGAAGTATCGAATATGGAATGGAGGGAGTTTAAAAAGATTTTCTTATAAAAATACTTTCCTCGTGACCATCGATCGGATATGGACAGACATTTTTCGAGTCTGAGGAAAAATGAGGATGATAATGTCGCAAAGTATGAGGCTAACTTTACAAGGATAGAAATGCATGCAGTAGATTATATAAGTAACCCAAGGAGTAATATTGATTGTTTTTTATATGGGTTAAAACCATTTCCCTACCAAGCATTAGTATAGTAATCCTTCACTTTATATAAAGATATTGTCTCATGTGCTATCAACACAGAAAAAGAATCATCTAAGTCTTATAACTTCAAAGAAAAGAAAGAGAAGAAGATATCTTCTGATCACTCTTGAAATTAAAATAAGGTGAATAAGGGAAAATTTGAATATCCATCTAGCGGTAAATGTGGGAAGAAACACCCCAGTATTTACCTAAAGGGAATGGGAGTCTGTTACAAGTGTGGTGGAACATGCCACCAAGCTCGTGATTGCAAGTGAAGGAAATAGTCTATTAATGTTGAATGCTATAATTTTAGAGAAAAGGGACATTATTCAAATGAATTTCCTATGCATTAAGGGAACTTACCTCAAAAATGTCCAAGGGAGCAAGTCCAATCTTATTCGGTCATTACTGCTGAGTTTGAATCCCCGAAAGATGTGGTGGCAGGTAATTTAATGGTTTTCTCAAGTTTATCTAGTTCTTTATTTGATTCTAGATCATCACATTGTTTCATATCTTCCCATTTTTCTATGAAAATTAGATATTTTTAATTTTACCTAACAATGGATTTGTCAGTCAAAACTCCTATGGTATGTATCATCACAAATAAAATCTGTGATTTAGTTTCCATTAGGGAATTTAAATGTTCATTATCTGTAGATCTCATAGTCATACCCATGATTTAATTTCATATAATACTCTGAATGGATTGGATTTTAAACCATGATGTAGAAATTTATTGTATGAAGAAGTAGGTTACAATTTTCGATGATGATAAAGTGTACCTTATCATTAGAGAAGAAACATCACCACCAGATTCTTATCTAGATCTACCCCCAGTAGCTCTACTAAATTAAATTATTGGGGTGGAAGATAATGAAATAATTATGGGGAATAAAATAATGTTCGAATAGAGGAAATACCTATTGTTCAAGAATATGTTGATGTGTTTCCATAGGATTTACATGAACATCATCCAAAATGAGAAATTGAGTTTTCCATTGATTTAATTCCTGGTTCATGGCCCCTGTCGAAGAAACCTTATAGAATGGACACTGTGGAATTAGTGGAACTAAATAAACAACTAGAGGAATTGAGTAATAAGATATTTATTCTCCCTAGTTTTTCTCCATGGGGAGCCCCTATCCTTTTTGTTAATAAGAAAGACGGATCTATGAGGTTATGTATTTACTACAGCGAGATCAATTCTATAACAACAATGAAAAATTACCCCTACCTCTCATTGATGATTTATTCAACCAACATCATGGAGCTGAATATTTTTAAAAGATTTACCTTCGATTTGGATGTCCCCAGCTGTCTGTGAAGAAGGAAGACATTCCAAAAACATCATTTCAAACCAGGTACGGGCATTACATGTTAACAGTAATTCCTTTTGGATTGACTAATTCACCCTCTGTCTTCATGGATTTAATGAATAATGTTTTCAAGGAATATCTTGATGAGTTTTTAGTGGTATTTTTTTATGATATCATGGTATACTCAAAAAGCTAGAAAGATCCAAAAAATCACATACACACTATTATGAAAAACCTCATAAGAAATGAATTGTATGGGAAGTTTAAAAAGTGCGAATTCTAGCTTCAAGAGAATTCTTTTCTTGGTCATAATGTCTCTAATGATGGAATCTCTGTTGATACATCAAAGACCAAGGCAATCTAAGAACAGCCAGAATTGACGAGTATAACTAAGGTACACTGTTTTATTGGTTTAGCATGTTATTAACAATGTTTTTCCCAGAATGTTTCCTGGTTGGCTAACCCATTAACCAAGATCACACATAAAGGGGTTAAATTTGTTTGGACCAAAGAGTGTGAATAAGGATTTGAAGAACTGAAGAGAAGATTAGTCAATGGTCCTATGCTGACTCTACCATCATGGAATGATGGGTTTGTTATTTATAGTGATGGTTCAAATAAAGGACTTGGTTGTTTCATTATGCATAATGATTGAGTTTTTTCCTATGCATCGCGACTACTAAAAATTAATGAGAAAAACTATCCCACTCATGATATTGAATTAGCAGCTATAATCATTTCTATGAATATATGGAGACACTATCTCTATGGTGAAAAACGTGATATTTATACAGATCACAAGAGTTTGAAGTATATTTTCTCAAAAAAAAACTCAACATGAGGAAAAGGATATGGATTGAACTACTCGAGGATTATGACTTCACAATACACTACCACCCAGGGAAGGAAAATAAGGTGGGGGATGCTTTGATTAGAAATGCTCATGGAGTTTTGAACAAGATGAGAGTTGAAAGGGATCATATTTTCATGGATCTGGTAAATATGGATATGGGAATAACCATGTATGGTGAAACATCAATACTTTATAAAATGGTTTCCAAACCATATTTACTAGAAAGGATAAAATATTATCAAACTAATAATTAGAAGTTTCAAAAGAATATTAAAGCTATAAATGATGGGAGATTGAGTGACCTTGTATATGAAGATGGAATTAAAAATTTGGGAAGACACATTGTGTTCCTGATATACATGATCTAAAAAGGGAAATTTTGGATGATTCTTATATCTCCAATTTCTCTATACACCCTGGGAGCACCAAGATGTATACAGATTTGAAGGAACATTTATGGTGGGACAACATGATGAGTGAGATTACTAATTTTGTGTCAAGATGTATGGTTTTTCGACAAGTGAGATATGTAAGGAAACAGATTAGAGGAGTCATGAAACCTCATCCCATACTTGAGTGGAAATTGGATAATATTATGATGGACTTTGTCATGGGGCTACCAAATAATCCTAGAAGGAATGATGCAATATGTGTCATTGTTGATCATCTTTCCATGTTAGCACATTTTCTTTCTATAAGAGACGATTTACCACTTGAACGTCTAACATGACTATATATTAATGAAGTTGTAAGAATCCATGGTGTACCACTATTGATTGTTTCTGCACGCAATCCTCATTTTATATCATGATTTTAGAATGGTCTTCAGATGTCCTTGGATACTGAACTTCATTTGAAAACTGCCTACCACCCTCAAACCGATGGGCAATCAGAACGGACTATTCAATCCTTAAAAGACATGTTCAGATCTTTCTCACTAGACATTAAAGTTATGTGGGATCAATATTTACCTCTGGTAGAATTTTCTTATAACAATGGAATCAATTCAAGTATTCAGATGGTGTCATATGAAGCGTTATAAGGAAATAGATGTCGCAAAACAACTTTTTGGGATGATGTTGGTGATAGAAAACTCATAGACCCTGAACCTATTGAGGAAACAATAAAAAAGGTAATGATTACCTAAACCCACATCAAAGCAGTTCAATGTAGGCAAAAGATCTATGTCGATAATCGAAGGAAGGATTTGGAATTTCAAGTAAGAGGTCATGTTTTCTTGAATGTATCTTCATGGACGGGTGTTATACGATTTGTTAAGAAGGGTAAATTGAGACCCATGTATATCGGACCTTTGGAAATTCTAGAATGAATTGGAGTTATGGCTTATTGTTTGGAAATGACTCCAAGTCTCCTTAATGTTCATTATGTGTTCCATGTATCACTGTTGAGAAAAATATATGCATGACCATACGCATGTACTCACCTATGAGGAAATTGAAGTGGAACCTGATATTTCTTATTGTGAAGATCCTGTTAAGACTCTTGATACTAGAGAACAAGTGCTGAGAAACCAGACGACTCGTCTGGTAAATGTTTTATGGAGAAACCATCAGATGGAAGAGGTAATGTGGGAACCTAAATAACTTACGATGAAGAACCACCCAAGTATTTTTATAAACAATATTCTAAAAATTTTGATGAATTAATTATTTTTAGGAGGGGAGAATGTAACACTCCAATATTCCATGGTACGTTTCCCTCTGAATAATGTAGTATCTTGCATTGTACGCAAATTGATGTTTTAACACACCACGACCAATCAAACTAGCCGTTATGAATAGTAATACCCGTTTTTTAAAAAATTAAAAAAATTTATTTCTCAATATGGCCATTATTTTTGAATTTGGAATATCAAAATTATCTTAGGGTGAATTTTTTGTATCTTTATAAAAATGATCAATTTTTAATGAATAGTGCAAAACACTACATTATTGTTTAAAATCAAAATTTTATTTAAGTAATTAGTTATTTTATTTTAATTTATCTTTGGTCAATATAGATACAAAATACCTATATATGTTCAATGTAATTTATTGGAGTCATTTTATAATAAGTTTAGATATATAATATTTTATTAAACTTTTTACCATCTTTTACCCAACTTCTAAGAGCATTTGAAAATTTAAATAAAGCAGATTTTACTACTTCTTTGAGTTGAATTTCAAAAATCCAAGAGACACGGTTGACATGATTAAGTAAAATTTAGTTCAATAAGATGAAAATAATTTTTGGTGAATAGTAACTTTTGACTTTTATTTTCCACGGTTAAAAGTAAATGGGGTAATTAAGGGTAAAAATGATTTTATAATTACCCTAACACATGTCCTAATTCTATTGGATAAGTGAAATTCGACCTAAACCAACCATAGGAATAAAATATGATTCTTTTTTGTCCACTTGGATTAGATTAACACACTTATTATTATTTAATTTATAGAATAGTTAAAAGAGTTAAATTAAAAGTTTAATAACTAAACCATTCTTAATATATGGTTATACATAACATATATTCGACTATAAATATTCATTAGAAAGCTGAAAAGATTTTCTATATAATGGTATTTTATATATAATTTTTAGACATTAATTAATTTAATTTATTTATGACTCAATGATGATGCAGGTATTGCAGCAGCACTATAGCAGTGGTGTTACTATAGCAATGATGGGCATTGTAGAGGAGGCAGGTTAATATAGTGGTGGCATGTCATTGTACCAGTGGCAGGTACTGTACGGAACTGTAGCAGACGGGTAATGTAGGAGTATTATTAACAGAATGGGCCTTGGGCCAAAAATATGGGCCTACGATCCATGTAATGGGATAAATGCCTCTAGGCTTTCCAGCTATGTAATGGGTCTCCCACTACCCAGTTAAAAAGAGCTCCTTTTTTGCATTAATATTAAATGAGGCTTCGACCCCAAACTTTTCAAAATAAATGATGCTGCAGTAATTACCATATTGATGAAATATTAAAATAATTTATATTATAAATATCTAGATAAATGTAAATTTAGACTTCTGATGAATTTCACTAATTTTATAGGTTAATATCACATGTTAGTATTGATTAAATAAATTTTATTCGAAATAAAAAGGCTATTATGGATTTCAAAAAAAATTAAATACTAAATAGTGTCAAAATTGACATAATTGAGTTTTTAAAACAAATACTATATTATTGATTGATATAATATTCCTAAAAATCTATTGTTTGGCCAAAGGACTTATATAAGCTTATATATATTAATAATTAACCACATTGGGTTTTCTTGGCTGTTTATAGTATATTTAGTAACCATATAATATAAAAATACAAAGAAATGTGTTAAATGTCAAAATATTTTACTAAGATATAAATATAAAAGATAAGGTTAATTTGGTGACCTAAACCTATCTAAAACCTATTGGTTGAAATTTTTTCTACCCATACCCAACATATATTCGAAATAAATCATTTTGGAGCCATTATAAACCGAAAATGATATTATTATAAAATAATATTTCAAGTTTTTCGTAAAGTGACCCTCACCTCTCTTATAAAAAGAACACTTACCCATATCTTAATTTCACACCTCCAAATCCATTTTTCTCAGCCAACCCCTACCCAAATATCCTCTAAAATAACCTACCTTCAACCGAGAGGCCTCACATTGATCTAAAATCCAACCTAAAGAATCTTTTGATCAACTCAAAAAGAAACACCTAGAGAAGAGGTAATAATTTCACAACCCTCTTTCTAGTTTTTTCTTCTTATACATCCTATTTCTTTGTTGTTTCCATAACAAAATAATAACTCTAGTACCTTCTATATAATATGATGTTACTGTAAATATGGTACAACCATATTCATTTTTCTATCCATCCTATAAATGAAAAAGTCACCATACGTACGACTTACCATCTCCACGTCATGGTGTAGTTTGGTATTCAAACACTTCATTATTTGGATGGGTAAAAAAAGGAGTATAACTAATGTAAATAATAAATATAACATTTTAATTATTCTGTATATGTGATATACCATCCAATTACATATGATTTTACCATCAATATAATGATATTTTCTCTCGTGCGTACGTATGGATTACCGTCTCCACGAACGTGATAAGATTCATTCCCCGTTGTAATAATTCTAGAATAATTTTTATATAATGAATAAAAATAATTTTTATGACTATAATATAATTCTATATATGAATAAAATACATCCTATCTTTAACAAACATGTCTTACATAACCAAGCATATAAAGGAAAATGAATTTGGTAACACCTGAAACTATGATACTACAGAAATATTATTAACAAAGAAATATTATCAGATCATATATGATATCATATTTATGTATATAGTTATTGTATAATTTAATAAAAATGTTTTAACTCTTATTCAATAAGTTAACATACCATCGACTAAGAAAAATTAAAAGGTAAGGGTTAATTCTACAACCTCTTTACTTATCCAAGGTTGTTAATACGTAAGTATCTACTGGGACCTCTTTATCATCCACATATTTTTTTTCTTAAAAATATAATTCAATTTTTTTTAATATTTAGTAGACTATGAGTTAAAGTAATTTATACCCTTATTTGACCTCATATGTTTTGAAAGGAATCTTTCCGTTGTTTTCCAAACAAGGTACTTTATGACCTTCTCGACAAAATTAAGGTTAGAATGACTTTTTTTAACTTATACTGTGGGTGGGGATATTTTCCACCATTATAACATCGTTGAGGCATCCCATACAATATTATAATAACATTTTCAAAATAAATGTTTTCTTTTATAATTATATGATTTTGAAATTATTTCGAAATAGAAAGTGATATTTCTCTAAAAAAAGTATTGATTTCATCTATGTCAACATCCTTTGATGGATTTTATACTTGTATGAAGTTTATTTATTATAAAAATTTTCCATATTATATTGAAGTTTTTTTGATATGTTTTACTATGGATGTGTTTTTTTTACACCATTCATGGTTTATGGATAATGTATTGACATTTCATTGCTAATTTTAATACAAATGTTTATGTTATATTTACAAATTTTCATATGAGGAATGTATTTGACTTAGTAAGTGATTGGTAGATCCTGATATAGCTTCTCAGTTCATCTGTAGGTCACTTGAGATAGACTAGTGTATTGTCAGAAGGCCTTGAAAAAATGTTATTTGTAGTCCTGGCACAAGGCTTTGACTATTTGGTTATGAAATCCGTGATTACACATTCCAACATTATGAAATTGGTTATTGATATTACATGTGATTATTTGACTAGTAGAATATCCATGGGAATAATTAAATTGAGTTATTTTAATTATTTTTTCTATATTATTCTATAGTTTATGTTTAAAAGGATTTTTTTAATCTTATATATTTCCTTAATTGTTTATTCTTCTTTATAATGTTTCCGCTATATTGTTATCCTTACTAAGCATCTGAGCTCACCCCTTTCTATGTTTTATATTTCCTAGGTTGTGAAAAGGTATTTTATGGTTGACCTGTAAGAATATGCTAAATATATAAGTGTTTTCAAAGGAGACAAAATTTTGTTGATGTAATTATTTTTTGATGTAATGTAAAACTTATGAGGTTATCTTGAACATCCAAGGCTACTAAACTGATCATTATTTCGGGATTTTATCCCTTGTGATGATGAAAATGTTATTTAATAATGCAATAACTCTGGGTAACTAGGGTTGAGCCGTTAAAGTTGGTATCAGATGATGTTTAGTACAAACATTGGAAACTAGATTTAGATAAACTCTGATTAGAGCACATTACCGTAAGATGGACTTTGAGGATTGGTATAAAATAACTTACTAAATTTTTTTGAAATATAGATATTTGGTGTGTTTTTCAAGAAATAAATCTCTGTATGGATATGAGTAGGTAGAGGCGGCTCTGGTACATATGTATCTAGGATTGAAAACTCTGACATGGAGTTTCGTGCGTGACCTAGGGTATCCTGGTACACGACAATGGGCCTTGAAGAACTCCTGGTTATGACACTTCCGGGGGATATGCTTAGGATAATTCACATTTTCTGTACTAACCATTATGAAGGATTTATGAGTATATACCTCTTGAAAGAAAACATTTTATTATTATTATGGATTATATCCATAAATTGTCCAATTTTTGTTAAGTGTTTTAAAAGATAGGAATTAATTTTTGTGATTAATAAACTAATCTAGTGCATACCATTATTTAGAAATGGTGCCTAGTGGAATAAATGGAAACCTTATCAATGCACATAATTTATGTTGGGATTTCCCTACTACTGAAGATAATTATAGTGGAGCTAGTGATGAAACTGGTGTTGATCAGCTTATCACTATACTTGGAAAACTCACCCAGGTTATGAATAATAACCTCACCCGTATGGATCACCCCGATCCACAACGTGAAGGATCAACCTTAGACCGCTTCATGAAGAATTAACCACCGATATTCAATGGGAGTACAAATACATTAGAAGTTGAAAAATGGATAAGTTCCTTAAAAAAATATCATGCGTTGGTGAGTAGAAAAAGGGAAAAAGTTTTTTTTGTATATTAGCACCTCATCATATATGTAGATCAATGGTGTTCATTAATCCAAAACAAAAAGGATGATTGTAATGTCTCAGATTTTCCATGTATTATTTTAAAATATTAAATATAATTATTTTGAGATCGGGCATGAAAATGGAAAATCATTCCGAGGCCTAGTGGTCCCGGAATGGGGGTTTGAACTTTTTTTAAGTTAAGTGAGTTGGCACATGTACGCGGTTGTGGGAGTTTCCAAACAAATGCCCGAATTAAAAATCTGAGGACACTGTTGCATCTGAGACAATGAATTTACCTAATAATGACCCTAACCTCGATCGGTGCGGGTTGAGGGAGAAAGTTATTTTTCGGATGTTTTATGTAAAATAAAATAAAATAAATTCGCGAGTTTATTTTATTTTTATTTTGGAAAAATCCGCTGCAGCGTAGTGACGGGGTAGTTGTTTCAGTAATTAATGTCATGTCTTAATGATTCAGAAACAGCAACGCTGACTCATTAATACCACAACCTATTTTTGAATTCCAAATGTGTTTTCCCTTTTTATTGGTATAATTTTGGGGAAATAACTTCTTGTTGATTATTATTGTTGATTCATGCTCTGTTTAATCCTACTAATGGGAGTGGATCAATGCTGTGAAGAACGATGGAGGAGGTTCGTTCCTCATGTTGTTTTATTGGATTTTATTTCCTTCTTTCCTCTAATGAGTTCTTCGCGTTCTTAAGGGGGTGATGAACAACGTATCATTTCGCATCCATTCTATGATGCAACGATCCAAAGATGGATAATACACACCACAACGACCTTGCAGAGGTGCAACGATGATGGATGACAATGAATCAGACACGGTCAAGAAGGGGCGTTCATCGAGCATTCTTCACACGGATAGATTTTTTCATGTTTTTAGAGCAAATCGGAGGTCCGAAAACAACAGAATCGGCTTCATGGTGTTTTTTGGCGATCGAATGGCCGGATCGATGAATGCAGCATCACCAGAGGTGCGACGGTGGAGGTCTACATTTCTGGAAATTTCCAGAACACACGGAATGTACTTTTGAAGAACACATCTTGTAGTACTGGCCGTGGAGGCTAGTGTTTCGGGGGTCAGAGAAGAATTATACGGCATGTGACCCTGGTCACACGGCGTGTTGGAATTTCCCCAAAGCTCGGTGTGCATTTTGGAATGTACATAGACATGGGATGATCTACATGGCTTCAGAACACGGCCTATACAACATGGTAGAGGTGGCTACATGGGACTCGGCGTGTATCCAGGGGGTTCACGGACATAGGATGAAGAACACTACCGTGTACTCCATCACACGGCCAGGCGAGGCCAGTAACGCGAGTCACCCCATGTACCGATTACACGGGTTGGAGTACACAGGTTGATGACTGTGTATGGTCACATGGCCAGCATACATAGAGCCAACCCCAATCACTAGGACACAGCGTGTACACCGTACTACACACCTTGTACTAAGTTTTTCTACACGACCAGCCTTACGATGTTGGTTGTTGTATATGGGCAGTACCCAGGGTCAGACAACACGACATGTACCTTTACTACACGTTGTGTACTTTTTGGGGATTGGTGTGGTCCTCTTGATCAACGCCTCATATACTTATTTCGTTTGGGTTAGTGCCCCCTCTTCTCATTCCCCGGAAGGTCAGGCATCGTATCCTCCTACAGGAGTTTGATCCCTTCAGTAATACATTCTGTGAGAGAGTTTGGCATCCATCCGAGAGGTCTGGATCAAGATCCTCTATCCATTCATTACCCTTGGTAGATTCGGGCATCGACATGACCAACTCCACTGGGCGTCGATCATCAACCTAGCAGGTGAATTCTGGATGAGTCGCGGTATCCTCCATGGCCCCGGCAGTGATCCTCATCTGTGTATCATGATCATTCTTACTCAGGAGTGTGTCTCCAATAATGAGTGCATCTATCTACCGTATCCTTCTCACTCAAGAGTGTGTCTCCTGTAATGAGTGTAACTACCCCTCATGACGCTTCCTGGTGAATAGTACTTCTTGGACGGATGTCATCAAATATATATGCTCGTGGAGTGTGTTCTCCCGGAATGAGTGCTTCATGGAATCTTCGAACTAATCTCCTAGCTAGGGGTATGCGGTTGTGTGACTTGTCTCTAGAATATTTCTCTGGGTTTTGAGTATATCTCGTCTGTGATATATTTTATGTAGACATATATTGTGCATAGCTGGATGTACCTTTACTTTGTGTACTACATTGTGGTTTTCAGGGTCCTATAATGAGTATTGTTATACTCACCCCTGCACGGGCTTTGCCCGCACGTGTCGTGTCTTATGCAGACGAGCATCCTTTTGACGGAGTCTAGGGAAGAACAAGATAGGACTGAGCTTTCTGAGTTCCCTACAGGCTGAAGCGTTCCTACGGCTACGAGCAGTAGTCCCAGTACCTTTTGTGTTTACAGGTTGGACTTTGCAGGTTTCAGAAGTTGGTTTTGGTGGTCTTGTATTCTGGCCCAGTTTACTTTTAGTACATTACCTTCCGTCATACTCTGTTGGTTGGGTTTAGTTGTATGTATGAATTTTTGTTCCTTAGTGTTTTTAAATTTCAGCATTTGTGGGCTTGGATATGTGATTGTGTGTAAAGGTACTTAGGAAGTGCCTCCCATGATAAGTAATATGCATGTTCGGTGCTAGCCACCAACTCCTGGCCTATTGAAGGTGGGCTTGGGGAGTCATGATGCAGGCCCCACTGGGACGTGTCGTGACAGAGTGGTATCAGAGGTGGTCGGTTATACCTTAGGACCAAGAGTCTGTGAGGATGGTTTGGGGCAATAGTGTTAAGTGTTTCGAGTCCGTATTTTAGGCCAGAGACTCCAGTGCTGGTGCGGTGGTTGACGTATCCATACACCTGGACTCTGATAACCTGCTTTTCAACTCGGTACACGAAGACACTGGTTTCATGGAAATAAAATAATGGTACATGCATCATATAGGAATGTTTTGTGTTTTCCATATCATTTCTGTCAGCTATCTAGATATACTCATTGGCCATGGTACATCTTGTTTCATTACAGGCTGCCTCTGCAATGCATACCTGCTAGGATTCAGCAGCACGATCACGAGGACGACCCCCTCAGTGATAAGGCTTCGATATAGGGACCAGTTCCCCAAGAGTTTCCACCAGGTGGTGCACCTACTATTCCACCACCAGTGGAGTGGCCAGTGGTACCTGTAGTACCAACCGGCGAGGAGCGCAGGCTTAGCGCGCTCTATGAGTTCCAGAGAGAGAGAACCCTCAGGTTTTGAGGCGATCCTGAACCTCAGGTGACTGAGGACCGGATTGAGTCGGTAACTTGAGTTTTTCATCTAGTAAGGACACCAGCAGACCATATGGTGATCCTAGGAGTGATCCTTCTTCAGGTATCAGTGAGACCATGGTGGAGTCTGACCAGATAGACTCACGATGAGGAGACTCTTTCATGGATGGAGTTCGAGAGGCTCTTTAGGGAGGAGTTATCTCCTATTATTCTAAGTGTAGTGTGCATCCAAGAGCTTCTCCAGGTATAGCAGGGCAGTGTGACAGTAGATGACTATTCATCGAGGTTCACCAACCCCACCCGGTACTCGATGGATATGGTCAGTGATCCATACTTTAGAGCACAGACCTTTGAGAGAGGTCTACGATGAGACATATTATCTAGTGTCGTGACTCTATGCATATCAACATATTCTAGAGTGCTCGAGTGGGAATTGGTGATCCAGAGATTCTTGGCGGAGCAGAGACAGCCGATGATAGTCAGCAGTAGGCAGACAGGTGGGGAGACACCGGCAGCAGGGAGTTGACATCAGACACAGGGATCTGGATGTGGGAGGCATCATAAGAGGTCCCAAGACATGGGATCGATAGTCCAGAGTTCTCAGGCTAGATCTAGTTAGCCTATAGATAATTGATGATACACATGTGACGGTATGGGACATCTCGCTAGAGATTGTCCGATCCGTTGAGCTGCTGGCAGGGAAGCGGTGGATGGACCAACGAGGTAGAGGTAGAGAGTGGAGCAGACAGACCTGCCAGGCGGCAGATGTGGCAGAAGAGAAGGGAGAGCTGCGGCTGGTGGCAGACACTTTTAATTACTTCCACCACCACCCCCAGGAGGTCCGCACTAGGCTCAGGGAGATGGGGGACATGGGCGGGGACAGCTACATGTGGTCGAGGCTTACGACCCAGGGGCTCTAGGGATGATTCGAGGTACGATATTTTCCTTTTCAAAATTAGCTACCGTACTTATAGACATAGGTTCCAGTCATTCCTTCATATCCACGTGTCATGTTTGAAACCTCGAGATTCCGGTAGAACCGTTGAAAAATACCTTATGCATGGAGACACCTACAGGAGGAGGATCAATGATCAAGCACCTTTGTAGGTAGTGTAATCTTACACTTGGAGGTGAGAGTTTCGGTTGGAACCTCTTAGTGGTGGAATTGAGGCCTTACGACGTCATTCTTAGTATGGGTTGGTTATCTTCGGTCCATGCCCTGATTGACTATTTTAGGTGAAGATTGTGGTGTGTCCAACGTGATGGAACTACGATTACTTTTGTCAGAGAAAGGGAATCCCAGGCATCACAGAATGAGCCTATGCATAAGAGGGTGCATCCAATCTCTCATGAGTTGGCTAGCCTTTCCCTCGGAGCATTGGATGTTGTGAGCTCCCAGTTCCCAGCAGTAGTGGCGGAGTATGAGAACGTCTTTCCCGAAGATGTACCAGAATTACCTTCCTAATGGGAAATCAACTTCTGCATCGACTTACACCCCGGGACAACACCGATTTCTTCATCAACATATCGGATGGCTCCCTTAGATCTTGGTGAGTTGAGGGTGCATTTGGACGATTCGTAGAGAGAGGGTTTCTTGAGACCTAGCATTTCACCCTGGGCAGCCCCAGTCATGTTTTCCAAGGATCCAGATGGGAGTCTGAGGTTGGTTGTGGATTACCGTTGCTTGAACTAGGTGAAATTGAAGAACAATTACCCACTAAGGAGAATCGATGACCTCTTCTATTAGCTAAGAGTGGCATAGTGGTTTTTGAATATTGTCCTTCGATCAGGTTATCACAAGTTACGAGTGCGGGATGAGGATATAACTAAGATGACCTTCAGATGCCACTACGGTCACTATGAGTACTTGGTGATGCCTTTTGGGATGACGAAAGCCCTCGTTGTGTTCATGGGACTGATGAACCAGATCATCCAGCTGTACATGGACCGGTTCATAGTGGTCTTTATCAACGGCATCCTTGTGTACTCGGTGTCAGAGTAGGAGCAGGCGAGACACCTGCGGATGGTTCTAGACGTAATTCGTGAGCACCATCTTTATGGGAATATCTCAAAGTGTCAGTTCTGGGGTTAGGAGGTCCACTTTCTGGGACATTTCATCTCAGTAGATTGAGTATCTATAGACCCAGCCAAGGTGGAGGTTGTGTTAGGATGGGAGCCCCCTCGGAGCGTGAAAGGGGTGCCAAGATTCCTTGGATTGGCAAGATATTACAAGAGATTCATTATTGACTTATCCCAGATATCATCACCAATGATAGCCTTGACCAGGAAGGGTCAACCCTTCGTATGGACGGAGAAGTGCCAGCGGGCTTTCGAGCAGTTGAGACAAAGTTTGACGAGCGCCCCAGTCTTGAGATTGTCGAAAGAGGGTGTCGAGTACGTAGTTTTCTGCGACCCATCAGGGACCGGGCATGGTTTTGTACTGATGCAGAGGCAGGTAGTGATTTCTTATGGTTCCCGCCAGATTAGGCCACATGATCAGAACTATGCGACCCACGATCTTGATTTGGCTGCGGTAGTCTTCGCATTGAAGATGTGGTGACACTAACTTATGGGCGAGTGATTTATCATCTACTCTAACCATAAGAGCCTCAAGTACATATTCTCACAGAAGGATCTAAATCCAAGGCAGAGGAATTGGATAGAGTTCCTCCAGGATTATGATTTTGAGATCATCTATACTCTTGGGAAGGGGAACAAGGTGGCAGATGCTCTTCGCAGAAGGTCGAGCTCACAACTTTTGAGTGATGCGGCAAAATAGTTAGCCACGTTGCAGTTGTCCTTCGTGTACAAGGAATATGTATCCTACCTATAGTTGATGTTTGTCGCCCCTCCACTCAAACAGTGGGTTAGGGAGGTGCCGCAAGAAGATGTCAACTGCATGGATTTACATGCTCAGTATTCCATAGGACATGCTCCTGATGGATATTCACAAGGTGGGGAGCACGTACTTATTTTAAGAGGATGCACTATTGTGCCGGTGGCGTTTCTGGAGGAGTTCATGGGGTAGTTTAATACATCCCCTTTGGCAGTACATCCTGGAGTGGCCAAGATGTAGCAGGATCTTTGACGATAGTTCTTGTGGTTAGGCATAAAGAATGCTGTAGCAGAGTTCATTTCTTGATGCCTTACATTCCAGCAGGTGAAGGTCGAGCACTAGGTTCTATAGGGATTAGCTAACACCTAGAAGATCCAGAGTGGAAGTGGGATGGAATGTCTATGGACATTGTAACAGGATTACCATGGACGTCCAAGGGGAATGATTCCATCTTGGTGATCATTGACAGACTCACAAAGTCGGCCCACATCCTAGTTATTAGGGAGGAGAGTTCCTTAGAGAGATTGGGAAACCTCTACGTGTAGTATATAGTTCGTATTCATGGAGTCCCATCGACAATAGTCTCAGACGGAGATGCACATTTCACATCCCAGCTTTGGAAGGGATTGTAGGAGGCTTTTGGGACTCAACTATGCTTGAGCATAGTTTTTTATCCCCAGATAGATAGTCAGATAGAGAGGACCATTCAGGTTCTGAATGATATGTTGCGGGCCTGTGACTCAGACTTTGGTCATAATTGGGAGGACCACCTACCACTGGTGGAGTTTGCGTACAATAATAGCTATGACTCCACCATTGGTTTGGCACCATTCTAGGCCTTATATGGGAAACCCTACCGGTCATATTTTTGTTGGACCGACCCTAGAGAGTTAGCACTCATGGTTCCAGAGCTGGTGCAAGCTACCACAGAGAAGTTGAAGACCATCCGAGAGTGGATGAAGACTGCATAGAGCTGGTAGAAATCTTATGTAGACAGACGACGAAGATCTATAGAGATCAAAGAGGGAGACCACGTCTTTCTTCGGGTCTATCCTTGATGAGGGTTACAGAGATTTGGCCGAGGCAGAAAGCTATCTCAGAGGTTCATTAGGACTTTCTAGATGCTATGCAAAGTTGGAGACGTGGTGTACCGCCTAGCTCTACCACCACACTTGCATCGGGTATATGATGTCTTCCATGTGTCGCAGCTGAGGAGGTATGTGTGTGATCCATCGCACGACATCGACTGGGGAGAGATGGACATCAAGCATGGAGTTAACTTTGTTGAATACCCTCTGGAGATAGAGGATCCTCATGAGAGGATCCTTCTTGGGAAATCGATTCCCTTGGTGTCTGTCTGGTGGCTGTACGGGAATCTTCAGGAGAGCTCGTGGGAGCAGGAGGCCCAAATCTGTGCCCAGTACCCACATCATTTTGAGTAGCCTTTGTTTTGGATTTTTGGGGACATAAAGCCCCAAGGTGGGGAGAATGTAATGTCTTGGATATTCTATGTATTATATTTAAATATTATATGGAATTATTTGGAGACTGGGTGTGAAAATGGCACATCATTCTGAGGCCCAGTGAGCCCAGAATGGTGGTTTGACCTTTTTTAAGTTATGTTAGTCAGCACATGTGCGTGGTTGTGGAAGATTCCAAACAGATTCTTGGATTAAAAATATAAGTGCACCGTTGCGTCCGGGATGACGACTTTACCTACGAATGGGACTAACCTCTACCGGCGCGGGTCATGGGAAAAGTTAATTTTTTGACATTTTAAGTAAAATAAAATAAAATTATTTTTCAAGATTATTTTATTTTTATTTTGGAAACATCCGCTGTAGCGCAGTGATGAGTTAGTTGTTTCAGTAATTAATGTCATGTCTTAATTAGTCAGAAACAAAAACACTAACTCATTAATAATGCATCGTATTTTTGAATTCCGAACACGTCTCTATTTTTATTTGGATAAGCAAACGTCGATCATTGGAAGAAGATTGAGAGAAATGTTGTAGAACACTCTCGGTGATGAATGACGACGGATCGAAGCTGTGAATTGTTGTGCCAACAAGGCTGGAGGATCTTTACGATGACGGTAGCACATTCTCTTCATCGGAGATCGCTCCTAGTTTGAGGTAGGGGTTTGTTATTTAATTTTTTTCTTTTCCATGCTTTTCATTTAAACAAGGAACACAGATCAACCACGAACAAGTTCATCCCTCGATTCGTACGTTATTGCGGGAGGGTTTTTATTGGGAAAATTTTGGGGAAATAACTTCTTGTTGGTTATTATTATTGATTCCAACTCTATTTAAGCCTACTAATGGGATTGGATCTATGTTATGATGAACGAAAGTGGAGGTTCATTCCTCATGCTGTTTTATTGGATTTTATTTCCCCCTTTCCTCTCATGCGTTCTTCTTAGGGTGACGAACAACGGATCGTTTCACATCCGTTATGTGACACAACAATCCCAAAATAAAGAATCGACACCAAAACGACCTTTTGGAGGTGCAGCGAGGATGGAAGACGACGAATCGGACCCGACCAGGAAGGGTCATTCTTCGAGCGTTCTTCGCGCGGATAGATCATTTCATGTTTTTTGAGCCGATCGGTTGCCCGAAAACAATGGAATCATCTTCGTAGTGTCAGGGAGACGAAAACCTAGGAGTTTTGTGGCGATCAGACAGCCAGACCGATGAATGGAGCATCATCGGAGACGCGACGGTGGAGGACCGCATTTTTGGAAATTTCCAGAATACACAGCGTATACTTCCGAAGAACACGCTGTGTAGTACTGACGACGACAACTAGTGTTTTGGGGTCAGAGAAGAATCACATGGTGTGTGACCCTGTTCACACGGCGTGTTAGACTTTCCATGAAGCTCGACATGTATTTTTGGAAGTACACGGACACGAGATGATCTGCACGGCTTCCAAACACAGCATGTACAGCATGGCATTGGTGGCTACGTAGGACTCGGCGTGTATTCAGGGGGTACACGGACACAGGATGGAGTACACGACCGTGTACTCTATCACACGGCCTGGAGAGGCTAGTAATGCAAGTCACCTCGTGTACCGATTGCACGGACTGGAGTAGAGGGGTTTATGATCATGTACGAGCACATGGACAGCGTACACGGAGCCAACCCCAATCACTAGGACACGACATGTACACCATACTACACGTCGTGTACTAACTTTTTCCACATGACCAGCCTTACGAAATGGGCCGTTGTACCCGAGCAGTACCTAGGGTCAGACAACATGAAGTGTACCTTTACTACACATCATGTACTTTTTTGGAAAATGTTATGGTCCTCTTTTTCACCACATCTTGGACATCTTTCATTTTGGTTAGTGCCCCTTCTTCTCATTCCCTTGAAGTCCAGGCATCATTTCCTCCTACAGGAGTATGATCCCTTCATTAGGACTTTCTGTGATAGAGTCAAGAATCTATCCGAGAGGCCCAGATCGAGATACTTTATCTATTCTTGACCCTAGGTAGAGTCCGGCATCAACGTGACCAACTCCAATGGGCGTTGATCCTCTACCTAGAAGGTGAATTCCAGATGAGTTGTTGTATATTTCATATCCCTAGCAGTGATCCTCATCTGTGTATCATGATCTTTCTCACTTAGGAGTGTGTCTCCTGTAATGAGTGCATCTATCTATCATAACCTTCTCACTCAACAGTGTGTCTCCCATAATGAGTGTAACTACCCCTCGTGATGCATCCCAATGAACAGTACTTCTTAGATGGATGACATCAGAGCTATAAGACTCATGGAGTGTGTTCTCTTGGAACGAGTACTTCATGGAATCTTCGAACTGAACCCCTAGCTGGGGGTATGCGGTTGTGTAACATGTATCTAGACTACGAGTCTGGGTTTTGAGTATATCTGGTTTGTGCTATATGTTCTGTAGACATATACTGTGAATAAATGACTATAACTTTACTTTGAGTACTGCTTTGTGTTTTTCGGGGTCCTCTAATGAGTAATGTTATACTCACCCATGCACGGGTTTTTCCTGCACGTGTCCTATCTGGTGTAGACGAGCATCCTTTTGACAAAGTCCAGGGCAGACCACGACAGGACCAAGATTTCTATGTTCCCTAAATGCTGTGGCGTTCCTACGGCTATGAGTAGCAGTCCTAGTACCATTTCTGTTTATTGGTTGGATTTAGACATTGGTTTTGGTGGGCTTGTATTCTGTCCCATTTTAATTTCAGTAATTTACCATCCGTTGTACTTTGTTGGTTCGGTTTATTTGTATGCATTCATTTTTGTTCCTTAGTGTTTTTACATTTCAGCATTTGTGGGATTGGAGATGTGTGTGTGTGTATAGGTACTGAGGCAATGCCTTCCATGATTAGTAATATTCCTATTCAGTTATAGTCACTAGCCACTAGCCAATTGGAGGCGGGCTTGGGGAGTCACGGTGTGGGCCCCATCGGGATGGGTCGTGACAAAGATGAAGAAGTATCGAACATTTAATGGAGGGATTTTAATGAGATTTTCTTAGAAAAATACTTTCCTCATGACCATCGAGTGGATATTGAAAGCCAATTTCTGAGTCTGAGGAAAAATGAGGATGAGAATGTCACAAAGTATGATGCTAACTTTACAAGGTTAGAAAGGCATTCAATAGATTATATATGTAACCGAAGGAGTAATATTGATTGATTCTTTGATATGTTAAAATCATTTCCCCACTGAGTATTAGTCTCAAAATCCTTCTCATCATATGAAGATAATGTCTCATTCACTATCAAGACAGAAAAGGAATTCTCTAAGTCTTATGACTTCAAAGAAAAGCAAGCGAAGAAGAGATCTGTTGACCACTCTAGAAAATGATATAATTTGAAGAAGGGAAAATTTGAATATCCATACAGTGGTAAATGTGGGAAGAAACACCCCAGTAGTCTCTTGAAGGGAATTGGAGTCTGTTACAAGTGTGGTGAAGAAGGCAACCAAGATTAGTATTGCAAGGGAAAGAAATACGTTGTCAATGTTGAATTCTACAATTGTAGAGAAAAGTAACATTATGAAAATTCCTATGAGTCAAAGTAACATACATCAAAAAATTATATTGGATCAAGGCTAAGCTTATGCGATCACTACTGCTGAGGTTGAAGCATTGAAAGATGTAGTGGTAGGTAATTTAATGGTTTCCTCAAGTTTATCCAATGATTTATTTGATTCTAGATCATCGCATTGTATCATATCTTCCCATTTTGCTATGAAAATTAGATATTTTCATTTTGACTTAACAAGGGAGTTTTTATTCAAAACTCTTAAGGGAAGTATCATCAAAACAATGTTTTGTGAATAATTTCCTATTAGGGCATATAAGTGTTCTTTATTAGCTAATCTCATTTCCATACCCATGATTTAATTTGATATAATACTCGGAATGGATTGGCTTTCGGACCATGATGTGAAAATTTATTGTAAGAAGAAGAAGGTTACAATTTTCGATGATGATAAGAAGTACCTTATCTTTAGATCAAGAACTTCACCAAATGATTCTTATCTATATCCACCACCAGTAGCTCTACTAAATTCAATTATTGGGGAGGGAAAGAATTAAATAATTATTTTTGATGAAAAGAAAGTTCAAATAGAGGGCGTACCTACTGTGCAATAATTTTTTGATGTGTTTCCAGAGTATTTACCTGGACATCCTCTAGAATGTGAAATTGAGTTTTCCATTGATTTGATTCATTTTTCAAGGCCCATACCGAAGAGCCTTTATATAATGGCCACTATGGAATTAGTGGAAGAAAAAAACTAGAGGAATTGAGTAATAAGGAATTTATTCTACCTAATGTTTCTCCATGGGGATCCCCTGTACTTTTTTTAATAAGATTGATAGATCTATAAGGTTGTGCATTTACAATAGGGAGATCAATGCTATAACAATAAAGAACATGTATCCCATACCTCGCATTGATGATTTATTCAACCAACTTCACAGTGCTCAAAATTTCTAAAAGGTTGACCTTCGATCTAGATATCATCAGTTGTTTGTGAAGAAGGAAGACATTCCGAAAACAGTATTTCGAACTAGGTACGGGCATTACGATTTTACAGTATTCCCTTTTGGATTGACTAATGCACCCTCTGTATTCATGGATTTAATGAATAGAGTTTTCAAGGACTATCTTGATGAATTTGTAGTAGTATTTATTGATGAAATCTTGGTATACATAGAAAGATACAAATATAATGAAATTAACTTGTGCACTATCCTGAAATCCCTTAGAAGAAATAAATTATATGGGATGTTTAGAAGGTGAGACTTATGGCATAAAGAGATTTCATTTTTGGCCGTATTTTCTCTACGGATGGAATCCTTATTGATCCTTCAAAGACCAATGCAATCCCAGAATGGCCAGCACCGACGAGAATAACTAAGGAACGCTGTTTTATTAGTTTAGCAGGTTATTATCGACGTTTAGTCCAGAATATTTCCCAGTTGGCTAACCCATTAACCAAGCTCACACGTAAAGGGGTTAAATTTTTTTGACATAATATTTTTAAGAATGTTTTGAAGAACTAAAGGGAAGATTATTCAACACTCTTATCTTGACTCTACCTTCAAGGAACAATGGGTTTTTTATTTTTAGTGATGCTTCAAAGAAATGACTTGGTTGTGTCCTAATGCAGAATGATAGATTTATTACCTAAACATCACGACAGCTAAAAAATCATTAACAAAACAATACCACTAATTATCTTGAGTTATCACCTATAATATTTGCTATGAATATATAGAGACACTATCTCTATGGTGAAAAATATGAGATTTATACTAATTACAAGAGTTTGAAGTATATTTTCTGACAAAAAGAACTCAACATGAGGAAAAGGAGATGGCTTAAAGTACTCAAGGATTATGATTTCACAATACACTACCAGCCAGGAAAGAAAAACAAGGTGTCAGATGCTTTGTGTAGAAAGGATCATGATGTTTTGAAAAATAAGGGAGTTTAAAGGGATCCTATTTTCATGGATCTAGAAAACATGGATATGGTAATAACCATGGAAGGTGAATCATAAATACTTTTTCAAATGGTTTCCAAACCATATTTACTAGATAGGATAAAAAATTCTATGACTACTGATGAGTAGTTTCAAAAGAAGATTAAACCTATAAATGATGGGAGATTGAGTAACTTTGTATATGAAGATGGAATTTTGAAATTTGAGAAAAGGCTTTGGGTTCCCGATATACCTGATCAAAAAAGGGCATTGTTGGATGATGCGCATAGCTCCAATTTCTTTATACACCCTGGGATTACTAAGATGTATAAGGATTTGAAGGAACATATTTGGTTGGAGACCATGAGGAGGGAGATTTCTGCTTTTGTGTCAAGATGTATGGTTTTTCAACAAGTGAAAGCTGGAAGGAAACAGCCTAGATGAGTCCTAAAACCTCTTCCCATACTTGAGTGGAAATGGGATAATATTTCTATGGACTTTGACATGGGGTTACCAAATAATCCTAGATGAAATGATGCAATATGGGTTCTTTTTTATCGTCTTAACAAGTCACCACATTTTCTTGCTATAAGAGAAGATTTACCACTTGAACGTCTAGCATTAATATATATTAATATAGTTTTAATACTCCATGGTGTACCCCTATAGATTGTTTTTGATCGTGATCCCCATTTTTCATCAAGATTTTGGAAAGGTCTTCAGAAGGCCTTGGATACTGAACTTCGTTTGAGCACTGCCTACCACCCTAAAACCAATTGACAATTATAATGGAATATTCAAACCATAGAATACATGTTGAGATCTTTATCACTTGACTTTCAAGGTATGTGGGATCAATATTTACCTATGGTAGAATTTTCTTGTAATAATAGCTTCCATTATAGTATTCAGATGGCACCATATGAAGCGTTATGTGGAAAGAGATGTCTCACACCAACTTGTTGGGATAATGTTGGTGAAAGAAAATTTTTAGGCCTAGAACTTGTTGAGGAAACAATGAAAAATGTAAATATTATCCAAACCCACATCAAAGCAGCTCAAAGTAGGTAAAAGAGATATGTTGATAATTGGGTGAAGGATTTGGAATTTCAAGTATGAGATCATGTTTTCTTGAAGGTATCTCCATGGAATGGTGTTATAAGATTCGGTAAGAAGGGTAAATCGAGACCTAGGTACATTGGATCATTCAAAATTCTAGAACAAAATGGAGTTATGGATTATTTTTTGGAAAATCCTCTAAGTCTCTCCAAAGCTCGTGATGTGTTTCACATATCACTGTTGAGAAAATATATGCCTGACCCAATTCATGTTCTCACCTATGAGGAAATTGAACTGGAACCTGATATGTCTTATTGTGAGGAGCCTGTCACAATTCTTGATACCAGAGAACAAGTTCTGAGAAACTGGATGACTCGCCTGGTAAAAGTTCTATGAAGAAACCATAAGATGGAAGAGGTAACGTGGGGACACGAGGAACATATGATGAAGAACCTCCCAAATCTTTTTATGCAGTAATATTCTAGAAAATTTGAGGGCGAAATTACTTTAAGGAGGGTAGAATGTAACACTCAAATCTTCTACATTAGTTTTCCCTTTAAATAATACAGTAGCTTGCATTATACACAACATGGAGTTTTAACACACCATGACCAATCAATCTAGCTGTCATGAATTGTAATACCCACTTTTAAAAAAAATTTAAATTTTTTTTTCAAAATGGACTTAATTTTTGAATTCGGAATATTAAAATTACCTTAGGATGAATTTTTGGTATTTTTCTGAAAACTTTCTATTTTTGATGAATAGTGAAATACATTGCGTTATTGTTTAAAACCAACTTTTTATTTAAGTAACGAGTTATTTTGTTTTAATTAATTTTAGATCAAAATAGATACATAATACCTATATATGTTCAATGTAATTCATTGGATTCATTTTATAATATTTTTATATAAATATAATTTTATTGAACTTTTTACCGTCTTTTACACACCTTTTAGGAGCATTTGAAAGTTTACATAAAACATGATTTTTCCGCTTTTGTGAGTTGAATTCCAAAAAATTGAGAGAAACGGTTTACTTCAGTAAGTAAAATTTGGTCTAAAAAGATAAAAATAATTTTTTTGTGAATAGTAACTATTGACTTTTATTTTCCACGGTTAAAATTAAACAGGGTAATTAATGGTAAAAATGAAATTATAATTACCCTAAAAAATGTCCTAATTCTATTGGATATGTGTAATTTGACCAAAAACAACCTTAGGACTAAAATATGATCCTATTTGATCCACTTGGATTTGATTAGGACATTTATTATTTTTTTATTTAAAAAAAGAGTTAAAAGAGTTAAATTAAAAGTTTAATAACTCGACAAATCATAATATAAGGATATACATAAGATAAATTTGAAAATAAATATTAATTAGAAATATAAAAATATTAGCTACATAATGTTATTTTATTTATAATTTTAAGACATTAAATAATTTAATTTATTTATGACACATGATGATCTAGTAATTACCTTATTAATGAAATATTAAAATAATTGATATTATAAATATTAAAATTAATGTAAATTGAAACTTTTTATGAATTAAACTAAATTTATAGGTCAATATGACATGTTATGATTAATTTAATAAATTTTACTCTAAGTGATAATGTTTTTATGGATTTCAAAAAAACAAATACTAAATAGTGTCAAAATTGACATAATTGAGTTTTTAAAACAAATACATTATTATTGATTGATATAATATTCCTAAAAATATAAGGATCGTCCAAATAGCTTATATAAGGTTTTATATATTAATAATGAACCACTTGGGGTTCTATTGAAAGTTTAGAGTATGTTTATTAACCATATTATATAAAAATACAGAGAGACATGGTAAATGTCACTATTTAACTAAGAGTTAAATATAATAGATAAGGTTAATATGGTGACATAAACCTTTATAAAACCTATTGGATGAGATTTTTTCAACCTATACCTACCTTAGGCGCAAAATAAATCATTTTTAATCCATTAAAAAAGGAATATAAGTTTATTATAAAATAATATTTCAGGATTTTCTTAAAATGACCCTCACCTCTCTTATAAAAGGGTACTTTTCCTTCTCTTAATTTTACAAATCCAAAGCCATTTGGGTCATCCAAAACCTAGAAAAATATATTTTCAACTATACTCCCTTAAAATTATAGGCCTTACATTTATCATAAATCTAACTTAAGTAGCCCTTTTTATCAACTCAAAAGGACACACCCAAAGAAGAGGTAATAATTTCACCACCCTCTTTCTAGTTCTTTTCTTCTTCCAATTCCACTTTCTTTGTTGTTTCCATACCAAAATAACAAATCCAGTACCTTTTAAATAATGTGATGTTGTTATAAATATGGTACAACCAAATTCATTATTCTATCCATCCTATAAATGAAAAAGTCTCCATACATGCGTACGTATGACTTACAGTCTCCACGTCATGGTGTAGATTGTTATTCAACCACTTTATTATTTGAATGGGTATAATAATGAGTATAAATAATTTAAATAATAAAAATAACATGTTAATAATTATTTATATATTATATACCATACAATTACATACAATTTCTCCATCACTATAATGATATTGTCGCTCGTGCGTACGTACAGATTACCATCTCCATGAACGCGATGAGATTCATTGTCCATCATAATCATTCAATAATAATTTTCATTTTATGTTTAAAAATAATGTTTATGAACAAAATACCATTATTTACATGAATAAAATACATCCTATCCATAAAAAACAAGGCTTACATAACCAAGCATATAAAGAAAAACAATCATTTAACACCCAAAATGATGATACTACAAAATATTAGTAATAAAAAAAGATTATAGAATAATATATGATATCATATTTATGTATATAGTTATTGTATAATTTATTAAAAATGTTTTAACTATTAAATAAGAGGTTAACATACCATTGACTAGGGAAAATTACAAGGTAAGGGTAAATTCTACAATCTCTTTTCTTAGCTGAGGTTGTTAATATGTAAGTATCTAATGGGACCACTTTATTATCCACATATGTGTTTTCATAAAAATGTAATGCAAACGTTTTTACTATTTACTTGACTATGGGTTAAAGTCATTTATACCCTTATTTGACCACATATGTTTTTAAATGAATCATACCATCGTTTTCCAAACAAGGTACTTTTTGACCTTTTTGAAAAAATTAAGGTAAGAATGACTTTTTTAACATATATAGCAGGTGTGGCTATTTTCCTCCGTTATAACATCGTCAAGGCTACCATAAATTATTATAATAATATTTTCAAAATAAATGTTTTCTTTTATAATTATATGACTTTCAAATTATTTTAAAATAGAAAGAGATATTTCTCTACAAATAGTTTTTATTTCATTGTGTCAACATCCTTTGATGGATTTTAAGCTTATTTGAATTGGATTTATTATGATACAAATATTCAATATTTTATTAAAGGTTTCATGATATGTTTGACTATGGATATGTTATTTTTACACAATTCATGGTTTATGGATAATTTATTGAAATTTCATATGCTAGTTTTAATACGAATGATTATGTTATGTTTAAACATTTTCATATGAGGAATTCATTGGACTTAGTAAGTGATGGGTTGAGCCCGCTATGGATCCTCGATGCATCGGTAGGTCTCGTGATACAAACTAGTTTCTTGTCATACGTCCTTGAAAAAAAGTTATTTTTATTTTTGGCACAATTCCTTGACTATGTGATTATGAAGTCTGGCATTATGCATTCCAACATTAAGAAATTGGTTGTTGATATTACATGTGATTATTCGACTAGTAGAATATCCATGTGAATACGTAAATGGAATTATTTGATTTAATTTTTCCATATTATGCTTAAGATTAATTTTTAAAGGCTTTTGTTTTGGTATTATAAATTTCCTTAAATATTTATGCGTATTTATGATAGTTTCCACTATATTGTTATCCTCACTGAGCATCTGAGCTCACCCCTTTCTATGTTTTATTTTTCCTAGGATGTGAAGAAGTATTATTTGGTTCACCTTCAGGGATATGATAAGGATATAAGTGTGTTCAATGGGGACCAAATGTTGTTGTTTTATTTATTTCATTATGTAATGTAAAACTTATGAATGTATCTAGAACTTCCAAGGATACTAAACTGATTGGTCTTTTGTGATTTGATCCCTTGTGATCATTCCAATGTTATGTAATAATGCACCGACTCTAGGTAAGTGGGGTCGGGGCATTACAAAAATTAAAGTCGATAAAATAACGTAAAAAAGTCTATCTAATAGATTATATGGTAGAAATAATTCCATTAAAATTATCTTGGACAAATTTCTAGGTTTTTTTGTGTCTTATATTGATGGTTTGGTACTTTGTAATCCTAAATTTTCTCTTCGTCATTATAATTAATTCAAATCACTTTCACTAATAGTTTTGGTCCAAAACTATTTTTACCTTAATATATCTTATAAATTATTCATATTCCAAATATAGAATCCAATTTTCAAATTTTCAATAATAGGAGTGGAAAAAATTAATTCAAAATTAATCCGGGAGATGGGATAACAATACGGGTTTTAAAAGTAATAACATGCCACTGTTTGGTATGTTTTTATACCCAATTTCATATTTAAATTAATTACAATGACATAAATTATAATAATTGATAAAAATATGATCTAATTCGTCTTTTAATCAAATTTAAAATATAATTTTTCTTTATAAGTAAATTAGATGAAAATGATGTTTTGAATTAAAAATCTGTATTTTCACTATCCATCCAAAAATTATGTTTCTCAAAAAAATAAAACAAATTAACTATAAGATAACTTCTAAATTCAAAATTCAAAATAAATATTTATTTTATCAAATTTAATTTCATAATATTTATAAAATTAATTTTATTTTTTTCGTAGAAGGACATGAAAATTAGTTCACATGTGAAAATATTATTTTTAAATTGATAACGAAATTACCACAAATTATATATTTTTTTAGAAATATGTCTTATTTATAGAAACAAAATTAACAAATATTTTAAATTTACTTATTACTATTCATATCAATATTTATAATGATTAGTTTGTAATTATATCATTTAAATAATTATACTAAAAATGATGATTCGTAGAAACTCAGTGTTGTGTGTAACATAAGCCAAGTCTGTGTTGCATGTATCATTTACCAAAAAAGATTTATATGAAAGGAATTTTTGAAATAGTGGAATGAAATATATCAATAAAAAATTAATTTATTTGGGAAAAATAGTTCCATTAAATATTGGGGTGCAGGGTTACATTCTACCCCCTTGAAATTGAATTTCGCCCTTGAAATTTTTTATTTGAGTAAAAAAAAAGAGGATACTTCTCCTTCCTCATTTCTTATAGATCCTATGTAGCTTCCTCTAACCGGAAATTCCTCTACAAAACATCAACATGGTGAGGGGTATTGTTTTTTAAAACATTATCCATATGATACATAATTTGAACTTGTTTTTTCTCATAAGAAAGATCATGTTATTGTGGTATGACATATTGGTTTAGTACATGTGAAGTGTAAGGTCTGTACTTTCAATGGAGAGATACATGGAACACATCATAGACTACAGAGATATTTGGAGGATGTTCAAGGTGATGGGATATCTTCCTGACATGATCAAGAATCCCAAATGGACTGATATACATAGTGATTAGTTCCCATTTCTTTCTAAACCACATAACCTTATAGAAGAGAGATATTCATAGAAACACCTTTTCACCAACTTAAACATTTATATCATGTTGATGGTTATTAGTATACATTTCTTATCAAAATTTATTGACCTTGATATGATGATGAATGGTTGTGTCATTCTCTTCCATTTCATCAAAATTCTCAAGTCCTAATTTATTACTTTCTCTAATTCAATCCCTACATGCTTAAGCTCTAAATATTTACCCAAGAGGGGATCATAAGGTGAAATATTATGTCTTGAGTGAAATATATTATTTTATAAAAATGTAACTAATGTAAGGTGTTGATCCCAACCACCTTTTAAATCCATAGAAAAAGATCTCAATATATTTTATAGGGTTTGAATTGATCATTCATACGAACTATATATCTGAGGATGATAAGTACTGCTGAAAATTAATTCCACTTCAAGTGCATATTGAATACTTCTGTAAAACATAGACATAAAACATGCATCGCGTTCTCATAAAATAGAATTTCTCACTCCATGAAACCTTACCAGTTCCTCAATTTATATCATGGAAATCAGATCAAGAGTGAAGTATTCTCTAATAGAAATTAGGTTTTCTGAATTTTAAAAGAGATAAAATACCACCCTTATATCATTAAAAAATTTTGAGTTTTTGGGTTGTCTGATGAATAAATCCATAGTAATGTTCTACTATGTCAATTCTAGTATCGGTAATGGATGAAACATACCATTTGACTTTTTTATTTTAGCCTTAACTAGTTTATAGAACAGGCACTGAGATAAAAACTCTAAAATATCTCCTTTCATTCCATCACACATAAAGTATTCTTTCAATTCCACGTACATATTCATACTTTTTACATGAATATTGAATGAAGAACAATGAGCTTCCTCAAACAATTAATTCTTCAAATATGGTATGGATGGAACACATACACTATTACATAAATATACCATTCCTTCATGATCTAGGTTAAACTCAGAATAATTTCTAACTTTCATTTATAGCTCCACATATTTATTTTGTGCGTCCTTAATATTCAATTGGATAGTGGGTTAAATATTCATTTGAGAATGACACTATTTTCCCCTTCATTCAATATTTCATGCCCCTTTATTTTCCAATATAGAAATATTTTATCTTTTGTGATCATAATCAAGTATTAGTTAGCATGATCCTTTTGACTCCAAGAATATGCCACCTTGATGAATTTCCAAGGGGGGAAATGTATTGGGGTGTTATATAAGTTTGTTAACTCATGCCACCTTCACTGGCGTATCTTCAACTCCATCTGGGTGAATATATAACTCAAACTTTTATTATTTTTATATGTCTCACATTTTTCTCTATATATATAACAATTTTATACCATTAGTATAAAGAATACTACTCCTAACACAAAATCATTAGTTGGGTAATTTTTATTATAAATCATTAACTACCATGAGGCATAAACGATGACCATGAAATTCTGTATAAGAAAAAAATCTAATTCCCCCCTTGTATGCATCACTAAAGATTACAAACAATTATTTAATGCATGGTAATGTATAAAAATGTTCTATAACTAAAAATATCTTCAGTTAATTGAAATTTTCTTCACATTCATATGTCCATATGAACATGGCACCCTTTCAAGTTAACTTGTTCAGAGGATTATATAGTCATGAGAAATTCTCCATTAAGTACCGATAATATCCAGGTAAACCAAAAAAATCTATGGATCTCTATCACCATGGTTGGTTTATTACAGTATTCAATAGCCTACATCATTGATGATTCTACTGATATACCATCTCTTGAGATTATGTGACCAACAAATGAATCCTTTTGCATCCAAAATCTGTACATTGTAAATTTTTCATATAGTTTCTTCTTCCTTATGGACTTTAGCACATTTATCAAGTGATATTAACGATAATCCAATCACTTTTAATATATAATAATATCATATATAAAGGATACCACAAACTAGTTGACGTGATCTCTAAAGACTCAATTCATCAAATCAATGATGATAACAAAAAAATTAATATGATCAAAAGGCATCACTATATATTAATATTGTTAATTCCTTGTACCAAATTCCATCATGGGTATATCATCATTATTGAACCTTAATTGATGATATATAGGGTGAAGGTCAATCCTAGGAAACTATTGATCTCCAAACAGTTGATCAAATAGGTCATCAATATAGGGGAGCTGGTACTTGTTCTTGATCATGATCTTTCTCAAATCCCGATAAAAAATGCAGAGTTGTATTGATGAATCAATATTTTTCACACACATAAATAGGTGCCCCAAGGTGAAACAGTTGGATTAATTAATCTCTTGTCCAGGGCTTCTTGGAGTTCCTTCATCAATTCATGAAACTCAATCCGGGCAATTCTATAGGGGGGAAATGAAATTGGTGTGGAACTAGGTATGGTTTCTATTGAGAAATAAACTTCTCATTTTGTTGGATGAATATGAAAATCTTCTAGAAAAAATCCACAAATTCTCAAAAAATATGGATATCATTTATTTCAATTTTCTCCCCAACTTTTTTAGATAATAAACCCATATAAATGGGAATTAAGAGTCATACAATTCATGTAATCTCTATAGGATGTGAATTCTTATTATCACATTGGCGGTTGATCTTTTAAGGGATTGAAAAATCAAAAAATCACTTATATGATAATTGATATTTTCTTTATATAGAGAAATAAAATCCATTCCAAATTTGACATTAATTTCAAACAAAAGAAGATTTAAAATATTTTCATGAAGTAACTTCCCCCAAACATTAATCAGAGATAAATCACATACATGGGGTTCAATCATCATACCATATGGGATTTCACCATTAATTACACATCATCTAATTTGGGTGTAATATTATAACCCTTAGTAAATTCTTTAGATAATAAAGGGTGGGTAAATCCATAATCCAATAAAACATTAGTAATTCTAGAGGATATTATAAGTGTTCCTTTCACTATTACTTCATCGCAACCCTCGTTAGAAATTGTGATTGCATGATTGTTCCCCTTTTCCCTCATCTTAAGAGGTTTCTAATGTCATTCATCGTCACTAGCCCATGGGTTTGGGAAGTGGATAACATAATTCTCATTATTCTTACACTTATTGCACTAAAATGTGAGAGGTTCTTTTTTATGAACATTTTCTCTATTTTCACCACTATCTAGATTATTCTCATCACATAAGCAATCAAATTCATGATGGGATTCCCATCAAATGTTAATATATTTATTAGACCCCTTAAAATAATTTCCTCCATTCTTCTTCCCACATAGTGCATACATGAATGATCTTATTCTTCTCTTCATGGTTGTTATATTTTCCATTAAACACCATATTATTTTTCTTGTCTAAACCATGAGATTGATTCGTGAGAACAACAACTAGTTCAACCTTGATTTCACAACACAAAATATTTTCATAGCTACTAAAGTATCTTAAATATAATTTCATTATGCCATTTGGTTTTAAGTAACTAAAGACTTGTCACCATTATATTGGGTTGGATGTTAATTTCGGAAGCATACCTTGCATATCTTGTGAAATTATCCTTGTACATACCAACATATTCATCATCCCTTTTTTTATCTCAAGGAACTCATTATCCATCATGGTATGAAGAGTATTAGGAAAGTTCTTATTGAAAAATAATTTCTAGAACTCATCCAAACCCATGGATTCAATTTTATCTTGTTGCCTCATATTATTAATTTGGTTAAATTATTTGTCTGATTATCCTTCTAATCGATAAATATCCATAATGACTTTCTCATGCTCTGAACACTGGGGAATAGAGAATATCATTTCAGTAGTACTGATTCATTTTTCAACAACAAGTGGATCATAAAACCCTATAAAATATTGTGGGTTTTTCCTTGTGAAGGACTCAACAGAATGTTGTTCCCTCCTTCTCTAATTTTAATGTCCACAATTATTCATATATTGAGATATTTTTGGGAGTATAGGGATAATATTTTTTATTTATACTCTAATAGTATTTGGTTTCTCAGGAATACAATCATTTAATTGTTCATTTTAATCACCATTAAAACGGTTCCTTAAAATTCCATCCACTGACTATAAACAAAATGATAGATTAAAAAAATTATCATAATGAGGAGCCACATAATCATGATAATTCACTTATAGGGTGATTAAGTTATTAAACCTTTTTTAATCTTTGAAACCTTCATTTAATCCTAGGATATTCACAACCAAAATATATTTACATCCTTTATGATGGTTCGTGAAGAGTTTGTTATTATCCAAAGAATATTGTTTTGGAGTGTCAACCCTAGTTCGCAGTAAGGACTTTTGTTGTATATAAGATTACGCTAAGTTAGGCCCATGTCACCATGTAGAGTTGTTAATCCGAGTTATATCTATTCCATAACCATGCCCAATTGTAGTATCTATATAGGTATTTATTTCTAGGAAACCACTGACTCTATACTTTAACAAAAGTCCTGGAAATTATGTTATAAATTTCATTATCCTCAGAATGGTCCTTCAACATGTCCATAGAGTTCTCAGTATGGGTTTCTCATCCTTGTTTCCAAAGGTCAACTGAAACTTGTCTCTGATAACAACTATAGAGATACTATCTTAACATACATTGAAATTACAAAAAAGTTTTTGAATTATTAAAACATTATACCAATAGATACCTACAGAACATACTAGTATGGTGCTTTTTGAAATGCGTAAGCATAAAAACTAATAAATAATTGAGATACATTATCTCCCACTAGGTTAATCATGACTAGTAACCTCCTAAATGCATCATAATTAATACATATATTCATATCCTAGGGAATAAAACATAAAAATGAGTGAGATATAATGATCAATATGGTTATAAAGGGACACATGTAACCATATACATGAGCATAGTCATATTATAATGTTATAAAACATTTTAATATCATACCCTATAGATCAAAAATAATAATCATAAATCATAGAATAATTAATGGTAGTTTATAAGGAACAAATAATTAGGTAATAAATATCTTAATACATAAAATCATAAAATAGAAAAAAATAATGGAATTGTGGCACTCATATAAGAATATAATTGTTTTCCATATTAGTCATGAAATTTCTTCCAAGGCATCTTACTTGTATAGATTCACACCTCATACCATTGTGGTAGCCAAGGTTCACTCCCATGGATATATTAGTAGCATGATTTCACTCCTCATACCATCTTGGTAGTAATGGTTCACTCCAATGGCCATATTAGTAGTCAAGGTTCACTCCCAAGACCATATTAGGAAATGTAATTCCCCATGCTTCCACGGTACACTTCTCTTTGAATAATACAATAATGTGTGTTGTACGCAACTTCGAGTTCTAACAATCCACAACCAATCAAACTAGCCGTTATGAATAGTAATACTCACTTTTTGAAATTTAATAAACTTTATCTTCCAAAATGGACATCATTTTTGGATTCGGAATATCAAAATTAGCTTAGGGTTAATTTTTTGTATTTTTCAGAAAAGTTTCAATTCGTTATGAATAGTGAAAAACACTGAGTTATAGTTTTAAACCAAATTTTTATTTAAATAATTATTTATTTTATTTAAATTTATTTTAGGTGAAAATAGATACATAATACTTATATAATTTCAATGTAATAAATTAGATTCAGTTTATAAAAATTTTAGATATATAAAAATTTTATTGAACTTTTTACCGTCTTTAACCCACCTCTTAGTAGAATTTGCCAATTTACATAAAACTTAAATTTACCGCTTTTGTGAGTTGAATTTAAAAAATCTTAGAGACACAATTGATATTATTAAGTAAAATTTGGTTCAATTAGATGATAATAATTTTTGGTGAATAGTAACTTTTTACTTTTATTTACCACGGTTAAAAGTAAATAGGGTAATTAAGGGTAAAATGATATTATTATTACCCTAAAATGTGTCCTAATTCTATTGGATAAGTGTAATTTGACCAAAAACAACCATAGGAATAAAATATGATCCTTTAGTTTCACATGGATTAGATTATGACCTTTGATATTATTTAATTGAAAGAATAGTTAAAAGTGTTAAAATCAATGTTTAATAACTAAACCATTTTTAATATAAGGTTATACATAAGATAAATTGACTATAAATATTCATTAAAAATGTAAAAATATTTTATACATAATAATATTTTATTTATAATTTTTAGACATTAAATAATTTAATTTATTAATGGAACAATGATGATGCAGTAATTACCTTATTAATTAAATATTAAAATAATTGATATTATAAATACCCAAAAAATATAACCTGAGACTTTTTATGAATTAAACTAATTTTATTTGTTAATATGACATTTTATGGTTGATTAACCGAATTGTTTTTGTAGTAATAATTCAGTTATGATTTTAGAAAAAACAAAATACCAAATAGTGTCAAAATTGACATAAAAAGTTTTTAAAAGAAAAATTATATTATTAATTGGTATTTTATTCTTAAAAACCTCAGGTTCGTCCAAAGGGGTTAAATAATATTATATTTGTCATTAATGAACCACTTGGGGTTCACTTGAATGTTTATAGTAAGTTTATTAACCATATAATATAAAAATACAAAGAGACATGGTAAATGTCAAACTATTTCAGTAAGAGTTAAATCTGAAAGATAAGTTTAATATAGTGACACAAACCTGTCTAAAACCTATTGGTTGAGTGGTTTTATACCCATACCCACATTTTTTATTAAATAATTTATTTTGGAGACATTAAAAACCAAACATGATTTTGTTATAAAATAATATTTCAATCTCATCCTAAGGTGCTCCTCACCGCTCTTATAAAATGGCACTTCCCCTTCTCTCAACTTAACACCTCAAAATCCATTTTTATATGCCAAAACCTACCCAAATATCCTCCCAACCAACATCCCTTCATCCTAGAAGCCTTATTTTGATCATAAATCCAACTTAAGGAGCCCTTTTTATCAAATCAAAAGGAAGAACCCGAAGAAGAGGTAAATATCTCACCACTTCTTTCATGTTATTTTCTTTTTCCACATCCTCTTTCATTGTTTTTCCATTATAAAATAATTACTTTAGTATATTCTATATAATTTTATGTTATTATAAAAATGATACAACCTTATTCATTATGTTATCCATCCTATGAATATCATGTCACCATACATTCGTACATACAGCTTACCGTCTCCACGTCGTGGTGTAGTTGTTATTCAATACATTATTATTTGGATGGGTATAATAATGATGAATAGTTGATTTAATAATATATATAACATGTTAAAGATTCAGTAAATATTATATACTATCCATTTACTTATGATTTTAATTACAAAAGAATGATATTGTCGCTCGTGAGTACGTATGGATTACCGTCTCCAGGAACACGATGAGATTCATTCCCCATCATAATCATTCAAGAATAATATTCATGTGATGATTAAAAATAATATTTAAATAAATTAATATAATTTTGGATATGAATCAAATACACTCTATCCATAACAATCATGGCTTACGTAACTAAGCTTATAAAGGAAAACAAATCAGTTAACAATCGAAATGATGATACTACTAAAATATCATAAACAATTCAATATCGGAAGATCATATATGATATCATATTAGTGTATATGGTTCTTTTATAATTAAATAACAATTATTTCACCATTATACAGGATGTTAACCTACCCTCGATGAAGGAAAAATACAAGGTAATGGCTAATTTCACAATCTCTTTATTATTCGAGGTTTTTTTATGTAAGTATCTACTGCGACCTCTTTATCATCAACATATATGTTTTCCTAAAAAAGTTTTCCAAAACATTTTTTCTACTTACTAGACTATGGTTTAGTCATTTATACCCTTATTTGACATTATACGTTTTGAAAAAAAAATCTTTCCGTTATTTTCCAAAGAAGTTACTTTATGACCTTTTTGACAAAATTAAGGTAAGAATGTTTTTCAACTTATACGGTGGGTACGGCTATATCCTGTCGTTATAACATCATCGAAGCTTACCTTACAATCTTATAAGAATATTTTAAAAATAAATGTTTTATTTTATAATTATGTTACTTTAAATGATTTCAAAAAAAAGAATGAGATATTTCTCTCATACAGTTTTGATTTCATCTATGTCAACATCATTTAATTGATTTTAATCTTGTTTGAAGTTGATTTGTTATGATACTAAAATTCTATTTTTTATTGAAGGTTTTTTATATGTTTTATTGTATATGTGTTATCTTTCTACCATCCATGTTTTATGGATAAAGTATTTACATTTCATATTCTAGTTTTAATACGAATTTTTATGTTATGTTTAAAAAATTTCATATGTCGAATGCATTGGACTTAGTAAGTGACAGTTTGTGCCCGCTATAGCTCCTAGATGCATTAGTAGGTCTCATGAGACAAACTAGTGTCTTGGAACATGGCCTTGAAAAAAATATTATTTGTAGTCTTGGCACAAGGCCTTGACTATGTGGCTATGAAGTCTGGCATTATGCATTACATCATTAAGAAAGTGGCTATTGATATTGCATGTGATTATTTGACTAGTAGAATATCCATATGAGTAATTAAATGTAACTATTTTGATTTATATATTCTATATTATGATGAATTTTATATTGAAAAGGCTTTTGTTTTAGTTTTATACATTTCCATAAATGTTTATTCTTATTTATGAAAGTTTATGCAATATTGTTATCCTTACTGAGCATCTAAGCTCACCCCTTTCTATGTTTTATTTTTCCCATGATGTGAAGAAGTATATTATGACTGACCAATAGGGATAGTCTCTAGGATCTCAGTGTTTTTTATGGAGTCAATGTTGTTGTATTTTTCAATTTTATGATGTAATGTAAACCTTATAAATTTATCTAGTACTTACAAGGCTACTAAACTAATCGGTATTTCGAGACATGGTCTTTTGTAATCATGCCAATGATATGTAATAAAGCACCGAATCTAGGCTTATAGGGTCGAGGTGTTACAGTTAGTATCAGAGGAAGGTTAGTACAATCCTTGGAAACAAGATTTCGAAAAACTCTGAATAGAGCACATTATCCTAAGATAGATTTTGAGGATTAGTATATAAGAACTTTCTATAATTTTGGTTTGGTAGAAATTTTGTGTGTTTTCTATGAAATACATCCCTGTATGGATACGAGATGGTAGTGGTGGATCTTGTATAGATTTACCTGGGGGTGAAACTCAAAAACATCGCTTTGAGCTAGACTCGAACAAGAACTGGTGCACGACAACGGGCATTGCTGCACTCTTGGTTACAACACTCTCGAGGGATATTCTAAGGATAATTCTCATTTTAATTAAAAACCATTATGAAGGATTTATGAGTATATACCAACTCAATGAAAACATTTTTTTATGGTTATGGATTATATCCATAAAATTTTCAATTTATGTTAAGTATGTTATAAGTTTGGAATAATGTATTGTGACTTATAAACTAATCTAGAGTATTCCATTTTTTAGAAATAGTTCATAGTCGAAGGAATAGAAATCGTATCAATGCAAAAACTCCATGTAGAGATTTCCCTCCTGCTCAAGATAATTTTAGATGAGCTGGTGATACAACTGGTGTATATCATCTTATCACTATACTCAGACAACTCACTCAGGTTATGAATAATAACCTTACCCGTATGGAGAACCCTGATCGACAATGTGGAGGATCAATGTTAGACCTCTCCATGAGGCAAAAACCACCATCATTCAATGGGATTACAAATCCATTAGTAGCTGAGAAATGGATAAATGTTTTAGAGAAAATATTTCACACTTTTGGGAGTAGAGAAAGGGAAAATGATTTCATGGCAGTTTATCGCCTCACAGGAGATGCAGGTCAATGGTGGTCATTGATTCAAAACACAAAGGAAGATGATAAGTATAAAAGATGGAATGGAGGCAGTTTAAAGATATTTTCTATGAAAAATACTTTCATCAAGACCATCGAGTGGATATGGAAAGGCAATTTTTGAGTCTGGGGAAAAAGAAGGATGAGAATGTCGCAAAGTATGAAGTTAACTTTAAAAGGTTATTGAGGCATGCTACAGATTATATATGTAACCCAAGAATTAATATTGATCGTTTCTTTGATGTTTTATAACCATTTCTCCACCGTGCATTAGTCTCAAAATATTTCTCATCGTACAAATATATTGTCTCATTTTCTATCACGACAGAAAAAGAATTTTCTAAGTCTTATGACTTTAAAGCAAATCAATAGAAAAAGATATATGATGAACACTCTAGAAATGAATATAATGATATGAAGGGAAATGTTTAATATCCATCTTGTAGTAATTGTGGTGAGAAACACCCTGGTACTTGCCTCAAGGGAATGGGAGTCTGTTACAATTGTGGTGAAAAAGGCCACAAATTTCGTGATTGTAAGGGGAAGAAATAGGCTATTAATGTTCAATGATACAATTATAGAGAAAGGGGTCATCATGAAAATTAATTTCTTAAGAGTCAGGGGAACATACCTCAAAAAGGCCAGGGGATCAAGGCCAATCATATGCTATCACTACGGTTGATGTTGAAGCTCTGAATGATGTAGTGGTAGGTAATTTAATGGTTTCTTCAAGTTTATCCAATGCTTTATTTGATTCTGGATCATCAAATTGTTTCATATCTTCCCAGGTTTCTAATAAAATTAGCTATTTTCAATTTTACTTAACAAGGGAGTTGTCAGTAAAAAAATCCTAAGGGAAGTATCATTGCCACAAAGTTCGGTGAATTCGTCCTCGTTAAGGTATATAAATTTCCTTTATCTGCTGATCTCATCGTCATACCCATGATATAATTTGACATAATCCTTGTTATGGATTGGCTTTCAGACCATGATGCGGAAATTTATTATAAGAATAAGGAGGTTACAATTCATGATGATGATAAGAATGTTAAAATAGAGGATGTACTTATTGTGCAATAATATGTTGATGTGTTCCTAGAAGATTTAACTGGACATCCTCCAGAACAAGAAATTGAGTTTTCTATTGACTTAATTCATGGTTCAAGGACCATATCAAAGACCCCTTATAGAATGTCCATTGGGGAATTAGTGGAACTAAAGAAACAACTTGAGGAATTAAGTAATAAGGGATTTATTCTCCATAGTGTTTCTCCATGGGGAGCCCCTATTCTTTTTGTTAAGAAGAAAGATGGATCTATGAGGTTTTGCATGACTACAAAGAGATAAATTATATAATAATAAAGGAACATGTATCTTGTACCACTAATTGATGATTTATTCAGCCAACATCATGTAGCTCAATACTTTTCAATGATTGACCTTCGATCTGGATATCAACAGTTGTGTGTGAAGAAGGAAGACATTCTAAAAACAGTATTTTGAACCAGGTACAGGCATTATGATTTTATAGTAATGCCTTTTGGATTGATTAATGCACCCTCTGTCTTCATGGATCTAATTAATAGAGTTTTCAAGGAATATCATGAGGAATTTGTAGTGGTATTTATTGATGATATTTTTGTATACACCAAGTTCTATAAAGATCATGAAAATCACTTGCACATTATTCAAAAGACACTTAGAAGACATGAATTATATGGGATGTTTAGGAAGTGTGAATTATGGATTCATGAGATTTCTTTTCCTGGCCAGATTGTCTCTAAGGATGGAATCTCTGTTGATACTTCTAAGACCAAGGCAGTCCAAGAATGGAAAACACCAATGAGTATAACTGAGGTACACGGTTTTATTGGTTTAGCAGGTTATTATCATTGTTTCATCCATAATTTTTCCCGATTGGCTAACCCATGAACTAAGATCACACATAAAAGGGTTTAATTTGATTGAAAAAAATAGAGTGAAGAATTTTTTGAATAATTTATGAGAAGATTATTCAATTATACTATCTTGACTAGACCATCGGGGAATGTTGGGTTTGTTATTTATAGTGATGCATCAATGAAAGGAAATGGTTGTGTCCTTATGCAAAATGATAGGTTTATTACCTATGCATCACGAGAGCTAAAAATTCATGAGATAAAATATCCTACTCATGATCTTGAATTAGCAGCTGTAATATTTTCTTTGAAGATATGCAGATATTTTCTATATGGTAAAAAATGTGACATATATACTGATCACAAGAGTTTGAAGAATATTTTCTCATAGGAAAAACTCAGCATGAGGCAAAGGGGATGGTTAAACTACGAAAGAATTGTGATTTCACCATACACTACCACCCGGGGATGGAAAATAAGGTGGCAGATGATTTGAGCAGAAAGGATCATGGAGTTCTGAACAAGATGCGAGTTAAAAATGATCCTATATTCAAGGATCTAGTAAATTTGGACATGGGGATAACCAGGGAAGGTGAAACATGAAAAAAATTTCAAATAGTTTCCAAACCATCTTTACTAGAAAGGATAAATAGTTCTCAGACTGGTGATGAAGAGTTTAAAAAGATGTTTAAAGCTATGAATGATGGGAGATTAAGTGACTTTGTGTATGAAGATGGAATTTTGAAATTTGGGAAGAGACGTTGTTTTCTCGATATACCTGATCTAAAAAGTGAATTTTTGGATGATACTCATAGTTATAATTTCTCTATACAGCATGGTAGTACAAAAATGTATATATATTTGAAAAGACATTTTTGTGGTACAACATGAATAGAGAGATTGCTGATTTTGTGTCACGATGTATGGTTTGTCAAGAAGTGAAAGTTGGAAGGAAACAACCAGGAGGAGTCATGCAACCGCTTTCCATACCTGAGTGTAAAAGGGATAATATTACGATGGACTTTTTCATGGGACTACCAAAGACTTCTATAAGGAACAATGAAATATGGTTCATTGTTGATCGTCTTACCAAGTCAGCACATTTTCATGCAATAAGAGAAGATTTACCACTTGAACATCTAGAAAGACAATATATTAATGAAGTTGTGATACTTGATGGACTACCACTATCGATTGTTTCTGATCGTGATCCATGTTTTACATCAATATTCTAGAAAAGTCTTCAGAAATCCTGGGATACTGAACTTCATTTGAGCACTGCTTAACACCCCCAAACTGATGGACAATCAGAACGGACTATTCAAACCTTAGAACACATGTTGAGATCATTCTCACTTGACTTTCACGGTATGTGTGATCAATATTTACCTCTAGTTAAATTTTCATATTACAATAGCTTCCATTCAAGAATTCAGTTGGCACAAATGAAGCATTATATGGAAAGGGATGTCGCACACAAACTTGTTGGGATGATGTTGGTGAAATAAAACTCCTAGGCCCAGAACATGTGGAGGAAATGATGTAAAATGTGAAAGTAATCCAAACCCACATCAAAGAAGCTGAAAGTAGGCTGAAGAGCTATGTCGATAACCAAAGAAAGAATTTATAATTTCAGGTAGGAGATCATGTTTTCTTGAAGGTATCTCCATCGATGGGTGTTATACATTTCGGTAAGAAGGGAAAATTAAGTCAGAAGTACATTGGACCTTTCTAAACTCTAGAACGAATTGGGGATGTAGCTTACTGTTTGGAAATGTCGCCAAGTCTCTCTAAAGTTAACGATGTCTTCCACGTATCACTATTGAGAAAATACATGCCTGACCCAATGCATGTACTCACCTATGAAGAATTATAATTGGAACATGATCTATCTTGCTGTGAAGAGTATGTCAAGGTTCTTGATACAAGAGAACAGGTGCTGAGAAACCAGATGACTCATCTGGTAAAAGTTCTCTGGACAAACCATAAGATAGAAGAGGCAACGTGGGAACTCAAGGAACTTATGATTAAGAACCACCCGATTCTTTTTATGCATTAATATTCTATAAATTTCGAGGAAAAAGTTATTTAATGTAGGGGATAATGTAATTCCCTCAGCTTCCATGGTACGCTTCTCTTTGAATAATACAATAGCATGTGTTGTACCCAAATTCGAGTCGTAAAACACCACAAACAATCAAACTAGCCGTTATGAATAGTAATACCCACTTTTTGAAATTTTATAAATTTTATCTTTCAAAATGGACTTCATTTATGGATTCGGAATATCAAAATTATCTTAGGGTTAATTTTTTGTATTTTTCTGAAAACTTTCAATTTTTTATGAATAGTGAAAAACATTGAGTTATAGTTTAAAACCAAATTTTTATTTGAATAATTATTTATTTTATTTAAATATATTTTAGGTCAAAATAGATATATAATACCTATATAAGTTCAATTTAATTCATTGGAGTCTGTTAATAATAATTTTATATATATATAAATTTTATTAAACTTTTTTCCGTCTTTTACCCACCTCCTATGAGCATTTGAAAATTTAAATAAAACATAATTTTACTGCTTTTGTGAGTTGAATTTCAAAAATCTGAGAGACATGGTGGATATCAGTAAGTAAAATGTTGTTCAATGTGATGAAAATAATTTTTTTTGTGAATAGTAACTTTTTACTTTTATTTACCACGATTAAAAATAAATAGGGTAATTAAGGGTAAAAATGATATTATTATTACACTAACACATGTCCTAATTGTATTGGATAAGTTTAATTCGACCAAAAACAACCGTAGGAAAAAAAATATGATCCTTTAGGTCCACTTGGATTTGATTAGGACATTTATTACAATTTAAATCAAAGTAGAGTTAAAAGTGTTTAAATCAATTTTTAATAACTAAAATATTTATAATATAGTGTTATACATAATATAAATTATACTATAAATATTCATTAGAAATCTAAATATATTTCTTACATAATTATATTTTATATATAATTTTTATACATTAAATATTTATGTTTATTTATGACGCAATAATGATGCAGTAATTACCTCATTAATGAAATATTAAAATAATTGATATTATAAATACCAAAATAAATGTAACATGAGACTTTTTATAAATTCAATATATTTTCTAGAATACTATTACATGTTATGGTTGATTAATTGAATTTTTTTCAAATTAATAATGTAGGTATATATTTAGCATAAACAAAATACCAAATAGTGTCAAAATTGACATAATAGAGTTTTTTAAAAAAAATATTATATTATTAATTGGTATTTTACTCTTAAAAATATATGGGTCAGCCAAAGGGATTAAATAATATTATATGTGTCATTAATTAACCACTTGGTGTTCTATTGGATGTTTATAGTGAGTTTATTAACCATATAATATAAAAATACAAAGAGACATGGTAAATGTCAAACTATTTAAATAAGAGTTAAATCTAAAAGATAAGGTTAATATAGTGACCCAAACCTATATAAAACCTATTGGTTGAGTGTTTTTAGAACCATACCCACCTTATCCTTTAAATAATTTATTTTGGAGCCATTATAAACAGAACATGATTTTATTATAAAATAATATTTCAATCTTTTCCTATGGTTCCCTCACCCCTCTTATAAAAGGGCACTTCCCCTTATCTCAAATTCACACCTTTAATTACATTTGGATCGGCCAAACACTATCCAAATATCCTCACAACTATCCTCCCTTCATCATATAGGCCTTAGTTTGATCATAAATCCAACCTAAGGATCCCTTTTAATCAAATAAAAAGGAAGAACCCGAATAAGAGGTAAATATCTCACCACTTCTTTCAAGTTATTTTCTTCTTCCACTTCCTCTTTATTTGATGTTTTCATTATAAAATAATAACTCTAATATCTTCTATATAATTTGATGTTATTATAAAAATGTTACCACCATATTCATTATTTTATCCATCCTATTAATAACATGTCATCATACATGCGTATGTACAGCTTACCATCTCCACGTCGTGGTGTAGTTGTTATTCAATACATTATTATTCGGATGGGTATAATAATGATTTATAATTGATTTAAATAATATATATAAAATTTTAATTATTATTTATATATGATATACCATCAATTTACTTATTATTTTAATTGCAAAATTATTATATTGTCGCTCGTGCGTACGTACAGATTACCGTCTCCACGAAAGCGATGAGATTCATTCCCCATCGTAATCATACAAGAATAATTTTCATGTGATGATTAAAAATAGTATTTAAAGAACATAATATCATTATGTATATGAATCAAATACACTCTATCCATAAAAATCATGGCTTTCGAAACTAAGCATATAAAGTAAACCGAATCTGTTAACAACCAAAATGATGATACTACTAAAATATCATTAAAAATCAATATTGGAAGATCATATATGATATCATATTAATGTGTATGGTTATTGTATAATTTAATAACAATTATTTCACCATTATAAAAGAGTTTAACCTACCCTCAACCAAGGAAAAGTACAAGGTAAGGGTTAATTTTACAATCTCTTTATTATCTGAGGGTGTTTTTATGTAAGTATCTACAGGGAACTCTTTATCATCCACATCCGTGTTGTCCAAAAAATTTATTCCAAAATATTTTTATGACTTTATAGACTATGGTTTAAAGTCATTTATACACTTATTTGACCTTATACGTTTGGAAAGGAATATTTCCACTATTTTCCAAACATGTTACTTTTTGACCTTTTCGACAAAATTAAGGTAAGAATGTTTTTTAACTTATACGACAGGTGTGGATATATTCTGACGTTATACCATCGTCAAAGCTTCACTTACCAGTTTATATAAATATTTTCAAAATAATTTTTTTTATATTTATGTAACTTTAATTGATTTCAAAAAATAGAATGAGATATTTCTCTCAAACAGTTTTTATTTCATCTATGTGAACATCATTTAATGGATTTTAATCTAGCTTAAAGGTGTTTTATTATGATACAAATCATCCATTTTATAAGGACCCAGCATTAAACATTACATAATATTGAATTAAATGAATAATTCACATTGAGGATCTTTTCAGGTTTAGAGTTTTAGAGAATTAGGACATAACTATTACATCTCAAAAGATTACAAGGTAGACATATCTACACAGTTTCCATTTTTTCATAAACTAAAAACTCTTGAAAAAAAGTGTCATGTATAGTTCCATGTTTTAGAGGGTATTACTTTTCCTTGATCCCATCCTTGACCTTATTCATCTTTAAGTCCTGTGAAAACATTTCAAAATATGGGATGAGCATAAAAAGCATAGTAATGGTTATAAAACAAAGAATGAAAACATTTTTTCATAAATACATAAAAAACATCAAATCCTTTACTTACCTCAAGAAATCATAATGTTTATGAAAGACACAGAGAAATCATAAATCAGAAAGGTAACTTGTGGCATCCATATCATACATACATTGTAGCTATTACAGCTACATAGGGAGTTACTTTGGAATACTCATCCTAATATATTCCCTAAATATCTTAGGAGAAACATTCACATTTACCTCCGTCACGTTACCCAATGCATTGGAGAGCTTTCTCGGGCTCACCTACCCTAGGTTTATCTCAGAACCACCTGTATACGTTAATAATTCCCAAGAACCATAACATGATCATAATACATAACATAAGCATAAAGAAAAGATAACATTCCCACATTGTAAAAACAGAATATCATTTCAAAATATTGATATAATAAATCAATTTTCAAAATCTTTTTCAATACCAAAATACATAAAAAGAGTATTTTGCATTTAATTTTCATTTTAAAAACATTATGGCTTGTTAAGGAAGACAAAGATCAAATAATACTCGCGGCGATGGAAAGGTCATTGTCACCACTTACATTAAAAAATTGTCCTTTTTTAGTTTAGTAAAATGATTTGTATAAAAATATTCCCTTTGAATAAAATGAAAAGTCAAAGGGTTTTATACACCATATAAAATAAAGTCGTGTATAAAACTAAAAATGCCTCAATGAAAGGAGATTGAGACGAAGTCCCTTACCTCGCATCTGACTTTACTCGACCGTTATTAAATCTCCTTAATAATAAACTAAAGTTAATTTATACCTACTTAAGAACCTTCATAAAGCTTATTATTCTTTTTATATCACTTATTACCATGTTATAAACATTATTCAATCATTTAAGTTAATAACGTTCATTTTGTCGATATTTGGTACTTGATTAAAAATGAACACCTTATATTTACAAGTTGTCCATGCGGTCAAACTTTCATTATATCCAGAATGATATTCATTATTTGGATATCATATATATCATATATATCCAGTATATGCATGTTTTTATAATATTACATAACATTTAGTGGTAGTAAATGAAATGCACCGTTTATGGAGACGGTAAGCCGTACGTACGCATGAACGCTACTTTCATTTGTACTTCTTATTTTAATGGAGATAAAACATAATGATACATAGTTATATTATAATTCCAGTATAATATCATATATAATATCATTAACACCATGCTTTATACATCCCACATAATGCATTTATGAATCACATCACTTTGAGGGGGCGGTAGTCTATACTTCCTCAAATGAGATTATCGTATTTACCCACTATGGAAACCATAAAGGCATGATATAAATAAAAAATAGATAAGCATAAATAAAACATAAACATAATATATATCATATGTAAATACAGTACTATCATATTGGCCACAATGAGAGGCGTATGATATAATCGAACAATCATCGTTTCGTGAGGCGTTAGTTTTCCATCCACAGAAACATTATGTTCTTCACCCATTAGATGGAGGTGTGTGTAAGTTTAGTTATAATCCTTTTCATAAAAACATCCTAGTATATTGAGGATACTATTTTTGTTACAATAGGATGTAATAAAAATATTTTAGGGGTTGGAGAAGTAAAATAAAAGAAAACAATTTAAGAGAAATTGATACCTTTAATTTGGGTAACACCCTTTGGTTTGAACCAAAGGACTTCTTGAAGAGATTTTCTGCCTAAGGTAAGGCTTCTAAGATGAGGGGAGGGATGTTGAGAGCTTAATTGGGTGGAGTTTTGACGATCCAAATGGATTGAGAGGTGTGTGGAATTGGTTAGAAGTGGTATCCTTTTATAAGGGAGAGGAGGGGCTCTTTAGGGAAAGTGTGAAAACATTATTTTATTATATAATGATATTCAGTTTCTGAAGGTCCAAAAATCATTATAGTAGAATATAAGATAATTTATTGTCGAAATAAAATCATCCAATCAGAATTGGAAATGTTTTGGATAATATTTTATTCACAATAATCTTATTTATTTAAATCATTTATTAATGAGGTAAATACCACATCGTTATTGTGTCATATATATTTTAATTTATTCGATGTGTGAAAATTATGAAAAAAATAATATCATGTAAGAAAGATTTTTATCATTCCAATAAATATTTATAGTCTAAAATATGACTTACATAACACCATATAAAAATTAATTTACTAAAATATTTTTGTCTATGTCATTTTGGCCTTTACTTTAAATTAATTAATCTAAATTGTCATTATCACTTCCAAGTTGATCAATGGGGTCCCAAAATAGACTCAAAGATGCCCATTGTCATTAATGACTCAACCAATAAGGTTATGAAAAGTGTTAAAGTAATTTTAAATTATTATAATATTCTTTTAACCATGAATTACCTTATTTACCTTTAACTACGGTAAATAAAAGTCAAAAGTTACTATTCACCAAAAATTATTTTCATCTTACTGAACCACATTTTACTTATTGATAACAACCATGTATATCGTATTTTTTAAATTCAATTCACAGAAGTTGTAAAAATTAATTTTAATGAAAAAGTCAGTTTTTTTAACTACCACTATGTGGTGTCACTATTTATCAAAAATTGATGTTTTTTCAGAAAAATACCAAAAATTCATCCTAAGATATATTTGATATTCCGAATTCGAAAATGATGTCTATTTTTCCAAATTCAATACATAGAAGTTTCATTAATTAATTTTAAAATTAATTCCCGTTATCAAAACAAATATCGTGTTTTTAAGAAACAATAACTATCAAAAGATTGATACTTGTTTATGTCCAATTTCAAAGTGAAATTAATTCCAACGACCAACATTAGATTAAATGGTAAAAATATATTTCAATTTCAGTTTAAAACCAACTAAAAAGATAATCTAACCATATAAATAAATTAGATTAAAAGGCACTTTTGAATTAAAATAATGTTTTTTCACTATTCATTAAAAAATGAGCATTATCAGAAAAATACCAAAAAAATTACCCAAAGTAAAATTTGATGTCCCCATTATAAAGAAGGATTATATTTGGTCAATTAGAATGTATTAAAGTGACCAAAACTATACTTAAAAAGGGTTCCCCATTAAAAGGACGTAAATCGGCCTTTTAATGTAAATTATGCTTAAAATTAGATTCATTCAAATTTTAAGCCTCTAACGTTTTATTGGATAAATATAAATACATTTAACAATCATGTATAATCATATTTTAGTTAGTTTCATTAATTCTCGCCAATAAAATGGCTAGGAGTTAACTACAATTTAAAATAATAATATTATATTATTAGTTTGCAACGTAAGATTCCAAAGAAACTCGTTGTTGCGTATTGGGTACGATATCGAACATAGGAACCCATTTAAAGTAAAATTAATATTTAATTCACAAATTTTAATAAATATAAAATATGTCTTATTATTCATTTACCTGTGATGTTACATCCTTCCCCCCTTTTGGGAATTGTGTCCTTGTAATTTTTATTCACTTATCAAAATAAGTGGGGGTATTTATCCCTCATAGCATTTTCAGATTCCCACATTGCCTCCTCATCCATGTGGTCTTTCCAAAAAAACCTTTACCTGATGAATTACCTTATTCCGCAACACTTTCTCTCTATGGTTAGGAATCTGAACTGGGTGTTCATCATAAGAGAAATTGTCTTCCAACTGAACTACCTATGGGCTCAAAACAGGAGTTGGATCTAACATATACTTTCTCAACATCGAAACATGAAAAACATTGTGTACCTAATATAAAATTGGAGGTAAAGCCACTCTATATGCAAATGATCCCACTTTCTCTAGAATTTCATAAGGTCCAATGAACCTCGGACTCAACTTTGCCTTCTTACCAAAACACATCACACTTTTCCATGGAGAAACATTGAGAAAGACATGATCACCTACCTCAAAGGAAAGATCCTTCCTCCGATTATTAGTATAACTTTTCTGTCTGCTCTGAGCTGTTCTCATGTGCTTCTGAATCAACTGAACTCTCTCTGCCATCTCTTCTTCCAATTATGTTCCCATCAGCTTCCATTGACCTACTTCTTCCCAGAATGCTGGAGTTTGAAAATGCTTTCCATATAATGCTTCAAATGGAGCCATTTGTATACTAGAATGAAAACTATTATTATAAGAAAATTCATTCAAAGAAATATATTGGTCCCAACTTCCCTAATAATCCATCGATCAAGCACGTAACATATCCTCCAGTGTCTGAATTGTTCGTTCTAACTGCCCATCTTATTGAGGATTAAAAGATGTACAAAAATTTAATTCAGTACCCAATGACTTCTGAAGGCCTTTCCAAAAGTTAGAAGTAAACCTGGGATCATGATCAGATACAATGGAGATGGGAACTCTATGCAACCTGACTATCTCTTTAACATAAAACTGAGCAAGTTGATCTAGAGACAAAGTATCTCTAATAGGAAGGAAATCAGTAGATTTAGTCAATTGGTCAACTATAACCCAGATTTCATTATTACCTCGATATGTCTTTGGTAATCCCCCAAAAAAGTCCATTGATATATTTTCCCATTTCCACTCTGGCACTGGTAGAGGCTGAAGCATCCCTTTCGGTAATAGCCACTCTACTTTAACCTACTGAGAAGTCAAACACTTCACAGTAAAATCATCAATATCTCTTTTCATTCCATCCCACCAGTAATATTCCCAAATATCTCTGTACATCTTCGTGCTACCAGGATGAACATAAAACAGAGAACTATGATCTTCACATAAAAACTCATTCTTCAACTGTGAATCACAAGGTACACATAATCTCATCCCAAATCTCAAAACACAATAATTATCAATGTTAAATTTAGGCAACTTACCCTTCTGAACCAACTCTACCTTTATCTGCAACTCACTGTCTTCTTTCTGTGCTTTCTTAATTATTTCTGATAGAGATGATCTCACTGACACCAGATACAAAAAAGAAAAATTTCATGAACCATCAACTTCTATGCCATAATTCATCAAAATAAAAACCAAAGGATCTCGTTCCAAATGTAACATGGTTAATGAAGTATTAATTTTTTTGACTCAAAGCATCAGCCACTTTATTTTCTTTCCCCAAATGATAAAGGATCGTGAAATAATAATCCTTGATTAATTCCAACCATCTCCTCTATCTCATGTTCAATTATTTCTGAGCGAATATATACTTCCAAATTTTGTGATCAGTATATATTTCACACTTCACTCCATACAAATGATTCCTCCAAATTTTTAAAGCAAAAACAACAGCAACTAATTCCAAATCCTGTTTCGGGTAATTTAACTCATGTGGTTTCAACTAACATGAAGCATAAGAAATTACCTGATCATTTTTCATTAGGACACAAACCAATCCTTTCAATGAAGCATCACCATAGATAACAAACTCAACATTTCTAGAAAGAAGTTCCAAAACTGGAGCATTCACCAATATTATTTTCAATTCCTGAAAACAATCATCAGATTCTTTTTTCCAGATTAACTAAACACCTTTTCGAGTTAACTTAGTCATTAGACTAGATAACCGTGCAATATTTCCTACAAACCTCAGGTAATAACCAGCAAAAATAAGAAAACTATGAATCTCGGTTATATTATAGGGTCTTGTCCATTCTTCAACAACATTCATTTTATCAGGATCAATAGTTATGACATTGTTTGAAAGAATGTGACCAATGAAAGAAATTTTTTGTAACCAAAACTCACACTTGCTGAATTTCCCAAATAGTTTCTTTTCTTTTAATGATTTCAAGACAACCGTTAAATGACTTTCATGTTCCTCTTTACTATTTGAATAAACCAAAATATCATCAATGAACACAACCATATAATTATCCATGAACTCATGGAAAATTCTATTCATAAGAACCGTGAATAAAATAGGTGCATTGGTTAACCCAAAAGGCATAACTAAAAATTCATAATGGCCATATCTAGTAGGAAACGCGGTCTTTGGAATGTCTTCTTCCTTTACTTTCAACTCATGGTACCCTGATCTCATGTAAATCTTCGAAAAATACTGAGCTCCATGGAGCTGATCAAAAAAATCATCAATATGAGGCAAATGATACTTATTCTTAACTGTGATGTTATTAAATGCTCTATAATCAATGCAAAGTCTCGTTGAACCATCTTTCTTTTTAACAAACAAGACAGGAGCACCCCATGGTGACGTGCTAGGTCAAATGAAACCTTTATCTAATAACTCCTTCAATTGCTTCTTTAAATCTAAAAGTTCAATTTGAGCCATTTGATAAGGGGGTTTGGAAATTGGCTTAGCATCAGGAACTAAGTCAACAGTAAATTCAACTTCTTGATCAGGTATAATACCCGACAACTCATCAGGAAAAACATCAAGGTACTTGTTTACCACTGGCACATCATTAATCTAAATAGTTCTTTTTTTTCAACAATATGTGCAAGGTAACATTCATTTCCATATTTTACTAGTTTCTCAGCTTCTAGATATGTTATCAACAATAAGGGTTCATTTTTGAATAAAAACTGAAAATAATTCTGAAAAGAAACCACTTTAGCTCTGAAATAAATTTAATCTTGATAAACAGAAATCCAATCCATTCCGAAAATAATATCAAACTCCACTAGAGGCAAAACAATAAGGTTTTCAGGTAGATTCTTTCCGCACACAAGGACAAGAATGTTCTTATGTTTTCTTTTTTGTCTCAACATTTCCTCCATGTGTTTTTACCGTAAGTTCTATATTCATATCTTGAGATGGAATACCCAATTTACTAGAAAACTTCTCAGAAATTAAAGACTTTGTAGACCCCGAATCAAAAAACACATTGGCATATCTGAACAAACAAACAGAGTACCTGATATAACTTTATTTGATGGCCCAACATATGCTGAATAGTTTCAAAGGATTTCACCACCCCTTTTTTCTTGTAGTCTGTCTGCTTTCCTTCAGTTGAGTTCTTTATTGGACACTCATTTGCATAATTACCCATTTCATTTCACATAAAACATTTTACTGACTGTAAATCAGATTTTGTCTTACCATTACCCTGATCTTTTTCAGTGAAATAACTAGCCTTATGTCCCATTTTACCACATCATTAGCACTTACCAGAATTCAAAAGACATTCCCCAGCTTGCTTTTTACCACAATTTTCACAAACTGTAAACTTAAGATTCTTACCATCAGACTTTTTTAAATAGTTCTTCCCTTTCGCCTGCCAACTCGTCCTCTTATTTTTTTGTTTTTCAAAGAATACCTGATCATTGGAAAACTATGTTTCCAACTTCTCCGCACAACGAACAAGTTTTTCATAACTTTTCAACTCATGAGAAGCTAAATACCTTGGATACTTTCGCTTTAATCTTGAGTAAAAATAGTTGATTTTACTATCAAGATCTCTTATGAAATTTTGAGCATACCTAGCCAGTCGAGTGAATTTTTCTTCATAAGAAGCCGATGAGTCATCCTCCTACCTCAATTCTAGGAATTTGTTTCTATCCTAAGATGAACCACCTTAGGAAAATATTTCTCAAGAATCATACCTTTGAATTCATCCCAATCAAGAGCACCAATATCCTCACTATCCCTCATATTTCTCACCATCGACCACCACTGATCATCTTCACCTTCAAAAATGTAAATAGCGAGACTAAACTTTCGATTTTATGAACATCCCATTACATCAAAAATCATTTCCAGTGCTTTAATCCACACTTCTGCTAGCACAGGGTCAGATGATCCTCTGAATGATGTAGGATGTGGCCTCATTAAATGCTCTACTGTTGAAATGTTCCTCTGTGGTTGAGCTGGCTGATCTCATACATAGATACCACCACCATTTGTAGCCTGAGTCAATTGTGCCATCGCTGCAACAAACTATTCAGTTCCTATTCCGACCATCTCAGGTTGTTGATTTGGATGTTTTTCTTCCTCCTGATGTCTTCCCAACATAGCCGCCATGTTTCCTCTATGTAAAACCATTTTGAACATAGAAATATCTTAGGTGAAGCAACATGGTAATCTATAAATTCTATATGATATCAATATTAACATAAATTACTTTATGGATATTAATTTAATAATACCCTAACTCCTAAATTTATCTAAACCGACCTCTGATACCAACTATAAGGACCCAGCCTTAAAAATTACATAATATTGAATTAAATGAACAATTCACATTGAGGATATTTTCAGGTTTAGAGTTTTAGAGAATTAGTACATAACTATTACATCTCAAAAGATTACAAGGTAGACATATCTACACAATTTCCATTTTTTCATTAAATAAAAACTCCTGAAAAAATGAGTCATGTCTAGTTCCATGTTTTAGACAGCATGACTTTTCCTTGATCCCATCATTGACCTTATTCATCTTTAAGTCCTGTGAAAACATTTCAAAACTTGGGATGAGCATAAAAAGCTCAGTAAGGGTTATAAAACAAAGAATGAAAACATTTATTCATACATTCATACAAAACATGAAATATTTTACTTAACTAATTAAATCATAAGATTATGAAAGACACATAGAAATCATAAATCATAAAGGTAACTTGTGGAATCCATATCATACTTACATTTTAGCTATCACAGCTACATAGGGAGTTGCTTTGAAATACCCATCATAGTATATTCCCTAAATATTTTAGGAGAAACAGTCACGTTTACCTATGTCATATTACCCAATGCATTGGAGAGATATCTCGGGCTCACCCACCCTAGTTTTATCATGGAACCACCCATATACGTAAATAATGCCCAAAAACCATAACATGATCATAACACATAACATAAGCATAATGAAAAGATAACATTCCCAAATTGCATAAACAAAATATCATTTCAAGATATTGAAATAATAAATCCATTATCAAAATCATTTTCAATACCAAAATACATAAAACGAGTATTTGGTATTTATTTTTCATTTTAAAAACATTACGGCTTGTTAAGGAAGTCAATGATCAAATAATACTGGCGGCGGCGTAAAGTTCATTGACACTGCATTCGTTAAAAAAGGGTCCTTTTTTCGTTTAGTAAAACAATTTGTATAAAAAGATTCCCTTTGAATAAAATGAAAATTCAAAGGGGTTTATACACCGTATAAAATAAAGATGTGTATAAAACTAATAATGCCTCAATGAAAGGAGATTGAGACGAAGTCGCTTACCTCATGTTCTCCTTGACTCGATCATTCTATATTCTCATGAATAATAAACTAAAGTTTATTTCTACTTGCTTAAGAACCTTTTTAAAGTTTATTATTCCATTTATATCACTTATTACTATGTTTTAAACACTATTCAATCATTTAATTTAATAACATTCATTTTTTCGATATTTGGTACTTGAGTAAAAATGAACACCTTATATTTACAAGTTGTCCATGGGGTCAAAGGTTCACTAAATACAGAATGATATTCATGAGTTAGATATCATATATATCATATATATCCAGTATATATATGTTTTTATAATAGTACATAACATTTAGAGGTAAGAAATGAAATACACCGTTCATGGAGACGGTAAGTTGTACATACGCATGAACGCTACTTTCATTTCAATTTATTATTTTAATGGAAATAAAACATAATTATACATAGGTATATTATAATTCCAGTATAATATAATATATAATATCATTAATACTATCCTTTATACATCCCACATAAGGCATTTACGAATCACATCACTTTGAGGGGGCGGTAGTCCGCACATCCTCAAATGAGATTATCGTATTTACTCACTATGCAAACCATAAAAGAATGCTATAAATGGAATGTAAAGAAGAATAAAAAAACATAAACATAATATATATCATATATAAATATAGTTCCATCATAATTTCCACCATTAGAGGAGGTAGGAGATAATCGAATAATCATCGTTTCGTGGGGCGTTAGTTTTCCATCCACAGAAACATTATGTTCTTCACCCATTAGATGGAGGTGTGTGTAAGTGTAGTTAGAATCACACTAAAAACAACATACTAGTATATTGAGGATAATTTTTTTGTTACAAAATAATGGAATGAAAAGAGTTTATCGGTTGGAGAAATAAAATAAAAGAAATCAATTTAAGAGAAATTGTTACCTTTAATTTGGGTAACTCCCTTTGGTTTGAACCAAAGGACTTGTTGAAGATATTTTCTTCCTAAGGTAAGGATTCTAAGAAAAGGATAATGATTTTTAGAGATTAATTGGGCATAATTTGGGCTATAAAAATGGCTTGAGAGGTGTGTTGAACTGGTTTGAAGTGGTCTCCTTTTATAAGGGAGAGGAGGGGCTCTTTAGGAAACTGTGAAAACAATATTTTATTATATAATGATATTAGGTTTATAAAGGTCCAAAAATCATTATAGTAAAACATATGACGAGTGATGGTCGAAATAAAATCATCCAATAGGAATTGGAAATGTTTTGGATAATTTTTTAGTCATTATAATCTTATTTATTTAAATCATTTATAAATGTGGTAAATACTGCATCATTATTCTGTCATACATAATTTAATTTATTCGATGTCTAAAAATTTCGAAAAAAATACTATCATGTAGTAAATATTTTTATATTTCCAATGAATATTTATTGTCTAAAATATTACTTATATAACACCATATAAAAATTAAATTACTAAAAGATTTTTGTTTATGTCATTTTGTCTTTTAATTTAAATTATATAATCTAAATTGTCATTATCACTTCCAAGTGGATCAAAGGGGTCACAAAATATACCCAAATATTCCCATGGTCTTCAATGACTCAACCAATAAGGTTAGGATGAGTGTTAAGGTAATTTTGAGTTATTATAATATTCTTTTAACCATGAATTCCCTTATTTACCTTTAACCGTGGTAAATAAAAGTTAAAAGTTACTTCTCACCAAAAATTATTTTCATCTTAATGAACCAAATTTTACTTATTCATAACAACCATTTATGTCGGACTTTTTAAATTCAATTCACAGAAGTGGTAAAATTTCATTTAAATGAAAAAATCAGTTTTTTAACTACCACTAAGTGGTGTCACTATTCATCAAAAATTGAAGGTTTTCAGAAAAATACCAAAAAATTAGCCTAAGATATATTTGATATTCCGAATTCAAAAATGATGTCTATTTTTCCAAATTCAAAACATATAAGGGGAGTTAATTAATTTTAAAATTAATTCTCGTTATCAAAACATATAGCATGTTTTTAATAAACAATAACTATCAAAAGATTGATACTTGCTTATGTCAAATTTCAAAGTGAAATTAATTCCAATGACCAAAATTGTATTAAAAGGTAAAAATATATTTCAATTTTACTTTAAAACCTACTAAAAAGATAATATAACCATATAAATATATTATATTAAAAGGCACCTTATAATTAAAATAAATTATTTTTCACTATTGATTAAAAAAATGAACTTTATCAGAAAAATACCAAATAAATTACCCAAAGTAAAATTTGATTCCCCATTCTAAATAAGTTTTATATTTGGTCAATCATGATGTATTAAAGTGACCAAAACTATATTTAAAGAGGGTTCACCATTAAAATAAAGTAAAGTGGCGTTTTAATGTAAATTATGCTTAAAATTAGATTCATTCATATTTTAAGCCTCTAACTTTTTATTGGATAACTGTAAATACATATAAAAATCATGTATAATCATATTGTAGTTAGTTTCATTCATTCCTTCCAATACAACGGCTAGCAGTCAACTATAATTTAAAATAATTCTATCATATTATTAGTTTTCAACATAAGATTCCAATGAAACTCGTTGTTGCGTATTGGGTATGCTATAGAACATAGCAACCCATTTAATGTAAAATTAATATTTAATTAAAAAATATTAATTAATATGAAATTTGTCTTATTCTTCATTTACCTAGGATGTTACACATTTGGTATTGAAGGTTTTGTGATATGTTTGACTGTGGATGTGTTATTTTTTACCATTCATGGTTTATGGATAAAGTATTGAAATTTAGTATGATAGTCTTAATATGAGTGTTTATGTTATGTTTAAAAATTTTCATATGGGGAATTAATTGGACTTAGTAATTGACGGGTGTAGCTTGCTATTAGTCCTCGATACATCGGTAGCTCTCATGAGACAAACTAGTTTCGTGGAACAAGGACTTGACAAAATCTTATACGTAGTCTTGGCACATGGCCTTTACTATGGGCTTATGAAGTCTGGCATTATGAATTCCATCATTATGAAAGTGGGTATTGATATTTCATGTGATTATTTGGCAAGTAGAATATCCATGTGAGTAAGTAAAGGGCATTGTTTTGATTTATATTTTCCATATTATGACGATTTTTATGTTGAAAAGGATATTGTTTTAGTTTTATATGTTGACTTAAATGTTTATCCTTATTTATTAAAGATTACGCTATATTTTTATCCTTACTGAGCATCTGAGCTCACCACTTTCTATGTTTTATTTTTCCCTGGATGCGAAGATGTATACTATGACTGACCTGCAGGGATAGTCTATGGGATCCTTGTGTTGTCTATGGAAACAATGTTGTTTTAGTTTTCCATTTTATTATGTAATTTAAACGTTATGAATGTTTCTAGTACTTCCAAGGATTCTAAACTAATCGGTCATTAGAGACTTGATCTTTTGTGATCATAACAATGATATGTAATAATGCACCAACTTTGGGATTTTCGGGTCGGGGCGTTACAGTAAATCTCATGAGATATAAATCATTACTCAATGCATTGGATGGATATACATGTCCCACGCATATCATAATGAAATTATACATAAAAGTTTCAAAAAATCATAATAAATCACATTATAACCCACAAAATGAAATTTATATCGTAATAAAATAATTATAACATAACCTATGGAAGAAGATACAGGTCTCATAATCATTTTTTCAAATTTATTACATGCGAAAAATACTTGGGTTTCAAAATCATGTAACCTGTGAAAGAGAAACACATTTCATAAACATCATTCCATCAAAACATAATCCATTTAGATAATGATTATTAATGGAGACATCGAATCATTTCCCTATAAGATCATTAGTAACACCAATTGATTTCATCTTTGTTGGAAAATAATTTCTATTTATTTTTTAAAAATTTCATGACAAAAATATTCTTTTTTAATTTATTTTTTTAAACTAAAAACTTTTGAAAATATGTTTCCTTTAGAATAGCATTAAAATATTATACTGGATTCATTAAAAATAATAAAACTTTTTTAAAATCTATTTTCCTTAAAAATTATCTTCAATGATCAATTGAAATAATATTTTAATTTTTTTTAAATAAATCATATTTTTAACCTAATAGATTAGTACGATGATTTTTTTTAAAAACGGTTTCTTAATTATATTAAGTTCCCAAAAAGTGAAAAATGGTATTAATACATGGATAAGTACTTAATAAACATAGTATAGTTAAAATCATGAGTGATCTCAAGAGATTTATCACGATGTTTTATTAATTGAGGAAAAATCATAACCAATCCTCGTAAACAATGAGATTTTTTCAATTAACTCATCCCACATGGTAATTGGGGAACATACTCTTCATGTAAAAAAATGTAATTAAATTAATATTAATATATAATTAAAATAATTATATTAATTATATAACATTTATGATGAATGTATGTACATCAGGAATTAGAATATAGGTTCATAACAAATCATGTGTCTGAATGAAACAAAATTGAGGCAAAATTATCTTACCGATTTGTTACCTCTTGAAACATAAAACCCATGAAATAAAGATTGTATAATGGATATGTAAGTAGACATTAATTTAATTGTATTTATCATATAATAAATCCATGGTTAGTATATACCCCATTATAATAAAGAGTGTTGATCATGGAATGTATATAACTAATAAAAAAAATTGAGATGAAATTACCATACCTTGTTTCTTGACACTCATTATAATCATAAAAATGAATAAATAATAAATATTTTTTTATACTTCAATCAAATAACCATATTATTATATCTAATACCATATATGGTTTGACTATGACTTTATATTACCCACTTGTTAACAAATATTTGTTAAGGATTCACTTCAGGTAATATCCACTATGTTCTTCTCGTGTGTTTAAATTTGTTATATCATTATTCCTTATTAATATATACTGATTTATAGAATTTAAAACATGATATAAATATCATTTATATTCATTATATTTTTATTACTATAATCCTTATAGTATAATGGTATAAAATAAAATACACTATTCATGGAGATGGTAGGCCATACCTACACATGAACGATGTTTCAATTTTATTGTCATATAAAAAGAAAGAGTGTAAATGTAATATATGTAAATAATTTTTTATATAAAAAGTTAAAGCTGAATTATTATTATATATATAAATATCATATAATTTTACTAAACACATCCTCAATACAATCAATTTCGTGTGTGAATGAGTCACATTGCATTAAGGGGGAGGTAGTCTACACTTCTCAAATAAAATTATTATGTTTTAACAAGATGAGAAGAATAAAGGTATATAATAAAAGGAAATTAAAAAATAATAAATAATATATAAAACGCATATATATCATATATAAAGTGTTTCAATCAAAATTTATACTATTATGGTTGGTAAAGGAAAAATGAATAGTCATTATTTTTTGAGGTGGTAGTTCACCGTACACATAAAACAATTATTCGTTACCTATTAGATGGACGTGTGTATAAGTGTAGTTCGAACCCATAGAATAATAAAATATTTGTATATTTATGATATTTTTTATGTTATAAAATCTGGGAATAATAATTTTTGAGGGATTTGAGAATGAAAATAAAAATAATGAAGATTGAAGAAGGGTGTTAACTTTTAATTGGATAAATCAATTTGGATTGCATCAAAGGGATCCCATGGAAGTATTTATCACAAAGGTTAGGATTGTAGGTTGAGTAGTGATATTTTTATAAGATAATTTTTCAGATATTGTTCCATAAAATTTGGAATTATTGGTTTCAGGAAGTAGGAGGAGAGGGGACATTTTATAGTGGAGGAGGAGTGGAACTATTGTAATTTTTTGACATATTAATTGCACACACGTTTGTCACATTGAAATTGAATAAAATAATGGAACTAGATTGATGAAATATATTATAGGTTATATATATTTTAATTAAATGGACTTCATATACTTTTATAGGTTTTTTTGGGTCTTAAATTTATGGTTCAGTACTTTCTTAACCTATTTCTTCTTTTAATCATTGTAATTAATTTTAATCACATTCAGTAAAAATTATAGTACAAAAAAATGATTAACATAATATAAATTATAAATTATGATGAATATAAATATTTTATCCATATTTATAAATTCTTATCACATAATTCTATGAAATTAATTTAATATTAATCTCGCATATGGGACAACAATGTAGGTTTTTAAGGTAAAAACATCTAAATGGTAGTTAAGTTTGCATACACCCATTTAAATTAAAAATGAATAAAATGACCAATATTAGATTAATTTAAAAAAATATATTCTAATAAAAAATTTAATCCAATATATAATATAATGTATCCTTATAATTAGAATATATGAAAATAATGATTTGAATTAGAATTCTGTGTTTTTCACTATTCATCCAAAAATGACATTTCTCATAAAAAGGCCAAAAACATCACCCTAGGATAATATAAAAATAATAAATTAATAAATGAAGTTTATTAAATCATATTATGTTTCTAAATGTGTATATAATTAATTTTTCTGTTTTTATTTTAAGTACATGAAATGAATTTCATTTTCGAAAATTATATTTTTAAACATGTAAGGACTTCACCAAAAATCTTATTTTTCATTGTCAATATTTTTTATTTATTTAATAAATAATAAAAAACATTTTAAATAAATTTATTACTAATCATATTAATATTTTTAATTGCTAGTTTATAATTATATCATTTAAATAATTATAACAGAAAATATGTATCGTAGAAACTGAGTGTTTCGTGTAACGTACACCAATTTAGTGTCATGCTAATGGAATATATGATTTAGTTCAATGAAAGATGTCAATTAATCTTTTTTTATTCCCAAAAAAAAGGATAAAAACATAGGGGGTTTCATATATTATTGAATTTTTATGGTATTATTATATGATTTGAGACTATTTTTCTCACATCTATCAATAAATATCATAGGATCTCATGGTAATAATGTTGTAGTACAATAATTGATTCTAAACATGATATAATTTCAATTTGTTTAATGTCTCCAAGTAAATACTTTTTTGTGACTTTAGGTGTTCCACTAAATAAGGCTAGTTGAGAGTAATTTGGGAGGTTGTTTTCATTATAAACAAACATAGGCTGAATGTTTCTTCCCATGAATATTGTATATGATTTCCTGATTTGTTCCAAGTTGGTTTCCTATGATTTTTACTATATTAGATAATTTTCTTGTCTTAATGAATCTTATATTAAGATAATTTTTATATTTCCAAATTTTCATATGGATTTCACTATATGTCTTAGATATATTTTGATAATTTTGAGTAATATATATATTTTTATAATATTGAGTTCATTAATTGAAATTTTTATTGAAAATTTGATATTATTCTAATAAAATGTCTTCTTGAATATATTTATTATGTATTCCATTTTTTTCTTCCTTTTTTTATCATTTTATCTAAAAGTATCTTCATATAGGTATTAATATAACGATATAAAAGGGGAAAATATAGCCCTTATTTTTATTTATATTAAGAATAAGATATATAATTTCAAATTTCAATTTCATTTTTTTGAATCGTATCGTAATTACTGATTTGAATGATGGGTGGTGATTTTGATAAATGTTAAAATCTTTTTACTATTTTTAATAACCTATTTATTTTTTATTCTCTTTTAGGGCCCATATAGCCAAGCTTAATTTGTTTCCCTATATTCCCAAAATCCTATGTTGGTAAACGTGTCTCACTCTTCTAAAAAATATTTACTCTATGATTGAAATGAGATGACTTGATATTGGTTCCTTATTATAAAGATTCATTCTAGGAACTTGTTTCCTAAACTGGGTGTCCATAAAATATTTATGTAATGTTCCTAAAAAATATAACTATTTCCATCTTATGGTGCTCACAAATTTATTAATATGATTCTATCTTGAAATGGAATAAACCTTTGATAAGGGCATGTAGGAATTATAGGCACATCAGGGAATGTCTGATCATTAGGTATATTGGGAACCTATTCTGGTTTCTTTTTTTGGGGAGAATCTAATGTGTGATTCATCATAGGTGGGGATCCTTATTCATATAATGTAATACATTGTTTAGTTAACATCATGGGTGTCTTGATCCAAGTATTTTTACCTTAGGGGTCCCAAATTTTTTGGGTATGGTATCAATTTTAGATTATGTAAAAATATTTTAATATTATATAGACAGATCTTGTTGTCCTTTAGAACTGGATTATGGAATGATTTTATTTCATTTTAGAGAAAAAACAAGGAAAAACATTATAGGCCAATCATAGAATCGGTTTGAAGTATTATGGAGATAAATTAGGATGTCCATTAGAGTCGGATTAAGTGGTGGAGTGTGTCCACCAATAGATGAAAAACAATTCATACAATGATGATGTAGTGGATCCCTAAGGGGGATAGTTTCCCACTATGTGTGAAGGATTTTATGTCATGAACCGGCCTAGACACCATAATACCCTGATACCTAAGCCAATTAGTACAAAAGATGAAGGGAATTCCCAATCCCCAAGGGTTAGAGAGTGGCACCTGACATCATACAATATGAATTTGGGGATAAATTTTCCACAAACACAATAGAGGAAACAAGACATATCAGTATGCTAAAATGAAAAGACAATAGGGAGAATAGTACTCAATGTTAAATAGGTATATAAAAATCCGAAATTACGTCATCAGTGTACCATAAAAACATTATAAAAAAAACCAACACTCTAATGTACATTCAACTCCATGTTCCAAGAGGAATAAATAATATATTCCACCTCCAGGAGGTTTTTCCCTTTTTTCATAACTGAAGGAGAAAATAAAAAAACACCCAAAGGAAAGGGTAGGTTGTGATATAAAACCCCATGTTGGGTTTCCCCAAGTAGAACATAATAAAATTCTATAATTAATAAACCCAATCATTTTTAATTATTAAATAAAATATTCATGGCTGTACCAATTGAATATTTAAAACAAAACCTAATTTAAATTTCCACTGATATAAAATTTTCAAAAAATGTGACAAGTAAACATTGTATATAAAATAGTTTATATAAATAAATATCATTCATGATAAAATAAGTTCACAATCAATGATTTATATATATAACAATCAAAGAACAAAACATTATCACTGACCAAATGGTATTATTGATTCATGTTATGAGATCCACACACACTCAATATGTGATCACAAATATTTTCACACCTATCCATCAACCATAGAATAAATATGACTCTTAAATTTACCACTTAGGACAAGATATAATGAAAAATTTCAATGTTAGATTTGTAAGTCATCAATACATTATTAGGGCATTACCATCCTATTGTGTTTTCCGATGTAAATTAATAACTACCTAGCTTGGAATGTGCACAATAAATAAATAAAAAGTTTGAAAATTATTTTTAGAATAGTTTGAAATAATATTGACCAATTTTTAGTTTCGATAATCCAAATTCCCTTTAAAAACCAAAACATGTGTGTTGAATCAATTATTTTATTTTTTAAGATAAATCCAATCATAGGTTATTATATGAACAATTGAGGCCATTTTCCCCAAACTGAATTGTCAAATCAATTTTTAAAAACTCTATAAAATTCAAATAACATCCCAATTTCAAATTCCATTGGAATTTTGTGGGTATCCCCAAATTTATATACGAAGTGAAATCAAATTTCAATTTTAATCAAATTAGGATTTTACAAGTTATTTGAATTAAATTTCTATAATTAAGAAATTGAATTTTTTTACAATTGGACATCTTAAAAAAAATCAAAAACATTTTCATCAAAACAAAATGAAAAAAGTGGGTCTTAATAACAATTAATTAAGGCATATAAAATATAGGAACTCAACCTAGAAACAAGATTCAACTACAACAATTTTTCATCCATCAATTCAAATACGATCTATCAAACGCCAAAGAGGGAAATCGATAGTGATTGAGAGGAAGGGAAACCACTTAATATAATGACTCACGAATTCCAACATGAATATAAATATCCAAATAAATTATTCTGAGGGTTTGGATATCACTAAGATCTACCAAAGTCGGTAATATAGGAATGATATAAATACTCATGAATTTGTATAGATTTTTCTATCTAGCCCTTCGATCACTGATGGTATATCATGCTCTAATGAAACATAGATCCTCAGGCCTCGTGGAGGCCTCTCAAAAAGTATGAAGTAAAATATGGGTTTCTATTAGAAACATTAGCATATGGAACTTCATGAAAACAAAAAATCAATTTCATATAGTTATTTTTTTTTGTTATTGAACTTTTCTTATATCATGAATGTGTATTAAGTGAGATGATATGGTCACACTATTGATCATAACACATATCAAATTATTCATTATCTATAAATGTGGAAACACAAAAAAAATCTATAGAATTATCAACCCACTTACATTTTGTCAATAGAATTTGATAAAGTAATCCCAAAGTTCTCTAATTATCTACATTGAACAATTGGAACATATAACAAGAATATACAAAATCAGCGATATCTTATCACTTTCCTAGACATCATAATTGATGATCCATGAAATATATAATCATTGTGGTTCTTATGTGCCTAATCCATTGGGGATATAGAAATCTTAAATCATAACCTTTCTCGTAGCTAACTACACAATAAAAAAATTCCAAAAACATATAATACCCATCACATAGAATGACCAGTCAGGAATGGTACCTCTATAATAAATTGAGTACCTTATTCTATGATGTTCAACATCAAGACATTGTTCTGGAATAATTATCTCAGGAAGAGAGGATGTAAACTAAACACTAGTGAAGGAAACCTTTTCCCTCTGTTTGATAACTCTAATACGAAACTATGTAAAAAAGAACCATCAAGATCCACTCCTTCGATGATTCTTTCACTTCTATTGTCAGTGATTTTCTACTCGAATCAGTTTTGGTGAAATTTCCCATTCCCAATGTATAAGAAAATTCCAATTTCAAAATATTGTAGGTATTCCACTCAAAAATATTGGATAGATATTAATATTTTTAGAGTAGATATAAATTTATCTCTTGTGGTTATAATACATCATAAAACATTATTAGAAAAGTTAATTCCAATAAATCATAAGCACCTGAATCACAACTATAATTTTAAGGTCTTGGGTTGGATAATTCTTATCATGTAGAATAAGATGATACGATCCATGAGAAAACACATTGTTACCCTTCATAAGAACAAATCAAAAATCTTAACATGATGTATCACAAAAAAAATTCGTTCCTATCCTCTGGAAAAGTGAACCCTGGTGAAGAAGTCAAAATACAACAAAAAAGTATTTATAGAATTTATAGTCCAAAAAAACCTTACTCTTTTCTGAAATAGGATAGTCATAATAGAAGAAAACATTTTTAAGACCATAAAAAGGTGGAAATAAACAACACAAATCCCAAGAACAACTAAATAAAAAAACTACACATTTTCTCACACGTCATAACACATTTTAGCATCTGAGGATCAACTGAATGAAAATGGTTTGTTTCCATGTGTCCCAATAGCTTCAATTCTTAAATCCATAAATCACCTTTTGATATCTTGGAATAAAGTGGGTGATTTCTCAAAAATTAGATAGCATCTCTTAAATGACCCCCAAGATCTTCCTCATACATTGAGTAAACCCTAATTTCATCCACAAATACCTCCTTAAATGAATCATTATAATTAAGGAATTTCATGTTCCTAAAATCCATAATATCTATACGATTATTGGTGAGACCAAATGGAATGAAAATATAGTCGATATGACCATACCTGCTTCAAATGGTAGTTTTTTAACATCAGAATCCTTTATTCTCAGGTGATGGTAAACAGATCAAAGATCACACATCAAGAAAAACTTATTACCCCTAAAATATTCAATTAGATCATCAATCCTTGGAAACATATACTTTTTATTTATTGGAAATCTAGTGAGTTTGCTATATTCAACACAAAGGCGAAGTGACACATTAGCTATCATATAAAATAGAATAGGCTCTATCCAATGAGACACACACAGGTGTATAAAGACTTTCCCCAAAAGATAATCTAGTTGAGTCTTAAACTCTTTTATTTCATCTACTTTTATTTGTTAAGGGGGTAGATACTAGCTGAGTACTCGACACTAAATCAATAGAAAACTATGCCTACTTTATTGATGGAAACCTAAAATATTATGGGGGAGAAACATCGAGAAACTCTATGATAACTAGAGGGAGATCACCCATCAAATATTGATTCTCTAGATCAAAATAGAACACTAATATTATATTCCTCAACTCTGGATAAGAAGGTTTGGATTTAATCAACCTCAAGCCCCACTCACCTAGATATATATAACACGCACCATCAAAATTCAGTAAAGGAGACTAGTCAAAGATTGAAATATATTCAAGACTTTTAATAAATGATCCAATCCACACCAAAAAATACATTGATGTGTTTCATGTTAAGAACCAGAAAATATAAACAAATATCAATATTTGATAATGAGAAAACTCATGTAGGAAAACAAAGATCCTTCCCTCTCTTCATTCTAAGAGTTAAAGTAATATCAATCACATAAGATACAATTCTCTTGGGATAATTCAACAGATTACCAACATGAGTAAAAATGAAAAAAATGAGATTCAATAGTATCAAATAAATCAGTCATCAAAATGAAGAAATGGTGATGGTACCTTTCATAGATGTTGGAATCTAATTGGATTCTTATCGAGAATATTTGATTATGTGAAGAAGATTTATTCTATAATCATGTCGATGGAACCCATTTATTCATGATGTATTTTATTACAACGTAGTAAATTTTGGAAATAATGATCACGTTCTACTTCATGGGGATGAATATACAGAATAGAACTTCTATAAGTGACATGAGCGTCCACCGGAACCACATTCTTTAGGTTAATTAGTGAAGTCTTATTTTTGATTTCCTAGGTTAGCCACACTAGTTCAAAATAAATGGTCATCTTACTGATACATTAGAATATAAAAAATCCCCTACTTTTGAGAACCACCATGAGAATCATCATTCTTCCTCTCCACTTTATAGGAACTCATAGAACTACTACTTGGAGAAAATGAAGCACCCTTGATCCCTAACGTACCATCCATATCAATCTCAAACATTAGTTCCCTATCTTGGATGTCAGGATATGAAGAGTGATTTAGTTAGAAACACTTAGAATGAATATCATATACTAGTTCCATATAAAATCGTCATGTCATAATATTTTCATTTGATAAAATATTTTTTGAAAATGAGACAATATCAACAATGTGATTTTCATATTCAGTCGTGGTCCTCCCAGCCTGATCAAGATTGAAAAACTCAATATCCTTGGAGAAGACCATAGACTCTGTATATAACTAGTCAGTGAAATGAACAATAATTCACATCCTCTCTAAAACCTCCTAATTCTTCACCATAACTATCATGTCCAAAAAATTCTTTATAGGAAATTCCAAATTGAAGTTTCAATATTTCTACTTGATATAATAAGACATTTCCAAGAACACAAAGTGATGGTAAATATTTTTTTAACTAGTCTTCGGCCTATTTTGGATCATTAGATCCAAGGAATGTATGTGTATTATAACTAAGGAAATCATGGTAGTGGATCTGAGACACATCCCTATGATGTTCTCAAACAGAAACCTGAATGGAAATGGGTTCAGGTGCTTTTCCTGGATCTCAGACAGTTCACACAATAACATCAACCATATTCTGCTCCATGAGAGGATTCTCTCACTATGGTTCATCAACATATTCCTTATAGATCATATTCAAAAATATTTTACTAGGTGTGATGGTAAAAACATCAGTGAAATTAATTTAGGGCATTAGTAAATTACCCATATTAATAATCAAACAAGTGGAAAATGGAAATTAATTACATCCGTTAAGAAAATATGTTTTCAATTTCAACCTATCTAAATCTGATGTGGGGAAATGAATTGATATAATTTTCAAGATTTCATTCCCAAACCACCAATTGTGACTTGAGGATAATTATAACGAGGTCAATCTAGAAACACAATTGTAACTACCTCCTAGGTCCCAAAAAGATCTAAACCATATGCCAACATCATGGCTAAATGCTCAACATGTACCTCTAACATCACTTTTCTACTAAGAAGCCTAGTCACCCCCGTACCTTGAATCCTTTGATAATAAGTACTTGACCAAAAGGAAGTTTTTGATCGCCATAGATTATCGACTATCATCAGGAATCATAAAATATTAATGTACAAATTTTTTCCTATAAACATAATGGAAGAAACAAGACATATCAAGATTTTGGAAAGAAATATCTATAGGAAGAACTATACCATAAGTCAAATAAGAATATCACAACATAAAATTCATCATCAAAGTACCAAAAAATAAAATAATAATCAAAAATACCAAAATAAAACACCAATCCATTTCCCTAATAGTAATCAATAACATTCTCCACCTCCAGGAGGTGCATTTGCTTTTTTGAGACATGGAAGAAGAAAATATGAAAAATCCAAAAGTAAATAGTTGGGTGGGAGATAAAAATACATTTTCAGTCTCAATAAGTGTTCCATAATAATATAACATAATTAATAAACCCAATTCCAATTGTAATTTCAGAAAAAAAGAGGCATCGAAGTAGAAATTGAATATTTAATACAAAAAGTAATTTTCATTTCTATTGATTGAATCATCTAAAAAAAAATTAGTATACATTTTATATAAAATAGTATATATAAATAAGAAATAGTAATGATTAATTTATTTAGAAAGAAATAACATATATATTTATATTTATATCAAAATAATCACACCATGAAATAAGGTCATTTGTCAAAAGGTATGACAGTTTTTATCTATGAGATACTCACACTCTCAATCAGTGATCATTGAAACTTTCACACACATATCTTGGGGCTATTACATATTGGAACCATAAAAATCTAATTATAGAAATGATATACCAATATATTTTTGTGTTGGAGTTTAAAATCACAAATCTATTTATTGCAAATTACCATTATATCATGTTTGTCTCAAATAAATTACGAACAACCTAATCTCACATGTGATCAAGAAATTATTCAAAAATGATAAAATTATTTTAAAACTATTAAAAATATAATTTCTCTATTTTTAGTTTCAATAATCCAATATCCATTTATAAACCAAATCACTAGTTTTTAATCAAATAATTACCTTTTCATTGTAAAATCAATAATAGGTTATTACCAATACCATTTAAACCATTTTTCCTCAAAATAAATGAAATGTTTTCTTTGGAAAAATTCCATAACATTTAAATCACACAACAATTTTCAATTCCATTGGAATTGGGGGTTTTCCCTAAATATCTATAAAAATTCAAATAAAATTCCAATATTTATAAAATTGGATTTTCACAATTTAATTTAATAAAAATTTAACAGTCAACAAATTCATAGGTTATATAATTTTCCATCTTAAATGTTTCACATACCATTTTCATGGAAACACAATTCCAACAACAATAATGGACAACAAGAAATAAGACAAAAAACTAAGAACTCATACTAGAATACATATTCAGCAACATAGAGTTTAGATACATTAATCCAAAGATAATCTTTCAAAATATAAGTAGGTAAAGAGAAATATATGAAGAGATAGAGATACCAATTAACTGGAATTATTCACCAATACCAACATGAAGATGAATCATTGAACGGATGATCTGGATGGATTAGATATCACTAAAATCACCTAGGTGTAGCTCTAGGTCAATAGAGAAGGAATCCTAAAGGAAGGAATTATGATTTTTATTAGAATTTTCAGCCTAAAACTGACACATGGGATTTTATATGAAAAGTAACTGAATTACACATCGTTTAATTTTTTTATTACAATATATGATGAAAAACACATCACCTTTTATTAAAATAAATAATTTAAAATTTATACATTGTGTAACTATATTACTTGGCATGTAAATACCTAGTACACTATAGAACTAGAAGTTTTTTTATCTAAAATTCCAAAAAATTATTGGCTTAAACATCATAGTTATCCTTTCGATTCCTTCTCGGTCCTACCCACACAACATAAAAAGAAAAAAATTAAAATTTATAAAATAATCATGTTATAATGGTATCATGATATTACACTGTATCCCCTCAATGGGGGTAATTTCACAGTAGGATTGATTGAGTATCATGATTAAACTTTATGGAGGCATTGAACATACGCCATAGATTAAAAGGGATAAAAACCCATGTACATTGACACCAAAATTTAAGTTAATGTGATAGGACTGGTCCATGTAGTTTAACAACATGTATTACAGACACTAGTGTCATGAAAAGATCAACAGTGACGGATAGTGTTGGGCCTAAGCATAGAAGATTCTTATCGTAGTTGTTTTATCCCATGGTGGGAAAGGATGGTGTAGGGATTATGTGTGGAAGTTGGAAATGTGTGGGATTTCATCCCATGGTTGGGGAGACAGTGGCACTTCATAATGATCATATGTTGGGAATCCTTTTCTTATTGCATAGTGTAATCGATGTAAAGTAATCCCATCTCAGTCATACAAGGGGAATCCTCTTTCAACTTCATATGGTAAGGATATAGTTTTTAGTCATGTGTTGAGGACATAATCGTAAATTTTAACATCATGAAAATAGGATGTCGAGCTATGAAGATCTACATTATGCTTCTCAGATGTGGCTGGGGAATATAGCTAGTGGGGAATAATGTAAATGTGAGAAGAAGATCTAGCATAAGTACCCTCTCTGAAGATAAATAGATTGTTTCTCACAATGATTCAACCTTTATGGATTATGTATTCACTATCTGTACTCTACTGGATTGAGCATGGTGTGAAAATGGATGAGGATGAGTGAAATATAAGAGGACCAATGTTAGGGTTCCTATGATTATATGTAATAGTCATTAGGATATTATGCATAGGAGAAATAGGTAGAGTTGGTGGTACTAGTCATACAAAGATGGGAGGTGTGGAAAAGAATATTTTTGATGATCATATGGGACTATAGAACTCAACTTTTGAGAAAGGGGGTAAGATGAAATGAGGCACCATGGAAAATCTTATAGGATAGGTTTCATTAAGGTTAGGGTTTTGTGAAGGTTAAGGGAATTTTGTAGGCCATGGGTGTAAGGACCAGTTTGGGATGTGACTAACCCTTAGAGTGGGTGAATTTTTGTTGCGGACCTTTTTAAACCAATTCCATGTTGTTATCCATATACCTCATAGATATATTAGGATATTGATTCTCTTATTCCCTTTTCTTTATCACATGCAATAATATGAAATTTTTAAAGAACATGACCATTATATTTTTACAAGGTTAACTACTCAATGATAGTATCTAGTCCTCTTCGTGTATGTGTATGAATAGTACAATATTTTTACACTGTAATATAGTAACATGTTACAATGGGTTGGCTAGAAAAAAATCCTTTAGCTAGTGTGAGTCCATACACTTTTGAGTTTGAATGAAACAATTCTACTACCTTGTACTAGTGATGACCAAGTTCAACTTGAAGCATCGTGCTAGTTCTTTATAATGCCTCTAAAGAAAATCTTCTACTTCTAGAATATGGTTGGTTTTAATTTTTTATTCTTATGTATTCTTCACTTGGTTGTATTCAAAATAGTTGGAAATCATCTTTCTTCTTATTCCCTTGTCTAATGTATTGAAGAAACTTATTTAACTAAAACTTCTTCTTTATCATCATAGCAGGAATCACAAGGACCTATGTGATTATAAAAACAATGCGGATTATCTTACCTAGGAATCATTAGAAAAAAATTATCCTCCATTATTATTTACATTTATCCATTAAATCATGCATGTAGTGTTTGTATGATCTCTACTTTTTATTCACTTCTTCTTCTTCACATAGATTCACCCACTACCTTGATTCATTATTTATATTCTTTCATAAATTCATGTGATTGAAATAGTTCATTAATTTGATGTGTTGTAACATCAACCAACCCAAAAAAATAGTCCACTTACCCCTTTATGTTCATAAACTTGAATGGTTCTATGTATTTTCACAAGTATTCCTTCTTTTCTTCTTCACAAGTTATAGTGTAGGTATATAATTCTTCTTTATCTCAACAAAAACACATGAATTAGATGTTTGTGTGGCTCTAGTTTCACTCTATTCCTATAAGGTAGGATTTATTTACCGATGTGTCCAACAGATCATCTTCATGAAGCAGACCGAGGGGTTAGTTAAACCAGTAACATGATCATGTTCTTCTTCTTCACACAAGGGATTCACGTGATCTCATTATCTTAGTCAAACTGAATGGTTCACGGTTCTATCAATTGAAATATGAGTAGCCGACTGTGCTTCCTCAGGTAATGCATTCATGGTTCTTTTTCACACATAGGGTGTGTATCTTCTTCATGAAACCATATGTATTGAAATTATCCACCTTCTTTTTGAGGCCTTAAGGGATTTCATTTCAGTTTCTCTTTCGTTTATCACAGCGCCTCATAACAAACCTTTTTTTAGAAATCATATTCCTTCAAAACTTTCGGAGAAACCAACACATCCTCTCTACCTTAGATACTCTTCCTTTTTTTAATAGAGGTTTCTCTACCTCATCTTCTTTTAATCACTAAATCAAAATCCTGTAAGATATTTCATGTGATCAATAATTTTAATTACCATGATCTTTGGAATAAAATTTGTTGAACATGGCTAAAAGATAATCCAAAAAAATATGCATGCTTCCTCTTATTATGATGCAGAATCATCACATGTATTCATTAAATAAGTTCATGAAATCTTAATTTAAATCCAATCTCATATCATCCATGTGAATCAGATGTTTGACGAGGCCTCACAAACATCATTTTTTATCAGCCAATATGAGTTATTTTCATTCCTCATATGCATGAAAGACATTATTTTCATGGATGGCCTCAGTTCGATCTTGAGATACTCCTTTTATGGCCATAAGTCATCCATCGTGGTTTGGCCTTCTTCTTTTATGAGATAGCAGCGACATTGAGTAGTGGATGGAGGAAGATGTTGTCCTTGGGTGATATAGAGTCTATAGAAGATTGGAAGGATCTGATTAAATGAGTGGGGAATGAGATTATATGAGTATCCACAATTTCTCCATACGTTAAAAAACTTTATGCCACATTGAATCACCTCTTGGTTTTTCTGAGTGTTATAAATCAACCACCAGGGGGAGAGGTTTAGAATTATTTTCTCCCCCATCTAGTTCCATACCATACTAGATCTTCGAGAGAGATATGTACCCATCCCTCTTTGAGCCCTTTCCCAAACTATGAATGACCTCTCTCATGATCTATTGTAGTCTTACACATGACAATGCTTGTGGCCAACGGGAAAGAATGGATTTCCTCACTTGGGTGGGGTCGAACTAGTGTCTTTTATATTCCCTTGTTCGAAGCTAGATAGTTGGCTTTGTTGGATACTCAGTTTTTAGGTCAAACACATAAAATAAACATCAATATAAACAACATGGCCACCTTATAATTCCAATATCATCTTAAATTATTATTTAATAATTATTTAAACTCCTTATTGAAAATTAAATGAATCATTTCTTCTTACATGATCTCCCTAAAATTGTGAAATCTCTACACAATCCCTCATTCAATAATTCATATCTATTATAGTAATCTCTTTTATGGTTTTCATGAAATAGTGAAGTATTACATTACCCTTTTCAAATCTTTAATTCATTTTTGAGTATTATATAAAAAGAAATCAAATCATTTCCCATCATTCAAAAGTGTATGGTTTTCAAACAATATTAATGGTGTAAATTCTATTTCGCCTTTAACAAAAGTACATTGAACTAATGATAAGTCCACCAATCGTCTGATTTAACTGCATAAATAATTACCCATGAAAACCATATAGTGCTTTTATTCCCTAAAAATTCATGATTAAGCCTAACTTCAACCAACCTCCATTGACACTGGAGATACTTATTCATAATTAACAACATTGGTAACTTTTTCAGTCTTTGACTATAAATAAAACTCATACACAAAATTTGTCTAAATAATATCCCCTTTGTATTTGTAGTTAATAACCAAATTTCCCTCTCTAATGAATGTGTCAACATCAATATGTGATTATTATCTATCCCCTTTACCCTTCTAATTTCATTTAACATTCTATCCTCCTTATTATCAAAAATTTAATATTCATGGTAAAAGGGTATCAATTTATATTTAAGCAATGTGGAATCCACCATTTCACACTATGTATACATGATCTATGCTCGGTGTCGAAAATAAGGGGATTTCATTTAGAAAACAAAGATGTACCTTACCATTGATCATGATACCTCATGAAATGAGAACTCAAGTGATTTTCTTTAAGGGATTTCAAGTATATTTTCAGGATGAAGATATTGAATGAGATATGAAATAATTTTATAAATAATCATCCTAAAACTCTTGTACTCACTTCAAAAAATATATCAAAAATAATCATGTGAAATAAGTGGTATAAGTGATGTTAGAGAACTTCCATTCTTCTTATAATAGTGTTTAATTCAATTTCTCCCCATTATTAAAATTCTTGTTACTTTTACTAGTCAATGAAGAGAGATTAAGAGAGGGATACATTTTCTAAAGACATGATCATCAAGTAATTTCTAGAATAATAAAATTTGATACTATTTGAAATAATAATTCTAGAAGATTTTTCATTTTTCTCCCCCTCAAGTAAAAAACAAAACATTATCATTATAATGGTGAATCTCATCAAGAATGAACAAAAGTTAGTAAGATCAAACCAAGGTGGTATCTTCTTTGTCATGGATTTCAAGAATTGAACATTACATTATTCATTTTCATGAATGATTATATACATATCAGGTTCTCCCCATAACTTCTTGAATCTCTTAAATACTCTCTTTTACAAACACAAATACAATACATAATGAATTAAGGGAATAAGGTAAATCCACCTTGAATAATCAGTGTGAATATAATGGTTGAGATGACTTTGTCAACCAAGATTCTCTAATTTCTCCACTCTTCACATTATCACATATGATCTTAAATTATGATAGTGATTGTGTGGATATTATTACTTATTCCATTTATATATTTGTGAACATTCATTCTTCAAGTGATTTTAAAGAACTGGTATCTCATGGTAAAACATTCATATTCTTAAGGAATTCTTCTTATACAGGAATAAATGAAATGAAATTTATAACAGTGTGACCATCCATGTTGAACCTCACATGCATATTTTAATGTGAAATATTTTTAACCTTTTCACTATAATTGTCTTGTGAATTCTAAATTCACCTCATTATTTCAAAATTTTCTTCTCAGATAACCAATATGTCATTAGAAACTATGCTAGAAGGATTGGATGTTCCACATGGGTTCTTCTTATCTTTCTTTCATCGAATTTTATTTGGAGATATTTTGTTCACAATTTTCTTCTAATTTTGGCAAAAGGTAGATTCTTCATTCTCAGATATCTTTTTTGGCCTTTTATTCATATCATCATTGGATGTATGTTGAGATGATAATTCACTAACCCTGTGACCACATTCATTTAATACATCACAAATATCATTAAGTCTCCCAAATCTGTTTGTAGAATAAAGATTCTTTTGGATAGATGGATGTTTCTTCTTCATCACTTTATTTCATCCTATTGAAATAGGATTCCTAATTTCTCATTAATTTAAGGGACAATGCCAAAAAAATCCAAAGCACAATGCCCAAATTTTTTGTAACACCAATATTGACCAACAAATATTGATTTCATCATGACTTTTGAATAAGGTTTTAAGATAAACTATTGTACTTTTTATGGGGAACCAAATTCCAAAAAAAATTCCTTTCAACCGTAGTCATTGTAGTAGGTTTTTTCCCTTATTCCTTCATTCATGTTTTTTTAGAGTTTTTTTTTACAAGCTACACTATTTTTTTGAAATGTGATTTGAAAAAATTAGTAATTGTGGGTATGGATGATACTTGTTTCTTTTCAGATGCTTGAGATAGATCATAAAAATATTTCATGATATTCTTTTCACATTTTGGAGGTCTTTTATCCTTAGAATATTCAAATAAGTGTTGAGTACAAGAAACTACTCTTTTATTCTTTTCTTAAGTCTCAATACATATATTCTCAAGATTGGTCAACTAAACATCTAAATATAGTCATTTCATATTGAGGATGATTTTAAGATATTCAATAAAAAACATTTTTTCTTCACTATCCTTTTTCATTCATCTAACGTCATATTTATGCAGTTGAACTTTTTTCTGAATCAAAGAGTCATAATCATTTATTTTCATAGATATTTATTCTAATTATAAACCCTCTACATCAGTGTTCTTCTTAAACTTTTATTCAAATTAATGGATCTTTTTTATGCGTCTATTTGACTCCCTCATTTTTCTCATCTTCTTTAAACCATTTTGAAGAAATTTTTTCACATTACCTCTTTGTTGCTTCAATGGATCTAACTTATTTGGAATGTTTTGAGGATTCTAAATTTTTTTTCGTGAAATATATTTTCCATTACATCAGCATACACTTTAAATTTGGTGATCTCTCCCTATATACATTGAAAGACTCCAAAAAAATTAGGGATAGTGTTTCTTTGGGATTACCATGAATAATATCTCTTATTCAATCAGTTGACTTTACTTGGGATGTTATAGATTGATCATTAATACATTTTATATAATTTTCATGTTGAGAATAGATTTCAAAAGAACTAAAACATTCCCCATGATCACATGAGGTATGAAGGTTAATCATATTCTTGGTGGAGACCTGATCCACCTTCTCATTCCATTCCATTCTTGATATATCTTCATTTTTTCCAAGGCATGGATAAACATATAATCAATCTTATTTGAATAGGAGGAAATATTTATTCATCTCATTTTTTTTCTTATTTGTCATGATATTGGTATATATAGAATTTTTATTAGAGATAACTGAACAGACATCAAAACTGCACTTCATTTTTAATTTATGAAAGTACTAAAAATCATAAAAATGATAATAACATCAACTGTAGGGAATCCAATAGAGGTGAACCTTGCGCTCTGATACCAATTTTAAGGACTAGTTTGGGATATTCCTAACACCGAGAGGGAGCTGAATCATTATTTGGGACCTTTTTAAACCAATTCTATATTTTTATCCTTGTACCTCATAGACCTATTTTGATCCTGATTATCATATTCAGTTTTTTTATTGCATGCAATAATATGAATGTGGTAAAGAACATACACATGATATTTTTATAAGTTTCACTACTCAATGAGAGTAGATAGTACATTTTATGTATGGGTAGCACCAGCACATGGATTATCCACTATAATATAGTAAAATGTTACAATGGGTTGGATAGAAATAATCATATTTCCATTGTGATTCCCTACACTTTGGAGGGGGGAATGAAACAATTAAAATTCCCTAAACTGGTTATGACCAAGTTCAACTTGAAACGTCTACATGGTTCTTTATACTACCTCTAAATAAAATCTTATCATTCTTGAATAAGGTTGGACATAATTTTATCTTCTTCATTCTTATTCAATTGGTTACTTAATAAGTAGTAGAAATGAACATTTATTCTTATTCTCTCTTCTTCATTAGTTCAAATATCTACCACAATAAAACATATTCTTCTTCTTATTGGATATATTCAAAAGCACCTATGTTATTTTTCAAAAAATGTGGGTCATCTTACCTTGTAATCATCATAATCAAATTATTCTCCATTCTCCATGACATGTATGCATGAATTCATGCATGTAATATTTGGATGATCTCTTTTTGTTCACTTATTTTTCTTCATCACACACATTCTCCCACTCCCTTGGTTCTTTCCTTATATGCTATCACAAATTAATTTTTATGAAAGATTGAATGTTGTGATGTGTGTTGCCTTAAATAAAACTGAACATAATATACTCTTCCTCATTCTTATGATTAAACCCAAATGTGTATTAGTCTATTTCCAGGTACTCTATCCTTTTTTCCATCATGAGTTACAGTGTAGGTATACACTACTTCGTTGTCTCAATCATATCACATGAACCAGACGATTGGGGGGATCTAGTTTCTTTTTCTTCCTGCAAGGTAAAATTTAATTACCTATATGTCCACCATATCGTTTTTATGAATCACACTAAAGTGTTGGTAAATTCAGTTGTTTATTTTTGTTCTTATTCTTTGTGAAAGGGATGCACGGGAACTCATTCTCTTCGAGAAACTAAAATGTTAGGGGTTCTAAAATCCGAATGATGAGTGGACCGTGGTTCTTCCTTATATAAAGTATGAATAGTTATATTTTTTTAGAGGGTGTAGTTATACTTAAAACCAACAGATGGCTCAGGATTCCCCACTACATCATGAGAAATTAAATGCTCATAGTTCATTTTCTCCTTCACATATCACAACTTCTCGAAGGTGCTCTATTTTTCTAAAAATAGAAGCCCTAAAATGTTTACGAGTGGCCAACTCATCCTCGGCTAATCATCCTTTTTATATATGATGGTTAGCGGCCTCTTATTACATTAATGACTGAATCGAACTCTTGTAAGATATGTTGTGTGATCATGCTTTGAATTCTCGAGATCTTGAGAATCAAATCCTATAAACATGGGTAAAATATATTCCAAAAAACCTAGAGTATTTCCTTTTATTATAAAGGCTAATATTCATGTGAATGTGTTCAATAATCACTTTAAATATTCTTTTAAATCCATGCCCAAATCCTCCAGGGAAATTTTATGTTTGACGTGGCCATGGTAACATTGTTTTCCTTTGGCCAATCTGATATCTTCCCATTCCTCATATGCATGTAAGACATTAGTTGAATTCATGATCTCAATTTGATCTCGAGATGCTCCTACGATGGATGTAGATCTACCATGGGGTTTCATCCTTCTTCTTCAATGAGACAACGACAACGTTGAGTGGTGGAGGATGTAAGATGATGGAGTTGGGTGATATAGGGACCCCATAAGATTAGACGTATTGGATTAAAAGAGTGGGGAATGATATTAGATTAGAATCCATGATTAGTACATTCATTAAAAAATCTCATACCACATCGAATTACCTCATAGTTTCTTTATTCTTTATAAATCAATCACTATAAGGGATGTTATGAATTCAGCTCTCCCCCTCCCAGTATTTCCTTGTATGGTTTTGCGGGAATGCTCTATGCCCACCCCTCTGTGGGCCCTTGGTAAAAACTATTCATGGGCTCTCCCATGTGCTCTATGGGATTACACACGACCCTACATGTTGGCGATGGTCTAGAATTGGTTTCCTCCCTTGGTTGAGGTTGACCTATTGTCTTGTATATTCCCTTGGTTTAGCCTAGCTGTTTGGGCTTGTTGGCTATCGAATTCTTTACGTAAACCACATAAAAATAAACTTAAATATAAATTTCAAGGCCACCTAAAAATTCAAATATTATCATAACTTCTTATTTAATAAATTATTGAATTTATTCTGGAAAATTACAAGAATATTATCTTTTTTAAAGATCACCCAAAAATCAATAAATCACTACATAATCCCTCATGAAATAATGCATGTATCATCATGTAATCTCTTTCATGGTTCTCATGAAGTACTTAAGTACTTCATGGACTTATTCAAATCCTCAATTACTTTTGGAGGATTAATTAGAATGAACTTCAACCGTCTCTCTTCATCAAAAATGGTATGGTTCTTCAAACACATTCAATGAGGTAAGAAACGTGTCACCTTCGACACAAGTTCTTTTAACTATTGATCAGTTCGCCAATCTATTGATTTAACAAAATAAATAATTGCTCAAGAATGACACCCAATACTATAATTCCATAACAATTATATAGGAATCATCAGTTCAACCATCCTCTATTAATATTGGATCTACTTCTTCATATTGATCAACATTGAAATCTTTTGACAATATTTGACAAAAAATACCACTCAAACTAAACATTGGTCCCAAAAATGGGTTTTTTTATGATCGAGGGTCTTTCTAAGAAGTATAGTGAATGTGGGTAACCCTTCCTAAAAGTATATCATTGGTTCCAACTGGTTTAGTTCATATATGGAAATTTCACAAAACCCCAAGGTCCATGATGGGATTTCTTCTTATTTGAAGGCCACTTACATTCATAAAAGGAATAACCACAATAGTTGAGGTTCTCCAAAACCAATTATATGTGGTTTTTTTAATGATTTAAACCTTTGGAAATCTATTTTCACTCTCTCTCATTGAGATATTTGAGTTTTGAAACATTCGCTTTTTTTTTCTTAAGCCGAAAGGGCACGTCTCATGAAAATCCAGAATCCTGGATGTATTTATAAATCTATTGATGGGGAGGGACTTTTTTATTAAATATAGAGCTCAAAAATAAGTATTTTGAGCTTCATGAAATGGTCATGAGTTCCATGAAATAGTGTTACATTGTTAGAAGGTTTACCTTAGACCCCCAAGCAATTGAGGTCTTCATTAAAATAGTGTTTTGTGGATCTAGACATTTTATTTATGGAGGTTACCATCAATCCCCAATGAATATAAGGCCTTTTGTGAGCTATGGTCATTCCCAAAGTTGTTTCCATTGTTATTAAAGTCCATTAAGTGGATTTTTGTTCTGTTTTGGATGAATTCATTTTAAATTATCCTTTCCTTCCTTGATTACTCCCTTGAAATGTGTATTTTCGCATTAATAAGTTACCTAATAATATTTGGATGAGATGAGGGATATGATTATAGTATTTTAAGGTAAAACATATAATATTTATTATTTATTATTCCAATTTGAGAAACATGGCTCGTCGATATGCCTATAAATAGGGGAATGGGTCCCTTAGAAGACCATAAGCATTTTGCAGAAGACTTGATGGTTCTCTTTTTCATAAATCTAAGACCATCTCAATTGATTTATGATCTTGATCCTCTATAATCATGAAAAATAAATCTTCTATGATCAAACATCTATGAGAAGACTACCTTGATTTCACGAACATTTACAAACCAAAAATCATGGGAAACCCATTACAATCTAATCATCAAAAATTTCTAAAGCCTTGGATAGAATAATCTCTTATGGTGGTAAGTATCTTGTTGATTGATGTTAAAAAATATTATGATCAAAGAGAGTACCTAGAGAAAAATCACATAATGAGATCCTTATGGCACCACTAACAGAGCTACAAAGGGAATATATTTTTTCTAGCGGATTTTTTATACTTATTTAGACTATGGGATGATGTGTTCGTCCCCAATAATGATCTAGGCTATTTCTTCTACTGGTTTAGGTCCCTGTCTTATAGTAATAGTGGCACAAGGATATAGGGGTACACATTATTAAGCATCATGTTTCTCTCACTACACACACTCTATTAAAGAATTAAATAATGTCAATGGGGATATACTGGAAGTGGAGGCATCACCTCATACATATGAGGTCATTCTCAATATGGGTCTGACAGACCATCTCAAAGGCTAGAACAATTAGTGGGACATTTTCTTGGGTAATAAATTTATAGACAACTGGGCTTAGGTAAACTAGGAATTCTAGTCATGCAGTGAGTTCAAGGAACGAAAGAAGCTAGTTGGGATATATAATGTAGTGTGGTGGTCACAATTCCAAAACTATTAGCATTAGGAAATCATGATGCAGTTTTTGATCAAGTGTTTTTTGAGGATTAACACATTCCATATGCATGATGGGGGTTACTATTAGTCTACAGAGACTCTACCAAATTACAAGAATCATGAACCATGGATTCATGTGTGTTGAATTTTCTCCCATAGAAAATTTGTGGGTGGACTAGGATTAAATTCCATCCTTAGAGAGGGCATTGTATCTCTTGGTATGGAGGACCATAGAGAAAAAACATGGTATGTAGAACATTCCTTATATGAATTAGTTACGCAACTTCTTAAATAAACTTGTGGATATGTTATTGGGAAGTCCACACTAGTGTCCAAAGGATATATAGTTAGGTAAGGAACACTCTTACTAGATTATCTTAGTGGAAAGGCAATAGAATTTATGGTGGTATAGTGTAAATTTTGATTTACTAGTGGACATGCTAGAAGGATTCATCGCTTCAAATATCATTGGATAGATGATCCCAATATGGGATGTAGACATGGGTATGTGGTTGAGCACCCTAATCATGGAAGTGATGTTGGGGATGGGAAAATACATCTACATATAAGTTCATGTAATATATAAGCAATACAAGGAATTGTGCCATGTTAGTTAGGTAAACACCCTCCTCCATGTGTGTGGGAACTTCCACTTCCGGTATGGTTGGATGTTGTACACATGGGGGTATATGAGAATCTAAATCCCATATCCCCTCCCAGTACAAACTTCTGGTCATCGATCCTCAATATTGTTGTGATTTTTATTATTTTGATATGGGTTTTGTGGAGATGATTTCACATATTTCTATGTGGATCACTTCATCATCCACCCATTCACCCTTTCTCATAGGGACTTCAACTGATGATGGCCCATTTACCATTGAACAAAAATTGTACCATTTATCCTTTTGTGGTTGGGTACAGGTGGAGATGGTGGACATAAAGATGATTTATGAGACATACACCAAACACTGATTCCCATGAATGTTTTTATGCCTCCACCATTTTACAATTATGGTGTAGAAGGGGTAGTTTATTAATAGAAACTCACCATGCCATATCAGATATGGTGTTTTTTCATGTTTGAGGATGAAAATTGGTCGAATGAACCACCACCACCCACTGCTACCTATAGGATCACACATGACTATGCATAAATATTAGAGTGTGTGTACCATGGTGTATGATAAGGTAGAAGACCACTCGAGCTAGAATAGAAGGGGGACCCACAGATATGGGGTCGAGGGTGATGGTAGGTTTCCACATCTATCGCCCAAATTTGGTCCAATATATGGTGTATTTAGAATAAATGATTCACTTCCATAGAATCATGTTCCCCCTGACCAATTGGAGAACAATTCTACTAAGAATACCATCACCTCTAAGACTTTATGCATACCATATGGCTACATGTGAGGTGGAGGGTGTAACACCCTGAGATTTTATGAGAAATATTATTTTTAATTTCATTGATGTCTTGTGTTGTACTCTACACCAATATTGGATTGCACCATACACAACATTGTATTAGCTTGCAGTATATGAAAACACTATTCTGGGCTTGTGTTGCATGCCAGAGAAACATTCTTCGATAGCATGTGTAGTAAACAATACCGGGTTTCACTAAACAATGATATATTGTTATAATTACATCATAATGATTCTGAGATATTATATCATTCACTCTAATTCTATTCAATAATTATGGGAATGATATCATCGCTCGTGCGTACGTACGGACTACCGTCTCCATGAACGCGGTGAGATTCATTTTCCATGATTAACCATTCAAGTATGATTATAGAGTATATATATATAATAAATAATCATGAAATATATTACATAATAATGATACTAGATTTATGTACATATATGTCTCATTTACTTAATTTCATTCAATTCAATAAGGAAACGAAAATAGTGTTTGTGCGTACGTACGGCCTTCCTTCTCCATGAACAGTGTATTTCATTTCATTTATCGATCTATCATATATATTTATATACATAATATATATTATATATAAATCATTTTTTACATCATGGAATTAAGTAAATCTGGATATGAGTAATAATATCAAGAACAACAAATAGAAACACGTACGATAAATGAAACGATTTTACCCATAATGCTGCTTTAACATGGAATTTACAAAAGAATGGGTAATATAAAGTCATAAGTGAACCATATATGATATCATAACAATGAATATGATACTGTAATAATTCAATGTCATTATTTAAACCATTATACAGGAGGTTCTGATACATACAAATCATATCAGGCATAAGGTAAGGGATAACTTTTCTAATCTCGTTTTTATCCGAGATTGTTTATACACAAGTGTTTACTGGGGTATATATTTCATCCATGTCTATAAAATGTTTTTAATAAATTTTTTAACATTCATACATGTATTTTTAAAAGTCATGTTTACCCCTCTTTGACTTTAAATTTGTGTTATGGAAAGAATCTTTATTTTTTTTATCATACCTGGTACTTTTTGACTTTTTAGGCAAAAGTACGAGGAGAATGTTTTTTTAACTTATACGGAATTAACGGATTTTTACGGTTTCATAAATCCTTATTTCCACTAAGATTACTCTACAATATTTCATGATTATTTTCATCAAAATCCTTTTTCTTTAAAAAATTCATGGCATTTTGTGAAAAGAAAATGATTTTGAAGAAGAAATGATATTTTCCTCAAGAATTCATTTCAAGTGTTTTATCAAAATCATTTCCATCTAAGATAACATTATTTCATATGTGTATGTTTCAAGTATAATGTATCTATGATTTAGATGGTTTCACTTCTCTTATGATGAAATGATATCTATTTGTTTTATATGGATTATGTTATGATGGTATGATGTTTATGAAACCCATTTTATTCTTTGGGTTATGATGAATGATTTATATTTATGTTGTGCCACATGTAAGAATGATTTCATTATTAGATGGGTGGAAACTATATCTCCCTCTAATGCATTGGGTAATGATTTATATCTAATTAGATAGACATGGCTGGAACAACATGTTAACCCGGTTTATTGATACAGGACTGGAACGAGGAGTGAACTCGATTCAGTAAGGGACTTAGTCCACTATAATGGTCTTGGTAGAAATCCCTTGGTTACTATGAAAATTATATCATGTTTTTAAGGGATTTCCACAATTACATGTTTTATTCCCATGATATTTTATCATGGTTGATGTTCCTTTATGATATATGCCTTACGTACTTTAAAGATTTTTGTCTTTGATCAAGATTATGATGTTTAGATTTTATGTTCAAGTTTTTGCATTCAAATGTTTATGGATTGTTTTATGTTCTCTATGTTTACCCTAACTGAGAATTTGCGCTCACTATTTTTATGTTTTATTTTCCCTAGGATATAAGGAAAAGTTTTAGGTATGAAAAAAAAGGGGATGATCTTTATGGGAGATTTCAAAGATCTTACACCATGATTAGAAGATAATTTTTTCGAGTTTCCAAAGACACTAAACTATTACGGTCCTTGTGTGTTTGTTTTTGTTATGTATTATGTATTCCATAAAAGTAATGTAATGTCCATTTACATCAAGCTTTGGTTCTCTACAGTTGGTATTAGAGGAAATGTTTAGTTAACCTTTGGAAACTATGATGTGAGAACTTTAGTGAGATCCCTAGATATATTTCAATGGTATGTCTAGGGATGTCCCTAAGGTTACGTTTAAGTATAGGTCATAGTACTAGAATTACGGTAACAATATTAGCATTAAACCTAAGTTATTAGATATTTATGGTACTCCCCCTTTATTATGTTGTTTTCCCAAGCATGATTTTTGCCTCTCACACTATTCTTTTTCAGTTTTAGACGATGGCTGGAACCCGAAGGAACCATGTTGATCAATGTAATGGACAATGCAATGATTGTCCTATTGAACAAACCAATGTTATTGGAGATAGAGTAAAAAATCTTATGTCTATACTTACACAAGCTGTGAATCATTCTGGAATTCCAAATGAGCAGATAAGGGAACAATATTCTAGTGAGTCCTTCATGAGGCAACGTCCACCTTGCTTCAGTGGGTCTTCTAATCCACTTGTTTCGGAACAATGGATTAGTACCATTGAAAAGATATTTTCCATACTTCATTTTTCAGAACATGAAAAATTAATTCTTTCTATTTACCATTTAGAAGGTGAAGCAGACCAATGGTAGACTCTAATTGAGAATACGAGGCCCTGAGATGAAATTGAATCCATGGAATGGGATGAGTTCAAGAACTTATTTTTCAATAAATACTTCCCTCATATTCTTCGAACAAATATAGAAAAGGAGTTCCTTGAGATTAAGCGAAAGGATGATGAATCTCTTGGTATATATGAAGTTAATTTTACAATTCTTGCAAGGTATGAATCTGGCTTTATCATCCAACCTAAATGTAAAGTTGATTGACTCTTCAGTGGCTTAAAACCAAGTCTTTTAAGGGAATTAGCTATAAGAGACATCATTAGCTATGAAGAAATTTTGTGTTGTGCTAGCAAGGTAGAACCGTGAGTTGGTGTTACATATCCATCTCTTTGTTTTGAAAAGATACATAAAATGGAGTTCAAGGAAAAATCTCAGAAAAAATGGTAAAAAGAAGATGAATGTTACTTTATGCTCAAAGTGTGGAAAGAAGCATGGTGGAGATTGTCTAAATGGTATTAGAAAATGTTTCAACTGTGGAAAAGAAGGTCATTGAGCAACTGATTTCTGAATTAAGGGGAAAAAGGTTTCTAATGATGTAAATAGAGAAAAGACTATAGAGAATGATCCACCAACACTTCAATGCTTCAATTGCAAGGAAATGGTGATTTGCGAAAATCAATGCCCTAATCCAATGGTTAACGAGGATCGACCTGAGAAACCTCTTAAGGAAAAGGATAAAGGGAAGTCACATGCGATCACTGTTTGTGATGTTGAATATGAAAATGATGTGGTGGAATGATTAATTGTTTATGTAATGGGATTTCAAAATTGAATCATGGAATCTCATTTATGGTATCGTGGAATTTTGGAATATATATGTATTGGTTTTCAATAATTATATTGAATCGGTAACCATGAAAAGTGATTGAAACATTTTTGGAAAGCAGATGATATGCGCATAAAGAAGGGATAATGAGGAAATAATATTTTTGCTAGTATTCATGAGCTCATGACTAATATAAGGAGAAAGTGATATCATGGTTTTAGTATAAATAATTTTTGGGATTTTTGTATGTGGAAAGAGATAACTTTTGACAGAATTCATGTTTTCACTAAGGTTCTATGGTAATTCATGTTGAAATATAATACTAGATTAAGGTATTAAAATGTTTGGAATGTGATCAACAAGATATATATAGTGATATATGAGGGATAAATTATGGTATTAACATGCTTGGTAGATGAAATTTCTAGTAATTGTTTTCTTTATACTATAAACTTAAACAGAAGTATTTTAGATAAGCCTAAAGATTGGAATGGATTATGTTGGACATAAGTTAGTATTATTTAAGGATATAACATTTTTTAGATATTATTTCTAGAATGTTATAACAGTGTAGTTTTAGAAGAAGGGACAACCTGCAGGACGGGCGATAACCTGTCGCGTCGGACAAGGTTGCGGGAATTGAACCCATAATCAAAGTGCGACAGGCCATTATTGCCTACCACTAGCCTACAAGAAGTCCCTGGTTAGTAGAAACTAGTTTTATTTTATTATGCGGTATGATATATGAAGTATAAGTCCATTGTTGGAATCATATACAATTAATCTCACCATAGATGGACTTATGTATATTTAATAATTTATGATAACCATTATATGATAAAAACAGATGGGATGACTTATCATTTTATCACATGATCTGCTAACACTTCATGAATGAAAAATTAAAATTCATTTCTTTAAATAGAGATGAAGTGGAAACTGTTCATGGAATGACCAACGATGATATTACACTGAAATCAAGTAAGTATTTCTCATCATGTAAAACTTCATCAACATTTGGGAAATGATCTTAAATACCAAAAATGTTTTCCTAGTACTCTCATATATAATGAATCATATGGTACCTTAGATCATCACAAATTTATGGCTTTGTGATTTTTGTATTTTTCATAGCCATGTTCTATACCACTCTCCATCAGAACATGACGGTTAGGTTTCTCTTCCATATCCATATTTTCGCCTATGTTCTTCTATGTGGAAACCCAGTGATGAGTTAATTTGGTTAACCGATATGTTTCATACTTCACATTTTAAAATTATGTTTTATTATTCCTTTTTATGATGTGGGATTCTATGAAAGAAACTTTCAAGTCATAAAGAATTTATAACCCCGACAAATTTCGATGCCGAAATTCATTTTAAGGGGGTTAGAATGTAACACCCCGAGATTTTATGAGAAATATTCTTTTTAATTTCTTTGAGGTCTTGTATTGTACGCTACACCAAGATTTTATTCCACTATACGTAACACTGTATTAGCTTGCAGTATACACAAACACTATTCTGGGCTTGTGTTGCACGCCAGAGCAACATTCCTCAATAGCGGGTGTAGTACGCAATACAGGGTTTCACTAAACAATGATATATTGTTATAATATTATTATAGACTAGCCGTTATGAATAGTATTAAATTAATTTTGAATTTTATAACTTTTTTATTCATCTTACACATTTTCTAGAACATGTTATGAGACCAAAATAAATTTTTTGGGTAAAATAAGTATTTTTCAAAAAAGTCTAGTTTTGTAGCCTTTTGATGGTGCACCCACTTTAAATTTAGTTTTTGAAATGTTTATAAGTTCAATTTTACAAAATAAAATTCTTTTTTGGAATCAGGATATAAAAATTTACTTTGGATAAATTTTTCATATTATTCTGAAAACTTTAATATTTTAATGAATAGTAAAAACACGCAATATTTTAATTAAAAACATCATTTTTCATCGCAATAATTTATATGGTTAAATTATAATATTGAATTATTTTAATGTATAAATATAATATAATTTTACCATTTAATATAATTCATGTCATTACCATTAATTTTACATTGAATTATTAGGTAATAACATTTCAATCTTTGGCAATGTTTTAAGTTTTAAAACATGTTCTCTTAACAGTGGGATTAATTTTAAATTAATTACTACATCTTCTGTGTTTTGAATTTTGAAAAATGGATTCCATATTTGAATTTAGTGGGTCCAAATTATGTTAATATGTTACTTTTATTTTTTTTATATTATGAATAGTAACTATGGTTATTTTTATTTACTGCAGTTAAAGGTAAATCTGGTAATTAAGGGTAAAAATAAGATTATAAAATTACCCTAACACCTTCCAAAATTCTATTGGATGACTAAAATTAAACCCGTATCTTCTAAGGGTTGGATTAAATTCATTTTATGGTTTTTTTACCATCAAAATAGTATAATTATTATTAAAATCAAAGAATGTGACACCATGTCACTCTCTTGAATCGTATAAGTATAATAATTTTTATTTAGTGATAAACATCATGAAACTTCAAACATGAATAGTTTACAGAAATCTAATAAAATTATATACATCATGTAAATGTATTTATAATTTTTAGTGATTAAATAATTATCATTAAAGGTGACAGAATAGTGATGTTGAAATTATTTTATTGATTGAAATATCAAATAAATAGTTTTAAAAATTTTAAAATAAATATTATATGAACTATTTAATGATCTCACCAAATTTTCTAGATAAATATGACATGTTTTAAATATATTAAATCTTTTATTTTGAATATATCTTCTTTTTATAATTTTATTTAAATTCAAATAAATGAATAGTGTCAAAATTGACACTATTGTTATTTTTAAAAAATAACAAAATATAAAATTGTTTAAAAATCACAAAAATATTTAATAATTATAAATTAAAATTTATATGGTCTAAAATTTCATTAATAATCCAATTATTTAAAATTCACAACACATAAATAATTATTTATAACAATTTAAAATTTAGAACCTTATTACCACAAATAAAATTAAATAGATTATATAAGGATAAATCACGTTGATGAGGTTTACAATAAATTTTCAACATGTCTAAATTTTATTAGTTAATGATTTTACAACCCTATCTCATATGATATTCTAATATGAGTCATTATTGGTGGTTTTTAAGTGGGGTTTGATTTATTATAAATTAATATTTTTGAGATTTCCAAAGGTGCCCCTCTCCTCCCATATAAAAGGGTACCTCCTCCCTCTCCTCTTTACAACACCTTGAGCCTTCATTCTCATAAAACCCCTACCCATTTCTCTTCTCCACTTCTCTAGAAACATTTTTGAGGTTCTGTTCTTCTCAAAAGACCAACTCTAGTCCCTTAAGAGGATGCTCAAAGGAGGTGCGTCGAAGAAGAGGTAATCTCTTCTACCGATTCTTTCAAGTTTCTTTCTTCTTAAACTTATTATTCATTAGTTGTATCATTGTAAAGTAATAAAATAATTATCACTAATATACTGATATGATATTATAAATATTAAACAACACCATTTCACCTTCTATCCATCCTACGGAAAATGAAATCACCGTGCATGCGTACGTATGGAATACCGTCTCCACGCCATGGTGTAATTAGTTTTTCCACAACCACCTTACTTGGATCGGTATAATGGTGTAAATAATAACTATATAAAATTATTATAACATCATACTGATTATGAGATATTATATAATTCACTCCAATTCGATTCAATAATTATGGGAATGATATCATCGCTCGTTCGTACGTACGGACTACCGTCTCCACGAACGCGATGAGATTCATTTTCCATCATTAACCATTCAAGTATGATTATAAAGTATATATATAATAATTTATAATGAAAGATATTACATAATAATGATAATTTATTTATGTAAATATATGTTTCATTTACTTAATTCCATTCAATTCAATAAGGAATCGAAAACAGCGTTCATGCGTACATACGACCTAACGTCTCCATGAACTGTGTATTTCATTTCATTTATCTATCTATCATATTTATTTATATACTCTATATATATTATATATAAATCATTTTTTACATTCTAGAATTAATACAATCAGGATATGAGTAATAATATCAAGAATAACAAATTGAAACACGTACACTAAATGTAACGATTTTACCCAAAACGCTTCTTTGACATGGAATTTACAAAAGAACCGATAATATAAAGTCATATGTGAAGCATATATGATATCATAAAAATAAATTTGATACTGTAATAATTCAATGACATTATTTAAATCATTATACAGGATTTTCAGATACATAAAAATCATATCGAATATAAGGTAAGGGATAACTTTTCCAATCTCGTTTTTATCTGAGATTGTTTATACATAAGTGTTTACTTGGGTATATATTTCGTCCATGTCTATAAAATGTTTTTCATAAACTGTTTAATATTCTTACATGTAAGTTTAATGTCATTTTTACCCCTCTTGGAGTTTTACTTTGTGTTATGGATGGAATCTTTCTTTTGTTTACCATACGTGGTACTTTTTGTCTTTTTCAGCAGAAGTACGAGGAGAATGTTTTTTTAACTTATACGGAATGAATGGATTTTTACGATTTGATAATTCCTAATTTACATGAATAATACTCTACAATATTTCATGATTATTTTCTACAAAATTATTTTCTTTTAAAATTTCAAGTCATTTTGTGAAAACAAAATGATTTTGAAGAATAAAGGACATTTTCCTCAGGAATTCATTTGAAGTGTTTTATCAAAACCATTTTCCATATAAGATGACATTATTTAATATGTTTATGTTTCAAGTATAATGTGTCTATGATTTACATGGTTTCACTTCTCATATGATGAAATGATATCTATTTGTTTTATATGGATTATGTTATGATGGGATGATCTTTTTGAAACCCATTTTATTCGTTGGGTTATGATGAATGATTTATGTTTATGTTGTGGAACATGTAAGAATGGTTTCATTATGAGATGGGTGAGACCTATATCTCCCTCCAATGAATTGGGTAAAGATTTATATCTCATGAGATAGTCATGGCTGGAACGTCATGTTAATCTGGATCAGTGATACAGGACTGGAACGAGGAGTGAACTTGATTCAGTAAGGGACTTTATCGACTAAGATGGTCTTGGAAGAAATGCCTTGGCTACTATGGAAATCATATCATGTGATTAATGTTTTTCCACAATTACATGTTTTATTCCAATGATATTTTATTATGATTGATGTTCCATTATGATATATGCCTTATGTACTTCCAAGATTTATGTCTTTCCTCAAAATTATCATGTTTAGATTTTATGTTCATGTTTTTGCATTCAAATGTATACGGATTGTTTTATGTTCTCTATGTTTACCCTTACTGAGCATTTGAGCTCACTATTTTTATGTTTTCATTTCCCTAGGATATAAATAATGGTTTTAGGTATGAAAAAAAGGGGAATATCTTTATGGGATATGTAGAATATCTTTCACCATGATTAGAAGACTCTTTTTCTGAGTATCCAAAGACACTAAACTATTACGGTCCTTGTGTGTTTGTTTTTGTTATGTATTATTTATTCTGAAAAGTAATGTAATGTCCATGTATGTCAATCATTGGGTCACTACATAGGGTGAAGGATCATTTTACTCCTAGGGATTTTACACCTACATGAACCCCCTTAATATAGGGGGTCCTACCATCGATCAGTTACATCTTATGATCTTTGGAGTCTCAACTACAACCTAGATTTTTGAATTATCTCATAGTAAATTTTTATCTTATGTAAGAATTAGGGAGAACTGAGTTAGGGTCTTTCATTAAGAGCATTAGATGAAGAGAGTGGAAGCATCAACCCTAGAGTGGGAGATAATGGAGACTCTCCTTCATAATTTAGTTGTAAGTATCCAAACATATGATATGGTTGTGTATGAAACTAGGGAAACAGCCACTGATTATGTTCCATCAATAGGGGGTTACCTGTGAACCTTATTATGTTACTGAATAGCCTATACCACTCCTATAATCCTTTTTCCTCATTACCTTTTCATTTCCAATTGTATAATTCTGCATCTGATGGACTGTTACAAAAAATGGTAGTTCAAATTGGGTTCAAGTCTCTACCACTAATGTCAATATCATAGTTAGTTGTTCCTGATGTTGATGATGTGAAAATGGGTGATTCTTCCCTAGAGTTGATATCAAATAAGGATATTGTGTTTGATTCATACATGGAGGTTCTAGTGGAGGTAGATGTCTATACCAGGAACTCAATAATTGGGTCAAAATCTTTCACTCAATAGGGATAATTGAGGAGGTTGTGGTATCTAATCTTACCTTTATAGTACCATGTCATGTAAAAACATTGATTTATATTGAAATAGGTAATGAATTTTCAAAAATTGATGATGAATCGGAAGTTCCATTAGTGGTTGATATGGTAGAGACATCGAAGAAGGGGGAGAAGATCACCCCAATGTTGGTGACTGTCAAGGGGGTCGTGCTGACTGCGCCTACCTCTGGAGCCCCAAAAGAGTTTTTCGGGACATCTTTTATTGGAAAAGGGTCCGGTGAGAAACTATTCCCTCTAATCCCATGGCTTATCCTTCTCAAAGAAACTCTCCAAAATTACCCAGTTACTAATTTTTTGGAGGACATACCTTCATACTAGTCTACACTGGCTTAGAATTATAAGGACTCTATCTCGGATGTTTCCTAGGAGAACCATCATCCACCAAAAGGGATGGATGAATAGGTGGAAATTCATCATTTACATGTCTTTGGGTGAATTTAAATATTGGGTGGGATATTTCTTCCATTAGGTGGTCAGCCTAGGGACTAGTGGGGTGGACTCAAGAACCTTCATGCACTGGTTCAGGACTTCATTTTTGTACAAGCTCACATCGAGTGTAAATATTTTTATGTTACTTGGTAAAAACATAATAATGTAAGAACCAGGTGAAACAAACCATCTAAGGAGGTTATGATATATTTAAAGGGAATTCCATTTGTGCAAGTAGACATTGTTACTACTCAAGAAGAAACATCATCCAACTGAGGGCTCGGTTAGTATAATTGAAAGCTATTATACAAAAGGCGGAATATTTTGTGGTTATGTTCTGGGTGAGCAGGATCAAGTTCAAAATAGGGATCAATAACATCATCTTAAATATTAGGTAGAGGTAAATGACCTAGTGGAGTGGTAATAGACTCTATAGGAAACTCAACATATGTTGTCTGAGCTCAAATTCTCAATTTCCTAGTCTAAATCATAGGGAAATTTTTTTATCACAAAATAAAGGATAGGATCTATTATATGAAAGACCCTCTTAAAATATGGATGGTTTATTTAAAATTAACTATATGATTTTATAGTTTTCTTTTTTTCTTACATAATCAATCCTATTAACAAAAAAAATTACTTATTCATTATCCCATGTGAGTCATTATCTAGTTAGTAAATAAGGGAAATACAGAAGATTGGTCTTCTATGTGAGATTACCAGGAAAGGGACAAACATTCAGGGTCCTACTTTTGAACTCTAGTAAAATCCCAACAAAAAATAATATGACTAGTGGATAGGGATCTCTGAATAGTCAACAGACAATTTAATCTTTCACTAGTTCACAAATGGGTTAATTATATGTATATTTATTTATACCTAAACTATAGTCTGTTAAAAATAATAAATTGATAATCCAAGTATTTGGAACAAAATGTGGGAGTGGGGTGATAATGGTGGATAAATAATGAATGTGTCGAAAATATATAATATATAATCCTATTACTGGGGATGGGGGGAATCAAATGAGGCTCTAAGGATAACTTTGTTCAAAATACAAGACCAATCTCAAAATTACTACAAAAATATTTTGGAACATGTTCCCAAGGTGGTAGGGGAACATTGTGGAATTCGACCTTTCCATCTAGTGTGGGTGGGGGAGGGGTGATCAGACATGAATGGTTTTTTGGGATCTAAATAAAGAGTGATTTTATTCGTAGAGATGAAGTGGAATAAATTTTTAATGTAGTTTACTGATCACTAAATTATTTTACAATAACATTGAAAACGTAGGGTAGGTTTATCGGTCTAGAAATTGGATAGACTCATCTTCCAAGTGGAGCATCATCTTAGATGTCATGCGATGGATTATAAAAATTAATTATGTGCAAGGTGACTAACACAAATGGGGACATAGATAATCTCATGTGAGGGCCTATGATTCTACTTAGATTCAAATCATGAAAACGTGATGATATAAACATAGACTATTTTCAGATGGTGGGGAAAGTGTGTCACGTAGTTTAAAATTATGTGATTGGGATGTTGATTCATACAGTTTGGTGTATTGTGGCCCGGGCAAAGGGATGTCTATTTACTTGTGTGAAGTTTAGACAATTTTGAGCGATCATTACAATGAAAATAAATGGTTCCAAATAAATATTATCTTATATGAGAAAGGGATCCTCAAAGTCCCACTGATACCAAATGATACAACATTGAGATAACTTGTTTGCAATTTAATATTTTGATGCCTTTCCCACAAGGTGAGCATCCCAATATAGACATGTATATAATGGTATAGTGACAACCCCATTTTGAATGGAGGGCTAAAGACCCATACTATGAAACACATTCCAAGGGTGTATTTTATAGTGTTTAAAGTCATAATTATTTGAATTGGAGTCCTTATTTATGGTCATAGAGTTTGATATTTGGTTTCCATAATTTTATTAATGAAACATAGAATACATGTAACCTAATGTGAAAGGAGGGTAAAGGGAGACACTGAAAAGCACAAAACATGAGAGGAAGGATGAAAATAGATTACAGATGTGATTCTTAGAATTGGGGACCTATTTTAAATTCATAGAAATTAGAAAAAGGGGTTCTTGTACAACAAGGAATTTCTTAGAGAAAAAATTCCCCCTAACTCTTAATACTGCATGATCCATAATCAGTGTTAGAAACAAGGAGTGGTATAGTGTTCCTACTATTTTTATGGGAGAAGACAACAAGGGGATAAAGTGTCTAAAAAATTTACATGAGGGAGATTGTAACCTTTGAGACATATACAGTGAAATGGGAATGAATGAAGAGTGGGGAACAACTATTGACCATGATTGAAACAAAGGTTCTATACCCACACTATTTTAGGAAGGGGAGAGAAATTATAGAGTCAATAATTAACTAATTTCAAAACATATGATAAGATGTTATTTACCGAATATAATTTTAGGCATGGGTGTAGAATGATAGGAGAGTCAGTGTTGAATGGGACTATTCTGTTAAGGATGTTCTTCAGATTGGGAGGATGATGAATATCTAAAATTGATAAATTGTGAATCGTGGAGGTGGGAATGGGGAATGTACCTATAAGAATATTTGGTTCCTTGAGGACTATTCCTCCATGTGGTCAAATGTGTTGGATGAACTTGTGGGTATGTGATATTCAAGTCTGGACTGGAGGAAACCTAAATGAGTTGATGTTATAGCTAACACCATGTGGAAATATCCTAGAGTAACTATATATATATATATATAGGATTTTTTATGCTAGGATATCGATGTTTGTGGGGTGACAACCTATCAGGAATGGATATCAAGTGATCTCATTTTATTAGTCATACTGGTTTCATATGACGTAAGGTTTTTGGTCATATCATACATACTATATGATGAATAATTGTTTTACATGAGTTGTTGTTTTTTACAATCTCATATTGATCGTATGATTAATCTTGTTTTTACATAGGGTAACGTTGTAATTTTCACATTGTGTGTTGAGAACATTTGTTTTTTCAGTTTAAGGTTGTACAACTCAAACAATGGTTTCTAGTGGTTTAGGTTCATGGATTTGGGACCATGGGTCCAAGTTTTAGTTTATAGGTTTTAGAATTTATGGGGTGATGAGTGTCTTGAGAATGATATTGAAAGAAATAGTAATAAATTGATGTAAAAGGTGGAGGGGGTCAAGGGGACCCTACTCTACACAAAAATCGATGAACTGTTCCCCAAATTTTTATTATGTTATTAGAAAAGTAATGAACCCATGTTGATTCACTGAATGGGGAAGGGACCAGTATGATATGTTTGGGCCTCACTATGTATCTCAGGAGGATGGGAATCAAGACATATATATTTCAAGAATGTGGAGTGGTAGGAGAATGAAATTGGTGAGGGGGGGGGGGGTTGTCTTCCTGAGTGAGGATAATGAATCATCTCATATTATAATATGAGGAATTACAAATTTAAATGTTTTAGTTTTATATTTTAATATATTATCCTAAATATTTTGGTAGGGCATGCACATTTAGCTTCCCATTATCTTCCACCTCTTGTTGGTTCAGGGGGAATCATGTCATGAAGATGGGTCATGGAATATTAATGGGGCTTATACTTGAATAGAAGGTCCAGGAGGGATTTTTTGGGTGATAATTTCATGGGTAATAGGTGGTTTGAGGTGATTTCAAGGATGGGAATATAGAAAACCTTTCAAGGGGTCACTACATATACCATAAAAATGGGTATCAAGAAAGACAAAGTTACAGAATATTGTGGGGTAAATAGATTATAGGAACACCCTAGATGAAGCCAGCCATGTGAATGAGGGACCATTGAGGCCTGATGCTCATATCTTGAGTTCATAGTGCTAGGAGTAGTGGTTAATTATTTTAATGAGTTTGGTCTATGTCAAAAAGTGAAAGTGGATGTGAAAGGAGCAAAGGGGGCTCTTCACCACATGATGTAATTTTGATGACTACTCTACACATTTTATGGTTATAAGGATTGTATAGGGGTAATACATAAATAGATTGATGTAATGATTCTTGGACTATCAGAAAAAAAATTAAATATATGATACATGGATTAAATGAGTGATTATTATTAGGTTAATATCATGGAATGAAAGAGATAAAACTAGAAGTGAATTGAGGGAAAAACAGTCCCACATACAACACAAGTACCTAAAGATTAACTACACATAGTGTAGGGGCATAATTCATATACCATATGTGGGGAAAATGGGCCAGATCATGGTGCATTTGTGTCTGGTACCTAGGATAGGGGTTCTCGATATCACTATATATCCCATGGAAATGGTATTCACGATATACATAGTTTTATAATATGGCATAGTCGGTGACTAATTCTTCTATTGGGTGTATCCTCTCTAGTGAGGACATTGAGGCATCCCACAATTTTCATAGTACATCCAATATTTACAAGACAATGTAGGGATGTATTTTATCATATTGTAATGCAGACATTTTTTTCATCTCACACTGGTCATGGGAGGCATCATGTGTTCAATTCTGAAGGTAAGGCATCGGTTTAATTTCATGCACTAGGGAAGTTAATGTTTATAGTCTAAATTCACAAATATCAGTCCATGGATTCTACCAGTTTAGGGTTATAATGTTACGACCATATGGGCTGCAAATACATTACGGTCATAATTCATGGATGATCATTTCTACAGTTTTTTGTAGCATATATTCAACCATAGTAGCTACTAGTTTAAGGATTCATAGATTTATACCCTAAGACCAAGATTATGATCATATATTTTTTCCCATTTTTATATAGTTTAATTTCATACTACATGGACTATAACTTCACATGATTTACTTCTTTTGAAACTGGGTGGAGGCGGGATGTGTGATATTCTCTTCATCCATGGTTATTAAAGAGTATACCCCGTTAGGATAGAACTTATAAATGATGTAAGGTCATTCCCACTTAGTATCCAAAATTGATTTTATTTATAGCTAACATCAGTATTATGAGAGTCAATACTGTGTCACGTTTGAGGTATGACTAAAGGTCTACCTTCGGGTTGAATTCATTTCCAATCCTATTATGGTTCCTCTCTTTATAATGTATGTGTCGGAGATTTTTATCCATGAGGTTTTTCAACATATCCAAAACTACTTCTTCAATTATTTTTAGTATATTATGGTCATAGATAGCTATTCAGAGTGATGAAAACTGAACCGTAATGGGTAAAAACGCCTATGATTCATACATCAAAGAGTATGGGGTGGCATGGGTGCAACACTAATTTGTTGTCTAATATGAATAAATTTTTTTAGAGTTACGGCCATTTTCAAATATTACATGTTCATAATTCCAGGAAAAAACATCACATGAAGTACAAATTGATAATCTAGGTGTTAGTGGGAGGTGTGTGAATATCTTTTTCAATGGTTAATAATGAGTACACTCCTTTGGGATTTGATTTATGCATAGTGTATGGCCATTACCACATGAGATCAAACTTTGGTTTCTTTTTTCTATTTTCCATATGCTTTTTTTAATGCTAATACCGTGTCACCCAAGAGGTAGGAGTGGAGGCAGACCTTTTTACTAAACAGTAATTCTATCCTATTTTGGTTCCCCTTTAGGTTATGAAAGTCTTGAATATTACTGTCTTCGGGGTATTTCAACTTATCTAAGTATAATTGTGGTATTTATTCCGGTATATTTTGGTAATATATAGTTATTAGGAGTAAGTAAAACTACAAATCAACTATTTAAACCTCCATTGTTCCATACACCAGGGAGTCTGGGGTTTCATGGGTAATCCTCTAGTTTCTAAATGACAAAACCTTTGGGAAATGGGGAGCCTGTCTAGGAAAATATTTTGTTCTGGACATCTATTTTTTTTAAATGTTAGATTGGATATTATTGAATGCCTTGATCTATATTTTCAATTATTTATTAGATGGGGAATATATCATCAAAACATTGTATATTTGTTACCTCATATTCTCTCTTTTTTAGGAAGGTGTCCTCTGAAACCATGGTTGGTGATGTTGCCTTTTAGTCGAAATAGGATGATGGGATGTCTGTTACTCCTTCCTTGGATTCCACCTTGGATCTCATCGTCTAGTCTGGGTCTCCCTCACATATTTGAGTAATGTTCTTGAAATGCATTCACAGTTCCATCCTGAGGTGGATGTTGGTTAACTACGCTACTTCTATCTTGATAGGGATGAAGCACTCTGTTGAAGCATATTCTATCATTAGGCATGTTTGAGAATTATCAGAAATAGGGTGGGTTTTTAACCTATAAAGTATTCCACTTTGGAGTGAATCCAATGTTTGAGGCTTCATATGTTAGAGACCCAGGGCATCCCACCTTTTTTATAAGGTAGTGGACACCGAGGGAGTAAATATTCCAAATCTTTTAACCTTACGAATCGAACATTTATTGAAGGATGTAGGGATTCTGGATATGGTCACAATTTTAATATCTTGTGGAAATAGATCAACATTCGTTTTAGAGGAGAATTAGGGAAAGAATTTAATTTCATGGGGGGCATATTAGGATTCTTTTTAGATCTAGGTATGTGAATGAGTTTAACATCTTATAGAGATAGATCTGGGGGATTAGGGAGAATGATCAAGGAACGAGTTAACATAATGTGGAGAATGATATGAATTCCATGTGGATATGGACAATAAAGTGAGTTTAGACATCTTTTGGAGACATATCATAATTCTTCATGGATATATAATAGGGATCGAGTGCAAGCATCATGTGGATATGAGTCAAAACTCCTCATAGATATGGACCATTTCATGATGTTAACTTTTTGAGGATATGGATAAGAATTCCTAATTGATATGGATTATTAATTAAGTGTTTCACATGGACTGAAGATATCAAACTTGGTTTAGTGGAGTTTATTCCCGCAAGGGAATATCTCACTCTAGAATGGATGGTGTTTTCGGTGATTATCACACCCCGTGGTAGAGGATCTAGTGATTGGGTGTTTCCTTGGGAGGGAAACATTCCCTCTTAAGTTAGTGGACTATACAGCCTAAATAGAATAACTCAAACTATAAGGATGGAATGTTTGATTATTATGACTCCTCATGAAGGTAGATATTGTGATTGAGGGTGTCCATAATAGGGGAGACAACATTATTGGGTTAGTGGAGCGTATTACTGTAAGGGAAGATCTCACAATTGGTATATAGAGTGTCAGGTTATCTGGAAACATCATGGAGGTGGATTAGGTGATTAAATTATCCTTAGGAGGGATGATATAATAGTTATACTAGTGTATTTTATTCTTAGATGGTAAGATATCACACATGATAGATAGATTGTTAGTTGATTCGAACTCCTCACAGAGTTAGATTAGGAGATTGGGTGTGTCCTCAGGAGGGTATATATAACACTTGGGATAGTTGAGGATATTCCCTAAATGGAATATATCACACTGTATAATGGAGTGTCATGATTGAATAAAATTGAGGTGTCCTATGGTCCATGTCTCTAATTGGGGACCAAAAACCATGTAATTAAATGCCACAATTTAAGGTTGTGTGACATGACTGGTCTATATCGTTTTACATTGTGTAGTAAAGAAGATCATATCTAAAAATAGAAATCAGTAAGGGATGGTGTAGTGGTTACATATAAAATCTTACTGGACACTACTAAGAGTAATGATTATGTTGTTAGTGGTTACATATGGGGGTTTAGTATGTGTTACTAGGAGTAGATATGGTGTGATTGGGGATTAAAACTAATACCTATCTAGGAAATATGAAGAGCGGTGATAGTGAGATTAGGGATTATAGATGGGAGTTTTTAAGGAATTGTTAGGTCCAATGATGGTGGGATTAATGTTTGTGTATAGAAGCTACCAATTAATTCCTATGATTCGTGATATCATGGCTTGGGATTTCATGTCGAAGATACTCATTATAACTTTTCAATGTCAGGTTAATAGGAAATACAATATTTATTTCATGGGGTATGATTATGGTTTAATGTCATGTGAAACGACTTGGTGTGAGGGGATTATGTATTGAACTAGCTATTCAATCTTACCCATGTTGTTTCAAGAGGTCATATAATCCTACTGATGGGTGGAGGAATATGATTTGTGATTACGACAGAAGAGGAGGCCCATGGGTCATTCATTGAAGATGTATCATGATCATTTCATGATGCATATTACACTTGACACATAAGGCTTCTCATATTTCACATAGGATGCCACATATGGTTTACATTTTGGGTGTAGTAAAGTTTAAAGTCATGTAAAGTGTACTATAGATGTTTTATTAGGAACATTAAATTAGGAGTATTTCTATAGTTACAAAATTAATATAATTTTTACCACATGAGGAATCATATACATTCTAAATGTGGTCTAATATTGTTTAATGACATGTTGTGAGGACTACTAGGTGTAATATTCCAAGAAAAGGATGGTGTGGTAATTATGCATGAGTGGACCTTTCAAGTTTGAGAAGGTATGGGTGTCAACTAATAGGTTTTCTAGAGCTTCTTGAGAACTATTTTGACTTATGGAATCAGGGTAATCCTAGAGGTGAATCTCCTCTTCTGAAAAAGGAATGGGTCCAAGATGATTAGGTTGAATCACGTTAATGATATGATCATATAGGAGTATCTTGATGCATGGTATAATCTAGGTTGGATGTTGAGGATTAATAAGGGTGGAACCCATAATTTCATTGACCCATCCCAAAAAGCGATCAGTGAATCTCTCAATATTCCATATGGATGAGTGATAGTAGCGAAGGGGATGAGATGGAGGCTCAGGGATACCGCGTGAAAAAGATCCTCAACATTGGAGTGAGGGTTAAACTGCTATAATATGGACAAGGTGGAGTGAATGTACGATATTCCTTAAATATAGGGGTTTTGTGAAGGATAACATTTTGTGAAGGTGCTCAATATATATGAAAGTTTGTTTTGTTAATGGAGGGATCCAAATGGGCATATAAAAAAACTTGTTTACAAAACACTGGAGTTTTTTGAAAATGAGAGTATCCCTGGGAATTACCATATTATCTGAACAATGTTCATTATGGATCATAGTTTAAAAAATATTCCACCTAAAATAACCCATAAATTTAGGGATTTCATGAGGTAATTCATGAATGAATACCCATGGGGTAATGAGTTATTTGAATTCACAATACTCTCTAGGTTATTGAAAATTGGGATCATGATGTCATAGATTAGAGACTCCTTATGAAATTTAGGAAATGGGGTTTTTGTTTATAGATTCAAAAGAGGTGAGGGTTACAATTTTGAATATTATAGAGCCCTTCACTAAAAATCACTATCACCATGTGGTTGTCGATTTTAAAGAACTAGGGAGACATGGATTGAAGGTAACCATAAATGTACAGTGTGAGTAGGGTACTTCTGTAAACAAGAGTTATGTTTAAATTAGAGTACCATTAATGATATGCACAAGATAGGGGATAAATATTACTATTGTGAGGTTGCATAGATTTTATGATGAATGATCTGCATGTGTTGGGGACTTCCACAAACTATAGTGATGTTGCATGGAGGTTACTATCAAATATCATCACATCCAGGGACTTCTGTGAATTTTTATTCCATGAAATTAATTTGAAAAATTGAAATACACTATGTAGAGGATACCATAAAATTTTTGTTAAGCCGCGACCATTCTTAAATGTTTTATTTTTTTTTCAAAGTTTTATTAAATTATGTACTTTGTTCCAGAATCACCATTACTTTCCATTTTTGGTAGTCTGACTTAAAAATTCCTGAACATCATATACATAATGTCATCCTGTCTATATAGATATTAAAATACATGTCTCTGAAATGATATATGAACCTTGAACATTCCTTTTATCATCATTTCCATCATTGGATGCATTTTTTAGCCCAAAATCCCCCCCCCCTCAAAATGGTTTCCAATGAGGATGAGGAGGGAATGGAAGATCATGTTCTAATGAATGTGCTGAGGAGAATGATTACATGAGGTCAATTATATCTCGATCAAATTGATTCAATAACCAACCAGAATCACTAATCCCATGTGGTTTATACTCTTTGTTGAAAAAATAGACAATAGAATATCATTCATGTGTACGAGAGTGCTAAAAAGTGGAAATTTTGTTCAGATAAAAATTGGAAATAGATCACCATTGGGAGTGACCTAACTAGTAATTCCCATGTTATGAAGTGTTAATATTCAAATTTTACTCACTTCATAATATAATCTTGTTCATGAGTGGCATAACACTGAAGATTTTGAATTCTACCTAAATAAATGTGTGGTGAAGAGCATGAATCAACACTCCAAGGATCTATAACAGAAAACGGGGTGGTATAATGATGGAGGATAACTACTAAAAATGTTATTATCATTGAATCCATTATAATTTTTCCAATTATTGGGATAAAATAATGAGGGTTGACCTTTTACCATGTTTGAAATAAGTTACATTTTTCAAAATGTTGTTAGATGAATCTCAGAGCTTTTACCGAGGATTTTAGGTGAGAAAAAATGTCCTGGAACCATTAATGTTAAGGGGGGATGATTATAGGTGGAAAAGGATGTGGATACACATAAAGGGATACATGATGTGTGATAATGAAGTGATGAAATTTTTTAATGTAGTCCAACTTCCTATAATTACAACACCGTGGAATTGAGCATATTGGGTAGGCATATTAGTATAAAAAAATAGAAGAATCATCTTCCAAAGGGTGATCCATATAGAATGAAGAGTGACGGTAGAAGAACATGAATTATGTGCTAGGTTACCGACACTGAGGAGGAAGAATATCTTCTCAAGAGAGGTCCTATGGTGATTTATAGTTTAACATAATTCAAACTGGATGACGGAAACATAGTTCAATATTTTATAATGAAGATGATATATATTTATATTAATTTCATATGGTTACGTTGTTTTATCACATATTTTAATGACATTTTATTGGGATATGGATTCATTCAATTTAATTTTAATGACCACGAAATATATGAAAATATTTTGGGGTCATAATGCTCACAGTGTGAAGTTGAAAATAGTTTAAGTTCATAAAGGTCCTAAAATTTGGTGGTGTGTACCAAATTTGATTCATGAATAATGGTAAAGATATATTTTGGAATGAAGGTGGGGCCCATAAATCCATTCCAAACACAAAATTCCTAGTTCAATTTTCAAACTGTTTAATGTGTTTATGCTACGACTGTTAACATTCAGTTTGAAGTCTTCATTCATGGACATGGGGTATTGTTTTAATGTCATATAGTATAGACCATTGGAGACCTAATGTTTTTGGTTTTAATATAAGTATTTATAACCTAATTTGAAAGAAGTGTCGATGGAGGCCTCCCACCACACAAAAAATGGTGGAGAATTTCAAACAACTTAAGGTTATGATTCTTGGACAGGTACATAGTTTGTGGCCATAGAGTTTGGAACATGTTCTCTTTTAATATGGTTGTAGAGTTCGGACCATGTAAAAAATTTGATGGTAAAAATTATTGGATTGAGGGATGGCTTATGTATTAATAATATATTGTATTTTTTAGATAAAGGTTTCCTAATGTGAAATAAGGGGCCCATGAGTCCACCTAAACCCACATAGAACATCCCTGGGAAACATGCACATATTTTAATGTTAGGAGGCTTGGACTGAGGTGATCATCGCAAAAGGGACATGTGTAGCATATTATAATGACAAACCCTATCAAAAATGAGGTCCATGTAGGACTAAAATCACATAAATGATTCCAAGTATGACTGCTACACAGTTAAGTTTCATGAGGCTTAGACAACTGACATTCAATGTAAAGTCCATATTATTTGACATGGGATCTTATATTATTTTTACTGTGTTATGGCCATGGAACAGTCGTGAAACATGACCATTCTTTAAGAAAACATCCACCCTAGACTCTAAAGCCCACATGTTCCATGCTTAATGTGGGGAATAAGTATAGGTACAAAGTTACCATTTTTCACATGGGAGACCACAAAAAGTGTCATAATTGTTCACCGAATCCCATTAATGATGTAAAAAATATCAATATATGGATAGTAAATGTCGGATGATTTTCATGTAGGGGAAAATATGTTGACCATGTTTGAAACATTGTTTCTATACCTATTTTAGTTTTGTATTAGGTGAAAAATGCGTATTAACCATTGACATACTCAAAAAACACTTTAGCTGCTATTTTTTAACAAAAATCATTTGATTTTTGGGAAGAGTGTAGTATGATAGATAAAATTTCCTAGAACCATTGCCATTATGAAGACTGTTTAGATATGGAGGATGAAGAGTATCCTACTCAAAGAAACTGGAAAGTATGAAAGTATAAATGGGGAATTCCCCAAAGTAAAAAATTTGGTTCCTTGGGAGATATTATACCATATTATCATATGTTTGGGATTAAAATGAGAGTAGTAATGAATCAATTCTATATCAGAGGGTAAAGACCCCGAAATGAGTTGATGGTCAAGCTAGGACCATGATGAAATATCTGGGATCACTATGTATCCCATGAGAATGAGAATCAAGAATCAGATAGTATTGAGACCAAACATGGTAGGATACCAACGCTAATGGTGCATGTACCACCCTAAGATTTTACATTACATTTTGACTTCAATGTAATTCAATAACTTGCGCTACATGCATCACCGAGTTCGAGCGCACCACGACTTACCAAAATAGCCGTTCAAAAAGAGGTTACGAATAATATTAACTATATTTTAAATTTTATATACACCATATAATTTTAGAATCCATATTATGTATTTATTACACATAATATAAGAACAAATTCATTAAAAATATAAAAGAAGTATTTTTCAAAAAAAATGTGATTTTAATGCCTTTTAATGGAGAATCCATTTTAAATATATTATTTGAAATTTTTATATATTTAATTTCATTAAATTAAATGGTTATATATAATAAGGGTATAAAAATTTATTTTGGATAAATTTTTGTTATTTTTCTGAAAACTTTCATTTTTTGACGAATAGTGAAAAATAGTAAATTTTACTGAAAAACTACTTTTTTAATCAAAATAATTTATAGCACTAAATTATAATATTCAGTAGTTTTAAAGTATAATTAGATTATATTTTTACCATTTAATCTAATTTTGGTCATTTGATGTAATTTCACATTTAAACCGAACATAAACAATTTTCAATCTTTTGATAGTTATTATTTCTTAAAAACACGATTTTTGTTTTGACTGCGAGAATTAATTATAATTAATTTCTACAACTTCTATGTTTTGAATTTGAAAAACTATATTCCATATTTATAATCATGAGGTCCAAATTTTTTAATTAGGTAACTTATATTTTTATACATTATGAATAATTATTTCGATAAATATTTTATTTACCATGTTTAAAGAGAAATCCGGTAAATAAGGGTAAACAAATAATATTATAATAATATGTAATTACCCTAACATGTGTCTAATTACTATTGGTTGATAAATTTACGGCCATGGAAATCCTTTAGTTGACTTTTTGACCCCATGGAGCCACATGGGTGTGATAATGACATTTTATATTAAATAATCTAAAGTAAATAAAAAAATAACAAAATCAAATATCTTTTAGTAAAAAAAAATTTATATGAGATTATATAATTGATATATTCAACTATAAATATTCATTAGAAAGATAAAAATATTTTAAAGATTTTTATATTTTATTTATAATTTTTAGAACTAAAATAAATATATTTTTATTTGACATTATAATGATGCAGTGTTTTCTTTATTAACGAAAGAATCAAACAAATGATATTATAAATATTAAAATAAATATAATATGAATGTTTTAATTACATAAATGAATTTTATAGGTTAATATGACATGTTGATATTGACTCAATAAATTTTTTAGAAGTAATAATGTTGTTATAACTTTAAAAAAATAAATTATTAAATATTGTTAAAATTGACATAATTGAGTTTTTAAAACAAATACTATATTATTGGTTGATATAATATTCCTAAAAGTATAAGATTTAGAAAAAGGTCCTAAATAATATTATATGTGTCATTAATGAACCTATTGGGTTTCTCTAGTCAGTTTGTAGTAAGTTTATTAACCATATAATATAAGAAACAAAGGGACATGGTAAAAGTCAAACTATTTAACTAAGAGTTAAATCTAAATGATAAAGTTACTATGGTGTCCAAAACCTGTCTAAAACCTATTGGGTGAGAGGATTTATACCCATTACCACCCTATCCTAGAAATAAATCATTTTGGAGCCATTATAAACCGAATATTAATTTATTATAAAATAATATTTCAAGATTTTCCTAAAGTGACCTTCACCTATCTTATAAAAGGGCACTTACCCTTCTCTTAATTTCAAAACTCCAATGCCTTTTGGTTCGACCAACCCCTTCCCAAATATCCTCCCAACATCCCTCAATTCATCCTAGAGGCATTAAATTGGTCCTAAAGCCAACCTAAGAATCTCTTTTAATAAAATAAAAAGGAAGAACATGATGAAGAGGAGATTAAAGTACCCTCGACCAAGGAAAAGTACAAGGTAAGGGGTTTTCATCTCACTTCTCATTCTCGTGAGATCCATGCTATAATTACCACTATTTACTTTAGTGTGGTATATTTACTACCCATGATTGTATTATTTGTGTAATATACTTTAACTTATGGGTATTTACATCTTTATTTTATGATCATTCTTTCATGGGGTGTATGTTTCGTAAGATACCAAATCGGAAAGGGTTAATTTCGCAATCTCTTCATTATCCAAAGTTGTTTTACATAATTATCTTCTGGGACCTCTTTATCATCCACATTCATGTTTCTTAAAAATGTATTTCAATAAATATTTATTATTTATTAAATAATGTGTTAAAGTAATTTATACCCTTCTTTGACCTTATATTTTTTTGAATGGAATCTTTCCGTCATTTTCCAAACAAGGTACTTTATAACATTTTCGACAAAATTAAGGCAAGAATGTTTTTTTAACTTATCTGGTGGGTGCGACTATTTTCCTCTGTTATACTATTGTCAAATCTTCCCTTACAATCATATAAAAAAAATTTAAAATAAATTTTTTCTTCATAATTATGTAACTCTTAAATGATTTCAAAATAGAAAGAGATATTTCTCACAAATAGTTTAGATTTCATCTATGTCTAGATCCTTTGATAAATTTTACACATGATTGAAGTTGATTTATTAGGATACAAATATTACATATTTCATTTATGTTTTTCTGATTTTTTTGACTTTGGATAAGTTATTTTTATTCCATTCATGGTTTATGGTTAAATTATTGACATTTTTTATGATAGTTTTAATACGAATGTTTATGTTATATTTCAAAATTTTCTTATGATGAATGTATTACACTAGTATGTTATGGGTTGGGGTCCGGTTATAGGAGACCCTCCGGGTTGCAGTCTGGTAATAGATGCTCTTCAAATTGGTGTTCATTTATAGAGGCACCACTGGATGGAGTACAGTTACAGAGGCTCTCCGGGTTGGGGTGCGGTTACAGTTAGCCCCCATGTCCTAGCGTGAGGACTTGACACGGAAATTAAAGTCTGGTATTATGAACTCCCAAATTATGAAAATAATATTTATGGTTCATGAGGTTATTCGACTAGTAGAATACCCATGACTACATTTTATTATGTAATTCTTTACTCAACTCATATTTCTACTATAATGTGTTCATGTTTATTATTTGTAAAGGCATGTGTTCTTAATTATTCACCATGCCTAATGTTTTTGTTATCTTTTTCGGTATTTTTTACCCTTACTGAGCATCTAAGCTCACCCCTTTGTTATGTTTTATTTTCCTAGGATATGAAAAAGTTAGTTATGAGTGACATGCAGGCATAATCTATGAGGATTGGATGTTTCTAATGGAATAAATTAGTGTTGTTTTTCCTTTCATCTTGTGATGTTGAACTTCATGTATGTAATATATTTTACAAGACTACTAAACGTATTGGTCCTTTGGGACTTGATTATTTGTATCATGCCAATGGAATGTAATAATGCATAGACTCTGGGTAACGAGGGTTGGGGAGTTACAGTTGATATCAGAGAAATTTTAGTAAAAACCTTGGAAACTAGATTTAGATAAACATTAATTAGAGTAAATTACCCGAAGATAGGCTTTGAGAATTAGTATAGAATAACTTCTTAGAGTTTTTCTAATATAGATATTTTGTTAGTTTTCCAAGAAATACATCCCTATCTAGATACGAGCAGGTAGAGGTGGCTCTGGAACAGATGTACCTAGGGGTAAAACCTAAAAACACCACTTTGAGCTAGAGTCGGATGGGAACTAGTGCACGAAAACGGGCCTTAATGCACTCATGGTTACGACACTCCCGGAGGATATTCTTAGGATAATTCTCATTTTCTTTACAAAATATTATGAAGGATTTATGAGTATATACTTCCTCAAAGAAAACATTTTTATGATTATGGATTATATCCATAAACTGTTCAATTTATGTTATGTATTTTATATGATTGGATTATGCATTTCGATTCATAAACCAACCTAGTGAATGTCATTGTTTAGAAATGACGCCCAGTAGAAGAAATGAGAACTCCTGCAATACGTATGATCCAAAGAGTATGAAGTATCATATCATTCATGGTATTAAGCTAACATTTAGAAAGGAAATAGTATCCCATGTATTCTCAACATATGAATAAATATTATCATGTATTAATAAGATAAGTAAAGAACTCTCTGATTTCTATGGATTTGAAGGGAAGCAAGAGAAGGAAAGGATGGTAGAGAGAAATATGGATAAAGGGAAGAGGGGAAAGAAGTAAATTCCCATATGTGATAACTATGGAAAGAATCACCTTGGTAAATGCATGAAGGGAATGGTATTTTGTTATAAGTGTGGAGAAAAATGTCACCAAGTACGTGATTTCAAGGGTAATAAAAAGGATTCAAATGTAAAATGCTTCATCTACAAGGAGTTGGGACACTACACAAATCAATTTCCCAGTCATCAGAGTATACCACAAATGATGTTATTAAATAATAATCAATTTATGATACTACCACAGATGAAGAGGAATGACTAATGTTCATGTGTTTTTACTACAGAATTATGTCATTTCAGTGTTGTATCGTTGATATACTAGTCATATGAATTATAGAAATAAATAAGTATTGTACTGCAATACTATTTGAGATTATATGGTTCTATGAAAAGTGACTCAATAATAAGTTAAACATTTTGAAAAATACATGGTTGGAGGAATGGTAATCCTTAATTTGGTCTTGATACTAAGGTAGTTATTTTGGAATAAAAGATGGTTGATTTGGATAATTTATATTGGATATTCTTGACTTCCTTGGAACTAATTATTGGTTTGTTTATTCCATCATTGTTGGAGTATTCAAAAAAAATTCATATAAGGAATATATCTAGTATTCTATAAGGAATAAGGGAGCACGAATGTTATAAATAAGGTTTTTACCATGTTTTAAAATAATACATGATGAAAGAATACACATGTTATTGCGTGGTAAAAAGGATCTTCATTGTGTTTACCTTCCATATAAATTTTGGACTGTGAGTTTGGACAGAAGTATTTTGGATAAGTATAATGGTTGGAATGGATTAAGTTTGACATTGGATACTATTATTAAGGATAAATAACTTTTTTAAGATTTTTTTTGGATGGATATAAAAAGTAAAACCTGGAGGTCGGGCGACAACTCGTTGTGTCCGGAAAGGCCACGAGACATGAACACGTTACCGAAGGGCAACATGGGTGAATCACCTACCACTGTACTATGTGATGTCCTAGTTTGTATAATGTAATTTTTTTAATAATCTCACAAATTAATTATAAATTCATTTTTTTTGTAACTCTATATGATAATGATAAATAGAGTATTTTTATGTTACATTATCTTTTAGTGTGAAAGATCAGTTTGTGGTATAAATTAGTTAAAGGATAGAACTTTATTTGTCAAGTATATTTTTTTCTCCTATTCAATGAAAAAATTAATTCTTAAACATTATTTAAGGGATCGTAAAACCCAAAATTTATTATGATTATACCTTATGTTTTGTTGAATAGATGATATTCTAAATCACCATAGATGGATGGCTTTGAGGTCCTTATTTTTTCACTTGTTTGTGATTGATGACCTCAATCACTCCCTATAAATATTTACAGTTTTCCTTTAATTACATGTCTATAATTCCCACCAATGTTCTCATATTAGAAATCCTTATTTGGTGTTGACTTTCTCATTTCACTTTCTCTCTTATTAAAACTAAATTTTATTAACCCTATTTTCGATGTGGGTTTTCCACAAAGGTATTTTCTATTTACAACCATTTATTTTTGAAGAACAATTTCAAATTTTGAGGATGCAATTTATTGAAGGAGGTGAGAATGTAACACCCCAAGATTCCATAGTACATTATCTCTTCAATGTAATTCAGTAACATGTGCTACATGCAACACCGAGTTCGACAACTCCACAACTTACCAAACTTGCAGTTAAAAAAATTGTTATGAATAATATTAACTAAATTTTGAATTTTATATACTCCATATAATTTTATAATCCATATAATGTGTTTATTATACATAATATAAGAACCAATTCATTAAAAAGATAACAAATGTATTTTTCAAAAAAAATGTTATTTTACCGCCTTTTAATGGAGAACCCATTTTAAATATAATATTTATTACTTTTATATATTAAATTTTATGTAATTAAATTTTTCTATATAATTGGTACATTAAAATTTATTTTGGATAATTTTTTGGTATTTTTCAAAAAACTTTCATTTTTTAACGAATAGTGAAAAATACTAAATTTAAATTAAAAACAACTTTTTGAATCAAATCAATTTATAGTAATAATTTATATTATTGATTAGTTTTAATGTATAATTAGATTATATTTTTACCATTTAATCCAATGTGGTCATTAGATGTAATTTCACATTTAAACTGGACAGAAACAATTGTCAATCTTTTGATAGTTATTATTTCTTAAAAACACGTTTTTTTTTTGACAACGGGAATTAATTTTTAATTAATTTTTTCCACTTCTATGTTTTAAATTTGGAAAAATGAATTTCATATTTGGAATTAGGAGATCCAAATTGTGTAATTAGTTAACTTTTATTTTCAGTCATTATTTATAATTACTTCGGTAAATATTTTATTTACCATGGTTAAAGGGTAAATCCTGTAAATAAGGGTAAAAAATAATATTATAATAATACTAAATTACCCTAACATGTGTACTATTTCTATTGTTTGATACATTTCCGACCATTTCCATCATTGGGTTAACTTTGGGATCCCATGGAGCCACATGGGTGTGATAATGACATTTTATATTAAATAATCCAAAGTAAAAACAAAAATAACAAAAGAAAATATCTTTTAGTAAACCGATTTTTATATGAGATCATATAATTTATCTACTTGACTATAAAAAGTCATAGAAATCTAAACATATTTCATACATCATGATATTTTATTTATAATTTTTAGACCTAAAATATATATATTTATATATGACACAATAATGATGCAGTATTTTCCTTATTAATAAAAGAATTAAATAAATGATATTATAAATATTAAAATAAATATAATTTGAATGTTTTGTTTCCATCAACGATTTTTATAGGTTAATTTGACATGTTAAGGTTGATTCAATGAATTTTTTCCAAGTAATAATGTTGTTATATCTTTAACAAAAATAAATTATTAAATAATGTCAAAATTGACATAATTGGGTTTTTAAAACAAATACTATATTATTGATTGATATAATATTCTTAAAAGTCTAAGGTTCAGCCAAAGTGACAAAATAATATTATATTTGTCATTAATGAACCTATTTGGGTTCACTTGGCAGTTTATAGTATGTTTGTTAACCATATAATATAAAAATACAAAGGGACATGGTAAAAGTCAAACTATTTCACTAAGAGTAAAATCTAAATGATAAAGTTAATATGGTGACCTAAACCTGTCTAAAACCTATTAGTTGAGATTACATTGACCCATCCCCACCCTATCCAGGAAATAAATTATTTTGAAGCCATTATAAACCGAAAATTATTTTATTATAAAATAATATTTCAAGCATTTCTTCAAGTGGCCTTCACCTCTCTTATAAAAGGCACTTCCTCTTCTCTCAATTTCACACCTCCAAATCCTTTTGGATCGACCAAACCCTACCCAAATATCCCCAAAACATCCCTCAATTCATCCTAGAGGCATTGCATTGGTCATAAATTCATCCTAAAGATCCATTTTAATCAAATCAATCGGTAGAACCCTACTAAGAGGAGGTTTAAAGTACCCTCGACCAAGGAAAAGTACAAGATAAGGGGTTTTCATCTCACTTCTCATTCCCGTGAGATCCATGCTATAATTACCACTATTTACTTTTGTGTGGTGTATTTACTTCCCATGATTGTATTCTTTGTGTAATATACTTTAACTTATGGGTATTTACGTCTTCATTCTATGATCATTCTTTCATTGGGTGTATGTTTCATAAGATACCAAATCGGTAAGGGTTAATTTTACAATCTCATCATTATATGTGGTTGTTTGTACATAATTATCTACTAATACCTCTTTATCATCCAAATCCATGTTTCTTAAAAATTTATTTCAAAAAAAATACTATTTACTAAATAATGGGGAAAAGTAATTTATACCCTTATTTTACCTTATATGTTTTTGAAATAATCTTTCCTTCTTTTTCCAAAAAAGTAACTTTATTTCCATTTAGACAAAATTAAGGCAAGAATGTTTTTTTTAACTTATACAGTGGGTGCAGATTTTTTCTGCCATTATAATATTGTCGAAGCTTCACTTAAAATATTATAAGAATATTTTCAAAATAAATGTTTTATTTATAATTATGTAACTCTTAAATGATTTTCAAATAGAATGAAATACTTATCTCAAATAGTTTTGATTTTATCTATGTCAACATCCTTTAATAAATTTTACACTTGATTGAAGTTGATTTATTATTATACAAATCTTCTATATTGTATTTGTGGTTTTTTGATATTTTTGACAGTGGATGAGTTATTTTTATGCCATTCCTGGTTTATGGTTAAAGTATTGAAATTTTGTATGCTAGTTTTAATACAAATTTTTATGTTATATTTCATCCTTTTCTTATGATGAATGTACTGGACTAGTATGTTCTTGGTTGGGGTCCAGTTATAGTGGACCCTCTGGGTTGGAGTCCGGTTACAGAGGCTCTCCGGGTTGGAGTCTGGTTATAGAGGCTCTCCGGGATGGAGTCTGGTTACAGGGGCTCTCTGGATTAGGGTCCGGTTACAGTTAGCCCCTATGTCCTGGCACGAGGCCTTGACACATAAATCAAAGTCAGGTATTATAAATTCCCTCATTATGAAAATAATATTGATGGTTCATTAGGTGATTTGACTATTATAATACCCATGACTATGTTTTATTATGGAATTATTTACTCAACTCATATTTCGTCCATAAAGTGTTCATGTTTATTATTTGTAAAGGCATGTGTTCTTAATTATTCACCATGCCTAATGTTTATGTTAGCTTCGACTATATTGTTTACCCTTACTGAGCATCTGAGCTCACCCCTTTTGTATGTTTTATTTTCCCAGGAGATGAGAAATTTAGTTATGAGTGACTTGCAGGAACAATATACGAGGGTTGGATGTTTCTAATGGAATAAATTAGTGTTCTTTTCATCTTTTAATGTTTAACTTCAGGTATGTAATCTATTTTCCAATACTACTTAACTTATCAGTCTTTTGTAAATTTATTCCTTGTATCATGCCAATGGAATGTAATAATGCACCGACTCTGGGTAACGAGGGTCGGGGGATTACAGTTGGTATCAGAGGAATTTTAGTAAAATCATGGAAACTAGATTTAGATAAACTCTGGTTAGAGCACATTACCCTAAGATAGACTTTGAGGATTAGTATAAAAGATCTTCTTAGAGTATTGGTAATATAGGGATTTGGTTAGTTTTCCAAGCAATACATCCCTGTCTGGATATGAGCAGGTAGAGGCTGCTCTGGAACAGATGTACCTAAAGGTAAAACCTGAAAACACCTCTTTGATCTATACTCGAACGGGAACTGGTGCACGAAATTCGTCCTTGCTGCACTCATGGTTATGACACTCCTGGGGGATATGCTTAGGATAATTATCATTTTCTTTACAAACCATTATAAATGATTTATGAGCATATACTTCCTCAAAGAATAATTTTTTATTCTTATGGATTATGTCCATAAACTATTCAATTTATGTTATGTATTTTACAAGTTTGGATTATGCATTTCGATTCATAAACTGACCTACTATATTCCATTGTTTAGAAATGACGCCCAGTAGATGAAATGAGAACTCCCTCAATACGTATGATCCAAAGAGTAAGAAGGATCTTATCTTTCATGGTATTAAGCCTATATTTAGATGTAAAATAGTCTCCCATTTATTCTCAACATATGAATAAATAATATCATGTGTTAATAAGATAGGTAAATAATTCTCTGATTCCTATGTCTTTAAAGGGAATCAAGAGAAGAAAAGGATGGTAGAGAGAAATATAGATAAATGGAAGAGGGGAAAAAGGATTTTCCCTTATGTGTTAACTATGGAAAGAATCACCTTGGTAAATTCATGAAGGGAAAGGGAGTTTGTTATAAGTGTAGATAAAAAGGACACCAAGAACATGATTTTAAGGGTAAGAAAAAGGTTACAAATGTAAAATGCTTCATCTTCATGGAGTTGGAACACTACGTGAATCAATGTCCTAATCATCAGAGTATACCGCAAATGATGCTATTAGATAATAATCTTGTTATGATACTACCACAGATGAAGAGGAATGACTAGTGTTCTTATGTTGTTACTAAATAATTATGTCATTTTAGTGTTGTATCATTGTTATACCAATCATATGAATTATAGAAATAAATAAAGATTCTAATGAATTACTATTTGAGATTATATGGTTCTATGAAAAGTGACTCAACAGCAAGTTAAACTTTTTGAAAAATACATGGTTGGAGGAAAGGTAATACTTAATATGTTCTTGATACTGAGGTAGTGATTTTGGAATAAAATAAGGTTGATTTGGATAAATTATATTGGATATTCTTGGATTCCTTGGAACTGATTGATGGTTTGTTTATTCCATCATTGCTAAAGTATTCAAAAAAATTTCATATAAAGAATATATCTATTATTCTATACGGAATAAAGGATCATGAATTTAATAAATAAGGTTGTTACCATGTTTTGAAATAATACATGATGAATGTATACACATGTTATCATGTGGTTAAAAAGATCTTCATTGTGTTTACCTTCCTTATAAATTTTGGAATCTGAGTTTTGACAGATGTATTTTGGATAAGTATAAAGGTTGGAATGGATTAGGTTTCAAATTGGATACTATTCTTAAGGATAAATAATTATTTTCAGATTAGTTTTGGATTGTTGTAAAAAGGAAAACCTGGAGGTCAGGTGACAACACGTCACATCCAGCAAGGCCGCGAGACATGAACCCGCAACCGAAGGGAGACAAGTGCGCATCACCTACCACTAGCCTACGTGATATACTGGTTTTGTATAATGTCTTTCTTTAATAATCTCACAGATTAATTAGAAATTCATTTTTTGGAACCCTATACAATAAGGATAAATCGAGTATTTTTATGTTCCATTATCTTTTAGAGTGAAAGATGAGTTTGAGGTAGAAATTAGTTAAAGTATAGAAATTTATTTGTCAAGTATATTTTTTTATTATATTTTTTTCTCTTATTCTATGGAAAAATTAATTCTTAAACTTTATTAAAGAGATATTAGAACCAAAAATGTATTATCTTGATACCTTATGTTTTGTTGAACTGATGATATTCTAAATATTCATATATGGATGGCTCTAAGGCCCTTATTTTTACACATGTTTGTGATTGATGACCTCAATCACTCCCTTTGAATATTTACAATTTTCCCCTAATTACTGTCTATAATTTCCACCAATGTTCTCCCATTCGAAACCCATATTTGGTGGTGACTTTCTCATTTCCCTTTCCCTCTTATTAAAACTATATTTTATTAACCCTATTTTCGATGTGGGTTTTCCACAAAGGTATTTTCTATTTAATACCTTTTATTTTTGAAGAAAATTTTCAAATTGGTAGAATGAAATTTATTGAAGGAGGGGAGAAAGTAACACCCCTATATTTCGCAGTACATTATATCTTCAATGTAATTATATAACTTGCACTACACGCAACACCGAGTTCGAGCGCACCACGACTTACCAAACTAGCCGTTCAAAAAGAGGTTATGAATAATATGAACTGAATTTTAAATTTTATATACTCCATATAATTTTAGAATCCATACTATGTGTTTATTATACATAATATAAGACCAAATTCATTAAAAATGTAAAAGATGTATTTTTTTTTTAAAATGTAATTTTACCGCCTTTTAATGGAAAACCCATTTTAAATATAATATTTGACACTTTTATATATTTAATTTTATGAAATTAAATGGTTCTTTATAATCGGGTCATAAAAATTTAGTTTGGATAAATTTTTTGTATTTTTCGGAAAACTTTCAGTTTTTTGACGAATAGTGAGAAATACTAAATTTTAATTAAAAACAACTTTTTTAATCAAAATAATTTATAGTTATAAATTATAATATTGAGTATTTTTAAAGTATAATTAGATTATATTTTTACCATTTATACCAATTTTTTTCATTGGATGTAATTTCACATTAAAACTGGACATAAACAATTGTCAATCTTTTGATAGTTATTATTTCTTAAAAACACGCTTTTTATTTTGACAGCGAGAATTAATTTTAAATTATTTTCTGCAACTTATGTATTTTGAATTTGGAAAAATGGATTCCATATTTTTAATCAGGAGTTAAAAATTGTGTAATTAGGTTACTTTTATTGTGATCCATTATGAATAATTACATCGGTAAATATTTTATTTACCGTGGTTAAAAGGTAAATCTGATAAATAAGGGTCAACAAATAATATTATAATAATACTAAATTACTCTAAAATATGTTTTAATTCCATTATTTGATACATTTCAGACCATGGGCATCCTTTGGTTTACTTTGGGACACCATGGAGCCACATGGGTGTGATAATGACATTTTAAATTAAATAATCTAAAATAGAGACAAAAATAACAAAGTCAAATTTCTTTAGTAAAACAATTTCTATATGAGATTGTATAATTTATATATTCCACTATAAATATTCATTAGAAAGATAAAAATATTTCCTACATCATGATATTTTATTTATAATTTTTAGTCCTAAAATAAATATATTTATATATGACACAATAATGATGCATTATTTTCCTTATTAATGAAAGAATCAAAAAAATGATATTATAAATATTAAAGTAAATATAATTTGATGTTTTGATTCCATAAACTAATTCTATAGGTCAATATGACATGTTAAGGTTGATTCAATGAATTTTTTTAGATGTAATATTTTTTTATGACTTTCACAAAAATAAATTATTAAATAATGTCAAAATTGACATAATTAGGTTTTTAAAAGAAATTCTATATTATTGGTTGATATAATATTCATAAAAGTCTAAGGTTCGACCAAAGGGCCTAAATAATATTTTATGTGTCATTAATGAACCTATTTGGGTTCACTTGGTAGATTATAGTATGTTTATAATCCATATAATTTAAAAATACAAACAGACATGGTAAAAGTTAAACTATTTAACTAAGAGTAAAATCTAATTGATAAGGTTAATATGGTGACCTAAACCAGTCTAAAACATTTTGGTTTAGAGGATTTCGACCTATCCCCACCCTATCCAAGAAATAAATCATTTTGGATCCATTATAAACCGAAAATTATTTTATTATAAAATAATATTTCAAGCTTTTCCAAAAGTGAACTTCACCTCTCTTATAAAAGGGAACTTCCCCTTATCTTAATTTCACACCTCCAAATCCTTTTGGTTCGACAAAACCCTGCCCAAATATCCTCCCAATATCCCTCACTTCATCATAGAGGCATTAATTTGGTCATAAATCCAACCTATGGATCCCTTTTAATCCAATAAAAAGTAAGAACCCGAAGAAGAGGAAGTTAAAGTACGCTCGACCAAGGAAAAGTACAAGGTAAGGGGTTTTCATCTCACTACTCATTCTCGTGAGATCTAGGCTATAATTACCACTATTTCCTTTTTGTGGTGTATTTAATTCTCATGTTTGTATTCATTTTGAAATATACTTTAACTTATGGGTATTTACATTCTCAATGTATGATATTCTTTCAAGGGGTGTATGTTTCGTAAGATACCAAATCGGTAAGGGTTAATTTCACAATCTATTCATTATCTAAGTTTTTTTATACGTAATTATATATTGGGTCCTCTTTATCTCCCACATCCATGTTTCATAAAAATTTATTTAAAAACATTTTTAGTATTTACTAAACAATGCGGTAAAGTCATTTATACCCATATTTGACCTTATATGTTTTTGAAATGAACCTTTCTGTCATTTTCCAAACAAGGTACTTTTTGACCTTTTCTAAAAAATTACGGCAAGAATGTTTTTTTTAACTTATACAATGGGTGTGGTAATTTTCCACCGTTATAACATTGTCGAAGCTTCCCTTACAAGCTTATAAGAATATTTTCAAAATAAATGTTTTCTTTATAATTATGTAACTCTTAAATGATTTCAAAATAGAAAGAGATATTTCTCTCAAATAGTTTTGATTTCATCTATGTAAACATCCTTTGATAAATTTTACACTTGATTGAAGTTGATTTATTATAATACAAATCTTTCATATTTTTTTTATGTTTTGTGATATGTTTGACTACGGATGAGTTATTTTTATGCCATTCATGGTTTATGGTTAATGTATTGACATTTCATATGCTAGGTTTAATAGGAATGTTTATGATATATTTCAACCTTTTATTATAATGAATATACTAGACTAGTATGTTCCGGGTTGGGGTCTGGTTATAGGAGACCCTCCGGGTTGGAGTCCGGTTACAGAAGCTCTTCAGTTTGGAGTCCAGTTAAAGAGGATTTCAGGGATGGAGTCTGGTTACAGAGGCTCTCCGGGTTGGGGTCCGGTTATAGTTATCCCCTAGGTCCGGGCAGGAGGCCATGACACAGAAATTAATGTCCGGTATTATGAATTTCCTCATTAAGAAAATAATATTGATGATTCATGAGGTTATTCGACTAGTAGAATACCCATGACTACTTTTTATTATAGAATTATTTACTCAGCTCATATTTTTACCATAAAGTGTTCATGTTTATTATTTTTAAAGGTGTGTGTTCTTAATTATTAACCATTCCTAATGTTTATGTTATCTTCCGTTGTATTATTTACCCTTACTGATAATCTGAGCTCACCCCTTTCTTATGTTTTATTTTCCCAGGATATGAAGAAGTTAGTTATGAGTGACTTTTAGGCATAATCTAAAAGGATTGGATGTTTCTAATGGAATAAATTATTGTTGTTTTTCATTTCATGTTGTAATGTTGAACTTCATGTATGTAATCTATTTTCCAAGAATACTAAACCGATCGGTCCTTTGGGACTTGATTCCTTGTATCATGCCAATGGTATGTAATAATGCACCGACTCATGGTAACTAGGGTCAGGGCGTTACAATGCAATATTATGAAAACCGTTGTATTTGTTACACACTACTTCATGATTTATTACATAATATTACACAAAATACAACCCATAATATCATGATGTCTAGTGTTTTTGGGAATTATGTTTATTATATAACAACATAAAATATATTATTCATCATATTTATTTAAAAAATTCTTAACATGGTGCTATTATTCGTTCATACTTAAAACTTCATGGGTTAAATAGGGGATATACATAAGAAATGGGTGAGCTATAAAGACAAGTAAGTGAATAATCATGGAATTATTTAAATAAAGTACAAATTTTTTGGAAATAGGAATATCAATGGGGAATTAAAGGTGTTCCAATTTTAATCCAGAACATTGAAGTGTGGTATATCATACTGGTCATAAAGGAAACATGTGATATGTTGATAAAATGTAAAACACTACATTATAAACATAGTTCAAGGATAAATGAAAAGAAATCATGATGTAAAAAGTCACATGATTTATTCAGTTCACTCAAAAATACCTTTCAGGATGACTAATGAGGCTAAAACATTGCCCAGTTTAATGGAGTGCTATATACTTTCGAGCACACCCATCAATTTCATTTCATTTTCATTTTTAATTGTGCCATATAGATCATAAAATTATCATCATATTTTAGTACAATATCAAAGAGTGTGGAATAAATACATGTAAGTACCCAATAAAATATGTACAATTTCAAAAATGTGAACACCCGTAGTGGGAAAATGATATGGGTATTTGCAGATCATTTGTTTGGCATAGAAAACCATAAAGAAATTTCAGAAGCATATTAGCTTCACACAAAGATTCATCAAATGGTTTGATGAGGGTGAAAGTGGTATATTATAATTTTAAAATCAAATGGATAGTAATAGGTAAATGTTTAAACACATATCAACATTATAAATTGTAAAAAAATTGTAAGATAATGTATAAACTTGAATAAGAGAAAAAGTAATTGATCCATTACAATAAGAGGGTGAATCCAAGTGATTGGAATGAGATTCATGAGATATTGGGGGAACCATTAGATGAAAATATAGAGGGTAAAAAAATTTAACTACATTCTCCAAATATTTTTATGTAATATAAATGGGAACTTGGGTTGGTATATATAAGAAAATACAGTGAAATTATTTATTATTTTTCAAAATCATGTTTTTGAAACTATAGAAAAAGACAACTAAAACCCCAAACCATACATTAGTTTTCCCCATAGTTTCTACCAATGAGGAATTGTTTAAATAATTTTATTAGGCCCACGACTAGTCTTATTGAAATAGTATCATGTCTCATGTTGAAGTGATCCATGATTATAATAAAATAAATTTAAAACATTAAAATATATTATAGGTTTTGAAGGATTCTTAAAGGCTTTAAAAAATAAATCAAATAAACTAAATATAACATTTTATTAAAGGGTAAACATTCATTTGGTTTTGGATGCCTTTTATAGTATTTATTACATCATTTTTTTCACATTATGATGTCCTAATACACACTGTATATTTAAAATGTAATTAATTTTTACCAAACAATTTGACCGTCTTAGAACACTATAAACAAATAATAGTTGGAATATTTGGATATCTAATTTTAAAAATAGTATTAATTTTATTAAAATCATATTCTAAATATATTAATTATCACTTTTAAAAAATAATCGACTTTTATTGAGAAATGTTATGTTTTTTGAAATAATAGTATTTGAACCCTTATAAAAATTACATTTCACTTCATAAAAATTATATGATAAATTATATTTATAAAAATTATTTATCAACATTATTTTAATAAAATATTATTTATTTCAAAAAGTACAATAATTCATCAAATTAATCATCTTAATTTAAATTCAATAAAAATTAAAAATACATTTTTTGTTTACATGTATCAAAATAAAAATAATCTATAAAGTAAAAAAATGAAATGTATTCACTATTATATAAAATATACATATTCATATCATTCTTTTATTGATACATATCCCCTTAATACACCAACTAACACTCTATGGGTGTGGTGTGTGATGGTGAGTTATTGGTGTGGTAGTTCAGCGTACATTGTATGGTATGAGGTCTTTATTAGCATGAAATTCACATATAAATGGTTTCATTCATGCTTTAGTTAATGGATATTTTATTGATATATTTCAAGGGAAATCCTAGTCATTCTATATCCCTTTGAAGATCTGATAAATGGGATTTAGGGTATGATCCTACTTGTTGAACACATCACTTATTCTATGTAAATTAGAATTGTTGAAACTCTACATTTATATTAATCGTGTGATAACTTTTCAATGCATATATTATCAATATTAGGGATTATTAATAGTCTTTTAAAACCGATTTTATATAAAAAACCATATGTGGGTTTTTTTTCTATTATCAAAATACATAATAATAAATATAATTAAATAAAAAGTAAATTTTTGTTTATAAATATTCAGGTCATTCCAGTCATCCCCATTTAAAAAAATTTACCATCAAAATTTTCATTCCCCATACTAAAATATATGAGGTTCATTATGTTTCATCACCTCCTCTAGTTCCCATGTTGTTTCATTAAAAGATTTTTTTCTCCATTTCACATTGACTAGTTTCATTTTCTTGCTTCATGGAATATTTTCTCTATGATCTAACATTTTCACTGGCTTCTCTCCAAATGAGGTGATTATCCATTAGTTACACCTCTATATTAAGTACATGTAAGGGTTATTTTTTGTACAATCCCAATAGGTATACATGGAATAAATCATTTTTATGAGATATGTAAAGTGGGATTTCTAGTTGATAGGTCACCGCTCCGATGAGACTAGGGGTCTCAAAGGGTAGATGTATCTTTGACAATGCATTCCATTCATCCAAAATCTCATTACTTTATTCCCTGGTGATATGTGGGGAAATAAATTTTCTCAACATCAAGCTCTAGTTGTTTTAAATTATTTTCATTATACCTCTTCTATAGACTCTGGTTATCTTTAATGTGTTGTTGAATGATCTTTACCTTTTCCACCATTTCCTTGACCATTTTAGGACCTAACAGTTTGTGTTCCCCAAAATCATCTTTATATGGAGGTGTTCTTCACCTATTCCCATAAAGGGTGACATCGAGAACCATGTGGATTCATAATTGTAAACTATTATCTTATAAGAAATCAACCATGAGATCATATTGATCTCATCCTCTTTTGATACCATGTGATAATTCTCTTAACATGTCCTTGAGTTTCTAGAGAGTCTTCTTAGATTGGAAGTTACTTTTAGGCTGACAATCCATGATGAAGTTCCACTCAATATTTAGAGCATGTTGAGGACACATTAATTATATGGTGTAACATAATGGATCCTTATCAGATACAATCGATAGGGGTTTTCTATGCATCCTTACCACAACAATAATGTATATCTTTTCAATTTGATCAAGTGAGAAGTCCTCTATAATTGAAATGAATATATTAGTATTTATAAGATGATCCTCCAAAAACCATTTAACCTTATTTCATATTTATGTATTCATAAGACCAGTGATAAATATCATGGAGATGTTTTCATATTTCCATGTAGGTATGGGTAATGTTTTCATCATATCCTTTGATGTTTTCCATTCCACCTTCAGTTTCTGACATAAAAGACATCATGGTGTAAATTTTGTGATCTCTTTCTTCATATTGTCCCACAAATATCACTCTCAGTGATGTTGATATATATATTTTCTTCTTGGATGGATGGAGAATGTCTAGATATGTGAATTATCAAAAATATCCATCTTTAACTCATGATTTGATAGTACGCATAGTCTTGACCCAAATCATACAACACCATATTCATTATCATTGAAGTCCAGATATTTTACTTTTCTTATAGCATCCACCTTCTTCTAAATTCTCAAATCACCTCTTTGGGAGATCATTATCTTTTCTAGAAGATATATTTTATCAATAATTTGTGAAATTATTGATGGTGTTATTTCCATAATGATTCTAATGTACATATCTCATTCTCAATTATCTTTAATGATAAAATTGTGGGATCTTTTCAACTTAAAGAATCAATACCTTATTTTTTTCCAATAATGGTAGTGGATTGAAAATCCATATTATTTGGTCAACTATAACCATCTCTTGTGAAACGTATTGAGATATCTTGGTAGGAATATATACTTTAGTCTCTTTTTACACTTATATATTATACAATTATCCCAAAATAGATAATTCAACCATATATTTATGTGAAGATCCTTGTAGAGAACTTCGGATGAGGCCTTGGGTAGTTCTTCTTGTGAGCCTTCAATTTAATTTAAGCATAGTATATCAATTTTCCATTGTACATTAATAAACAACCCAATCCCTTATTTTATGTGTTGATATATAAAGCAAAAATTTCTCTACTTGTGGGTACTGTGAGTACATGTGTACTGATAAGCCTCATCTTCAACTCCATTAAGCTCTCATAACATTAATTATTACAAACAATCTTGTCTCTATTATGAGTTATATTGTTTGAGGGTTTGAAATTTGTTGGAAATTTTGCACAAATCGATGATAATACTCATCTAATCAAAGGAAACGACAGATATTTGCCCCAAATTTTTTCCTAATACATCCTTAAATTTCTAATATTTTGTAGGGTAAATAGGTAAACCATTTATTGTCATAATATTCCAATAGAATAAAATTTATCTCGACTAGAACTCACATTTTCTAATCTTTTTATAAAGCTTATCCATTCATAAGAACTTTATAAAAGTTCTCAGATGCTCCTAATTATACCCCTTTATTTTGGATAATATTTGAATATAATATATAAAGACCAAAACTAATATTTTAATTTAATCTCAAAATATTCTATTCATCTTGTCCATAATTATTTATTTATAACTAATGATTTTGTGTAAAATTCATATGAACTCATAGTTCCTATAACTTTCTCAAAAATTATCCTTTGATACATCCTCCTTCTTCACCCTAAAAAAGAAATAACTCAACCACAAATCCATCTTTTTTAAGTAATATTCTCCACATAGCTATTTGAACAAGTCACAAATCTGAGGTAGAAGATACTTGTTAATTTTCATGATCTTTTTGGGATCATGATAATCAATGAAAAGGTTCATTGACCCATCCATCATCTTGATAAAGAGGAATGTAACACCCCATGGTAAAGCATGTGGGAATATTAACCCTTTATCTAGATTATTTGGTAGTTGTTTCTTTAGCTCCTCAAGTTCCACAACATCCATTCTATATGGATTATTGGATTATGTTAATACCCCAAAAATGAGGATGATGTAAAATTCAACTCCTCGTCTAGGAGGAAGGTCGTTCAATTGTTCGAGAAACATCTCAGCATGTTACCTCACAATGGGAATGTTTTTAAGGATTATCCTTTCCTTAAACATACTATTTTGATATAGATATGCTTGATCATAGGGGGAATAATATACATGCTTGAGATTTTGGTTCTAAAGAAGGTTCATCCTCCACTATTTGCGTGTACAGAATCAGAGGATGATTCATGATATAGATATTGAATTCCTTATAATGAACTTTATGTTGGATTTTTATAAGTAAAACCAATACATAACCAAAATTGAATAAAATTAAACTAAAATTTGTATCACAAGGATTTCTGGGAATTTTAGTCAACACATTTTGAATGGGGAGGAGTTATATACATGGGAAGAAATAATTGAACCATATTCATTTTCACCAATAGATCTTCTTCCATGATTTGTGTCTCTTTTTGAATAATTCAACTAAAAATTTGTGATATGATGGAATTTAAAGAACTATACTCAAAGAAGTAAAAAAGATATTTTGTATGAATAACTAGACAACCTTTGACCACTACATTTCAAGGATCCACCTTAGAATTTATGATGGAATAAGTTCAAACTTGATCTCTAGTAGGTTGTTGGTTTCCTCTAAAAATCCTTGTCTTACTGCATTGGTATTTAAAGATCCCTTGTTAAAAAATGTTGAGAAAAAATAAAAATCCATTGAGGGTTTACTGGAGCATTAATTACTCTATCACATTTTTGGGATTCTTCTATCAGCAATCGCTAGCTAGGTGGCCTTCCTTCCTGCACGTAAATAATTTCCATATCATCTTTAGGAAATGTTTGAGGTTTTTTTGCTCAATTTTGAAAAGTTTGATATTTAAATTTCATATAATTATTTTATTCCTCCATAAAACACTAGAATTTATAATTAGTTTATTCTTTATATCCTTTTGATACCCTTTACATTCACTGATATCCATTTTGACTTTGAGAAAAAATCATCAAATTTCCTCGTAGCTAAATAGGTCTAAGATCAAGATGGATTTTCATATATCAGTTTTTATCCCACTAAAGACGTGTCCAAAATTGCATTCAGAGGTAAAAAAAGCATAAGGTATTTCTTGTATGTTTTTTGAAGTTTAGATCATATGCATTGATAAATTATTGATCTTTTTTGGATGAGGGAGAGGAAATCCCTTTCAATTTTAATTCATAGAGTACGAGATAAATATTTTCCAAAAAACATTTTACGAAATTCCTACCCACACCATCACGTAAATCTCTTTCTTAGGCTTTGTATTTTTTATCAATGTCTTCCACTGATTAGCTTCTCCCTTTATATGATAAACATCCAGTAGTACCTTCTCTTTCTCAAAACATAGATGGATGGGGAAGATCATGTAATTGGAGTTGATCAACTATTCCACGTTTAAGGAATGGAATGAGCTATTGAAATCGGTAGTCATTTTTCACCTATAGTTCTCAATTTCATCTTGTTAATTATAAGGGGCATTTGGAAAATCCTCATGATCAATGTATCTATTGATAACCTGATTAAATTGAGAGATCATTTTCATAAATATCTCTATCCATGTTCCCATTAGTTTGGGCATCTAATTTGGTAAGTCTTTACATTTCCGTTATCATATATTGTTTACCTAATTCCTCTTATTTTTTTCCATTGGATTGAATAAAGGGAATATTAAGAAGGACTATTTTTTAACTATTAAAAACCTAAAGGGGAATCCAATTAAAATAAATGGATAACATATAAATGACATTTATATTTTAACTTAGGAATTTCTAGGAAACGATTTATGTTATCCAAGATCTATTTACTAACATATACTCTTATGAGTATTTTTATTCCCTAAATAATTTTTCATATTTATATTTTGATTTTAACAAATAATATACCCTATTAGTGTCAAAGTAGGTGTTTTGTAGGGCCCATTGATTTGAAATATTTCCTGGTCGAGTCTAGCTAAACACGGTGTTCTCAGGTTTTACCCTAATGTATATTTGTTCTAGATACACATCCACTTGTATTATAAATAGAGGGCATTATATTTTTGATAAACCACATAATCTATACTTTACCAAAATTTAGGAATCTTTCTGATACTTTTTTATCGCTAAGACTTTCCCTAGTGTTTTCTAATCCCAATCCCATAAATAACTAAACAACCATTTGATACCAACTCTTACAACCATTGTCTTTATTACAAATTAATTCAGGATTTATTACATAAGATTACACAAAACAAAAACTATAAGATCAAGAATTATAGTTTCTTTTGGAATTATGAAGATTACAAAAAAACCTAAAATAAGTAATACATCATCTTTTTTGAAACCTTCATTAACATGATAATATTATTCTTTCATACTCTAAACTATAGGGGATAACCTAGGGGCATACATAAGAAAGGGGTGGGATATAAATCTCATTATTTTAATAAAAATGGAATAATGTGAAGAATGTAATGCATGTTAGGAAAAAAAATTAAATGGATCATAAATAGATTGGTAATCATAAAAATAAACAGTAAGGCATGATATACCATGGTAATCATAAAGGTAACATGTCATATGTGGACACAACATAAAAAACATTATAAAAATTTGTCAAGGATAACTAAAAATACATCAGTGTGGATGAAGTCCATTAATGGATTATGTTTACACCCAAATCACATCAATGATGTGTCATGAGACTAAAACAATGCCCTATTCATTAAATAGCTATAAAATCTTGGGTTCACTCAGCACAATCATTTCATTCGCATGATTAAATGTTCCACAAAGATCATAAAAAACGTAATCATTTATCGTGATAGTTTATTCCATAATCAATGAGTGTGGAATAAATAAATTTAATTCTCCAGTCATAGAAGTAAAAGTAAAAAAAGGTGAACACCCTTGATTTGGAAGGGGTATGGGTATTCACTACAAATTTGTTTGGCATGGAAAATCGAACAAAAATTTTGATAGTATAACCGCGCTAATTAAGGATTCATAAAATAGGTTAATGAGTTAAAAAAGAATATAAATTATTTTTCAAATCAAATGGAATGAAATGGTACGTTGATAAAAGTATCCCAGAATTTGTAATAAGAAAAATATTTCATAGGATAATGAAGAATCATGAATAAAGAGGATAACGAAATTATCCCTTACCTTGGGAGGGTGATTCAAAATGATTGAGAGGAGCCTCTTCGGTGATTGGGGGATCGTCTGGATTACTATAGAGAGGGGAGGTTAGAGTATATATGTGATTATATTCTATTATGTAATGTTAAATGGGATCATGGGTTTGTTTATGTAGGAAAAGATATGAGAATTCTTTATTATTTCTCAATCCAAGAGTTTAGACACTATATAAAAGAATAACCAATACCAAAAACCATGACATGGTTTTTTCTATGGTTTTGACCAAAGAAGGATGGAATTTATTATTTTATTATCTGATGTGAAGAAATTATTAACATAATACTACAGTTTATGTGGAAGTCAGTCTTGGTTATAAATAAATTATTTTAAAAACAAAAAATATATTACTGGTTTAGGAGAATTCCTAATGGATTTAATTTAAAAAAAATAATTAAAAATAAAATTATTTTAAAGGGGAAACAAATATTTGGTCTCAGATACCATTTATAGTAATTATTACATCATTTTTGTTTAATTATGATATCATAATACACATCATATATTTATTCTGTATTTAATTATTAGCTGATAATTTGAGACCCTCGGGAAATTATGAAATTTTCACTATTGGATAATATTGAAAGTATGATTATAAAAATAATATTAATTTTCTAAAAATTGTTTTCCAAATATATGAACCTTCACTTATATAAACATTTACATTTATTGATAAATTATGGTTTTTTTACAATAAAAGATTTTCAAACCTTATAATAATTGCATTTCACCTCCTAAAAAATATATGATCATTTATATTTCAAAAAATTATTTACTAATAAAATTTTAATAAATTAATATTTATTTCAAAAATAAATTAATTCATCAACATAATTGTCTTAATTGAAATTTAAAATTAATTAACATTAAAATTTTTGTTTTATTGTGTTAAAATAAAAATCTTTTATAATGTAATAAAAATGAGATATATTCAATATTATATATAATATAAATATTTACTTTATTAGTACCTTGATACCTAACAATTTAATAAGAAATAAAACTCCAAAATTTTAATTTTCACGATGGTGAGACATTAATGGTGTGGTTATACATACATGGTTTGTGTCATGATCTCGATGACCTTGAACTTCTCTTGTAAGAAGTATCTCTCATTCTTAAATTGTTAGATCTTAGATTGGTTTTAGTCAATATAGGATACTAAATAGTGTATCACCCATGTAATCTTCTATTTATGGGATTAATAGGGAATGATCATACTGGTTGATTCCACCACATCTTTTGTTTATGCCAATTAGATTTTTTATAACCTTATATTTATTCAAATCATGTGATCATAGTTAAATGATGATATTATCAATGGTAATGATGATTAATTAACATTTAAATATGACAGAATATAATAAAGGAAAATAAGTACATGTGTTTTCTATAACCATAATACATAGTAAGCCAATTAATTAAATCACATGGAGAATTTCATTTTTAAATGTTTGGGTATTATAGGAATCCTATCTGGAGAGGACATCAATCCATTTAATAGTGTGAGGAATCCCAATTTTTTACAGTTTCACATTTGTAGTTCATCTTGAATTTTCATATGAGGAATCTAGGTTTGGTATGTGGTATCACTTTTTATCATTTCATACATGTCATATGAGGCATCCTGATTTTATAAAAGTTAAATTATTTGATTATCTCTCACTTTTAACATGCGAAATAACATTTTTTATGGATTAATACAATAGTTTAATTTCATGAATTGAAGAAGTTTGTATTTTAAGTTTAATGTCTCACAAATTAGTCTATGGTGGATAATATTTTAGGGTCAGAGAGCGTGGACTAGGGTCTACGTTTCTGGTTTAAGGTAATATAGATTTGGGAAAAGTGGGAATGGGAGTTATATGGAATCTTGTATGTCATTAAAAAGTGATAACCTAATGTGAATGGAAGAAAATGGGAACCTCCTCCACAAAAATGTGACATTATGTACCCTAGGTTGACATCATGTTACTAGGGAAGGAATGTCCCTAGGATGATTCAATGAAGTGGTTTGTCCCATATTAAAATATCTAGTCCTAACTACAAATAACATGAAAATGGGAATCAAGCCACACATAATTCTAGGTTGAGTCGTGGTAGAGGATCAACACTGGTTTGAGGATTTCTTCCTGAGTGAAGATACTAAATCATCCCTTTTTCAGGATATGGGGAATCCCTTATTTAAATATAGTAATGCTATAGTTTATATACATGGTATGATGATTGTTTTTCATATCATTTTGATAAAATAAGGCATCTAAATTTTATATTGGGTAAGTATTTAGTTTAACATATTATGTTGATGATGTTAGATTTTTTTTCATCCCAAATTAGCATTTGAGGCATCTTTATTTGGTATGGGGTTAGGATATGGTTCAATATTTTTTTAGGATGATTGTGGGTCTTATTCTTTTAGATTCCAATTCTTTCTCCCCTCTTGGTGGGTCATGGTTGAATCTCAACATTATGAGGGGTAAAGGAAATTGAATGGGGCTTACACCTAAGAAGGAGGACCATGTGAATTTTGTAATGTTAACACCATATCTAGTAGGTGTATTTGATGTGATTTTGTGGGTGGAGTTGGAGATAGGACGTCAAAGAGTCACTGTGAATCTTATAGTAGTGGGAATCAATAAAAACATAGTTCTGGAAACTAGTTTTGAATTGGCTTGATGGAACACCAGTGATAAAGAAATCCTTGTAAATGTGTGGTGAAAGTGGAAGGGTTCACATATTCTAAGGCCATATTTCTTGGACCAAGGATACTAGTTTAAGATCAATGATCTTTTACCCTGGGAAATTAGAGAAAAATTTGAATATGTTATTCTTAGACTATTAGAGAACATTTTTAATTCATGACACATGGGTTATTGATAATCTATTTAAAGTATGGATTCATTGAATATCAATAAATTATTTAATGTTGTTATACCTAGACTATATTTTTTTTATCTGAGGATGTTTGGGTGGAATTAAATAGGTAAAAACCAACATGAAATGAGGGGAATTAATTCCAACATACCACACAAATATCTCAATATGTACTAGACATAGTTTAGGGTTGTAATGAATGGATTGTTGGTAATTTGGAAACAATTTAACATCATGATGGTCATATTGAAAAGATTTTTTTTCAAAGGTATCTATATGGAATGGAATAGGTAAAAATATATCTGAAAGGGTCTAAGGGGAGTCACCCACCACATGGACACCTTGAGATGAACATCATGTAGCTTAGGTATATAATTCATGGACCATAGATGGGGACAAAGAGCCAAATTTTACCAAATTCAAATCTGGGCCTAGAGATAGATTTTATATGCATTACTATATATATCATTATAATTATAATTAAGAAAAATTCATTTCTAGAATATGGAATGGAATTATACCGATACCAGAAGTAGGGTAAATTCTCTCTGATGAGCAAGTTAAGGCATCCCAAAATTTTTATAAAGACTCACATGCTGAGACATGAGGTAAGGCTACATATTAATTTCCAAGGTTGAGGAAACCCACAATTTATTTTATCTCACTCTTATAATATGAGGCATAATGTTTTCATCACAAAGCATATGGAATATTTTTTACATTGTGAATTGATGATTTTGGTATTTTCATTTTTAATTCATATAGATCATAATGGTGATCTTACCAGTTTAGGGTCACAGATCTCATACCATAGGTTCTATGAGTATATTAAATTCATGCTAACGGAAACCAGTTTTCTATAGTTTATGGTCTTAAATCACATACCAAATAATATAGTATTTTATGATTTTAGATCTCAGACCTAGTTTGTGGAAAATGTGTAACATATAAGGAAAAGTCATTTGAAATGAATTTTGGGTCCTATGAATCCACTCCTTGCCATAGGAAATCATTCAAAAACAACATATTCCTAGTTTATAGTCATGATACATAGAACCATGATCTTATTTCTAGGCCATTGAGATTATAACATTTGAAAATATATTAATTTCATAATGTTTGGACCGATATCTTCTACTTCTTAACCATGTGGGTATAAATTTTACCAAGACACCTTTGCCCAAGTGAGTTAGGCTTGGTGTGGGAAATTAAGAGTAGTAAGAGGCTTTACCTATCATATGTAATCACGTAGAATGGGAAATAAGATGTTTTATTGAAAATTACCCCATGGTATTGAAATAATTACTCAATGTGCATGGATGCACAGATGAGTAACACCAAGGGTGTTATAAATCCACCAAAACATAATGATGTATAAATAGAAGTAACCCCAGAATTATGAGATTTGGAACATAAAAAAGGGTGATAGAATGGTAGGAAATAATTACAGACCTTTTTTGAAACAATGGATACACAACCACATAAATCTTGATTGGGGGAGATAAAATGTGGAGTCAACCATTGGACATGTTCAAAAAAATGTAACCATCATCTTTCATAAGAGATCCATCAAGGAATGTTCCCCAGACAATAGGGAAGTCATTTTATCTATACACCATAATTATTAGGGGGTCCCTTTATGATTTAATGTATGATTATGATCCATATAAAGGAAGAAAATATTTTTGGAGATGAATTAATAGAATTACCTTGTAGATATCAACACTACATGATATACGCTTTAGAACATTTGAGAACATCAATTAGATTGTTAGAAAATGGGAGTTGATCTGATTCTCAATTAGTGTGGTCCTGATGTCGGTTAGTGACAAGGATATCCCTAGAATAAACGATCTATGTGTCACTAGATATCCCATGAAACTATGAATTAATCAATGTGTAGTTCTTGAATGCATTATAGTTGTATAATGTCACTAGATATAGTGCTCTTTCCCCTTGGGTGGATCATGGAATTACATAGTTTTAAATAATTTGATAGGGATTTGGAGTCTCCCCATGCATACAACATGAGTAATCCTATTTTTACTACATGTAGTAAAGACACTATTTAACATCCCTGGTTGAGGGTGTTAATATTTTTATATTATAGTCATACATCTCAGACTAAGGAGCTTCTTTTAGTTTAGTTTAATATAGATTGGACCACTTGCATATAGTTTAAGGTCATGATTCATGGACCAATGATTCTATAGAGTTTACCATAATGATGAAATAATGAAGAATATTCCTTTTAAGTATTTTTATATAGGGAAAATGATTATACATAATTTAATGTCATGAAGAAAAGGGGTAATATGATCTTTTTAAGGTCATTCAATGATTTTATATAGTTTAATTTAATGCATAATGGATGATTATGATTCTTTTATGATCATGTATACAAGAACTATGATGGTACAGATTTTAAAATCGTGCAACAAGGATTATTTATGTTCTTTTCAAGGACATTCAGACATGGCCAATGATGCTACACAACTTAACATCATGAAGCAAGGATGATGTATGCACCTTTTATGGTAATGTAGATAAGACCAATGAGGATACATAGTTTAAGGTCATGTAGAAATTATTAGTGGTGGTTTCATTGATGGTAACATAGAATTGAATATGGTTCTTATATCATAAATTTATTTTATTAGGAGAGTTTCAAATTGTGTATTGTCTTGAATTTAGATTATGTTTTTTTCATAGTTTCACGTCAACAAACTCAGATTCTTGAGTGGATTATTCCACACACAGTTCCCCTATATAATTATATTTTACACTAATATTAATCAAGACTCCATAGTATTCTAGTGATGGATTATTCAAAATTAACTTCTTAAATTATGTTGGTCTTCTATCCATAATTTTTTCAGTGCAATTGGAATGGAAATCCCCATCCCATTTTGATGGTTTGGGATCCTTGAGGATCAAGGGGGTCCTAGCATAGTATTGACCTAAACATTACCATGAATACATGAAGTTATTATCCAAGAATGAGTTGGGATTTTTCATGGAGAAATTTCAATGGTCAAGTTTTGGTGTCATTGAGAGGACCCCTATAGTTGTTTTTCATAATAGGGAGGACCTCTATTATTGGCTTCTGATGGAAAAGGTGGTGAGGAAAGAAGACCCAAAATTCTAGGCATACAGTTGGGGTATCGATCACATTCTGATGAAAAAAAATCCCCATGTATTGGATGGATTGAAATAGATTTCTATAAGAGTGGATAGGGTCACAGGAGGTATTGGAGCATGAATGAGTTGATTTGGGATGATAGTATGCCCTTGTGTGGAAATTTCCACAAGGGAATGATCTACCATAGTGACCTGTCCTAGAGCAGGGACACTTACTAGGTAATCCAAACTCCCTAGATGAAATGATAAGAAGTTAATATAATTAATTCAAGCATGTATATCTGGATAGGTTTTGAAAATGCTCATGGTACACATGGAATCTCTGATGATCGGATCGAAGAGACAATGGTGTTTAGGAGGTGTGGAAGCCTCAATTATTAGTTCGATAGAGTGATGTAACCCAGGAGTCCTAGAATAAAGTATCCTATATTAGATGGGGAAATGGATTTGAGGAGTAATTTAAGCATGTATCATCATTTTGATGGGTTTATGACACCCAAGTGTCATGGAATTCGATACTCTCTGTTTGATGGGGTGAAAATTTTCTACAGTATTCAGTGAACGGATCTTTGATTCGATGGGTTGATAGAACCCAGATTTCATGGTAACCTGTATTGTCAGTTCAATTTGATGTTGGAACACATGATTCATGAAATCATCGGTCATATATTCTATGGGGAGATGACATTTGGTAGTAATTTATGTTTGTATCATCAGTTCAATAGTGAGATGGTTTCGAGGAGGCATGGAGTCATGGATCATTAGTTTGACTGGGTGATGACACTCTATAAGAATGGAAGTCAACATCATCAGTTCTCTTGAGAGATGAAACATAAGATTTGTGGAATACTATATCATATTTTTCATGGGGATACAACACGTGATAGGCCTAGAAGACTAGAACATCACATCAATAGGTCTATGACACCTTTGAGGTTGTTAATCCTATATCATCGGTTCAATGGGGATATGTAGCCTAGGAGGTGTGGAATCAGTGTTCGTCTATTCGATGTGGTGATGATTTCATGGAGGCATTAAAGATTGGATTGTCAGTTCGATGTGGCTATATCACCCATGAGGCGTTGAATCATGTATCAATGGTGAAATGGGGTGATGGGTCTCATGAGGCATGGAATAATGTATCGTCGATTCGATGGGATGGTGGAACCAAGGAGGTCTGGAATCTTGGATCATCATCTTGACAAGGGTATGATGTCTGGAATGTATGGGTACCTATCTCATAAAAATTTTGAGGTGAGGAATCCATAAAGCTATAGATACGTATCTCACCAAACTTTTAAGAAGAGGATAACCATGAGCATTGGATGCCTATCTTGTAAAAATTTAGATTTGAGGGAGACTAACTGTTGGGGATTCCTACTTTGTTGAAATGTTGTGGTGATGACAACCTGGAGCTATGGATGCCTATCTAATCAAAATGTAGAGGCGAGGGAGCCCATGACCTATGTGTGCCTATATCACTGAAATTTTGATCCAAGGGAGTGTAGGATATGAGGTTTCCAATCTCACCATAATGTCAAGGTGAGTTCATCCAAGTTCTTTAGATACCCATCTCACTGAAATATTTAGGAGGGGGAACTCAGGAAATATGGATTCATATCTTTCTAAAATTTTATGGATACAGTTCACAGGTGTTGTGGATGCACATCTAACAGAAATATCTAAGCGAGGGTTCCTAGGAGTTGTGCATTCTTATCTGATTGCATCTCCTAGAGTATAGAATCAATAATTGTAATATGATTAGCCTTCACCTATTGAATGCACTGAAGATCTTGGACCATAGAATCTAGAGCTGGGATATGATCAAATTACCCCCATTGCTAGCACTTTGAAGCCTATACCCAAGAAAATATAGAATGTATTTGGTCAAAATTCCCACGTGATGGAACAGAGGATCCGAGACCAAATCAATATAATTAGGGATATGATCAAACTCCACATAATGTTGGTGATGAGGTGCCAGAAATAGATAAATTAGAGTAGATATATTATCTACCTACACCTAGTGTTGGCACTGAGGATCCTTGACCAATGAAACTTGAGTAGGGATATGATCAACCTTACCCTAGAGATAGTTCTAATGATCCTGGAATTGATAAATCATAATAGGGATATGAACCACATACCATCAAAACTAGTGTTGAGGAACCTTAACCAAAGTAACGAGATTAAGGATATGATTGAACCAATACTGGTGATGGAGATGAGGATCCTATACATGAACAAATGATTAAGGCATATGATTATCTTTTCTATAATATTGGTGTTGAGGTTCCAGTACCAGAGATAATGGAGTAGATAAGTGATCAAACTTCCCCTATTATTGGATTTGATGAGCCTTAACCATAGCACCTTGAGTAGGGATATGATCGACCTTCCCTTGGTGCTGATTATAAATAGGTCAAACCAATACAACCAGAGAATGGAGATGTTTAGCCTACCATATTGTTGGAATTGAGGATCCTAGAACATATCTACCTAAGTAGGGATATAATTAACCATCCCCCAGTACTGGAGCTGACATGACCCTAGTGGAAGAACTCTTGTGTAGAACCCAATAGGTAGTCACTGTAGGTATACGTCCAACATCCGTAGCCTCCTATGAATAAGGGAGTGAGATGTTCTATAACATAGAAGAGTGGATCCTATATAGGTTCTCTATTAGAAAGAGGAGTGGTTTCTCTTTTCACAACACTTGTGGAAACCAGTTTCAGTGAGGCATTGAAACATCATTATCTTCATGAACACAGCTTTACTCATCCTAATTAGTATGTTTGAGAGGGAATTCACATGTCTGATTCCTTGATATGGACATACCTAACATTTGTTATCATATCATGGTTCACGGATAAGTGTTATTTGTGTTTTTCAAAATTTTGATTCTGAAACTTTCAAAGCTTAGGAGAACATCATCAGAAAGTGTTCATTTCATTCCATGTATTCCTACTTTCCAAAGGCATGCATCCTCCACTGCCATAGTTGGTGATGTCGAATCCTTAATCAAAAATATATAATGGGATTTCAGTTCCTACTTCCATATATTCCTCCTAGTATCTCATCACCTATTCTAGGTCTCCCTCATAGATTTAAGGAATGTCCACGAAACTCATTCAAGTTCTATATCAATGTGGACTTTAGTAAATTATGTTGCATTAGTCTCAACATGTATGTATCCCTCTATAGAATTAAATAGTAATGTCGAGCATGTTTGGGTATCACTAAATGTTGGTTTTTTTGGTAACCTGTAATGCATTTCTTTTTACAGGGAAACTACTATGTGTGGATTCCTATACATAGAACATAATCCATATTGTGTCTTCCATGAGGTAGTTGTTGTCAAGGGTTAAGCTTCAAAGTCTTTTTACCTTAGGAATAAAAAATTTATTATGTGGGGTAGGGATTCTTCATCCGTGAATAAGTTTATCATCATGTAGAAATTAATCAGAACACATTGTATTGGTGGATCAGGGCATGACTATAGCATCATGTTAAGATTGATTTGGACACCATATTGAGATGGATCAGGGTAAAATTTTAATATGTTGAGGATATGGATTAGAAGGACTCATGGATAGTGATTAGGAAACGTGTTTAACACCTTTTGGATATAGATCATAACACCTTATTGATATGGATGAAGGCACAAATCTAACAATATTGTGGAGTGGGACAAAAATTCGTCATCTATACATACTAGTTCATAAGTTTAATAATATTTTGGATGTAGATCCAAACACCTTAGAGAGAAAGATCATATAAATATTTTAAAGTCTTGAGTGTATTGATCATATTTCCTCTAGAAGGCATATCAGGGATTCAGTATGTCCATATTATATAAGATATCACATTTTTGTTGGTGAAGTGTATTCCCAGAAGGGTATATCTCATACTAGGATGGGATTTTTTTTTGGTGATCAAGATTCTTTATGGAGGCATATCATTGATTGAGTCAATTCCTAGAGGGAAGATATCACACTTGGGTTAGTGGAGGCTATTTCTGGAAATGAAGATATCAAAATAGATGTATGGGGATTCTGGTGATCATGATACCTTATGGTGGGTGATATAGTGATTGAGTGTTTCCCGAGGAGGGATGAAATCATAATTATGTTAGTGGAGTGTATTTATTGAAAGGATGATCTCACAATGGATGGATGGATTATCAGGTGATTAGGATGCCTCATAGTGGAAGATCAGGTGATTGAGTGTGTCCCATGGAGGGATGATATCCCACATAGGTTAGTAGACTGTATTCCAGGAAGGGAGGATCTCACACTAGATATATAGAGTTCTAGGTTATCAGGATTCTTAATGGCAGTAGATCAGTTGACTTTGTATGTCCATAAGAGGGATGTTATCACACAGGTGTTATTATAGTGTATTCTCTTAAGGGTATATCTCACACTTCATGGATGTAATTTTCGGTGATGAGGAAGTCTCATGGAGGATAATCAGGTGGTTGAGTTTATACCTTTGAGGGAAGGTAACCCACTAGGGTTAGTGGAGTGTCTTCCTAGATGAAAAGATTTTACACTAGATGGATGGAGTGTTTGGAGATTATGATTCCTTGTTGTGGAAGATCAGGTGATTTAGTGTGTCCCTAGTAGGGAATAGATCACACATGGTTTAGTAAATTGTATTTCCTGAAGGGAAGATCTCATATTGGAACGATGGAGTGTTGGGATTAAAACAAATTGAGGCACCCTACATACCATGTCAGTAATCAAGGATCAAAACACATGTAGTTTGAAACCACCATTTAAGGTTTTTTGTTAAGAACATTCCATGGAGTTTAATTTTATTTGGTAAGGATGATCCTGTATCCAAATGGAGTTAGTGAGTAATAGTGTGGGGATTATGCATGGATAATACATGGGAACCACTAGGTGAAATGATGATGTGGCTGTATGTTATGTGTAGAACATTCCCAAGAACTACTAGGAACTATGATTGTATAATTGTGGATTATGTGAAGAAGATACCTAGGTGAATCTAAGAGAGGCAATTATGTTATTAGGGAGTCTTTTGGGGATCTACATGGGAGTTTCTAGGAGTAGAAGTTGTGTGATTGTGGAGTGAAAATGGGATCTTCTCATGAACTTCTTGGGGAAGTAATGGTGTGATTGGGGCTTACGTGTGGGAGATGCTTGGGGGATTCTAGGAGTTGTGATTGTCTGTTTGGGGATTACATGTGGAATCATGCCATTGTATCTTCCCCATTTAATGTCAAAAGGGAACCTAGTGTTTATTTCATGGGATTATATTATAGGTTAATGTCATGTGAAATGATGTTTTGCATAGAAATTATTCATTTACCTTCCCATTCTATATTCCTCATGTTCAGTCCTGAGGGTATTCCATCACACTGATGAGTGAAAGAATATTATTGGGGCTTAAACCTAAGGAGGATTCTAATGGGACATCCCTGAATTTCATCTCATGATCATTTTATAATGTATATTATACTTGATGCATATGTAATCTCATATTTTCAAATGAGGAATCTGTTTTTTGATATATTAGGTGTACTATAGTTAAAGATCATGTAGCAAGGACCATAGATTTCATATCTTGATCACAGAATGAGTCATATTACACGAGATATGTAAATAATATTTTATTTCTCCCAATAGGAATACTATAATTTTAACTAAGGATATACTATAGTTTATCATCAAATTGTGAGAACTACTATGTGGAAGATTCTAGCAGTGGATGGGGTGGGACATACCCATTAATGGACCAATCTAGTTTAAACTAGCATAGGAGTTAGGTGATGGGTTTTTAGAAGTTTATTATGGAGTGTTTAGACTCTAGTCATTTGAGGAGTACTAAAATAGAATCTCAACTCATCTAAAAAAAGGACGAAGAGGAGTAGGTTATATCATAGTAGTTTAGGGAGCATATAAGTATATAGACTAAAACTATTATAATGGGTGGATGTTGTGGATCTATAAGAGAACAAAAGAAAATTTCCTTGACCCAGAATGTATGAAATTGAATTGTGGATCTTAATTTTCCATGGGGTTTAGTGATGGTAGTAATGGGACGAGGCATGAGGCCTGGGACCACATCTCTAGACCACATCCCGATACTAATCCCTAGTAGGGGTGCAGGGGTTCAACCCCTATGGTTTGTTTTAGTAGGTGTAAAGGAATATTAATAATTAAATAAAAGGTTTTAATGATGTATATTATTTTTTTAAGGTTATCAACATTAGAGAAATTATGTTCTACAAAATAATGGATCCATATGGATATTAAAATAATGTTTCATAGAACAATGGAGTTTTGTGAAATGGGAGTCTCGCATGGAATGTACAAATTATGTGAAATGTGTTCTTAATGGATAGATTTTTTTTATGAAATTTTGGGTATGAAGCCCCAATTTATTGATAAAAAAAGGTTCAAGTATATAGGCAGTACATTAAAAGAAAAACAGATTTCTCAAAGCCCCCTTCTCGGGGGCTCGAGGTTTTTCCGAAGCTTTTCTCTAATTATCTTCTCTGTTTTGCATAGTTCATTCTAGTTTTCTAGTTTGATGCGGCCACGACCCCATCCCCTTATTTATTGATCTTCAATCTCCCTGTCCTATTGGAGTAATGTATCCACATCTTCATCAGATTCTACATTTACAGCCTTCTCCTCTTCATTTTTCATTTTCTCTTCAGCTTTTCTACTACTTCTTCTTCTTGTTCATGATTGTTGCCATGATCCTGCATCCTTGTCCACCTCTTACAAATTTTCAGTCTGATGTCTAGAAATTTGTTTGGTTGTCTCTAATTTTGACACCACCTACACACTAGAAGAAGATGTTTGATCATGAGAAGGCTCCCCAAGAGGCATACTTACTTATTTAGAACCAGGTGTAGCCGAATCATCTTTGGCAGAAAGTATATATTGGTCGAAAGAAACAAGAGGTCAACCCTCAACTTTCTCATATTCAGAATAATGAGGATTACTGAAAACAGAAGCTGGATGGTTTTAGAATTTAATTTTCTCCCAAGAGTTAGACGAATTTATAGAGCGATGTCAAATCTCAGCAGGTCCTCCACAAAATAATGAAATTAGGATGGTATATTTATAGGCTCAATTGCGGTGATGATGATGGATTCATGAAATATATATGTATATATGAATTATTAATATCTTCACACAATGGGGTACTTCTGAGAACTAGAGGATATTGCAAGGAGGTTACTATCAATACGTCATGTGGGCTGGTTAATTCCACAACCATAGTGATTTGTGATAATTTTACCATAATATAATAGTGTGGGATTGGTAATTCATCTGAACATACTAAAATTTAATACAAGTTACCATCAAATATTTGAATGGTCTAGGGACTTCCATGAAACAAAGTGACGTTCTGTGGAGGTTTCCATTAATGCTCTGTATAGTTGGGGACTTCTTTTAAATAAACTTCCAATAACTATCTCTCATGAATCATAGTTAATCTTTGTAAAGGTTACTATCAAATATCCATTTTTTCAAGGATTTATATTATGGTTTTAGTTTCGTGGCCAAATTTTTACTAAATTCATTCTATTGTTCCAAAATCCCCCACATTCTCTGTTTTTTGCAGCGTAACATTAAATGGCCATAACATCATCTATGTAAATCCATTCAAGATCAAAGACCTATCAAATAGAACCATAAAAAATTACATACTCTCCATATAAAATTTTATCATAATTTGTTCCATTATTGGATGTATTTTTTCAGCTCCAAAAAACTAAACATTTTCCTACTCTAGGTAGCAATAATTGTGGTTCGACCAGATGTTTTACTTGGAATATATTTTCTTTTGTTGGATGGATGGGATGTTTGGTTCATTTTTTATGATAATTTCCTGAGAAAATTAATATATATGGATGATTTGGGAGCTCATGAACTCTGACAGAAATTAGGTTTTGACTTATTTGAGGGTATCACTTATACCCATTTGGATAAGAAGTCAGCTACAATCAAAATGGACATGCACTTTATGGTTATTTATCATGAGTACATCCCTATAATCATGATTTCCCAGGGAGAAAAGATCTATGAATATTGTTTTCTAGAGAAGCAATGGTATTAAACTACCAAATTTTTCAATGATATTACATGCAAGATATCTCATTGAGAACATTGTGAAGTCATGAACCATCATGGGGTAGAATAAACCATCAACCATATTTGGTGGGAGGGATGAAATCCCCATTGATGAGAGACAAATAACCTCGAACAAACCAATTTGATGACATGTGGTATCTTATCTACCTTAATTCATTTGATTATAATTATGTATAACTAAGGCATGTATAGGGAACTATAAAACTCATTCCCACTTTGGAGGGTTAAATATAATACATACCATCAATTTCAATCACACACTACCTGGTCTAGTGGGAGAATATCTCAATGGATATACTTAGTAAAAAGAGTTTTCCAATTGGGTGTTACCTATATTAGGAAAGGATTTGATGGTCTTGACATAGAAGTAACTTAACATAGATAATATTCATATTGTATTACATAATCTAAATAGGTGGGGTAATTATCACCCAACATGCCACACGGATGAAAATTTAATCTTGATTAGGTTCTATAATAGACATAGTCATTCTTACCAATGCATCTTCTTAACCATTATGTGACCCTTGAGTAGTGTAAACCTCAATTTGGTAAGGTAATTAGACCATTAGCTGACAATTCTACTACAACGAGTGGGAAATATCTTTCTCTCTTACAACATATATACCTTTAATATGTTTTTTACTAGTTCAGAGTCTCTCATGCCATATCAAAAAGGGAACATCCTTCCTGATAAACAAATCAAAACCAATAATAATGTCTGGATACTCTGCCTCATGGTTGGTGAGTCCCTCTGAAAAGAGGAAAGGGTATGAAAAACAAATTGGTAGGAGTGATGAAAAAAAATTAGGCTCACCTTGTTGAGCTTAGGGTTCTTGAGCCTTCTACCGATCAGGCTCTAGGAAACAATATAAATTGGTATCTGCCAGAATGGTAGATCTGGATAAACAAAAAGGACATAATTATATAAAAAATTATCATTATGGTGTTTTTATTTTTGTGTCATTTTTGAATCCATTAATCCTTCAAGTGTTTGGCCTCTGATGTCCTTTTATGGGAAAAATATGGTGTGAACTACTAGATTATCACCATCGATCCTTCCAATCATGCCATCATCCTTGGAAGATTGAGGATATTATTTATCAATTCCACTCAGGACATAATCTATATCTCATGTTGCTGAAAATAATGTTCCAGATTATTCACCACAAAATCTAGTAAGAGGGAATTATTCTTAACTGGGTAGTATCTAGTATCCTTATCAAGGAGAATGATTCTAAGATAGTAGAGTCTTTTCCCTTATCCGCACTATTTTTATGGTCTCAGAGGGTACCTATGGACCATTAAATAGTTTTAACATAAGGGAACAATGGTTTCCATAATATAAAATCTATAAAAACTAAAGTTTGTTTCAGATCCCACATGATATCCTAATTTGAGGCATATTACTCATCATCCCACTTGAAATCTATCCCATTACTCATGATCCTCTGAATGGATTATAATTTCTATCAATTTTTTCAATAAATTAGTGTATATAGGCTAATCCACAAAGAATATCTCTAAAAAACTTGGGGATTCTTGGGGGGGATATGGTTGATTGTTTTATTTTTTATTAGTTAACTGTTTATTCCTCTATATTTTTACAATGTTGAGGAACATTTCAGAGGTATACCACGAATTCAGACTATAGGGGGTTTATATTCATGTTTCAGGAGAGGAGGAATTTGAAAACATTATAATTTTCTTTGAGATGGTCTTGGAACCATTGGTATTTGACTAACACGTAGTCCAATAAGCACTCTTCCAATGTATTTAGGATCATCTTAATGAAGTAGTCTATGTTCTGTATTATGTTTTTCCATCATTTTTCAAGCTAAAAGGTATTACCTATAACTAGAAAGCCTTTTAGAGAGCCCTAATGGTGGTGGAATCCTCATCCTTAGGGGTAATATGGATATGATAATAACTAGATAATCCATCCATTTAAGAGAGGTTCTATAATCCTATTATAGCATCAATCAAAAGCAATGTCTCTGGAAGTAGAAATTTACCCTTTGAAAAATGGTCATTGAGGTCCCAGAAGTCAAGTAAATCTCTGATATGTCAATTATTCTCCATGAATATGATAATTTTTTCTATCCACTAGGGGTATTGGAACTCACTTAATATGTTGGTTGTGTTAATCTATTCAATTTCATACACAATCATAACACCATGATATGGGTGTATCATTATAGGAGGCTGCTTCACCACATGATTACTCACTGGTAGATTGTGAAAATTAACGAATAAATGTGGGTCTAAAACTAAACTTTTGTCATAATTCTTGATCATATTTCATTATACAATCTCATTAAGATCACATTAAACTTATACTACCCTAGATAAATGGATGAAATTATTATCTTTATCCATGGATCTTCATCAAAACCATGTTTCACTGGGGTTAACTCATCGATAGTGGTATAGAAACCCTCTTGAAATGTTGGAGGGATATTCTAAATAATATTAAACATCATATGTTACTGATCAAAGGAAGGTGATGAATCTTCTATGATAATCGGTCTAGAATAGAAATTTAATATACTTTGGAGGACACAGAATCATCGACAAGGGGTTTTTACTCCAATGAGACCCTTGCGATAAAAGATTTCTAGTCAATCTTGTTTTGTTTCCAACTATGAGTTACACCATTATTGTCGAAGAAATTATGATGATTTGACCTTTTCCATGTTATCCCATCTCTCTGTAACATGTTGGAATGTCACAGATTAATCTCTATATGGACAACTTCCTAGAAATTCACAAGAGTATGAGAATCTTGTATCATCCAGGATAGTCTATTGTAGGAGTATAGCATAATATTTGAGTGATATTTTTTCAAAGAGAACAAAAAAACCCCTTTATATGGAATCAGGGGATCTAACTAATAAACTGGGGGACAAAATTACCTTTCATGTCCTCCCATGGAATGAATACAACGAACACTAGATCATTTGCGGTATTGATTCGCAAAAACCCATCTGTCTAAAATGATTTACTTCCCTATGTTCATAACCATATTCTAGGTAGTAGTCCTCATAAGAGTTGAAGGGGGGTAAGTCACCCTAGTGAACCCCTACTACATCTTCCATAGATTATTTGGGCCAATCGCGATTTTTATAGGTGACCAAAACATGTAAATTAATCCTAGTTCTTCCAAGAATCCTATTATAAATAGTACCATGTGAGACTACCATGAATTCAGTACATGATTTTAGGCCACTAAATTGATTCATCAACATGATTTTCAATGACATGTTTTATCGCTCTAATAATATCTATAAATTTTCAGGTAGGAGGGATTTAAATATTTTCCATCAGTCTCAGTTTATGTAGTGTTCAGGTAGGGATAATGTTGTTCCTAGTGATTTCATCCACTAGGCAGTCGTGAATTTCAATTCCATTAAACCTAACCGTGATATAAAATGGGAATATGTGCCATTTCATGATAACACACACACCTTCAATAAATTGAAATGTACTTTTAATGTTTTCTGAAAGGTACTCAAAATTTTCATTAATTATTGGAGTTCCATGAGAATAAAAAACATTACGGATATTCCGATGATGTTCTTTATTACATCATATTTCTATGTCATGGGAATGTTTTTTACCATAGGGGATCACTCACTAGAAGGGGTAGTAGGTGATTTTGACTAATATTCTAGGGTCTATGTAGTATTGAAATTTTCTACTAATGACTAGATAGCTACATCTGAACAACTTCAAGCTAACTACTGGCTAACTTAGGTTAGGCCCTACCTAGATGCATCAGATCATGGGGCTACCATGGCTGAGCAGCATGGTCAACTAATACGGTCCTATGTGGAATCATACATGTTGGTCTATTCCAGAATTTATTTTCTTGTTGATAACAACACAAGACCAAAATACTAATATTAGTTTTATGAACAACATTATTTGAAACCCTATCGTGAGTATTCTGTCTTCTCATGTATTCTCCACCTCTCATTTGATGATGTCATCTAGAGGCACTTAAGGGGTTTAGATGGATTTCTTCACAATCACACATTTTGGAGTAGTCCACCAGCTCAAAAACAATAACAAGGGAATACACATACTCATCATTAGTGGAATAGTCTATATCTTGGTGGAATTGGGGTGATTCTCGTAACTCAGTAGTCATGATGTCTCTAAGAGTGTGAGATGGTTTTTGTAGTGGTGGTGGAATCTAATTTTCCTTTTTTCATTGGAGCCTATTTTTCTGATACATGGAATGTTTTAGCCTAGATTTTCAATTTTCCATCAATGGAGGCCTGATAATTATAGAGAGTTCTAGATTTCTCAAATGGGAATGGATGAAACCATGGGTATGAGTGACTACCCTGTAATCCATCCATTCATCGAACTTATATGTTATCTATCTAAAAACATGTTTCAACTCACAATATCCCTCACTATCGCAATTGTGGTTGGAAGATATATGTGCTACCTATGATAGAAGGTCTCCAAACCTAACCAAAACATGATCTTCTTGATCATTGATCTAATATTTGAATACTAAGCATTCTTTTACGGTGTATTTGAAGACCCGGTGTCAAAGATACAAGTGATTTTTGCCTCCTCGAATCTCTTATTCTAATTAAAATTGAGGATTCCCTTCACTCGGGAATATATAAAATACTATAGGACCTACGAATCCCAAAATGATTATGTATTATTTCTTTTTCCTAGTAATGTCATGTTGGGATATTAGCCTTGACTTGGATGGAAAACTCAGTGAGGCAGCATCTCTTGGTGAGGCTTCATCTTGTGAGGTTATAATAGGCGAGGCTTGGCTTGAGAAGGCTGCACTTACCGGGGTCCAAATGGAAAAGTTTGTAGTGGTTGTTTCGGATTAAGAACCTCTTTGTAAACTATTACAACTATCTCTTTTCTCACTAGTCTTCTTATGGGAGAGTAAATGTCCAATGGGTGTGACTACATTCAATTCCACTATAATTATTCTTCCAAATGCTAAGCCTTTCAAATAAATCATGAAATATTATTTGGTGGTTCATGGAGATGAGGGTATGAACATTCTCATTCATTATTTTTCATATTAACAACATAAAAATATATTCCAAGGAATCTATCATGTCAAGTAAGTAGTTGTGTTCCTTACATCAATAAATTAACTCAAAAACTCTCCCATTGGGACAATTATTGTATTATAAGAGGATAGTGAAGATTTTATTGAACATGGTGGAGCTAAACTAGAGGATATATTGTCTATATAGTTCTTATCAACAATCAACAGACCCTTTAGCTGGCTAACTATACAAAACATTGTGGTCCCTTCTAGTGTTTAGACAAAGAATTCGAGAAAGGAAGCCTCCAACTATTCGAGAGTCAATGATATTGGTCCACACCTTGAGGTGAAGTAATCCATGTTCTCTGAGGGTTATCCATTAATTAAAATGGTTTAAATCTTGGTTTACCATAATTTGTGGTGCACTCATATGATCCACCCGTATGGGGTAAAATTTTCTTGTAGGTGCGATTTTCACCTTCCATGGATCCAATGCCTCAAGGGGGTTTGAGAGTATCTATCATGTCATATTGGCATGTATTCATGACCAATAATGCATTAATAGGATATTTGTCTCAAGAAGGAGAATGTAATTCATCTTGAGGTGGATATACACACTGATCATGCGTGGTGGTAGACCCATATCATGGTTGTTTTCCTCTATCCGTAGCTTCTTCTATGAAAAGATATATGGGACTACCAAGTTAAAATTGTGGTGTCTAGACAACGAGGACTGGGTTCCCCACTAGAGGAGAGACAGGGTCCTATATGAAATTTCCATGATCTAGGTACTTCTCAACAATGATATTAGTAGTGAAAATTTTCTATTCAATAAACTATTACAAGAAAGTAGCTAGAATTGGTGCGAACACTGATTTTCGTACTACCATGGATTGGTCATGGGGGTTGAAATATCCCATTCCTTTTTCAACACATTGATGGTTATATAGAAACGTCTCAACTGGGGAACTCTTGAGGTATGGTGCTTGTCTCTGCTAATGTGTGAGGACACCAATCGGTGGGTCTACCTCATATAGTTCCACCCCATGAGGTGAGTCTTACATACAACGTCCTATCATAGAAAACATGTTAAATTGATTATCTGGAGGATTGGTCAGAACCATTTTTACCATAATGGTAGTCATATGATAATCTTATTAATTGAAATTTAGGCTAGAATTTCATTCAAGACATTGATGCATGATAGGGATGAAATAGAGGGAATTGTACATTCATAAGCCTCTGATCTCCATGAGTGGACATGCATCTTCGATGAACCCGAGGAGAACAATAAGGTAATTGATGTTGTTTTACAGAACAATATATAGTAATATATAAATTAGGGTGTTATTTTGTATGGGTAACTGTGATATTCACCTTTCTATTCTATTGGTTAATGTTATCAAGGTGCTCATGGATCCCTATGTATGTCAGTTATTGACCACTAAGGCAATAAAAAATCACCCATATAATTTAGAAGAAACAAAATGTCTGGTCTTCAACGAGGGACACTAGGTTAACAAATTCTTGAGAATTAGGCTTCCTAAACACAACAGATAGTTGGTTGGTGGCTAGAACTTCTCTTGTTCCCTCTTTCACAGGGTAATAGAATTTCTCTTGGAAATCACAAACCCTGATTGGGGTAGGCTGAGATAAGGTTTGTGACACCAATATATACCATCTCTGCATCTACACTAGTATAATTGGATTCCCCATGGAGAAAATATTACCTCAAGGATTGAAAATATCTTTTTATTGGATCCAACTTCATGATCATGTCTATATAGGATTGAGTTCTCACCACTATGTCATGTGTATGGGTGAATATTTGCATCTATGGATCAATGGAGTGAATAACATCATCTAAATGAGTTAATCAAGACTCTGAAAGCTCTCAATCTGCTTGTGTGGTGTAGTGATGAGGATGGAAACTAGCGGTGACTATGATAGATTAACCATAAGATTTTAGAAGGAATCCAAAAATTCTTGCACTTATAGGTACTTATGGTTGGACCGGGGGATCTTTTGGACCTCAACATTTGTGATTGTAAGCCTCATTCATAAGGTTTCTACCCCAAAATATCACAATTATGGTGAATATTCCCTCATTGATCCATCCATCACTACAAAATATGTGATTTCTAGGATGGAATGATGCTTTCTAGGATTCTACAATTGATTAATTAGGACTCATCTATGGAATTATTTCTCATACATTATCGGATTCTCCATTTTACTATTGTTCCAGGAAATGTGGGCATGACCACCACATTAGTTATTCTCCCTCTTACCCCAGGGCGGTTCTTTGTAGTAGTCAATACCTTTGGCATTGTAGGACATAAATTCTCAAAGTTGGTAGCATGAGGAGGACCTCTATACTGGCAGGGATGTGATCATGAATAGTACCTCAATACTAGATCATTGTAGTGTGGGGAGGATCTCACTACAAACTAGTGATAAAACTAGGCAGGCCCATTCATTAGATAATGGGATAATGGAGAGGACCTCTGTACAACATGGTGGTTACATAGGGAGAAAATTCATATTGACTGTTAATAGAATTAGGAGGAACTGTACTATGGATGATGGGAGCATGAGGAGGACCTCAATGATAGTTAATGATTGTGTATGGAGGGACTCCACATGCAGTTGTGGTTACATGGAGAGGACCTCTATGTGGATGGTTGGAAGAGTGGGTAGGTTACTACATTCATTCTCATCATCATGAGATGACATGTAATAAATGTTGGTGATTTCGGTGACTTAGAGAGTCATCCCAGATTGCCTCAGAGTTTTTTGTATATTGATCTCAGTCAATAAAAGATAGATCCCCATTAAACTATTTTGGAGATTTAGTAAGGTATATCATTGGTGGTTGGGGACACTGGAGCTTTAATAGATTCCCCATGTTGGTAAATTCCCAGGTTCATCCATTGAAGTTGGTTCCTGTTGATCTAGATTGGGACTGATGAAGCGGGGATGAAATCAACCTGTTCACTAACCTGTTGAATCAGATGCATTTTTTGTGATGCAAATTCCTAGTAAAAGACCTCCTATGTTAATTCTAATTGGTAGTCATTATAGGTGAATCTTGAACAGACCTTACCTCCTTGATATAGGGTATTTCTACTTTATAAAAATTTGGTGATAGGCTCCCAAGGTGTATCTCTGTTGCAGTCGAGGGTGGTTTTTCCCTATGTGATCTGAGGTAGTAGCAGTATCGATGAGGTTTAAATTCCTTGAGGTATTAGAAAGAAATAAACCTTGTTATAATGACCTTGTATATATTGTACTGAAACATCGGGGTATCAATCACCCTCATGTGAATGAGGTTAGTAGGTGGTATGGGTGGTGGGTTCTCAGTATCTGTAGATGAGGCTGAAAATGTTGTAGGACTATAACTAATATGTATAATCACATATGAATTTCCCAAAACCATTCTTATATAGGTTTTAAGTTTCCTATATTTGTTCACTTTTTTCCTATAATGGGTTTTGATTTAGTATTAAATATAGTTATAGTGAAATGAATTCTCGATTCCCCAACATCATTAGTTCTTCCATGAAAATTTAAAGGATCCATGCTGATGATATTAAAGATCAGGTATGCCTAATTTTTTCTTCACCAAGTCACAGGTGGGTTCCATGATTGGTGTGCTATTTTCCTAGTTGTACATAGAGCCAAATATCCAGATCAGTTGAAAAGTAAAACATATGGTACCTCAAATGCTACTAATCCCAATTTATGATGATAATAGTTTCATTCATGGTTCACCATTTCTATATCCATCGATTTTTATGGGGACCATACAACCACTCACATAACATTCACATACATTCCCACTTTCTAATGGTTGACATCTTCAATAAATCTTGTCAGTGATTTCTTCTCCAAGATTGAAACTAGATGATGGGATTATGGTTCCGCATTTTTTTGCATATTTGTCATAGTTACCTAGTTCGAGTGTCCCTTGTAGACTTAATTCATTTCGATGATGCTCATTCTTAATGCCCCATAGATGTAGAAAATTGTTAATTATTCTTCTTCTGTATCATTGGGTAACAATCCATAATTCATTCTATGTAGCATAATTTATCATATCAGGTAATTTCTTGCCATACAGTGTATTATTCACTTATAAATTAATCCTTTTTGAGAGGGATCTCATGTGCTAGGAATATTTAGAACACCATCCTCTGAGAGTCAGTTAATGAAAATATCATAATTAATTGCATCCTTTTTTACCTCTATAATGAAATATTTTTTATATGGGGTAAGAATTATGGATCATTGGAAAAGTTTTCCATCATATGGAGATTGATCATGATTCCATTTAGAGGAAAATTTGGGAATGGGTTTAACATCTTGATGGATGGATCATTATTCCATTTAGGGGTGGATCAAAGAATGATTTAATCATATTATGGAAACTCTTTAGGATTACATTTAGAGGTTAATAATGGAATGAGATTAACATCATGTGAAGAGGGATCATGATTCCCCATAGAGGTAGATCAGGCGGTGGAGTGTGTACCCCCAGGGAGAATAATTTCATACTAGAGATTATGGAATTTTCCTACCAAAGGCATATATTTTCACAGTAATAAATAAAAAATGTGTCCCCTAAGGAGTATAATCTCTTACTAGGATGAATGAACTATCAGGACTAAATTTCATCATGGTGTACTATGTACATCTTTGGTAAATAGGGATTAAAACCACATATTTCGATGATGCATTTTAATTCCATTTGATTGGACCAGTCCATGAAGTTTAGCATCATGAATTAAGGATTCTAGTTTCAGGGGAATATGTTTGGATTACACATGGAAGCTAACAATGGATTGTTTTTCATATGATGGTGGGAAATAATGATGTGGATATTGAGTGTGTAAGAATCCAAGGTGTGGAGTTTTGTCCCATTGTGGGGGTGATGGTGGAATCTTATGATGATCATTCATGGGGAATCCTATAGCTATCACCAACGGTTAGAGGTGTAGGTTCATCCCATGTAATTCATACATGGGGAATCTTGTAATAACCACATAGGGAATGAATACAATTTTAGACGATATTCTGAGGATGATATCATTCGGTTTAATATCATGGAACAAGGACATGGAGCTACATTGTTTTATTTCTTGCGACTCAAATGTTTTTGGGGATTTGACTAGAAAAGGGAACCTATAATGGAGAGATGAATATCTAGAATAAGTACCCTTAAACAATATTTTTTCAAGGTTTCCTATGATGATGCCACATTTAGAGATTATTTATGCACTACCCATGCACCTATGGGTGGGGAATTCTGTGAACAGGGAAGTGGAGTAGAAATCAGGAGTCCCAAAATTAGGGTACCTTGGTTTTGGTGAAATATGAATTATGGTACCTATAATTAGAAGGAATATGTAGATCCAAGGGTATATATTACATTAATAATAGAGGTTTGTTTTAACAAATTTTGGATGATCATGGGGGAACCAGTCACTCAACATTCTTGAATGGGGTTTAGATAAAAGGGGGAACTATGTAGAATCATGGACGTCGGGTGTCATTAATATTAGGGTAATCAAATGTTAAGGGTATTCATGAAGGAAATGTGTTTTATAATGTTCAGACGCCTCTCAAAGGATTATGTTTCATAAAACAGGGTGTCCCTACTTGAGAGTAACATCTTGGTTCACATGTGATTGTTTTACAAAGGATAATTATCTCATTAAATACAAACATCCAAAAGGTATTTCATCATCCATGATGTTCATGAACCCTTATGATATGAATCTTCACCATCAGTGAGGTTTTCAAAAAACAATGGAAGGTGGTATTGCATAATATGTCTTCCATGGGAAATACATCTTATCGCTCTCTCACAGAGATTCTGTGTTTTGTGACATCAGTGCATTTTTTGAAGTTGAAAGGACATGTACACTTAAAAGAACTCCATCTGATATTTATAGGCCAAACAGATGAGAGGGAAATAGTTTTTTGTAATATTTATATCCTCTCGAAGTATTGTGAGCTTCAAAAAACCGGCTGGAGTCCCACAATATAGAGTTACGTTGTACGAATGTCACCATTAGATCTCCATTCCACTGTGGTCTTCAAAAAAATAGAGTTCTGAAAATTCATTCATACACTACATGGATTATATCTTCAAACCATCACATAGATGATGGATTCATTAGTCTATGACCATTCATGAAGGATTGGACCTTAAAGATGTAATCAGTTATGTGGATTTTTGGGCCATTTTTGGCTCAAATTCACTTAGAATCGATCATCCCTTCATCAATATATTATGTGAAATGTATATTTTGGATTCAAAAAGATTATTTAATGTGAATAAATATTTATAATTTTAGTTAAAATTATAATTTATTTAAAGTATTATTATTTTAATTGCACATTTTTTTGTGGAAGATTATTTTGAATACATAACTCATATCCTACATGAACACTCTATTGCATATAGAGGTATCACTTCTCTATAAAAGTAATTGCGGTATGATTTACATACAAGATATAATGGATTTTTATTAAATTTGATGGATTATTTTGGGATGTGGATGTTATATTGGGTTACAAGGAGATAATTTTTTTCATTTTAAGTCTTTTGTATTGTTCATGAAATTTTTTATATTACCCACTAATATATACTTGACTCTTATAATTTTTCCCTTATGAAATGTTAAGTATCAATTTATAATATTTTTTCAAATTATTTAATGATTTTTTTTTATGTTAGTAAAATTATTTTTTATTTGGTTTATCTCTTATTTTGGAACGACATATTTGATATGCATAAATTTCCAACACATAAATGAGTCATGAAAAACTCTTTGTAAGAGTCCAAGGGTTAATTATATTAACTTATAAGTTAAAAGGATTCTTATTCCAGCTTTATTGATTCCTTTGGTGCATGTAATTAGTAGATGATGATAATTATTTCTATTTGGGACTTATGGTAAACTAGCTCAAATGATCTGGCGGGTTAACTTAGTATGGTTCAATACAATAATTAATTAGTAATGAAAAGTTATAGAGTCTATAATAATAACAATTTTATATTATGGACTATGATTTTAATTCATTTTTATCTCTAATTTTTTATTCTAGAAGAATGAAATATTTCATTTCTAAATTTAATACTAAAAATGGATTCTATTTTGGTGATTAGGATAGTATGATGATGATCACTGTTGAATTTTATGAAAAAATAAATTAGACCATAATTTTTATATTGTAGTTGTGTTGGAGGATTATATTATAGGGGTTATTTCCCATATTATAAAACATAGTTTTGTGTCGAAAAGTAATGAAATATAACTTCTTATATAATTAAATGAAAATAAACCTATTAAATATCTTGTATTGGATGAGTTAATTAAAAGTTTGTATAATAGATTCTAAAAATATTATTGGAGATATTATTTATCATTTGGATAATTTTTGGAATTGTAGGGTCTCTTTGAAGTATATTGATGATACCCCAATTACAATTATCTCAATGTTTTACAATCTATAATTTTTTTTCTATATATTTTTCATATTAATTTTTGTTAATCCATTTAAAAAAATATCTCAAAATTGTAAGTGAACATAATGTCTCATATTATTCCACTAATTATTTTTAGGAATAATTTTAATTTTATCCAATAATATATCAATTGATAATAAAATTATTTCTCATGAAATTTTTCAATGAAGTAAAATTTAAAATTATTATAAAATCAATTTTATGGATTTTAATCATGATATAAAAAAACATTAATTTTGATTTGAGTTTGATTTTATGATGGTAATAATTATAAATATGGGTTTCTTGATTCTTTTATAAATTTCATTGTGTGGTGTATTTCCATTATTTTATAAAATTTTAAAATTACTAGAATATTATTTTGGACTATTTTTTAAAAAATCATTTATGAAATGGGGATACTCTTTCTCAAAATTAATTCTTTCATATTAAAGATGTTTTTTATTATATTATTTCTAATACATAATTACAAGTAAGGATTCATGGTGCATTAGGAAGAAATTTTATCCCTCAAATTATTCTTTTTTTTTCATTACTCATGATATTATTTATTCAAGTTATACTCTAATTGTAAAATTATTTTATTAAAATTAGGTAATTTTGATAGGCAGGAGAAAAGATCTTTCACATATTACAGGTGTCAAAATATATGAAAATTTTAAAAATATATGGGTCTACTAATTGTTTCCATATTTTTAAAAAGATATATTTTTTCAACAATAATTTAAATATATTAATTATTAAATTATTTTATGTATCATTTTTATGATTAAGTTATATTGGTGTTCAATAGAATAGATTCATTCAAATTTTTTAAAATAATTGTGGGGAGGAGGATGGTCATGGAGAAATAAATTTATCCCTTTAGATAAACATTTTTCGAATAATGTTGAAGGTGGAAATTTATTTAGATATAAGAAAAAAATTGGAAGACACATTTTAAAACAAAATTGGTTGGATATTAAAAATCATGGTTTTTATTGTTTCATATCCTTAAATAAAAATTTTTCATATAAACTATTTTTCTTATTTTAATTTTTATTTCGGGATATTTATTTCTTTATTTTTTTCATTTTGAAATCATTATTTATTGAAGGAATTTTATGGAGGAAAAATAATGAGAGTAAGGTAATTAATTTAAATGATTCATTATTGGGGATAATTGATAAAGTATTTAGAAATTATTTTTCCAACATGGTTATGCAAATGATGTTGTTAGGGGTCATTTAAATGATGTTTTAATTCATTGGTGTTAAAAGTGTTTTAGAAGATTTTTTAATGTTAACGATATGGTAATTATTCTTTCTATCACTATATATGTAGTTTTTAAACTGATCATATGTAAAGGGAATAGAAAATAAATTAATAAAATAATTTCCATTCAAGGTATTTTTTAGTGATGAAGGAGATATCTAAAAATATATAGTAGTTTTGTTCTATTTTTTGGTAGACTGATCTCCCATAATATGTCAAACACTTATGGTGGACTTTAATAAATATTAATAATATGAGATAAATTACTAAAGTGATACATATTTTTTCCAAGGACATTTCAGCATTGTGTTGTTATATTTTGGTGTCTAGGATTAATTATTTGTTTCAACATGTTCTTGTTTAAAATATTTATAACTAATCAAGTAATAATGTTTTTTCATACTACATTTAGCTTTCAAATAGTAATTGTTTAATTTATTCGATCTCTTAGTATGATATTCTAATTATATTGGAATCATGAACACTAAAATGGTTTTTCTATCTGATAATAAATGATATTATATATTTTTTGTGTATAAAGGGGTTTTTTTGTTTAAAGACCAATCTCACACAACCCATCTTAGTTGGGTGATAAAATATCTAACCATTATTAACCCCGAAAGTAGGGTTTTGTTAAAAAAAATACACCTTGAGATTCAGTGTATATTAAATGTTTTCTTAGTTTAGGTTGAAATAAAATTTTAATTACTTATAAAAATGGTTAATTCTTATAAATTCAAAAAAGTGAAACAATAAAAATGTATCAATAATTAAATTCAACAGAAAAATAATTATAGGTTATTATCAATGGAAACAATAAGTAATTACATAATTAAACATTATTTCAAATATATACCTCCTTACTCATTTGTCATTAGAACTAACAGAAAATGAGAATATATAGGAGATACCCAAAAAGAGAATGATAACATGAAACATGATGATTATCTGTTGAATTAAAGAATTGTTAATTCTTTTGAACAATATATCTTTTCTTCAATTTAGTTTTTGATTTAAGGAAGGCATGGAGGTAAAATATTTACCATTCCTAGGATATTTTTTCACAAAATTACTATAAATGTTTTTTTACTTAATCTTTATATTACATTTTATTCTCTAGCTATTTTCACCCACCTCAAAGATATGCTTCTTACTAATGGGATCATATTAGTATGTATAGTATGTGGACCTCCCCCATCATAGTTTTTGTTTTATAATATAAACCAACTCATTGTTACATGATGTTAGATCAAATAATATAGAGAGTTTTGTGAACTCTAGGTCAAGAGAATTCTCAATAAGTTTATCAGTGTAGAGTTTTTGTCACCAATACCCTTCAATTTCACATGATGAATAATTAAATGAAATTATTTCTAGACACCCATTATAATTTGGAATCCACTATCTTCCCACTATGGAACACCCATTGCATTTTAGTTTAATTGAAATATCCCTAGCCTTTTACACATATTATCACATGATTTTTATGATAACAATCCTTCAACTATAAACAAAGCATCACAAAGTGTAGTGTCTTTGGAAGATTTGGAACATAATTAGAAAACATGAAACCAAAACAAAAGCACCATTTATTGGACCTTTATAATGAGCTGCTACCCTCCATTGAGATCTTACATCTTTATTGGATAACTCGATGAATAGATTAATAAACGGACGAGCTAAAACTCTCAGAAAGGGAAATAAACATAGAAATAAATCGAATAATATGGGATGGAAGGAGTAACATGAATGAACAAAAATAGTGGAACATAAATAAAAAGATGAAACCATAAAATTTATAAAATTGGATTATGTAATCATATAATCATAGAAATATGGAAACAACAAAAAACATGAAGAAAACATGATTCAAGACTAACCACTAAGACCATTTCCCTTGTAGGATTACGAGTCATGGCAAACCACTAAGATCATAGAATAAGGAGGATCATGAGCCATGGAAAACCACTAAGATCATTTCACATGATATCACATGTGACTAAACATTACCCAATTAATTTGAGATCTATCTAGGCACACCCATCATTTCATGGTCATGCATATGTTTTCCACATGATGAATTAATAATATGGGTTTCCAATGGAAAAAATTAGGTATCATAATTGTGTCATATGGAATAAATAAGGTAATACAAAATGGTGTCCATGAAACAAAGGATTGAAATAACAATAATAAGAAATTTATAAGGGAAAATATAAATATATAAAGATAATTTATGTCAAACTGAAGTGAGAACATGTAATACGAGGGTTTAAGAAACATTACAAATTAATCATTTTACTGTGTTTTAAGGAAAATATTAAAGGGCAATTAATAAGAAAAACAAATATATTTTTTCATAAAATTGAAAATGGATAAAGAATGTTATTCATCATAAAATAAGTAATATTAGAAAAATAATGGATTATTAATCTATATTATGGATGGTACATGAAAATTGGTATGAATTTTGGAAGTTCCCTTCAATCGATATTTATTATCGAAAAAAATTGAGAAAGAAATATTTTTAAAACATGTATTTACAAATAAAAAAGGTAACAATATAATAGAAAAATATTCTTGGAAGATAAAAATATAATTTTAATTGAGTAAATGAAAATAATTAATAATTACTTGGCTTTAAGAGATAAAAATTGAAACCCAAAAGAAAAATAGATGTTTTGAAATGATCCTTTACATTCTGTCCGAAACTATTCTCCACTATATATTAATTTCCCTAATACTCAAGTTAAATCAATAAATTAATTAATCAGTAACATTTTCTAAATTTAGTTTATTTAGTATAATTTTACTATTTTCAATTATGTTCTTTTTTATGAGTTATAATATACAATTTCATCGTTCATGACTGTTTGTTTCTTTGGTTTCCATGATCAGATCACTTGTATACATGTATAGAAAACCTTGTAAAATGATACTTTTTACACAATTGAAATTATATGTTTTTAATGTACAAAATAAATATTAAATTTTCTTTTATATTATTTTTTTAATATGTTAAGATGATTCATTAGATATAACAGTAATGATAAATTTTTTGATTATTTTTCCATTTTATTGATAATCACAAACTAGTTTTGTATAATTACTTTATATTATATATATACACTAGATTTAGAACATTAAATAATTTTTAAAACATATTGTTTGGTATTTTTAACCCTAAAATGGGTTTTATGACAAGAATTGGATGCGATAATTCAAATTGAAAACTCTTTGTACTTGAATTTGATAAATCAACACATCAGAGATGATTTTTCATTTTTAGAAAAATAAGGGACGGTAAAAGAAATGATGGTTTATTATTATATTAACACAATAACATTAAATTATATAAAATATACTAGAATTTTTATGTCACCTGAATAACGGGAGGGGAGGAGAGGAACATAAATTAAATGAAATTGAAAAGAAAAATTAAGAGAGACAGAAAGAGGTGTTTACCTCGTAAATTATTACCTTGAAGAACCTCCTTGAGGAAATTGATATTTGAATTTAATTGGAAAAATTTATCCTAGAAACATAGTTGATATTTGTAAAGTGTATTGGCAAGAATTTAGACATGATTCAAATCTTTTGATATGTGAATAGAAGAGGTGGGGAGGGGTGGTATTTACAGTTGAGGAGAGGGGTGTTTTATGATTATTTAATTCATTTGTAGTTTATTTTGTCTCAAGACTATTAAAAGTGTTGATTTTTGTCATTACATATGGTAAATAGTTCATTTGAGTTCAAAAAAATTTTCCTTATGTCACCTATACACGGACAATGACTCAATTATTCATGCATTTAGCTTATACCTTATATTATCGTATATCAAAACATACAATAAAAGAAACTATTTTAGAAAAAAACAATAATTAGCCTAAATTTTTTATAATTTTTATAACTCAAAAATGAAATACATTTTTATGAAAAATTCATAATTTGATAAATTTATTTTTTAAATAAAATCATCATTTAGTCAAAAAATACAGATTCTAAAATTACAACTAATTTTAATAAACATTGAAGAATCAATAAAGGTATCCTAAATTTATTTTATAAGCATAAGACAAAAAAAATTAATTTATAAATATATTTTTCTAAAATAAATTTTATTTTAATTCATAATATTATTTACAAAATTATAAATAAACATTTAGGTTTCAAAAATATACCAATAATTAATCTACAATTTTAAAACATTTATTTTTATATTCCATGATATTAATATATCAAATATTAATTTAACAAATGATTTAATTTTATTTATACAGTCATAGGTGAGGATATTATTTTATTGGATGGGTTACTATTCATAATGGGCACATTACTATTACAAAGGTAATGTTGCAATTCTATTGGTTTAGGTTTCTTGATTTCAATAAATTTATCTTATTTCAATCATTATTTATTTAAAAAGTTTATATTGTGTTATATGAGGGATTTATGGGATTTATACTACATGAAATAATTATAAGAAGTGAAATTTAATTTATAGAATTCTGGTTAGTTACATTCTTCCCCATTATGATATTTCACCCTTGAAATTTTGTTTTACAAACTAAGGGAGAAAAATAAGGGTATTTATCCTTCATTTATTATTTTGATTCCCATGTTTCATCTTCTAACTTATGGTTCTTCCATAGTACTTTGACTAGGTGGGTAGTCTTGTTGTCTTGAACATTGACTCTACAATCCAAGATCTTCACCAACTACTTCTCATAAGATAGATTATTTTCAAACTATAACACCTTTAAATTTAGTACATCTGAGGTATGTAGTATGTAATTCGTCAAGAGGGATATATGGAAGACATAATTTACTTGAGACATTGTAGTTCAATTTTCTACTTGATAGTCCTATGATCTGACAAGGTCGGTGATATTACAGGGCCAATGTACCTTGGAAATCATATTCCTTTCCTTCCAATCTAATGATTCTCTTCTAGGGTTATATGTGGGGAAATAAAATGGCTCCAAACATAATTACCAGGTCGTTTCATCGATTGTCTATATAGATCTTATGTCTAATTTGGGATTTCTTGATGTTCTATTCAATGGTTTCCAACATTTTTACTATTTCTTCATCAATTTCAGGTCTTAGCAGCTTACATTCACTAACATTATCCCAACATGCCATTGTTTTGAATCTTGTCCCATAAAGAGATTTACATGGATCTATTTGGATTCTTGGGTTGAAGCTATTGTTGTTAGAGAACTCTAATGGAGTTTTGTGTTAGTATTATTCTTCCTTAAAGTCCATAGAGAAAGATCATATCATATCTTCTAATATATGAATATTCCATTCATATTGGAGATAATTTAAGGGATGATAATCCATACTGATGTTCGACTCAGTATTTAGAAAATAATACAGTCTTTTTAAAAACATTGAGGTAACTCTCATATTTCAGTCAGATACAATTGATTGTGGTATCCCATCAGCCTCACTACTTATCTTCTATATATCCATGCATGTTTATCGACTGAGAATTCCTCTCAAATGGTGATAATGTTTTCTATCTTTGTAAGATGGTCTGCAACAACTCATATAACATTGTTTCATAGGATGAATTGGAAATGAAATGAAAAATATCATGGTGATTTTTTCCCATATACATGTTGGTATAATAATTGGTTTCATCATCCTCTTACACGTTTTCTATTCATCCTTCATTAGTTAACACACCATGAACTTTCCTTTATATTCAGGGATCTCATTCTTCGTATTTTCCTACCAATATTTCTCTTAGAGATTTAGATACATAATTGTGCTCCCTGGGTGAATAGAGAAGGATGGTCTATGGGATCCATTTAGAAGCTCTTTCATTATCACTATATTTGATGGTGCACATATTCATGACCCAAATCTCAAGACTCCTTCCTCATCAATTTTTAACTCGGATGATTTCTAATTTGTGATATCTCTTACTTTTTTAAAATTTCCACATCATATCATTGAGAATCCATTATTTTAAACATGACGGATGGTTAAGAAATATTTTAAAAAAGGATTTACGATTATCCTTCTATAAAGATTCACAAGTTTATCCTTTGTATATCTATGTGGTTTGTATCCTTCTCTATTCTTATAATTGATAAATATGTGGGATCCCTTTTTATTAGAGCTTCAACCACACTATTTTCATTTCTAGGATTTTAGTGGATTCAAAATTCATAATCATTAATGTTATATAACCATATTCACTGGTATATATTAATCTCCTTCTACATGAATATATATTTTAGGATCTTGTGATTAGTATATATCTCTCATTTTAAACCTTAAAGAGAATGGAACTAAATATTCTATAAAATTATATAAACATCCAAATCTGTATCATGTGTGGAATAGTTTTTCTCATTAATTATAATCTTCCATGAGTAATAGGTTATCATTTTATCATTTTTCATGAGTAAACAACCAAATACCTTATTTGAATCATTTTTTACACTACAAAGAGCTCCACATTTGTTAGTAGTGTATGAACTGGTGGATTGATGTGCTTCTTTTTCAACTATTTGAAGTAGTCTTCACATTTACTAGTATAGAAAAAATTCAATATCTTTTGATGCATCTTCGTTATTGGTTTTGAAAATCATGATAAGTTCTTCAAAAATCATCGGAAATAACCTGCTAGTTTAAAGAAACTGTGGATCTCCATAATAGATGTTTAACACATCAACTCTTCGACTTCCTATGTCTTTGAACTATCTATAGATATTCCATTACCGGTGATAACATTCCACAATAATTATACTTCATCCATCTAGAACTAAAATTTAATATAATTTTCATATATTTTAATCTTTGGAATGACTTTAGAATAGTTTTTAAATTCTCTTCATGTTCCTCCTTAGAATTTGAATATATAATAATTTTTTAAATAAGTATAACCACAAATTTGTCAAGTTAATATTTAAATACATATTGATTAAATCCCTGGAAATTTTTGTAGATTTAGTGAGTCCAAAGGGTATCACTATGAACTCATTGGGTCCATACCGCATTCAAAAGAATATTTTTAAATATATTCCTTTCTCATATAGTAAAAATACTAGAAAATTATTCAGGGAATACAATAGTGTATTCCCTCACAATGGGATTGTCTTCAATAAAGATTCTTCCCCTTGTGACAATCATTTGACATTGATATGCTTTCTCATAAGGAAATAATAACCCCACTTTAGATAATTATATTTAAAGAGATTCCACATCCTCCTTTCACTTTTATAGAATTGGTGACTAATTTGGGATGTGAAGAGAGATCTCATTTTCCAGATAGTTGATCTTGTATTTTTATAAATATTTCCAATACATGCTAAATATAACATAAAGTTCTGCCAAAGGAAGTATGAAATTCTTTTTTGGGTGGCTTAGTACACAAAATTTAGCTTGAAAGGATATATAAAATTTGTATTCAATAATTTCCACATTTACTATTCTCACATTTAACTCAACCTTTATATTTTGAGGTTGTGATTAAATAGTTCTTCTAAACATTTAACCTGTGAAATAATGCATAGAAATATAATCAAATAGTGCATTTACAATTATTGAATGCATAACTATCATACACGTCATCATAACATTTCCATGTTTCACCTCGGTAGTAGTTATAGACTATGGCATTATTTTTTGACTTTGAGGTTGTTATTTTTGATTGACTCTGCCAAAGCATGGAATAGGGAAATGGTTTTTATAGTTCCCATGTTCTTTGAGATTTAAGCACTACACTATAGGCTGATTGTTTATCTGAACATTCATTTCATCTTCCAAATTGGTGGAATTATTTATATCCCTTATGCAGTTATTAGACATATTCCACATTATTACACATTTGAATAATTATCTAGTTCCCTTTAGATAGTTCCCAGGATGTGTATCCCCTAATTTTTTATGTGTGGGATGTTGGGTTTTCTTTCAATTGTGGGATTTATTTGTTAATCTTCCCATGTTCAACTCTATTTCCCCTTTTAATTATTGTGCCCATGAGATCAGTGAGAGTCTCTAATCTATATTTCATCCTTAAGGGAATAACTAACAACCTCTTTATAGTTATAAATGTTTCTAAATTCCATCACTTTTCATAGACTATGATTTAGTATGCTAAATATGTGATTCATATTTCTTTCAGTGTTCATGAAAAATCAAAATGGTTATTGTTAAATCCTTTAAATGATTTCCTCATACACCCCAATAGAATATTCTTCCAACTACTTTACTCTTTATAACTCACTTCCCATCATAAGATGAATGGTTAAGGAAAAATATTTATTGAAGAATATTTTCTTTACTTCTACCCATTCCATGGAATCAATTTTGTCATTGGAATTTTTTTTCATGGTCATTTTCCACCACTGATCAGCTTACTAATAAAAATGATTAACTGGTTGCATAGCATTCTCATCTTCTATAAACCATAGTATAGATAATGTCCTCTCAATATAGAATATCCATTTTTATTCAATGTGGGGATTATAAGATACACTAAATATCACAGGCCTTTATCGCATGAAGTATTTGACCACAACATGACCTTTCCATGTATGAGGGATTTATACATTATTGATGTTTTTATTCATAACATGATCTAGTTGAGAAAGTATTGTCATGAAGTTTTCACCACCTGTTCCATTTAGATTTGGTATTTTAGTAGGTCAATTATGACATTTCATATCAAATAGACTGTGGGCTTGGGTTCTCATAATTGAAAACATTAACTAAGTAGAATATTTTATAATAAGGGGGGTTGAATTATTATATAATAATAATATAATTAATCAAACATTTATCATATAAGTATAAACATGTAATGAAAATTGGATCATAACTTGTGACTACATATGTTTCAATCTAGGTTATTAATGGTGATAGAATTATCTATAGTGTTCTCAATAAAGTTCTCTATTCCTAAAATCTAAAAATAAATAGATCAATCTCTGATAGAATCTATAACATCCCAATCCTTTTACACAAATTATTACATGATTACAAGAAAAAATATCCTTCAAATTCAAATTAATCATCATATTGCCTAGTGTCTTCAAAAGATTAGGTGTATAATTAGAAAAGCTGAAACCAAAATAAAAACATCGCTTATTTAATCTCTATAATAATCTTATAACTTATATTTATCTCTTACATATATATAGTATATAATAGGGAACACATGGATAAAGGGATAATCTAAACATCACAGTAAGGTAAATGAACATTGAAATAAACCATAATACATGGGATAGAATCTGTAACATGATAAGATAAAAAACATAGAGCATGAATAAACATATGGACGAATAAAATATAGAACATGGGATCATACAATAATGTAATCATATAAATGTGGAATAAAATAAAACAATAGGACATAATTATGTATCAAGGCTCACTAAAAATACCATTACCCAAAGAGGAGTGTGACTCAATTCTAACCACCAAGACCATTTCACATGGAGTACCATGAGTCACAGAAAACCACCAAGACTATTTTCACATAAAGTAACATGATAAAAAAATTAATCAATGAATTGGAGTTCTATATAGGCACTCCCATCATAACATGTTCATGCATATGTGTTCCACATGAAGAATCAAGCATAAGGGTTACCCATAGAAATAATTTGGTATCATAATCTTATCATAAGGCATTCAAAATTTAATATCATAATGGTCTCAATGAATGATTGGATTTAAATCATACATCGATATTTATAGGGTAAAATAATAATAGTTCATGATAATTGATGTCAAAATTTAATGAAAACATGAAAAAAATTGTTTATGAAAGCTTAGAAATGAATCATTTTAGTGTAGATGGAGTAAAATATTTTTGAGCATTTAAAACATAAAATGAATATATTTTTTCATGAAACCAGAAATTAATAATCGTATTATTTCATGATAAAATTATTTATTTTTTAAAATAAGTTTTAATTAAAATAAATTTGTGGATGATACATATAAATGGGTATGAATTTTGGGAGTTCCCTTTAATTGTGCCTACTAATCATAAAATATTTGAGAAAGGAAGCTTTTTAAAACATGTAATTTCACATAAAAATAATTGAGCTAGGAAAATATTCTTTTATCATAAAATCAGTTTATAGGAGGAGTAAATATGAATAATTAATAATTACATTATGGTAAATAGAGATAAATAGTAACCTAATGGGAAAAATAGAGGTTCCGAATGAATCTCATACATTATATATGAAAATATTATACACATGATCTTAATGTCCAGGATAATAATATTAAATCCATTAATACATTAATTCATAACCTTTTATAAATATATTTTACTTAATATAATTTTCTTATGTTAATTTATTTCCTTTTTGATGATTTATAAGATACAATTTCACCATTTAGAGGTGTTAGTTTCCATGGTTTTCATTATCAGTTCGCATGTATACTTGTATGGATGATCATGTAAAATCAAAAAAAAATCTAGAATTGAAAATATATATTTTTGATGGTTTTCCAGAATTATAAATTTTGGTATATAAATCATTTTTTCTATTAGATAAGAGGATAAATTTGATAAAATGATAATGTTAACCGTTTAAATTATTTTGGTGTTTCTTTATCATCATGAAATAGTTTTATTTTATTAATTAATATTATGTATATATATTGCTTACATAACATTAAATAAGAATCTTTAAAAAACTATAATCATTTTTATCCATAAAATGGTTTTATGGGTAGAATTTATGGTAGTAATAGAAATTGAATACACTTCATCCTTGAATGCGAAAAATAAAAAATCATGGAAGATGTTTTAAATTTTTAAAACTAAGTGGGGTAAATGAAATGATGATGGGTTGTTAAGTTAACACAAAAAAATAAATTATATAAAAAATGATTGAGTATTCATTTGATTTGGACAAGGGTATTCAAGGATGGTAAAATAAAAGAAATGAATTTGAAATGAAATAAAAATATTAAGAAATAAGTTTTTACCTCTTGAAATCTTCTCCTTGAATACCTCATTGAGACAACTAAGTTTGGAATTTTATTGAGACCAAATGATACTCTACATGGGGGAGATACTTGGGAAGAAGATAGGGTAGAATTGGGACGAGCTTCATGTATTTTTTGGTGTAAAGAGAATATGTGGTCAGGGGTGGTATTTATAGTATTGAAGAGCAGTGTTTTTTATTATTTTATTTATTTTTTTATAATTTTCTCTCAATAAAATCATTTTTCTAGATTATTGTGACTAAATATATTAACTAGTGTATTTAATTTAGAACCAATGGTACTGACATGCAATGTCACAGATTTTTGGTTATTATTTTAAATATTATATGTGGTTATTCTGAGACAAGGTGTAGATACGATGTGTGATTATAAGGCTCAGTGTTCCTGAAATAAATGTTTGAAAAATATTAATATTTGAATTGCATGTGTGAGAATTTTTCTTGAAAAAATTGGAATAACTTCTAAAATAATTCATGGATCATAAATTTGAGGTCACCATGCATTCAGAGAAAAGAGTTTACCCAATATGCGACCAAACATTGGCTGGTTCAGTTTGACTATGAAAAGTGTTTCCGAAAGTAACAGGAATAAAAATATTTTGATAAAAAAAATAATCAAAGTAGAAATTTCCTTTTTAAAACAAATTCAGGATTCTGGGGTTATCACAATAACCCTGAAATTCCTCCAAGATTTTGGAGACAGGGAACATCTAGAGGATCAATCAAATAAACATCAAATAGAACTTAGATCGATGATCGACATAATGCCAACTTTGGGGGATCATGGATTGATAAATGAAAAAAGCACAACCTCTCTCTCTATCAATGATCAATCTAACTTGAGGTAGGATATTTTTTTAATATGAATTATTTCATTTAATTTATTTCTTTGAGAAAATTTAATCAATCAATGAATGGATTTATTTAGATGTGTGTATTAAGTGTTGAGATTATATTTACAGGATATATTATCGGGTTTGATTTGCTTAAATATTTGATTTACTTTTGTGATCATACATAGAGATCACATCAAGGACCAAATGAACAATTGAAAAGGTCCATTCCTTTGGTTATTCCATATTATTTTCTCTCTTAATGCTCTTTTCCTCCATTTTGGTTTTGAAACAAATTATCATTGCACCTTAGTTACCTATCTCAATGATCCAAGATTGATGATCTGACCTTGTGAAAATGTATAGAAGGTGAAATGGAAATGGAGTAGTATGTTTTAGTCGGGAGAGTGTCACGTGGAAAGGAAAGGGTTGGAAGACACCAATGGTTTGTGAAGTGGATTTGGTCACTCAAGGTTAGTAGCGGTGCGGTCAAGGCACTTGAGGAGGTTGAAGGTGATCTAGCGACGGGGTAGGCAGTGAAAGAGAAATGTGGTCCCCGAGCCACATAGTAGCTTGTGGTGGGTGGTGAGGCCATGGGTAGGTGGATCACATAGGGCGATCAGATACGGTGGTCCAAGCATGTGGTATTTATCACATCATTGTGGGGTGACAATGGGGAACACGATTGCGGTAGACCATGTGTAGTGGATAGATGACCCATGTGTGTGAGGGCCAGACATGTGGAATCACGCTGCACCAAGCATCCAGGAAAGCTGGGTAACGTGGCCCAACAATCTGAGAATGAGTGAGAATGTGGACCAGGATAGACCAAGTCCAATAGGCCTGACTGTGTTAGTTTGGATAGCAGATCAGGTTGGGTTACACCCAGACAAAACCCGGGTTAGAACGTTTCACTAAAATGGCCATATCATTCAAACTGTGCATATTTCTGGAATACCATCGGTGGATTTCATACATTGGAGATGATATGGTACTTATGATACCATTTTTGTGTTTTTAACTTGAATATATTTCTAGTGACATGGGCCATTTACATGGGTGGTACCCAGGGTCAAGGGACACAGCTGGTGTGAATAATACTCACTGTGTGCCCTCTATTTTCTATGTTTATTTATTCCCTCATCCATCATAACATGGAAGAGAATCATTAGGGTTTTCTCCCTTTATTTTTTCCTTGTTGGTTTTTCAGAATTATTTCCTATTCATAGATGTATGATCCCTTATGTAGGATTTTAATGATAGAGTTGTTGGAATCCCCTGAGAGGCCCAGAGCGGATCCTCAATTACGTATTCGTACCCAAGGTAGATTATTTAGTATGTATGTGACTAAACTCATCAGGAATCAATTCTATACATAGTGGGTTAATCCATATTGAGTGGTTGGTATCACCCCATGGCCCTAGTTGTGATCCTCATCTGATGTATTTTATCTCTTCATATCTTTCAGCGTATCTCTCTCATGATAGTTTCCAACAAACAATAATTCTCAGACATACGTGATCAGTACTATCAAACTCAGGAGGGTTTTCTCCCAGATGAGTGCTTTGTGGAATCTTGGAGCTGCATCACTAGTGATGGTATGCAGTGGTTATGACTTACCCTAGACAATGCTGTTCAGTTTGATTATATTTGGATATTCTTGTTATATTTTTTCTAGACATATAATTGTGTAGAGGTGACTGTATCACTCTCTCCTTTTGTTTTTCTTTTTGGTTTTGGGGTGTCCAAATGAGTATTTTTATACTCACCCACACACGGTCTTTTCTCACACCTGTCATGTCTTGTGCAGATGAGTGACCTTTTAACATAGTATGGGGAAGACTAAAACTAAATAGAGACCATTGAGCATAAATAGAAAGTGGTGTTCCTAAAACATTAAACAGTAGCCCATGTACCATTCCATTAGGTAGGTTTTTCTCCAGATGAGTTTTAAGAAATTTTTTACAGATAATATTTTTGGTGAGCTTGTATTCTATCCCAGTTTACATTACTATACTTTACTTTCCTTTCATACTCTGGTTGGGTTTTATTGGTATGTAGGAACTTGTGTCTCGGTGGTTTTACTTTCAGTATTGTGGGTTTGGAGATGTTTTTGTGTGTACATATTCAAATAAAATTCCTCCCATATTAGTGATATGCCTACTTAGTGCTAGTCCCTAGCCCCTATCGTATTAGAGTTAGGATTTGTGAGTCGTGTCATGTTCCCCACAAGAACAGGTTGTGATAGAGTGGTATCAATGGTGGTCTATTCTACCTTAGAACCGAGATTCTATGAGATTGATTTGTGGAAAAAGTGTTATGTGTTTCGAGTTTGGTTTTTTGGTTAGGGACTCTAGTTTTGGTGTAGGTATCAATGTATCCAAATGCTAAGACTCTAATAATAGACTTTTCAACTCGGTACATGAGAACAGTAGTTGGAGGGAAACCAATGGTACATGAATTATATAGAAATGGGTTTTGATTTTAATGTCATTTCTAAGTCAGCTATATATATATACTCTTTGACTATGGTACATATTATTTTCCTATGTTATACCTACAAAATGCATATCAGCTATGATTTTTCATCCCAATAACAAGGATAACCCCCTCAGTGATGTGGTTTCAGTACATGGACTAGTTTCCCAGATGTTACCTCCAAGTGGTGCACCAGTTATACTACCACATCTGGAGTAGTGTGCGGTACCTATGATAATAGAAGATGAGGAGAAAAGTATGAGAAAGATATACAGGTATCATAGATAGATTCCCCACCTATTTTGATGATATTCGGACCCTTTGGTGGTAAGGACTGTCTTGAGGAGGTGACTCGGGTTTTTTGTCTAGTTAGGACAATCTCGGATTAGATGGTGGTCTTTTATGCATTCCTTCTGTATAAATAAATAAGGTGATGGTGGAGTTTGGATATCTAGTCTTATGAGGGGGATAATCTCTGATAGACAGAGTTTGAATGACTCTTCAAAGAGGATTTATCATCACTTTTTCTGAGAGTTTTGCATATAAAAAGCTTTTTCATCTCCAAAAGGGCAGTATGACTGTAGCTGATTATTAATCAAGGTTCACCAAAATTTCAAGGTACACAATGTATATGGTTAGGAATTAGTACTTATGAGCATAGAACTTCAATATAGGTTTTCACAAAGATATCTAAGCTGTCATTATCCATATAAAAATTCATACATATGTTGTGGGTGATTGAATGGGTCTTTGTGGTGGAAAGAATCCCGGTTGAGCAGAGACAGCTAGTGGTAGTTAGAATAGTATAGGTAGGTAAGGAAACCTCAGTAACATGGATTTGATGTCATCCTTAGCGATCAAAATTTGTGATAAATTTTGGGAGGATGTCCCAGAATAGAGGATAAGTAGTTCAGGGTTCAAAAGGTGTATCTAGTCAACCTAGAGAGAGGTGGTTATACTTATCTAATAGTGGGGGAAATATTTCTTGAGATTGTCTAAATCGTCGTGATATTGACAGATAGATAGTGGATAGACCACTGACGTAGAGGTAGAGGCAGGAGTAGGCATACTGGTAAGGTAGAGGATGTGAAAGATGAGATGGGAGAGTAGTGGAAGGTGGACAACTTTTCAACCACCAGGCTCAATGAGCTAGAGGACAGGGGAAAGGATATCTAGATGAGGTAAAATATTGTAAACTAGGGGCTATGGAGATGATTATAGGTAAGATCTGTGCCTTTTCTTCATTAGTTGCAGTACTGATAGACACAGGTTCTAGTCACTTCATTCTCACCACATATCTTTTACGAGACCTTGATATTATGGTAGAACTATTTACTCGACCCTTACATTTGGAGACACCTATTGGAGGAGACTCGATGATAAAAAATCTATGATAAGAGTTTGTCCATACCCTTGGTGGTGAGATTTTTGTTTTGAACCTATTTATGGTACCATTGAGGCCTTACGATATCATTAATGGTAGGGTTTGGTAATCTTTAGTCCATGCCCAGATTGACTATTTTAGGTGAACGGTGTAGTGTGTCCAGAATAATGGAATGAGGTTTCCATTTTATAGTGAAAATGAAACCTAGGAAGAATAGGATGGACTCATTCATAGTATGGTATATTTGATCACACATCACATAGCTTGGATAACCCTTGGTGTAGAAGATGTTATGAGTTTTCAGTTCCCAAAAGTAGTGGGGGAGTATGAGAATGTCTTACCAGAAGATGTTCTAGGATTAACTCTCTACTAGGATATAGACTTCAACATCGACTTACACCTTAGATATGCACTAATATCCTCAAATTTACATCAGATGGCTCCCACCAAGTTTCCAAAACAGAGGTTGCAACCATCAGATTTATAAAGGAAGGGCTTCATGTGACCCTGTATTTCACCTTGGGTGTTCCAGTGTTGTTTTAAAAAGATAAGGATGGGAGATTTAGGTTGAGTGTGCATTACCGGCACCTAAACCAGGTGAACATGAAGAAAAAGTATCGACTATAAAGGATTGATGACCTCTTCAACCAGTCAGAGGAGAATGATGGTTCTCGAAGGTTGAACATTTATTGGGCTATCACCAGATACAAGTACGGGATTAGGATTTATCGAAGACAACTTTTAAATGTATCTATAGTCATTATGAGTACATGGTGAATCCCTTTCGTATAATGAACTCCCCATCATATTTCATGGGGATCATGCACTAGATATTCAAGACCTAATTACATTTGTTTGTGATAGTCTATTTCAATGATATCATTGTGTACTCAGCATCTGAGGAGGAGCACATGATACACTTAAGGATGGTTATAGACATACTCTTAGAGTAACAAATTTAAGAGAAACTCTTGAAATTCTAGTTATGGATTCAGGTTGTCCACTTTCTTAGAAATATTATCCTAATAGATGGAGTGACAGTTGACCTAACCAAAGATGAGGTAGGGTTAGCATGGGAACCACCTAAGATTGTGACAGAGGTGCAGAGATTCCTAGGGTTGAAAGGCTATTACAGGAGATTCATACCTGATTTCTATATTATATTAGAAACCATGAAAACCTTGATCCAAAAGGGACAACCTTTCATGTAGAAAAAAGTGCCAGCAGGCCTTTCAACATTTGAGATAGAGTTTGACAACCACTTCGGTCATGAGATTTCCAGAGGATGGTGTCGAGTATGTAGTGTTCTTCGATGCATCGGGGACCAGACCTTGTTTGGTCCTAATGTAGAGGCAAGAAGTGATTGCCTATGGTTTTCACCAGTTGAGACAACATGATCAGAACTACACAACCCATGATCTTGAGCTTATACTAGTATTATTTCCATTTATTATTGGGAGACACTACCTGATGGGTGGGTATTTTATTATCTGTTGATATCACACAAGTCTCAATTAGAACATCTCTAATAAGGATCTGAACTTAAGACATAGGTGGTGTCTAGAGTTCCACCATAATTATGACTATGGTATTTTCTATAATCCCTGGTAGGTTAACATGGAGGCATATACTCTCATTAAGAGATCAAATTTATAGTTTTTGTATGTGGTGTCAGATCATTTTTCCTTATTTTAGTTATCCTTTATGGATAGAGATGGTGGAGATTACCTCCAATCAATGGTTTCTACCCCTACACTCTTACAGCAGGTCGGGGAGGCACAACTTGGAGATACTGACTAAGAGACTCTACATACTCATTTATCCATAGGGAATGCTCCTAGTGTATATTCAAATAATGGGAAGCAATTCATTCTCTTAAAAGTACACATAGTTACACTAGTGGAATTATGGAAGGTGGTTTTGACTGAGATTCACACATACACTTTGGCGGAACATCCTTGTGAGAAAAATATATACCAGGAACATCGACAAAAGTTTTATTGTTCATGGATATTGAATGGGTCTAGCAAAGTTCATTTCTTGATGCCTTAAATGCCATCAGGTGAAGGATAAGAAATAGGTTCATATGGGTTTTTCTCAATCCCTTGATGTACCATAGTGGAAGTTGTATGGGATATAGATAGACATTGTGAAAGATATACCATTCATGTAGAGGGGACATGATACCATTTAGGTGATCATTGAATGACTCCTCGAGTCGTCCCACTTTATACCTATATGAGATCAGATTTTTGTAGAGATCTTGGGATGTCTCTACATGTAAAAGATAGTTCAGTTTCACAAAGTTCTCTTGAAAGTTGTTTCTGATCATGATGCTTGTTTTACATCACATTTGTTACAGGATTTCAGTACGTTTTGGAGACTCTGTTAGGATTGACCACACAACCTCATCTCCAAGTAGATATCTAGACAGATATGATCATTTAGATTTTGGAGAACATGTTGTGGGCTTGAATCATGGACATAGATTATTGTTTGTAGGATCACTTACCATTGGTGGAGTTTTTTGTAAAACAACAGCTAACACTACACCATTGGTATGAAACCATTCGAAGCTTAGTATGGGCGACTCTGCAGGTCACCACTTTTCCAGAAAAACCCCAGATAGTCTGCACTCATGAGCCCAGAGTTGGTTTGAGATACTATTGGGAAGGTTCAAATCATCTAGGAGTTGATTAATACTATGAGGATATGGAATAATTCACATAGAGACTCTTGTAGTTCAAGGAGGTTGACCTTGTGTTTCTTTGTGTCTCACCTCAACTTGGGTAATAGAGATTTGGTGGTGGGAAAGTTATTATTGAGGTTCATTATCCCTATTCAGAAACTATATGGAGTTGGAGACATGGAGTACCACCTAGATCAATCCCAATAGTTACACCATTTTCACATTGTCTTCCACATATCATAGCTAAGGAGTTACGTGCATGACTCAGAAGAAATCATTAACTAGTGCAATCTGTACATCAAGGATAGAGAATCTTTTGATGAGTACCCATTAGAAATCAAGGATTAGTCTGAGAGGGTCTTCTTAGGAATGTGATTCTCTTTAATGTGTGTTGGTGGTAGCATAGGAATATCCAGAAGAGCACATGGGAGCGGGAGTTTCAGATTCATGTGAAGTACCCACATCTTCATCACTACCAATGTTTTTAAATTTTCAAGGATGTAAATACAGATGGTGGGGAGAATTTAATCTCCTTAATTTTTAGGTGTATTATTTTAAATTTTAAATTTTATTATTTATAGACCATTAATGTAGATGGAGTTTGATTCTGAGGCTCGGTGTGCCCGAAATATATGTTTGAAACATATTAAACATTAAGTAGAACATGTGAGCAGTTTTCCCAAAAATATTGAACAAATTATAAATGGGATCCCTTATAAGAAATACAAGATAATAATTAGGTTCGAAGTAGTGATTTAACCCTAGGGGCAACCTAACAAGGGTCGGTGTGGGTCAACAATGAGATGTTGATTTCAGACGTAACGAGAATTAAAATATTTTACCAAAAAAATTATTCGACGCAACCCTTTCATTTTTTTAAAGGCTTGTTAGGATTCCAGGGTAATGAAAATAACCATACAATTCTTTTGAGATGTTAGAGATATATAATCTCTAGAGTATCCATTCGATTAATGACAAACAGAACTTTGATCGAAGATCAACGGATCAAAGAAAACTAGAATTCAGTTGATCAAGGATCGATGAACGGTGATGGTGAAACATTAATCTCCTTCAATGATAATTCTAACATGAGATAGGAAATGTGTTTTAATTTGATTTATTCCCTGTTCTTTATTCATATTATGAACTTGAATCAATCAATGAATGGATTGATTCGTGGGTCATAGGAATTGTGGGTTGGAATAATATTAGTTGCATTTATTATTGGGGTTGATTTTATTAGATATTTGATTTTGTTTTGTTTTTGTTCTAAAAGAATTTATCGAGTCGAGAATAATGAATAGTTGAGGTTCATGCATTGGGTTGTTCCATGTGCTTTTCTCCCCTAATGTTCTTCACATTCTTCATGTTCTTCATGGTTTTGAAACAAATGATTGTTGCACCTTCGTAATGTTGCGCAACGATCCGATATTGAAGATCTAACCACATGGAAACGAAAGAAAAATAAAAAGGAAATGGAATGGTGTTTTTTATCCATAACGATGGAGAATAGTGGTGTAGGTGGTGGCGCACAACAACGGCTAGGGAAAAAACTCTGTTCGGTCCAGGTGAGTGGTGGTGTGATCCATGGACACAGCGAGCTACCGACCGGGTGGTAGACGGAGGAGCAACGTGGCTCTCAGGCAGTATGGGAGCCAGTGAATGATGAAAAGGCTGCAAGAAGTAAGATAACACAAGGAAAATGTATGCGGTGGGCTAGATGCATGGGACGTGGCATGGCACTATGGGTAAACTAAATGGAACATGGTCGGGGTGGACTGTGTGTGGCATACAGCTGGCCTAGACTAGAAGAACTGATCCATGCCTGGTGTCCAAGAAAGAAGTGCCAGAATGGGTCTATAAGGTCAGACAGGTTCCTGTCTGATTGGCCAGTTGGTCAGGTCGGACCTGGACCAAACCCATGTCAGACCATTTCACAAAAAATGACATATCATTCAAACAGATTGTTTGTTTCATGTGCCTTCAGCAGCGTTGGGACCCTTGTGAGAAGATGTTTCATATAAAACCAATGGTGGGTTTTCAGTTGGATATATTTCTAATGAAAATGGATGTTTACATGGGAAGATCCTAGGGTCAAGGAACATGGTTGTTTTAACTACTACTCACCGTGAACCCTCTCTTTTCTACATGAATTGATTCCCTTATCCACTGTATCTTGGATGATTTCTGATAAGTTTCATTCCCTTTATCAATTACCATAATTTTTTACTATATCATTTCCTACTCATAGGATTATGATACCTTCAACAAGATTTCTAGGATAGAGTTATTGGATTCCCCTGAGAGGCCCAGAGCAAACCCTCTATTTCTTCTATGTGCCATAGTTATAGTCATTGTTATCGATGTGAACAATATCATCAGGCGTCGATCCTCAACATAGGGGAATAATCTAGATTGATTTATGGGTATCACCCCATGCCCTTGCTATAATCCTCATCTGATGTATTGTAAATCTTTATTTCTTTCAGTCTATATCTCTTATGAAATTTTCTAATAAAAATTACTTCTCGGATGAACGTCATCAGTGTTATCAGACTCAAGAGTGTGTTCTTCCGAATGAGTGATTTGTGGAATCTTTTAGATGAATACCTAGTGTTGGGATGTAGTTGTTAGGAATCACCCTATAATATGTTGTATGGATTGAGTATATTTGTATATTCTTGTTATATATTCTATTGAAATATACTTGGGTAGAGTTGACTGTATCTCTATCATTTTGTATTGCTTTATGGTTTCAAGGGGTCATACCAAGTATTGTTATACTCGCCCCTGTACTGTCTATGCCCACACATGTCATGTTGTGTGCATATGAGTGACCTTCTGAAAGTGTCCATGGTATACCAACACCAGATAGAGCCTTGTGAGATCAGAAAGACCGTGGTGTTCCAATGGGTTCAGACATTATCCCAAGTACCAGTCGTCGAGTTAGGTTTTTTATTGATGTATTTTAGGAAAATGTTTACAATCTTTATTTTTGCTGGGATTTTATTCTATCCCAAGTTACCTTACACTACTTATCATTCTCGTTGTACTCTGGTTGGGTTTTACTTGTATGCATGAATTTGATTCTTAGTGGTTTTTACTTTCAGCATTGTGTTTTTGGAGATGCATGTCTAGGTACTAAGGAAAGGCCTCCCATGTTAGTGATATACCTACTCAGTGCTAGTCGCAAACCCATGGCCTATTATAGGAGGACTTGGGGATTTGTGACACTAGCCCCTCTAGTAAGGGTTGTGACATTTCATCTCCATACATCAATAATGAATAAATAATTCATGCAGTTGGCTTATATGGTAAATTATCATATTTCACCATTAACCAAAATTTCTACTAAATTATAAAAATAGAAAAAATTAACCGTAAACATTTTTTAATGTTTATAATTGATAAATAAACTAAATTTTACGAAAATAGTTTCAAATTATGTGATATTTAATTTTTAAATAAAATCAATATTTACTCTAAAAATATATATTTCAAAATTATAACTATTTTTATTTAACTTTTAAAAGGAAATTAAGGGCTCTTAAAATTATGTTATAACCATAAGAGATAAAATATAAATTAATGAATCTATTTTAAGAAAAAAAAATCTGTTATATTATTAAAATAATTAGAAGTTTTAAAACAAACTCTAATGTTTCAAAAAAATACTAATACTTGATTTATAATTTTTGAAACATTTATCTATATATTCCATGAAATTAATATACCGTGTTATAATTTATAATATGCCCAAATTATTATTTATTCTTTCATAGGGGGTGGTACTATTATCTTTGGTGGGATACTATTCTCAATGGTGATGTTATTATTCCGAATTAAATGTTACTATTTCATTGGTTTAGGTTCCTCAATTTCTATAAATAACTCTTATTTAATTCATTATTAATTTATAATGTTTTTATTGTGTTTTTGAAGTGATTTTATGTGATTTGTTCTATATGAAATAATTTTAAGAGTGTAAGTTTCATTGATAGAAATTAGGGTTGTTGGAAAAATATATTTGTTTGTTGAAACCCCAATAAATAATTACCACTTATCCATAATTCTCAATTCAAGGATATTTTAAATGTCTCTTGATGTCACAATCAAAAAATAATAGTAATATTTATGCATGAAATAATCAATTATTAGTTGATTATAGAAATCCATTAGTAGTGATTTTACATTTCTTTCCTTCGCGACTAATGATCCTTTAAATATCACAAGGAACTATGTCATGAATTCAATAGGAGAAATTATCTCATAATTATTAGAACAATTACATGTTATTATAAAAATATATTCCCCTTCAAGAAAATATTACCCCAGGGCCTCATATCTTACAATATCGAGGGTCCCATCATAGAATATCGATATGAACTCAAAGGGTACCCTAGAAAACAAGTTTCCCCCTCCATGAATGAAAAAATATTACCCCCCCCCCCCGCCATTTTCATATCATTCTGAAAAATAATCTTGAAGTCTCTTATTTCATTTATAATTAGTTATACAAATTTAAATACCATAAAAAGTATGAAAGTGAACATTGAAATCCTTTTATAATTTTTTTGGGGGGTTTGGGTCAACCCAACTAAAAAATTATGTCACCCAACCACCCAACCTGACATAACTAAATAAAAAATAAATAACACAACCTATCCAATTTAGATTTTTGGTTTTATTGGTGGGCTATATATGATGGGTTGATTTTTTGTTTTTTTGGTTTTCTTCATACAACTTCTTTGATTTGGTGTGAATATATAATGAATGAAATTTGGAATTAGTGAAAATGAAATATGGGTAAAATTTATTATAATAGATAGGGTGCTTTTTTTCTTGGTGATACATTGTGTTACAATTTATATTTGATAGCTTCGTAATTGGAGTAAATTAAATTAATTAAATTATTTTTTTTATTTTTGGTGGATTTATAGTGGGTATTAGAACTGTGTTGAAAAAAAATTAAATTTCTTCCCTCTTCTGTTCAACTGATTATTAAAGTTAACTAATGAATTGTCTTTATTATCAGGTTAAGGGTTGCTGCCCAGTTTTATTAGATATCCATGACTATTCAGCGGCCAAATTAAATGATGTGATTTGGTTCCCTAACATGTAGAAAAAATTGATCTCCATAGGTTCATTGAATGATAATTATTTTAAATTCAAACCTGATTCTTATTTTCTAAGGATCTCCAAATTCATTAAGACAACTATAAATGGTTCTTTTATAAATTTTCTTTATGTTATGGATGTAATTAATCCATATATGTAGAAAACTATGATGAATTTTACAAATACAAATAACACTATTCATTTCGTATAATATTGGGGAATGATAGATCCATTGGTCATAATGAGATAAGTAAACAAGGATTATTTCAAAATATGACACCTAGAAATTTATCATTTTGTCAGGATTCTATTCTAGAGAATTCAAAAAAAATCACCTTTAATAATTCTTCTTCTAATGTTAGAGACCCATTAAAGAATGTTTATTCTGATTAATGGGTACTATATAGAATTACATCCTATGGTGGAGGTACTTATTTAATGATAATTATTGATTATTTCTCTAGAAAACGGTTCATTTACATTCTTTGAAACAAATTTGATTTTATTGAATACTTTTAAACCTTAAATTCCCTGCTAAAAATCAAAGAAGAAAAATAATTAATCTACTTAAGATGGAATATGATTTATTGTACATGTCATATAAATTTATGTAGTTTCTTTGGTTTGAAGGTGGTTTTAGGTATCCAAGTATTGGGTAAACACCAAAAATATTCAGAACACATGAACAAAACTATATTAGATTGGGTCCAAAGAATGATTTTATTCTCAATTTTACCCAGATTCTTATAGTTCAAGGATTTAATAACTATAGTGTACGTTATAAATGAATATCTATAAACAAAAAATCATTTTAAGTCTCTTCATTTATATTAGTTTAACAAAACACTTATCATATTCACTTAAGGGTTTAAGTTATACTATTTATGCACATGTAATGAATGATAATAATGAATAGAGATCTCAAATACATCTATAGAAGAAAACCTAAATGGGTTGAATTATATCATCTACAGATTTAAAATCCTTATTAATAAGATTTATTTTATATCATGATGTCAACCTTAATGAGTTTTTATCATTGAAAACTAAGTATGTCACTAATAATATTTATTCTGAACCTCAAGATGAGAGTTCTCATATTGATAGTTATACCCAGTTCGAGGATCCCAATGATCCTTCTCCACCAGAACCATAGCTTTAAGTCCATATTCATTCCATCCCATATATTTGTTGAGATATAAATCTTTAAAAGACTACTTTTGATTACCATATTACCCATTATATATATATAAGGATCATCAAACATCCAAATTAATTTAGAAAGTATTTCCAAGCCTAATTTAAATTCCATGTTTCCAAAAAACTTATTTATGAGTATTACTAGATACAAAGGTAGGATAAAAATTTTATGTACTCCATGAATAGGGTATCTGTATATTATTAGGAAGCAAAATATTTCAAAATAAATGATACATTATATATTTTCAATAAACCACTGAATGGAAAAATTATTTTCAATAAGTTAGTTTCTCAAAGAAAACAAGAAAACATGTGTGAAAATAAAATTATGTTATAGGATATACTTTGAGCTTAAGGTTTCCTATGACCATATAGAATTTATTGTTCTAGAATCTTTTCTCTAGTTGTTAAAAACTCATCTATTTATTTTTCGGAAGATTTTTTTTATCATATTATTTTGAATATTGAGAATATTGATGTATAAACACCATTACTTAATTGTTAAATTAATGATAATTTACAAAAGTGTCCTCTTAGTTGTTATTTAAATGATTTTAAAACTAATCGATTATATCTTTTGAATAATTAATTTTATTATTTAATGAAATAATCGAGGACATGGTACAATAATTTTGATATATTCCTTTTAATTAATAGTTTTAATAGATGTAAAGGATATTAATATGTGTATTATAAATCCATAAAATGTTTAAAAATTTCCTTGATTATTTATATAGATGGAATTTTTATCATTTGTAAGGATATTGAACTCATAACATTTTTTATTTCACAATTAATAAAGGTGTTTGAAATAAAAAACCAAGGTAATTCTTATAAAATATCAAGGATAGAAATAATTATGATAAAAGTGATAATCTTATTTCATATCACAACATGGTTATATTGTGAATATTTTGAAGATATTAATGTTTAAAAGTTAAAAATATACAAATTTTCAATTTCACCAAACATATTTATGCTTTTCATGTCTCAATGACATATTCTAAAATATACTATTGATTATATTTTGAAGATATGATATTCTAGTTCTGTCGGCAGTATCATGTATGAAATGATGTAAACTATACCTAATGTGTCATATGATTTTTTCACTCTTCTCGTATTCATTTGTAATCCCCTCTATCCACTCTGTAAATCCAAAAAATTTATTCTTAGATATATTTAATGAACACATGTATTTCCTTTATTTTTTGTTAAATCTAATGATATTAATGACCTAGTTATTAGTTATGTGGATTTTGACCATGCAGGTAATGTAGATTCTGTAAAACCCCCCACATGATATATATTTATAGCCTATCAAGGATCTATTCCCTAGAAATATATCATGTTATATAGTTGAGGATGCTTTTGGTGCTATTGGTCTTAATAGTTTTCATTATGGACAAAACATAAGTACATCATCAATTACTAATCATTCTGACAGTCAATAGACCTTACTCTTATCTGAAACATTATTATTCTATATCCTGTCTAAGAATATTTATATTAAATTTCTTTTATTTATTTATATTATGTATTAATGGTACATGTTAGATAAGTGTGGACCATGCTCAAGGATGACACCCAAATTCACTTATTAAGGGGAACATGTTCGATAAATATTTTTCTTGATTTCAATTTCGGGTTACTGTTAAAGGTATTCCATTTTCTGGTTAAAATATTTATGTTATTAATGAAATTGGTTGAGTTTTATTTTGAATTATTTACTAGGGTTGATGAGATCAAATTAATTTGGGAATCTAAACATCGTTAAGAATCTGTATTAATATTGGATGATCATATATTACAAAACATGTAATTCTCATTTAGGAATTAATTTGGAGCATGAAATATTATCAATTTTTTATTTCATCATATTCTAGGACACGTGGATAGATAATGTGAATTTAGGGTTTCTAGTATTAGGGTAAAACAATATTAAAATATATTACTTGGATTGAAAAAAAACTATAAAACATTTTTAAATTTATATGGAATAAACATAATTTGATAGAATCTTGTTTGTTTAAATCTTATTCATGACATTTGTTCTTGAGTGGTGTTGATTTCGAAGGTGATCACATTTTGAAGCTTTGTTAGAATGTTTTTAGGTTGGAGTTCAATGGCCAAATTTGATGTTGCATACAATGAATGATGATAGTTAAGTGGACGATGTTGAAGTGATGGTGATGTCAGTGATGTTGGATGGCAACGGCGATATGGATACGCAGTGATCATGACGAGTCATCTTGATCCATGTGGTGGATCTTATGGACTGAGGTTATTAGGTGGTGTAGTTTTCAAATATGGATGTGGTTAGGATTTTGGTTTTGAAATTTGATCTTTAATTTCATAATCTTGTTGCTGTATTTTAATTATGAAGTGTACGGTTACCACTAACCAATATAATGGATTTAAAAAATTCAAAAAAAAGATTTGGAGGAAGTTTCATCTGTTAAAGATTTAGAAAATGGATTATTAAATGTATCTAAAGGGTCACCTATTGGAAATAATTTCTAAAATTCCTCTATAAATATATAAATATATATATGTCAGAATTATGATAAGAAACTATATTTTTTTATATAGTTTCATGTTTTTATGAGGATGATAGTAAACACGTTAATGTTTTTGATGAATCGACATATAATTTTTTTAAATCTATAGGATATAGATATAAACCTCAAATTATGACAAAAAACTTTTATGTTTCAATATCCAGGGGGTTGGAAATCCATAAATAGTTTTTACACTTTAATATGGATTAGAATGTATAACCATGATATGGGATTCTTCTTAAAAACTATGTTACAGTTGAAGGATAATATTTTATCAAATATAATATTGGTTTTTAGAAGTCATTTCATATTAAAGGAGTTGTTTTAGTGGGTAGAAACCATATTTTTAGAAGGATGTTGTGAATTATTATGTGAAAAATATCAGCAAAACCATATTTATGTTAAAATTCAAGAAAAAAATAAAGGGGAGTATATTTTTTATAAAATGTATATTTTCTTTGGACAAGTGAAAAATTGGGAATGTTAAAAAAATTGATAAATAATTATTTTAATATTCCATTACTTCTAAGAGAGAAATTTTAATAAGATATTATATAATTTTGAAATCAATTAGTGGGTATTGGAAAAAAATATGTTTATATATAAGCTTATCAGAATACTATCATGTTGACATGACTTTTTTATATGGTTTTCTAAGGGGATACTTTTAAATTATTTTGGTGTTGAGGTGATAAAACTATGTTTTTTAAAGATCGTATCTTTTTCATTCATACAATGAATTTTAGACATTATAATAAGATTTTAGGATTCCTAATCTTCTTTCAATATCTTAAATTATTATAAATTTTTTCTTTTAAATAACTTTTCAAATAATTATCAGATGAAACATTAATACTTATTTAGAGTGTGTGGACTAAAGACCCATTATGTATTTAAATGATAAAATTTACATAGAAAAAATAGAATATAAATTTTTAATAGAAAAAATGAAATATTTTAATAGAAATGTAAAAATAAATAAATCTAAATTTTAAAAAATCAGAAAAAAAGGATAAAACAACTTGATAAAAATATTCAATTAAAAATTCCCATGGCTAAACTGAGAGGTGATCAATTAGTGTATCCATTTTCCTAAATTTTATTCAATAAAACAAACATATATATCTGATTAAAACATAAACATTTTTCATAGATTAAACTCAACCACACCCAACCCCACCCAAATAAAATTAACACAAATAAAAAAAGTGAAAATAGTTATTTTTCACCACTTTTACCTTTTCGCATATTTATTATCTATACAAAACTTCTAATTCATCTTTTTTTAAGGTTTGATACAAAATTCTTAATAACAACACTTTCAAATCATTTCAATGGGTGTTTCCCCAAATATTTTCCCTTTTATTTTATAAAATTTTAATATATAATAGATATGTTTATTTATTTTTTAATTTATCCACATTATCATCAACAATATACCCTCCAAAAGGTTTTTGATCTACTTTATTCATCATTAATATTATCATTGATTAATGAATTTTCTTATCTTTTACATTTTACTTAAATATTTTCTTCTTTCTACTGTAATATAAATGTACCATATATTTTAGATAATTAAAATAAATATCTTCATAATCTTTATGAGAATATAATTTATGAATAATTAATTCAATTATCATCCCTGTGAGTTTTTTAATAAAATAGCCATTATTAATTTCACCAAAACCTGTAATGTTATTGATAATCACCTTCACTATAGTTAAGTAATCAATAATTAATTTGACCTTATAAATATTTATATAATTAATCATGTTTCTCCAAATTTATATCCTATATTCTAAAACATAAAAATTTCCTTAACTACTAATTTTAGTTTTATCACATTTTTATTGAGGGTTTGTTATCCCACTACTTTAGTAAAAACCTTTTATGAGTGAGAAATAAAAATTGAATTCATAATATTCCCATCAACTTCAATATTCATTTTATAAATGAATGTCATCTTTTTCACCTCTTTTAATGGGTTTAAATCCCATTATTGAAAAATCAGGAACGTTATGTTCCTAATATAATAAAAATAGAAGCATTTGATTTCTCCAACCATGGAAATTAATTTCATCAAATGTGGGAACACAACTACTATATACAAATCTGATGTTCCCCTTCATTTATATAGAGAGATCCTAATAAGGGGAACATTTGATCTAATACTAATAAGATATTTTTGGGATACATTCATAAGGGGATGAATTGGTGTATCAAAATTTAGAAATTTCACTCACTAAAATAAACAATTATAGTTGGTTATAACATGACCCTCTAAGTATGGTTAAACCTAGCCTCTTCATAATAAAATGAATTAAAAAAATAAAAAACTTCACAAACTTTTTTAAAAGGATCTACCAAAATGTGTGAGAATAATCATTATATCAGTTGGATTTAATCACTTGTTTCATATTTTATACTTATATCTTATTATCATTAAATGTTGTTGGGTCATTTCTATCTTAAACCCATGTTTCCAAACACGATACACTGCATATCATAGGTCTACTATCTCCTGATAGTCACAAAAAAATTTGTAAAAATAAGAGATTAGAGATCATGATTTATTTGATAATAGGTTACATAAAAAATAAATGATAGATCCTCTCATTCAATAAAAAAAGATGAAAAATTAATCACAGATCACATTCTTCGACATATGTCTAGTTAAGAATCTACCTGGTGAATAGACACTCAATAACTCTAAATACTCTACGCATCACACACTGTACTATTGGTGGGTATACATATTATACTACTTACTAACTCAGAACTATCACTCCGAAAAAAAAATATTTATTAATATTTATAGGAACTATTCAATAAACAATATATTTTTTCTTCTCACTTCTATAGTCTATTTTTAAATCATATTTGTTTCTCTTTACACAACTTGTGCTTCATAAAATTCATAATATTCTTCTTCTTCTCAATTTTTCAATACAATATAACTACTATAAAATTCTCATTTTATCCATCTCCCACTCTTATTTTCTATAACCTCAATATTAATAATATCAAAAATTATCTCCCCAAGATAAAGAAATTTTTCTTTATAGAAGGATTGTTATGTTTGTCATGTATTTTCCAAATGCCTGAAATGGTATGTTATAAGGTCTCTCATGAATTACATGTAAATGTGTTGAAAAATAAATTAGTTATATTTAATAATTAAACCTATTAAAATATCCCCAAATCGATAAGAGGAAGAACCCCCCAAGATTCGTAGACATTTTCTATAACTTCCCCTCTAGTCATAGTAGATAAACATCCTTGAATTCTCATTATCATTTTTTGTTCTTGATTTTACTAAATCAATCACATATTTCATGATCATTTGAATTTGATCGCATTATAATTCAAAAAAATTAGTATATAAAATGAGAATATAACATGTGTTCTTAAAGAACTCATACATTAAAAATAAATAGCATAAAAATGATCCAGGAATCAAAAAATATCATCTAGAATCATTGTTTGACTAGCATGTGATTGAAGAGATAAAGAATTGTAAGGATTAATCACATTAAAACAACTAAATTATTATGAAAATTTAGAATAATGGATTTTTAACATCATTGAGATTTACCTCACTATATTTCAAAAGGATGACCATTTTGATCAATATGATATAGGTATCAGTGATTCTTCATATGTCTTAAATCATATTTCCAATATCATGTTCTTATTCTTGATTACCAATGTAAAAATATTCAATTTGTTTTTCATTAGGATATCTAAATTCTAGAATATAAAAAAATTTAGTCTACAGATACCTCATAATTCAATATGTGATGAAATTTATATATATTACTTGATTCTTATGCTGGTTAATTGATTCTTACACCAAATTAGATGGTGTTTATTCAAGTTCCATATAATGTTTATAGGGTCATGTTTATGGTTTACGGACGATGCTCACATTCTAAATTCCATTACTTATGAATTTTCTATTTTGAAAATATAAATACAATATTTTTACATAGAGTATCATGACCCTTAAATAGAGGGATTTTAGACTTACTCAAGAAAAATGTCTTGTTTCTAAATATATGAACAGTTCTTACATAACACAAACGAATTTTTATGTATATATTGAATGATTCTTATGTTGAACATTGAATCACCCATAGGTGAACATGATGTATCCAATTTTAGCTCAATGTCAAAAAAATAAAAAACTTCACATAAAACAAAAAATACATCAAACTGTTAAAAAATTATCATAAGCTTTAAATATCCAAAAATACATCAATTAATTGGTTTTCAGTAAATTCAACAAAAACATAGTATTCAAAAACATCCCAAAACTAATGTTCTAATAAAAATTTAACGAATACATTATGAATTATTATAATATATAAAACCTATAATCATTATAAATGGTTTTTTGAAATTTAACATGACACCCATGACATCACTATTTTTTAATTATTATATGTATTTATTATTTAGTGGATTTACTAAATGTTTAGAGAGAAATTTTTATGTTTTTGAAAAACAAAACATAGCTTTCACAATTTATGTTTGTTGGTTTTAAAACCCTTCACACACCATAAATGTCATAAATTAATCATATGGTAAACCCTGCATGATTTGTGCAAGGTTTTTTATACCTTATAAAATAAAATTCACCCTTTAAATATTAAATAAGATAAATTTTATAACTATGAAATAGGTTATTATTCTACTTATTTATTCATCCAACAATTAATATTGTTTTGTGGAACTATTCGATTTGAATCCCTTTTCTATCTATCCTACCATTGATGGTCGATTATTTATAAAATTTTATTCTCTATGGTATGATCATCAAATAATATTTATCTATTCATATAAAAACTATTTATTTTAACATCCTTTAATAAATTTTCAATGGATTATAAGGGTTTATATCTTGGATTAATTTTTTGGGATTTTCTTATTTTATGGATTTATGTGGAAATATAAGGTATTTTCCTCTCCACTTTTGGTGGAAGGACATCATTATAGTTGAATTATTCATGTTAGGTATGTTTTTAACATAATTTTATTATTTAAAATATAATGTTAATCATAAAATTACTAAGCCCCATTTTCTATAATATTTTTTTATATAGGATACAAATTAAAAAAAATTATGATTAAAATATCACTCTATTGTGTTTTTTATTAATTAAAATTGATATTTTATTAGAATCCTTGGTTTAAAAATCAAGAAAAAATATCCATCCTCTCTATAAATTTTATAAAAATCATAAGAAGTATTTTACAAATAAAGTTATAACTAAATAGTTTTTTATTTACAATTTATTCCTAAATATGTTTTTGACATTTTTTAGAAATTTATTTCAAATATAATAGTGTGTTTGGAAAATAATAACTTTTCCCCCATTTTTTAGTTATTTGTTATTTTTTTAATATTTATTCCTCTATATGGTTGTATATTTATTTAAATATTACCTTAATGTATTTGTTTATTAATTAATAATTTTCAAAGGAAACTTTAATGGCTTGAATTCCAATGTATGATTTTATTATAGTTATCATGAAAACTTGTATAAATTATATGGTTAGTATTTTCATTCATTAGTTACGGCATTTTATTTGGTTTTGGTAAAAATATATATAAATAAAAAATAATTTTATAATAATATATTAAACTAGATTTAATGAAACATCATGGAATTTATTAAACCATTTAGTGGAATCCTATTGTTCATATCTAGCTCACACCCTATATACCCACATCCCCGTGTGTGTAGATCAAATGTATTTGTGGGGGTAGTAATTGAAAAATATTTAATATTAAATAGAATGAATTTTTTTTATATTTATTGAAGACATTTGGATGTGGATATGACATTAGGTATGTAGTTATACTAAGGTTATATTCCTTTTCATTTAGAATATTTAGTATATTTTATATATATTCCACCCTTGTATATCTCATAAAGTATTTTTTGGAATGTTTTTTATATCTTTATAATCTTATTATAAATATTTTGTTTATTTTTTTATGTTACAGTTCACTTATCCCTTATTTAGTTTACATATTATTATGAAACTAATTTTTTTATATTCATGGAAACATCATACTACAATATAGGAAACAAATTTATGGGATTTTAATTTTATTTTGAGGATGAAATTATTCCCAAGTATTTTTTTAGATACCCCATATGCTTGTATCTAATCCATAGAAAATTGGAATGTTCTTTGGGTCGTGTGGAAGACATACTTGATAGACATGGTAGATTTACCCAAGTTTATTCATTATAAAATGCATTGTTATAGGGAACCTATGAATGGTGGTTCTTATTTTATGCCTCCAATTGTCAATATAAACCAATGTAAGGGAAATAGGAAAGCTGGCATGGGTTGTGACTCTTGTCTATTTTAAATGTTTGAGGAGAAAACTTGTAAGTTACACTATAGTTTGTCATATAAATGAATTAATTTGGAAGGTCTTGGATGTTAGGGGAAATCATCCTTATTTTTATGGGTGCTTTAGTTAGATATAGAGAGAGTCTCTATGAGGTAATGACTCTCTTATAGGGATAAACAACTTCTTTTTATGTAATTTTTCTAATATTCTAGTGTCTTCTATCAACTTTGTTGCTTTAATTGTGAGATATCTCTTTTCAATGGAAATATATGAGAAACGACAAGGTAAAAAATTGGACTATTGTATGACCACATTTATGGGAGGGAGTGCATCAGTAATTTGATTCGAAATCATGGAGCTTCATAATGATTACTCACATCAAGTGGTGGAGAAAGTTCAATGCAATGAATCTCAATAAGTGAAGGAGGGGTCTCTTCAATTACTAGAGATTCAAATGTGGGACATAAATTTTTATAGGTCACAAATTAAAGTTAATATTTTGGATCATTCTAGAAAATGAGATGAAAGAAAAAAAAAATTATTGAGGATGATGGAGAATGTAATTTACGCATAGAGGAAGAAGAAAATTTTTCGAAGTAGTAGGTTATGGAGGATGGAATAGGAGTACGTGGAACATTATTGGAATTTAAACACTATAAATCTAGTCACAGTCATGCTAAGCCCTTAGATATTCTGATCATTTCTAGTGATAATCCTATATCATGGATCATAATATTGGAAACGTACTTTTTGATTTATTGCATATGAGTGGAAATAAAAGTGATCATGTGCCACCTTGTATGGATAGTGTAGCAAAATACTAGATAATATCATTAGAATTAATGAAATTGTAATTATTTGAGGAAAAATTCAAAGAACGGATCTATGGAAGGTATTTAAATGCAGCAAAGAAAGCTTTGATGATTTTTTAAAGTTTTTCGACAAACTGGAATTGTTGATGAGTTTGATTCGGTAGCAATGTGTATGCCAAAATTAACTAATAAGTTTTATGTAATCTTTTTCATTGGGGTTTTACATCAAGATATTATAAGTACTATTTTGAATCTTTATACATTCATTAATCTTGAGATGTTGATGACTCTTTCATAACTTGGAGGTAAATCATGGATCTCGATCAAATACAATCAATAATGGTGTTACTTATAGCCTCAAAACATCTCAAGTGTAAATCCTCTCAATTAGATCAATTGAGAAGTTACGTTGAATAGAATGTAAGTGAGTATTACATGTAAGAAAATCTACCACAACATATGTAACATTATTTCCTCTTCATTTCTTCAAAAAAGTTGAGACAATGTATAGGGTGATGTTTTCCCATTTCCATGTAGTTATGTGTAATGTTTTAATCATAAACTTGGATTTTTTTCATTCCTGACATCACATGGTAAAATACAATACATATTGATGTATATTCTAAAATCCCATTCTTTATATTTTCCCTCTAATACTACTCTTGGATATCTCAATGCATCTTTTTTCTTCCTAGATGAATGAATAAGGTCAAGCTATGTGAATCATCCAACAACTCTTTCTTTAACCCATGATTTTATTCTACAAATAATTTTTCCCATTTTTTACTACAACATCTTAATTAACATTGAACCCTTAGGATTTCCCTTTTCATATAGATTCAATTTTCTTCTAAATTATCATATTTCTTTTTTGAAAATATATTATCTTCTCCTCGAGAGATGGTTGAGAAATCATTTTTGAAATGATTGGTGATGTTTCTTACATTATGATTCTCGTTTCCATCACTTTGAAATTTATAAAGATTGAATCCTTCTCAATTATCATCCATGATAAAATTAATGGATCCTTATTACTATGGTATCTACCAATTTATTTTCATTCCCAGTATGGTAGTGTATTGAACAGTCATATTCCCTAATCATATCAAACCATCTTCTTTGGTGCATATTTAGCTCTTTATGTGTGAATATATACATGAGGATCTTATTAATCATTTATATTTCACACTTCTTATAAAAGAGATAATGCCTCCATATTTTCAATGTTATGATCATTTAATCTTACTCCAAATCATGCATTAGATAGTTATATTCTTGAAATTTTAATTTATTTAAAGAATATTCTATCACATTGACATTATGAATTGACATAGACCCCAATACCTTATTTAAAGAATCATTTTATAGCAAAAAAATCTATACTTATGGGCAGTGTGAGTATAGAAGTAGTGATAATATTATTCGTCAACTCCTTAAATATCTCTTCGCATTCATTATTATAAAAACACATGAATCCATTCTAAGTTATATTTCTTAGTGGAATTTAAAAAAAATAAAAAAATTATCAAAAATCTATGATAATACCCACCTAATAAAAGGAATGTACGGATATTTTTCACAGATGATGGACCCATCCATACATTAGTTTCTTTTATTTTTAAACAAACCTAGATACCCCATTTCTGGTGATTATATTCCCAATAAATGGAACTTCCTTTAAATAGAAATAACTTTTTATGTAAATTTTATAATGCTTATCCTTTTGTAAGGTCTTCAGCACAGTGCTTAGATTCTCTTCATGATTCTACTTTCATGGGGATTATATTATATTATCATTTATAAGGCTACCCCAAAATTGTAAAGGTAATATCTAAATACTATATTCATCATGTCCATGAGTATTGGTAAATAATTAGTGAGTCCAAATGGAATTATTATGAACTCATAATTCTCACACCATGTTTGGAAAGTTACCTTGGGGAAGTCATCCTTCACCATAACTTTGTAATACGCATAATGCATACCCACCATGGAGAAGTATTTCTCTCCATGTAGTTGATCAAACAAGATAATCAATATATTCTAGATGATAAATGTTCTTTATAATGATATTTTTTATCTCAAGGTAACACATTAAATGGTGAATTTTCCAACACTTCTTCCTGATGAAGAGGAATGCCCCCCCCCAAATGTGTACCAATTTGGCATATGAACCCATTATCCAGATTCTCTTATAGTTGTTTCTTTATCATCATAATTTTTGAAAAATCCAACATATATAAAATCTTGATTAATGTTAATGACATAGGGATGTGTTCGATAGAAAATTTTACCTCTCAGCTAGGAGAAACACCATGAAATTATTCTGGAAAAAAATCAGCGTATTCCCTCACAATAATAATGTCTTGAAGGAAGATACTTATTTATAATTAACCATTTGAAATATATATTCTATCTTATAAGAAAATAATATGTAATCATGAGATTTTGGCTCCAAATAATGATAATTCTTCTCCTTGAACATGTATAGAATCAGAAGATGATTCATGATATGAAGATTCAATTCCTTCTCAGGGAAATTTATGTTGGCTCTAAATATGAAAACCCTATCCATGCCTAGAATTGCATCAAATCCCAAAAAGAGTATTATCATAAGATTTTCATGGAATTTCATCCCAAATATTTTTCCAGGGGATGATTTATATACTTGGGATGTGTTAACTTCCCCATTTTCTATCTTCACTGAGAAATCAACTTCCATTATTTTTTGTGGTGTTTGAATAATTCAAAAAAAACATTAATGATATGAAATAATTCATAGAACTAGAATAAAAAAAACCTTTTCTAATTTTGAATTAATAACTACTGCACCTGTTTAAACATCATTGTTAGGATCCACCACAATAGTTATGATGGCATAAGACAACCCTTATTTCTTTTTAGGTTTTTTGTTGTCTCATAAAACCTTTCCTTAGTGAATTAGTTTCCAAACTGACCATGTTCCACATTATTGAAACAATGAAGAATGTGTTGTGGGATGATTGGACCATTCCTTTCCTCTATTAGATTGGTTGGATTCTCCCATCGGCAATCTCTAGTTAGGTGTCCTTCTTTCCCACACCTAAAACAATTCCTTGCGCACTTATTGAAATTTAAAGGTGTTTTATTCCACACTTTTGAGAAGTGGGATGTTTTAATTTTGTATCACCATTTGATTTATCCATTATAACACTATATTTATACTCCAATTTACCTCTTACTATCTTAGTGATACCCATGATATTCACAGATCACCATTTCTCCTTTGAGGGAACAAAAGAAAATTTCCTCATATATATTAAAGTCACATATCCCTAAGAATTTTTTTATAATAGTTTTGGTCATAGAAAAAGAGAATTGAAAATTGAATTCATGGGTAATGATAAAGTCATAGGTTTATCATGGAATTAATTTGATGTATACCTCTTATTCTACAATAAATTTTTCATCTTTTTCATGAGGTTAAGGAAATATCATTCCATTTTAAATCAGACAGTGCAAGAAAAATATTTGTCAAAAACAACTTTAGAAATTCATTCCTCCCAATAAATTTTATGTATTACTTACGATTTTTGTTTTTGATCAATATTAACTAGTGATAATATTCACCCTTCATATAATAAACAGTTATAATAACCATCCCTTTCTCATACGTTTTAAGGATAGGGTAGATATTTGCATTAAAGATGATCCATTGTTTCATGATTATGAGATTGGATAACCCATTGAAATTCCATGGACATTATCATATAAATGCATCAATTGTAGATTTTTCATTCTTTATAGGGATTTGGGTGCTCCACTTAACCCAAAATTATATACAAAACCAAAATTTTTCTAAGAGAGTATCATCATTATTTTCACCATCCCTACTCTAATCGATTGGGGAATCTTGTTTGACAGTCGTCACATTTCCCTTCACATTGGTTTCTTATCTGATTGTTCCTATTTAGAGAAATTGGTTAGAATGAGAGGAAAATTAAGAAAGATTCTTTTTAAACTGTAAATAAAAAAACTAGAATAAAATGACATTAATGGATAAATTATACTGATATATACTTTTTAAATTATGAATCAATAGGCTTTAATTAATGTTATCGATGATCTATTTACTAACACATACACATATGGGAAATTATGATCCCTTAATAATGGTTCATAATAATATTTTGAATTTACCATTGCATATCCCCTAGGAGTATCAAACTAGGTGTGCAGCAAGAAACATTTTCGTGCACCAGTTCATGGTCGAGTTAGGCTCAATGCGGGGTTGTTAGGTTTCACCCCAATGTACATTTTTTCCAGAGCCACATCCAATTGTAGTATCTAAATAGGGATTTATTTACATTATAAAACTTTTAAAATATACATTACCATAATTAAGAGATGTTTTCTTATACTTATGTTTATCTATAACAATTTCATTAGATTTTTTAAATCCTTAATGAAAAAGTAATTAAACCTCCCTTTGATTGAATCTATAAAAATCCTTATCATTATTAAACATTAATTAATTAATTATTACATAAGATTATACATAATACAACCTAAAATATCGATAAGTTAGGTGTCTTTGGGAATTAGTTACATTATATAAAAAATTAAAATAAGGAATACATCCGATTTATTGAAAAATTCCTTAACATGCTCAAATAATTCTTTCATACTTAAAAATACATGGGATAACCTCATAAAATACCTCATAAAGGGGTAAAATATAATGAAAATTAAGGGAATAAAATTGAATAAAATATAATAAAGTAATAAGTTTTAGGATATAGTTTTATAAATTGTGAAAAAAGGAGTTAGAATTAAAAATATTAACAATGAGGCATGATATAGCATGACAATCATAAATGATACTTTAGAAATGTAGAAACTACATAAAATATTCCATTATAGACATATTTGAAGGCTAAATTCCAAGGCATCAGGTTGGAAAAATCCTATGGTGGATTAGGCTCACTTGAAAATCCCATGCATGTTGTCTCATGAGACTTAAACATTACCCAATGCAATGACGCACTCTATAGTTCTAAGTGAATCTTCCAATTTCATTTCATTCTCATGTGTAAGTGTTTCACATAGATCATAAATCATGGGATCAATTACCATTATAGTTTACTCAATGATGAAGGAGTGTTGAGTAAATAAATTTAACTCCCAAATAAAATATGTAAATTTGAATAAACATGACCACCCATTAATGGAAAGGGATCTGGTTATTCACTAAATATTTATTGGAAAGGAAAATCACAGTAAAATTTTAGCAGCATAACGACATTACGTAAAGATTAATAAAATGGATTTATAATATTAAAGGGGTATCTCATAATTTAGAAATAAAATTTTCATTAATAGGGGTATGAAAAAACATATCCCACCATTATTAATTTGAAGCCTATGTAATAAGATAATGAAGATACCTGAATAAATAGGTGAAAGAAATGATCCCTTACCTTAAGAGGGTGATTCCAAATGCTTGGGAATAGAATATTGTGAGATTGGGGGAACTATAGGAGGAATATTGAGAAGGAAGGGAATATAAAGGACACAATCCAAGGTTTTTTAGTGAAGAAAAATTTGATAATTGGGGGATTTATATAGGAAAGAAATAAGAAATATTTAATATTTCTCAAACATAAGTTCTGCAGTCTATATAAAAAACCAAGATCACAAACCATTTCATGGATTCATCCCTTGGTTCCTACAAAAGAGGGATGGTTTTAATTATTTTATTAATAAAATGGAATGACAAATTAAAACATTACCCTTTCTAATATGTAATTTAGTCATGTTTATAATGAAATGATTTTAAATCTATAAAATATTTTATAGGTTTTGGAGGATACATAAAGTCTTTAAAAAATTAATCAAATAAACTCAAAATAATATTTTATTAAATTGGAAACATATATTTGATCTTGGATAACCTTTATTTTACTTATTACAACATCTCTAAGTCATTATAAATTCTTAATACACATAGTATATTTACACCATATTTAACTCTTACCCGAAAATTTGACTATTTCCAAAAATTATGAATAATTTGACATTCAATAATTTTGATGTTATTATTCCAAAAATAATATTAATTTTATAAAAATTATTTTATTAATATATGAATTTTCACATTAAAAAAATAATGGCAAATAATTGAGGAACAATGGGTATTTTTACAATAAGAGTTGTAAACCCTTATAAAATCAAAATTTAACATCATTAAAACAGTATGTTTTTTTATTTTTAATAAACATTATTTAACAATAATATTTTAATAAAATATTATTTATTTCAAAAATCCATCAGTTCATCTAAATAAAACTCTTAGTTGAAATTAAAAAATTATTAAAAATATAATTTTAATTTTTATTGTATCGAAATGAAAATAATTTATAAAGCATCAGTAATAATATATATTAATTATTCAATAAAATATAAATATTTATATTATTAGGTTATTGATGCATATAACTATAATACCCTTGAAAGATACATAAGTGAAAGGTGCATGATACAGAGGCATTCATGTGGTGGTTCGACATTCGTGGTTTGGGTTGTGATCTTGATGAGATTGAACTTCTCCAATAAATAGTTTCAATCATGCATAAGTTGTTTGATATTAACTTAGCCTTGGTTATGGGATGTAAATAGTGATGATATCTCCCTTATAAGCTTTAATAAATGGGATTTTTATGTTCAATCCTACTAGTTGAGGAAATAAATTCCATTTTTTGTGTCAATTTGATTTGTTAAACCCCTATATTTTAATAATAATGTGATAATCATTCAGTGTATATATTATCAATGGAAATGATTTTTAATAGTATTCTAAATACATATATATATAACAAAACATAATAATTTCATGTTTTTTATAACCAATATTCATAACAAGACATTTAATTAAATCAAAAGTGTAATTTAATTTATAAATCATCTAGTCATTATAGGAATCCTATCTAGCGAGGACATCGAAAAATTACATAGTGTGAGGAATCATCATTTTCTACTGGGTAACATTTTTTGTAAAGATATAATTTTAATGTGAAGCATAACATTTTGGTACATGGTATGATTTTTGGTCATCCCATACTTTTCCTATAATAAATCTCAAATTTTTATAGGTTAAATCATTTTATCATCTCACACATTTTGTATGAGTTGTCCGCAATTTGTAAGCAGTAAGATCAAAGAATAATGTCATGAATTGAGGAATTTGGGATTTTTAGTTTAATTTCATACAATATAAACTATTATTTCAACTATTTTAGGGTCATGGTGCTCCGATTATTATACAGGGTACTCATTTAAGGTTATACAACATGGACCAAATGGGGGGATGGGTGTCCTAAGGTGGATTTTTTGTCATTAAAGGGATATAAATCAAGGTGCAAGGAGGGTCAATGGGACCATCCTCCTATCAAAATAAAAAAACTATACCCCTAGAAGAAACTATGTTGCTATTGAAGGAAAGTCCTTGCGATGAGTCGATGATGGGGATAGCCCCATGATGAAATATCCTGACGTCAATACATACCCCATTTAAATGGGAATCAAGCTACAAAAAATTCATTGATGGGGCATGGTAGAAGAAAAACACTGGCATGGGGATATCCTCTTATGTGAGAATTTTGAGTCATCCCATGTTCCCATTATTTTCTCCCTCATGGTGAGTTGTGGGGCCAACTAGGCCTGCTGATGGATCATGGAAAATGGATGGGGATTACACCTGATAAAGAGTCCCTTTTTAATTTTTAAGTGATAACACAATAGGTAAAAGTTGGGGTTGATGTGATTTCAAGGCTGGGAATAGATATAGGAGGTTCAAAAATCACTACATATCCCATTGGAATATGTATCAAGACACATATAGTTCTATAAACTAGTGGGTATTGGATTTATGAAACACCATATATTAATGAAACCATATTGTTGGTTGGCCAAGAAGGCTGGGTGAACATAGTTTAAGGTCATAATTCTTAGACCTAGGTGACTAGTTTATGGTCATAGAGCACAAACCATGGGAAATCGGAAAATAGTTTGAAGTTATGATGCTTGTACTATCTGATAAAATTTTAATGTCATGAAATTTGGACAATCAGCGAACAATTTAATGTCATGATGCTTGGACTATTGAAAAAATGTTTAAGTTCGTGATTAATGTACTATGGACATATTTTTTCTGAGGATTTTTGTGTGGAATGAAATAGGTACAACCTAATGTGAAATGATGGAAACCCATTCCCACTTACCACAAAAATATCTCAAGATTAACTAGACATAGATTAGGGTCCTAATGATTGGACCATGGTTAATTTGGAAAATATTTTAACATAATGTTGTTTTTCCTAAAAAATGCTTGTTTCAATGGCCTCTATGGGGAATGTATGAGTCAAAAAATTGACATTCAAGGATCCAAGGAGGCTCACGCACCACATGAACACCTTTAGATGAACTAAACATAATTTCTGTTATTAATTCTTCGACCATAAATAGGGACACATAGAAATTTTTTAGAATTATCGGTTGATCCGGGAGAAACTATGTCTATGTGTTACTAAATATCACACAGTGATGAGAGTCAAGACACTTGTAGTTGCAGAACAATGAATGGATGGAGATAAATACTAGAAGTACGGGAATTCCTCTCTGATGATGGAATTACAAAATCCAAGGGTTTTCCGGGAGAATCAAATGTTGGATACATGGGGTAATGATAAATATTAATTTCATATGATGATGACATTAACCTTTGTTTATCACTCTATTACCAAATGAAAAATCATGTGTTCATCAAAGAGGGTATGGTGGGAACTTAACATCATGATATGATGATGTTGGTATTTTCCTTTTAATTTTATAAAGCTCGGACTAGGTCTTCTACCAGTTTAGGGTCATAGTTCACGAACCATTTGGAAAAAAAAAAGATTAAGTTCATAATTTATGAACCCCATTTTCTATAGTATATGGTCACACAACATTAACTAATATTGAATCTAGTTTAAGGTTGTAGATCTAAGACCTAGGGTGTGTAACCTATCAAAAATCAAATGAAAAGCCATCTGAAATAAAATTAGGGGCATGTGAGGCATTCCAACTAAACATAGAAACATCCCTGAGATAACCTATACACGTTTTTGGGTTTTGAGTATAGGAATCAGTCTATTAGTTTATGTTCATAGTTTTTGAAACATTTTAATATATTTTAATTTCATAATGCTTGTGTCAAGATTTTTCCGGCTCTATCACGTGGGTACAAATTCTACCAAGACTATGAAGCCTATGTGAGTCAAGATCAATGTGAGAAATAAAGAGTTTTGAGATGATTTCCATATCCCATGGATGTTCATACCAAGTGGAAGGGAATTTTGGGTTGGAAATGTCCCAATAGTACTTACACACATATTCAATTTTCAAGGATGAATGGAGTGGATACACCAAGGGTGTTGGTACTCCACCAAAGCATAAAGAGATGGAAAAAGGAAAATGAAGACTTATGAGATTTGTAACATGAAAGGAGGTGAAATTATTGTATGAAACAATTGTAAACCATGTTTGAAACACAGGTTACCCAACAACATCAATCATTGATGCAGAGAGAATACATAGAATCAACCAGTGACCATATTCAAAGCAAGGGTACCATCATATGTCATAAGATGTCCATCTGGGAATATGCCCAATACTGAAGGTGAGTCATTTAATCAGACAACCATCTTCATTATGGGGTTTCATATCTGAAGGATGAAGATGATCCAAATCAATGAATACTCGATGTGTTGATGAATTGAGCGAATGACCATGTGAAATTCAACACTCTGGGTTCTACACCACAATACATTCTATAATTTCAATTAGAAATATTATAATTTTAGATTTGAAATTGTCCAGGATGATTGGGGTCCTAAATTAGGTAAGTTACCAAGATGTACCTAGAATATAGGATTTGGGTATCACTACATATCCCATGAAACTGGGAATCAAGCCATGTATTGTTCTTGAATGTGGTACAGTAGTATACTAGAAATAAATATATCACTCTCTACAATTTAGGGGATCATGGAATCACATAGTTTTTCATTATGATATCAGGATGTCGAGTAACCTCATTCTTGATGTGTGAGGAATCCTATGTTTACTACACATAGTAAGGTTACAGTTTAACATCATGTTATGAGGATAGTAATATTTTTATTATAAATTAATACAATTCAGAATAAGGAGATGCTTTTAATTTATGGTCAAATAAATTGGACCAGTTGTGTATAGTTTAAGGTCATGGTGATAGGACCAATGAAATTTCCTAGTTTAACATCAATAATAATTGATGTAGAATATTAATTTTTAGGTTATATAGATTGGAAAATAGATACTATGAATTTTAAAGTTAGAATACAATGTTGAGGTATGTTCCTTTTAAGGAAGTGAAAAGATGATCTGATTTTTAAATTCATGGATCAAGGATTAGTATGTTCCTTTTAATACGAATCATATATTTCTTATTATGCTACATAGTTTAACATTGTCTAGAAAGGATGATGTATGTTCTATTTCTGGTCATGTGGATAGGACTAATGATGCTACACAGTTTACCATCATGTAGCAATAATGATGTATGTAACATTTATGGTCATTTCAATTGGACCAATTTTGCTACACAACATAACATCATGTAGAAAGGATGAGTAGTGGATTTTGTTTATGTTAACATAGCTCTGATCATGGTGTTTTATATCATAACATCAAGTTACCATGGAATTATCCCACAGTTTAAAATCATACGATAGAGATGATGGTTTTTTTTCTGTTCAAAATCTTGAAACAATGATTAATTGGGTATCATTCCACAGACAATTCCCCCATCTATGGAGATTTCATACTAATCTGACCCAATACACAATATAATTCCTATGATGGATTCGGTAGAATTAGATTTCTCAATTATGATGGATGTCTGACACAATGTATTGTAGCATTTTAGGGATAGTAATTCCCACACAATCCTAATGGTTTGGGATCCTTGAGGATTACGGGATCCTTCAATAAAATTCCACTCAAACTCTTATATTTTACACGTAGGTGTTCTTGAATAATGGGTTTGGATTTTCATGGGGATCATTCCACATGACGGTGTTGGTGTCATATGGAGGACTACTACAGCTATTGTTCATTGTAAGGAGGACCTCCATCAATTGTTATTAATAGCACAAGTGGCAGAGAATGTTGATGCAAGAAGCCTGACAGGTAGTTTGGGTTTTGATCATAGTCATGTGGACACACTACCATGTGTAGTGGTTGGGATGACATGAAGTTACCCAATGGTGAAAGAGGCCATATTATCTATTGTATAGAGATTAACTATAAGGTTGATAATAGTCTTCCCTCATAGTGTATGTATCCATGAGAACAACAGCTTCCATGGTGGCTGTTCATTGAGTAGGGACATTGAATAAGGAATCGAAAATATCTAGATGAATGAGAATATTTTTACTATGAGTTATTGAATCGACTCTTTGAATAGAAAACAAAATGGCTCTAGGTAGGCATTGAAGCATTGATTATCGGTTTGACTAGCCTATGGAGACCATGAGTTGAGTAATCCTGGATCATCGATTTGATAGGATGGTGGTTCCTAGGAGGCATGGAATATTTTATCCTAAATTTGATGGGGAAATGGTTCTCAGGAGGTGTGGAAGACTATATCTCTTGTTTGAAAGGGTGATAGTGCCGAGGTGGCGTGGAAGATGTTTTCATTAGTTTGACAAGGTGATGACTCCCAAGAGGCATGGAATCTCAGATCATTGATTTAATGTAGTGATGGATCCTATGTGTCATGGAAGCATGTATCATGATCTCAGCGAGATGGTAGTACCCCTGAGATGTGGATTCCTGGGTTATCTATTTGATGGGACAATGGTTATCCATAGTCATGGATGGCTTTATCATTGGTTCAATGGGGGCGGTGGTGTACTGGAGGTGTGAAATCCTAGATCAGTGGATTGTAATGGAGATGGAAATATGGAGGCATGGAAGACTCTATTGTTGGTTTTATGGGGATATAGAGTCTGATAGGCATGGAATCCAATATCATCATTTAGACAGGGCGATTATTTCTGGGGGTCATGGAAGATTGCATCATCGGTTCAAGGGTTTTGTGGCACAGGGAGGTGAAAAATCCAATATCATATGTTCAATTGGGTTATGGTACTTGGGAGTCATGGAAGTTTGTATTATCTATTTTATGGGGTTATGGAACTAGAGAGTCATGGAATGATAGATTTTTTGTTAGATAGGGTGATGGTTTCCATGAGGTGTGGAATAATGTATAATTGGTGAATCATGTAAATGGTAATAGGGAGGAATGGGTGCCTATATCATCAGGTTGATGGGGTGATGGCTCCAAATAGGTGTCAAATCATGGTTCTTTAGTTCAACCGGGAAATGGAATTTGGGATTCATAGACACCTTTCTCACTAAATTGTCATGGAAATAACACCCTTGTGTTTTGGATGCCTATCTCACTGATATATAGATATGAGGGTTTCCAAGAGTTGTGCATCTCTATCTTGTCGACATTTAGAGGTGAGGGATCCAAGCAGGCCTAGATGACTATGTTGATGAAATTTCTAGGGCAAGGTGAAAAATATTTGTGGTTTCATATATCACTAAAATGTCAAGGATATGTCTCCAATGATCTGTGGATACCTATCTCGCTGAAATATTCATGTGAGGGAACAGATGAGGTTTGGATTCCTATCTCAATGAAATTTGGAGGTGAGGGAACCCAAGAGCTATAGATTTCTATAAAACAACAATATTGAGTTGAGGGCACCCATGAACTATGGATTCCCATAATATTGTAATATTATAGTCTGGGAGCCCAGTTTTTGTGGATTCTTATCTCACTAAATGATCTTGGAAAGGGATCCTAGGGTATTTGGATTCCTATCTTAGTTACATCTCATTGACTAGAGAAGTATGAGGGTCCATTTGAACAACATTCCCCTAGTGATGGTACTAATGATCTTGGACTAGATCAATTCGATTATGATTATGGTCAAATTTCCCCCAATTTTATACTGGGGGAGCCTAGAGAAAAGAAACTAGGGAACAAATTTGACCATCCTACCATAATATTGGAACTGAGAATCATGGAACATAGTAAGAAGAGTTAAGATATGATTGAACTCTCTTATTGCTGGGGGTGGGGATCCCAAACAGGATAAATTCGAGCAAGTATATGGTCGAGCTTCCCATGGTGTTGACATTAAGGATCTTGGAACTAAGAAACTAGAGCATAGATGTGATAAACATCCCATGGTGTTCTCGGTGAAGTTCCAAGATAAGTGATATAGTCAAAAGGATATGATCGACCTAGCCCTGGTGCTGGTGTTAGGGAGCCCAGACTAGAGAAACTAGAGTAGAAAAATGAGACTCATTCCTATTAATGGCGTGGAGGATCAAATAACAGAGAAATAGGATAATATATATGATTTTATTTACCCTATTGCAGGTAATGAGGAAATAAGACAAGAGACACCAAAATAGCTATATGATAGACCTTCCCTTGGTACTAGCATTGATGATCCAAGAGCAGATCCACTAGGGTAGGGATATGATCGATATTCCCATGGCGATGGTGATAATGAGCATAGACCAAAGAAACCATAGTAATGATATGACCAACTTGCCCCCCCCCCCGGATTCCGGTTATGATGAGCCAGGACTAGAGAAAATAGATCAAGGATATGATCAAACATTCCCCTATACCGGTACTGATGTGGCCCAATGGGATCCCTCCTAGGAAGCTCCCAAGTGAAATTCACTACATTAATTTCACTAACATCCCCAAACTCTATATCCAATGGGAGTGAGCAGTCATAGTTCTTCAAGGGAAGGATCTTGAAGAGGTTCTCCATTAGAATGAGGATTTTTTTCCCTCTACATGAAACTGGGGGGAAGAATTTCTAATGAGGTATTAATGTGTCCTGATCTTTATGCACCCAGTGTTTCTTATCCTTTTGCATGCGTTGGATAGAGTATTCACATGGGTGATTCCTTGAGTTGTACATCCCAAAAAAATTATCATCTCATAGTTCCAGGAGAATTGGTTTATATTGGATCACTATATTATTTATTATGCTTTCATAGCCAGTTAAGGAATTATAACTATTTGTACATTTCATACCTTGCATTCATACTTTAAAAAGGCATGTGGACTCTACCACCAAGGTTTTTGATGTTAGATCCTTGATCAAAAAGGTGATAGTGGTATTTTAGTTCCTCCTTTCATGGATTCCTAATTAGAGATGATCTCCTAGTTCGGGTCTCCCACATACATTTAAGTCATGTTCATGAAACTCATTCTGAGATCGATCCTAAGGTGGACTCAAATTAGTTACGCTACATATGACTCGACAATGAAGTGACACTAAATTAGAGTAAATTGTAACATTTTCATTATTGGAAATCACTAGACCATGGGTATGTTTGGAACCTATAAAGAAATCCTTTTTATATGGATCTCTCATTTGAGGTTTCCTAGGTGTGGAACCTAACGAATATCATGTCTTCCATGAGTTAGTTGATGTTGGGTGTAAAAAATCCATGGTATTTTTACCATTTCCATCTTATGTTAGTTGTGTGGGGTAGGTATTTAGATCAATTCACAAGTTTATCATATTGTGGAGGTGAACTACAATAAACTGTATTGATTAATTAATTCACAATCTTAACATCTTGTGTAGGTAGATACAGATACCTTGTAGATATAGTTCAGGTAACATGTTTAATATCATAAGGAGAAGGATTTAGAGGCATCATGGATACAGAATAGGGAACGATTTTAATGCATTTTGGATATATATCACAAGACCATATAGAGATTGACCATGGAATGAGTCTCTGTATCTTGTGGGGAGAGATAAAAATTACTCATTGAGATGTATCAGGTAATTATTTTAAGAATCTTTTAGAGATGGATCTAAACACATTATTTATGCACATTAGGAAATTTGTTTCACATCATTATGATACAATTCAGAATGCCTCTTGAAGATGGATCATGGATGGAGTGTGTCCCTAGGATGGAAGATATTACATTTTTGTTAGTGGATTGTTTTCTCATAATGAATTACATAACATTGGGATGGATAGTTTTTCTGGTGATCAGGATGACTCATTGAGGGATATCATGTGATTGAGTGTGTCTCTAGGATGAAAGATATCATTAATGGGTTTGTAGAAGGTATTCTTATAAGGGAAGATTTCATAATGGATGGATAGAGTTTCAGGTAATTTGGACACCTTATGGAGGTGGGTCGGGTGATTGAGAGTTTCACTATAGAGGAATATATCAAAATTATGTTAATGAAGTGTATTACTTTAAGGTACATATCCAAATGTATGGATAGAGCATCATGAAATCTTGAAACCTTGTAGAGGTGGATCTTGTGATTGAGTGTGCCCTGAAGAGAAATTATATCACACATTGTTGAGGGGAGTGTATTCATAGAATGGAAGATCTCACAATAGATGGATGGAGTGATTGGTGGTCGTGCTGCCTCATAGAGGTAGATAAAGTGATTGACTATATCCTTAGGAGGGAAGATATCACTCATTAGTTAGTTGACTATATTCTTGAAAGGGGAGATCTCACACTAGATATATGGAGAGTCGGGTTATCAGGATATCTCATGGAGGTGGATTAGGTGATTAAGTGTATCCCTTGAAGGAAACATTAAATAATAGATATTGGGGAGTGTATTCCCATTAGGGAAGTACTCACACTAGATGGATGGATTGTTGGGTGATTGTGATGTCTTCTAGAGGAAGATAAGTTGATTGAGTGTGTCCCTTGGAGGGATGACATCACACATGGTTTAGTTGAGTGTATTCCATGAAGAACTGATATCTCACTACATATATAGAGTCTTAGGATTTAACTGTATAGAGTAATCCTATGTACCCTATCAATAATTAAATATAAAAACCTAAGTAGTTTGATAAAAAAGTATAAGGTTTTGTTAAAGAACAGATCCATGTAGTTTAGTGTCATATGTTAAGGATGATCGTGTATCTAAATGAGGGTTAGGGATGATTGGTGTTGGTATTATAAATGGACGATACCAAGGTTCTTCTAGTATAAATAATTATGTGGATGGTGCTTATATGTGAGAGCTTCTTGGGAACTTCTAGGAGAAACAATGGTGTGATTGAGACGTATATGACGGTGCTACTCAACTGTTTCTAGGAACAGAAATGGTGTGAATGGGGCTGACCCATGAGAGGTTCTTGGGGGTTTCTAGGTGTAGAGATGTCTTGATTATAGAATATGTGTGGGAGCATCATTGATGATTCTATGGTAAACAATGGTGTTATTAGATCTTACATGTTGATTCTTATCATTCACTGCTAGGAGCAGTGATGGTGTGGTCATGGATCACATGTGGAAGCATCTCATTCTATATTCCAAATGTAAGGTCAATGGGTAATACCTTGTTCTGTTCATGGGGTAATATTACAGTTTAATTTCATGTGAAAGGATTTGTTTCAAGGGGCTTATGAATTGATCTGCATGTACTATCCACCTCATGTTGGTTCATAAGGGAATCTCATCCCGCTGATGGGAATAAGAATATTATTAGGCCATACACATGAGGATAATGACAATAGAGAACACTTTAGGGTCATCTCATGATCATTACATAAAGCTTCTTACACATGAATCATAATGGAATGTCTTGTTTGAGACATTAGTCATCATATGTTTCAAATATATAGAATATTATAGTATAACTTCATGTAATGGTGAAAATGGATGTCATATATTGATGGTTTCATGATTCATCTTATGCTAGATTTGAAAGGCATCCCATCTTTATCTCATGATGTAGTATATACTTTCGACATAGTGTATACTAACATTTAACATTAGGTAGTGATGAATACTAAGTGTAATATTCCTATAAATGGATGTTGTGGATCTTACGAATGAGTGGTCCTTTGTGGATCAACTAGAAATGGGAGTCAGGTGATTTTTTTTCCATTGTTTCATGAGGATTGGTTTCACTATAGGCATCCAAGGAGACCTAGTTAAAAATCTCAACTTGTTACATGAGAAAGGAACCAAGAGGTATAGGTTGACTCTAAGTATTTTAGGGAGCATATAAAAGTATCTATACTCAAGATATTATTTGGGGTGGATGTTGGGGATGTATAAGGGAAAAATCCAAAAATTCATTGACCTATTATGAAAATGTTCACAATTAGGCTCTCCATTTTCAATGGTGGTTAGTGGTGGTAGTTTCATGACTAGGTCAGAGTCCCTAGACAACATCCTAAAACTGATCTATAGAAGGGGTGCGAGACTCTCCCCCTATGGTAAAGAATTGTGCATTTAAAGGTAGTATCTTCATGAAATACATGGGTATAATAAATTAGTGGATTTTTTAAAGGTTCTCAATATATATAAAATTATTTTATTTTCATTGATAGATCCAAATGGATATGGAAAATATTGTTTCATAAAACATTTGAGTTTTGTAAGAATGGGAGTATAACAAGGAATGTATATATAATGTGAATAGTATTATCCATTGATACAAGGTTATTGAAACATCCTCAAACAATAACTCATATATATAAGGCATCACATGAGGTAATTTAAAAAAAATTACTTATGGGCTAATGAGTTCTGTGAATTCATTAATATCTCTGGAGTTTTGAAAATTGAGAGAACAATGTTGCACCTCGACCTATCCACTTAAAAATAATGTAAAAAATGGGTGTTTATAGGTTACATGTAGGATAGGGAGATGGTTTCATTAAATCTAGATTCTTACATGAAAGGTCAAGATTTTTGTGTGAATAGGGACTTATGCAAACAAGAGTGGCATTACACTGAGGTTACTGTCAATGATCCATGCAGGTAGGGGGATTCATGGAACATAAATGACATTGTGAATGTGATTCCATTAATTCTTATTATTGGATGGGAAATTCTGAAAACAAGAGTGATGTTGTGTTGTGTTTTCCATTTAAGCTTTTTATGGGCTTGGAACTTTTTCGACCCACATTGACATTGCTCAGAGGATATCATCAATACTCCACAAAATCAGAGACATACAAGAAGTTGACTTTCAAAAACTGGATTCCATGAACCAACTATATGATCACTTTAGGTTACTATCAAAGATCCAAATTCTTTAATATAATCACAAATTTTTTAGTTCTGTGAACAATTTATTAGAAAGTCTTTAATTGGTTCCAGAATAGCCCCTGCTATCCGTTTTTTTCACTAACTTCAAATATCAAAAAAATTTGATATGTAACTCAATTAGGGATATACTAATTGAAAAATAAAAACCTAAAAATTACATATTCTCTATATACATGTTCATCTTCATTTGTTCCATCATGGGTTTGTTTTTTCAGCTCAAAAAAAACTACCCATTTTCCTACACATGGTAGCGAGAAGTATGGTTACACTAGATGTTTCACATGGAATATAATTTCTTTAGTTCAGAGGACTGAATGTTTGACCCATTTTATATTAGAAAATCATGAGGAAATCTATATCTATGGATTATGTGGGACCTCATGAACTTGATAATGGAATGGGTTTTTTAATTCATTAAGGGGAACTACTTCTTCCCATTTGGAGAATAAGTTGGTTGAAAAAAAAGTGAACCTTTATTATAGATCTATTTCTAGTGAGTGTGTACATAGAGTGTGGAGTCCTCATATTGAAAAGGACCAATAATATTGTGTTTTTTGGATGATCTAGTAGTAGATGCACAAAATTTCAAATTGATCTGATATGCATGTCATCTTTTCGGAATTAAATGTAGTTATGAACCACGACAATCCAGAATTAAACTAATCCACACATTTGGTGGTATAACGTAAATACATCTTGATCATATCCACATGATTCAACATTAACCCCTTATATGAACTCAGGTATCCCATATCCCTTAATAGATGAAGGATAATTCAATTAAACTTTTTTTTGTAGATGGACTTGTCAATGTTTGGACCATGCTAGAGGGTAAACAGAGATTCACCCCTGCATATTCATTAATTATCATCCTATTACAGGTAGGATGATTTCGAAATGAAAATAATAAATAAAAGGATCTATCTAATTGGGTGTTACCTCTCTGGTGGGAGTATTCAAAGGCCCTAACACCGAATTAACAGCAGTCAGCTAACATACCTATTGGTTTCCATAATATGAGTGGTGGGGGAAATAACTATCCATTGTTCCATATAAATTATGTAGAGACCCAAGATCGACTTACATGGACATTACATAACTTTTTCATAATACTTAATACATAGACACCCAAAGACCATATTAGTTTAGTGTCTTTAGAAGCTCGGAACATAATCTTCTAATCATTGTGAAAGATCTTCAACATATCTCAAAAAGATCTTCCCCTTTTGATTTCATTCCTAAAACCTTTCTATAAATCCTAGGGAAATGAAAACATAAAACATACAAAGGGTGAGCTTAAATTATCTGTAAGGGTAAACATAGAGAACATAAAACAATACATAAACATTTTAACTTAAAAACATGACCATAAAATTTAAACATCAAAATCATGAGAAATAACATAAATCTTGGCAGTACATAAGGCATGGATCATAAAAAAACATTAACCATGAAAGAATATCATTGTAATAAAACATGTAGTTGTGGAAAAATAATAAGCACATATTATGATTTCCATAGTAGCCATGTCATTTCTGCCAAGACCATCATAGTGGATGAAGTCCATTACTGAACCGGTTTTACTTGTCATTCCAACCATGTATTACTAAACCAGGTTTACTTGTCATTCTATCCATTTCTATACCATGGGAAATAAATCTTTACCCAATGAATTTGATGGATATATAGGTCCCACCCATCTCATAATGAAATCATTCTTATGGGTGACACAAAATAAACATAAATCATTCATCATAACACAACGAATATAATGGGTTTCATAAACAACATCCCATCATAACATAATCAATATAAAATACATGGATATCATTTCATCATAAAAAAAAATCAAAACATGTAAATAATAGTGACATTACACTTGAAAAATACCCATATTAAATATTTTTATCTTAGATGTAAATTAGTTTTGATGAAACACTTGAAAATACTTCTTGAAAAGAATATCATTTCTTCTTCAAAATTATCTTCTTTTATCAAAATGCCATGGAATTTTAGAATAAAATAATTTTGTTGAAAATAATCACGAAATTTTGTAGAGTAATCTTCATTGAAAAAAGGCATTATGAAACTCTAGAAATCCATTCATTCCGTATAAGTTAAAAAACATTCTTCTCGTACTTTGGCTGAAAAAGTCAAAAAGTATCTCGTACTGAAAACGACAAAAGATTCCTTAAATATCTTTTAATAAAAATTCACCGATGAATATAATTGGATTTAAAAATTTTAGGAGGATATAAATAATATTAAATATTTAGGAAACATGTACGGGGATGATAAATATTCCCCAGTAAATACTGAAGTATAAACAATCTCACATAAAAATGAGATTGTGAAATTTTCCCATACCATAAGTCCGATATGATTTGTACGTATCCAAAACTCCTATATAAAGATTTAAATAATGTAATTGAATTATTACATAATCATTTTCATTGTAATTATATCATATATGTTCATATTCTTATCTGTTTATTACTAACATTTCATTATTACTCGTTATTCAGGTGTAAACGGATTTATGTTCTTATGCTTGTTTTTTCGAATAAATTCTTATTCATATTTTGAGGTTATATTTATATCATTTATAGAATTTAATTATTATAATATATATCATATTTATTCATTCAATTCATTTATATAATCATTATTTATTGAAGATCATGTAGAACGAATCACATCACATCGTGGAGACGGTAGGTCATACGTACACATGAGTGACGATATCATTCCCATGATTGTGAAATTGTATTGAAATGTGTGGTGTATAATATTTCTGAATCAATATAACAATACAATAATAATATATAGTTCTTTATTTCAACATTATACCCATCCAAGCATGTTGGTGATGAAAAACATATTACACCACGGTGTGGAGACGGTAGGTCATACGTACGCACACGTGGTGATTTCATTTTTCATAGGATGGATAGAAGATGGAATATGGTTGTTTATTATTCATAATAACATATCAGTATACAAGATATACTTTAGTTATTAATTAATAATGAAACAACACATATAGAGGAAGTAGAAGAAGGAATAAGTTTGAAAGAATCGATGAAGGATAATACATCTTCGACGTGCCTCTTCTAAATATCTTTTTAGGGCACCAATGCTGGTCTTTGAAGAAGACCAAGACATCTAGTATGTTTGTAGGGAAGTGAATAAGGTAAATGGAAAAGTTTTGGCCGAGTTTGAAGGCTCAAAATAGAGAGAAGATAAGAGGGAGTAGGTTCCCTTTAATAAGAGGGGAGATGGGCACTTTTGGAAACCTCAAATATATTAATTTATAATAAACTCAAAACTGACTTAAATCCCTAAAAGATGACTCAAATTATAATATTAGATGATCTAGGGTTGTAATAGAATCAACAATTAAAGTTTAGACATGTTTATAATTTATTTTACACCTTATCATTTTGAATTATCCTTATTTAATCTATTTAATTTTATTTGTGGTAATAACATTCTAAAATTTAAATTGGTATAAATAATTACATATGTGTTGTGAATTTTCTATAATTAGATATATTATGACATTTTAGACCATATAATTTTTAATTTTTAATTTTTACATATTTTTCGGATTTTTAGACAATTTAATAATATGTTATTTTCATAAAATATCAATAGTGTCAATTTTGACACTATTAATTTATTTGTATTTAAATAAAATCCAAATAGAATATATTTTCAAAAAAATATTTAATAGACTTATAACATGTCATATTATTTTATAAAATTTTTGGAGCACATTAATAAGTTTATATAATATTTATTTTAATATTTTTAAAACCATTTATTTGATATTTCTATTAATAAAATAATTACTACAACATTGTTGTATAATTATTTAATATACTTATTTGTTACATAAAAAGTAAAAATAAATTACTATGATGAATATAAATCTAAAATATTTCATAATAAAACTTTTAGTAGAATTTATATTCTAAAACACCCAACTCATAAAATGTTATATTTATTAAATTATGAAGTTAACAACTTTGAGATCATTTAAAATAAATTATTATAAATGTTATAATATCTTTTATAAGGCTTAAAATAGTTCCCAAGTATACCCTTGGATTATTATAGTTTATCTTTACTCGACCAATAAGGTTTTTTCATTTTTTTCGGCTTTTTTATGGGTATTATTATATTAATAAAAACTATATTATTGATTTTTCACTGAATAAATAATTTCTGCATCATTAATGAATAAGCTATTAAGGTAATTATATATTTCATAAAAATTAAAAAATAAATTAACATGATAAATTAAAAAATAGCTTTCAAATGAGTATTTATAATCCAATTTATATTATGTATAACCTTATATTAAAAATACTTTCATTATTGAAGTTTGAGTGAGACATATTTCACTTTCCTTTAAATAAAATAAATAAAATTTCGCAGTCTCTTCCAAGTGGGTTCTAATAGATACCATTTCGACCCAAGTATATTTTAGAATGAAATATAATCATCCAATTATAGTACGAAAAGTGTTATGTTACTTTTATAATATAATTTTTCCCCTTAATTACCTGAATTACCTTTAACTATGGTAAATAAAATTTACCATAGTTACTATTCATAATGCCCAAAAATATAAGTAGCCTATTAACATAATTTGGACCTATGGATTCCAAATATGGGATTAATTTGTACAAATTCAAAACACAGAAGTTATGGTAATTAATTTTAAATTATACCTGTCGTCGAAAAAAATAGGCTTTTGTTTAAAACATTTCAAAACATTGAAATGTTTTTACCTATGAATTCAGTGTTAAATTATTGATAATGGCCTAAATTATATTAAATGGTACAAATTTATTCTATTTATACATTAAAACCATCCAATAATATAATTTAACCATATAAATTATATCAATTAAAAAATTTGTTTTTAATTAAAATTTTGCGTATTTTTACTATTCATCTAAATATGAAAGTTATTAGAAAAATATCAAAAATTTATCCAAAATAAATTTTTATATTTGGATTCTAAAGAAGAATTTTATTTTTTCAAGTTGGACTTATATATCTGTCAAAAATTAGATTTAAAATGGGTATGCCATCAAAAGGCGTCAAAACTGCATTTTTTTAAATACTTATTTTATCTGAAAATTTGATTTTGTTCTCATACCATGTTCTAAAAAATATGTAAGATTTATGATAATTTTATTAAATTTAAAATTGGGTTAATACTATTCATAATGTGTAGTTCATAATAATATTATAATATAATATCATTGTTTAGTGAAACCCAGTATTGCGTACTACGCAAGCTATCAAGGAAGGTTGTTCATGCGTGTAACACAAGATATATCAGTGTTGCATGTAGTGAAAGATTTCTTTGGTGTTGAGTATAACATAATCCAAATATATTTCATTTATACATTGAAAAATATATATAATCATTGTTGTGTGAGAGGAATTTTATCAAAAGAACATGAAATTGTGTGTAACACAAGCCAAGTATATTGTTGTGTATGCTAGAAGCTAATATGGTGTTGTGTATAGCGCAAGATAATATTGGTGTATCATACAACATAAGGCATCAAAAAAATTAAAAACAATATATCTCATAAAATATTGGGTTATTACATTCTACCCCCCATAAAATGAATTTCGCCCTTGACATTCATCTGGGTTATGAATGGTTTACTACTTGAAAGTTTCTTTCATAGAAACCCACATCGTAAAAAGGAATATTATAACTTAATTTGAAAATTTCAAGTAATAAACATAATATTTACCAAATAAACTCATCATTGGGGTTCCACATAAGAGAGAATAGGTGAAAACCTGGATATGGAAGAGAAATCTAACCATTAAGTTCTGATGGATAGTGATAGAGAATAAGGTTTGGAGAAATTTAACTACCAAAAAGACATAAAATTTGTGATGATTTAAGGGACCATCTGATTCATCCGATAATAAGGTACTAGGATAACATTATGGTTTTCAAGATTTGTTCCCTATAGTTGAATAATTTTGAATGAGAATAAATACTTACTTGATCTTAGTGTAATATCATCGTTGTCCATTCCATGAAAAATTTCAACTTCATCCATTATTTAAATAAATGAAGCTGAATTTGTCATTATTAAAGTGTTAGTAGATCTTGTGATAGATTGATAGGCCTTCTATCTGTCTTTATCACAAAAAGGTTAGAACAAGTTATTAAATGTACATAAGTCCATCTACGGTAAGATTAATCATATATTGTTCCAAAAATGGACTTATACATCATCTATCATACCGTTTAATAAAATAAAACTAATTTTTACTAAACATAGACTTCCTATAGGACAGTGGTAAGCGATAAGGCATGTCGCACTTCAGTTGTGGGTTTGATTCCCACAGCCTTGTCTGACGCGATGGGTTGTCACCTTTCCTAATTGTTGTCCTTTTTCTAAAACTATACTATTATAAAATTCTATAAATAATAATAATAATTACAATAAGTTTCTTAACTTAAACAATACTATCTAACATCCAACTTAATCCATTCCAACCTTTAGTCTTATCCAAAATACTTATGTCCAATCTCACAGTACGAAGAAAAAAATTACCAGAAAGGTCATATACCATCATTTATCCCCCATATATCATAAGATATATCTTGTTGGTCACATTCCAATCATTTTAAGGACATCATAATGCATCCTATTGAAATATGATAATAACATAAATTATCATAGAACCTTAGTGATATCATCAATTCCATCAAAATTAACTCTTTCCATACACCAAATATACCAAAAATTCTATATACTCAATCCTTGATATCACTTTGTCTATTTATTAGTCATGAGCTCATTAATACTATCAATCATATTATTTTCTCCTTATCCCTTCAATATGAACATATAATCTACTTTACAAAATATTTTCAATCACTTTTCATGGTTACTGGTACCATTCAACATGAACTTTTAAATACTTAAGGAAAAATAATAGTGTACCAATCCATAGATGTATCTTTATTCCATAGTACCATGAAATTACTTATACGAAATTACTCTTGATAAACATGCAATAATTACACTTCCTTTTTAAACCGTTGAATGAGCTTTATCATTTTATTCCTCAACCCTTCTTTCATCTCATATATCATTTTTAGTCTCTTCATCATCAACAACATAAATACTACACATAAAACTATGCTGATTATCTTCATTATATTTTCCTTAGAGAATTAGTTTTCATAATGCCCTTACATTCCATATTTAAAACATTTAACTATTGTTGATGTCTTAGCAATACCATTATCCTTGTCCATTGTGTTAACTGGACCTTTTCCTTTGCAATTACTGGCTTTGTGCCCTTCTTTTACACACCCAAAGTATCTTCCATTTAATTTGAAACATTATCCTTGATGTATCTTACCATATGATTTATATGAAGAAAATTTAACTTTCTTTCCTCTATAATCATCATGAAACTCCATCTTTCTCTTATTAAATGAGTCAGGAAACTTCCCAATATAAAGATTATAGATCGTATTATGAGATTTCTGATCAAGAATAATAATGATGTTTCACCTTCCAAATCCCATTTCATTAGGTTTATCATGAATAATAGAATACGATTGTCCATAATATTCTCTATTAACATGAATTTTCTTATTTCCAACCATTTTTTAAAACCCAAAAAGAATAGTGTGAGAGGAAAAAATCACACTAGGAAAACAACATAATCAGGGGGAGTACATTCAATATCTAATATATTAGGTTTAATCCTAGGTTATTCATGATCATTACCATAATTCTAGGACTATAAAATATACTTATACTTAACCTTAGGGACATCCATATACATGCCTTAGATATATCTCCATGGATCTCACTAAAGTTTTCGTATCCTAGTTTCCAAAGGTTGACTAAACCTTTCCTCTGAAACCAACTATAGAGACCCAATCTTGACATACATAGACATTACATTACATTTGAGGAATACTTAATACATAGACACCTAAAGACCGTAATAGTTTAGTATCTTTGAAAACTTGAAACATAATCTTCTAATCATGGTGAAAGATCTTTAACATCTCCCATAAATATCTTCCCCTTTTTTTCTTACCTAAAACCTCTCTTTATATCATGGGGAAATGAAAACATAAAAAATATAAATGGTGAGCTCAAATGCTCAGTAAGGGTAAACATGGATAACATAAAACAATCAATAAACATTTGAATGTAAAAACATGAATATAAAATTTAAACATCAAAATCATGAGAAATGGCATAAATCTTGGCAGTATGTAAGGCATGGATCACAAAGGAACATTAACCAAGAAAGAATAGAATTTGAATAAAACATTTAATTGTGAAACACTAATAATCACATATTTTGATTTCCATAGTAGCCAAGGAATTTCTTCCAAGACCATCATAGTGGACGAAGTCCATTACTGAACCAATTTTACTTGTCGTTCCATCCCTATATTACAGAACTGGATTTACTTTTCGTTCCATCCATGTCTATATCATGATATATAAATAATTACCTATTGAATTATTGGGAGATATATATCCCACCCATCTCATAATGAAATCATTGTTATGGTTACCACAAATAAACATAAATCATTCATCAAAACCTAAAAAATAAAATTGGTTTCATAAACATCATCGCATCATAATATAATCCATATAAAATAAATGGATATCATTTCATCATAAAAAAATAAAAGTGTGTAAATAATAGTGACATTATACTTGAAACATACCCATATTAAATAATTTCATCTTAGATGGAAAATAGTTTTGATAAAACACTTGAAATGAATTTTTGAGGAAAATATCTTTTCTTCTTCAAAATCATCTTCTTTTCTCAAAATGTCATGCAATTTTAAAAGAAAATAATTTTGTTGAAAATAATCATGAAATATTGTTGACTAGTATTCATGGAAATAAGGTGTTATGAAACCATAAAAATCTATTCATTCCGTATAAGTTAAAAAACATTCATCTTGTACTTTAGATGGAAAAGTAAAAAATTATCTCGTACTAAAAACGAAAAAAGATTCCTTTTATATCTTTTACTAAAAATTCACCAATGTTTAAAATTGGATTTAAACAATTTTATGAGGGTATAAATAATATTACATATTTAGGAAACATGGATTTGGATGATAAATATGCCCTAGCAAATATTGATGTATAAACATTCTCAGATAAAAATGAGATTGTGACATTTTCCCTTACCTTAGGTCTGATATGCTTTGTACATATCTGAACCTCCTATATAATAATTTAAATAATTTAATTTAATTATTCCATAATCATAGTCATTGTTATGATATCATATATGATCATATTCTTATCCGTTTATAACTAACAATTCATTGTTTCTTGTTATTCAGGTGTTAACTACTTTATGTTCTTATACATGTTTTGTCGAATAAATTCTTATTACTCTTTTCAGGTTATAGTTATATAATTTACAGAATGGTATTTTTATAATATATATCATATTTATTCATTCAATTTATTTATATAATCATTTCTCAATAAGGATCATGTAGAACGAACCGCATCACATCGTGGAGATAGTAGGCCGTACATACGCACGAGGGACGATATCATTACCATGATTGTGGAGTTGTATTGAAGTATATCATGTATAATATTTCAGAATCAATATCACTTTATAATAATCATATATAGTTCTTTCTTTCATCATTATACCCATCCAAGCATGTTGGTGATGAAAAACATATTACACCACGGTGTGGAGACAGTAGGTCGTACGTACGCACGCGTGGTGATTTCATTTCTCATAGGATGGATAGAAGATGGAATGTGGTTTTTTAATATTCATAATAACATATCAGTATAAAAGTGATACCGTATTTATTACTTAATAATGAAACAACTCATATAGAGGAACTAGAAGAAGGAATAATTTTGAGAGAATCAATAAAAGATTATACATCTTCTTAAGAGTGCCTCGTCTAATCCTCCTATTAGTGAACTAATTATGGTCTTTAAAGAAGACCAGGACCTATAGTATGTTGTTAGTGAAAGGGATAAGGGAAATGGATAGGTTTTTTCCGAGTTTCAAGGCTCAAATGGAGATAATAGAAGAGGTAGGAGGTTCCCTTTTTAAGAGGGGAGATGGGCACTTTTCGAAACCTCCAAAATATTAATTTATAATAAAATCAAACCCCACCTAAAAACCGTATAAATGACTCAAATTATAAGATAAGATGATATAGGGTTGTAATACCATCAACTAATAAAATTTAGACAAGTTCATAATTTATTTTAAACCGTATCATTTTGATTTATCTTAATTTAATCTATTTAATTTTATTTTTGGTAATAATATTCTAAATTTTAAATTGTTATAAATACATACTTATGTTTTTATTATTGTCAATAATTATATATATTTTGACATTTTAGACCATATAATTTTTAATTTTTAATTTTTAAATTTTTTTTGTGATTTTTAGACAATTTAATAATATGTTAGTTTTATAAAATATCAATAGACTCAATTTTGACACTATTCATTTATTTGAATTTAAATAAAATACACACAAAAGATGTATTTTAACCAAAATATTTTATATATTCCTAACATGTCATATTCATCTATAAAATTCGTTGAGAAAATTAATAAGTTCATATAATATTTATTTTAATATTTTTAAAACCATTTATTTGATATTTCTTTTAATAAAATAATTACTGAATCATTTTTGTATAATTATTTAATATAATTATTTGTTTGATAATAATTAAAAATAAAATACTATGATCAATTAAAATCTAAAATATTTCCTAAAATAATTTTACTGGAATTTATCTTCTAAAACACCCAACTTTTTAAAATGTTATATTTATTAAATTATGAGGGTGATAACTTTGACAACATGTAAAATGAAATTATATAAATGTCATAATCTCTTTTATAAGGCTCAAAATGGTCCCCAAGTTGACCCTTTGATGATTATGGTGTATCATTACTCTACCAATAAGGTTTTTTCAGGTTTTTTGGGTCTTTTGATGGGTATTATTATTTTAATAAAAACTATATTATAATTTTTTCACTAAATAAATAATTTATGCATCGTTAATGTATAAGATATTAAGGTTATTAAATATTTCTTAAAAATTAATAATAAATTATAATGGTAAAGAAAAACATTTTATCTTTCAAATGAGTATTTATAATAGAATTTATATTTTGAATAACCTTATATTAAAAATACTTTAATTATTAAATTTTGAGTGAGATGTATTTCGCTTTCCTTTAAATAAAATAAATTAAATGTCTCAATCTCATCCAAGTGGGTTCCAATAGATACCATTTCAACCCAAATATATTTTAGGATAAAATATAATCATCTAATTATATAAAGACAAGTGTTAGGGTAATTTATAATATTATTTTTACCCTTAATTACTCAATTTACCTTTAATTATGGTAAATAAAATTTACTGTAGTTACTATTCATAATGCCCAAAAATAAAAGTATCTTATTAACATAATTTGGACCTACTTATTCCAAATATATAATCTATTTTTTCAAATTCAAAATGTAGAAGTTTCAATAATTAATTTGAAATCAATCTCGTTGTCGAAAAAAACGGGTTTTTGTTTAAAACATTGCAAAAGATTGAAATGTTTTTACCTATGAATTCAATGTAAAATTATGAATAATAACATACAATATATTAAATGGTAAAAATATATTCTATTTATACTTTAAAACCATTCATGATTAAAACCTAACCATATAAATTATATCAATGAAAAAAGTTATTTTTAAATAAAATTTACCGTATTTTTACTATTCATAAAAATATAAAAGTTATCAGAAAAATATCATAAATTTATCCAACGTAAATTTTTTTATCTTGATTAAAAATAAGAATTTTATTTTTTTCAAATTGGACTTATAAATTTTTCAAAAATTATATTTAAAATTAGTTTGTCATCAAAAGGCTACAAAACTTCTTTTTTTGAAAAATACATCTTTTATCCAAAAAATTGATTTTGTTCTCATACCATATTCTTGAAAATTTTTAAGATTAATGATAATGTTATTAAATTAAAAATGTGGTTAACACTATTCAAAATGGATAGTTAATTATAATATTGTAATAATATATCTTTGTTTATTGAAACTAGGTATTGCGTACTACATAAGCTATCGAGGAAGGACATTCATGTGCGTAACACAAGCCATGTCAGTGTTGCGTGTAGTTAAACCTTCATTTGGTGTTGTGTATAACATAATCCAAACTTATTTCATTTATACATTGAAAAAAAATATACTCCTTGTTGTGTGATATGAATTCTATCAAAAGAACATGGCATTGTGTGCAACACAAGCCAAGTATATTGTTGTGTATACTAAAAGCTAATACGATGTTGTGTATAGTGCATGATAATCTTGGTGTAGCATAAAAAATAACGTGTCAAAGAAATAAAAAAACATATCTCATAAAATATATGGGTATTATAAATTACTGATTCATATTGATCATGTTCTATAAGATACAATTTCAGGATTTTTAATGCTTCAAATCAACCATTTTGTGACCAATGAACATGGGTAAACATTTGATAGTAAGGGAACCAGGCCACTAGATGAATAGTATGCTCAGGTAGGGATGTATTTTCTTTCTTTTTTATAATGTAGTCACCTTTATTCTATTTGGTGACTGTCTTAGTGTCTTCCTTCACATGTAAAAAACGGTACATCAATATCAAGATCCAACTCAAGATAAATAATAAGGGACTGACTCTCTACCTCATTATTGTTACATCCCTACGAAAAAAATGTAAGAGTATTGAAATAAATCCTAGGATTTAGTGATTAAATTTTTTTGAGGCCAACCATATTGAGCTTAGGGTCATTTAGCCTTCTACTAGTCCGGATCTGAAAGACACCATCAAGATGTATTTTCCAGAATGGTAAATCCTAATTCATTGAATGGATATACATACCTAAAAAATTGACATTCTAGGATTGTTCTTCAGGGGATAGATGTGTAGGAAGAAATTATTACACTGGTTGTCACATGATGAATATCCATGGGACAAATTTGATGTTGAAATACTATAATATCACTACCCATAATGTCAATTGTCTCATTAGCCTATGAGAATGAGGATAATCATTAGTGGGTCTAATTATGACACTAGATTTATCTCATGATGATGTAAAAAATGTTTTAATTTCTAAACTATAAAAAAAAAACAGTGTATGGAAATTATTCTGGATGGGTGAGTATCTAGTTTCTATTTTAAGTATCGTGAGGTTAAGATATTAAAGGTTTTTTCCCAAATGTCATTATTTTTCTGGTCTAGGAGGGTGCTAAGGGACCATTCCAAAGTGTTCACAAAAAGGAAAAAGTGTTTCATTGATAAGGGAAATATCATAATTTGAGGATGTTATAGATAATGATTAATATCCCAAAAGTATTTATGATAATTATCATCCCAATTTTATGTGATATCCTTGCTCATGATACTTGAGAATAGATTACACTTTCTGGAATGATTTTCAATAAATTTTTCTATATAGGTTATGTGGCCTTGGAGGCTTCTCAACACCCAATGGTTTCATGAGGGAGGAATATATTGGATATCATTAATCATATCAAGGTAAATATTTATGCCTCTATATCCTATTATAAGTTTGATAATCATTCAAGAGGTAAACCTGAATGCAAACTACAAGGGGTTCATCTACAAGTGTTGATAGGGTAGGATGACACACACTTTATCTAGTACATTGAGATGGTTCTAGAACGTATGGTACTTTACCAACATATAATCCACAAAAAACCAAAATAATTCTAAATGATCATATAAAAAAAATTATTGTGTGAAAATTAGTGGATGCATCATTCTTTAAGATGAAAGGTATTTCCTAGTGGTAGAATTCCCTTGATACACCCTGACGGTGGTGGAATCCTCATCCTCATGTTGTATTAAAATATAAAAATATAAGGATTATCTTTACATGATGTATTGGGTTTAGAACCCTGTTGTAGAATCAATCAATAGCTCTACTATTGGATTCGTCCATTAAAAAATGGTTATTGGGGTTTCCAAATTAATTATAGAATCTAATATGTCTATTTTTCTTCTTGACTAGGACGATTTTTTCTAGACATTGTAGTTATTGGATATCATGGAAGATGTTTCCATTTATATTCTTCAAAACATATGCCTCAATCATAGCATTGTGAGAGGGTTATATCTTTCTGGGAGTCTGATTTAACCCATGCATGACTTCTAGACTAAAATGATAGATGGTGACCAATGGGTGTAGCCATATAATCTTGTCATACTATGGCCATAAGGTCTACCATTAATTTCAATGAAATTGAAATGATTATACCTTTCCAAATTTATCCCATCTATATGGAAGATGAGGTTACATCAAGAATTAGTATCCATTAGGATAAATTCATAGTAATTCATAGGAGTATGGGATTATGGTATATACTAGTCTTGTTTGGTGTTTGATTATGATGTAAAATCCGAGCACATAATTTTCATCGAGATTAAAAAAACCATATTTGGAGTCATGGGCTCTTACTGATAAATCGGTTGAGAAACTATATTTTAATTCCTCCCATGGATTGATTTTGGTGGCTAGTAGATCATTTTGGGAATTTATATGAATAACCCCATCAGTATAATCCATATTTTATTCCAATTTATCATAATCATCATCCATGTAATGGGACTCACAAGAGTCAAAAAGGGAAACAGTGTCCTGGAATACCCCTTCTATATCATCTTGGTAGTATTTGGGAAACTGGTGATTTGAATAGGTGACTACCAAATTTAAATGAATCAAGGGTCTTCCATGAAATTTCTTATAGGTAGTATCTGGTGAGACTACCATGAATTCAGTGTAAGATATAAGGCCACAGAATTGAGTCTTCAGTAATATTTTTCCATGTAGTTTTTTATCAAAATTATTAATGTCCTAAATATTTGGTTTAGAGGGATTTATATCTTCATCCATAAATATTTTTTTAAGGAGTGTCTGGTTTGGGATGAGTTTTATCCTGAAGTCTATATCCAATAGGTAGTGATGAATTTCTATTTAATTATTTTGGATCATGATATAAAACAGGCATATGATCCCCTGCATAATGACACACACCTATTACCTCAATCTAATGGGGAATTTTCAAGGATTTATTAAGGGCCTCAAATATTTACATTGATAATATGATATCCTTGAGATTCAAAATCCTTTAAGGTATGTTGACAATGTTTCTTAGCATATCATATTTTCATGTTTGGTCCATGTGTTGTCCCAGAAGGGGTTTCTCACTAGAAGGGGGCTGAAAATGATATTGACTGAGCTTCTAGGGTCTAGATAGTATAGGTTGTGATCTATTGTGAACTAGATGTCCTAATCAGAAAAAAATTCGGCAGACTACTCCTCGACCCAGTTCAAGCCCTGGCAGGATGCTACTGATCATTTTGTTGTCATGGCTGAGATATGTTGTCAAATAATGTGATCAGATTTGGAGGTATACTTGATGGTATAGGATAGGAGGGATATTATTTTTGATCTATAAAAATGTATTACATCATATTATTAGTGGAATGAAGTTACTTATTTTAGACCCTAGCCCGATCATTCTAACTTCGGGCATATCCCCCACCACTCCTTCAATGATATCAGTCAAAGGCACTCGAGGGGTTTACAGGTCGTTCCTGACTATCATAATTTGTGATATGGTCCATCCGGTCAACAACATTTAAGAAGGCATACACATAATCATAATTAGTGGGGTATTCTATAATTGGGATGAATATGGGTTATTCTTCAAACTTAGAAGTTTTGATGTCTCCAAGAGTGTTATAATTTCTTGGAACTGGTTGGGGACTCTAATTTCTCTTATGTCATCATTTCCTATTTTTTAGAGACTTTTTATTTCTCAGTTCAGTTGTATAAGTATCTATCAAACTAGGCTAGAAAACTGTAGAGGGTTCTAGATTGCACAAATGGGAATGGATGACATGATGGTTGTGAGATACTATGTTTCAAGAGAAACAGTCATTGTACTTCTATGTTCTATTACTGAAATCCAATTTCCACTCATTGGATCCCTCACCATCACTATTGGGTTCATCAGATATATATTTTACCTAAGATTGATGGTCTCCCAATATTATCAAACTATGATATCCTTGGAACTTGAGGCAATATTTTAATATGATGAATTCTTTGGTGGTGTGTTAAAGTATCATGTGATATATGAATTGGTCCACACTGCCAGAGAGATTGGCATGCTAAGACCTCTGGTAATATGGAAATTTTACAATTCCTTTCATTAAATAATATATAAAATACCACCAGACTAGTGAATCTATTAAATAATATGTACTTTTTTATTTTTGGTAATGAAATCATAAAAACCTTAAAATGTCAGAGGAATGGAGTTACATTCACTCATTTTGGCCTCTTATCTTAGTGAGGTTGCACTGAGAGAGTCTACACTAGGTGGGGCTAGGATTTATGAGGTTATACTCGGTGAGGATCATCTAGAAAATTGTCTCATATGTGTTTTATTTAGGGAACCTCCACATGCATAGTGGAATATATTTCTTCTCACACAAGCCTTATTCCATGATTAGGAAGGGGAAATGGGTGTGACTGTGGTCTATAACACTAAAATACTTCTTCCATATGCTCTTCCTTTTCATATAACTCCCATAATATTTCTGGGTGGTTAGCTATTAGGGTATAGACCATGTCATTCTGGATGTTCCCAATACACATTGTAAGTGGTTGTTCTGAAGACATCGGCATGTCAAGAAAGCATGTATATCCATTCTAATGGGTGATGGAGTCAAAAAATATCTCATCAGACCTCTTTTGGAATTAAATGAGGTCATAGATTATTGTTCTACACGTGGTGGAGATTAACCGGAAGATGAACTATTTACATAGGTCTTCTCATTCATCAACAGAATTTGTGGGAAGCTTATTATACCAAATGAAATCAGGCCCCACTAGTATCTGGAATAATCATTGGATCTTCAAAGCCCCCACCAATTCTAGAGTCCCTAGTATTAGAACACAACTTGAGTTGAAGTGGTCCATGTTCTCTAATGGGTCACCCATTCCATTAAATGGGGTGAATCTAGTGTTACCAAACTCTATGGGTGCTCACATATGACCCCCCATGCCAAATATGGTTTTCCTTTAGGTGGGATTTCTACATTCCATATCTCCAAGTCCTCATGGATGGCTAGGAGAACTTCTATCACTTCATCATGGAAGGTTTTTTTGACTACTAATCAGTTGATAGGATAATTGCTTAGGGAATAATAACAACCTATATCATGATATTGATAGTCGTGCTACAGCAGTGGGGTAGGATACTCAAATATCAGTATTTTTCTATATCCCATGGCTTTACCTCTGATCGGATATGCAGTACCACAAAGTTCGAACTAGGGTGTCTAGCAAAGGAGGACTAGGTGACCATTGAATGAGATACGGGGTCCCTTATAGTGTTTCCAAGATCGAGATGCTTCTCAACAGTGATAACTATGTTGGCCCTTTTCTATTCCTCAAACTACTATATCCAGATAGTGACCTTGGGTACATACTTTGATTTAGGAATAACATCATATGGATCATCTTGCTTGACATATCCCTTTCCTTTATCAACACATCAATGGGTATTCAACAATGTCTCATAAAGGAGACTTATGAGGCCCATTTATTTTCTCTGATGATGTGTTAGGATAGCTACTAGGGTGTCTTCCTAATTCTATTAATCATTTTGAGGTAGGTCCTCCCTACCATAACCTATGCTGGAAACCATGTAGATCTAATCCTCTGGTGTTTTGGTGATTAAAATATTTACCATAATGGAATTCAAAGGTGAATCACCATTGAAGGGGGATATGCCATACTGTTGTTCCTATTGATGTCACATGTGAGGGGTGAAATGGAGGGTATTCTATAGACCAAATAATCTGATATGAATGTGGGAATATGCCTCCTCCATATCCCATAAAAGAGAGTTAAGGCAATTTATGCAGGTTTCCTGGAGATTCTGGCATTAATATATGACTTAGGGGCTATACTACTAGAATCCTTATGATCCAAAACTTTTGGTACTATTTTTTTATGAAATTAATGTGGTCATTGATCTCTAGGTAGTTCATTTTTCGACCACTAATATGGTAAAATCTCACCCAAATAATTTGGCATTAAAACACTATTTGGACCTTGGTGAGGGACTCGAGGATAACAAATTCTTGAGTATTAGGTTTCTGGAATGCATCTGATAACTGGATAGTGGCTAGAACATCACATGCCTTCCTGATTAAAAGAATTATCTTAATCTTGGTTAGCCTAAACCTTTATTGGAGAAGGTTGAGGTAAGGGTTGTGACACCAATGTTAAACATATTTGTGGCTACTCTATCAAAAGTGGGGGCAGCACAAGGGAAAAATATCAACTATATGTTGGAACATCTCTCAAATGACGATACAATATAAATATCATGTCCATATAGGATGTATTTATCCCCACCTTTTCATGTCTAAGGGTAGAAACATTAATCTATGTATCAATAAAGTGAACATTATCATTGGAATAAGCCATCCTAGACATTTATATCTCTCTAAATTCTTATGTGGGTAGAGAGGATGGAAACAAGTGGTGATGGGGATGACTTCACCATGATCCCTTAGAAGGAGGATAAAACATCCTCTCCTATAGGGTACCTACATAGGGTCATGTGGATCTTTCGGACATCGGCTTCTATGATTTCATACCTCAATAATTGGGTTTCCTCCCCAGAATCTAGAAGCTACTGTGAAGATTTCATCATTGAGCCATCCATCGCTTCAGAATCAGAGATTCTAGTGATGGTATGATGCTTCTTAGGGTTCCCCTTCCAATGATGTTGGCCTTCTACATGAAATTATTATTTAGAGTCACATGCATTCCCTATAGGTGGGTTTTAGGTGAAAATGATGGCATGGCCCCCAGTGAAGGTATTATCCCTCCTACACTAAGATATTTCTTCATAGTATGTTTTATATTCGATAATATGATGAACTCTATACAGTTTATTGGTTTCATGGGTTGAACCTCTGTAAAAACTGGGGAAAGGATAGGGATGACTATAACATTGGATGATGAGATCATATAGAGGACCTATGTAATTTCTAGTGGTAGTACGGGGAGGATCTGCTTACTGACTCGTGATAGCACATGGAGGAACTCCAATTTTCATGATGGGAGCATGGGTAGGAACTAATACTATATTTTGGTTTCATGGGGATGGACATCATATTGAATGGTGATATCTTGAAGAGGAACTCAACTTTGTATAATGGGAGCACAAGGAGGGACTTCATGTTGATTGTTGGTATTGTGGGGACAGCTTCTACATGGGTTTGTGGGAGCATTAGAAGGATGTACATGCTAACGTATGATAGTTTAGGAGGGTCCCCACATTCATTTTATTAGTCACATGATGAAACATAACATATGATGGTGGTTCTAGTGACTAAGTGGGTTAACATATATATCCAAATTAGTAGATATAGTATCGATCCCAAGAGAAAAAAGATATATATCCATTAAAAATTTTGGTTGGTCTATTATGGTATGTTACTGGTGGTAGGGTCCAATTAGTCTTTAGAAGACACCCCTTGTCGATAAATACCCATGTTCTACTAACAACATTGGTGTTGGGTATTCTAGACTAAGGCCAATAGAGCGGGGATGAAATCACCTCATTCATCTCCATGTAGAATTGACCATTTTTGGTACTGATGATGCCTAGGGAGAGGCCTCTTAGGTGACACCTAATTGGTATTTATTGTAGGTTTGGCTTTAATAGCCCTAAAAACCTAGTTATAGGTGAGTGATTCATCAAAAACATTTGGTATAGTCTACCAATGTTGTTAACTATCGAAAACGGGGTGTTTATCTACTATGCATCCCATGGGGGATGTAGAATCAATGAGGCATTGATTCCTCAAGGAATTGGTTGTACATATTACTTATGGGAACGAACCATTCTTATTTTTAGGAAAACATTAATGAAATGATCACAATCCTTTGAATCAGATTAGTGGGTGACACGGGGTGCGGATTCCCAGTTGTCATAGATGTGGTAGAAACTATGGTAAGAGTGTAACTAAGTTTGATCACCATATTATAATTTACCATTCCCATGAATTTTCATGTTTTTGGTTTCATATCTATTCTAGTCTAATTAATTTAAAGATAGTGGATTCATTCAAAAATATAGGTTTAGTGAAAGTGATTCCCAACTACAAAAAATCATTTATTCTTTTTATAATAGTGAAAGATCCATGATGAGAATGTTGCAGGCTGAGAATGAAAAATGTGTTTGTCACAAGTAATAGGTGAGTTACATTCTATTCCCACTATTTCCTGGTGGTACCTAGTGCCATGTTTCTAGATTTTTTTTATGAGAACATTTGGAGGTACATTACAATATACTAATCCCTATAGATGATCAAAAGATTTCCATAATAGGTTCACCATTTTTTCCCATGATTTAATCAGGTCCCATGGGGAAACTGTAACACCCCAAACATCCACGGTATGTTTCCCTTTGAGTAATGAAATAGCTTGCATTGTGTGCAACATGGAGTTTTAACACACCACGACCAATCAATCTAGTTGTTATGAATAGTAATACAAAATTTTGGAAATGTTATTAATTTTATTATTCAAAATGGACTTCATTTTTGGATTCATAATATCAAAATTAGCTTACAGTGAATTTTTGGTATTTTTCTGAAAACATTCAATTTTTGATGAATAGTAAAAAACACTGCGCTTTTTATTTAAAACCGAATTTTTGTTTGAATAATTAGTTATTTTATTTAAATTTATATTAAGTGAAAAAAGTTACATAATACCTGTATATTTTCAATGTAATTCACTGGAGTCATTTTATAATATTATTATATATATATATATAATTTTATTGATCTTTTTACAATCTTTTACCCACCTTCTAGGGGCATTTGAAATTTTTCATAAAATGTAATTGTATCACTTCTGTGAAGTTAGTTTCAAAAATCCGAGAGACACGATTGACATTAGTATGTAAAATTTGGTTCAATAAGATGAAAATAATTTTTGGTGAATAGTAACTTTTGACTTATTTACCACGATTAAAAGAAAATAAGGAAAATAAAGATGAAAAATGATATTATAATTACGCTAAAACTTTTTTTAATTCTATTGTATAAGTATATTTAAACCAAAATTAACCTTAGGAATAAAATATGATCCTTTTTTCTACTTGAATTAGATTAGGATATTTATTATTATTTAATTTAAAAAAGAGTTAAAAGTGTTAAATTCAAAGTTTAATAACTAAACCATTTTTAATATAGGGTAATACATAAGATAAATTAGACTATAAATATTCATTATAATTATAAAAATATTTCATACATAATTTTATTTTATTTATAAATTTTAGACATTTTTTAATTAAATTTATTTATGATACAATGATGATGAGTAATTACCTTATTAATGAAAGATTACAATAATTGAAATTATAAATATCCAAATACATGTAAATTGAGACTTCTGATAAATTTAACTAATTTTAAAGGGTAATATGACATGTTATGGTAGATTATATAAAAAAATTTCTAATTGATAAAGTTTTTTTGACTTTCATAAAAACAAAATACCAAATTTATGTCAAAATTGACATAAATGAGTTTTTAAAACAAATATTATATTATTTATTGATATAATATTCCTAAAACTATAAGGTTAGGTTAAAGGACTTATATAAGGTTAGATATATTAATAATGAACCACTTGGGGATCTCTTGGCTTTTTTAATAATTTTATTAACCATTTATTATAAAAATACAAGAATGCATGGTAAAAGTTAAATTATTTAACTAAGAGTTAAATATAAAATATGAGGTTAATATGGTGACCTAATATTGTCTAAAACATATTTTTTGAGTGGTTTTAGACCCATAACCACCTTAACCTCTAAATAAATCATTTTTTAGCCCCTTTAAACCGAAATGTATTGTATAATAAAACAATATTTCAATCTTTTCCTAAAGTGACCCTCACCTCTCTTATAAAATGGTACTTCCCCTCCTCTCAAAATACCACCTCTAAAGCCATTTGTCTTGGACAAACCCTAGTCAAATATACTAACAACTACCCTAAATTATACCTATAGGCCTTTATTTGATCATAAATCCTACTTAAAAAACCCTTTTGATCAACTGAAAAAGAAACACCTGAAGAAGAGGGAATAATTTCACCACCTCTTTCAAAGTTCTTTTCTTCTTCCACTTCTTCTTTCATTGTTATTTCCATACCAAAATAATAAATATATTACCTTATATATAATTTGATGTTATTATAAAAGTTTTACAACTATATTCATTATTATATCCATCCTATGAATGACAAGTCAACATACGTGCATACGTACAGCTTACCGTCTCCACGTCGTGGTGTAGTTTGTTATTCAAACACTTCATTATTTGGATGGGTATAATAATGAGTATAATTGATTTAAATTATAAATATTATTCTCTATATATGATATAACATCTAATTACAAACAATTTCACCATCAATATAATGGTATTATCTCTCACGCATATGTACGGATTACCGTCTCCACGAACGCGATGAAATTGATTCCCTATCATAACCATACAAGAATAATTTTTATTTTACGTTTAAAAATAATTTTTAATAACTTAAAAAAATTATAGATATGATTATAATTCATCTTATCCATAGAAAACATGGATTACATAACCAATCATAAAATCTAAAACGAATCAATTTACACCTGGAATGATAATACAATTGAAATATTATTAAAAAAGAAATATTAAAAAGATCATGTATGATATCATATTTATGTATATGGTTATTTTATAATTTAATAATTATTATCTAACTATTATGAAGGAGGTTAATGTACCCTCTATCAAGAAAAATTACAAGGTAAGGGTTAATTATGCAATCTCTTCTTTATCCAAGGTTGATTATACGTGAGTATCAAATGGGACCTCTATATCATCCACATCTGTGTTTCATAAAAATGTATTTCAAACCATTTTTAATATTTCCAAGAATATGGGTTAAAGTCATTTATAACTTTTTTTTAATTTTTATAAAAATTTTATAAATGAATCTTTCTGTTGTTTTCCAAACAATGTCATTTACGACCTTTTTGACAAAATTAAAGAAAGAATGTTTTTTTAACTTACACGATGAGTGCGGCTATTTAACTCCATTATAACACCATCGAATCTTCCCTTAAAATCTTATAATAATATTTTCAAAATAAATTTTTGCTTTTATAATTACATGACTTTTAAATTATTTCAAAATAGAAATAGATATTTCTCTCAAATAGTTTTGATATCATCTATTTCAACATCCATTGATAGATTTTACACTAGTTTGAAGTTGATTTATTATTATACAATCTACCATATTGTATTGAAGGTTTTGTGATCTGTTTGACTATAGATGAGTTATTTTTATACCATTCATGGTTTATGGATAAATTATTGACATTTTTTATGGTAGTTTTAATATGAATTTTTAGGTTATGTTTCAACCTTTTCATATGAGGAATGCATTGGACTTAGTAAGTGATAAGTGGATTCCACTATAGCTTCTTGATGCATCTATAGGTCTCAAAGGAAAAACTAGTGTCATGGAATATGGCCTTCACAAAAACTTTATTTTTAGTCTTGGCACTAGGCCGTGACTATGTGGTTTTGATGTCCTGCATCATGTATTCCATCATTGCGAAATTGGCTATTGATATTACATATGATTATTCGACTAGTAGAATATCTATATGAATAAGTAAATTGAATTATTTGATTTATGTTTTCCATATTATTCTGATATTTATTTTAAAAAGTCTTTTGTTTTAGTCTTATACATTCACTTAAATGTTTGTGGTTATTTTTGAAAGTTTCTGTTATATTGATATCCTTACAGAGCACCTAAACTCACACCTTTTTATGTTTTATTTTTCCTAGGATGTGAAGAATTATATTATAAATGACCTGGATGGATATTCTAAGGGATATGAATGTGGTCAAATGAGACAATGTTGTTGTTGTTTTTCATTTTATAATGTAATGTAAAACTTATGTATGTATTTAGTACTTCCAAGGATACTAAACTGATCAGTCTTTCCGGATTTGATCCCTTGTGATGATGAAAATGTTATGTAATAATGCACCGACTCTTGGTAACTAGGTTTAGAGAATTATAGTTTGAATCAGAGAATTTTAGTACAAACCTTGGAAGCTATATTTTGAATAACTTTGATTAAAGAAAATTACCCTAAGATAGACTTTAAGGATTAGTATAGACCAACTTCCTAGAATTTTGGTAAGGTAGATATTTTGTGATATTTCAAAGAAATGCATCCCTGTCTGGATATGAGCAGGTATTGGTGGCTATGGAAGAGATGTACCTAGGATCTAAAACTCCAAAAAGGAGTTTTGGACTTGACCTGAGGTACCTGGTACACAATAATAGTCCTTTTTCACTATTGGTTACAAAACTCCTGGGGGATATCCGTATGATAATTCACATTTTCTTTACAAACCATTATGAATTATTTATGAGTTTATAACTCCTAAAAGAATTTTTTTTATGATTATGGTTTATATCCATAAACTATTCAATTTATGCTAAGTGTTTTACTAGTTTGTAATTATGTAGTGTGATTCATAAAATAATCTAGTGTATGTCATTGTTTAGAAATGGTGCCTAGTGGAAGGAAAGGAAACTATATCAACGCACATAATCCATGTAAGGATTTCCCTCCTAATGAAGATAATTATAGTGGTGTTGGAGATGAAACTGGTGTTGATCATCTTATCTCTATTCTGGGACAGCTCACTCGGGTTATGAATAATAACCATACCCATATGGAGAACCCTGATCTACAAGGCTGAGGATCAATGTCAGACCACTTCATGAGGCAACAAAAACCAAAATTTAATGGGACTACAAATACATTTATATCTGAGTAATGGATAATTTCTTTAGATAAAATATTTCATGCTTTGATGTATAGACAAATGGAAAAGTTTTTAATGTCATTTTATCACCTCGTGGGAGATGCAGATCAATGGTGGTCATTAAATCAAAACAGAAATGAAGATGAAAAAGTATCAAGTATGGAATGGAGGGAGTTTAAAGATATTTTCATAGAAAAATACTTTCCTCATGACCATCGAGCAGATATGTAAAGACAATTTCGATGTCTAAGTCAAAAGTAGGATGAGAATGTCACAAAGTATGAGGCTAACATTTCAAGGTTAGAATGGAATGATGAAGACTATATACGTAACTCAAACAGTAAGATTGATCGATTATTTGATGGTTTAAAAATATTTCTATTTCGAGAATTAGTCTCACAATCCTTCCTATCATACGAAGATATTGTTGTGTGTGCTATCAAGACAGAAACAAATTCTCTATGTCTTATGAAATTAAATTAAAGAAATAGAAGAAGAGATATGTTGAACACTCTGGAAATGGAAATAAGGGGAAGAAGGGAAATGTTGAATTTCCATTCTGCAGTAAATGTGGGAATACACACCCTAGTACTTTCCTGAAGGGAATGAGAGTCTATTACAAGTGTCGTTAAAAAGTCCACAAAGCTCATTATTGCAAGGAAAAGAAATAATTTGTCAATGTTTAATGCTACAATTGTAGAGAAATGGGGCATTTTGAAAATTAATGTCCTAAGCACTAAGGAAGCATACCTTAGAAAATCCCAAGGGAGAATGTACAAGCTTATGTGATCACTATTGTTGAGGATGAAGCTCCAAATTATATGGTGTCATGTAATTTAATGGTTTCCTCAATTTTATCCAATACTTTATTTGATTCAGGATCATCACATTATTTCATATCTTCCCAATTTGCTACGAATATTAGATATTTTAAAATTGATTTAACAAGGGAGTTTTCCATAAAAACTTCTAAGAGAAGTATCATTGCAAGAATGTTTTCCGAATCAGACCCCATTAGGGCATATAAGTATTCTTTATCGACTGATCTCATCATCATACCCATGATTTAATTTGACATAATTTTCATTATGGATTGGATTTAGGACCATGATGAAAAAAAAATTGTAAGAAGGAGGTTGAAATTTTTGATGATGATAAGGAAAACCTTGTCTTTATAGTAGAAATTTCACCACTTGATTCTTATCTAGATCCACCCCTAGTAGCATAACTAAATTCAATTATTGTGGAGGAAGGAAATGAAATAACTATGGGCGATGAAAGAAATGTTCAAATAGAGGATGTACCTATTGTGCATGAATATGCTGATGTGTTTCTAGATGATTAACCTGGACATCCTCCAGAATGAGAAATGGAGTTTTACATTGATTTAATTCTTGGTTCAAGTCATATTTTGAAGACCCCTTATAGAATGGCCACTATGGAATTAGTGTAACTAAAGAAAAAACTAGATTAATTGAGTAATAAAGCATTTATTCTCCCTACTATTTCTCCATGGGGATTCCCTGTTCTTTTTCATAAGAAGAAAGATGGATATATGAGGTTGTTCATTGACAACAGTGAGATCAACGTTGTAACAATAAATAACAAGTATCCCCTACCTCGCATTGATGAATTATTCGATCAACTGCATGGATCCCAATATTTTTCAAAGATTGACCTTCGATCTAGATATCATCATTTGTGTGTGAAGAAGGAATACATTCCGAAAACAACATTTCGAACTAGGTACGTGCATTACAAGTTTATAGTAATTCCTTTTGGACTAACTAATTCACCTTCTATTTTCATGGATCTAATGAATAGAGCTTTCAATGATTATCTTCATGAATTTGTATTTGTATTTATTGATGATATATTAGTTTACTCCAAAATCTATGAAGATCCTGAAAATCACTTGTACACTATTCTAAATACCCTCTAAAGAAATTATTTATATGGGAATTTTTACAAGTGTGAATTCTGGACATAGAAAATTTCTGTTCATGGCCATATTGTCTCTAAGGATGGAATCTTTATTGATCCTTCTAAGAAAAGTGCAATACATGAATGGCCATCACCGACTAGTATAACCGAGGAACGTAGTTTTATTGGTTTATCAAGTTATTATCATTATTTCATCTAGAATTTTTTTATTGGATAACCCCTTAACCAACCTCACATGTAAAGGGGTTAAATTTGTTTAGAAAAAAGAATGTGATGAATTTTTTTAAGAACTGACTATAACATTAGTCAATGCTCCTATCATGACTCTACCATCATGGAATTATGGGTTTGTTATTTATAATGATGCTTCAAAGAAAGGACTTGGTTGTGTGCTTATACATAATGATAGAGTTATTTCTTATACATCACGATAGCTATAAATTCATGAATGAAACTATCCCACTCATGATATTGAGTTATCAACAGCAATCTTTTCTTTAAAGATATGGATACACAATCTATATGGTGAAAAATGTGAGATATATGACGATCACAAGATTTTGAACTATATTTTCTCATAGAAATAACTCAACATGAGGTAAAGATGATGGCTTAAACTACTCATGGATTATGATATCACTATACACTACCACCCAAGGAAGGAAAATAAGGTCGAAAATGCTTTGAGAAGAAAGGATCATGGAGTTTTGAAAAATATGAGAGTTAAAAGGGATCCTATGTTCATGGATATAGTAAATATGGATATGGGAATAATTATGGAAGGTGAAACATCAATATTTTTTCTAATGGTTTCTAAACCATATTTACTAGAAAGGATAAAAAGTACTTAGACTGATGGTGAAGAGTTTCAAAAGAAAATTAAAGCTATGAACGATGGGAGATTGATCGAATTCGTATATGAAGATGGGATTTGGAAATTTGAGAAGAGTATTTGTGTTCCTAACATACCTAATCTAAAAAGGGAATTGTTAGATGATGCTCATATCTCCAATTTTTCTATATATCCTAGTATCACTAAGATGTATAGAGATTTGAAGGAACATTTTTTGTGGGACAAAATGAAGAGATATATTGCTGATTGTGAGTCAAGATGTATGGTTTTTCAACATGTGAAAGTTGTAAGACAATATCCTAGAGGAGTCATGCACCCTCTTCCCATACCTGAGTGAAAATGGGATGATATTACAGTGGGCTTTGTCATGGGACTACCAAACACTCCAAGAAGGAATGATGCAATATGGGTCATTTTTGATCGTTTTACTAAGTCATCAAATTTTCTTACTAAAAGAAAATATTTACCACTTGAACATCTAATATGAATATATATTATTGAAGTTGTAATACATCATGGAGTACCCCTATCAATTGTTTCTGATCGTGATCCCTGTTTTACATCAAGATTCTGGAAAAGTATTCAGAAGGCCTTGGATACTGAACTACGTTTAATCACTGCCTACCACCCTAAAACTGATGGACAATCACAACGGACTATTCAAACCTTATAAGACATGTTGAGATCTTTCTCACTTGAATTTCAAGGTAAGTGGGACCAATATTTACCTCTGGTATAATTTTCCTATAACAATACCTTCCATTCACGTATTCAGATGGAACCATACGAAGCCTATATGGAAAGAGATGTCGCACACCAACTTATTGGGATGATGTTGGGGAAAGAAAACTCGTAGTCTTGAACTTGTTGAGGAAATAATGGAAAAGGTGAAGGTTATCCAAACCCACATCAAAGTAGCTCAATGTTGGCAAAAGAGATATGCCGATAACCGAAGGAAGGATTTATAATTTTAAGTATGAGATAATGTTTTCTTGAAGGTATCTCCATGGAAGAGTGTTATACATTTCGGTAAGAAGGGTAAATTAAGTCCCTAGTAAATCAGACCTTTCTAAATTTTAGAAATAATTAGAGTTGTATATTATCATTTGGAAATGCCTCCAAGTCTCTCCAAAGTTCATGATGTGTTCCACGTATCACTGTTGAGAAAATAAATGTCTGACCCAATGCATGTAATAACCTATGAAGAAATACAATTGGAACCCAGCCTATCTTATTGCAAAGAGTCTATAAGAATTCTTGATACCAGAGAACAAGTGTTGAGAAACCGGACGACTCGTCTGGTGAAATTTCTATAGAGAAATCATAAGATGGAAGAGGAAATGTGGGAACACAGGGAACTTATGATGAATAACCACCTGATTATTTTTATGGAGTAATATTATAGAAATTTTGAGGAGGAAAATATTTGAAGGAGGGGATAATTTAACCCCACAAGCTTCTGTGGTACGTTTCCCTTTGAATAATGCAATAACTTGCGTTGTACGCAACATGGAGTTTTAACACACCATGACCAATCAAACTAGCCATTATGAATATTAATACCCACTTTTAGAAATTTTATAAATTTTATTATTCAAAATGGACTTTATTTTTTGATTCATAATATCAAAATTAACTTAGGGTAATTTTTTTGTGAAAACATTCAATTCTTGATGAATAGTGAAAAACAGTGCGTTATTATTTAAAAATGACATTTTATTTAAATAATTAGTTATTTTATTTAAATTTATATTAGATAGAAATAGATACATAATACCTATATATGTTCAAGGTAATTCCTTGGAGTCATTTTATAATAATATTAGATATATAAAATTTTATTGATCTTTTTACCCTCTTTTACCCACCTTCTTAGTGCATTTGAAAATATGTATAAAACATAGTTTTACCACATCTATGAATTGAATTTAAAAAATCTGAGTGACATGGTTTACATCAGTAAGTAAAATGTTGTTCAATAAGATGAAAATAATTTTCCCTGAATAGTAAATTTTGACTTTTATTTACCTCTATTAAAAGTAAATAGGGTAATTAAAGGTAAAAATAATATTATAATTACCCTAATACATGTCCTAATTATATTATATAAGTGTATTTCGACCAAAATAAACCGTATAAATAATATATTATCCTTTTGGTACACATGGATTAGATTAGGTAATTTATTATTATTTTATTTAAAAAAGAGTTAAAAGTGTTAAATTCAATGTTTAATAACTAAACCATTTTTAATTTAGGGTTATACATAAGATAAATTCGACTATAAATATTAATTAGAAATATAAAGATATTTCAAACATAATGGTATTTTATTTATAATTTTTACAAATTAAATAATTAAATTTATTTATGATACAATGATGACGCAGTAATTACTTTATTAATGAAAGATTAAAATAATTGATATTATAAATATAAAAATAAATTTAAATTGAGACTTATAATGAATTAATCTAATTTTATAAGTTAATAGGACATGTTAGGGTTGATTAAATAAATTTTTTTCTAAGTGATAAAGTTTTTATGACTTTTAATGGAACAAAATACAAAATATTATCAAAATTGACATAAATGAGTTTTTAAAACAAACAATATATTATTAATTGATATTATATTCATAAAAATCTATGGTTCGTCCAAAGGAATTATATAAGGTTAGATATATTAATAATGAACCACTTAGGGTTTTCTTGTCTTTTTTTAGTAATTTTATTAACCATTTATTATAATAATACAAGATTACATGGTAAAAGTTAAACTATTTAACTAAGAGTTAAATATAAATGATACGGTTAATATGGTGACATAAACCTATCTAAAACCTATTGGTTGAGATTTTTCAGACCCATCCACATATTATACTAGAAATAAATTATTTTGGATCCATTATATACCCAATATGATTGTATAATAAAATAATATTTCAAGCATTTCCTAAAGTGTCCCTCACCTCTCTTATAAAAGGGTACTTCCCCTTCTCTCAATATCACACCTCCAAATCCATTTGGATCATAAAACCCCTACTCAAATATCCTCCCAAATTCCCTCACTTATACCTAGAGGGATTACATTGATCATAAATCCAACCTATGGATCCCTTTTGATCAACTCAAAAGGAAACACCCAAATAAGAGGTAATAATTTCACCACCTCTTTCAAAGTTATTTTCTTCTTCCACTTCTTCTTTCTTTGTTGTTTCCATACCAAAATAAAAACTCCAATAACTTTTACATAGTTTTATATTATTATAAATATGGTACAACCATATTAATTATTCTATCTATCTTATGAATGACAAGTCACCATACGTGAGTATGTATGGCTTACCGTCTCCACGTTGTGGTGTAGTTTATTATTCAAACACTTAATTGTATGGATGGGTATAATAAAGATTATAATTGATTTATATAATAAATATAATTATTTATATATGATATAAAATCCAATTACATATTATTTCACCATCAATAAAATGGTGTTTTCACTCATGCGTACGTATGGATTACCATCTCCACAAACGCGATGAAATTCATTCCCCATCATTACCATTAAAGAATTATTTTCATTTTATGATTAAAAATAACATTTAAGAGCTTAATATCATTATCAATATGAATCAAATACATCCTATACATAATAAACATGGCTTATGTAAGCAAGCATATAAAGGAAAAAAAATCAATTAACACCCAAAACAATGATACTACTGAAATATTATTAACAAAGAAATATTATAAAATCATATATGATATCATATTTATGTATGTGGATCTTATATAATTTAATAAAAATTATTTAACTTTTATAAAAGAGGTTAACATACCCTCTATCAAGGAAAAGTACAAGGTAGGGTTTAATTCTACAATCTCTCTATTATCTCAGATTGTTTATATGTGAGTATCTACTGGGACCTCTTTTTCATCCACATCTATGTTTCTTAAAACTTTATTTCAAAACATTTTTACTATTTCATAGACTATAAGTTAAATTAATTTATAATATTTTTTAAATTTTTATTAAATGTTTATAAATTAATCTTTCCTTCGTTTTCTAGACAATGTCCTTTACGAACTTTTCGACAAAATTAAGGAAATAATGTGTTTTAACTTATATGTAGAGTACATATATTTTATACCATTATGACACTTTAGAAGATTACCTAAAAATATTATATTAATATTTTCAAAATAAATGTTTTCTTTTATAATTACATGAATTTTAAATGATTTCAAAATAGAAATAGATATTTTTCTCAAATAGTTTTGTTTTCATCTATGTCAACATCCTTTGATGGATTTTACACTTGTTTGAACTTGATTTATTGTGATACAATCTTCCACCTTGTATTGAATTTTTTGTGATATATTTGAATGTGGATGTGTTTTTTATACCATTCATGGTTTATGAATAATGTACTGACATTTCGTTTGCTAGTTTTAATATGAATGTTTGTGTTATGTTTCAACCTTTTCATATGAGGAATTCATTGGACTTAGTAAGTGACAGGTGGAGCCTGATATAGCTCCTCGATGCATCGATAGGTCTCATAAGAAAAACTAGTATCTTGGAACAAGGCCATGAAAAAATATTTATTTTTATTCTTGGAATGAGGCCTTGACTATGTGGTTATAATGTTTGGAATTATGCATTCCATCATTATAAAATTGGCTATTGATATAACATGTGATTATTCCCCTAGTAAAATAACCATGTGAATAAGTAAATGGAATTATTTGGTTTATATTTTCCATATTTTATTGATGTATATATTTAAAAGTCTTTTCTTTTAGTCTTATACATTTCCTTAAATGTTTACGCTTTTTTATGAATGTATCCATTATATTTTTTTCCTTACTGAGCACCTAAGATCACCCCTTTCTATGTTTTCTTTTTCTTAGGATGAAAAAAAGTATATTATGATTGAACTAAAGGTATAATCTAAGGGATATGAATGTGGCCAAAGGACACAATGTTGTTGTTTTTTTTATTTAATAATTTTATTTAAAACGTTTTTATGTATCTAGTACTTTCAAGGATACTAAAATGATTGGTATTTTGGGATTTGATCCCTTATGATCATGCCAATGTTATGTAATAATGCACCAACTCTTAGTAACTGGGGTTGGGGTGTTACATAAACAAACATTTATTTTCCCTATATTCCCGCATTCTAAAGGAATTAAACATACTTCACTTTCACTAGTGATTTATTCTCCTTGATCAAAACAATATGATGGGATATGGTTCATCCTTTCTTTTAGTCCTCCTTGGAGATGTTTTTCTAATCTAAGTATCGCTAAAATATTTAAGGCATGTTTGTGAAACTCATCCCTAGTGCCATATGGAGGAGGAAACTGGTTAATTAGACTTCATCTGACTCATTATGGTATAAACCTTTAATCATGGAGATTAGGAACATTGGGAATATTATGGTATGTATAAACATTTTAAATATTGGTCACTATAGTGTCTTTCTTTTTTCAGAGGTCATCTCATGTGAATGGCATCTTATGCATTGAACCTGAGACGTCCTCTATTGGTCCCAAAGTAGTTAATGACATGGGTGTAATTAATACAAGGATTATTACCTTATGAATCACATATTTATTGAATGTATTAGGGACTATGAATCATGAAAAACGTTTGCCATATTTTTGGGATATATTAGGATTCCCTTTAGGGTAAAATCAAGTCATGATTTTAACATCTTATTTTGATGGGTCAGGATTCCCTTTAGGGTGGATTTATGCCTTATTTTAACATATTATGGAGACATGTAAAGATTCACTTTATAAGAAAATGAAGGAATTATTTTCTCATATTTTAGAGGTGGATCATAATTCCCCTTAGAGGCAGATCAAGTGGTTGAGTGAGTCCTCAAAGGAAATATAATTTCATACTAAGATGATGAAGTGTGTTCCCCCAAGGCGAATAGTTTAACACTGATAATGGAAAAATGTTTTCCAAAAAGGTGTATAATATCTTACGATGATGGATAGAGTGTCTATATTGAATGTCATGAAGGTTTCCTACATAAATCATTACTGAATAGGGATAAACCCCATATATTTAGGTGCTACAATTTATGGTCGTGTGATAATACTGTTTTATGTAGTATAATATCATATAGTAAGGATTTTCATTTTATGAAAGGATTGGTAGTAAGGGGTGGAATTTGGATTACACATGGAATATAAATATTTTTTGTGTTTCATCTCATGGTGGTAAAGGATAGTTTGGGGTTTTCCTATAGAATATTTCCAAGCGTGGAGTTTCTCCCCACAGTGGGGGAAATGGTGGCATCCCTTGATGATCAAACATGGGTGATATTTTTTCCATCGCACATGGTATGATGTGTAGGGTTATCCCATGTTATTAATCCATGGGGTGTCATGTGTTCACCAAAGAGGGTAGACTACAATTTTAAATCAGGTTCTATGTATTCTGGCATGCATTTTATTGTTATGCGACTTGCACATGGATCTGGGTGGTTTTACATCGTGAAACTCATATGTGGTTGGTGTTTTGACCTGGCAGGGGATCCTGTAATGGAGATATGAAGATACAAAAAAATTACCCTCAAATATTAATGATATATTGTTTCCCATTATGATTCCACCAATATGATTTATGTATTAACTTCACATACACCTCTGGATGGATCATGTTGTGAACACGGTCATGGAGGAGTGGAAATCTTGGGGCCAAAAATTAGGGTACATATATGCTTATGACAAACACTAATTATGTTAAATGTGACTAGGATGAATAGGTTGATCTAGTGGTATATGTCATAGGATGAATATAGGTGTGGTTTAGTAGATTTTGGATGAGCATGGGGGAACTAGGGAATCGACAATCATGAATGTAGGTCAGCTGAAAAGAGTCACTATGGAGAACCTTGGTTTTTTGGTCTCATAAATGATAGGGTCTCACAATGGAATGGGGGTTCATGAAGGACATGGGTTTCATGAAATTTTGGGATTTCACAATGGATTATCTTTCATTAAACATGATGACCCTACCTTGTAGTAATATCTTGGTTCCCAAGGATTTGGTTTTGAAAGGATAATTATCTCAAGAAAACATGAGATTCAAAAAGGGATTCATTATTCCCTGAATTGAATGGACCTTCATAAAGAAAATATCCACCATGGGTGTGGTTATCAACAAACCATGGGATGTAGTTTCAAAAAATCTGTCATCCTTGGGAAATATTTCATCTATCTCACTCATATAAATTTTGAGTTTTTTGACTTCAAAGCATTTTTTGGAATCTAAAAAGTCATTTTATTTTAACAGATGGAATCAATGGGTATTTGTTAGACCAACTAAGGATAATTAATTAGTTTATTGAAATATTGGTCTCCTCTCAATTTATTGCGAGCTCTGGAAAATGGGTAGGAATTCCACAAAAAAGAGTTATGTTGTGCCAATGTTGTAGTAAAACCTCTGCCCTACTATGGTCTTCGACAAAATTATGTTCTGGAAAATCTGGCTTACACTTCATGGAGGTTACCATAAAAAAACCTCTTTAAGGGATTCATAAACCTATGGATATTAGTGAAGGTTTGTAAATTTACAAATAAAGACCCATAATTGTATTTTGGAATATTTTATACCAAATTCATTTCAAATCGGTCATGAATTCCTAGGTCACTTCTATGACTCATGTATTTTGTATTCAATAATATTATTTCAATTAAATATATATTTCCTAATTGTATATCAAATTATAATTGATCTGTCATATTATTATTTTAATTAAATAAAGATTTTGGTGAATCTTATTTGGAATAATTATCTCACATCTTACTTATACACTTTTATGTGTATAGAGATCTCGTGTATTTATTAGATTACTGAATTTGTGACATTCATACTAAATATAAAGAATTGTTATTAAATTAAATGGATTTATTTGGGATGTGGAGGTGGAATTGGGTTACAGGGAGATGCATGTTTGTTATTTTATGACTTTTGTATTATTCAGGATATTTTAATTATTTTGAACAGATATCTCCTTCACTTAAATAATTTTTTCTTTATGAAATTTTTTTCATCTCTTTATAATATTATTGGAATAAATTTTTATGATTTTTTTATAATTTATTTAAATTATTTTTCATTTGGTTTATATGTTATTTTGGAATGACTTATCTAATATGCATGGATGCCCCACATATAGATTAATCATGCAAGACACTTGGTAAGCGTTGTAGGGTTATTTTTCATTATTTATTGGTTACAATAATTCCCAAAATCATTGGTTGATACTATTAGATCTTTTCATCAGTAGATAATGATAATGAATTCTATTTGGGTGTCATGGAAAACTACCTCAAACAATGTGGAAGATTAACCCAAGATGGTTTAATAATTTTATTAATATGTAAATAGCAGCTATAGTATATATTGTATTTATCATCATATATTATGGACTATGATTAAAATACATTATTTCTATCAAAATTATTCTTCTAGAAGAATGAAATTATTCTTTTCTAAGTTGAATAATAAAAATGGCATCTATTTTGGTGATTTGGTTGGTATTGTGATGATCACTATTAAATTTGATGAAAATATTTTTTAGAATAAGTGTGTTATATTATTTTAGATATATGGTATTGTATTACATTATTCATTTATCCTATTATAAAACATATATTTTTATCTAAAATTTATGAAATCATATTTCTTATATAATTACACCAAATGGACTCTATGAAATCTCTATTATTGGATGTGTTTATTGAACATTTTTATAAGAGATTCTAAGATCATTAGTAAAGATATTCTTCCTTTTATGAATGATATTTGAAATGATAGGGTATTTTTAAATTATATCAATGATACCCTTATAGAATTTATTCTAATGGTTTATAATAAATTATAAGTTTCAAAATCAAACAGTATCAGTTTTTGTTAATCTATTTATATAAATTTATCAACAGTGATATTAAATAAAATGTGAAACATCCTTCCACTAATTATTTTTTAGGAATTTTTTTCAATCAATTATCCCAATTATAATAAAACAATGTATCATGAAATTTTCACTTAAATAAAATTTAAAATTCTTCTAAAAAATATTTTATGGATTCGAAGAAATATATGATGAAATTTTATAATAGAAATGAGTGGTATTTTTTGATGTTAATAATGAGGAAGATGGGTTTTGTGATTCTTATATTAATGTCAATGTGTTATGTGTCTCCACTATTGTTTATAATGTTAATATTAATGTTAAGTTATATTGGAATATTTTTTAATAATAAATTTTTTAAAAGGGTATCCTCTATCACAATATTTATTCATTCATATTAAATATGATTGTTCTTAGAATATTTCTACTATAGGATTATGTGGAAGGATTCATGGTGTATTGGAAGAAAAATTTATCACACTAATTACTCGTTTCATTCTTTAATGATGATGGTATTCATTCATGTTCCATTATAATGATAATTTTATTTTATAAAAATCATGTAATTGTGATAGGTAGAAGGAAAGAACTTCCACAAATTATATGTGTCAAAATATTCTGAAAAAAATAAAAAAATACGAGTTGGCTAACTATTTTTGGAAGGATAAAAATATTTTTTCAACAAAAATTTAAATATATTTTTTAGTCATTTATTTTATGTGGAATGCCTAATATTATGTTACATGTTTTTTTATTGAAATTATTAATTATATTTATTTAAAATAAATATTGGGGAAATTATGGTCATGTAAAAATAAATTAAATTCATTTATATAAACTATTTATAAATAATGTTGAATGTGGACATAGATTTAGATATAATAAAAATTTTAAGATAGGCACTTTTTTAAAAAAAATGTTGGATATGAAAAATCATGGCTTTTATGTTTTCATGTTCTTAAATAAATTTTTCCCATGCAATTATTTTTATAATTCTAGTTTTGGTTCTAGAACATGATTATTATTTATAAATTTATATAGTTCCAAAACATTATTGAATGCTGAAATTTTTTTTGACGACTAACAATGAAAGTAAATATATAATTTTTAATGTTCCTTGTTTGGGGGATAATCCTGAAGAATCTTAGATTCATTTCTTCAACTAGGTTATGTGATTATATGGTTACGGATCATTTAATTGATTATTTTTTTTGATTGGAGTTTAAATTATTTTAAAACATTTCATAATGTTAAAGATGTGATAATTATTCCTTCTATCACAATATATGTGGGTTTTTTACTGAACAAATTTTTTGGGAATAGAAAATAAATGAATGAAATTACGTCAATCCAGTTTATTTTCAAGTGATAAAAGAGATATCTTAAAATATATAATAGGTTTAGTATATTTTTTGGAATAAATATTCACCATTAATGGTCAAAATTTTCGTATGGATTTTCATAAATATTATTACTATGATAGTAATCGTCAATGTGAAGCATATAATTTCTAAGTACAAATTACCATTGTTTTTGGATGTTCTAGAGTCCTTATTAATACCAACATTTAATAATTTATAGTATAAAATATTTTGTAAAAATTAGTTAATAATGTTTTTAAAATCTAGGTTATGTATCTAATATTAATTATGGTTTGTTATTTGATCTCTTGCTCAAAATTTCTAATGATATAGGTATTATGAACCAGAACAAGTTTCTTGAAGATAAGAATAAAAGATATTATATATTTTGGGTGTGAACAAGGGTTTTTTTGTATAATGATCACTCTCACTCAACCAATATTAGTTGTGTGAAAAAATATACAACCATAATTCACCTCCCAAAAAAGGGTTTTGTTAAAAAATACTAAACATTGAATGTTGGTGTATTTTAAAAGGTTGGCTGGTAAAAGTTGGAATAAAATTTTAATTATCTAGAAAATTGTTAATGATTATAAATTCAAAAATAATGATACTATAAAAACATAAAAATCATTAAATTCAACATAATAATCAATGGAAGTCTTTCATAATATAACTAATAAGAAATTACAATATTAAACAGATTTTCAAATATATACATCAACAATCATTTCTAATTACATCTAAAAAATTGATTATAGATTGGAGAAATCCCATAAGAGAATGATAAATGGAAATAATATGATTTTATATTTTAGTTCATAATTATTATTTTTTATAAATAACAACACTCTAATTCCATTATTATGTGACCAGATAAAGATAGGAAACAAAAATTTTACCAGTCATAGTCTTTTTTTCCAAAAAAAACTACTCCAAATTTATTACATAACCATTTTAATACATTTTAATTTCTTAAAAAGTTCACCCATATCCATAAAAAGCTTCATAAATCCACTCCTTATTGGTATATACACTATGTGGGCCTCCCCAATCGTATTTTTACTTTTACAATATAAAATGACTTATTGTTACCTATTTCTAGATCAAAAAAACATTGATCCTAATAAACTATATGTCTTTATAATTATAAAAAAGTTTTTATAAGTTTTTTTTCTCCCAATAACATTTAATTTCATAGTATGAATCATTAAATAGACTAACATCTCAACACCCTTTGTAATTTTGTACCTCTATCACCCGACTGAGGAAACCCCCTTGCTTAGTGGTCGAAGACTATTCGTTTGTTGAAACCCCCATAAATAATTACCACTTATACCTAATTCTCTATTAAAATATATATTAATGGTCCTCATATGTTTGAAATAAGAAATAATAATATGATTTATGAATTAAATAGTCTTTATACATTGATTATAGACAACCAAGAGTGGTGATAGACAGTTTTTCTTTTGGAATTAAAGTTCCCAAAAATATCTCAAGGATCCTTCTCGTGAATTCAACTTAATAAATCACCACCTAATTATCCGATGTATTACATGTTATTATATAACTCCAGACCCCATCAACACATTATAACCCCAAATCCTCATATCTAACACTATCAACGGATCATTCATAAAATATTTGTAATACATCAAATAGTACTCAAACAAACAACTTTCACCCTCAACGAATGTAGAAAATATCACCTCCATTTTCTTATGAATCTCAAAAAAATTTCTTGAAGTCTCATTTTTTTATTTATAATTATTTATACCTAACTATATATCATTAAAAAATTAACTTTTTCATTGAAATATTTTTATTATTATTGTCAATGGTTCGGATCAACCCAACTAAAAAAATTAAGTCTCCTAACAACCCAACCTAACTAGACTCAATAAGAATTAATTGTCCCAACATATCCAACATGGATATTTAGTATTTCAGTTTTATAGGTGGGTCATATTAAGTTGGGTTGATTTTCTGATTTTATGTTTTCATTTAACACCACTAATTTATTTTAGATGGAGTTTTTTACGAATGATAATTATAATTAGTGAGCGTTAAATATGGTTAAAATTTATCATAGTAGAGAGGGGATGTTGTTCATAGTGATAAAATATATTACAATTTATATTTAATATATCTGGAATAAGAATATATTAAATTTAAAATATATTATTTGATTTTTGGGTGTTGTCATGTGGGGGATAGAACTATGTAGAAACAAATTCAATATCTTCTAGATTATATTCATAATATAGTTAATGGTAAATAATGACCTCTCATAATTATATGTTTAGGGGAAGTGGCCTAGTTTTCATTGAGATAAATGACTATATAGATATCACAGTAGTTGATTTGAGTTGTGTCCCTGACATGTAGATAAAAATAATCTACCAAGGTGAATTTTACTAGAAAAATTTTAAATTAAAATCTGATTCTTGTCGCCCAAGGACCTCAAAAATCTGTATGATAGTCATTGAGGGTTCTCTTATAAATGGGATTTATGTTATGGATGGACGGACCCACCGTAGGTATACAAGTGGTATGTATGTTTCCAAAACTAAAAAACTACTCTTTTGAATTTATTATTAGGGAATGTTGACTCCAATATTCATAAATATATATGTAAACAATGATTATTAAAAAATATCAGACTTGGAAATCTATCATTTTGTGACGGTTTTGTTATAAGGAATTACTAACGAGTAACCTTAAATAAGTTTTTTTAAATTTTAGTGGCCCATTATATAATGTTTATTTTAATTTAAGTGTACCATCTTGAACAACAACAAAGGGTGGAGGTCTTATTTTAGTGATCATTATTGATGATTTCTCAGGAAAGGTGTCTATCTAAATTTTTTGAAACAAATTTGATGTTTCTAAATACTTTAAAAAATATAAAAAATTTTATAGTGAATCAAATGAGAATAAAAATTAATCCCTTGGGGACAAACTATGGTTTATAGTGCTTCCCATATCAATTATACAGTGTTTCGAGTTTGGAGGTTCTTATATGTATTAAACTATTGGGGAAACTCCCAAATAATTTTTTTGTAGAATGCATGACCAAAAATACATTATAGTTTGTCCAAATAATTATTTCATACTCAATCTTAACAAAATAATTATAGTTCAAAGTTGAAATCAATTTATTTTACCTTATTAGTGAATATACATAAACAAAAAATTATTTCGAGCCTCTTTCTGAATAGTGGTATAACCAAAACATCTTATAAACATTTAATAGTTTTTATTGTACTATTTATACACATGTAAGGAATAATGATCACAAATATAGATCTTAAATTATTCTTTATAAGACACCCTAATGGGGTCAAATTATATTATTTATGGAATAAAAAATGGTTTCCAAAAATACATTTATGTCAAGATTTTTTCTTCCATGAGTTTAACTCATTTAAAACTAAGTTTTTTTAGTAATAATAGTGATTTTCAACCTCAATATGAGAGTGATTGAACTTATAGAAAACCTCATTTTGAGGTTCCCAGTTATGCTTATCCATCATAACCTAGTATTTAAGTTCATCTTAATTCCATACCATATATTGGGATAGATAAAAATCTTTAAAAGGATACTAGTGAAAAGATATTGGCCAATATAGAGTTAATAGGATCATCAAGACTCTATCTCATTTTAGCCAATATTGGCTAGCCTCCATTATATTCCATGTTTCCTAAGAACTTATGTTTGAGGATTCAAAAACCTATAGGTTTTCTATAAATGAAAGATAATTCATGTATTGTGCCTATTCATTTCATTATTATAAAAATATTAAAAATTAAATGATACATGGTCTATTTCTAATAAACCACTAAATTAAAGAGATGATTTTAGATTGTTTATTTTCAAAATAAAAAAGAAAACAAATGATAAAATATAATTATGTTCAATGATATAATTTTATCCTAAGGATTACTCTAACCATAGATAATTTATTATTCTAAAATATTTTATTTAATATCTAGAAACTCATGTATTTATTTTTTTCATTAATTTTATTTATTATAATGACTGTAATATTGATATAATTGATATAATGACATCATTAATTCATTACTAAATTAATGATAAGATATAAATGTAACCTCATGATGGTAATTTGAATGATTTTAAAACTAATTTGGTATACCTGTTGAACAAATTTGTATATGATTTAAAAAAAATAAACCAGGTTATAGTACAAGAAGTTTAACACATTCCTTCTTAATAATTGTTTCAATAGATGTCAATATGTTTCATATGTGTATTATAAATCCATAAAATGTTTTATGCCTTATATTATTATATACATATATGGAATGTTGATCATTTATATAGATATGGATCTGATCACATTTGTTTTGTCACAATTAATGGAGGTGTTTGAAATGAAAAACATGGGCCATTCTAAGAAAATATTAGGGATAGAAATAATTATGAATATAAGTAAGAATATTCTTTACCTATCACAACATGTTTATATGGTGAATATTTTGAAGTGAAACGTGTTTGAAAGCTAAAAACTACTAGTTTCTCATTTCCACAACATTTTTTATTCTTTTCATGTCTCAGTCACGTGTTTTAGAATATAACATTTAATATATATTGAAGATACCATATTCATGTATTGTTGGTAGTATCATATATGATATGATTTTTACAAGACATAATGCATCATGTGAATTTTTCACTCTTAGAATATTCATGCTTAATCCTCTCAATCAACACTATAAATCGTAAAAATGGATTCTTAGATATATTTAATGTACACTAGTATTATCATTATTTTTGGGTAAAACTAATGGTATTAATGAACTAGTTTTTAATTATATGAATTATAAATATACAGATAATGTGGACTCCAACAAGTCCCTACCATTAAATATATTTCTAGTTTATCAAGGGGTTTCTTTTAAATATAACTTGAAATATGGATGAGGATTTTAATGAAGATATTTGGAATAATTGTTTTCTTTTTTGACTAAGATTACATATTTATATAATTAATAATTATTATAATAGTCAATATAACGTACACTTGTCTATAAATTTAGTGCTCCAAATATGGTATAAGAATATCGATATTATATTAGATTTTATTATATATGTTCTTGTATTAAAAAACATGTGTGTCAGCAATATACTCACTGATAACAATACAAATAATATAATGAGTAAAATCATGATGTTATCTACACCCATTCACTATTTAGATTTACTGATTTTGGTTCCAATATATCAAATTAAAGTGGAATAACATCACCAATATCATACAAAAACAGTGTATAAAGTAAATTATAATTTCCTTATGAAATTTCTATTATAATGTGTGTCTTTTTTGTATTAGATTTTTATATGAAAAAAAATTATTCATATTATTTTATGTTCAATATTTCATCAGTAGATATATGTATTGTTGGTTTCTATTTGGACCATATATTTTGGAATTTCTACTTCCAATAACTATTTCTCGAGCTTGCTCTATTTCCCTGAAGATATTAGTTATCCATTATGGATATTTTTTATCATATTGATTTCTATTAACTTCATAATTCATTATGTGAATCAACCTATTTTTTCCTTTTTATGATTTGTTTCTCCTGAAGTGTGGTTCCCACTGATTGGGGCGATTTATTCTTTTACTAGTTTATTTTCAAAAGAATTTCTCACCCCTACAGGGTGTCTCTTGGGATTGATGATTAAGTTCATCTCCCCATGATTTTTACCTCATCTTGTAGATATAAAACCTATATTTTAGGTGAGTTTCATAGATAAATTATTGAAGTTATGTCATGTATCCATTAAAATTATGTTCCTTAAAATAAATTATATATGTATGATCTTTTCCAGGTGATTTTGATTTATATTCAAACTAGGTCCACCAATGGAATGTTATTATAGATCCAAAAGTGTGATTTTTATTATTTGAAGCCTTAATGAAGCCATTCCATATAGTGGTAATGATATAAGGGGTTTAGAAGTTATTTTTTTACATTAATTTTGTTGTGATATTTAATAAAATATATGTGTAGGGTGGTATTATTGTCATGCATGTAGGATCTCAACATGTCATAACTAGAAAAAATCTAACTATTAATTTTTTCTTAACAATTTATTATTGTGTATATATTTTATTCATGGTTCTTCTTCATCTTAACTAACCATGGTTTATTTCTAGTTTAGATATTCTCATCATTTTTCAGTTAAATTACACTCTCTCATTCATATTAAAAAATACCAAACTATTCATCAGTGAACCTCATCTATTCTTAATAGCATGTAGTTAGTAATTTAAAAAATAATGTGTCTCCTAGTCTTTCTGGTTCAACACATCCTTTTCCTGGTTCTTTAATTTAATTATTAGCATTCTATGTTTTAATTTTAACTCCCCATATTGTTGAAAGATGGGATAAATATACCATTTTTTTATTTGTTTAATATAATGACTACTTATTTTTCATTATAAAACTACATATTTTTAAAAAAAAGTAAATATATATATATATTTATTTAATTTTTTTAATAAAACATATAATAAACCCACAAAAATAATATTTATTTTTTACTAAAATTAATTAGCAGAATGATAAATTTAATATATAGTATTTAATATATAAAAAGTATGATATGTGTAAAATGAAAAAAAAAATTTAAACATAAGGAAACATATATAATAGATATAATCATAAACTAATAAATAAATTACAAAAAATAAAACACTTAAAACAACAGTAATGTGGTTGAAAAACTATAAATATTAATTTGAAAACTGAACAATCTTGTTTTAACAAAAACACTATATTATATTTTTAAGAAATAGATATAAAAATAATTTTACTTATTAAACATATATATACTTAAATAGTAAATAATAGCTATTAATTTTTTTCCCACAGGGTAAAATATTAATTACTTGTGAAAGGGAAAGTCTAGGGTATCAAGAATTTTTCACTATAAAAGTATTTTTATATTAATTTTTTCTTATGTTTTGAATTTTCAATATATATAATTATATTATCTTGATCTAGTTATCAAGTTTCACCAAAATAATAATTATTTCATTGATTATATTATAGGACCATATATATTCAACTCACTTTTATATTATATTATAAGATATTATAATCTTGGATTTGAAACTCTTTATTGTTCATTTGATGATCATTTATAGATCACATTATATGATCTATTACTTGGAAATATTTTCATTATATCATAAGCTCAGTATAGAGTTTTATTTTCTTAATCAACATCATATGTTCTCTCTATAAATTAAGGATAAATATGTTATATCTAATTCCTGAGAGGTTATTTATGATAATATTACAAACCTTATTTCCATTATTCTTTTTGTAAAATGTAATTTCGAAAATAATTTTAATTTTATTTCTTTTTATATAACGATTTTATATCTCTGGATAATTAAGAAATGTTTTATAATTATAAATTCAAAATTTGTTCTTTTTTCATTTCAACTCTTTCCATCAGATGAATTGAAGTTTTATTTGATGGAATACCATGGGATTTTGTGAAAAGTATTGAAATTTTTAATGATACATGTGATATTATCATGGTGCATGCTCAAGGATGACACCAACTAGTATCTCTAAATAAAAAACCATTTAAAAAAATCATGATTACAATTCAGTGTTACTATTAAAGTTATTTCATTAAATAGTTGAAATCTTAATGTTAATCAGGATATTGGTCGATTTTTAGTTTGTATTATTTAATGGGATTTATGTAATATATTTAATGGTGGGATTCATAAATTTTTAAGACCCTAGATTAATTTTGAATGACCTTTATTTAGGGTATTATATTTCAAAGCATCTAACCCCCAATAATAGTTTATTTTTTAGCATGAATGATTACCCATTTTTTCTATTTTTTTATTGTGGGACACTTGGAGAAATAATATGACTTTATGTTGGCTTGTTTAAGGGTAAAATAGTTTTCCAATATGGTAATAGGATTTTTGAAAACACTATAAAAAATTCCAAAATTTATATGGAATAAAAAGAAAGGGGTATAATTGGGTTGTTGAATTTGAATATTGATAAATAAACTCAAATAGATAGTTTGATTGATGTTGTGAAAAATGATTGTCTAATAGTTGGATATAATTTTGAAAATGTAGTTCAAAGATGAAATGAGTATAATATGATTAATGTGGATGAAAAATAAATATATCTAATAATCATCTAAAATATAAATAAATTTTTTCTTTGAAACTACTATTAAATCTAATAAGAATATCAATGAGACAAGTCTCCTGGGTGATTAAATATTGCATTTAATTTTTGTTATTAATCGTATACATATTAATGAAATTAAGGTTTCATTTCTTAGGGGGTTCAAGAGTAGTTTATTAAGGGTAACTAAAAAATTACCAGCTAAAAATATTTTTCATAAGTCCTATTACAAGATATAAATTCATTTATGTGAAGGATGATAAGAAGATGAATATTTTATGTAAATGGAAGTTTAATGTTTTCTTAATGATGATGTAAGCAATCATGTTATTCTTTTTGGTGAATCAATAAAAATTGAAATATAGAGGTGGGGATGTTATCCTCTATAAGGGAAAAAACATTTATGTTTGTATAGTCAGGTGATTGGAAATATTTGAAATAATTGTACACTCTATAGATGGAGTAGAATGTATAACCATTATATTTTTCTCTTGTTAAAATCTATGAAATATTTCAATGGTAAATATTTCATCAAATATAAGATTCGTTTTTATAAGTATATATATATATATTGTAGGTGTAGGTAGACTCTATATATTTTAGTAGGATTATGTTAATGAATATATGAAACAATATTATCAATCCCATATTTATCTTTCAATTCAAAAGAAAAAAATGGGAGTATATTTTTAGTAAAATGTATGGTTTCCATGGAGAAGAGGAAAATTGACAATTTTTACAATTCCTGAATAGATAAATAAGTATCTTAATATTTCAATTCTTTTAGTATTAGATTTTAATGCGATTTTATGTTATTTTGAAAATAATTGGAGGGTCAAAAATAAATTATGTTTTAATCCAATATTTTCATGAGACAATCATGTTTACCTTAATTTTTTATATAGGTTTTAAATGGTATAAAATTAAATTAGTTTTAATTGAAAAAAATAAAACTACTTTTTTGAAAGATCATATCGTTTTCTTGAATCTAATGAATTATTAACATTGTAAGAATATTTAATGATTCACAATATTATTTCAATATCTTCAAATTATTATCAAATTTATCATTTAACAAACATTTCTAATAATTATTGGATGAAATTTAATGAATATTTATTTTATAGTTTGTGTATTAACGACCAATTATGTCTTGAAATGAAAAAATTTACATCCAAAAAATAAAATATTTATTCAAATAAAAATAAAATAATATTTATATAAAAATATAAAATGGTGAAATATAAATTTTAGAAATTTGGAAATAAGGTTTAATCCTCTTGAAGAAAACTTTTGATCAGAAATAACCAAGGCTACACTGAGGGGGGGTTTAATTAGAGTAGCCGTGTACTAAAATATCATTCTCTAATTTATATATATATAGTTCATTAGAACCTAACCATCTTTAACAGATTAAACTCAACCTCACCAAACCTCACTTGAATAAAATGAACATAGACAATAACAAATAATACAATATATATTTCCTTTCAATTTTACTTTTTTCATACTGATTATCTTTATCAAACTCTTAATTTATATTTTTAAATTGTAAAATAAAAAAATTTCTATTCCTACACATTTAAATAATTTAAATGAATATTTACCCTTATATTTTCCATTTAAATTTATTAAATTTAAATATATAATGGACAAGGTTGTTTTTTTATAATTACCCACACTATCATCATCATTACAATCACCTTTTTTTTTGTTCATCTTCATTCAGATTTTAATTCCCCATGGCATCAAAATTTGACTCATGTTTTACTTTCTACAAAAATATTAGTGTCTTTCTCATCTCATAGGAAATTAGTATATAGTTTACCTAATATAAATGGGGATCATTCAAGTCTTAAATATTAGTGGTTATATGATTAAATCATTCAAAAATATTCCCTATGAGTTTATTTACTATAAAATAATTGTCTAGCTTTTCACCAAAACATCTAATGGCATTGATAATCTCTTTCAATCTAGTGATGTAATTAATCAATTTATTTATACACATAAATAATTATATAATTAAACATGCTTCTCCAAAATTATATCCTAGATTATCTAATGTTATTATCTCCTTTTTAAATATTTTTAGGTTTAATCCAAATTTCTTTATGAATTTTCAGTCACATTGTATTAGTTCAAACCTTCTCTGGAGGAGATATAAAGATGTTATTCCTATCAATTCCATACTCCTCAATATTAATTATATATATATTTTTTATTTTATAATGTCTTTGAATGTTTCAAAACCCATTTTAGACACATAATGAAATTTATGTCAATAAGACAATTAAAATGAATGAATTTTAATTCTCCAACCATAGAAATTAAACCCATAAAATGTGGGTACACAACTACAATTCAAAATTTTCATGTTCCCTATAATTTATATAGAGAGAGCCTAATATAGGAAACATTTGATCTAATACCAATTGGTTGTATATTTAAGAAATTGATAAATGGATGAATCAGTGAATCTAAATTTTTAAATTTTATTCATGGAAATAGACCACATTATTTTGTTGGAACATGAACCTCTAAATTCCATTAAAATCAGCCTCATCATAAGAAAATGAAATATATTAATTAAAAAGTTTACAGTAGTTTTTACAAGTCTCACCAACAATGTGTGAGATTACTCATTATCCCAGTAGGTTATAATCCCTTGTTACATATTTTCCACTAATATCATGTTATCAATAAAAGTGGTTGAGTCAATTTTAATATACTATATTGTTGATTCAAAACAAGATAAACTACCTATCGTAGGTCCATTTTCTTCAAATACCCACAATAAATTTTAGAACACCACCAAAATAGGAGATCAGGACTTCATTGATTATAGGTTACCTAAATAATAAATAATATCTCCTCTCAATAAACCCAAAAAGTTTAAAAAAGTAATCAAATATCATATTTTCAAGAGATGGACAGTTAATAATCTACATGGTAGATAGGCACTTAAAAACACAACATACTCTACTCATCACACATAGAACTCTTGGTTAATCTACATCTTATCCTCTAAATTAAATCAGCACTGTAGATATGAAAAAATAATATCGTTAAATATTTATGTCATATTTTCTATGAACACTATATTTTTTATCATAAATTTTATATTCTTGGGTAAAACATATTTATTCTCTTCACACATCTAGGGATCCATACACTTCACCATCATTTTCTTCTTCTAAATTTTAAAAAACTATATAACTAATATAGAATACTAATTTTTTATTCATCTACCACTCTCAATTTCTAAATCATCGATACTACCAATATATAAAAATTTATTACGTTGATAAATTAATTCTCCATCATAATAGTCTTATTAGGTTTCTCAAGTCTTTCTCAAATACATGAAATGGTATATTATAAGATGTCTCAAGAATGGAAAGATAATTTTTTGTAAAGTAAATTGATTTTTTTAATAATAAAACCCATTAATATATAACAAATTTAGAAGAGGAAAAACCTCACATGAACTATATAAATTTTCTAGAACTACACCTCTTCACATTAGATAAACAACCTTTTATTTTTATTATCTAGATATCTTCTCTATTTAACTAAATAAATCACATATTTTATTATTTTCTAACTTGATAACATAATAATTCAAATTAATTCATATATATCACTAATAGATATAAATGTTTCTTAAAGAACTCATAAATTTGAAAACAAATATCATAAAAATTATTTAAATGGAAAACAATCTCATCTAGCATTATAGTTTGATTAGCATGTCCTTTAAGAGATGGATAATTGCAAAGATCCATCCCATTAAAACATATTCATTATTCCTAAAAAGTAGAATCACTTAATTTTAGATTCATCAAGATTACCCTCACTCATTTTTATATATATGATAATTTTTATTAATATGATGTAGGGATCATAGATTCTTCATTTGTCTTGAATCATATTTGAAATTTGATGTTTTTATTATTGATTACCAATTCCAATATTATAAGGTTATTTTTATTTAGGATACCCATAATATGGAATAGGAAAATATATAGAATATAGTTAACTCATAATTCTCTATTTGATTAAGGCTATATAGATGGAATGATTCTTATATAGGTGAATTGAGTCTTACATAGAATCATATTATGTTTTCACAGGTTTTGGGTAATGTGTACACAATCATGTTTATGGTCTATGGATGATTCTCTCACACTTAGAACCCTTACTCACATAGTCACTATTTTAACCTTACAAATAATGGATTAATACTATAGAGTATGATTAACATTAAATAGATTGGTTGTATGCTTATAAAAGGTAGAAATCTTGTTTCTAAAAACAATCACTATTTTTATATAACACATAATGATGGATATGTATGCATAGAATAATTCTTATGTATAACTTGGAATCACCATTAATTAACCATGATTTATCCAATGTGGGATTATGGTCATAAAAATTATATTTTCTTATATAAATATAATTGCATCAAACCATTCAAAAAAACATCTCATACACATTAAATATCCCCAAAAACACTTTAATGAATTGGTTGACAATAAATACAACAAATATAAAATCACCAATATTTTTCCAAAACTAAAGCACTCTTCACCATTCTATTGATATTTTATGAATCATTATAATTTGGAAAACATATTATATTTATAAAGGGATTTTAAATATTTACTATGACACCCATGACATAACTATTTTATATATATACATATATATATATATTAATTATTGATTGTTTAGTGGATTTCATAAATGATTGGAGTGAAATTTTTTAGTTTTTTAAGTATTTTTTATATTTCATATTTTATGTGTATGGTTTTTCAAACCCTTTACACATAGTGAATGTCAGAAATTAATATTCCAGAAAACCCTACATTATTTTCGTAAGGTTTTACAAATACATTAAAGAACCAATCACCCCTTTAAATATTATATAAAATAATTTTTATAAATACAATTTTAGTGATTAGGAGTTTTATTTTTTCCACCCATAGCTATGATTTTTCATGTGAATTATACCATATGAAACCTCACTCAATGTTTTTTATTGTTGATATTCCATTATAATGAAAATTTTATTCATCAAGGTATAATCATCAAAACATCTTCATATCTTCATATAAATAGTTCTACATTCATCTTATTCCCCTTCAATGTACATGGTATCCAAAGGATTTTATATTAAAGTAATTTTTAATGGGTATTTTTCTATTTTATGGCTTTATGTGTCCATATAAGGTCTTACCCAATACAATTTTGGAGTAATAAAATCATTATTATCATATTATTCATGGCTTGGTATGATTTTGTCATAATTTATTTATTTGAAAGAGCATGTGGTTCATAAAATTTCTAGACCACCTTTTTCACTAATATTATTTTATAAAGGTTACAAATAAAGAATTATGAATGAAATGTCATGTATTTATGTTTTTCATTAATTATGAAGTTTTATTTTAATTCTCTCCATTATTTATACATTAATAAAAACGTTCATGCATTCTATAGGTTTTTGGAATTTGAAAATAAATATTTATAAAACAGTTGATAGGCAATTTATTTTTTTGATTTTTAAATGATTTCTAATGAGATTATTCATATTATTATTAAATTTGGTTCAAGTATAATGGTTTTTTAGAATATAATAATATTATTTTTAGTTTTATTAGTCATGTTTTATTTTATTTTTTTATTTATATTTTGATAGGTTTATATAATTATTTAAATATTTCTTTAATGGAAATGTTGATTCTTGAATAATTTTCAAATGATGATTTCATGGAATGGATTTCAATATATGATTAAAATAATTTTTTGAAAAAACATTATATATTTTTCAAGAAATCATTAACACCCTTAGTATTATTTACAATATGGAAATTAATTTTATGTTTTATTAATAGTAAATTATTAATTAAAAACATAAATATTATTTTTAACATGAATGATGTTGGTGGTGATGTGTTATATTTACATTTTTTTATTCTATTTATATTATAATATGACTTGAAACTTTTTTACTCACCTTGATTAGAAAATCACATATGATCCATAGGAAATTGTGTGAAAGATCAATGATTAATGATACAATAGTTGTCATTTTCTCAAAAAAGTGTCACCAAGTGATAATTTTATTAAATATTGGGATATTCAACATAGTATGTATACTTGAAAGCAAATAGTTTATTTAACTAAGTACCAAACATGGGTTTATTATTCGTTCCACCTGAGTATATCTAAGATCATCTGATAGTGACTAGTTAGATTACAATGATTCTCATTATGTTATATTTTGTTCCTATATTAATAAAAATTATATTATAAATTATATTATTTTTTATCTTTATATTGATTTCATTGTGTGATTTTTTTTATTGTTTTTATAGTATATATAAATACATTAATTTTTTTAATATTAGCTTTACTTATTGGAATTTTTACTAAAAATATGATGTTCTACTCATTCCATGTTTACTCGAAGAATTTTATTAAAAAATATATTTTTTGTTTACAATATTTCATTGATTAGTTTTAGTCCCCAATATTTTAAATGATTTTTGATATAAATATTTTATTTTGATAAACATGGCTATTATTTTTTCCCTAGAACAAAATGTATATCATTAAATATTTTAATATTATTTTCTTAATAATATTATAGAAACTTATTTGTATGAAATGGGTTGTATTTTTTTCAATTGTGAATTCTTTTTATTGGATTTTATTACAAATATATATATAAATAAAAAATATTTTATAATATTGGATTAAAATGGATTTAATAAAACATCTGGTAATATCTTAAAATCATTAATGGACTCCTACTATGCATATTTAAGTCACCCATATATTCAGAATTCCTTGTGTATGTAACACTAATGTGTTTATGGTGTTAATAATTGTAAAAAAACCATATTTTATAGTAAGAATTGTTATTCAAGTTAATCGAGGACCTTTCTATGTGGATATGATATTAGGTCATGAGGTTATACTGATGTGGAATTTTATTTCATTTATATTAGTTATGATATTTTATATATTTTCCACCATGTTATATCTCATACATTATTTTCTTATGATTTTTTTTAAAACATTATAATATTATTATAACTATTTGGTTGATTTATTTATGTTATACTTCTATTTTGTCATTTTAACTCTTTATAGTATTTTAATTGTACTTTTTTATAAGAATGATTTTTTAAATAATGGAAACATTGTACTATACTCTAGGCAAGAGTTTAATGGAGATTTGTTTTTATATTTTGGTTGAAATTATTCCCAAGTTGTTTGTTTGATACACTATATTTCTATATCTAATCTATAGAATTGGGAATGTTTTATAATCCTTTTAGAAGACTAACTTGATAGATACGGTAGGTTAACCAAAGTCGGTTTATTGAAAAATGGTTTCTCATAAGGGAGTTATGATGGGTGGTTCTTCTTCTAGGCCCTTAGTTATCCATACATACCAATGGAAGGGAAATATGAAATTTGGAATGTGTTTTGATTATTCTTTATTCTAGCTCTTTGAGGGAAAAACATATAATAATCTCTTTAGTTTGTTAGATGACAGGAATACATAATGATGTGTTGGAAGATAGGGATAATCATCTGTATTTTTTGGGTATTATGGTGACATAGAGAGAGATTATAGGTGGGATATCCTTCTTTATAGAGGGAAACAACTTATTTTGTCTATAATTATTAAAATATAAAAATGATCCCTACCAACAATGGTGATTTCATTGAGTGATCTCCTTTTGATGTGGAAGGGTATGAGAAATAAAGAGGTGAGAAAGACCATAGAGATTATTTTATACCCACACATATGGAAGGGATAGTTTCAGGAGTAGAATTAGAAATCATTGAACTACAAAATTAGAATCCATGCCAGGAGGTGGAGAAACTTCTATAACAACCCATTTTTTCATCCAAGGAATAATTCAAAGGTAATTTGATCTTTTTTAGTTTACTGGATGGGATTTTTTTAACTAAGATTCAGAATATAATTTTGAGATTTGTAAGACATCAATGTGTTTTTTCTTGGACTTGGGTGAATCATCTAGCTGTTTCCCAAGTTTTTCATTGAGTATCAAGACTGTAAGGTCCTAGAATTCATGTTTTTGGTGGTTTTTTAGAGGATCATAGTTTTTTTGAAAGCCTGCAGCTATTAAAAGAAATTTGTATTCCCAATATCAGTGGATCCAAAATGCCTGACATGAACTATGCATGAGATTCCCAAACCATTTTCTCTTCTCACATGGGTAGTGAAACATATGCAGTACCCTCATACTATTCACTACTTGTTTGGTGCATGGTTAGGGTAACTGTGTTGTCCAAACAATTTGAGGTGATTTATTAAGAAATGAGAAGCACAAGGTTACTGCATAGTTCGTCAAAAATATGCATCCATACCATGTGAACTACTTTTTAAGGTTAAAATTTCCAAATTCATGGAATTATTTATAACATTTTTTTGATTTTCATTTCTTTCTGCCTACCAGATGAGGCTCTTATTTGAGTAAATGGTTACTTATCCCAATCCTAATATCATCTAGATTTTCCTCCTCTATTCATGTTCCATTTGATCAGTATTGGTCTCTATTGATATGAAATGGTAAGCTCTCTAATCCTATCAAATCTATTTTAATTTATTCATTCCATCAAATGCAAAATTTTAGTGAGATCTCATTCACCCAATTTTGAGGGCGGAGTTCTATTTCTTAGATCTTTTCCAAATTCGATCGATTTTGAACTTGTTATGGGATGGGTGATATGTCCTAAGATTAAGGTTTGTGGCCTATTGAACTTCATTTAGGTTTCTATATTTTATGAATATTTTCATTGTTCCACACACCAGACAGTGTCCTGGTTAGCTTTTTAATTGGTTTATTTGTGTCTAATTAACCCTCGTACCTTGATACATGTGTGTCGATCCCTGTTTATGTAATTAGATATTTTGATCTGGTTTACGAACACCCAATTAGATTGTTGACATGTTTTCCATTTTTAATTAAATTATTAAAATCATAGAACAAATCCAATAAATTTTTCTTGGAATTGAAATGGATTTTTCCCTTGTAGTTTTTGGTCTAAATGGTAGGGGTACCTCTAAAGTTCCATGTTGAATCATGTATAATTTAATTTCTTGGTAAGGTTGTTTTTTAAAATGATTCCTTTCGATTAGTTGAATGATAAATATTAAAATATGTTTCCTAATGATATATGAATTTTTTGATGAATAATTTCATGATTTTATAATAAAATAGATCGACGGAGCTGTGCCATAATTAAATCTGAAAAATTATGATAATTTATTTATACCATGATTAATGATTAATTCTTTTGGTTGTTTTTAGAATTATCACATGTATTGGAAATTTCCTATTTTATGATGTTTGATGGATTTTAATCCTTTCTAAAATACCAATGAACAAATCCCCTTCAAATGGATTTTTTTCATTATAAATGGGAATTCCCATGCATATATTCTTCCAACTAACCAGGTTACATTCTAAGTACCTCATTGAACCTTATTAAATGAATTTCCATGTTTGTTTAATTTTTTGTAATGTTTCAAATAGAAAATTAATATACATTATGGAATAATTTCCCTGGGTTTGTAATTGGAATCAATTAAATGGATTTAATGTATAGAATGGTTAAATGAAATGGTTTATGAAGTATGGTAAGGCCACACCTATTTCTTGTTCTTTTTGAAGGCTTATATGAATTGTGATATCACAGTGGAATTAAATTTGGGTTTTTTAATACATGAGATGTATTTCTTTTTAAATTATATTATAAATTTAATTTATACCTTTGATTATGATAGTTTCTTAAAATACAAAGCATGAGAGGTATTATCTCCTTGCTTGTATACTATATCTGATGATTTCATTATATTGTCTTGATAAATATATAACTTGAATGGTATTGTATCATTTATATTTATTATAAATATGATTATTCCTTTATAACGTCTATGTATGATTGTAATGGGTGTTAATTAAGGAGAGAAATCAAACTCACTTATATCAGGGTTTGATCTTGAAAACATGAACTATTGATATGATATGGGCATTGGGATGAGGCAACACATACCATGATTAGAGTATTTTTATGAGATCTCACTCTCTATCTAGAGTTTTTTTGCATTCCCTCTCTCACATGTTAGTAATTTAGGTCATGTACCATATTTAATAAGATTGTATGCTCATTTATATGGATTATGGATGTTTGAGTTATGCCCCGGTCAAGTCAACAATTAGTATTCCTGGTATATGTCTATTAGGTGTATGCAAACACTTGTTTCATACAGGTGGATGGAATATAAAATTAAACTATATACATAATTATTGATATATATATATATATAGTTACTGGACATACATGTTATTCTTTATATGATCCAATGAATCTATACCCACCAGGTGTCCCTTAGGAACCTAGGTGGGTTGTGGTAATTTATTTAAAACTCTTATTTACCTTCATTCTTTCACCTTAACAGTACTTTACATTATATAATCATGGAAATGATTAATTTGAAGAAACTATTGGTGGAAACCTACTAGGATTTGTATCTGACACCCTTATTAGGCTACCATTGCACTACGGTACCTGAGTAGACATAATATTTCAAGACCTTAGTTGATTTATTTTTTCTATTCATCTTGTACCTTGTATATTGAATCATATGACTGAGATGCAGATCATAATTCTTTTAGAAATCTCTAATGGGGATTTTCTTTTATTTATTTTCTTGTTCAGTATTGAATCTTGTATAATGTTTCTTGTTTTTTTCTTTCATTAGGTATTTCCAAGATTTTCATGTATCTTTTTTATATTGGTGTTATCCATATTTTACTATACAAATGTTCATTTATTTAAAGCTTCTAGTGTTTCAGGATGTCTGTTGTTTCATGGTGATTGTATATATTTGGTACTATAATAAAAGGTTATAGTCTCTCCACTATTACCTTATGAAACCCTCAATTCTAATCATTAGACTCTGGTGTATGGGGAGATGTTCTTGATGCCATGTTACCCACCAATCTGGCTATAGTATTAGCAGTCAATCGATGTGGGATTTTAAAAAGTTGTATAATAATGGATTTCTTTTCATTTTTTATAATATTTTTTGTTGGTTGATAATAGACTATAAATGTGTTGGTGATTTGTAAATAACGATGTATGGTAATGATTACCCACCCATGGGGAAAAGTCCATGTTTCCAGAAAAGGTATTGATGTTTGTGTTGTTTTATATTATAGATGAATATGATTTCACCATAAGTGAATGTTGTACTTTCCACTTTTTATTGATTTATTAATTTATAAAATTTTACCATTGTCTTGGTATGAAAATGATGAAGCATTTCATTCATCATATTATAAACATAGAAATTCACATGCCACATATATGATATTCCATGTAGTTTAATTTATAGCTTGCCTGCTGATTTTGATGTGTGACATGAGTGATATTTACTACTTTTATTTCCATTATTGTGACTCCTTTAATTCCATTTATGATTATTATTATTTATTGTTCAGTATATTCAATGATTAGGTAATTATTTTTTAGACTGTCTACTTAATTTATCATTTTGTTCTATGTATCATGCTTTGTGTTGATTATCATAATTTTGGGGTTTACTTCTTGTAGTTACATGATATATTTATTGTTAAAATTTATATCATTTCACATGATAAATATATTGGTTGTGACTAAATGGGGAACAGTTTTAAATGTTAAGGTGTACGGGAACCTTAAAATTGAAAAGGTAACCCATATACATGAACCATCTTGAGACTTACATGTGTTTAAAGGTTTTTTATTAATAATGAAAAAATTCTGCTAAAGATTAAGGTTAGAGTGAATTGTTTAAAGTCAATGGGATCCAAATGGTGACCTTTAAAGTATGTAGGTGCGTTATGGATTTGTAGATATCCACCCATAAGGATTAGGCCTTAAATATAAGCATGTTTTAGTCTGAAATGTGATTGGTTTTGATTAAATGGGAGCTAGAATTCGAACTATAAAGAGTATCAGTGCCTTGTATATTGGTGTGGTAGAAACCCGTGTGATTGAACTTTTGTATTTGACCATGCTATATTTTGAAATTATTATAAATGTTCAATATGTTTTATTTTAATCTATTATGAATTTTTTAAATTATAATATAACCAACCAGGCCTAAGTAGGTAAGTTGGGGAATTATAATTATGAGAATACCTTCTTGGGTTTTTATAACTTTAGTAATTATGAAACTAATATTTGTATGGATTTTGATGATCTTGGGTTGTCTTAATGAGACCCTCGTAGGTCTCCTTATAGATTTAAAAAATGAATTTATATGAAAATTTTCATATTTATGATGGGTTTTCAACGTGTGTTAAATGGTTAAAATTTAAAATGGAACCCTATGTGGTGGAAATTGTTTGAACCCTTGTTTAAATGAAGTTTTATTATCTACTTATATAGACTTGGAATAGAATCCTGATTGTTTTCCATCAACATTATTTTCTTTGGTATATGGATTCAATAGATAAGATATTAATACTATGACTTCTTTTAGCATGAAAAAGTAATAGGGTTGATGTTTGTGGTATGTATGGGGATATATCATGGTAGTTATAACCCTTTCATTTTAAATACCGAGCTAATACTATGATATTCTTTTAGGTTTGGTGCCATTCAGGTACAATTTTCCATAATGGGACTCTTACCTTCTAAATAACACACTTGATTAGATAGGTGGTCATATTTTTTTGTACTTTTTTATGGTCATCAACATTGAGTAATGTCTGATTTCAGAAGGATTTACACACCTAGGGCATGTTCATTCACTTCAAGGACATTTGACCCTTTCTTCTTCCTCATAGATGAACGACATAGTACATTGTCATCTAGGTTAATGGTCATATGGTGAAATAAAAATTTACCTTATATTTATTGTATGGACTACCAGATACATGAATGAATAGGATAGATTACCTGTGGGTAGAATTTATTATGTTCTATTTTGCTTCTAAAATCTATGAGTAGTATTTTTTCATGTACACAGTGCCCATCAAGTGCTTAATGATGTAATGAATCAAACTAGTTTGGTAGAGTTGTTGAACTTCATGTTTTTATTTATGGTCTCAATTCATCACCATAGAAGATTAAACATGGATTTTAATTTAATCAAGTTCATCTCAATGCTTGGGATGACATCATTGAGAAATGGGTTTTTTGATAGGCCGGACGGGTTGGTTTTGGCTTTCATGATAAATGTTTAGCTTCTCTGATGTAGTGGCCATGACTTAGAGGATGGACACAAGTGTGTATAAGGTTGTTCTAACCTAGCATGCATTCAAGAGGATAGTCTTCCCCTATTCTCTAAATGACTTGTACACTCATAAGGTGGGAAGTTTCATGCTAGTTATAGTAATTTTTTCTTCCAAGTAGATGGAGCACAGCCAAATAGGACAATTTGGAAATAGCCGATCTTGATCGTATGTCCTTAAGGCTTGCGAGTTTCAAATCATGTTGATTCTTTCTTGATATCAAAAATATTCAATCGTTTCATATGTATCAAACCCTTGAGAACCACTATTTTTCTTATTGGACATTGTGGCTAAGATCTAGAAATCACATAATTCCTCAGGTGGAGAAGGCTTGTAATCCATTTGTAGTAGTGCGTTGTTAGGGGAATCCGAGCTATGTTCAAAGATAGTCGACCAGTACTGGTTTTCATATTCATCTTCTTGTTTTCATGTCTACTCTTATTGTACACTTCTTTAGAAACAAGCATGTACCATGTATTGACTTTATCATGGATGCACTAAGAGATAATCCGGCATACATTGCACTAAAGAAGTAAAATACATTAGGATTGATATTTGATCTCTATCTGATTTCACACTTGATTCATGTTTTTATTGATTTTTTTGGATATTATTAATTGAAATTGGAACTTCCCATAGAGTAAATCCTTGAATGGACTCTTGGACACCATTCATTCATCATTGAATTGACCACTAGGTATATTCCAATATTGGATTTTTCAAAGTTCTAATGTAGATGTTGCAGCTTTGTTCCAATATCTATCTTATAGTTATGAAGTGTGGACTATTTGTTTTTGTTCCATGGGATCTAGTTTGTTTAATTTAGAGGTTACCCCAGACATGTTGTTAGCCTGATAGTTGTTTCTTCAAAAGAGAAAAAAATTTAGTGGGGTGGATCAGGGTTACACCCTTGTTCATACTAAGGTATGATGGAATAAATGGTCATGTAATAATAGATCAAATAATTTCACTGAAATATGGGTATGATATTTAGTGAACTTGTCTGTGATAAAAGTTATATTCCTTGGAAAGACAATTTTCAGTTCTTTTTTTAGTAAGTTACCCATTTAATCTGGGTTTCTTGGGAATGATATGTTGAAGATGGCCTGAACATTTTTCTTCTTATTCAATGTTTACAACTGAAGGGGAAACAATTTAAGAATTTTTTCAGTTTAAGGAGTGTATAGTTTTTAAAAGGGATTGATATGTCTTTCAAGGAAAACATGTTCATCTGACTTTGTCTTATTCGATTGGAATTCTACCATTTCATAATGTTGAGTTACCTAATATGACCATGGTTGTGATCAGGTTCACCCAATAAAATAAATCATGTTGGGATGATTATTAGAACATATGAGGCGTGATTTTTAATGAAATTATAACATTGGGGTGTGTTGTGGTTCAGAATTGGTTGTTAAATGAAGAAAGACCAATGATGGGGATAACCATTAGGCTAATTTTGAACAAGATGATGACCCTAGATAAATATATAAGAGTAAGATTATTTTCATTGTATTATATGGGAAATAAGGGTTGTATTAGGTGTTTATGGCTCTAATGTCATATGTTTATGAAGTGCTCGGAGATGCATTGGGAATTTTTAAATGCAACACAGTCATTTGAAATAAATTTCAAAACCATTTTAGGTCAAGTGATATTTATATTGTTCCCGAAGGATTCTTAGGGGTGAGATGATATATGGTAGAGAGGTTGTAAAGACCCTTTTTTGAGTCCTGGATGAATTCTATGGGAATTTAAACTTTTATCAATTTACTGATGGGTTGTTTTAAAAACTGATCTTTCGAATGTAATTTTGAGTATTTAAAAGTTTAAATGTGTTGTTTATTCACTTGAGTAAATTCATGAGAGGTTTCCTTAGTGTCTACTTGTTTTTTGGGAGAACTAGGGTCTAGAAATTAGGTTTTTGTTGGTCTATTATAGGATTATGGTTTTTCTGAAATCATTTCATCCTCAGTAGAAAACCTTGTGATCTATATTATAGGAGTAGAAATAGACCATGCACGGTTTTCCCAAATTGTGTGCCCTTCTCGCATGGGTAGTTCAACTTTGCTTTTACCATAATACTATTCACTACAAGGTTGATGAAAAGTTATGGTAACCATGTGAGACAAACCATGTGAGATTATTTCATAAGAAATGGGTCGTACACAATTGGAGAATAGTTTGGCCAAACCATGTGGCAAAACCGTGCAACCTAGCTTTTAATTGTAAAATTACCAAAATTCCATTAATTAATTATGAAATTCCTTTTCATTTAACCTTCCTCTCCTCTAACTGCATAAGGTACTTATTTGAGTCATGGTTTCCTCCTCCGAATCCTAATCTTGGATTTGATGCTCCTCCTTTATTTTTTTGTCCAATTCGATAAACATCAGTCTCTATGGATTCACATCATTAAGCTCGCAAATCACCTCCAATATATTTCATTTTATTCATTCTATCTATTTTACTATTTTTGTTTGATATCATTCAACTTGTTTTTAAAATGACGTTCTATTCCTTAGATCTTTTCCAAATCAAATCGATTCAAACATCACTATTGGACGATTGAGACATACTAAGCATAAAGTAGGTGTTTTATGATTTTTATTCTTGTTTCTATCATTTAACGAATATTTTCATTGTGTAGTATTCTATCCTTTTCCAGGTGTTTCTTTATAATGGGTCCCTTCATGGATAATTATTCCTTTTACCTTGATACATGTATGTTTATCCTTATTTAGGGGATTATTGAGGTTGATCTCTTTTACAGACTCCCCATGGGTGGGTCGACATGTTTTTATCTATTTAATTAAATGATTAAAATATTTTAATGACTCCCAATAATTTATATTGTATTGTAAATGGATTTCTTCTTGTAGTCTTTAGTCCAAATTGTTATGGCAGATCTGATTTTCCATGTTTAATCGAGTATAATTGAATTTTCATGTAAGGTAGTTTTCTAAAATTTTTCCTTTTGATTAATTAAATGATAAATATTGAAATTTTATGCTTAATGTTATATGATTTATTAGAATAATAATGTAATTATTTTATAATAAAACCCCATGATGGACATTCATTTCCTTATAAGATAAAATGTAATGATTGGTTATCTATACCATGCATGGTGATTACTTCTACATCAGTTGTTATTAGTAGTGTAGCATGTTTTATAAGTTACCTTTATGATGTTTTTCAATATAGTTCAATATTATTTAAAATACCAATGAACATGTAGGTATAAATGGGAATTTCATATGACATTTCTGTTTTTCATAAATTTTTTAGGATGTTTCCTTTTTTATGTTTCCTTATAATGGAATTGCTTTCATTATAAATGCGAATTCACATGTTGGTTTTTTTCCAATTGACCATAGTATGTTCCAATACCTCATTGAACCTTATTAAACAAATTTTCATATTTATTAATTTGAATGAAATGATAAATTTGAAATGAATATGCATGATAGAATTATTTACATGTTTGTTTTAAATGGTATTAATTAAATCACCAGAATGTAATGACTGGTTAAATGAAATGGTTCATGATGGTTTGTAAGGAAGCACCTATTGCTTGTGATTTGTGAATGGTTATATGAATTTTGCGATCATAATAGAATTGAAAAACTATTTTTTAATACATAATAAGTATTTACTTAAGAATTATATTATAAATAAAAATTTTCCCATGATTAGGATTGGTTTTTTAAATGAAAACCATGGTAGTTATTTCCTCATGGATTGAATTGTAAGTATGGTGATTCCTATATGGTCTAGATAAATGTATATAATTTGAGGTATTACCTCAGGGACGTTTATTAAAAATATGAATATTCCATTATGAAGTATCTGTAAGATGGTATGGGGTGTTGGGAAAGGAGGGAAATCACACTCCCTTATATTGGGTGTTGGGCATGATGATTCACACTGGTGATGCGATATGGGTGTTAGCATAAGGTTCCACATACCATGATTAGAGTGTTTCCATGGTAGCTCACTCACCATCCCATTTTTTTTGCATGAAGCCTCTCACTCTATATAGATATTGGTCATGTACCATATTTCATGAGATTATTGGATCGACTAAATAGGTTATGAATGTCTAAGTTACACCCTATATTAATCATCATCTAGTATTCCAAGTATATGGATATTAGGCATCATCACACACTGGGTTTATATAGTTGGATACAATATAAAACTAATCTATATATATAATTATGGAAATATATATAGTTACTAGTCAGATATATTATTTCGGCTATATGATGATGCTCATATAGCCTACAGGTGTCCCTTAATAACCTAGGTGGGTTGTGGTTATTTTTTAGCACTATGTTGTTTCTTTTTTTCTTATATCTACATACTACTTTATATTATGTTTTTATAGATTGCATTTATTCATTGAAACCATGGGTGGAAACCTATAGAAATCATTATCTGACACCCTGCTCGGGCATCTATTGCATTGTGCTAACAGAGTAAACCATATATTATAGGACATTGGTTGATTTATTATTATTGTTTAGCTAGTATGTGGAAGTCAGGAGAAAAAAACCAAGCAAGATATCAGGATACTCATGTAGTGTAATTTTTGGTATTTTCTTCTATTTCATATCATATTTTATATTTTAAATTTTTGCATTTTGTATCTTTTATTCCTTCATTATATATCATCAAGAAATTTCTTCATCTTTTGTGTATTTTCATTGGCCATCATTCACTATTTAGTTGATCATTTATTTACTTCTTCCACAATTTCTTGATGCATGTGTTTTTATATTGATTTTACAACTATGATACACTAATAAGAGGGTATAGTATCCCTACTATCACCACTTAAGACTCTTTCTCTTAGTTAGAAGCCTCTGGAATACATAGCGATGTGATTGATGAAATTTGATCCAATGGTCTAGCTAACATATTAGTGGTCAGTCGGGCGAGGAAATTTTAAATTTGATGTGATGAAGCTCAAAAATGGAAGGATGATATGGTTTAGTGACTAGAGATCCAACGTTTTGAATTAACAATAAATATTTCTCGAATTGTTGTTAATCAGTTGGACCGTTAAAGATGATGAGATGAAATAGGAATTTTTTTATTGATAAAGATGGATGAATTATTTTACATATAGATGAAAAGGGAAATAATTTTAAATCAAAGGTTAAAAATTATGGAAGAGAAGTATGTAGAACTCCATTGGAATTTCAACTTGAGAAGTGTTGCCATATGATGATTAAGCCTTTAGAGAGTCAAAACTTTTCTAGGGAATATTCTATATTGTACATTATAAGATATGAAATGTAATTTTTTATTTACCATGTTGCTGAATAAATGAAGGTTCTTCTTGTGAGACATTGTATGGAAAGTATAGAATAGTACTAGTTAATATCTATTAAAACTTTGAAATCATATAATATTTTACATAGTTCATAAAATATCTCTCTATAATAAATTTAAAACCAATTGAAGAAGATCCAATAATTTTTTTGAATGTCGTGTGAAAAACATGAACAATAGATGATTATATTGACATGTTTGAGTGGGTAGTATTACATCTTTCAGATTTAACAGATAAATGGTATGTATAACTATTCATATAGGGTTTATGCCTAGAGATTGGTAGTGTTTTTTCTAAATCATGAGCCTTAGAGTATTGTCCATCTATTGACATTATTTTGAAGTGTGCATTGAGAATAGATTTTGAAATCCGATATTAAGTATCCAGATATGAAGGCAATAAATAGTTCTAGGATGTAGTTGTGAACATTAAATGCTAGCTTAGTGAAATTCTTCCCTAGTGATATTTGAGGGGATATTGGAAAGAGTTATCAGCAAAATCATAAGTGTATTGGAGTGAGGAACTTGTCAAGGGAGGAATTTGAAGAGAGGAATAAAAAAGGATTATGATACACATGTTTTTAATGTTTTAATCAAGGGAATGAATGTCCATATATAATATTTACTATGATTTTATAGGAATGTGTAGAACCTAAAAAAAGTGTATTAATATTAGAGGGGGTACCTGGATATGAAAGTGGATGGGAGTGAGGCTGAGAATGTTGATAAACATTAGGGGGAATGGTAAATTGTGAGGTAGGGGACCGCAACTTATGTAAAAGGTAGGAATCATTTTTATGAGTTTAAATAAATTTATTTGGAAGGAATTTTTTAAGGGGTACTGGTTTTGGTACTCATTGATAGTGGAACAATTCATGACATCATTTCCAATAAGTTATATATGTATTTAAAACATTTTACAAGATAATAGACCCTTTAATATTTTTCTAGGTGCCGATCACTGGGTGGATTCAATGGGGTAACCAAATATTTTAAGATGAGGCTATGAGAAGTGTAATTTGATATGTACCCTTATATTTTTTATAATATAGGTACATATTTGGTACATGAAATATCATGGTAGAAAATTTTGTGTTATGAAACAACCCATTTTGGAAATATGTATATTTAGTTTTAATCTAAAGCAAAATAAGATATTCCCCATGTGATACATTATCAAATAAATGTGGAGAGAGCATTATAAGAATATCTTTGGGGAGATAGATGTCAAGGTAAGGGTTTGTAATGGGTAACAGATCAATGAATGGAAAAGGATTCTTCAAAATTGAATATGTTCATAGATGAGAAATTATAGAGGATATTGAAGAAATATTATGGAGTATTTTAGGTCTAAAGGTATTTTACACCTCAACGTGAAACTTGTCATACAATTAGAAAGTAAATTGGGGTGGAATTGATGACTAAATGCCCTTATAATCATGTTAACCACTAGAAGAATGAGGTAGAAACCTTTGTAAAAGATATTCTAGATAAGGGGTTTATAATTCATAGTTCATGTCCTTAATCTAGTCCTATAATTCATATATAAAATAAGGATGATGAGTGGAACATGTTCCTAGATTACCATGCATTGAACTATCAAATAGTGTCAAACATGTATCCTTTAATAGTAATTGATGGGATTGTCGAAGAGCATAATGGGGTGGAATATTTTACTAATATTTATTTGAAATTGTTTTTCCATCATTTTTGGATGAGGGATCCTGATGCGGAAAAATGGCATTAAAAACTCATGAAGTTCATTAAAAATACCTTGTTATGTCTTTCAATATGATGATTTCACTAGCTACTTTTAATGAATAACGAATAATATTTTCTCAACTATGTTTCCAATATTAGTGACTATATTTTCTCAGGATATATTTTTTTATTTTAGAAAATTGGATGACCATGTTGAATCTTTTTAATGGTTTTTGTTTACTATGAGATAGAATGTGTTATATTCCAACCCAAAAAACTATTTGTTTAGTTCAGAATGAGTTGAATATACAGGACATATAATTTCAATGGATGTTGTATTAATGGAACAAACCAAATTAAAATAAGAATCAATGTTTCAACAACCACAAAATATATGTGAAGTTAGATTATTTTTTATATTTTCTATTTATTAAATGAAATTCATCAAATATTATTTTAAATTTTTACATCCCTATTTGGTTTTGAGCAAAAATGAAGTATCTTCATGGAAATTGGATGTGTAGGAAGCCTTTTAAATGTTAAAGAACTATTTTTATTTCTTTACATCTAATTAATATGATAGAATTTCTCAAATATTTATCATAGAATGTGATGATTTGTGGGATAGTATTGGAGTTAGTTTAATTAATGATATATGTACTCTTTCTTATTTTATCATGGAATTGTATGATTCAAATTTAAAAAAGTAAATATATGAGAAATAAATTAATTAATTAGTGTTATTAATTAAACATCGGAGGAATTATCTTTTGGGGTGGTGGTTTATGGTTTATTATGACCATCGTAGTCTCAACAAATTTTTATCCAACCTGTTTTCATGATTAATCAAAAATATTGGAATTCTAAAATATTGGGTTATGATTTTGATTTCATTTTCAAAATAGGTAAATTATATACAACTGCTAATGATTCCTCTCAAGTTGGGGAATAACCAAATTTTCCTAAATAGATAATTCTAAATGAACTTGGTTGGATCATTAAATAGTGAAGGAATATATTCAGCATGATGTTCAGCTTCATGAAACTATAAAGGCTTGTTTGAGTGATATGTCTTCTAGATCATAATATTTGTACCATTTTGGAATAATTTTCATCATAAAATTCCTAGCTTAAATAAATATGATATTTTCATACCCAAGCTTCTTCATCATTGTCATTCATCTCGGTTTGGGCACTATTCTGGATGACTTAAAACATATAAGTACCTTTCTCAATGAGTTTATTTGATATGAATGAACTATATAAAGTATTAGTATTTTCAATGTTGTTTAATTTTTTAGTTTATTAAGTATGGAGAAATGAGTCTGGCTAGATATATACCATCTTTTCCTTTTCTGTAATAGGTATGTGTGAAATTTCTACGGATTTTATTTTTGGGTTGCCAAAATCACAGGGGTATGAAATATTCTTATTTTTGTTTCATCATATGATTATGTATGAATAATTTATATTTATCAAACATTATTATAATACTAAATTAGTTTCTGGTTTTTTTTTTATGGAGTTTTTTAAGTTACATGGTATACCTGTAGCTATAGTTAGTGATCGGGATCCATTGTTCACCAGACACTTTTGGAAATAATTTTTCAAATTGTAGGGAACAACTTTGAAATTGTGTTCATCATACCATCCACTAAGTGATGGAAAAATTGAGATGGTGAACCGGTGTTTTGAGGTCTATTTTCTATGTTTTTCTTATCACCATCTGATTTATTGGGAATATTGGTTGTCATGGGTATAATACCATTATATACATCTTTCCATACATCTCTTGGAAAAAAACTTTTAGGGTTGTGTAAAAATGTGTAACACAACATATCCTTCTCTATGTTAATGGGTAACTTATATAAGAATCCATATAAATTTCCAAAGTTGAAAATTATGATGAACAACAAAAAGATCATGTGAATTATCACCACATGTAGAAACTTATGGTTCATTTTTTGAACTAGGCTTTGTGGTCAATAGATTTGGATATTAGAGATTTAGTTTCAAAAAGATGTGTCCTCATATTTCAGGTTATGTTTCCAATATCAATCCCAAATTAGATTCCAAGTATCGTGGTATATTTTAGATTATTGGGAATGATGGATAGTTCACTTATCGGTTGAAGATTCCTACTAATTGTAGAATTCATCATGTGTTCCATACCTCCCAATTGAAGGCTGTAGTTTGAAATAAGTCTAGAGCTCAGGCATTACAAAAATATAATTTTACTGAATTGGAAATTTTCTTTTCTCTAATGGTGAATAATACAAAATGAAATGATTTATATTTTTATATTCGGTGGCATGGTCGTTATCCAACTGACACGACTTGGGGAATATTTTATGAGATTAAGTCATAGTTCCATAATTTCCACATTGTTGAAAAGGTGATCTTTCCAAAGTTTGGTTATGATAGGGGATTTAGGAATGGGGGTTATTTTTTTTAGGCCACCAGTAACCTATACATACCAAATGAAGGAAAATTGGAAAGCTGCAGTGGGTTTTTACTCCTTAATGTTGTAACTGTCTGAGGTTCAAACTTGTAATTATCTCATTAGTTTGATATATGGAGAGAATAAATAGGGATTCATGGGAAGTCAGGGTAAATCGTGTGTATTTTTTTAGGTTATTCTAGTTAGATAGAGAGAGGATCTATACGAGAGCTACTCCCATAGTGAGATAAACCACGTGCTCTATCTGGAATCCTTAAAATATACCAATGTTTCTTATTAGTATCAAAGGACTATTTTTATTTGGGGAGTAAAGGTGTATAATATCTAAAACTAGTTGAAATTGGAACTATACCAATGGTTTTGGCCAAAACATTGGTATAGTTTACTAATTTGGACCCATACCAACAGTTTTTCCAAAACTGTTGGTATCGATCACTTATATGGACTTATACCAATGGTTTTGGCCAAAACTGTTGGAATAGGTTCATTATAGTGAACCTATTATGAAGGTTTTGGCCAAAACATTGGTATAGGGTGGAACTATACCAACAGTTTGGCCAAAACTATTGGTATAGCTCAAAAAATTTGACGAACCTATACCAACGGTTCTCAAAACCATTTGAATTTATCTATACCAACTGTTCTCAAAACCATTGGAATTGATCTATACCAACGGTTTTGAGAATCATTGGTATAGGTACACATATTTTTATGGAATATTTTTTCAAATAACATTAAATAAATCAAAAGTTAAAATTCATATGAATATTAATATATATATATATATTTATTTATTTATGAAATTATGTTCATAAAAGTCATGTTAGGTTAGTGGCTAGGTCATTAGATTATAAACAAGATGTGATGAGATAAAAACTAAGTGGGGGTTTTTTGAATTACCTATACCAATGGTTTTATGAATCCATTGGTATAGGTATTTCATATACTCTATAGCAACAGGTTGAAAAAACTGTTTGCATAGGTCTATACAAACAGTTTTCCTAGAACCATTGGTTTAGACCTATCCCAACATCAATCCTGGAAACGGTCCTCCAAACCATTGTTATAGGCTATACCAATGGTTTGTATACCTATACCAGTGGTTAAAAACCATTGTTTTAGTGTATTTTTTATAGTTGATAGGGTAATTAGAACTCAGGAGGGAGTTTTTGATATTTAAAGTCTTACCCTCTTTTATGTTGATCGTTGTTTTACCCTGTGTGGTCATAATTTTCTATATTTATAATGCCTAATTTTAAATTATTTTTGTATATTTTGATTCTGTTTATTATCATAGTGGATTATATGTACTTTCTATAGATCATAATGATAAATTCCATGAGATTTTTTGAAATATGAGATATTCTAGGGTGTCCATGGTAATAATTCATGTTTTCCCCAAATTTTTTATAGAATGAACATATGAATATTGATATCTCTAGTAGTATTTATCATGCTTGTCACAAGGATTAGGGAAACCCACCACCTAACTATGCAGTAGTTTAAAACATTATAACATTAATTTCTTGATAATTTATGTTTTTTATTTCATTGTGTTCTTGTTCACTACTTATTCAATAAAAATTAGAATGAATAGTATGTTTGATAATGTTATTTGGTTAGGATGAGTTTTATGCTCCATGTTAATATAGTTGGTTATATTTACATTGAATTTGGTTTTTTCCTATAATGTCTTTTATATGTCTTTTTCAATTTTTTTGGATGAATTTAATAATGTTATATTTTAGATTTTATATATTTTAAAACATTTAATTCTCTATTTTTTTAAATTTTATAATGTGAATTCAATATATAAAAATTTTTTTACAGAAGCAATTTTTTTAGTGAAAAATATGTTTATAGAATTATGTATTGATTTCATTTCATGTAAAAAATCAAAATGTGGTTTTGGTTTATAAAATTGTTTTATGATATTTTATTTCAAAAAAAATTACATATCATAAGGTGATTTTTATGTATATGTAATAATATTATGAAATGATAATTTCATGACTTTTTATAAAATTATATTTTTATCAATGGAATTACTGTGTTTTTTATGAGAGTATAGACATTGAAGGGGTTTCCTTATACTATTTTTGAATTCATCCCCAATGATTATTTATCATGAAGGGTTTTGATTTATGTTATTAAAAAATATTATCATACAATATTAATTATTATAAATATTTTTGTTAATTAATTTATTTATAATTGATTATTTTTAGTTTCAATTTTGAGTTATATTTTAATTAAGTTTATGCATTGTGTTATGTTAGTGTATCAATCCTATAAAGGTGTGAGTGAATCAAGGAAATAATTTTGGGTGAATAATTTTTCATAATATTCATTCCACCAACCCACTTGTATCCTTTATTGATGTCATCTAATCCCAAATTCTAGATAGAGTGGTATATCTAAAAATATATCGATCTATAGAAAATTTATAAGAGTTTATAAAACAAAATCTTTCTATCTTCCATGGAATCAATGTCCCTATAGTGGAATTTGAGTTTTATGATAGGTTTGAAGGAATCTTCAACTCTCTAGAATGTCAAAAAACCACTATATTAAATATTACCACAATAAAATTTTATATAATAGGTTATGAATGATATGATTCAATTATTAAAGAATGACCAATCGATGACATTTCATGGGAGTATTTCAATAATTTTTGTTAGTGGTATTATCCTAAAAATGTAAATATAGAGAAGTAAAATGAATTTTTTATCTCCGTTGGGGTGATGAAACAATTATTGAATATTTATATTATTTCACTTGTTTGTGCTTTTATTTTATATTTTGGTCACTAATGACTACTCAAAGGATTAATATCTAAATATATAGATATATAATTATCTTGGTTTAGAAGAATTATTATTTAGATATACTTATTATAAAAAATATGTCAATATATTCAATTCAATATAAAAATTATAATAGGATAGTCTTGGGAAGGTACAACTTCAATTTCATCTCATGGTAGTGAGAGTTATCTATCTGATAAATAGTAGAGGAAAAATGATTCTCACTAGGAAAATGATTATGGTACTTGATAAACCCCTAATACTATATCTAATACATTAATAATTATTTAATTTATAATTTTTTTAGTATAGGAAACTGGGGCATTCTTATCCCTCAAATTTAAATAGTCATTGGACCAGTCATCAACGTTTTCAATTTGTTTAACTATTGATATTGGAAGAGTTCTATCATATAGAAAAAATAATGGATGTTTTCTATCAATTAGTAAATTTGATGTATTTATATTTTGGTTATTTCCAATATCTTATTATATTGTGGAAACTTATTTCATTTCTATTGTTGAGTGTTCCATCTCAATGGAAGTTCACTGCTTTTACTTTTTGACTAAAATGATGTTCAATGTTATAGGTTTGAACTGATAATGGTAATATGGTTTTATTTATTCTATAATAAAAAATTGAATTCTAAATGGTGTGGAGACCAAAAACTAGTCTTTGTCTCGCAATTATAAGTAATCATGTAAACTCATCATTCTAAAAAATCAATTGAACAGAAGCTATTAAATATTTTATATGACCCCAATCTTAACTATTGATAACAAAATGGTATAATTTTTTGGATACTTGGGAATATTATTTTATTTTATACATCATTTTAGAATTCATTGAAAGTATAATTATAATGAATTGATTCATTATTAGAAATACTTATTTTATACTAGTCTTCATCTGGACTAGGGATATTCCATTTGAAACATAAGGTGGGTTTCAATGTAATTGAAGTGAGTCAGTGGATAACCATAGAAAAAATAGGTGTCTTTAGAGACAATTATTTAATTGAAAAATTATGATAATTTATTCCAATAATTTATATTTTGGGAAAATTCATGTCATAATCAGATATCTCTCCAAATCTAATAGTTTTTCGAAATTTTACAAAAAATTTAGTTTCTCACTTCTTAAATGATTCTCTATGGGTTCTTTCTTCTATATATTAAATGAAGGAAACCTATTTTTATGCCCTATATGTTACTAGATGGATATTTTTTTATTCAAATTGTATGATAACTTGTGATTTTTGATACTATGTTTTGAATTATTGAAAAATACATCATAAGTTAAATTGAATTATTGACGGGGTGGTGATATATTATTATTTTTTACACATCAAATATACCGATGAATTTCAAGAGGTAAAATGTGGAGTGGGTGGATTTTTGACACCCAAATAATAACTTTTTGATAAATATTTCAATTATTTATTATTTAATTGAAATACATAGTGTTTTGAGTAATTATTTTTATTTTTAAAGGAATTTATAAGATTCTAGGATTATATGCATAGTTTTCATTACCCTACACAAACCATGAATGACAAGCACTAAACTTCCAATAATACCTTTAAGAAAAACATGAACCACATTAAATCATAAATTAATTGATTTTAATAAATATTATTTATGTCAATCTACCTATTATTTTTCATTCCACGATTGAGAGTCACTCAGGATCTTCTCTCCATATAAACCCCTCTCCTATAATCATCCCTCGACAATATTTCATTAATAAAAAGTGATTCCTCCCAGTTATATAATAAGAAATTTTTCATGTATTATTCTATATTATTCCCCTTCTACATTATTTTTTTCCAAAATATTTCATATATAGATAAGGATTCTGTATTGGAAGAATTTTATTTTTGTTGTTCCTATTTTATTGTTTGACGTTTCCATCAATGCAATTATTCCCTCCACCTATGGTGGAATAACATCATTATAATTATTAAACCCCCTTTTTAGCATTATAATATGAATATTTTTAATTTTTTAATAAATTTTGTGTTAAATTTCATGATTTTTTTTCTTCATGTGTGATTGAAAGGGATATTTTAATGGTCTATGATCTTTCTACATCATCAAAAAAATTCATTCACTCTAAATATTTTTTAAAATGCCTATGAAGTATTTTAGATGAAAATTTATAACCAATAAGTTGTTATGACATCCACTTTAGTTATGGAAAAGGATATTTATGTTTTTAATTAAAAAATCAATTTAAGGGTGGATTCCTTATGGAATTATTCTTAATATTTGATTTAGAGGCATATTTTTTGAAAATATTAAATAGTTTTAATGACATAATTGACACCATTAGTATTTTTAACTTAATATAAAATGGTATGTTTATAAATGTATATTATTTTTTACGGAATTTATATTATTGGATATAAATGTAAAGGAATTTTTTACTTTATGGATATTAGATGTAAGTTTTGGTATTTATATTATTTAATTTTTATGGTATTATGATATGACCAGTTTCTTTTTTCTCACCTCTATCAGAAAATATCATAGGAATTATTAGTAAACAAGTGGTAGATCAATAATTAATTCTACAATAGATGTCATTTCAATTAGTTTTTTTCTTTTATTGAGGAATTTTATATTACTAGAGGTGTTACACCAAATGAGGCTAGTTTAGAGTAATTTGAGAGGTTATTTATCTTAGAATACAATATATGACAAATATTTGTTCCACTTATGTATTTATATGATTTCATAAATAGTTTCAAGTGAGTTTCCCATGATTCATATCATGTTAGTTATTGTTCTTATCATAATTATATTTTTATGACTATTTTTTGATATTTCATTATTTTCATATAGATTTCATTATGTGACTTATGAATATTTTGATACTGTTGATGAATACATATTTTTTTCTACCATTGTGTTAATTGATTAAATTTTTTTGACATTATTATATCATCCTAATATCATGTTTTCATTAGTATTTTTATTGTGGATTCCATTTTTTTTTCTTTAAATATTTTTCTAAAAATAGTAATTTTTAAAAGAATGATATAAAAGGAGAAAATATAGCCCTTAATTTTATTTTTTTATTAATATGTACATATCTAATTTAAAATTTAAATTTCATTTAATGAATCATACCATAATGATGGGTTTTTATGACGGGTGTTGTTTTCTTTAAATGTTAAAATCGTATTAATGGTTTTAACAACATATTTGTTTCAAATTCTTTTTTTGGGGCTTGTATGACCACAGGTGTTTTATTTCCCTGTGTTCCCGAATTTCAATTGTGGGAGACTTAAGTAACTCTCATAAGTAATATCTACCCCATGATTGAAATGGAATGATTGGATATCAGTTACTACTTTCATGGATTCCTCCTTGGAATCTTTTTCCCCGTATGGGTATCCCTAGGTGATTTACTTCATGTTCATGAAACATGTTATTAGTTCCATCTCGATGTGGATGACATTTAATTATGTTAATTCTATATTGAAAAGATACTAACATTTTTCTGTTCAAGTTTGAATTTTTTGGAACATCATGGCATGTCTAGACATTATGTATATTTGGAACCTATAAAATATTCATTTTAAGGGATCCTCGTGTGTGAGGCATCTTAGACATGAAAAATAATGTATCTTGAGTCGGTAATGGGGTAGTTAAATTAGGGGAATAATGAATACAAGTATTTTTACCTTAGACATCCTATGATTATTATATTGGGTTGTGATTTTAGATCATGGAACATGTTTACCATCTTATGTAGACTGATCATGATGCTCTTTAGAGGTGGATTGGGGAATGAGTTTAACATCTTGTAGAGAATGATTAGAAAAATCATTAGAGGTGGATTAAGGTAAAGTTTAATTCCAAATGAAGATATATAAGTACACCCTTTACAGTAAGATCATGAGGTTGTTCCTATCACCCTAAGGAGGAAAATTGCACACTGAGATAATGGTGTGCGTCCCTCTATGGTGGAAAGTTTCACACTAAGAATGAAGGAGTGTATTTCATAGACCGACCTGGACACCATGGTACCCAGATACTCAAGCTGACCCTAAAATGGACCAAATGGAGTTCCTGATCGGATAATAACCCCCAAATCATACAAAATGGAATTAGAAATGAATTTTTCACCTACATAATGGAAGAAAAAAAACATATCAGTATGATCAAAAGAAAACTCCACAAATATAACATTTTCATAACTTAAACGGGAATATAAAAACCCAATATTAAATTATCAAAGTACAATTAAAACAAGATAAACAAACCAACACACCAAAGGACAAGAAACTCCAAAATCCAATAGAAATCAAGAACATACTCCACCTATAATAGGTACTTTAACTTTTCTAACACTTGGATGGGAAAAATATAAAACACCTAAAGTAAAAGGTAAGAAGTGAGATAGGAATCCTAGTAGGGTCTCACAAAGTGTTGCATTATAATATTCGAGAATGAATAAATCCATCTATGCTTTAAATTAAATTTTAAGTAGGAAATTCATGAAAAAATTCTTATTTAAAACCAAAAATGATTTTCATTTCAATTTTTTGGAATCATTTCAAACAATATCTGATGTAAACATTTTATATAAAGTAGTTTATATAAATCAAAACCCTGAATGAGTAAATAATTTTCAAATCATTTGAATATATATAAATATATCAAAATAATAAAATCCAAAAACATGGTCATCTTCCAAAAGGTATGAAAATTTTTAGTTATGACGTCCTCATACAATAAATCTATGATCATGAAAATGTATACACAAGTACCTCGAGCTCATTAAAAATAAGACCTATTAATATTCCACTCTGTATATGATTTGTATAAATATTTTTATATCATATTTGTAATTATTAAATAATTTTCTAGAGGATTACTATCCTAGCATGTTTTTCCTAAATAACTTAATGACTATCTAGGGTTGCATGTTCTCAATAAATCGATAAAAATTGGGAAAATAATTTAAAAAATGTTTGAAATACAATATCCTCATTTTCAATTTGAATATTAGAATTTCAATTTAAAAGAAATAATTTATTTTTAATCAATTAATAACTTTTTTAGGATACATCCAATTATAGTTTCTAATCAATTCAATTTAATCTATTTTTCTCAAAATTAATTCCAAAATAATTTTTCACAAATTACATCAAATTTAAATCACACACTAATTTCCAATTACAATGTAATTTGGGGTTTTCCCCAAATTTCAATACCAAGTGAAATAAAATTATAATTTTCATAAAATTTTTCTTCTATAATTTAATTTAATGAAATTTCAAAAATAAAGTAATTAAGGGTTTTACAATTTACTATATTAAATAAAAACACCTAACATTTTCATGGAAACACAATGACCGCAGTGGGTCTCACAAAAAATAATGATGGAACATATGATCTAGGAAATTAATAAAGAAAAAGGATTCAATAAAATGGATTTTAGATATGTCAATCCCAAGATGATATATCAATTTCGAAGGAGGATAAACAAATATATGGAGAGACATGGATATGGGTTACCTATAATGATTCACCACTGTCAAGATGAAGATCAGTCACCTAATGGATGACCCAAGGTGGTTGGATATCAACAAAATTTCTAAGGGGTGGCTCTAGGTCATGAGAGAAGGAAGAATGAAGGAAGGAATTATGATTTTCAGTTGAACCCCTTGCTTAAAAATTACACTTATTTTAAATAGAATGTAACCCAATTACACATCACGTAATTATCAAGTGACATATATGCAGAAAAACCCATAAACATTTTTTAAAAACCAGAATTTAAAATTTACACATTGTGTAACCAAATTACATGCTATGTAAATCCATAGAACATTGCATAACCAATAGGTTTTTATGATGAAAATTGAAATAAATACTTGATATCATCATTATATATATCCCTCCAATTCATTCTTATCCCTACCCACAAATTGAAAAAGGGAAACCATAAAAATGTGTAAAATGTACATGTTAGAAAGGTAATGGGAAGTTACAACCTCTGCACTATATAAACATTCTATCCCCAGATTACCTATCAATAATCTTCCATATCAAAAAGAAGAGAATAATTATCTCTCATTAGTGTCAAATTCTCATATGTATCATGAGAATATGAACAATGAATCCATAACACAAGGAACAAATGTATCATCCTCCCATGACATATCTTTATCTCAGAATCAACAATATTGATTAGATTCTCAATCGTGAATAAATCATGATCAACATTAATATCACTCCATCTCAAAACATGAGATAGATTAGAAATATACATTCTCAGTTTTGATAAATTGAACACATTTTGTATTGATTTCAATTATGGAAAAAGTGGTAAATGTTAAGACACTTTCCCCACCTTCATAAAAACTTCAAAATGTTCCAATTAAAGTGGAGGAATATTCCCTTCCCGCAAAATTTTTCAATGAAACAAATGAGTTGAAGCATTGAATAACACAATATCACAAACTAAAAATTCTAATGGTCTGTGATGATGATAAGTATAATAATTATACCAATTCTATTCCGTAAACATTATTTGATGAATCAAATAAAACATTAATGTCGTCTCTTGAACCATGATTGGTCCAACCAATAAAATTTCTCCAATCCCCGACCTACACAACAAACATTTACATGACCGACCATAAAAATCCTAAAAATCAGACATTCTAATTAGGGACTAGTAACAATATATATATAAGAAAACTCTACCAGCCTCAATTAGTCATCCTAACCTATACCAAATTCAATACTTCATGTATGATATATATCCTCAAGAATCTATATATCTCTTTCTATCTATCTATCCAACTGAAAATGGTATTCCATACTCAAATGATCTTGAGATCCCACTTCCTCATGGAGGCCTCTCCAAAATTGAGAAGAAAAATAGGGATCTCTTTAAAAGAAAATAGAATATAGAACTCTATACAAACAAATAGTCTATTTCACATTGATATTTATAGGTTCTTCACAATTGGTTTTATCATTAATGGGTAAGAAGTTATTTTATTTTTCTAGTATATCGATCACAACCCATATAGAATTTTTGTTTCTCTAGGAGTGTGGAAACGCAACGAAAAAAACAAAGAAATATCATCCAAAATCCATGTTGAAACTAGAGGTGGATGAAGAAAAATAAATGGTTTCTAGTGATTGGACTTGACCTATTTAAATGTATAATAATGAGAGAAAAAAATTAGTGATGTCACTTCCCATACCTAGCCACCAGAATTTATGTTGCATTGCGTAGAACATATTTATAGTTATTGGGTTCTTAACCCACTAGGAGATATATAAATCCCACATCACAATCGTTATAATTGATAACTACACTAAATAATGATTTTGAAAACATTGAATACACATTGTGGAGAACAAATAGTCTAAAATAGTCTCACCACTATAAAAAGTGTCTCTAGATATAGAAATTTCACCATGAGACTATTGTTCTAGAAAACTGATCTCAAGAAGGGAAGAGTTCAACTAAACACTAGTCAACAAAAAAATTGTATCTTGATTTGAAAACTCTAATATGTAAATATTAAAAAAATGATCCATAAATTTATACTCTTCTAATGATTAATTCATGACCTAGGTCAGATGTTTCAAGCTTAATGTTTTTACAAAGAAATTCCCCTTCTCAAGGGTATATGAGATGTCATATTCAAATGATTATAGGTACTGCAACCATAGCCTCTGTAGTAGATTATAATATTTTTTATAGAATATATAACTCAATCCATTTTGGTTAGAATATATGTAAAACCTATTTTTTAAAAAGGTAATTCCACTAACTCTTAAGAACATGAATAGTAGTTACAATTTTAGTGTCATGGGTTGGGTAATTATTCTAATGTTACTTATGTTTTTGAGAGCCATAGGAAACAATATGACTAAAATTCATAAGAACCAATCCCAAACATGAACTTGATGTATCACAAAAGACTACATAACCATGCTTGGCTTCTAGAAGAGCCAGCATCGGTGAAGAATTTAAAAGACATTTCATCTCAAGAAAATATTTCTAACATATATCATCCAAAAAACAATACAACCTCTTGAGTTAGGCTAGTCATCGTAGAATAAGACATTGATAAGTCCTTTAATAAGTTGAAATAATACACAAATAACCCATGAATCTCTAAATATCTAAAACATTACATGTTTTATCTTATTTCATAACAACATTCAGCTTCTCATAATCACCTAAAATACCATGTTTCAATAACATGTGTCCCAAGAACAGCACTTCCCAAATCCAAAAATCACCTTTTGATATCTTTTAATAATGTCAGTGATTTATAAACAATTATAGAACCTCTCACAAATGGAGCACATGATCCTCCTTAGGCATAGAGTAAACCATCATTTTATCCAAAAAGACCACCATTAATGTATCATGATACTTATTGAATATCATGCCCATGAAATCCACAAATTCTGTAGGAGAACTGGTTAGACGAAATGGAATGAGAAGGTACTCATACAGGTTATACCTATTCTGAAAATAAGTTTTATCAATGTTAGACTCCTTTATTCTCAACTTATTGTAACCAGATCAAAGATCAATCTTTGATAACCCCTTCACCCACTTCAACTGGTCAAACAGGTCATCAATTCATGGAAATAGATACTTTTTCTTTATTTTGAATATATTGAGTTTATAGTAGCCAAAATAAAAGAAAAGTGACATGTAATCTATTTTAACAAAGGGAAGAGGCACCATCCAAGGTGACAAACCCAAGCGTAAAAATCCATTCTCTAAAAGATCGTCCAATGGAGTCTTGAACTATTTCATTTCAACTAGTTTCATGCAGAATGTAGGTAAATATACTAGTTGATAACTCATCACTAAATCAATAGATAACTCTACATCCTTTACTAGTAGAAAATCAAAGAATTATTAAATAAAAAAATCCAGAAATTTGATAAAAACAAGTGGGGATCACCACTCAATGATTACCACTACAGATCATAAGTGAAAAATAATATTAATTTATCGTACTATGGATAAGATAGTTTTACTCTACATGACCTCTAATCCCAAACTCTATAAAAGATATAAAATACCCCATAATCTTCAGTTAAGGATACCCATTTAAGAGATAAATCAATTTAGGGTTTATTCATAATGATCCAATCCGTACCAAAAATGAAATCAAGAGGTTTCATATCAAGAAACAAAAAAATCCAAAGAATTATCTACTTCTAATAATGAGAAAATACATGCAGAAAAACATAGATCATACTCTTTAATCACTATGAGGGGTTTTATAATATCCATAACATAAGATAAAAGCAATGCAAGGTGATTAAAAAGATTCAAAATATGAGTCAGAAAGTATGAATGAGATGCACTAGTATCAAATAACATAGTAAGTACAGATGAATCAAGAGTGATGGTACCTCTCACAATTGTTGTAATTTTATCTTCTCCATCTAAATACTATTTCACATTATGAATAAGATTCATTTCACAAGCATGTGGGTGAAACCCCTTAGTTCATGGAGCATGAAATTTCACCACACTACTTTTTGGTTCTGCTGATTTCATGCTACTATGTGGAGTATAATAGACATGAGAGAACTTCTGCAACTGATGTAAGAGTCCACAAGAACCACATACCTGGGGTTACATAGTTAAAACCCATTTCTGGTGCCTAGTCTTTCCACACTACTATAAAATAAAATTTCATGTTCCCCGTATTGCCGAAGGTATAGAAAAAACCTTTTTACCAGAACGAAAATGAGAATTATCATGCTTCATCGTCCATTTATGGGGAACAAATAACTTCCATATGGAGAAAAATAAATTCATGTTAGCCCTTACTTACCAACTAGATCATGATCGAACATCAACACCCAATCCATCACATCCACATAAGATTGTAGATTCATGAAGAAAACATGATAATAAATATCAGATTGAACACCATCTATAACCACAGAGTATTCATATTTTTTATCAATACAATCGTAGGTTCCAACTACATAGAAATAAAAAAATATTTTCATATCCATTCATGGTCCTATTTGTCTCCCCGAACAATAAAAACTTCATGGCCTTGGGGAACACCATAGAATCATGATAGGACCGGTTGGTGAAATCAATATCAATTTTCACACACTCTAAACCCTCGCTCTTCTTCTCTGTAACCATTTCATCCCCCCATAACCTTTTAGTACCATCAAACATGAAGGATGAATAGTTCAACTTGATAGAAAAATGTTTTTTCATGAACTCAAAGAGAATATAAATATTTATCAACTAGTCTTCAGACTCGTGAGGATCATTAGAATCATGGAATGAAGGTGGATTTTGAAAAAGTAACTCATGAGTTGGATTCTAATAGTCATCCCTCTAAAGTTCCACAACTAAATCATGTATGTGAGTGGGTGTATGTGCCTATCCCAGAGCATGGACAATACATAAAATAACCTTAGATATATTATATTCCATGAGAAGGTTTTCTCTCTATGTTTCATTAGTAGCTTCCTCTTGGTTTTAATTAGCATATCTTTTTAGAGTCATGATTCAACAAAATAACAGAAAAAACATTGAGTACATCATAAAATTTCCCAGATTAATACTCAAACAAGTGAAATGATGAAATTAATTCTATCAGATAAGAAAACATGATTTTTATTTCAACATTTCAAAATATGAAGTAGGGAAACTACTATATCTAATTCTCTACTAATCTTTCCCAAACAACCAATAGTGGATTAAGTCTCGTAAATAATAGTGATATATACATGATAATCATTAATTCTATCCATGTTATCAAATATAGAAATTTAAAACATAAAAAAATAGACTGATAAAATTTAGGGTAGTATAGGAAATAAAACTCTAAGCCCGAACACAAAGAGACGGGGTTGGAGAAAATATTAATTAAATAAAATATACGTAAACTAATTTAAAATTTAAGAAAAATAAAATATATACTATTGAGCATTGATTTGTTGAAGAAGTGGGAAAAGAAAATATAAAATGGGTGATGATAATTAATGAATAAAGTTTTATTAGAAGACAAGGTATGAGATAATTAGTTAGCAATTATACGGTAGTCGGAAAAGGTTTTGTAATGCCCCAATCCCAGTTACCCAGAGTTTGTGAATTATTACATAACATTGGCATGATCAGAAGGGATCAAATCCTGAAAGACCCATCAATTTAGTAGCCTTGGAAGTTCTAGATAGATTTATAAGTTTAACATTACATTATGAAATAAATATATCAACAGTATTTTGTTCCCTTTGAACACACTTATATCTGTATCCTATCCCTATAGGTCAACTATAAAATACTTCTTCACATTCTGAGAAAAATAAAACATAGAATGGGGTGATCTCAGATTCTCATTAAGGATAATAATATAGCAGAAACATTTATAAATAAGCATAAATATTTAAGGAAATGTATAAGACTGAAAAAACCCTTTTAAAATTAAACTTCTTCATAATATGGAAAAAATAAATCAAATAATTCCATTTACTTATTCACATGGATATTTTACTCATCGAATAATCAAATTTAATATCGATAACCAATTTCATAATCTTGGAATGCATAATGAAAAACTTCATAACCACATAGGAAAGGACTTGTGCCAAGACTACAAATAAGATTTTTTCAAGGCCTTGTTCCAAGAAACTAGTTTGTCTCATGAGACCTACCGATGCATCGAGGAGATATAGCAGGTTCCACCTATCACTTACTATGTCCAATTCATTCCTTATAGGAAAATTTTTAAACATGAAATAAATATTCGTATTAAAACTAGCATAAGGAATGTCAATACTTTATCCATAAACCATGAATGGTGTAAAAAAAACACATATACATTCAATCATACCACAAAACCTTCAATAAAATATGTAAGATTTGTATCATAATAAATCAACTTCAAATAATATTAAAATCCAAAAAAGTATGTTGATATAGATGAAATCAAAACATTTTTTTGAGAAATATCTCTTTCTATTTTCAAATCATTTAAAATTCATATAATTATAAAAGAAATATTTATTCTAAAAATATTCATATAATATTGTATGGGAAGCCTCTATGATGTTATAGTGGCGGAAAATATCCTCACCCATCGTATAAGTTAAAAAAATACATTCTTACCTTAATTTTGTCGAGATGGTCCTAAAGTACCTTGTTTGGAAAGTGGTGGAAATATTTCTTTCAAAACATATGTTGTCAAATAAGGGTATAAATGACTTTAAACCATAGTCTAGTAAATAGTAAAAATGTTTTGAATTATATTTTTAAGAAAACATGGATGTGGCTGATAATGAGTTCCCAGTAGATACTTACATATTAATAACCTTAGATAAGTAAATAGATTGTAGAATTAACCCTTAGCTTGTACTTTTCCTTAGTAGATGGTATGTTAACCTCCTGTATAATAATTAAAACATTGTTATTAAATTATACAACAACTATATAAATAAATATGATATCATATATGATCCTATAATAATTCTTTGTTAATAATATTTCAGTAGTATCATCGTTTTGTGTGTTAACTAATTCATTTTCCTTTGTATGATTGGTTACGTGAGCCATGTTTTTTATGGATATGATTTATTTTATTCATATACAAAATGATATTATGTTCATAAACATTAATTTTAATCATAAAATAAAAATTATAATTGAATTATTACGATGGTAAATGAATCTCATCGCGTTCATGGAGACGGTAATCCGTACGTATGCATGAGCGACAATATCATGATACTGATGGTGAAATCGTATGTAATTGGATGGTATATCATGTATACAGAATAATTAACATGTTAAACTTATTATTTACATTATTTATACTCATTATTATACCCATACAAATAATGAAGTGTCTGAATAACAAACTACACCATGATGTGGAGACGGTAAGTCGTGCATATGCATGTATGTTGACTTTGTCATTTAGAGGATAGATAGAATAATTAATATGGTTGTAACATATTTATAATAACATCACAGTATGTAGAAGGTACTATAGTTATTATTTTTTTATTGAAACAAAAAAGAAAGAGGAAGTTTAAGAACAAAATCACTAGAAAGAGGGTGGTGAAATTATTACCTCTTCTTCGGGTGTTTCCTTTTGAGTTGATCAAAAGGGCTTCTTAGGTTGGATTTATTATCAAAGTAAGGCATATAGTATTAATGAAGGATATTTGAGTGGATATTTGGGTAGGGTTTGGTAGATCCAAATGGATTTGGAGGTGTGAAATTAAGATAAGGGGAAGTACCCTTTTATATGAGAGGTGAGGGTCACTTTAGGAAAAGCTTGAAATATTATTTTATAATAAAATCATTTTCAGTTTTTAATGGATCCAAAATGGTTTTTTTCGAGGATAAGGTGGGTAGGGGTTCAAAACCTCTCAACAAAGAGGTTTTATATCGTTTTAGGTCACCATATTAACCTTATCTTTTAGATTTAACTCTTTGTTAAATAGTTTGTCATTTAACATGTCTCTTTGTATATTTATATTATATGTTTAATAAACTTACTATAAACTTTCAAGAGAACCTAAAGTGGTTCATTATTAAAATATATAACCTTATCTAAGTCCTTTGGCTGAGCCTTATATTTTTAGGAATATTATATCAATCAATAATATAGTATTTGTTTTTAAAAATCATATATGTCAATTTTGACACTATTTAGTATTTGATTTTTTTGAAAGCCATAAAAACATTATCACTTAGATTAAAATTTATTTAATCAATACTAATATGTCATATTAACCAATAAAATTAGTATAATTCTTATTAATTCTCAATTTACATTTATTTTTATATTTATAATATCAGTTATTTTAATATTTTATTAATATTGAAATTACTGCATCATCATTTTTTCATAAATAAGTTAAATTATTTAATGTATAAAAATTATAAATAAATTAAAATTTTGTAACAAATAATTTTATCTTTCTAATTAATATTTATAGTCGTAGTTATCTTATGTATTACCATTTATTAAGAATGGTTTTATTATTAAACATTGAATTTAACTCTTTTAACTCTTCTTTAAATATAATAATAATAAATTTCCTAATGTAATAAAAGTGGACCAATAAGGATCATATTTACTTCCTAATGTTTTTTTGGGACGAATTAAACTTATCTGATAGAATTAGAACATGTGTTAGATTAATTATAATATCATTTTTACCCTTAATTACCCTATTTACTTTTAAACGTGGTAAATAAAAGTCAAAAGTTACTATTCACCAAAAATTATTTTTATCTTATTAGACCAAATTTTACTTAATAATGTCAGCCGTGTCTCTTGAATTTTTGAAATTCAACTCACAGAAGAGGAAAAATTATGTTTAATGTAAATTTGCAAATTCTCCTAGAAGGTGGGTAAATGATGGTAAAAAGTTCAATAAAATTTTATATATCTAAAATTATTATAAAATGACTCCAATGAATTACATTGAAAATATATAGTTATTATGTATCTATTTTTTTAACACCCCGACCCCAGTTACCCATATTCGGTGCATTATTTTAATACATTGGCATGATTACAAGGAATCAAGTCCCGAAGGACCGATCATTTTAGCAGTCTTAGAAAATATATTACAAACATGAATGTTACCTTACAATTTATAACATACAAAACAAAATAAATAATCCTTTATGAACGCCATTATTCCCTTGGATTAACCCTGCATATCAATCACAATACACTTCTTGGAATCCTAGGAAAAATGAAACATAAGAAACTAGTGATCTCAAACGCTCAGTAAGGGTATGCAATACAGCAGATGATAACATAAATATTAAGCATGGTGAATAAATGAAACCACATGCCTTTACCAATAATAAACATGAATAATTTTATGGTAGGAATATTATTTGAGTAAATAATTCCATAATTAAACATAATCATTGGTATTCTACTAGTCGAGTGACCAAATGAATCATCAATATTATTTTTATAATGAGCAAATGTTTAAATGTCGTACATTATGAAACATTTTTTCAAGGCCTCAGTCGAGACGTCTAAAAATGATTAAGGCCTTGGCCAAAAAAGTATATAAAAATTGGGAAAGGGCCTCAGCCTATTCCACATCTAGTTGTCTGATGAGACCTACTGATGCATCGAGGATCTATAGTAGGCTCTACCCATCACTTACTAAGTCCAATACATTCCTCATATGAAAAGGTTTAAACATATCATAAACATTCAAATTAAAACTAGCATACAAAATGTAAATACTTTAACCATAAACCATGAGTGGTATAAAAATATCACATCCATAGTCAGACATATCACAAAACCTTCAATACAATATGGAAGTTTTGAATCACAATAGATTAACTTCAAAACAATTTTAAAATCCATTAAAGGATTTTACATAGATGGAAATGATTTGTAAAACTCTTTGATTGAAATATCCCTTTTCATGAAGACATTTAAAAGTCACGCAATTTATAAAGGAAGACATTTAAAGACCGTTTTAAATAAAACTTTCCCATACCACTTTGAAACTTTTCAATGGAATTAACATTTTAAAAACATCCATGTCTATATAAATAAATCCTTAAACACCATTTTTGAAAACCTGGGTATTAATGAGAACGATTTAGAAGAATAATTATTAAAAACATTTAAAATGATGTTTTAGTAAAGAATTAACTTAAAAATAATCCATTTAAAAACTCTTTTATGAAACATGTACATGGATAATAAATATCTCCCAAGAAGATACTTACGTAAAAACAGCCTCGGATAATAAAGAGATTCTGAAATTAACCCTTACAAATTTGGTAACTTACGAAACATACACCCCATGAAAGAGCTATCATACAATTAATATGTAAATACAAATAAATTAAATTGTATTACACAAAGAATACAATTATGGGCAGTACATACACCACACAAAAGTTAATAGTGGCAATATGGCACGAATCTCACGGGAATAAGTAGTGAGATAAAAACCCCTTACCTCATTGTAATCAATCGAGTTGTATGAAAAATAGTCAATAAAAACCAAATGAATCATATAATATCATGAATATAAAAATAATCATGATAATATATATCAAATGGAAGCACACAATACACCATGTTCAATAAATAAGTGGTGAACAATAAAAATTTCACGGAATTAAAAGTGAGATAAGAAAATCTCTTACCTCATGTCCTACTTGACTCGATCGTTATTTAATCTCCTGAACAATAAACTAATGTTAATTTATACTTACTTATGAAATTTTTTTCAAGTTTATTATTCCTTTTATATCACTTATTAACATGTTATAAATATTATCTAATCATTTAAGTTAATAATGTCCATTTTGTTGATATTTGGTACTTGTGTTAAAAATGAACACATTATAATTACAAGTTGTCCATGTGGTCAATATTACATTATATCCAGAATTATAATAATGATTTAGATATCATATATTTCATTTATATCCAGTATATACATGAATTAATAATAGTACATAACATATGGAGGTAAGAAATGAAATGCACCGTTCATGGAGACAGTAAGCCGTACGTACGCATGAACGCTACTTTCATTTCTATTTATTATTTTAATGGAATTTAAACATAATTATACATAGTTATATTATAATTACAGTATAATATCTTATATAATATCAATAACTCTATCCTTTATACATCCCACATAAGGCATTGATGAGCCACATCACTATGAGGGGGTGGTAGTCCGCACTTCCTCAAATGAGATTATCGTATTTACCCACTATGGAAACCATAAATGAATTCTATAAATGGAAAATACATAAGAATAAATAAAAAATAAACAAAATATATATCATATTTAAATACGGTTCCATCATAATGTCCACCTTGAGAGGCGGTAAGAGGTAATTGAATAATCATCGTTTTGTGAGACGTTAGTTTTCCATCCACAAAAACATTATGTTCTTCACCCATTAGATGGAGGTGTGTGTAAGTGTAGTTATAATACTTCTCATAACAACATCCTAGTATATTTAGGATACTGTTTTTGTTACAAAATAAATGAATAAAAAGATTTTAGGGGTTGTAGAAGTAATATAAAAGAAAACAATTTAAGAGAAACCATTACATTTAATTTTGGGTAACTCCCCTTGGTTTGAACCAAAGGACTTATTAAAGTGCCTTATACCTAAGATAAGGCTTCTAGGAGGAGGATAGGGATGTAGGGAGATTAATTTTCCAGATTTTGGATGAGAAAAAAGTCTTTAGAGGTGTGAGGAATTTCTTTGAAGTGGTCTCCTTATATAAGGGATAAGAGGGGTTTTTTAGGAATGTGTGAAAATATAAATTTATTATATAATGATACTCATTTTCAAAAGGTCAAAAAATCATTAAGGTAGAATATAAGGTGACTCATATATGAAATAAAATCATCCAATCATAATTGGACATGTTTTGAATAATATTTTAATCACTATAATCTTATTTATTTAAATCATTTATTACTGAGGTAAATACTACATCATTATTGTGTCATAAATAATTTAATTTATTTGATGTATAAAAATTATAAAAAAAATACCATGATGTAGGAAATATTTTCATATTTAAAGTTAATATTTATAGTAAAAATTATTACTTATATAACACCATATAAAAATTAATTACTAAATGATTTTTGTTTATGTCTATTTTGCCTTTACTTTAAATTAATTAATCTAAATTGTCATTATCACTCCCAGCTGGCTCAATGGGGTCCCAAAATCGACCCAAAGATGCCCATGGTCGTTAGTGACTCAACCAATAAGTTTTGGACAAGTGTTAATATAATTTTGAATTATTATAATTTTCTTTTTACCTTGAATTACCCTATTCACCTTTAAATGTGGTAAATAAAAGTCAAAAGTTACTATTCACTAAAGATTATTTTCATCTTATTGAACAAAATTTTACTTCTTGATAACAACCATGTATGTCGGATTTTCAAAATTTAATTCACAAAAGTGGTAAAATTTTATTTAAATGAAAAAATCAGTTTTTTTAACTACTACTAAGTGATTTTACTATTCATTAAAAATTATAGTTTTTTAGAAAAGTACCAAAAATTCATCCTAATCTTTATTTGATATTCCAAATTCAAAAATGATGTCTATTTTAATAAATTCAAAACGTAGAAGTGGAATTAATTAAATTAAAATTAATTCCCATTGTTAAAACAAATAGCGTGTTTTTAAGAAACAATAACTATCCAAAGATTGACACTTGTTTATGTCCAATTTCAAAGTCAATTTAATTACAATTACAAGAATTCGATTGAATGGTAAAAATATAATCTATTTATACTTCCAAACCATTGAAATGTATAATTTAACTCTATAAATTATTTTTATTAAAAAAGTTGTTTTTAATTAAAATTTAGTATTTTTCACTATCCACCCAAATTTGAAAGTTATCAAAAAAATAACAAAACTTATCAAAACTAAATTATTATATCTCTATTCTAAGAAGAAGTTTATTTTGTCAAATTTAATATATAAAATGTTAAATATTGGATTTAAAAAGGGTTCTCCCTCAAAAGGCGATAAAATTGCATTTTCTGAAAAATACTTCCTTTATCTAAAAAATTGAATTTGTTCTTACATTATGCCTAAGAAACTCATAATATGAATTCTAAAATTATAAAAATTATATAAAGTTAAAAATTCAGTTAATACTATTCATAACTGCTTTTGAACGGCTAGTTTGGTAAGTCATGGTGCACTTGAACTCGGTGTTGCGTGTAGTGAAAGTTATTGAGTTACTTTGACGAAATAATGTACTATGAAATCTTGGGGTGTTACATTCCTTACTCCTTCAATAAATTGTTTCCTCTCAATTTGAAATTGTTCTTTGAAAATAAATGGTTGAAAATAGAAAATAACTTTGTGGGAAAACCCACATCAGAAACTGGGTTAATCAAATTTTTTCTTAATAAGAGGAATAAAGGGGAATGAAAAAGTAACCATGAAATTATGATCTCGATTAGAAGAACATTGGTGGAAATTAGAGACAAATAATTGGAGGAAAACGTAAATATTTATATGGAGTGATTGAGGTCATCAGTCACAAACAATTGTTGAATTGAGGGCCTCAAAGCCATCAATCTATTATGATTTAAAATATAATTGGTTCCAAAAAACATAAGGTGTTAGGATAACAAATTTTTAGTTTTAAGATCCCTTACCTAAAGTTTAAGAATTAATTTCATCATATAATAAGAGAAGACAAAAAATATATACTTGAAAAGTATAGTTCCATCCTTTAACTAATTTCTATCATAAACTCATCATTCACTCTAAAATATAATAAAACTAAAAAATATTCTATTTATCCTATTTGTATAGGGTTCCAAAAAAATGAATTTATAATTCATTTACCAGACCTTTTAAAAAACTACATTATTCAATCCTGGACATCACGTGGGTCAGTGATAGGTGATACACCCTTGTCGCCCTTCTGCTGCGAGTTCAAGTCTCGCGGCCTTACCGGACATGATGGGTTTCCACCCAACCTTAGGGTTGTCCTTTTTATGGAAATCAAAAAATTATCTCAAACTATACTTTTCCAAAATACTTCTTTCCAAGCTCACAATCCAAAATTTATAGGGACGTTAAACACAATGAAAATTCTTTTTTCCACGTAATAACATGTGAACACCTTCATCACTGCAACATCCTGAATTACCATAAAACCTTATTGATTACATTCATGCTCCCTTATACATTTTAGAATACTGGATATACTATTTCTATCAAAAAAAATTATAAACTCAAACAATGATGGAATATACAAATCATTAATTAGTTTCAAGGTATTCAAGAATATCCAATATAATTTATCCAAATCAAACATGTATTATTCCAAAATCACTACCTCAGTATCAGAACCATATTATGGTTTATCTTTCTCTCAACCATATATTTTCCAAAGAAATAACCTTCTATTGAGTCACTTTTCTTGGTTCCACACAATCTCATGTCCTTAATGAAATAGTACTACAGTACAATCCTTATATATTCCATAATTATTATAACTATTTCATCATTGATACAACACTCAAACGACATAATCCTTTAATAACAATATAAGAAATCTAATCATTAATCCTCATCTGTGGTAGTATCATAACTTGATTATTATCCAAAAGCATCATTTGGGGCATACTCTAATGATTTGAACATTGGTTCGTGTAGTGTCCCAACTCCTTACAGATGAAGCATTGTACATTTGAAACCTTTTTCTTACTCTTGCAGTCACATACATGGTGTCCTTTTTCTCCACACTTATAACAAACTCCCATTCCCTTCAAGCATTTACCAAGGTGATTTTTTCCACAGTTATCACATATGGGAAAATATTTCTTTTCCCTCTTCCCTTTATCCATCTTTCTCTCTTCTATCCTGTTCTTCTCTTACTTCCCTTCAAATCCATAGGACTGAGAGAATGCTTTACTTATCTTATAAACACATGATACTATTTATTCATATTTTGAGAATACATGGGAGACTATTTCCCTTTTAAATATTGGATTAATACTGTGAAAGATATGATCCTTCTTACTCTTTGGATCATATGTATTGCTGGAGTTCACAGTCCTTCTACTAGGTGCCATTTCTATACAATGTCATAAACTAGATTAGTTTATGAATCGAAATACATAATTCCAAACTTGTAAAACACTTAACATAAATTGAAAAGCTTATGGATATAATCCATAATCATAAAAATGTTTTCTTTGAGGAATTATATACTCATAAACCCTTCATAATGATTTGTAAAGAAGATGAAAATTATCCTAATCATATCCCCCGGGAGTGTCGTTACCAAGAGTTCAGTAAGGCCCGTTGTCGTGCACCAGTTCCTGTTCAATTCTAGCTCAAAGCGGTGTTTTAGGGTTTTACCCCTAGGTACATCTGTGCCAGAGCCTCCTCTACCTGCTCATATCCAGATAGGGATCTATTTTCTTGGAAAAGTCACAAAATATCTACACTACCAAAATTATAGGAAGTTATTCTATACTAATCCTCAAAGTCTATATTAGGGTAATGTGCTCAAATCAGAGTCTATCTAAATCTAGTTTTCATGGGTGTCGCTAAACTTGCTCTGATACCAACTGTAACGCCTCGACCCCAGTTACCCAGAGTTGGGGCATGATTTCAATAAATTGGTATGATTACAAGGAATCACGTCCCAAAGTACCGATTAGTTTAGCAGTCTTGGAAAATAGATTACATACATGAATGTTACATTACACTTTATAACATACAAAACAACATAAATAATCCTTTATGAACTTCATTATTCCCTTGGTTTAACCCTGCATATCAATCCCAATACACTTCTTGGAATCCTGGGAAAAATGAAACATAAGAAAGGGGTGATCTCAAATGCATAGTAAGGGTAAGCAATACAGCGGAAGATAAAATAGATATTAAGCATGGTGAATAATTTAAACCGCATGCCTTTACCAATAATAAACATGAATACTTTTATGGTAGGAATATGATATGAGTAAATAATGCCATAATAAAACATAATCATTGGTATTCTACTAGTCGAATGACCACATGAACCATCCATATTATTTTCATAATGAGAAAATTTATAATGTCAGACATTCTGAAACATTTTGTCAAGGCCTCGGCCAAGACGTCTAAAAATGATTAAGGCCTCGGCCAAAACCATATATCAAAATTGGGAAAGTGCCTTGGACAGTTCCACTTCTAATTGTCTCATGAGACCTACCGATTCATCGAGGAGCTATGGCGGGCTCCACCCGTCACTTACTAAGTCTAGTACATTCCTCATATGAAAAGGTTTATACATATCATAAACATTCGTATTAAAAATAGCATACGAAATTTCAATAATTTAACCATAAACAATGAGTGGTATAATAATAGCACATCCATAGTCAAACATATCACAAAACCTTCAATATAATATGGAATTTTTGTATCACAATAGATCAACTTCAAAATAGGTTTAAAATCCATTAAAGGATTTGACATAGATGGAAATGATTTGCAAAACTCTTTGATTTAAATATCCCTTTTCATGAACACATTTAAAAGTAACACAATTTATAAAGGAAGAAATTTAATGACATTTTTAAATCAAAGTGTCCCATACTACTTTGAAACTTTTCAAAGGAATTAACTTTTTAAAAAAAATCATGTCCATATAAATAAATCCTTTAAAACCATTTTTGAAAACATGGACATTAATGAGAATTATTTAGAAGAATAAATATTTAAAACATTTAAAACGATGTTTTAGTAAAGAAGTACCTTAAAAATAATCCCTTTGAAAACTCTTTTATGAAACATGTACATGGATAATAAATATGTCCTAGTAGATACTTACGTAAAAACAACCTCGGATAATAAAGAGATTGTGAAATTAACCCTTACCAATTTGGTAACTTATGAAACATACACCCCATGAAGGAGGTATCATACAATGAATATGTAAATACATATAAATTAATTTTTATTACACAAATAATACAATTATGGTCAGTACATACACCACAAAAAAGGTAATAGTGGCAATATGGCACGAATCTCACGGGAATAAGGAGTGAAATGAAAACCCCTTACATCGTTGTAATCAATCGAGTCGTATGAAAATAGTCAATAAAAACCAAATAAATCATATAATATCATGAATATAAAAATAATCATGATAATATATATCAAATTGAGGCACACATTACACCAAATGCAATAAATAAGTGGTGAACAATGGAAATCTCTCGGAATTAAAAGTGAGATAAGAAAATGCCTTACCTCATGTCCAACTTGACTCGATCATTCTTTAATATCCTAAATAATAAACTAAAGTTTATTTATACTTACTTATGAACTTTTTTTCAAGTTTATTATTCCTTTTATATCACTTATTACCATGTTATAAATATTATGTAATCATTTAATTTAATAACATCCATTTTTTCGATATTTGGTACTTGAGTTAAAAATGAACACATTATATTTACAAGTTGTCCATGTGGTCAATATTCCATTATATACAGAATGATATTCATGATTTAAATATCATATATTTCATATATATCCAATATATACATGTATTTATAATAATACATAACATATGGAGGTAATAAATGAAATGCACCGTTCATGGAGATGGTAAGTCGTACGTACGCATGAACGCTACTTTCATATCTATTTCTTATTTTAATGGAATTTAATCATATTGATACATAGGAATATTATAATTACAGTATAATATCTTATATAATATCATTAACTCTATCCTTTATACATCCCACATAAGGCATTAACGAGTCACATCACTTTGAGGGGGTGGTAGTCCACACTTCCTCAAATTAGATTATCGTATTTACCCACTATGGAAATCATAAAGGTGTGCTATAAATGGAAAATACAGAAGAATAAATAAAACATAAACATAATATATATCAAATATAAATACAGTTCCATCATAATGGCCACCATGAGAGGCAGTATGAGGTAATTGAACAACCATCATTTCGTGAGGCGTTAGTTTGACATCCACAGAGACATTTTGTTCTTCTCCCATTAGATGGAGTTGTGTGTAAGTGTATTTATAATCCTTCTCATAAAAACATCCTAGTATATTTAGGATACTTTTTTTGTTACAAAAGAAAAGAATAAAAAGATTTTAGGGGTTGGAGAAGTAAAATAAAATTAAAAAATTTAAGAGAAACCATTACCTTTAATTAGGGTAACTCCCTTTGGTTTGAACCAAAGGACTTCTTGAAGTGCCTTCTGCCTAAGGTATGGATTCTAGGAGGAGGATAGGGATGTAGGGATCTTAATTTGGAAGAGTTAGGACGATCCAAAATACTTGAGAGGTGTGAGGAATTGGTTAGAAGTGGTCTCCTTTTATAAGGGAGAGAGGGGCTCTTTAGGGAAATGTGAAAATATTATTTTATTATATAATGATATTCGTTTTCAAAAGGTCCAAAAATCATTAAGGTCGAATATAAGGTGACTCATATTAGAAATAAAATCATACAATCAGAATTGGACAAGTTTTGGATAATATTTTAATCATTATGATATTATTTATTAAATCATTTTTTAATGAGGTAAATACTGCATCATTATTGTGTCATAAATAATTTCATTTATTTGATGTCTAAAAATTTTAAATAAAATACCATGATGTAAGAAATCATTTTATATTTCAAATGAATATTTAAATTCAAAATTATTACTTATATAACACCATATAAAAATTAATTACTAAACAATTTTTGTTTTTGTCTATTTTGCCTTTACTTTATATAAATTAATATAAATTGTCATTATCACTTCCATGTGGATCAATGGGATCCCAAAATTGACCCAAAGATGCTCATAGTCGTTAATGACTCAACCAATAAGGTTTGGACAAGTGTTATGATACTTTTGAATTATTATAATTTTCTTTTTACCTTGAATTACCCAATTTACCTTTAACCGTGATAAATAAAAGTCAAAAGTTACTATTCACCAAAAATTATTTTCATCTTATTGAACCACATTTTACATCTTGATAACAACCATTTATGTCAGATTTTATAAATTCAATTCACCGAAGTGGTAAAATTTCATTTAAATGAAAAAGTCAGTTTTTTTAACTACTACTAAGTGATTTCACTATACATCAAAAATTGTAGTTTTTCAGAAAAATACCAAAATTTCAGCCTAAGCTTTATTTGATATTCCGAATTCAAAAATGAATGTCTATTTTAATAAATTAAAAACATATAAGTGGCATTAATTAATTTTAAATTAATTCTCGTTGTTAAAACAAATAGCGTGTTTTTAAGAAACAATAACTATCAAAATATTAACACTTGTTTGTGTCCAATTTCTATGTGAAATTAATTACAATGACCATCATTGGATTAAATGGTAAAAATATAATCTATTTATACTTCCAAACCATTAAGATGGATAATTTAACACTATAAATTATTTCGATTAAAAAAGTTGTCTTTAATTAGTATTTAGTATTTTTCACTATTCAAAAAAATAAGAAAGTTATCAAAAAAATACCAAACATTTATCAAAAATAAATTTTTATCCTTGTATTCTAAAGAAGAATTTTATTTTATCAAATTGAATATATAAAATTGTCAAATATTTGATTTAAAAATGGTTCGCCCTCAAACGGCGGTAAAATTGCATTTTCTGAAAAATATTTCTTTTATCTAAAATTTTGAATTTGGTATTACATTATGTCTAAGAAACTCATAATATGGATTCTAAAATTATTAAAATTTTATAAAGTTAAAAATTCAGTTAATACTATTCATAACCGCTTTTGAACGGCTAGTTTGGTAAGTCGTGGTGCGGTTGAACTTGGTGTTGCGTGCAGTGCAAGTTATTGAGTTACTTTGAAGAAATAAAGTACTATGAAATATTGGGGTGTTATAGTTTTGAACTAAAATAAATTAAAATATAATAAATAATTACTTAAATAAAAAAGTTGGTTTTAAACAATAATGTAGTGTTTTTCACTATTCATCAAAAATAGAATGTTTTCAGAAAAATACCAAAAATTCATCCTAAGGTAATTTGGATACTAAAAATTCAAAAATGAAGTCCATTTTGAAAAATAAAATTTATAAAATTTCAAAAAGTTGGTATTACTATTCATAACTGTTAGTTTGATTGGTCGTGGTGTGTTAAAACTCCAAGTTGTGTACAACGCAAGCTACTACATTACTCAAAGGGAAATGTACCCTAGAAGCTTGGGGTGTTACATTATCTCCTCTTTAAAATAATTTTGTCCTTGGGATTTCTAGAATGTTACTGCATAAAAAGATTTGGGTGGTTTTTCATCATAAGTTCTTCGAGTTCCGACATTACCACTTCCATCTTATAGTTTTTCCATAGAACTTTTACCAGATGAGTAGTCATGTTTCTCAGCACTTCTTCTCTGGTAACAAGAATCTTGATAGGATCCTCCCAATAAGAGAGATAAGGTTCTAGTTCAATTTCCTCATAGGTGACTACATTCATTGGGTCAGGAACATATTTTCTCAGTAGTGATACATGGAACACATCATGAACATTGAAGAGACTTGGAGGAATTACCATACGATAATCCACAACTCCAATTCATTCTAGAATTTCAAAAGGTCTGATGTACCTAGGACTCAATTTACCCTTCACACTGAATCGTATAACACCCCTCCAAGGAGATAGCTTCAAGAAAACATTGTCTTTTACTTGAAATTCAAAATCCCTCCTCTAATTATAGGCATAGCTCTTTTTCCTACTTTGAGATTCATTGTTGTGGGTATGGATAATCTTTACCTTTTTCATTGTTTCCTCACCAAGTTCTGGGACTACGAGTTTTCTTTCACCAACATCATCCTAATAAGTTGTTGTGCGACATCTCTTTCCATATAATGCTTTATATGGTGCCATCTGAATACTTAAATGGAAGCTATTATTATAGAAAAATTCTAACAGAGGTAAATATTGATCCCACAAACCTTGAAAGTCAAGGGATCAAGATCTCAACATGTCTTTTAAGGGTTTGACTAGTCTGTTATGATTGTCCATCGGTTTGAGGGTGGTAGGAAGTTCTTAAACGAAGTTCATTATCCAAGGCCTTTTGAATACCTTTCTAAAATCATGATGTAAAACGGGGATCGCGATCAGAAACAATTGATATGGGTACACCATGGAGTCTTAACACTTCATTAATATATAGTATTTCTAGACGTTCAAGTGTTAAATCTTCTCTTATAGAATGAAAATGTGCCGAATTGGTAAGGCGATCAACAATGACCCATATTGCTCATCCCTTCTAGGAGTCTTTTGTATCCCCATGACAAATTCCATCATAATATTTTCCCATTTACACTTAGGTATGGGAAGAGGTTGCATGACTCCTCCAGGTTTTTTCCTTCCATCTTTCACTTGTTGAAAAACCATACATCTAGACACAAAATCAATAATCTCCCTCTTCATGTTTTCCCAATAAAAATGTTCCATCAAATATCTATACATCTTGGTTCTCCAAGTGTGTATAGAGAAATTTGAGCTATAATCATCATCTAACAATTCCCTTTTTAGATCAGGTATATCAGGAACACAAAGTCTCTTCCCAAATTTCAAAATTTCATCTTCTTATATGAAGTCAGTCAATCTCCCCTCATTTACAGCTTTAATCTTCTTTTGAAACTCTTCATCATTAGTATGAGAACTTTTTATCCTTTCTAGTAAAGATAGTTTGGCAACCATTTTAGAAAGTATTGATGTTTCACCTTCCATTTTTATTCCCAAATCTATTGTTACTAGATCCATGAAAATAGGATCCCTTTCAACTCTCATCTTGTTCAAAAATCCATGATCCTTTTTTCTCAAAGCATCTTCCACCTTATTTTCCTTCCCAGGGTGGTAGTGTATTGTGAAATCATAATCCTTGAGTAGTTCAAGTCATCTAATTTTCCTCATGTTGAGTTTTTTTTGTGAGATAACATACTTCAAACTCTTGTGATCAGTATAAATCTCACATTTTTCACCAAAGAGAAAGTGTCTTCATATCTTCGGATCAAATATTATAGCTGCTAACTCAAGATAATTAGTGGGATAGTTTTTATCATGAATTTTATATGTCATTAGGCATAGGCAATAACTCTATCATTCTGCATAATGACACAACTAAGTCCTTTTTTTGAAGCATCGCTATAAATAACAAACCCATTGTTCTCTGATAGTAGAGTCAAGATAAGATTGTTGACTAATCTTCTCTTCAGTTATTCAAAACATTCTTCACACTCTTTTGTCGAAAAAAATTTAATCACTTTACATGTGAGCTTCATTAATGGGTTAACCAATCAGGAAACATTTTGGATGAAACATCGATAATAACCTGCTAAACCAATAAAACCACATACCTCAGTTATATTGGTCAGTGCTGGCCATTCTTGGATTACCTTGTTCTTTGAAGGATCAAAAGAAATTCCATCCTTAGAGACAATATGGCCAAGAAATGAAATCTTTTGAAGCCAGAATTCACACTTGCTAAACTTCCCATATAATTCATTTCTTCTAAGGGTTTTGAAAATAGTGCACAAGTTGTTTTCATGATCTTTGTAGATTTTTGAGTATACCAAGATAACATCAATAAATAAAACAAAAAAATCATCAAGATATTCCTTGAAAACTATATTCATTAAATCCATGAAGATAGAGGGTGAATTAGTCAATCCAAAAGGCATTACTGTAAACTTGTAATGTCCATACGTGGTTCGAAATGTTGTTTTCGGAATGTCTTCCTTATTCACACAAATCTGATGATATCTAGATCGAAGTTAAATATTTACAAAATATTGATCTCCATGATGTTGGTCAAATAAATCGTCAATGAGAGGTAGGGGATACTTGTTCGTTATTGGAATAGCATTGATCTCCCTGTAGTTAATGCACATCCTCATAGATCTGTCTTTCTTCTTTACAAAAAATACTGGGGATCGCCATAGAGAAACACTAGGGAGAATAAATCCCTTATTACTCATTTCCTATAGTTGTTTATTTAGTTCCACTAATTCCACAGTGTCCATTCTATAAGGGGTCTTCGATATGGGCCTTGAACCAGGAATTAAGTAAATGTAAACCACAATTTCTCATTCTAGAGGATGTCCAGATAAATCTTCTGGAAACACATCAACATATTCTTGCACAATAGGTATATCCTCTATTCTAAAATTATTTTCCTCACCCATAATTATTTCATTCTGTTCCTCCCCAATAATTGAATTTTGTGGAGCTACTAGGGGTGGATCTAGAGAAGAATCAGGTGGTGACGTTTCTGCTCTAAAGATAAGGTACTTTTTATCATCATCAAAAATTGTAACCTTCCTCTTCTTACAATAAATTTTCGCATCATGGTCTGAAAGCCAATCCATTTCGAGGATTATATTAAATTTAGTACTGGGTATGGCGATGATATCATCAAATAATGAACATTTATATTCCCAAAAGGGAACTAATTCAAAAAACTTTGTTGCGATGATACTTCCCTTAGGAGTTTTGACTGAGAACTACCATGTTAAGTAAAATTAAAAATATGTAATTTTTTTAGCTAACTTGGAAGATATGAAAAAATTTGATGGCACAAAATCAAATAAATCATCGGCTAAACTTTATGAAACCATTAAATTACCTTCCACCATGTCTTTCAGAGCTTCAAAATCAGTAGTAGTGATCACATAAGCTTGGCCTTTCTCCCTTGGCCTTTTATGAGGTAAGTTCCTTTGGCTCATAGGACATTCATTTGCATGGTGTATCTTTTCTCTACAATTGTAGCATTCAACATTGACATCCTCTTTCTTTCCCTTTCAATCACGAGTTTGGTGGGATTTTTCACCACACTTGTAACAGAATCACATTCCCTTCAGGCATGTATTGGGGTGTTTCTTCTCACATTTACCATAGGATGTATATTAAACTATTCCCTTCTTACCCTTATTCTAATTTCTAGAGTGATTAGTAGATCTCTTCTTATCTTGACTTTTTTTGAAGTCATAAGACTTAGAAAATTCCTTTTCTGTCTTGATAGTGCATGATACAATATATTTGTACAACGAGAAGGATTGTGTGACTAATGGTCGATGGAAAAATGGTTTTAACCCATAAAATAATTGATCAATCTAACTCCTTGGGATACATATATAATCTGTTGCATGCCTTGCTAACAGTGTAAAGTTAGCCTCATACTTTGCGACATTCTCATCGTCCTTTTGCCTAAAACATAGAAATAGACTTTCCATCTCCTCTAAATGGTCATGAGGAAGGTATTTTCCTAAGAAAATATCTTTAAACTCCCTCCATTCCATGTTCAATACTTCTTCATCATTCTTTTTGTTTTGGATTAATGACAATCATTGATCTGTATCTCCAGTGAGGCAGTAAACTACCATGAAAACTTTTTCCCTTTCGCTACTCCCCAAAGCATGAAATATTTTCTCTAAAGAACTTATCCATTTCTCAGATACTAATTTATTTGTACTCCCATTGAATGTTGGTGGATTTTTCCTCATCAAGTGGTCAAAAATTGATCTTCCATGTTGCGGATCAGGGTGCTTCATACGGGTAAGGTTATTATTCATAACCTAAGCGAATTGTCCCAGTATGGTGATAATCTGATGAGCACCAATTGCATCACCAGCTCCACTATAATTAACTTAATTAGGAGGTTAATCCCTACATGGATTATGTGCGTTGATAAGGTTTCCATTCCATCCACTAGGTTCCATTTCTAAATAATGTTATACACTAGATTAGTTTATGAATCGCAATACGTAATTCCAAACATGTAAAACACTTAACATAAATTGAAAAATTTATGGATATAATCCATAATCATAAAAAAAAGTTTTATTTGAGAAGGTATATACTCATAAATCCTTCATAATGGTTTGTAAATAAAATGTGAATTATCCTAAGTATATACCTCGGGAGTGTCGTAACTAAGAGTGAATCAAGGCCTGTTGTCGTGTACCAGGATACCCCAGGTCAAGCCTGAAACTCCTTGTCAGATTTTTCACTCCTAGGTACATCTGTGTTTGAGCTGCCTCTACCTGCTCGTATCCAGAAAGGGATGTATTGTTGGGAAAAAACACAAAATCTCTACATTACCCAAATTCTAGGAATTTTTCTTTACCAATCTTCAAAGTCTATCTTAGGGAAATGTGATATAATCATAGTTTATCTCAATCTAGTTTCTAAGGTTTGTACTAAACTTCCTCTGATACCAACTAAAACTCCTTGACCCCATTTATCCAGAGTCGGTGCATTATTACATAACATTGGCATGATCAAAAGGGATCAAAACCTGAAATTCCGATCAGTTTAGTAGCCTTGGAAGTTCTAGATACATTTATAAGTTTTAAATTACATCATGAAATAAATACATCATCAAAAAATTTTCCCATTTGAACACGCTTATATCCTTAGCCTATCCCTATAGTTAAACCATAAAATACTTCTTCACATCCTGGGAAAAATAAAACATAGAAATGGGTGAGCTTAGATGCTTAGTAAGGATAACAATATAGCAGAAACTTTCATAAATAAGCATCATCATTTAAGGTAACGTATAAGACTACAACAAAAAGCCTTTTAAAATTAAAATAATGCATAATATAGAAAAATTAAATCAAATAATTTCATTTACTTATTCACATTGATATTCTACTATTCTAATAATCACATGTGATATCAATAACCAATTTCATAATGTTGGAATTCATAATGCCATACTTCATAACCACATAGTCAAGTCCATGTTCCAAGACTACAAATAATATTTTTTCAAGTCCTTGTTCCATGACAGTAGTTTGTCTCATGCAACCTACCTATGCATCGAGGAGCTATAGTGGGCTCCACCTATCACTTACTAAGTCCAATGCATTGTGCATATGAAAAGGTTTAAACATAACATAAACATTCATATTAAAACTAGCATAAAAATGTAAATACTTTTTCATAAACCATGAATGGTATAAAAATAACACATACATAGTCAAACATACCACAAAACCTTCAATAAAATATGGAATATTTTTATCATAATAAATCAACTTCAAACAAGCTTAAAATTAATCAAAGGATGTTTGCATAGATTAAATCAAAACTTTTTTTAGAGAAATATCTCTTTCTATTTTGAAATCATTTAAAACTCATATAATTATAAAAGAAAACATTTATTTTGAAAATATTTTTATAATATTGTATGGGAATTCTTGACGATGTTATAACGGTGGAAAATAGTCACACCCACCGTATAAGTTAAAAAAATACATTCTTACTTTAATTTTGTCGAGAAGGTCATAAAGTACATTATTTGAAAAACGACGGAAAGATTACTTTCAAAACATATGTGGTCAAATAAAGGTATAAATGAATTTACCCCATATTATAGTAAATAGTAAAAATGTTTTGAATTTCATGTTTAAAAAAAATAGATGTGGATGATAAAGAGGTCCCAGTAGATACTTACGTATTAACAAACTCAGAAAAGTAAAGAGATTATAGAATTAACCCTTACCTTGTACTTTTCCATAGACGATGGTATGTTAACCTCTTTTATAATAGTTGAAACATTGTTGTTAAATTATACAAAAACTATATACATAAATATGATATCATATATGATCCTATAATATTTTTTTTGTTAATAATATTTCATTAGTATCATCGATTTAGGTGTTAACTAATTCATTTTCCTTTATATGCTCCATTATGTAATCCATGTTTGTTATTGATAGGATGTATTTGATTCATATAAAGAATTATATTATGTTCATAAACATTATTTTTAATCATAAAATGAAAATTATTCATGAATGATTATGATGGGGAATGAATCTCATCGCATTCGTGGAGACGGTAATCTGTACGTACGCACGAGCGACAATATCATTATATTGATGGTGAAATAGTATGTAATTGGATGTTATATTATATATAAATAATAATTAACATGATATATTTATTATTTATATTAGTTATAATCATTACTATACCCATCCAAATAATTAAGTGTTTGAATAACAAACTATAGCACGACGTGGAGACGGTTAGTCGTATGTACGCACGTATGGTGACTTTGTCATTTATAGGATGGATAGAATAAAGAATATGGTTGTAACATATTTATAATAACATCACAGTGTTTAGAAGGTGCTGGAGTTGTTATTTTGTTATGGAAACAACAGATAAAGAGATAGTTAAGAAGAAAAGAACTAGAAAAAGGGTGGTGAAATTATTTCCTCTTATTCGAGTGTTTCATTTTGAGTTGATCAAAATAGATCCTTAGGTTCACATTATGATCAATATAAGGTCTATAAGTTGAATTTAGGATAGTTTATTGGATATTTTTTCAGGCTTTGGCTGAGACAAATGGATTTGGAGGTGTGAAATTAAGAGAAGGGGAAATGCTCTTTCTAAGAGTGGTGAGGGTCACTTTCAGAAAAGCTTGAAATATTATTTTATAATAAAATAAATTTTGGTTACTAATGGCTCCAAAGAAATTTATTTAAGAGATAAGGTAGTTATGGGTCTAAAAACTCTCAACCAATATGTTTTATACAGGTTTAGGTCACCATATTAATTTTATCTTTTAGATTTAACTCTCAGATAAATATTTTTACATTTACCATGTCTCTTTGTGTTTTTATATTATACGGTTAATAAACATACTATAAACTGACTAGAGAACCCCAAGTGTTTCCTTATTAATATATATAACCTTATAAAATTCCTTTTTCTGAGCCTTATATTTTTAGGAATATTATATCAATCAATAATATAGTATTTGTTTTAAAAACTCAATTATTTCAATTTTGACACTATTTAGTATTTGATTTTTTTTTAAAGCCATATGAACTTTATCACTTCGAATAAAATTTATTTAATCAATACTAACATGTCATATTAACCAATAAAATTATTCTTATTCATTATAAATATCAATTTACATTTATTTATATATTAATAATATCAATTATTTTAATATTTCATTAATAAGGTAATTACTGCATCATCATTGTGTCATAAATAAATTAAATTATTGAATGTCTAAAAATTATAAATAAAATACCATTATGTAGGAAATATATTTATATTTTTAATGAATATTTATAGTATAATTTAACTTATGTATAACCCTATATAAATAATGGTTTAGTTATTAAACTTTGAATTTAACTCTTTTAAATCTTCTTTAAATAAAATAATAATAAATGTCATAATTTAATCTAAGTGGACCAAAGAGGATCATATTTTATTACTAAGGTTGTTTTGGGTCAAATTACACTTATAAAATAGAATTAGGACATGTGTTAGGGTGATTATAATATAATTTTTACCTCTAATTACCCTATTTACTTTTAATCGTGTTAAAAAAAGTCACAAGTTACTATTCACCAAAAAATATTTTCATCTTATTGAACCACATTTTACTTACTAATGTCAACCATGTCTCTTGAATATTTTAAATTCAACTCACAGAAGTGGTAAAATTATGTTTTATGTAAATTTTCAAATACTCCTTGAAGGTAGGTAAAAGACGGTAAAAAGTTCAATAAAATTTTATATATCTAAACTTATTATAAAATGAATCCAATGAATTAGATTAAACATATATAGGTATTATGTATATATTTTGACCTAAAATAAATTAAAATAAAATAACTAATTACTTAAATAAAAAGCGGGTTTTAAACAATAATGCAGTGTTTTTCACTATTCATCAAAAATTGAAAGTTTTCAGAAAAATACCTAAAATTCACCCTAAGTTAATTTCTATATTCAAAATTCAAAAACAAATTCCATTTTAAAAAATAAAATTAATAAAATTTCAAAAAGTGGGTATTACTATTCTTAACGGCTAGTTTGATTGGTTATGGTGTGTTAAAACTCCAAGTTGCGTACAATGCAAGGTATTGTATTATTCAAAGGAAAATGTACCATGGAAGCTTGGCGTGTTACAGGTTTATAGCAAGTCTAATAATCATGATAAGTTCTGTCCATCTAAAGACCTCATTTTATCATGATCAATTACATCGTGTTGTAATAAATCGGTAACTCAAAACCTTATTTAAACATATAGAAAATAAAAACCCAATGTTCATGGTGGAATTATAATCCCTAGATCGCACATTAAACAAATGTATTCAATCATGGAAATGGTCATGTGCAAAGAAATAAATTGAAACCAATCCAGAACAACAACTCACAATGTTCAAGCAATAAGAATTAGGAAAGTGGATAGAATTGAAGAGAAAATATGAAATCCCAACAAAAAATGAACTAATTATAAAAAACCTTACATTAAATTCACCTGCATCATGCACACACTTGAAAAAATAAATCAACTACTCATGATATTTCGACCTGTATTATAAAATAAATAAATGAAAATCCTAAAGAAATTGGTGGAACCATTGTTCCTTCATCTAGTAGGTGTCTGGTGGTGGTGCCTTGTCCAAAATACAACAAATGTGAGGCCATGGATGCCTTTTAAAATATTTTTCCACCCCAAACTCTATCCTAACGTCATTATTTTTTCATTTTTTATCATCATAACTACATATACCTAGCATACACATCGTTTACTTCAGATCTGAGTTTTCTGCCACCGCATTTAATTCAAGAAAACTTCATACGTTGGTTTGACTCCAGTAATGTCGTGTACTGGAGTTACATGATGTGTATTTGTTGTTCACAGTATGTTAGGTCATCATGACTTTTTCTACATAGTTTTATGCATGTCATGAACTAATATTACATGTCATGTAATACCAGTACACAATGTGTACCAGTTCTTCTCCTTGATTTTTAGCTTCCTTCTCTCTCAAAAATCAAGTGTTGCACCACTTCACCTCCCTCGCGCCATGAAGTGTCTTTAATCTCAATTTTCCACCATTTTTTATTCCTTTTCAAAAAATAATCATTTCCTTCCAAAACTCATAAAACAACTCAACAAATCCAAAAAATGTCATGATTATTCAATTAAATACAAAAAAAAACTTTTACTAAAACACCTTAAAATATATACATGAAATACACTTATCAAATCCACCACACTTGAATTAAGCATTGTTCTAAAGGATTTAATCTCAAAAAACTAGAATGTAATTTCACCTTACCATGATTTAAATCTACTTTCAATAAAAAAAATTATCAAATGGAATGCCAAATTTTCAAGCATCACGTAGAAAAATTCAATAGCACCTCATTTTTCTAAGAATACAGATCAACCATGTATATTACATTTCATATTTTTAAATAACCATGTATTTTCATTCATACATTTTGATTTTTTAACTCATTATTAATATGAAACCCACTTTAAATCTACCTCACATGAATTTTTCCTCTCAATGTCACGGTAAAATTTTAATTAGAATTCATCGCATACCTCAAAAACATGTAACTTACCATAGGCTTGAGAGGAATCTAATATCCTCACCATGTGAAGAAAATGATCACAATTATTCATGAGGTATTCACCATAAAGTATCAAATGACTCTGAGGTTTAGGGTAGGTTTTTAAATGATGTAAAAATGTAAAGATCAAAAATTAGGCTTGACTGTAAATCATTTTTCATGATAAAAAAAAGAAAAGGTCAATGATTTTCACCCTTTTCAAATTTCATCTCTCACATCCCCCTAAAAAGCTCACAATGGGCTCATTATACCTATAATTGAAATGATAGAATCAACCTATCTAGATTTTTTTATTTTTTTCTATATTTGATTCAAAAGTTGTGCTTAGGAAAAATATCACATCCATCACCTAACCACATATGAATAAAAAATTTCTGTTTAGAAAATGGAAATTTATTGTCCTCCAAAGACACTACCCAAATTTATTTATTTATTTATTTATTTATTTTGAAATATTTTTTTAACATGATAGGTGATTGATAAAATAAAATTAATGATTTCATGTCCACTCCCCATATCAAAATGAAATATCCCCTCAAATATCATGAAAAACATTTAAAGGAAGGTAGGAATGGATTAAAATAGGCTTGTAACATGGATCAATTCGTAAATATTATATTCATGGATTCTATATGGTTAAAATTGATTAATTCAATGTGGGTCTCAGGATAAGGGCTAATCAAAATATTCCTCATTCATTTTTAATGTGATTTTGTTCTGTCAGAGCATCGATAAGATGAAAAGAATTATTTTGAAGGACGCATGCATGAGTTTATCAAGAAATATACCATAAAATTAATGAAAAATATTATCTAATTGGATGTCTCTAGAATGAGATGAATGTTTGGGTCAATTGCTCATGGAGATGTATACCAATAATCAAATCAATTAATGAAAATTTTAGAAATTCAAAAGAAAACAAAATTTCAGAAAAATTTGATTTACATTGATTAAAAATCTCCTCAAATATTTATTTTTCAACTCTTAATCCACATGATTGTATCTACTAATTATTTTCTCCATTTTTACCAATCAAAATTTATCGAAAAAAAAATATAAAAACATTTCATGATAATTATACTATGCATTCTATGTCTCCTAGTTCATTTGAGTAAAGTATGAATCAAATGAGGTAATAAAATTGGAAATGAAAGCTCTAATGAAATTAATATTTGGTGAATAAAATTGAGAAATTCATATTTGAAATTCTTACTCCCATTGAAAATATATTCTTTGAATTCGACTGTGCAGGTACTCTCTATTTCTTTTCTTCTGCCTACCACTTCTACCTGTTCCATTGATGTAACTGAAAAATAATTAGAAACCAGTGAAATAAAAATCCCTTACAATAAATATAAAAAATTGTAAAGTGAATTGAAATTAAATACTAATATAAAATTAAATCCAAAGAAACCAATAAATCTGAATTCCTAGAAAGCGATAAAAAAACTCAGGTTCCCTCCCAATAGCTGATCTTTTTTAATATTTTTTTAGCTCGGCCATACCAAGGTTAGCTAATTGTAGTGGTTTAAAAAGATAAATATATATCTTTCACCCAATTATGAATTTGGACTCCTCCTAAATCATCTTGACTTCTCCTCAATAAAATTGGTGTGGACCTCAGAGATAGGGACCACAGTTTGAACAATATGAGTATAGCCAATAGGATCTCAACGTTCGTCCAAACTTGGTAAATTTCTTATTCTTCATTGGATGGTTTAATTTATTGAAATTCTTTAATGATGAATTCTTGTTTTCCATCTATCTTTTCCACATATTTATCTTGTTACTAATTCTTTTTCTTCCACTATGTTATCAGTGCAGGGTGGATCTAGTTCCTCTTCTTCTTCTTCACTCTCTTCTTCATTCATCGCAATTAAATTTTCTAAAAAATTTATCATTATTGTGGAAATCATAATATTCTCATCCTCTTCTTCTTCATTTGGTTGAGATCCCAGTTTTTCGAGGATGTTTTGTAGTACCTCAGCATCTAAAGTTTCTTTTTCTTCCATTTCATCTTCTTGATACTTCCTTCTTCAGTGTTTTTCAGACTATTTGATTTTTCCTGCAGGTTCACCCTCTTCATAAGCTATTGAGCCTATAAAATTAAGGTCATCATGATTAGAATAAGGATAATCATCGTAATTGGTAGTTAATTATACTTTTTTTAATTCTTTTGTTGTGATGTTCCTCATAGATATTTGACTCCAAGATATGGGGTGGAGTGTGTTTATAACAAGGGTATAGTTGTTTGAACATGAAAGGTTGACTTCTCATTTCTTTAATATCATTGAGTTGTTTCCCCATATCATTCATTATTATGTTCAACCTATCTATGGTAGTCACTTCAATTTGCATTCATGCCATCACAACTAAAAATATCTATTAATTTAAAAAGTAATAAAATAATAAAAACCCTTTGCTAAAATCAAGAAATATAAAATATAAGAAAACAATATCTCTAAATTATTCAACTTATATTTTCTTTGATCCTATCCATGAAAACGAAACCAAAATTTTGATAACCCCATGGATATTTTTAATTTCTATTAGGTTATCAAATTTAGAAACTTAAAACACAAAACTAATTGACCGCTAAACTATATATTAGTATAGGATATAAAAGTCTGAGGTCAAACTCCTAGAGAAAAAGTTTGATAAAATAATAATTAAATAAAATAAAACTAAACTAATTTTGAATTTTAAGAATTAAAATATAAGAATGTGAGAATTGATTTATTGAAGAAGTGAGAGAAGAAAATAATAAAAGGTTAATGGGTAGCAATGATTACACATCCATGAGATGACAAGGTGTGAGATAACTAGTTAGTAATTATGTAGTTGTCATAATAGGATTATAGAGAGCCCAATGGTCATGATAAACGCTCTCCATGTAAATATGTACTTTTCTTATGATTAGATACTTCAGATTTCAATAAATGGGTAACCTAAAACCTTATTTAATCATATATAAAATACAAACCCAATGATCATTGTGTAATTATAAATCTGAGTTCATATGTTGAAAAAATTTATTCAATCTTGGAAATGGTCATGCACAAAGAAATAAATTGAACCAAATCCCAAACACCTACTCAAAATGGTCAAGTAATATTGTAACACCCGAGACTTTTATGTGAAATATTTTGTTTTTATGTTATATAAATCATCAAAGGAATCTTTTACTACACACAACACTAGCTTGGCTTTCTTTACACACAATCGTGACCTTCCTCGATAGCTTGCGTCGTACGTAATACCGGGTTTCACTAAACAACAATATACTATTAAAATATTATTAAAACTAGCCATTATGAATAGTAATAACCACTTTTTGAAATTTTATAAATTTTATTTTTCAAAATGGACTTCATTTTTGGATTCGTAATATCGAAATTATCCTAGGGTAAAATTTTGGTATTTTTCTGAAAACTTTCAATTTTTGATGAATAGTGAAACCACTAAGTGGTAGTTAAAAAACTGAATTTTTCATAAAACATAATTTTACCGCTTCTGTGAGTGGAATTTCGAAAAATTCTAGAGACACGGTTAATATCAAGGACTAAAATGTGGTTCAATGAGATGAAAATAATTTTTGGTGAATAGTAACTTTTTACTTTTACTTAACACGGTTAAAAGTAAATAGGTTAATTAAGGGTAAAAATGATATTATTATTACCCTAACACATGTCTTAATTCTATTGGACAAGTTTAATTCGACCAAAAACAACCTTAGGAATAAAATATGACCATTTAGCCCCACTTGGATTAGATTAGGACATTTATTATTAATTTATTTAAAGAAGGGTTAAAATAGTTAAAATCAAAGATTAATAAGTAAATCATTTTTAATATGTGGTTATACATAAGATAAATTAGACTATAAATATTCATTAGAAATCTAAAAATATTTCCTACATAATGGTATTTTATTTGTAATTTTTAGACATTAAATAATTTAATTTATTTATGACACAATAATGATGCAGTAATTATCTTATTAATGGAATATTGACATAATTGATGTTATAAACACCAAAATAAATGTAATTTGAGAATTTTTATGAATTACACTAATTTTCTAGAATAATATGACATGTTATTATTGATTTAATTAACTTTTTTTGAACTAATCATTCTGTTATTAGTTTCACAAAAATTAATTACTAAATAGTGTCAAAATTGACATAAAATAATTTTTAAAACAAATATTATATTAGTAATTGTTATTTTATTCCTAAAAATATATTTTTCGGCCAAATTACTTAGATAAGGTTATATATATTAATAATAATAAACTTGGGGTTCGTTTGTCTGCTTATATTAAGTTTATTAACCTTATAGTATAAGAACACAAGAAGACACGGTAAAAATAAAATTATTTAACTTAATGTTAAATCTAAATGATAAGGTTAAAATTGGAACATAAACTTGACTAAATTCTATTGGATGAGAGGCTTTCGACCCATCCCCATCTTAGCTTCGAAATATATCAATTTGGAGCTATTTAAAACTGAACTTGACTTTATAATAAAATAATATTTTTAGTTTTCCCAAAGGTGCCCCTCTCCTCCCTTATAAAAGGGCACCTCCTCCCCCTCTTCCTCACACCACATTGAGCCTTCCAGATCGGCCAACCCCTGACAATTACTACTCTCCACTTCCCTAGAGACATCCTAGAGGTCCTGGTCTTCTTCAAAGACCAATTTTAGTGCCCTAAAAGAAGGTCACAAAGAAGTACTTCAAAGAAGAGGTAATGTATGTTACCGATTCTTTCATCTTTATTTCTTCTTCAAATTATTCTTCTTTAGTTGTTTCATTATGAAGTAATAACATCAGTATCACTAATATACTGATATCTTATTATAATTATGAAACAACCCTATTTCACCATCTATCCATCCTACGGAAAAAGAAATCACCGCGCGTGCGTACGTACAGAATACCGTCTCCACGCCGTGGTGTAATCTATTTTCCACCACCACCTTACTTGGATGGGTATAATGGTGTAAATAATTACTATATAAGACTATTATAAAGTGATACTGATTCTGAAATAGTATACATACACTCCAATACAATTCCACGATCATAGGAACGATATCATCACTCGTGCGTACGTACGGAATACCGTCTCCACGATGTGATGCGACTCATTCTACATGATCTTTATTTCAAAATGATTATATAAATAAATTGAATGAAAGAATATGATATATATTACACTAATAAAATTCTGGAAATGAGGTATCTATAACCTAAATAGAATAATAAGAATTTATTCGACAAGACACGCATAAGAACAAAAAGATATAAACACCCGAATAACAAGTAGCAATGAAATATTACTACTAAGAATCTAAGAATATGACCATATATGATATCATAAAAATAAGTATGATTCTGGAATAATTCATTAACATTATTTAAATCATTATATAGGAGGTTTGGACACTTATGAAGCAAAACGGACCTAAGGTAAGGGAAATATCACAGTCTCATTTTTTATCTGAGATTGTTTATACTTTGGAATTTACTGGGGTGTATTTTATCATCCACATCCATGTTTCCCCAATATGTAATATTTATATCCTTCTACAATAGTTTATATCCAATTTTACCCTTCGGTGAGTTTTTAGTAAAAGATATGAAAGGAATCTTTTATCATTTTTCATACGAGGTACTTTTTGACTTTTCCGACAAAAGTACGGGAAGAATGATTTCTTTTAACTTATACGACATGAATGGATTTTTTTAAAACATTATTTCCAAGAAGATTCCCTTATACGTTTTCAAGTTTATTTTTTATCAACTTCTTTTAGTTTATAATTGTACGACATGTTAATAAAGGAAAAGTGATTTTGAAGCAGAAAGGATATTTTCCTCAAGAATGGAGTTCAAGTGTTTTATCAAAATTATTTTCCATCTAAGATAATAAAGGGTTCTGTTTTTTTCCCTATTATTAAATTGATTTGATTATGTTGTGATGGAATTATATTTTTATGAATTCCTTTATCTTATATGAATTGTTTTATGATGTCACGATGTTTAAGATTCCCATTTTTATTACATGGGTTATGAAATGATGTATGATTTAGGATTTTGTGTCACACATAAGAATGGTATCATTATGAGATGGGTGGTACCTATATATCCCTCCAATGCATTGCGTAAATATTTTATATCTCGTGAGATAGACATGGCTGGAACGGTAGGTTATACCGGTTCAGTGAAATTGGACTGAAACGAGGAGTGAACTCAGTTCAGAAAGAGACTTTGTCCACTAAGATAGTCTTGGAAATGAGTCTTGACTAATAAGAAATGATTCTATATGATTATTTGTGTATGCCACACAGTTTCATGTTTTGAGTTGTGATTCCCATTTCACTACCATGATTTATCCCGTGTTATGAAATTATGCTCTCTTTTGCAGGTTAAGATTTCCAAAAGTTATGTTCTTATGAATATGATGTGATTGATATTTCTTTTGTTTACCCTTACTGAGCATTTGAGCTCACCCTTTTGTATGTTTTCTTTCCCCAGGTCAGGAAGAAGGCTATTAAGTAAGATATTCCAAAAGGGACTATAGATATGATGAAATAAATGGGAGACAGTGTAGATGCTTTATGAACCAGTTGTTTATGTTTCCCAGTTTCTAAAGACACTATACCTATACAGTCCTTTCGTGGTTTTGTTATATGTTGTAATAAGTATGGTTCAGTTTTGAAGTATTAACAATGTATGTAAAGTATGGGTCGTTATAGTTGGTATCAGAGGAAAGGTATAGTCAACCTTTGGAAACTAGGATGTGAAAGCCTTAGTAAGAACCCTAAGGATAAGTCTAATCATAGAACACAATCTTAGTGTTTTAGAAATGGCCATGAATAACCTAGGATAAGACCTTAAGTGTGAAATTTTATTCTTGATTATGTGGTTTTCCTATTATAATTAGTGTTGCTCACACTATTCTTCTTGGTTTTAGTCAATGGCTGGTACCCGAAGGAACCGTGTTAATGCGGAATCTGATGGGAAATGCAATGATTGTCCCCCTGAGAAACCAAATGTTATGGGAGCTGGAATGAAAAATCTTGTATCCATGCTCACACAACTTTCTCAATCTATGAATCATGCAGGACTTCCAAACGAGCAAAGGAAGGAGCAACATTCTGTTGAATCCTTCATGAGACAGCGTCCACCTTCATTCAGCAGGTCTACTGATCCATTAGTTTCTGAACAATGGATTAGTACTACTGAAAAGATATTTTCAGTTCTTCAATGTTCTGAGCATGAGAAAGTCATCTTAGCAGTGTATCGTTTGGAAGGTGATGCTGATCAATGGTTGAATATTATTAAGAATATGAGGCAAAGGGATGAAATTGAGTCCATGGAATGGGACGAGTTCAAGAACTTATTTTTTAATAAGTACTTCCCTCGTATTCTCTGAACAAAGATGGAGAAAGAGTTTCTTGAACTGAAGCAAAAGGATGATGAATCTGTTGGTACCTATGAAGCAAATTTTACAAGACTTGCAAGGTACGCTTCCGGTATTATTATCCAACCTGAGAGTAAGATCGATCGATTCTTTAGTGGCTTAAAACCAAGTCTTCTAAGGGCCTTAGCCATAAGGGACTTCAATAGCTATGAGTAAATCATTCGATTTTCTCTCAAAGTTGAGATGGAAATTGGAGTAACCCATCAGTCATATGGGTTTGATAAGAAGAGGAAAATGGAATTCAAAGGAAAATCTAAAGAGCACACAGAAAAGAAGATGATCTTTCCCTTATGCTCAAAGTGTGGAAAGAAACATGGAGGGATTTATCTTAAAGGGACAAGTAAATGATTCAAATGTGGAAAGGAAGGTCATCGGGCATTTGAATTCCACGATGATGGGAAGAAGATGTCTAATGATGCAAACAAAGGAAGGGATACACAGAATGAACCTACTACACTTCAATGTTTCAAGTGCAAGGAGATGGGACATTATTCCAATAAATGCCCTAATCCAAGGGTTGATGATGATGGTCGACGTCAACAAACTCTTAATGCTAAAGACAAAGGAAAGTCACATGAAATTTCTATCAGTGATGTGGAGTATGATAACGATGTGGTGAAAAGTACACTTACCATCCACTATAAAGTAGCAAATGTTTTATTTGATTCTGGATCCACCCACTCTTTTATTTCTGAAGAATTTTCTAAGGGTATCACCGTATTACCTCAACAATTAGATTTTGAGTTAGCTGTGACAACACCTAATGGCACAACAGTCGCATCAAAAGTTTATAATTCTTCTTCGATCGAAGTTTGTGGGAAAGTGCTTCCTGCAAATCTTGTGATCCTTCCTATAGTGGAATTTGATTTGATTATTGGCATGGATTGGCTTTCTTTATATGGAGCTCATATCAATTTCCAAAGAAGGGAAATCACATTTCATATTCCAGATCAATCTATGATCGTCTATCGATGCAAGGATGAACATAACCTTCCAGGGGAAAATTTCTTCCATCTTATGGGTCTTGATTCCACTAAATGATGGTTATTTATCTCAAATGGTTGGTGAGAAACTCACGATTAATAATATGCCCATTTTACGGGAGTTTGATGATGTCTTTTCGGAGGAATTTCCAGGTCTTCCACCAAATCGTGAAGTTGAATTCTCAATAGAACTCGTACCAGGTGCTTTGCCTATTTCAAAGACACCTTATAGAATGGCCCCAATTGAGTTGCAGGAATTGAAGAAGCAACTCCAAGAGAATCTTGATAAGGGATTCATACTCCCTAGTGCGTCACCTTGGGGAGCACCTATTCTATTTGTTAAGAATAAAGATGGATCAATGAGACTCTACATTGATTATCGAGAACTTAACAAGATCACTATCAAGAACAAATATCCTCTCCCACGCATTGATGAATTATTTGACCAACTACGCGGAGCTCAATACTTTTCCAAGACTGATCTTTGTTCAGGGTATCATCAATTAAGGGTCAAAATGGAGGATATACCAAAGACAGCTTTCCGTACAAGGTATGGTCACTATGAATTTATAGTGATGCCATTTGGTCTTACTAATGCCCTTGCTATCTTCATGGATCTGATGAATAGAGTATTTAGAGACTAACTTGATCAATTTGTGGTAGTCTTTATACACGATATTCTTGTCTATTCAAAGAGCAAGGAAGAACATGAAGATCACTTGAGAATTATATTGAAGACCCTGAGAAACGAGAAGATTTATGCCAAATTTACCAAGTGTGAATTTTGGATTCAAAAAGCTTCATTTTTGGGTCACATAATCTCAAAAGAGGGGATATCTGTGGATCCAGCAAAAACAGAGGTAATCGAAAGATGGTCGAGACTAACAACAGTAACTGAGATCTGAAGTTTTCTTGGTTTGGCTGGATATTATCGACGTTTTGTGAAATATTTTTCACGATTATCTAATCCACTCACCAAGTTGACTCGGAAAGGAGTTAAGTTTGTTTGGACGGAGTAATGTGAAGAGAATTTCAAGGAGTTGAAAAGAAGGTTATCCAGCGCACCAGTTCTCACACTGCCTTGTAGTGGAGAAAGGTTTGTGATCTATAGTGATGCATCCAAGAAGGGATTGGGGTGTGTTCTTATGCACAATGATATGGTGATATCTTATGCCTCACAACAGTTGAAAATCCATGAGAAAAATTACCCAACACATGATTTGGAGTTAGCTGCGATAATCTTTGCATTAAAGATTTGGAGGCATTATCTTTATGGAGAAAGGTGTGACATTTATACTGATCATAAAAGTTTAATGTATATTTTCACACAAAAAGAGCTTAATATGCGTCAAGGAAGATGGTTGGAGCTGATTAAGGATTATGACTGCTCAATCCATTACCACCCTGGGAAAGAAAACAAGGTGGCAGATGCATTAAGTCGACAAGACCATGCCAGTTTATCCATGATGAGGATCACAAAAGATCCAATATTTATGGATTTATAAAGGATGGATCTTGGATTTATAATGAAAGGGGGAAAATCTTATCTTTCTCAAATGAATGTTCAACCATCTATACATGTGAAGATTAAAGAGGCACAGAAAGAAGATGTCGAGTTACAAAAGAAGGTGAGAAATGTTCCTGAATTTAACCTTGATTGTGATGGGATAATAAAGTTCAGGAATCGGGTTTGTGTTCCTCCCATCCCGGAATTAAAGAAGGAGCTACTGGATGAGGCTCATAGTTCTTCATTCTCTATTCATCCTAGAAGCACGAAGATGTATAGGGACCTGAAAGAGTGCTTCTGGTGTGATGGAATGAAAAGAGATGTTGCTGAATATGTCTCTCGATGCTTGGTTTGTCAGCAAGTTAAAGATGAGAGACAGAAGTCTAAGGGGATGTAACAACCATTACCCATACCCGAATGGAAATGGGAAAACATCACTATGGACTTTGTCACAGGACTTCCTAAAACATCTAAAGGCAATAATTCTATCTGGGTCATAGTTGATCATCTTACCAAGTCTGCACACTTCATTGCTATTAGAGAGGATTTCTATCTGGATCAGCTTGCCAGGATATATGTAAAGGAAGTGGTAAGATTGCATGGAGTACCACTTTCTATTATATATGATCGGGATCCAAGATTTACCTCGAAGTTCTGGTGAAGTCTTCAGCATACTCTAGATACAGAGTTAAGTTTCAGCACTGCTTATCATCCTCAGACAGACGGTCTGTCTGAGAGAACAATTCAAACCCTAGAAGATATGTTGAGAGCTTTCTCTATGGATTTCAAAGTTAGTTGGGATCAACACCTAACTTTGGTGAAATTTTCTTATAATAATAGCTTTCACTCCAGTATTCAGATGGCTCCTTATGAAGCTCTCTATGGAAAGAAATGCAGGACTCCAACTTGCTGGGATGAAGTTGGGGAAACAAAGCTATTAGGTCCTGATCTCATTGATGAAATGGCAGAAAAGGTCAGATCTATTCAACAACACATAAGAGCAGCTCAGAGTCGACAGAAAAGTTATGCCGACAACCGAAGAAAAGACCTAGAGTTTGAAGTGGGTGATAAAGTGTTCTTACAAATATCTCCCTGGAAGAGGGTTATGAGATTTGGAAAGAAGGGGAAGTTGAGCCCTAGATATATCGGTCCTTTCAAAATATTGGATCGTGTTGGGAAGGTAGCTTACCATTTGGCGCTTCCACCGAATCTCTCTCAAGTTCACTATGTCTTCCATGTATCTCTCCTGAGAAAGTACATACCTGATCCTTCACATGTACTCAGCTCAGAAGTTGTACCGCTGGAGCAAGATCTTTCTTATGAAGTACAACCAATAGAGATTCTGGATCGTAGCGAAAAAGTCCTATGAAACAAGACCAATCGATTGGTGAAAGTTTTATGGATGAACCACCAATTATAATAAGCTACATTGGAGCTTGAGGATATGATGATGGAGAGGTATCCTCGTCTGTTTGTTACAAAGTGACGAATTTCGAGGACGAAATTCATTTTAAGGGGGTAGAATGTAACACCCGAGACTTTTATGTGAAATATTTTGTTTTTATGTTATATTAATCATCAAAGGAATCCTTTACTACACACAACACTAGCTTGTCTTTCTTTACACGCAATCGCGACCTTCCTCGATAGCTTGCGTCGTACGCAATACCGAGTTTCACTAAACAACGATATACTATTAAAATATTATTAAAACTAGCCGTTATGAATACTAATAACCACTTTTTGAAATTTTATAAATTTTATTTTCCAAAATGGACTTCATTTTTAGATTCGTAATATTGAAATTAGCCTAGGGTGAAATTTTGGTATTTTTCTGAAAACTTTAAATTTTTGATGAATAGTGAAACCACTAAGTGGTAGTTAAAAAACTGAATTTTTCATAAAAATTAATTTTACCGCTTCTATGAGTGGAATTTCAAAAAATCCGAGAGACACGGTTAATATCAAGGACTAAAATTTGGTTCAATGAGATGAAAATAATTTTTGGTGAATAGTAACTTTTTACTTTTATTTACCACGGTTAAAAGTAAATAGGTTAATTAAGGGTAAAAATGATATTATTATTACCCTAACACGTGTCTTAATTCTATTGGACAAGTGTAATTCGACCAAAAACAACCTTAGGAATAAAATATGACCATTTAGGCCCACTTAGATTAGATTAGGACATTTATTATTAATTTATTTAAAGAAGGGTTAAAATAGTTAAAATCCAAGTTTAATAAGTAAATCATTTTTAATATGGGGTTATACATAAGATAAATTAGACTATAAATATTCATTAGAAAGATAAAATGATTTCCTACATAATGGTATTTTATTTGTAATTTTTGGACATTAAATAATTTAATTTATTTATGACACAAAGATGATGCAGTAATTATCTTATTAATGAAATATTGACATAATTGATGTTATAAACACCAAAATAAATGTAATTTGAGACTTTTTATGAATTAGACTAATTTTTAGATTAATATGACATGTTAGTACTGATTTAATTAACTTTTTTAGAACTAATAATTATGTTATTATTTTCACAAAAACTAATTACTAAATAGTGTCAAAATTGACATAAAATAGCTTTTGAAAAAAATATTATTTTAGTAATTGTTATTTTATTCCTAAAAATCTAGGGTTCAGCCAAATGATTTATATAAGGTTATATATATTAATAATAAAAAACTTGGGGTTCGTTTGGCTGCTTATAGTAAGTTTATTAACCTTATAGTATAAGAACACAAGAAGACACGGTAAAAGTAAAATTATTTAACTTAATGTTAAATCTAAATGATAAGGTTAAAATATAAACATAAACTTGTATAAATTATATTTTATGAGAGTAGTTAGACCCATCCCCACCTTATCTTCTAAATATATCAATTTTTAGCTATTTAAAACCGAACATGACTTTATAATAAAATAATATTTTTAGTTTTCCCAAAGGTGCCCCTCTCCTCCCTTATAAAAGGGCACCTCCTCCCCCTCTTCCTCACACCACATTGAGCCTTCAAGATCGGCCAACCCCTGACAATTACTACTCTCCACTTCCCTAGAGACATCCTAGAGGTCCTGGTCTTCTTCAAAGACCAATTTTAGTGCCCTAAAAGAAGGTCTCAAAGAAGCACTTCAAAGAAGAGGTAATGTCCGTTACCGATTCTTTCATCTTTATTTCTTCTTCCACTTCTTCTTATTTAGTTGTTTCATTATGAAGTAATAACATCAGTATCACTCATATACTGATATGTTATTATAAGTATGAAACAACCCTATTTCACCATCTATCCATCCTACGGAAAAAGAAATCACCGCGCGTGCGTACGTACGGAATACCGTCTCCACGCCGTGGTGTAATCTATTTTCCACCACCACCTTACTTGGATGGGTATAATGGTGTAAATAATGACTATATATGACTATTATAAATTGATAATGATTCTTAAATAGTATACATACACTCCAATACAATTCCACGATCATAGGAACGATATCATCACTCGTGCGTACGTACGGAATACCGTCTCCACGATGTGATGTGACTCATTCTACATGATATTCATTTCATAATGACTATATAAATGAATTGAATGAATGAATATGATATATATTACACTAATATCATTCTGTAAATTAGGTATCTATAACCTAAAGAGAAGAATAAGAATTTATTCGACAAGACACGCATAAGAACAAAATGTTATAAACACCTGAATAACAAGTAGCAATGAAATATTACTACTAAGAAGCTAAGAATATTACCATATATGATATCATAAAAATAATTATGATTCTTTAATAAGTCAATAACATTATTTAAATCATTATACAGGAGGTTCGGACACTTACGAGGCAAAACGGACCTAAGGTAAGGGAAATATCACAATCTCATTTTTTATCCGAGATTGTTTATACTTTGGTATTTACTGGGGTGTATTTTATCATCCACATCAATTTTTCCCCAATATGTAATATTTATATCCTTCTACAATATTTTATATCCAATTTTACCCTTCGGTGATTTTTTAGTAAAAGATATGAAAGGAATCTTTTTTCGTTTTTTGTACGAGGTACTTTTTGACTTTTCTAACAAAAGTATGAGAAGAATGTTTTCTTTTAACTTATAAGACATGAATAGATTTTTTTAAAACATTATTTCCAAGAAGCTTCCCTTATAATTTTTCAAGTTTATTTTTAATCAACTTCTTTTAGTTTATAATTGTACGACATGTTAATAAAGGAAAAGTGTTTTTGAAGCAGAAAGGATATTTTCCTCAAGAATGGAGTTCAAGTGTTCTATCAAAATTATTTTCCGTATAAGATAATAAAGGGTTATGTTTTTGTCCCTATTATTAAATTTATTTTATTATGTTGTGATGGAATTATATTTTTATGAATTCCTTTATCTTATATGAATTTCTTTATGATGTCACGATGTTTAAGATTCCCATTTTTATTACATGGGTTATGAAATGATGTATGATTTATGATTTTGTGGCACACATAAGAATGGTATCATTATTAGATGGGTGGGACCTATATCTCCCTCAAATTCATTGGGTAAAGATTTTATATCTCATGAGATGGACATGGCTGGAATGGTAGGTTATACCGGTTCAGTGAAACAGGACAGAAACGATGAGTGAACTCGGTTCAGAAAGGGACTTTGTCCACTAAGATAGTCTTGGCAATGAGTCTTGACTAATAAGAAATTATTCTATATGATTATGTGTGTATGCCACAAAGTTTCTTGTTTTGAGTTATGATTTCCATTTCACTACCATGATTTATCCCGTGTTATGAAATTATACTCTCTTTTGCAGGTTAAGATTTCCAAAAGTTATGTTCTTATGAATATGATGTGATTGATATTTCTTTTGTTTACCCTTACTGAGCATTTGAGCTCACCATTTTGTATGTTTTCTTTCCCCAGGTCAGGAAGAAGGTTATTAAGTAAGATATACCAAAAGGGACTATAGATATGATGAAATAAATGGTAGATAGTGTAGACGCTTTATGAACTAGTTTTTTTTTATTCCCAGTTTCTAAAGACACTATACCTATACGGTCCTTTCGTGGTTTTGTTATATGTTTTAATAAGTATGCTTAAATTTTTAAGTATTAACAATGTATGTAATGTATGGTTCGTTATAAATATAAATTAGGAAAGTGGATAGAATTGAAGAGAAAATATAAATTCTCAACATGAATTTAATTAGTTATAAAATAAATTCAATTCAATTCCCCTTCATGAGGCACACACCAGAAAAAATAAATCAACTATTCATGCTTTCCATGATCTATTGTAGAAAATAAACAAATTAAAATATTAATGAAAGTGGAAGAGTCGTTGCGCCTTTTCTTTGCAGGCATCTGGTGGTGGTATCCCATAGAGAATACATCATATGGGTGGACAAGGGTGGATTTTATGGGTTTTTTCCAGTCCAAATCCATGGCCCGACATCATTATTTTTTTCATTAATTTCTATAAACAAGACATGTACCTGGAATACACATTGTGTACTTTATATCTGAGTTTTCCTCAGCCACGTTGAATCTGTGGAAACTTTGTATGTAATTTTGACTCTGATCACATCATGTACTAGAGTTACATGATGTGTACATGAAGTTCACAATGTGTCACATCCTCATGACTTGTTCTACATATTTTGTTTCATGTAATTAACTAATACTACACGTCATGTTATCCCAGTATATGATGTGTACCAGTTCTAATCCAAAATTTCCATCTTATTTCTCTCTCAAAAGTCCAATGTTTCTTCACTTCTCTTCACTCATGACGTGAAGTGTCTTTCAGCTCAATTTTCCACTACTTTTTGTTCCTTCTCAAATAATCATCATTTACTATGAAAAAATCATAAAACAACTCAATACAACCCAATATTGGAAATATTATTCAATTAAATGCAAATTTTCATTTACTAAAACACCTTAAAATATGTTGACTAAATTCACTTATCAATGATATTTGGATAGACACTAACTTGAAAATTCTCCTTATGTCTCGAAAAGATCTCGACTACATACAAACATAATGGAAATATGTATAACCTACACCTCTGATATAAATTTTTCATGAACTAGCGTGCACACCCTATTATCCTAATACCAGATTTGATCATGAATTTTGTAAAAGGGTTTTTTTACTCCATGGGATGGTTACTAACACCTGGAATCATAAAACATGAATGTGGGAACGAATTTTCCAAAAACACAATAAAATAAACAAGAAATGTTATTATTCTCAAAGAAACCTCCATTAGTATAATAGTACCAAAAGTCAAATAGGTATATCAAAACCCAAAAGTACATCACCAAATATACCCAAAAAATAAGATAATAAACCCAATTTTCCAAAGGACCTTCCAATCCAAGCTCAAATAGGAATCAAGAACATCAACTACCTAAAAGAGGATATTTCCCATTACACAGACATTGTAGGAGAAAAACTACAAATACTCAAAGGAAATGGTAGGGTATGAGCTAAAAATTCCAATAGGTTCTCGCTATGTGTTCTATAAAAAGATTCCATAACGAAAATAACTATTCATGCTTTCAATTTCAAATAAAAAATGCATGGAATTAAAAATTACATATTTAAAAACAAAAATTATTTTCAATTCTATTAATTTAAACACTTAAATAAAAGGATTAAGTAAAAATTTTATCTAAAAATGTATATATAAATCAATATAATGTATGACTAATGTAGTTAAAAATATATGGATTATATATATATATCTCAAAAAAATCACAATAAACAAAAAGTTCATAATCCAAAATGTACAATAGTGTCTAGTTATGATATTCTCACACACTCTATCTACGATCACAAAAATTTCCACACATGTCCCTCAGGTTCATTCCCAATAGAATCCATTAATATCCAACTATGGATAATATCCATTGAACTATTTTTGTGTTGTAGTTGTATATAATCAACCCATTTCTAGTGTATTACTATCCTAGAATGTTTTCAGAGCAATATTACTAACAACCTAGTCTCATATGTGATCAATAAATCAATCAAGAATTTGAAAATTATTTTAATACTATTTAAAATATAATTATCCCATTTTTTTCAATATGAAAATTTACATTTAAATTCCAAAAGATTGGTTTTTAATCAACTCATTCCTTTTTCTGGATAAAACCAATCATAGGTTCTTATAAAAAAAATTGTATCTATTTTTTTCAAAATCAATTCACAAATCAATTTTTAAAAATTTCATCGAAGTCAAATCACACCCCAATTTATAATTCCAATGGAATTAAGGATTTCCCTAAATTTCCTTACCATGTCAAATAAAATAAAAAAATTCATCAAATTGGGGTTTCACAATTTAATTGGATTCAATTTCAAAAAACATGGAATTCAAGGTTTACACAATTTTTTATCATAAAATAAACCACTAACCATTTTTACTACAACACAACAACCATAACATATCTCACCAACAAGAAAAATGGCACATAAAATCTAGGAACTTAACCTAGAAACAATATTCCACAAGATAGTGTTTAGATCCATAAATCCCAAATAGTTATATCATACTCAAAGGAGAAAACAATAAAGATATGAAGAGGCAGGGAGATTGATTTCCAAGTAATATTGAAAAATACAAACACAAAGATCAATCACTGAAATAGGGATCAAGAGAGTTCAAATATCACCAAAATCGTGTGGGGTAGCACTAGGTTGAGATGGAAGGTATCATAGAAGAAGGAATTAAGTTTTCTAGATAAACCACCTTCTTAAAACCAAAACAATGGGTTTTATATGGTGTGTAACCTAATTATATTTCATTTAATTGTTTAGTCTCATATATAGTGAATAAGTATCTCATTTTTTTGAAAAACTAACTTCATAATTTACATATCTTGTAACTATATTAAGAATCATATAAATTCAAAATAAAATGAAAAACCAGTAGGTTATGTTGATGAAAATTCAAAAAAAATCTATAACATCACCATTATAGTTATCCTTATAATTATTTTTTGGCCAAATGAACACAGTTAAAAAGAAAAACCACAAAAAATCATAAAATGTACCAAATAAATAAGAAATTTGATGTTACATTGTATTCCCAAAAAAAGTGATAATTTCATAGTAGGATGGATGAAGTATTTGGATTCAACCTTGTGAAGGTGTTTTCTATTCCTCTGTACTATGTAGGGATCATACCCCATGTATTTCACTGCCACAATTTAAGGTAATGTGATAGGACTGGTCCTTATAGTTTACCATCATGTATTTTGGATGTTTGTGTTATTAAAGGAACATTAGTGAGGAATGGTGTTTGTATTACACAGGCATGCATCCCACATTAGTTGTTTCATCACATGGTGGGAAATGATGGTGTCAGGCTATTATGTGGATGATTCCTAGGAGTGGAGTTTCATCCTATGGTTGGGGAGATAGTGGCATCTCATGATGATCACACATAGGGCATCCTATCTCCATCGAACAAGGTAACTGTGGTTGGGTCAAACCATGGTATTCATAAATAGTAAATCCATTATTCACTGCATGTGGTAAGGAAATATTTTTAAGTCATGTGTTGAGGATGTTTTCATACAATTTAACATCATGTAGCTCCAATGTGGAGCAAGCAAGTTTTCTGTCGTTCTGATCGGATGTCATTGGGTCTTTGACCTAGCATGGGGTATGTAAATGTGGGAGGAATATTATTCATAAGGACCCTATATTAAGACGATTTTATGGTTATTCAAAATGATTCTACCTGTTGGTATTATTTATTCACTACCCATGCAACTCTATGGAGGCGTGGTGTGAACATGGACATGGAGGATTTGAAATCAGGAGGCCTAACATTAGGGTAACTTTTTTAGTAAAATAGAAATTAAGTAACTTATTCATATGATAAATAGGTAGAGTCATTGGTACTAATAATATGATGACGGTAGGTGTGGTTGAGTGAGTTTTGGATGAGTATAGGGGGCCCGACCATTCTGCTTTTTCAAATGTGGTTAGGTGAAAGGAGGGACCATAGAGAAGCTATGAGGATGGGTTTCTTAAAGTATATGGTTATCTTAAGGTCTAAGGATTCATTAAAGACATGGGTATTGATATTGTTAGGTTTCTCTCAATGGTGTATCATGAAACAGGTTATCCCTACCTTCGAGTAAATTCTTGGTTCCCATGGGGTTGGTTTGATGAAGGATAATTATCTTGATAAACCGCAAGAACCAGAAAAGAATACTTTTTAATTTTAAATCCAAGTATATTCATGAATGGAATTACCAAAATGGTTTATGTTCTCTAGAACCTATGTGAGGTGGTTTCATGAATGATGGTTACCTTCAGAATATCATCTTCTCTCTCACTCATAAAGAATCTCAGTTTCACTACTTCAGGTAATTTTTTAGATGCTAAATGGTAATGTTCCCTTAAAATAGGAATATAGGGGGTATTCATAGGACCAATGGTGTGAAGTTAATTTGTTTCATTATTTATGGTTCTCCTTGACAAGGATTGTGGGCTTCAAGAAATGGGAAGGAGATCCTTTAAATAGAGTTTAATTTCTCGAGGGTTATCATCAAACCATGATGTATATTGAGACTTCCATGAAATAGTATAATATGAATTTGTACTTATGATTTGGGGAGGTTACCATCAATACTTTGTTTATATGAGAGCTTCCATGAGCTATGACCACTATCTAAGGTGTAAACCTTCTCTAATATAGTCCATTATGTTGGTTTTTGGTCCATTTTGGCCTGAATTCTTTTTTAGTAGGTCATTCCATATTCAAAAACTCCCTTGAAATTTTTATTTTAGTGTCGAAAAAGACCCCCCTATAAAATGAATGAGATAAGGGAAAGGATTATTATATTATGAGGGAAAACCTCGCAAATTTTCTGATTATTGATCCCTATTTATAGAAATTAGTGTGCCAACACACCTAAAAATATGTGGATGGATCCACTAGGGGACCATGATATTTTCAAGTAAAATATGATAGTTATCCCTTTACAAAAAACCCAAGATCATCAGGATAATTTTTTGATATCGATCATATATATTCATGAAACAAAAAACTTCTTTGATTGAATGTCCATGAGAAGACTTCAATGAGTTCATGAACTTTCACGAACACACTTTTCCAAAAAAACATTACGAACCAATACTCATAAATTTCTTATGTTGTGGACAGAATATTTCCAAATGGTGTTGTGGCTCTTGATGACTAATGAAGGGTGATAAGAAATAATCATATGATTATAGTGAGTATCTAGAGCACATAATATTATGATATGGTCATAGAACTACTAGTATAGGAACAAAAGGATTATACTTAATGAAAGAGGTTTATATTGTACTAATTCATGTTGAGGGATGACCTGTTCATCTACAATACTGATAGAGATAAGCCCGTTTTCAGGTTTAGTGTCATGCTTGGTAGTACCAAGGGTATAAGGATTCTAGGGGCCACATTCAGAATAACCATGCATCTCTAAGTTCATAGAAACTATGGAAACATTCAAATAATTTCAATGGGGATATGCTGGAAGTAGAGAAATCCCATCCTAATTTTGGGATCATTCTCAAGATGGTTATGAGAGACCATGTAAATGTCTAAACTAATGAGTGGGACATGTTCTAGGGTATTATCTTTATATACAACTCAACATATGTGTATATGGAATGATAGTATTTTTGTGATATCATGGTAGACCTGAAGTGGGTTAGGATATATGAGGTAGTGTGTTTTTCAAAATTCCATATCTACCAGCATCTTGACATTATGATAGAGTTATTGATAAAGGGTTCGTTGAGGACCAACACATTCCATCTGCATCATGTGGTGGTTAGTATCAGTATATGGTACCTCTAATAAATTTCTAAAATCTTGATCTATGGGGGGAATGTATGATGAATTCTTCCTCGTGGAGAACATGTGGGGGAGGGAAAATATTCTTTCCCTGAAATGGGTTATGTTGTTCTTATTACAGTGGAGAAGTGAGAAAAAAACACAGAATGATGGACATCCCATTTATTCAATGGTTCAGAATCTCATTAAATGAACCAGTGGAAAGTATACTAGGGTGTCCACCCAAGTGTCCGAATGATTTCAAGAAAGGAAAGGAACACTCATACAAGAGGATATTAGAGAAAATACAATGGATTTTGTGGTGTTACCATGTGAGGCTTGAATTCCCAATATACATTCCATAATAATTCTTCATTGCATTGATTTTTGGATTTATGCTCCTAGTTTAGGATGCACACATGGGGGTGTGTATGATCACCCTAATCATTGAATCGATGTTGGGAATGGGACAGTTTGTCAACCTATAGTAGTTCTAGTTCTAGAGAAGGTGTATGATTTTTTTTCCACATCGTCTATTGAATGGAACCCCTACATGTGTTTGGGCCCTTCCACTTCTTTAATGGTTGGGTGGCTACACACAGGGGGTTATATGAGTATCAAAACCCCATATCCCAACTAAGTAAACACTTCCAGTTAATGATCCCCATATTGTAGGGAGTCGTTCTCCTGATCTAGGTTTGATGTATGTGCTAGTAGGTATTGGTTCAGTAGATCACTTCATCTTCCAATTGTTCCCCCTTCTAATAGGGATGGTGGCCAAAGATGGAATAGTTACCATAGAACTTTGATTGTACCTTATGGCCTTCTAAGAAGGGGTATAAATAATGAGGGTCAACTGCAAGGTGATTTGTGAGCTAGACACCTCACACCTCTTCATGAGGTAGTTCTGATGCATCTAGTGTTTCACCCTAATGGTATAAAATAGGGTACGAAATGAATTTTTACCCATGGTCCTATAGAATATATGGTTCATGTTCATATGTGAGGAAGATAAGTGGAAGAATGATCTTTAACCAACCACTACTACCTATAGTCATAGAAACAGCCATGAATAAAGATAGGAGAGTGCATAAACATGGGACATACTAAGGAGATAATTCCCTATGGCTAGTGGGGAAGGGGTGCCCACTCTTTCTAGGTTGAGGGTGAGGTAAGGTTTCTAGATCTCTCACACCGAGGTACTGCATTATATGGAGGAGTTCGAAGACCCGATTCATGCCCATGGAAATGTGTTCCCCCTAACCAATTGGTTGAAGGTGTTAATTGGATAGTCATCCCCTTTAGAACATTCTGAAATCCATCTGTCTAACATCAAGGATGAGGGTAAAGGATTGGAGTAATCCTATGGAAGAAACATGTACATGGACTCCCCCAAAGATGGGGTTCTTAATATCGATCATGTATATATTTTAATTTTTGAATTCCCAGCTACCACCAATGTTATAAAATTTTCCCATAATAAATGTTTAACTTGGGTAGTAATCGGAGATAACTATGAATGGGTAGGATCATAATGAACCTCAGATGGAGAAAGATGGATCCTTTACCATTAAGGAGCTGATCACAGGGCCTCTCCTTGATGTTGCAGGTGTATTCGACCAACTATTAGCTAAGGTGGCATCTGAAACTAGGGAATCAAACACTATGGATTTTCCATAACTATGTAGGTTATGTGTGAAGAAATTTGATTTATTTATTTGGATATAACAGACTTTTAAACATATTTACTCTGCTACTTTTAATTCCTAATTTTACCCTTCTGCATCTAACTGAATCAGACTTAAATGGATATCCAAATCATGTTCAAGGGTTAGCCTCTAGTGCCGAAGTCTGAGTCAGGAGTTCTTCATGTTAAGAAATAAATAATGGATGATTCTCCCATAGAAGATATATCCGAGTAGGATGTGATGTTTGGGCCATAAAGGGAGGTTACATGTAAGGTATATGTTGAGTCAGGTACATTGATTGGGGGGACGGAGTCATGAAATCAATAGGGATATTTGAGGACAGTTTGGTAGCTGAGCCTACCTCTGTAGTACCATTGGAAGATAAAATATTTCTTACAATTGAATTTTTTATGAATTTTTTAAAATTGATTCTGACATTAAAGTGATTTCAATGGATGTTTTGGTATATAAATCAATTAAGTGGGATGATTTCATGACACTATGGGAGATGGTTGAGGTGGATGTGTTGTTTGAGCCTGCCTCCGAAGAAACATAGATGTTTCTAAAGACATCTCTTTTTTATGGGTTGGGCAAGAAAAGGTTTCCTCTTGGTCTCGGACTCATTACTCTAAATTAATTGCCATTATATTACTTTTTTGTCGATGTGTTGGTAATATATAATCTATAGAATCCTATTATTCATGAGGATTTCAAGGATTCGGGAATAGATGTGGCCAAATAGAACCATTTCATCCACCACAATTCATAGATGAACAAGAGGAACATCATCATTCACACTCCATTGGGAGGATTTCTATATCATGTTTTATATCTACACCATTTCCTGATCATCTTAGGGACTAGCGAGGAAGATTTGATAAACCATCACACACTGGTCTGATACATCCTCATCAAATAAGCACATGTTGAGCGATGCTATTTTATGTTAGATGGTGGAAACATAATGACATGGGAAGAAAGGTAGTTCATCAATCATAGTAGAAGATATCATGTTCAGAGTGTAAGACACAATAGAAATCATCCATCTTCACTAATCAGAAAGAAATCATTGGCCAACCGAGGGGTTTGTTTGTGGTGGTTAATCTTGGGAATTTAAGGTCGCATATCTGGTAAGTGAGTATCTAGACTAGTTGGAATAGGTGTATAATAGTGATGAATAACTTCATCCTAAATATTATAAAGAAGTGAAATACTGGGCATAGTGGTAGTGGACTCTAGAGGAAACTCGTCAGAGTTTGGCTAAGCTCAAACGCTCAATTATTGAGGCTAAAACCTATGGAATTTTTTTATCCTAAAATAAATGAGTATACAGTATATGGATAACCCTCTCAAACCTAATATGATTTGTTTTAGATTCCATGTATAATTATAAAGAGTTTTTTTCCCTGTATCTATGAACAAATTAACAAGACAACTACCTATTAATACCTAATATCATGAGATTCATGTTCAGTGTGGGAAACAAGGGGAATGCAGATTTCTCATCTATGTGAGAGTACCAAGAAAGGAACAAACACTTTGGGTCCTACATATTGACCGCTGAGAGAATATCTAACTTAAAGGGTACAAATAGAGGATGGGTATCTCTGGATTTTCAACTTATTTTTATATTGTTCACTAGTTCATGAATGGGGTAATGCTAGAGGCATTGAATTCAACCTGATAAAAGGGGCAATGAAGAGCGTGAATCGAGATACCATGGATTTAGAACAAAAAATGGAATGGAGTGAAAATTTTTGTTAACTACTAAGTATGTTCAAATTATATAACACATTATAATTTTACTGGGGATGGGGAAAAATAGATGAGGGTCGACCACTGACCACGTTAAAAAAAGGACTAATATTAAAATATTGTCAAAAATCATTCAGAGTTTGGTCCTAGGATGGTATGTGAGCTGGTGGGGCATAGGAACTTTCCATAAAGTTTAATGGGGTTCGAACATGAATGGTTATGGGGATCTAACCAAGTGATATGGAATGCATTTAGGTAATGTTATGTAATGTTCTAATGAAATTTAGTGATCTCTGAATTATTCCGTTTTTACCCTGAGAACATTGGGTAAAAATATAGGTCTATAAAAAGGTTAGACTCTTCTTCCTATAGGATCATATTCTTGGATATCAAAATATTGATAAAGAAAATGAATGAAGCGGTATGTGATTGGCACCTAAGGGGGGGAAAGGGATTCTATAGTGAGGGACTATGATGCTCATTATTTTTACATCATGTGATGGGGATGATTCACATGTTGTTTAATGTCATAAAGTGGTGAAAAATGCGTTGCCTAGTTTAACATCATTTTATTAGGGTGTTGATTTATATCATTTAGAAAATTGTGACCATTTCCTTAGGCACTTAGTTTATGTTAGTGGACTTTAGACCATTGGGTTGTTTCATTCGATGAAAAATGTGTGGTATTGAAGAATTGTTATCCAATGTGAATGGAGGAGCCTTGGAGGCTGCAAGGTGGAACAAGAAACATCCTTGAGGTAATTTTCTTGTTTTTTAAGGTTTTTATTATTTTACCATAATGTTATCATTCCAAAATAGAAATATATTGAAAACAAGAGTGAAAACTACAGTTTAAGTAGAGTAACAAAGGTCCAATGGTGTGAAACACATTATAGAGGTGATTGCATAATGTTTAAAGATAGAATTATATGGCATGGGATCTAGGTTTAAGGTTGTAGATTTAAAACCCTGGGTTCCCTAAATTCTTTGGTGAAACACCAAATATTAGTAACCTAATGTGAATGTATGGTCAAGGGTGGACCTATACTATGAATAACATAAGGGTAATGTTGAAAATAGTTTAAGTTTGTGATCCTTGGACTTGGGATCCTAGTTTTAGGTTATGGATATTGAACCATGTGGTTCTTTTATGTCTCAGCCTTTCTTGAAGAAAAAGTCCCCCAAATAATAAACCTACTTAAGCCATGTTATCTATGATGAACGAGGTGTTTTATTGAGTTACCACTAATTTTAGTTGAGAAAAAAATGAGGGGTTCAGGACGAGGATGAGATGTTGGTCCCTCACTATGTTTCCCATGAGGATGGGAATAAAACCATACATAGTTATAGTAAATTATGTGGTATGAGAATGATGTCGGGGGGTTATCCTCTCAAGTGAGGATAATGATTCATATCATATTATGATATGATCCATCACAAATTTAAAAAATGTATTGTTATTGTTTACAATAATATGATAAAGATGTTGGAAAGTATTGCATATAAATATTCTTATTTCCTTCCTCCTCATGTTGGGTCATGAGAGAATCTTGGCCAACTAATGGGTCAAAGAATATGAATGAGACTTATACCGAAAGAGGTGTCCTATAAGGCCCTTTTTGGGTCATCATTTCATGGGTAATATGTTTATTAAGGTGATTTCATTGCTGGTCCAAGAGAAAATATGTATAATCATCACTACATATCCCATGGAAATGGAAATCATGCCACATGTAGTTATGGAAAGTTGTGGTGGCATTGGATTTTGAGAACAACATAGATGAATTAAACCATGATAATTTGGGGACATAGAGAACTTATTGGGATATTTTAAGTTCTTAATACTTGGACCATGTGTGAAGGATTTGAAGAAGTTCAGTTGAAATAAAAATGTTACAGCTAATGTGAAAGGAACCAAGGGGTTCTTCACCACATGAAGCAATATTGAATCCATATGTGAATAGGTTAAGGTATTAAGACTTTTATAGGGGAAATAAATATATTTTTTCTAGTCATGATTCTTTTACTATAAGTAAACAGTTTAAATTACTAATTTTTGGACTATAATAGTGTTCACTATGAAGACATTTCATTGAATAGAAGAGGTAAAAATTGATGTGAATTGAAGGAGACACAGTCCCACGTACCACATACACACCTAAATATGAACTATACATAGTTTAGGGTCATTTTTTATGAAAACAACTGAGGAAAAATGGCCAAATCATGGTGGATTTTTGTCCAAGACCAAAGAAAGGGGTCTAGGAAACACAATGTATCCCACAGAAATAGAATTCAAGCCACATAATTTTAGTATCCCAACATGATATCAGAATTATTTTGGAAGTTGTGGAGTCCTATTTAGTGAGAAAATTGAGAAATCGCATGGTTTTCATGATTCATCTTGTATTTATGAAACGGGGTAGTGCTATATATTATTTTAATGTGATGAGGACTTTTATTCATCTCACATTGGGCATGTGACGCATCTTGTATTAATTAAATGAGGTATGGATGTTGTTTAATATCATTTTATGGGGTAGATATTTTTTATAGTGTACATTCATAAAACTTGGTCCATGGTTGCTAATAGTTGTGCTTCATAAATCACTGACCACTGGGGAAAATAGATTAAGGTCATAACACTTGAATCATAATTTATATACTTTAAGTTCACCTAGATTTTATACTAATATCTTCTGATTTAAGGTCACATATATTTATACCTCTAATCCGAGATTATTTTCATGGATATGTGAACATTTTCAACTAGTTTATGGTCATAATGACTAGACTATAACTTCACGTGAAGTACTATATGGAAAACATGGTGCTTGTATGAGCTATGATATGCTATCTATCCATAGTGATTAACGAGTATGATACATTTTGATAAATCTTATGAATAATGAAATTTTATTACAATTTTGGCATAATAATCGATGTCTTATTTATAGGTATCATTGACATTCTGAGAGCCAGTACCATGGTACCCAATATGAAAGAGTGGAGGTGTAACTCTTTGTTTAACATCATTTGATAAGGACACTCAAGTATCCAATGGATAAATAGTAAGGGATGGTGTAGGGATTACGTGTGGAAGAAGCATGTGTCTACTAAGAGTAGTGATGAAATTGTTCGGGGCATACGTGTGGGAGTTTCCTGGGAACTTATAGGAATTGAGATGGTGTTATTTTAGATAAAACCTAAGATACACATAGGATCTTCTGATTGTAGTAATGGTGTGGTCGAGTATTTTGTGTGGGAGCTTTCAGAGAGTTTCTATGAGCAATGATGGTGTGATTGGAGCTTATGAATGTGTGTTTCTCAGGGATTTCTAGTAGTGGTGATGTAATGGTTGAGGACTACAAGTAGAATGTTTCCATTATATCTTCCTCATGTAAGGTCAAGTGGGAATCCCATGTCCATTTCTTGGAGTTAATATTTCATTTTAATATTTCATGGTTCATAGGGCTTATGCATTAACCTACCAGTTTTATTTTACTCATTTTGTTTCATGAGGGAATATCATCCAGTTGATGGGTAGAAGAATAAGATTCGGGATTACACCTAAGGAGGAGTCCCATGGGCCCTAAATCAAGCTTTTCTCATGATAATTTCATGAGTAATCTTATGCATAACACATAAGGTATCTTGTATTTTTCACTAGAGACATCCAATGTATTATACATAGGGTTTACTATTTTTTTACATCATTTAGTGAGGACTATGTATGGAATCTCATGGTCATGTCTTGATACATCTTCCTTTAGATATATAAGGTTTCTTGTGTTTACCTAATGAGGAGTTATATAATTTACATATATGGTATATTGTAGTTTAACGTCACATTGTGAGGACTAATAGGTGGAAGATTCCTAGCCATGGCTATTTTGGGACATGCATATGAGTGGCCTTTTGGGTTTAACCTAGAATGCGAGTTACGAGACATGTTTTCTAGAGTTTATTGATGAGTTTTTGACTCAAGGAATATGGGGAATCCTAGAGGAGAATATCAACTTCTAGCATTGGAAAGTGACCAAGAGTAGTAGGTTGAATAAAGGTATTTCAGGGAGTGTACATGAGTATATAGACTCATGGTAATGTATGGGGTGGGTGTTGGTGTTGTATAACGTCTCATCCCAAAATTGCAGCGACCCAACATAAAAATTTCATTATGAAACTCTCAATATTCCATGGGGTTAGTGACAATAGTTAAAGGACTAGGACAGAGGCCACAAACAGTATCCCAACAATGATGTTGATCAGGGGTGTAGGGGCACAACTGCTATGGTATGAATAAGTTCGATCAAAGTAAAGAGCTTCTCTAAAGATTTTTGTTTCTTCATGGATAGGGATTGAAAAAGGTTCTCAACATCCATGAATGAATGTGTTTTGAATTGAGGTATCATAAAGGAAATGGAAAATAGTGTTTCATAAAACATTGGATATTCATGAAAATGGGGTTATCGAAAGGCATGAAAATCAGACATGAATAGTTTTCATCATTGATATAAGTATCAAAAAAACATCCTCAAACAATATCATATATATGGATGGATCATGTGAGGAAATTCTAGAAAGATTACCCATTGGGTATTGAGATATGTGATTTCAAAAAACTCTCTAGAGATTTTCGAATTGAGATAAATATGTCACATAATAGCATATCCTCCTCTATATTATAGTGACCTGGACCTCCCCAGTCAATTACATTTTCAAAATTTAGTGTTTGGGTGTTTTTGGAGAAAAATATAGCTCATTTAAAGAGTTTTACAAAATTCCATTTTCCCATTGGTAGGTTGGGCGTCAGAAGGTCGAGCATTGGGGACTCAGGATCAGTTTGTCACGTTGGTGACTCATGTTGGTAGGTCACATTAGTGACTCATGTATGTAGGTTTAATTGGTGAATCGTAGTGGTAGGTTGTGTTGGTGACTCACTTTCAGTCGCTCTACATTGGTAGCTAGCGTTGGTGACTTGCTATCAGTGGGTCACATAATTAAGTCACGTCTGTGACTCGCCATCAGTAGCTCATGTCAGTAGATTAGTTTTGATGGCTCAACATTGGTGGCTCAGTGTCGGTGGCTCAGCATCGGTACCCCAGCATTGATGCCTCATCCATCAGGGACACATTTTGGTAGTTTTCCAAAATATCATGTTATCTTTGGTTTTTCTAGTTTTTCCCCTCTTATGTCTTAGTTAATTTTAAATGGGTTACCTATAATATTTCAGAGGGTTTAATTTTTATCAGAATTTTATGAATCATATCATAAATTCATAAGGTTCAGGGGAACGTTGAAATAGTTAAACCATATAATCTTGATTGTGATCCAAGTTTAATGGTCGTTGAAACCATTTCCTTCCATTGATATTAGATCTGGATTTTCTTATAAAGTCGAGATCATGTCTTAATTAAACCCTTAATTTTCTCTTGGTACACCTAGATCTTTTATTCCTCATGGATTCATGTGTTGTGTTGTGTCCTTCAGATCTAGTTTTATCTTGGAGTCCTTCCTACTACTCGTGCACCTCCCTATTTTAGCGCAAGGGGGATTTGTTGATCAAATGTTGTTTCGGGTAGGGATTCCTTCATCTCCTTTTAGTTTTTGTATCTTGCAGATGGGGTATACTAATGTTTGCAAGGGAATATGGTTGGATCCAATTTAAAAAAAAGTAATAAATGAGGGTTGGAAGATTATAATAACAAATATAATTGAACATGTTACCTTAGTGAAAAATGAGTGGATTTGAAGATGTTGATGTCATTTTTATTGATTTATTTATTACCCATGGTCCCTTTTTTGAATCTTATTTGTAATATACCTTCTGGAAGTCATGGCCATGGTTGGCCTCTGTTTGCACAACTGTATTGTGAAAACTTTTTGTTGAATGGTTATGAACATGTAAACCTAATTAATCACATATATCCAGTTAAATAAATGGATGCCCTATGATGAAAATTTTTATGTGATAACCCATAAAATATCAAAGTGGAATTAAATAATGAGTGTGTTAAATCTGAATACACCTTTCCCTGTTTGGTGTGGTAGTATTTTGGGTGTGGATCTGTTAATTTTTTCTTTGTACGAGTTGTGTAGTGCTATTGTTGGAAAAAATATGGTATGTTTGGATGGTTTGAGGGTGAAATAGTATCTCATTTTTTAGAGATTGATTGATTTTGGAATAGATGGGAAGTGGTTAGGCAGTGGGGCTATAGTTTTGAGTTTTTTTATGTTTATGTTTCTGGTTGTGGTGTTGTAATATTATGGTGCTTCTGATTATGGTTTTGATATGATATGTTGGATGGTTTTGTTGTGAGTTAGACGTTTTTCCTTAGGTTGGGTTGCATTAGTTTGAAGAATGATAGTGGTAGGAGTAGGCTTGGGTGCTATGTGGGTAGGAAGTGTGAAGTGGGGTGTTTCAACATAGTTTTCTTCCTTTGTTTGGATTGGTTGTGAGGTCGGTGGTGTTATTTTGTTTTTAGATTTCTAGGTAGGGATGGAATAACTAATAAATTCTTAATAATGTTAATTTGATTGGTTGTTGAGCATATTTCCTTTAGCAACTTTGGAAGTGACTGTCATTCGTCCTGATATGTGCATTTTAGAGGTAGCAGCAAAGGTGGAAGTGTTATGGGGTGGTTGTTTTCTTGAGGAACCATAGGTTAGGCTGAGTCTTTGGTACCTATATTATAGAGACACACAATTTTCAAAACATTGACATTAGATAAATTTTTCATAATAATTAAACATTTTACAAATAGATACCCAAAGAAATTATTTGGTCTAGTGCCTTTGGAAACATGGAAACATAAACATTGGTACATATGTGATCTACATCATCTTTAACTGGGTTCTCCATGACTATCACCCTTCTTAGACATATCAAACATAGTATATATAATCATAAACTGAGGGAAAGGAAACATAAAAGGGGTGAACTCAAATGCTCAGTAGGGGTAAACAAGGGAGACATGTAAGCATAAACCAAGAATAAGGGTATGAGAATGTGATCATGAAAATAGAAAATCATATTATGTATATCAAATATCATAATAGTGATCATGGAATAGATATTTTCAGTTCATAATGCAAGAATCATAATCAAAGAAAGAGAATATTACATGAAATAATAACGTGGGAATAAAACATGGAAGTGTGGAAAACACATAAGAATATAATGATTTCCTTAGTAGCTAAATCATCACTGAAAAGACAATCATAGTAGTATAGTTTCACTACCCATATGATCATAGTAGTCATGGATCACTCCCATGGCTATCATAGTTGCATGAGTTCACTCCTAATACCATTTTAGTAGTCATGGTTCACTCTCATGGCCATCATATTGGTCAAATTTTACTCCCAGTACCATCTTATTTTATCTCATGAGATATAATTCTTTACCCAATGCATTGGAGGGATATATAGATCCAACCCGTCACATAAAGAAATCATACATACATGTGCCTCAAGATTATAAATAATCATATAATAACCCCTTAAATTAAATAGGTATGATAAACATGTAAACATATCAAAACATGTGGAAAGATACAGGTTTCATAATCATTTCATCCACTACTAGAATTCTAGATATTTGCAACGGCCTTTTTACAACGGGATCGCATCGCAAATAAGTTTTTGCGACGGGGTCCCGTCGCAAATAGCCCGTCACGGAAAACGGTGTCGCAAATACTATTATTTGCAACGGGCCTGTCGCTAATAATAAATTTTTGCGATGGGAATCTTCACAATCACAAATAAGTCTTTGATTATATATTATATACATATATATAATTTTTTGCGACGGACCATCGCAAAAAGTATTTGCAATGGGCCCGTAATCCCATCGCAAATACGTTTTAAAAAAAATATTCAGACTATTTGCGACGCGCCCGTCGCATATATTTTTTGCGATGGGTCCCAAATCCCATCGCAAATACCTTTTTAAAAAATTTATTTAAAAAATAATTTAGACTATTTGCAATGGGAACCCGTCGCAAAAGATCCCATCGCAAATAATAAATAAATTTTAAAAAAAATTAATAAAATTATGATTATTGACAAATTAATTTTAATATTATTAAAATAATTAAAATAAAAATATATTAAAATTCTCAATATTCAAAAAAAAATAAAAAATCATAAAATATTATTATTATTATAAGAAAAATAAATAAACATTAAAAAATAGAATACTGAAAAAAATATATTTAATAAAATTATGATTAATGAAACAATAATATTAATATTATTAAAATAATAAAAAAATATTAAAATCATTAAAATTCTCAATATTCACAAAAAAATCATAAAATATTAAAAATTAAATTATCTAATATTCACACCAATATAAAAGACAGAAACTGTAAATAGTATATATTACAAATGTTAAATTCAGTTGTTTTTAAGATTAAAAAATCACTGGTGGTCGTCTTCTGGAGGAGGTGGAAGAGCTGAAGGAGATGGTGGAGGAAACTCCATCCCCGAACTGCGAGTCAAACGGTGCATATACTCCATCTGCTCCCGATGTTGTAGCTACTATTGACACGTCTCCTCCTCGTGCAGCTGCTTCTGCTGCTGCTGCTGCTGACGCATCTCTTCTTGCTGCTTCTGCAAACTCTCTATAAGGTCATTCTGAGCTCGTAACTGCTCCTGATACTGTGAGGCAGAATATGATGCCTCTCCATAAGCTCCTCTCGAGATGGATGCAGACATCGCAGCAATACAATAATAAGTACCAGGGGTCCAATGTAAACTCTATAATTGTCCTTTCATGGTTGATCACCTCGTAAGTAGTGTTGCAATAGGACAACCAAAGCAATGTCATTCTCATCTCTAAGAATCATCTCACTCCCTTTATATAGATCATTCTTCCTTAAAAAATTTAAGGGGACTTCAGTATCTTTCCCTTAAATTTTCAAGGAAGAATGGTCTATGTGAAGGGTCATGTGAGATAATTCTTATAGATGAGAAGGGCATTACTTGGGTTGTCCTATTTCAATGCTACTTGCAAGGTGATCAAGTAATCAAGGACAATTATAGAGTTTACATTATACATGGTTGACACTTACTAATTATTACCAATTATAACTAATTTTTACTAATTATTACTAATTATTACTAATTATTTCTAATTATTTCTAATTATTACTAATTATTACTAATTTATACTAATTATTACAATTTATTACAATTTATTACTAATCATTACAATTTATTACTAATTATTACAATTTATTACTAATTATTACAATTTATTACTAATAAATACAATTTATTACTGATTATTACAATTTATTACTAATTATTACAATTTATTACAATTTATTACAATTTATTACAATTTATTACTAATTATTACAATTTATTACTAATTATTACAATTTATTACTAATTATTACAATTTAATGCTAATTAATACAATTTATTACTAATTATTACAATTTATTACTAATTATAACAAATTATTACTAATTATTACAATTTATTACTAATTAATAAAATTTTACTAATTAATACAATTTACTACTAATTATTAAAATTTATTACTAATTATTAAAATTTATTACTAATTATTACAATTTATTACTAATTATTACAATTTATTACTAATTATTACAATTTATTACTAATTATTACAATTTATTACTAATTATTGCAATTTATTGCAAATTAATTCAATCTATTACTAATTATTACAATTTATTACTAATTATTACAATTTATTACTAATTATTACAATTTATTACAATTTATTACTATTTATTACTATTTATTACTATTTATTATAATTTTTTACTAATTATTACAATTTATTACTAATTATTACAATTTATTAATAATTATTAAAATTTATTACAATTTATTACAATTTATTACAATTTATTATAATTTGTTACTAATTATTACAATTTATTACTAATTATTACAATTTATTACTACTTATTACAATTTATTAATAATTATTGCAATTTATTACTAATTATTACAATTTATTACTAATTATTACAATTTATTACTAATTATTACAATTTATTACTAATTATTACAATTTATTACTAATTATTACAATTTATTAAACGTTATTACAATTCATTACAATTTATTACAATTTATTACAATTTATTACTAATTATTACAATTTATTACTAATTATTACAAGTTTTTACTAATTATAACAATTTATTACTAATTATTACAATTTATTACTAATTATTACAATTTATTACTAATTATTACAATTTATTACAATTTAGTACAATTTATTACAATTTATTACTAATTATTAAAATTTAATACTAATTATTACAATTTTTAAAATTTATTACTAATTATTACAATTTATTACAATTTATTACTAATTATTATAATTTATTACTAATTATTACAATTTATTACTAATTATTACAATTTATTACTAATTATTACAATTTATTACTAATTATTAAAATTTATTTCTAATTATTACAATTTATTACAATTTATTACAATTTATTACTAATTATACAATTTATTACTAATTATTACAACTTATTACTAATTATTAAAATTTATTACTAATTACTACAATTTATTACTAATTATTACAATTTATTACTAATTATTATTATTTATTACTAATTATTACAATTTATTACTAATTATTACAATTTATTACAATTTATTACTAATTATTACAATTTATTACTAATTATTACATATTTATTACTAATTATTACAATTTATTACTAATTATTACAATTTATTACTAATTATTACAATTTGTTACTAATTATTATAATGTATTACTATTTATTAATCATTATTACTTTTTATTACTATTTATTAATAATTATTAGAATTTATTACTAATTATTAGTATTTATTATTATTTATTACCAATTATTATTGTTGGTCTCCTCGCGTAGTAATCATGTTTTAATGATCACAAATCTCATTACAGTTTACAAATCTTATTTAGTGATCACAAATCTCACAAATCTTATCAACCATGTGTATTTATGTTTCAAGTTATCTCATACTTGATAATGGCTAAGCTCAATTCATTTCATGCATATTACTGTTTTAAGTCTGAATACAGTTATTTTCCTAAGTATAAGATACCGTGAAACCAGACAAAGTAAGTAAGACACAGTGAGCTAGGCACCGTGAGCATGACATCGTGAACCCTGACACCGTGAAGCTTAAGTCTCAGACACCGTGACCAATGAGACACCGTGACCACGAGATACCGTGACACAGTAAGCCTGACACCGTGAAGCAAGACACTAAGAACTGACACCGTAAGCCAGACACTCTGTTTGCCTAAGTGCCAGACGCAGTTAGCGAGACACAGTCATCAAGGCACTGTGAATCCAGAAATTATGAGCAGGGCATCGGAAGCCAGAAACCGTAAGCGAGATACCGTGAAGGAGATACCGTGAAGGAGACATCGTGAAGGAGACATCGTGAAGGAGATACAGAGAAGGAGACACCGTGAAGTAGACACCGTGACAAGGAGATACCGTGAAAAAAACACGGTTTGCATAATATACAGTGACACTGTTTCTTAACCCATTTTTTCGTCTTTCAATTTAACTTTTTAACGGTCATATTTGACGTCTTTAATGCACTGACATAATTAATGTTTTCTTGTAGACATAGTACGTGATATGAGGTACGACACATACGGAACCTGTCTGCTAAAGCTCATGAATTGTGAAGATAAAGAGAAGAGTGCCCAAGAGCAAAATATAGGCGACAACACAAGAAACACGAGTGCAATGTACTCAACAGAAAAGCAAGCCTGAGTATAACCGCAAAGAACACATTCCAAGATCTTGAGAGAAAGCATTGCCTCATGCATGCAATCCAACTCTACTTAAGAACACACGAAGCACACTGGAATCAAGAGAACATCGTTACTTGTGAAGAACAAAAGCTAAATCGTGACACTCTGTTTTTCAACACAAAAACCAGAGAAGGACTCAGAAGCATTTCTGTCTTATCCATGGAGTCCAGAGCCGGACTGCTAATCACTAGAGCATTCTAAAATCATATTTACTCTCTCTCTCAGTGATTCTTTTATTTTACTTTCGAGCAGTGTGTGTACTCTGTAAATTTTACAAACACAATGACTCATGTGCTGAACTGAAGGATTTTGAAATCCTCACACCAAATTCCTTACCCTTGTTTACCCACGAAAACTTTGGAAGAGTTCCCTGTGTGGCTGGGTCATTATTTTGTTTACCCACGAAAACTGTGGAAGAGGTCCCTGAGTGGCCTGGACAGTCTACGAACTGTTGTTAACCCCGATCCAGGGTGTGGATCAGAGTTTATTTATATAAACTCTTGGTGGCAGGTGATCACCAAGTGGAGTGGATTAGGTCTCGGCTTGAGACTGAACCACTTGTTTTATATCCACTGTGCTATTTTAATTTAGTCTACTCTTTTTTACTGCTTACTGCATAATCCATAAAAACACTAAATTCACTTTGATAGTTAGTCTTGGAAAGAAGTTATATCTGATTTGTCTTAGTAGGATGTAAGAACCTGGTTCCTATTTTTGAGGTACGGGTTACTCCTTTTCTCTTTTCGTTAAGTGTTTTTGAGAAAATAAGGAAAATGGGTAAAAATCCTAAATTTTGGAAGTACACGCCATGTACTTTTCCACACACCATGTACTATTGGTCGTGTGGGATGAGTGCATGGGGCGTGTGGTCATGTCGGTGATGAAGGGTGTACTAACCGACTACACGTCCTGTAGTGGCCCTCTACACGTCGTGTAGTCAGTCACCAGGCGAATAGTAAGGCGGTGGTCAGTTATGTGATATAACACACCGTGTACTCAAGAGGACACGCCGTGTAGTCATGTCGGCAGATAAACAGTGCCACACTGGTGGGAAACCGCTAGAGGAACAGTTTAAAATGGGAAGTGCACGCCATGTACTTGGAAATACATGTCGTGTAATTTATTGTTTTCTATTAAAATGGGCAGTAGCCTCCCCTGTTCACAGGGAAGGCTTAAAACCGTAGGAAGGAGCGGGAGAGGAGGCCGGAGCTTTGGTGATCTGCCGAGCGCACGTTGGGAATCCGTTTTCTGCACCGTCGATCTCCTTGGAACCGCACGGGTGAGTTCTCCCTTCTCTTGGAGTATTTATTATCAATTCTTCCCCTAAGGGAAGTTATTTGGGTTTGAACAAGTATTATTTCACCTCATATCTACATCGTTCGAGGATGATTCGTGGAACGTCGTTCCAGTATACTGATCATGGGCGTTTAAGGTAGGTGTCCTGGTGTTAAATTTCCAACTGTTATGTGTTTGTGTGTATTTTTTGGATACGCACCCATGAATGGGGTGTCGTATGGCTGAGGCCTTATTGAATTAAATACCTAGAATTGTGTAGGTAATTAAATGTGATAATAAACTCTTGTTTGGGATCGCCTCTTGGATCCGGGACCACACCGGAGGTGCATTCCTTTGGTTAGCCATTTGGCCAGGATACCCGAGGGTATGCCATGTTTATTTTGGTGCATTACTTTTTCCTCGAGAGGAATGGTATGTGAATTGCTTGTTTATATGTTGAGCATGACCCAGTTACTTTCTTATCCTGAGGGAAGTTCTTTACTTAGCCTGAGGGCAGTGTTACCTTTAGCCTGAGGGCAGTGGTTATTTCAGCCTGAGGGAAACTTCTTCTGTGCCTATGGGAAATAGAGTTTGTGCCTGAGGGAGACACTTTGTACGCTTGAGGGAAATATCTGTTATGCCTGTGGGAAACTACCTGCGGGTTGGATTCTGATTACCTGAGGGAAAGGGTTTGCGTGTTTGAGGACACTGACGGTTTACGTAGAAATTCACTGTGGTGATTTCTTAAATAATAAATAATGTAATGAATATTAAAATGGAAATAGCTGTTAAAGTTAGTTACTTTTGAGTACTGCTTAGTTTATTGCATTTACTTTTCCACACTGTTGTTGCATGTTTACACACAGTTGACCATGGGCCTTTGGTGGGTGCCTTCTGAGATTATTTCTCACACCATGTTTGGGTCATGATTTTCGGCCCAAACAGATTACATTTCTATAGGTGTGGATAAGGGCAAGGGTCCTTATACAGGTACTTGATTACTGCTGAGGAGTAGGGGAGCATGGGACTGGGCTTAGGCTCGCGATGCTACCGGCTGTTTTGTTTTGGTTTTGTTTTACTCTGTATTGTATTGTACTGTACTATTTTGTAACATGTTCTGGATGGTTTCTTATAACTTAAGACATGTTACATCATCATATATATAACTGTTGGTTATCTTTTACTGCAGTTTTTTATTTTAAATGTGTATGGTTTATTCTTCTCATTGTTGTTGTATGATTTCTATTTTATTCCGCTGCGGTACACTTTGACAAATGAGGGCATAGTTTCCCCACCATCAGATCTAGTCCCTCGCTGCTAGTCGGCAGCCTTCGGCATTTGGGGAAATGTTCTTGAGGTCATGTGGCGAACCGGGTTCAGGGCACCTGTTGAGTGGCACCCGGCACCGGGACGTTACAAAGTGGGATCAGAGGGGTTCTTTTATTTGACTTACTATTTGTACCTTAGTCAGTTATAGGACAAGAATGGTATTTGGTAATAAGATGTGCCCAGGCATAGCTAACCCGTGTACAGGGAAAATCCGATTTACCTCGTGTTGCAATTTTTCTGATTTTGTAATTTTGCAGTTGAAATGATTTTCACCAAAGGGTGACGCACTTGTATTCTGCTGTTTATATTCTATTTATGGGTTCTTTTTAGTTGCAACCCGATGTGATGAGGGTATTCCATCTCATGCATCATTTAGGAACATGCTAGAAATCACATGCCATGCATAGTTTCCATGCCATCTAGGTGCATTAGAAATTCATGTTGTTGTGATAGATATTGTGCTAGTAAAAGCATGATGTTGTGATAACTTCTTTGTGAAATACTTGCTATGTGATATGGTATTGATGTGTGAGTATGTTTATAGAATGGACACAAAACTTTGGTTTCTGGGGAGTATGGGACCTCATTGACCAGAATTTGGTGGATCATTGATGGTTTATCTGGTTATAACACATATAAGATGTCAAACTTTGATTCGCGGGGAGTATGGGCCCTCACAGATCAGAATTTGGCACTTAGGTGTTGTTATTCAGTATTTTCCAGGTTCTTGAGAAGTTTCTAAGGCGTATTGTCGTGAAACCCAGTATACACACCGTGTAGTACGTTAAACACAACGTGTATGTTCTTATGTTCGTGAAGAAAAGATAACTTTTTGAGTACATGCTGTGTACCCTAAGTACACGCCGTGTAGTCTCTTACCGTGTCATAGACCATGTGGGCGGGGACAAGGGGAAGGGAATTGCTTGGGGGGAACACACCCTTTACCAAAAGTATACGCCGTGTAGTATTGACCCGGAGACCGCCCGTGTAACTGACAAACACGGACGGAGGAGACCTTAATATATACACGTCGTGTCCACTATGGAACACACCGTGTAGTCTGACCTAGGGACCCAGCCATGTAACTAACAACATGGGTTGGTGTAACCCCTTCGTGTACACACCGTGTGTCTATTGAACACGTCGTGTAGTTGGAGCCTTGTATCCGTCCATGTAACTGAAAACACATATCGGTGAAGCTCGTCTAGTACACTCTGTGTACCTATGGGATAGGCCGTGTAGTCTTGTCCGAGGATAGACCATTTGGACTTAGCCATGTGGCTGGGAAGATGGAGTGGTTTACACGCCATGTGTGGGTGTAACACATCGTGTAGTATCAAGATGAGTAGTCGGCTGTGTCCCAAACGACACGGACAGTTGGAAAATTACTCCATACACGCCGTGTAGATTATATACACACCGTGTAGTTTTGTTTAACGGGATCCATGTGGCTTGGCAATATAGAAGGACCTAGGTAGGGGAAGGGAAGTCATGTACATGCCGTTTAGTCAGTATACATGTCGTGTAGTCTTGTTTTGCAAATTTTGAATGCCTTCTTCCTCCTGCTCCCTTTTTGGTCCCTTCGTTTTCATTCTTTGATAATCTTGATCTAAGGTGTGTGTTTGACCTCATAGTGTCATGCCACTGATACGACCGTGTGTTAATCTCCAGGAGAGCGACAACGAGTATACTCCAGATATGGTGGGCCATGGGCTACCAGTGGATCTTCCAGTAGAGCCAGATGCAGCGCCAGCCGTTATACCAGACACAGGAGCATAGGCGCCGTTCCGTGAGGGCTTTATGCGATTCATGCAAACCTTTCAGGGAGCACCACCGGCTGCCACATCTACGGCTGAGCTTACTCGTATCTTCCAGTAGTAGAATCCACCTACGTTTTCAGGGGATGGTGGACCACAGGCTGCAGAGTCTTGGTTGGGGTTGATGCAGACTATTTTCAAGCATCTTGAGATTCCTCCAGGGTGGAGGGTCAAGATCATGACTTATATGCTGTGTGATTCCGCCAATAGGTGGTGGGACGTTACCACCTAGTCAGAGCATCACACAGACATGGCGTGAGAAGATTTTTAGACAGCCTTCTATGACTTCTTCTTCCCAGAGATTCTGAGGGCAGATCGAGCTCGAGAGTTCATGAATCTGTAGCAGGTCGCTATGTCGGTGATGGATTATTCTGCTCGCTTTACTGAGATTCAGCGTTTTGCACCTGTTCTAGTGGGTGATGAGACGTTGAGGTCCAGGCATTTTGAGGATGGTCTCCGATATAACATCTGAGTTCTTGTGGATGTTTTTAGGTTGCCTTCAGTACATGCTATTGTAAATCAGGCACTGATTACAGAGAGGAACCTACAGGAAGCTAGTAGTGTGGGTCAGAGCGGTTCAGCACCAGTTTTTGATACTATTTCAACTGGTAAGAGGAAGAGATAGATGATATTCTCTTAGGGTGGCAGTACCAGCCAGAGGAATGTTTCAGGTGGCCAGGTTATATGCTATCAGGGTGGTAATAAGGGGCACAAGAGACCCCAGTGTCCACGAGTCCCAGTGGAGTGTCGAGCTTGCGGCAAGATGGGTCATCTACAGTGCTTTTGCAGGGCGTTTCTACCGGTGTCTAGTGAGAGGGGTTTTGTGCAGACTCCACATACGGGGGTAGGACCAGTAGCTTCTGACCAGTTGGGGAACTGGAATACGCCAGGGTGTGCAGGCAGGGATGGTGGATGTGGCCGTGGTAGCCAGACACCAGGATCTCAGAGGCATAATGGTGGGACATCTCAGGCTGGCCAGGTTGTGTCGCAGGGCCATGGCACTGGGTATGGATATGCAGTGCAACAGACCTAGCAGGAGTAGGATCCCATACCTTCTACAGTCAGAGGTACGATTCTGGAAGCTTCTGTTTTATCTTCGGTACTTTTTGACACGGGTTCTACACATAGTTTCATATCTGTACCCGTTGTGGAGATCCTTGGGCTTTGTGTTTCTACTTCTTCGGATATCATGACGCTAGACACTCCATTGGGGACTAGAACGACATGTGTGCGTCAGTGTAAGGAGTGCCCCCTTGAGGTTGGTGGGTGTCACATCCTTTGGGACCTCTATGTCTTATAGATGATGAGCTATAATGTCATTCTCAGGATGGACTAGTTGATTCCCTTTCGAGACTTTGTGGATTGCTATCGTCGTAGGGTGAGTTTTATATCACCAGAGGGTAGAGAGTTTCTATACAAGGGCGAATGGGATGTTCAGGCGAGTTGAGCTGGACCAGAGCATCATTGGCGAGGTGGAATCACAGCCCAGATTGTGAGCTTATATCTGGATGATCATGGGACTTGTTAGCAGGATTTACCTCCAGTGGTTTATCGTTTCAGGGATGTCTTCTCGGACAACATTTCACGTCTTCCTCTAGAGAGAGTGGTGGATTTTCCTATTGATATTGTGCCAGGAGCAGCACTGGTGTCCATTCCTCCTTATAGGATGGCCACGCCTGAGTTGGAGGAGCTCAAATGGCAGTTAGAGGAGTTACAGTAAAAGGTTTTCATCAGACCCAGTACTTCTCCATGGGGTTCTCTTGTCCTTTTTGCGAATAAGGCGGACGGTACCCTCAGACTCTGTGTCGATTATCGGAAGCTGAACCAGTTGGTGGTTAATAACCGATATCCCTTGTCGGGGATTGATAGCCTTTTTGACCAACTTCATGGAGCACAAGTGTTCTTGAAGATTGAATTGAGATCAGGATATCATCATCTGCACGTTAGACCATCTTATATACCTCTCACGGCTTTCAGGAGAAGGTATGGTCTATACGAGTATACGGTTATGCCGTTTAGACTCACGAACGCACCAGCGGTTTTCATGGCTCTTATGAATCGTGTGTTCCATTTTTATCTGTATTCTTTTGTGGTAGTATTTGTGGACGATATCTTGGTGTACTCTCACACTCGACACAACCATGCCACCCATATTGAGATCTTATTGACTACACTGAGAGAGCATCAACTATATACTAATCTCTCAAAGTGCCACTTTTGGATAGACCAGATACACTTCCTGGGACATATCATCTCAGAGGTAGGAGATTCATTAGACCTAGAAAAGGTGAGAGCAGTTGTTTCTTGGGAGCAGCTTAAGAATGTGTTTGAGATACAAAGTTTCATGGGGCTGGTTGGTTACTACAGGTGCTTCATATAGGACTTCTCCCGCTTAGCAGCACCATTGATGGGTTTGACTAAGAAGGGTGTGAAGTTCGTTTGGTCAGAAGCTTGCGAGACAGCCTTCCAGGAGCTGAAGGGAATGTTAACATTAGCACTGATCCTGATACTCCCAGAGCAGTGGAAGAGCTATACAGTTTACTGTGATGCATCAGGGATTGGGATGGGAGTTGTGTTAATGCAGGGAAACCGAGTTGTTGCGTATGGGTCTCGGTAGTTGAGGCCACATGAGAGGAATTACCCAATGCATGATCTCGAGTTAGCTGAAGTTGTTCATGCATTGCGCTGTTGGAGATATTATCTCTTGGGAGAACATTTTTTGGTGTTCACGGACCAAAAAAGTCTCAAGTACATCTTTACCCAGCGTGACTTGAACCTGAGAAAACGAAGGTGGGTTGAATACCTACAGTCCTTCGATTTTGAGCTTGCATATACACTTGGTAAAGGTAATGTAGTAGCAGATGCACTAAGCAGGAAGACTCAGATACAGGCAGTGAAAGAGGCCAGTGGTGAATGACAGCTTATGGATTTGTTCTCTGAGATGCATTTGGAGGTGCACGAAAGTCAGGGGAAGACCTATCTTTCATCATTAGCTATAACCTCTACCCTCCTGGATAGAGTGAGGATGAGACGGCTATCTAATTCCAAAGACCTAGTTCTACGGGAGTCGGTGGAAAGTGAGGACCCTCCTCCTGAGTGGACGATAGTCGATGATGAAGTATTTTGTTTCCCTGGATGAGTGTGGGTTCCAGGAGATATACGTGAGGAGCTGATGCGGGAGTTTCATGCTTCAGCTTGGGTAGTTCATCCCAGATTTACCAAGATGTACCATGACTTGGGATGTCAGTACTGGTGGCCGGGTCTGAAAAGAGATGTAGCTGGTTTTGTTACGAGATGTTCCACCTGTCAGCAGGTGAAGGCAGAGCATCAGAGGCCAACCAGACTGTTATAGCAGTCACCTGTTCCAGAGTGGAAATGGGATGATGTCACGATGGACTTCGTGACTGGGTTACCGAGGTCACTTCGAGGCAATGATGTTGTGTGGGTTGTTGTGGAAAGACTCACAAAGGTTTCTCACTTTTTGTCGATCAAGGAGAACTTCGGAGTAGATGAGCTCGGGAATTGTATATCCGAGAGATCGTACATCTTCATGGGGTTCCTTGTTCTATAATTTTAGATAGGTACACCCATTTTACATCTCGTTTCTAGCAGAGTTTTCAGAGGGCACTGGGTACATAGGTGCTTCTGAGCACAACTTACCACCCTCAGACAGATGGTCAGTCAGAGCGTACGATACAGGTTCTTGAGGACATTATGTGTGCATACATCCTAGACTTTTGGGGATCTTGGAAGAAGTATATACCCCTAGTTGAGTTTGCCTATAATAATAGTTTTCAGTTACCTATTGAGATGGCACCTTTCGAGGATTTATATGGTAGGCCATGCCGATCACCATTGTGCTGGTTAGAGGTAGGTGAGGCAGCTTTATTGGGACCAAGTCTCGTGCAGAAGACTTCTGAGCAGGTATAGTTGATTCAAAAACGGATGTCTATTGCATAGTCTCATCATAAATCTTATGATGATCACTGCAGACGACCCTTGGAGTTCGTGGTTGGGGATCAGGTTTTCTTGCGTGTTTCACCAAGGTTGGGACATAAGAGGATCAGGAGACAGGGTAAACTTTCATTGAGGTATGTAGGTCCATTTGAGATTCTAGGGAGAGTTGGGCCGATTGCCTATCGGTTGCAGTTACCATAGAGGTATCGGGCCATGCACGACGTCTTCCATGTATCTCAGTTGTGTCGCTATCATTCAGACTCGTCTCACGTTTTTCAGCCCGAGGAGGCTGATCTTGAACTAGATGCGTCTTTTGAGGAGCATCTGATTCGTATCGTTGATAGGGGCATGAAGGTTCTCCAAGGTCAGTCAGTTCCACTCGTACGGGTGCTCTGGCAGCATGGCCGAGTGCAAGACGAAACCTGGGAGCGGGAGACCGACATACGTGCTCAGTGGCTGGATTTATTCACGGATATATCTTCACCACCCTTAGAAGGGAAATTCGGGGATGAATTTCTGTAAGGGGGGATGTTTTTAAGAACATGGTTCTTATTTTTGAGGTATGGGTTTCTCCTTTTCTCTATTCCTTAAGTGTTTTTGAGAAAATAAGGAAAATGGGGAAAATCCTAATTTTTGGAAGTACACGCCATGTACTTTTCCACATGTCGTGTACTGTTGGCCGTGTGGGGTGAGTACATGGGGTGCGTGGATATGTTGGTGATGAAGGGTGTAGAAACTGATTACACGCTTTGTAGTGGTCCTTTACACGTCGGGTAGTCATTTGGAAAGCAAATAGTAAGGCGGTGGCCAGTTGTGCAATAGAACACATCGTGTACCCAAGAGCACACGCCGTGTAGTCATGTCGGCAGATGAACAGTGCCACGCTGGTGGGAAACCTCCAGAGGAACAGTTAAAAAATAGGAAGTACACGCCATGTACTGGAAATACATGCCGTGTACTTTGTTTTTTTCATAAAATGGGCAGTAGCCTCCCCTGTTCACAGGGAAGGCTTAGAACCGGAGGAAGGAGTGGGAGAGGAGGCCAGAGCTTTGGAGATCCACCAATCGCATGTCAGGAATCCATTTTTTGCACCGTCGATCTCCCTGGAACCGTACGGGTGAGTTCTCCTTTCTCCTGGAGTAGTTCTTACCAATTCTTCCTCTAATGGAATTTATTTGGGTTTGAGAAAGTTTTCTTTCACCTCATATCTACCTCGTTCGAGGACGATTTGTGGAACGTCGTTCGAGTATACAAATTAGGGGCATTTATGGTTGGTGTTTTGGTGTTAAATTTCCAACTATTGTGTGTTTGTGTGTATTTTTGGGATATGCTCCCATGAATGGGGTGTCGTATGGCTGAGGCCTTGTTGAATTAAATACCTAGAATTGCGTAGGTAATTAAATATGATAATAAACTCTTGTTTGGGATCGCCACTTGGATCCGGGACCACCCCGGGGGTGCGTTCCTCTGGTTAGCTATTTGGCTAGGATACTCGAGGGTATTCCACGTTTATTTTTGCGCATTAATTTTTCCTCGAGAGGAATGGTATGTGAATTTATTGTTTATATGTTGGGCATGGCCTAGTTACATTATTAGCCTAAGGGCAGTGTTTTACCTATCCTGAGGGCAGTGTTACCTTTAGCCTGAGGGCAGTGGTTATTTTGGCCTGAGGGAAACTTCTTTCGTGCCTGGGGGCAATAGACTCTGTCCCTGAGGGTGACACTTTATATGCCTGAGGGAAATATCTGTTATGCCTGTGGGAAATTACCTGCGGGTTGGATTATGATTACCTGAGGGTAAGGGTTTTCATGTTTGAGGACACTGACGGTTTACATAGAAGTTCACTGTGGTGGTTTCTTAAATAATAAATAATGTAATGAATATTAAAATGGAAATAACTGGAAAAGTTAGTTACTTTTGAGTACTGCTTAGTTTATTGCATTTACTTTTGCACACTGTTGTTTCATGTTTACAAACAATTGAGCATGGGCCTTTGGTGGGTGCCTACTGAGATTATTTCTCACACCTTGTTTGGTTCATGCTTTTTGGCCCAAACAGATTACATTTCTGCAGGTGTGGATAAGGGAAACGGTCTTTATAAAGGTACTTGATTGATATTGAGGAGTAGGGGAGCATGTGACTGGGATTATCCTCACGATGCTACCAGTTGTTTTGTTTTGGTTTTTTTGTACTCTATATTTTACTGTACTGTACTATTTTATAACATGTTCTGGTTTTTTTCTTATAACTTAAGACATGTTGCATCATCATCTATATAACTGTTGGTTATCTTTTACGGCAGTTGTTTATTTTAAATGTGTATGGTTTATTGTTTCCGTTGTTGTTGTATTCTTTCTATTTTATTCCGTTGCGCTACACTTTGACAAATGAGGGCATAGTTTCCCCACTATCAGACCTGGGTCCTCGCTGCTAATCGGTAGCCTCTGGTGTTTGGGGAAATGTGCTTGAGTTCACGTCGTGAACCGGGTTCGGGGCACCCGTTGAGTGGAACCCAGCACCGGGACGTTACATAGGATAAATTCAAAAGTAATTTTAATTATACCAATTAAGATTACTGAGAATTAATCAATCTTCTAAGAAATTGTTTAAATAGTCAAACTCTTATAACAGTATAACCTTGATTAACTAGGCTGTATCTATTTTTTGGGGAAATCAATATTTGTAAAACTAATATTCTTTTAAACAGAAATTTTTATATAATAACTCAATTCACCCCTCCCCTCTTTAGTTAACTACTCCGACCGACATTTGGTATCAAAGGTTGCTTTATTAGGACTTTGTGTAATGTTATTAAACTGTGATTATAGTTTTACTTTAAATATCTGTAAATTTCTGTTAATTATAAATTTTTAGCTCTTTTAAAGTAATTTGTTAGTATGGACAATAGATTGGAAGGTGTTACAACTAACAGACCACCATTCTTTAATGGAACAAACTATGCTCAATGGAAAATTAAAATGAAAATGCATCTAGAGAGTATGAGCTTTGAAATTTGTTCATCCATTATAGATGAATACAAAATTCCTGTGACTGATAGAATTACATGGGATGAACCTAAAAAACATGCCTACAATAACAAATTACAAATCCATGAATTCTCTATACTATTCCTTAGGAGATGAAAAATTTAATATGATTTCTGCTTGTAAAACTGCGCATGAAATCTGGGATACCTTGTCTGTCTCACATGAAGGCACATCTAGTGTAAAATAAATGAGACTTAATACTTATACTATAAAATATGATAATTTCAAGATGAAACCTAATGAGCCTATTTCTAATATGTATCTTAGGTTCAATGAGATTGTCAACACAATGATTTCTCTAGGAAGAGAAGTCACTGGGAAAGAACAGATCTTGAGAATTCTCAGATGTCTACCTAACAGAGGGAGGGGAACCTCTATCTCAATTAGAGAGTCATGTGATATCAGTAGGCTACCTGTAGAGCAACTCATTGGGAAACTGATGATGTATGAGGAAGAGCTAAAAGTAAACAAAGAAGAGGAGGATTAACCAAATAGGAAATCTATAGCATTCAAGACCACCCACTCGATGCAAAAAGACAAAGGAAAACTGGAAGCTTCTATAGACAGTTCCACTACTAAAAAATCATCACCAGAAAGTGATGAGGAGATGGCTCAACTGGACCAAAGATTCATACGATTTTACAAGAAGAAAAACTTTTTCAGAAAGCCTAACTTCAAGGGTAAGTCTGATCAAAAAGGAAACTGGAAAAAGGACTGGATGAGAAGTGACAAAACTGATGAGATTGTATGCAATGAATGTAAGTGCAAAGGATATATAAAGGCTGACTGTCCAAAGATAAAATATAGGAAGAAATATGAGGATAAGGACAAGAAGTACAAAAAGGAAATGAAAGCAACATGGAGTGCCTCTGAGGATAGTTCAAGAAACTCGGAGACATCACATGATGAACAGGATAACAAATACAATATGTGTTTTATGAAAAACACATCTAAGGTAACATTGAACTCTTCTATGCATAATTCATACAATTATGAAGAGGAAAGTGACTCTGAAAATATTACCAATGATGAAATATTTGAATATTGCAACATGCTTGAAGAGACATGCAATGAATTAAAGGATAAATATAAATCATTGAAGAAAAAACATTCTCTCACTGTAACTGTTAAATCTGAACTTACTACTGAAAAAGGGAAAAATACTCAACTTCTCAAAGAAAACAATGAACTAAAAATGTCTAATTATCAATTAAAAAGTGACTTTGAAAATTTTACTAATGGTAAAAATAAACTTACCCAAATTCTAGGAAAACAAATTACTCCTAAATATAACACTGGCATTGGTTATCAACCTGGTAAAAGAAACCTTGGTATAATAAATTTTGTTTCAAAGTCTAGGATATATAGTTTTGTTCCCAGTTCTAGACATAACTCATCTAGCTCGAGTCAGGATACATATTCTAATGTTTCAAGTTTTTGTGGACCAAATAGAGTTTATTTTTCAAATACATTACATAATACTTATAGGAAACCTATGAGAAAAATATGGGTTCCTAAATCACTTATTACTAATGTTACTGGACCCAAGAAAGTATGGGTACCAAAATCTGTCTTTGCTTGATCATGTTATAGGAAAGCTTCTTAGTGAGCTGCTACATAAATCTGTGGTACTTGGATAGTGGGTGGTCAAGACACATGATAGGAGACTACTCATGCTTCAAGAACCTGGAAAAATTAGATGGAGGATATGTCACATTTGGTGATAATGCAAAGGGGAATATCATTGGCTTAGGCCAGATTGGTAACTCTGATTCGATTCTAATTTCTAAATTACTTTTTGTTAATGGTCTAAATTATAATTTTCTTAGTATCTCACAATTTTGTGATGATGGATATCATGTTAAAATTGAAAATGATTCATGTAATGTATTTAATTCTAAAGATAAATTAGTATTTTATGCATCAAGGAATGAAAATGATTATTCTGTTCATTTAGATTGCATAAATTCTCAAAAAAATTCATGCTTAAGTGTATATCATAAAGAATCTTGGCTCTGACATAGGAGACTAGGACACTGTAATGTTCACTCCCTTATAAAGTTAACTAGAAAAGGCCTAGTTAAAGACTTACCCAAACTTGAGTTCCCAAATGAAAAAGTGTGTAATCCTTGTCAAAAGGGAAAACTTCACAACATCTCTTTCAAACCAAAGAAAGATGTTTCTACTTCTCAACCTCTAAAATTGGTTCACATGGATTTGTTTGGACCATCTAGAGTTTCTAGTTTAAATGGGAAGCACTGTTTTTATGTTCTAGTAGATGATTTTTCTAGATATACCTTGACCTTCTTCATGGCTCACAAAAGTGAATCTTTCTCTTATTTTACTAAGTATGCCAAGTCTATAGAAAATCTTGGTGGACTTAAAATTAAATCTTTAAGAAGTGATCATGGCCGTGAGTTTGAAAATCAAGAGTTTGAATCCTTTTTCTCACAAAATGGTTATAGTCTCCATTTCTCTGCCCCTAGAACACCTCAGCAGAATGGTGTTGTAGAAAGAAGAAATAGAACCTTGCAAGAAATTTCTATAACAATGCTTAGTGAATATGACCTACCTATTTACATTTGGGTTGAAGCTATTAATATAGCATGATACATAATCAATAGAGTTTTTATTAGACCAATTCTCAAAAATACCCCGTATGAACTCTGGAACAATAGAAAGTCTAAGGTTAATTACTTTAGAGTTTTTGGTTGCAAAGTCTTTATTCTCAACACTAAGGATAATCTTGAGAAATTTTCATCCAAAATTGATGAAGGAATTTTCCTAGATTATTCAATTTCAAGAAAAACTTATAGAGTATTCAATAAGAGAACTAAATGTGTGGAATAATCTATCCATATAAATTTCGATGAGACAGATCCACATGAGAATAGAACCATCCTAGAAAATCTGGAGGATGATGTATCAAATCAGAACATCAACTGAAAATCCTCAAATACCTCTGTGAAAGAATCTGTGAAAACATCCAATTCTTGAAATTCTATGCAATCAATTCATAATGAACCTGAATCTGTTGATGAACCTAAATTCCCTAGTCCCTCTTTTTCTTGAAAGGTTGGAACCCTTAGAAACCACCCCTTAAATGTTATTGTAGGAGACTTAGAGAAAGGAACACAAACTAGAGCTTCTCTTAGAAATCAGGTTGAACACCAAGCCTTATTGTCACAGCTTGAACCTAAAAACATTGATGATTCCATCAAAGATTAATTTTGGGTAATGGATATGCAAGAAGAACTCAATCAGTTTGAAAGAAATAAAGTTTAGAAACTTGTTGAAATACCCAAGGACACTTTTTTCATAGGTACTAAATGGGTATTTAGAAATAAGCTAGATGAATATGGAAATATAGTTATAAATAAGGCTATATTAGTTTAACAAAGCTATAGTCAAGAAAAAGTAATTGACTATGAGGAGACTTTTTCTACAGTAGCCATACTTGAAGCCATTATAATTCTACTTGCTTATGCTGCACATCTAAATTTCAAACTATATCAAATGGATGTTAAGAGTCCATTCTTAAATGGGTATATAGTTGATGATGTTTTTGTTGAACAACCCCCTATATTTACAAACCCTCATTTTCCAAATCATATTTTTAAACTATCAAAAACTTTATATGGTTTAAAGCAAGATCCAAGAGCATTGTATGAAAGATTGAGTACTTTTCTTATTTCCAAAGGTTTTACAAAAGGAATAGATGATCCTACCCTTTTCATAAAACAGATTTCTAATGATGTTTTAGTTGTTCAAATCTATGTAGATGATATTATTTTTGGATCATCAAAAAATTCATTATGTATTGACTTTTCTAAAATGATGTAAAACTAATTTGAAATGAGTTTAATGGGTGAACTAAAATTCTTTCTTGGATTTAAAATATTTCAAAATAATGATGGAATTGTTTTAACTCAATGTAAATAAACAAGATATTTTCTAAAACATTTTGGATTGGATAGAAAAAAAAGTAGTGACACTCCCATGAGTACCAACTGTAAGCTGGATCTTGATGAAGATAGAAAATCTGTTGATTGAACCACTTATAGAGGAATGATTGGAAGTATACACTACTTAACTGTTAGTCATCCTGATATTATGTTTAGTGTGTTTATGTGTCCTCGCTTTCAAACAAACCCTAAGGAATCTCATTTAAATGCTGTAAAGATAATTTTCAAATACCTCAAGCATACACCCAATCTAGGACTATTCTATCCTAATGGACAATCATTTGAACTAGTTAGTTATTCTGATGCTGACTTCGGTGGATGTAAGTTAGATAGAAAGAGCACCTCTGGAACATTTCGACTTTTAGGAAAGTCATTAGTATCATGGTGTAGTAAGAAACAAAATTATGTTGCATTATCTAGTGCAGAAGCTGAATACATAGATGTTGGCAGTTTTTTTGCACAAATTTTGTGGATGAAACACACTTTCCTAGATTATGGATATCAATTCAGACATGTACCAATAAATTGTGACAACACAAGTGCCATTAACATTTCAAAAAATCCTCTTTCACATTCTAGGACAAAACAGATTGATGTAAGACATCACTTTTTGAGAGATCATTATCAAAAAGGTGATATTACCATGGAATTCATTGGCACTGAATATCAGCTTGCTGATATATTCACTAAACCATTAAATTATGAGAGAATAGAATACATCATACATGATCTTGGAATGATCAATCACAAATAGATATCTTACTGGTCTTACTGTTTAATATTTTACTACTTTTTTACTTTGCTGTTTCATGTTCACGGTTTCTCGGTTACTGTCGCATGTTTACGGTCTCATAGTTAGCACATTGTATTCACGGTCTATTACTCACTGTCTCACCGTGACTGAACAAAGTTTACTTACTATCTCACCATGACGACCACTGACTGTCTCACCGTGATGACCATTTACCATGGCACTATAACAAATATTTATGGTCTCACCGTGAAAACTACTTATGTTTTTCTTTTAATATCTATTACGGTAATTTTTATTTCACCACTTTCTACTTTCCACATTTTGACTTTTTTGATGTTTGAAATTTCCAAATGATAAAACAAAAGGTTTTTCACTTAATTATTCACCAGAACTCTCTCCCACTCACTTCTTCTGAACCCCTTCAACCTAGAAACTCCCTCTCTCTCTATCTTGACCTTCAGCGGATGCCAAGGATGAAGCGTTATTCTTCATCTACTCCTGATAAGTGTATCTCGAAGAAGAAGATATCACCAAAGATAGCACCTCAAGGACCCCTAAATCCAAACCTGGTAAACCGTAGTGTTGTACCTGAAAAGAAAATTTTCCCTGAGTGGTTGTTGTCTATAAAATCTCTAGTTTTAAAAGTTTTAAGAGAATAAGGCTGGCTCGAATGGTTCTCAAGGAAGGATAGACCCATTTACCCGAGGTTGTTAGCTCAGTTCTATCATTATGTATAGTTTTCTTTTGATGCTGGTGAATTTTTTGTTGTCAGAAGATGGATTAATGGCCAAAGATGCTCCTTCTCATCAAGGTTATGACTGGCATGACTTAGGATACCTCACGAAGGGATTTGTGATGATTATCAGAGAGACCCCCCACCTACAACTGGTTTCTTTGACCTAGAAAATACACTGGAAACTCTAATTAGAAATGGAACCAAGAGAAGGGCCATAGGTGCTGAACTTTATGGGGAGACAAGGTTGTTGTTTAAATTTGTTCAAAATCTAATTAGCCCGAGGAAAGCTGACTTTGCTATCTTGAAGTATCAAGATTTTTTCTTGATTAATCTTATGAAGAATGGACACAAAATCAGTTTGTTCAAGTATATAATTCACCATATGTGTGAATTGGTCAAGGTCACATCAAAATCAACCTCTTTGTTCTATTCTAGGCTGATTTTAGCAATGCTTGTTTCCAAAGGAGTAGTTGGACCCAATGAAGAAGTACTGGTGGACTATGAATATTGTTTATCTAAACCTACCATCAGAATGATGAAAATAAACTATAACCCCTAGAAGAAGTAATGGGTTGAAGATAATGATAATATTTATAAGAAGTATAATCTTTTGGATTATCCAACAAGGCCAAAGGACATTTCTGATCATGTTTTGGAACCAGATGAAGTTGTTGTTTATCCAGAAGATGAAGAAGAAGAGGAAAAAGTGGCTGAAGTACCACATAGAGAAGAGGTTGATATACCTTATAGGAAAGAAGTTGTTATTGGGGAAGAAAGGCCAATTATTCCTCCTGCTTTTCTTGAAGAAGAACCTCCTGTCCCTAGAAATGATGATAATCTGGAAATCCAATCTGAGGCTGCAAGAGAATTAATTGACCCAGAATATGAGAAGCAAGCAGTGGAAGAGGCTGTGGTAGGATAACTCCCTACTTTTCAAGAATCAACTCAAAAATAACTCCTTGTTATAGAAAAAACAAATCTGGAACAACTCCCTACTATGGAAGATGCAAATCTAGAATAAATCCCTATTAGGGAAGATGAAAATCAAGAAGAACTCCCTAAAGAACAATCTGTTCCTGAGATAATACCCTCTACTGAAGAGAGGATGGATATAGCCTTTTAGTTAGCTAGGAAAGAAATGGCTAAGGAAATTAGAGATGAACCAGTGGATTTAGAACAAGTACCTGAGCCTCAAGGTCTTGAAAAGGAAGCACTTATTGATGGGGAGGAACCTCAAAATCTTGAGACTGGTGAAGCTGATTCTGTTGAAGCATCTCAACCTACTGAGTCATATTATTTGTACAATCGGTATATATTCCATATCTTCTATTATGTGAGTGAATCTCAACATGTTACTACCACTAGGATTGATCTTTCTTCCTTATTTCAATTGAAATCTTCCACATACTTTGCACATGAACCTGAACCTCAACCTGAACATCAACCTAAGCCTGCAATTGTACCACTTCCTGCACCATTACCTGATCAGCAATATTCTGTTAGCAAGTATGACTTGATGTATTTTGGTGACACTAACTTAACTGGAGTGGAGAAACTTTTAAATTATCAACCTCGTGTTGTGACACATCTAAGTGAGAGAGATGCCTCACTACTTTTCAAGAAGATTATTTGGAAGATCCAACCTAAAATACTCCATGAAATTCAGGAAGTTATAGTGGAAAACAATTTGGTTATTAATGATGTTTCAACTCTAAAAAGCATGGTTGAAGACCTCCAGAGAGAATTGCATTCTAGATCAGAGTCTGCACCTGTTGCTGGTTCTCTTGAACCTGATGTTTCTCACATTTCTAGAGATTTTGTGTCCCAGATTCATCCATACCTATTATCCTTTGATGAAAATATTGAATAAAGGCACAAAAACAAGTTGAATCACATGAGAGGGCTTTTGGAAAACCTTAATAAGCTCACTGATGAATATACTAGCTGTCTTCAAAAGGTCCTGAAACAGCTCAAATATTTGACCACTGCTGTTAAAAATTTTACTTCTTCTGGTAAAACTTCTACTCCTTCCTTGGATGGTACTTTTCTTAGATCCATAGTAAAGAAATAAATTCAGAATGTTTTCAGTGGATTTGATATGGCTCCTTTATCAGAAGTTGTTACGAACAGTGATAGAGTGTTTTACCTAGTTCAAATTAACTCAAAGATTGCCAATGATTCTTAGCAGGAGATCTATATGAAAGTGGACTTCTATTTCATCTGGATTTTCTCTAAGAATGATATGACCAATCACTTAAAATACATTGTAGAGAATCTGAAAATTTCTCCTGTAACCCAAGCCTTCAAAAACCAAGTCCATAAGCTAACAGAGTTTACGAGATTGTTGGAAAAGTTCCTGGAAAACAAATATGATTTTGAAAAGGCCATATAGTATGGAGGGGATATTATTGCAGACTTCATTAAACTTTTGTGACCATATCTTCATGTTAAAAGTACAGCCATTGTTACTCCAGCGGCTTCTCCTCTCAGATCTGGATTACCTACTTTCACTTCTGCCTTAGATTCCACAACCATGTCTGTTGTCTAGGCTCTTAGTCAGATCAGGCCTGTCATTCTTGACCAGCAATGGACAAGATCTTCTACTGCTCCGACATTGGCTCCATCAGTCTTAGAAGGTCTACCTTTACCTTATTTGTCTACAACTTCTATGCCTTCTTCCACATCAGCAACTGACCCTATGGTTTCCTCTTCTGCTCCTGATAAAGGAAAAGAGAAGGCCACTTCATGAAGAAGACCAGTGACTATTTTTCTGATGGGGATGTCATTTATTTTTTTTTTATTTCTACTATATGTTGTATTCTGAACACTATTAATTCCATTTGCACTGTTTTCCCTCTATCCTTTGAACTTTTTGATAATCCCAAAATGGGGAGAAGTTATCAGTTACCATCAATTATCAGTTATTATATGCTATTTTATATGTTGGTTTTCTCTATAGTTTCATATCTCTTGTACTTTAACTGAACATGATTTGTGATTATCAAAAAGGGGGAGATTGTTGGACTCCTCATGTAGTAATCATGTTTTAATGATCAGAAATCTCATTACTATTAACAAATCTTATTTAATGATCACAAATCTCACAAATCTTATCAATCATATTTATTTATGTTTCAAGTTATCTTATACTTGATAATGGCTAAGATCAATTCATTTCATGCATATTACAGTTTTTTAATTCTGAATACAGTTATTTTCCTAAGTATAAGACACCATGAAGCTAGACACAGTAAGCAAGACACAGTGAGCCAGGCACTATGAGCAAGACATCGTGAACCCTGACACCGTGAAACCTAAGTCTCAGACACTGTGACCAATGAGACACCGTGACCATGAGATACCGTGACACAGTAATCCTGACACCATGAAGCAAGAAACTAATAATAGACACCATAAGCCAGACACTCGGTTTGCCTAAGTTCCATACACAGATAGCGAGACACAGTCATCAAGGAACTGTGAATCCAGAAATTATGAGAAAGAAACCAGAAGCAAAATATTGTAAGTGAGATACTGTGAAGGAGATACCGTGAAGGAGACACCATGAAGGAGACACCGTGAAGGAGAGACCATGAAGGAGACACCGTGAAGGAGACACCGTGACAAGGATATACCATAAAGAATACACTGTTTGCATAACATACTGTGACACCATTTCTTAACCCATTTTGTCGTCTTTCAAGTTAACTTTTTAATGGTCATATTTGAAATCTTTAATGCACTAACATAATTAATGTTTTCTTGTAGACATAGTACGATGTACGAGGTACGACACATATGGAACCTATCAGCTAAAGCTCATGCATTGTGAAGATAAAGAGAAGAGTTCCCAAGGGCAACATACAGGTGACAACACAAGAAATGCGAGTGCACTATACTCAACAGAAAAGCAAGCCTGAGCATAACCGCGAAGAACACATTGCAAGATCATCAGAGAAAGAATTTTATCATGCATGCAATCCAACTCTACTACAGAACACATGAAGAACATTGGAATTATAAGAACATCTTTACTTTTGAAGAACAAAAGATGAATCGCGACACTCTATTTTTCAACACAAAAACCTGAGAAGGACTCAGAAGAATTTATGTCTTATCCATGGAGTCCAGAGCCGCACTTCTAATCACTAGATAATTCTAAAATCATATTTACTCTCCCACCCAGTGATTCTGTTATTTTACTTTTTATCAGTGTGTGTACTCTGTATATTTTACACACACAGTGACTCCTGTGCTGAACTGGAGGATTTCGAAATACTCACACCAAATTCTTTACCCTTGTTTACCCAAGACAACTATGGAAGAGGTCCCTGTGTGGCCGGGTCATTATTTTTTTTACCCACAAAAACTGTGGAAGAGGTCCCTGTATGGCCTGGATAGTCTATGAATTGTTTTTAACCCCGATCTAGGGTGTGGATTAGAGTTTATTTATATAAACTGCTTGGTGGAAGGTGATCACCAAGTGAAGTGGATTAGGTATCGTATTGAGACTGAACCACTTGTTTTATATCCGCGGTGCTATTTTAATTTAGTCTACTCTGTTTTATTGCTTACCGCATAATCCAGAAAAACACTAAATTAACTTTGATAGTTAGTCTTGGAAAGAAGTTATATCTGATTTGTCTTAGTAGGATAACTTCAAAATTAATTTTAATTATACCAATTAAGATTACTGAGAATTAATCAATCTTCTATGAAGTTGTTTAAATAGTCAAACTCTTATAACAGAATAACCTTGATTAATTGGGCAGTATCTATTTTTGGGGAAATCATTATTTGTAAAACTAATATTCTTTTAAACAGATATTTTTATATAGTAACTCAATTCACCCCTCCCCTCTTGAGTTAACTACTCCGACAAACATTTATTAATTACTAAAAATTAATTATATAAATTACTAATTATCATTAATAATTACTAATTACTACTAATTATTAAAAATTAATACTAAAAATTTCAATTTATTATTACAAATAAATAGTCATGACAAAACAATTTAAATTCAATTTAATTTCAACTAATTAACAATAATAAAAATTAACAAAAAAATGAAATAAATAATAAATTAAATAAAACATAAATAGATTAAAACTTGATTTTCTATTTATGTAGTCAACTTTACATCTTCTTCGTGTCCAAAAAAATTAACTTGGAAAAGTTTTCTCTCTGAAATCAGAGTTTTGAGAGAAACAAGATCTAGGAATTGAGTGGAATGAGAAGAAAAACAGATGGGGATATATATAGGTTAGATTATTTGCGATGGGACTAGTTGCGATGGGTTACCCATCGCAAATAGTGTCTTTTGTTATGGGACCTATCACAAATACTGATGCCTGCATTAATTACTGTCTACGGTTAAAAACTTTTTTGTGATGGGACCCATTTCAAATAGTCCCTGCCGACACACCTTTTGCGACGGGAGGACATCCCGTCACAAAAAGATATTAACCACCGCTGGGTATTTGCGCCGGGGGGACTCCCCGTCACAAATACCCTTCGCGTGGTTTGGCATGAAACTCGATCTAAAACTTTTGCGATTGGAAACGAAATCCCATTGCAAATATTCAGTTATTTGCGATAGGGGTAACCACCCGTCGCAAATAACCACTTGGACAGACTTTTTATGATGGGAATAAATCTCGTCGCAAAAATTCATTTTTCCTTAGTGATCACAAGCACATCTCGTGAAAATAACCTGGTTTCAAAAGCACATAACCTGTGAAAAAGATACGATCTTCATAATCATCATAGCATCAAAACAATAATCCATTTAAAGAAATAATATGAATGGAAAATTTTAATAATTTCCCCATAAAGGAATGTGTAACACCAAAGGATGTTATCTTAAATGATAAATAATTTTTAATGGTGTTTTAAAAACATTTATTGAGGAAAATATCCTTTTTACTTGGAAAAATTATTTTTATAACAAAAAAACCATTTGAGAAAATTTTTCTTTGAAATAAAATTGAAAACATATAAAGGAAGCTTTGAAAACAATAAAACATGTTTAAAATCCTTTTTCCTTGAAAATGAATTTCATGGATATTTTCAAATCTTTTTGAAACCTTTTATGAAAACATGGTTTTTGAATATAATAGATTTCTGGTCGAAGAAAGTGGTGGTAAAATTTTACATAAAAAACAATATCATAAGTACAAAAGAGTGAAAAATGGAATTGAAAATGAGGATATATTCAATAAATAAAGGATAAATAAAATTATTCATATTCTTTAGGGATGAATCATAATATTTCATCATGGTAATAATACACATAAACAATCTTGAAAAGTGATGACATTGTCTCAATAAACTCTTATAACTCAGTTACTTGGGATCATACTCTACATGTAAAAAAATAAATTACATGACGCCTAGAATATCATAAAAATAACAATATTTGTGATATAATATGTAAAATTTGAGTATATACACGTTGAAAAATATTTTAGGTGTATAACAAAACATGAATCTCATTGAAGTAAAATTGAGACAAAACTGTTTTACCGATTTGGTAATTATAGAAAGTTAAACCCCATGAAAGAATGATCATAAGATGGGAATTTTAATGCCCAAAAATTTATTAATAATATACATAGAATACAATCATGGGCATTACATACACCACACATAAGGAAATAGTAGCTAACATAGCTTGTATCACACAGAAATTTATAGTGAGATGAAATCCCCTTACCTTGTGTCTTGACTCTCTTCGTGCTACTACAAGATCACTGGATAATAATTATAAGTTTATTGTACATATTTTTCAAAAGAATATTACAATATATATCACCCTATATGGTTTTATTATGACCTTATATTACCCACTTGTTAATGATCCTATGTTATGGTTTTACTTCGGGTAATATTCACTTTGTTCTTCGCATGTGTCTGAATTTGTGATATCATTGGTACTTATACTTCTATCATGATTCTATAAAGTGGAAAATGATATAAATATAAATTTTATACATCATATTTATATTAAAATATTCGAAATAATATAGGAGTATTAAATAGAATACACAATTCATGGATACAGTAATCCACATGCACTCATGAATGTTGTTTCCATATTTATTGTCACATTGAAAGTAAGTTAAGTAAATGAAATATGTATATATGTGTGTGTGTGTGTGTGTCTGCTTATATATATGTATAATCATTCAGGTAGCATTTATATATCATATATATTATATAATTCTATTATACCCACCCTTAATACATTCTAAGTGGTGTGTGAATGAATCAAATCTCTTTGAGGGGAGGTAGTCCACACTTCCTCAAACGAGATTATCAAATTAACACCTAATGGAAAGTAAAGAGATGTGTTTTGTAAAATAAATATAGAATCTTAAAATTTTAATAAATAAAATATATTAAAAATATAAACAGAGTTTCTATCATAATTTCAATCTAGATTTGTGGTAAATAAAAAATGAACAGTCATTGTTTCGTGAGGTAGTAATTCACCACACACAGAAAATGTATGTTCAATATACTTTAGATGGATGTGTGATTAAGTGTAGGTAGAACCCATAGCATAAAAATCCTATTATATTAAGGATACAGTTTTTTGACAGAATAATGGATTAAATATATAGGATGGGGTGGATAAGTAAAATAATGGAAAAGAGTTTGAGAAAATATGTTGCCTCTTAATCAGGTAACTCCTTTTGGTGTATGCCAAAAGGCTTCCTTAATAAGCTTTATGACCAAAGTTGTGCTTCAAGGTCAAAGTGAATATTTTTGGGAGGATAAATGGGTATAATATGGATAAAATTAAACGGTTTGAGAGGTGTGAGTAATGGGTAGAGGTGGTATTCTTTTATAGTGGAGAAGGAGTAGTGCTCTTGTAAATGTTGGAAGATAGAATTCAACCAACGTTTATCATGTTTAAAGTGGATAACGTAATGGTACAAGGTCAATAAAATTGATTATTGGTTATAAATATGGATATCCAATAGGTTTTTTACAAGATTCTTGGCCGTTTTGGGTCTTAAATTTAAGTTTTAGTAGTTTATTAGCTTAATTTTTCAATTAACCAATGTAATTAATTTTAATCACATTCACTACCCTTTTTGTTTAAATACAAATTTGACCTTATTAGAATTTATAAATTATTATGAATCCCAATATGGAATCTATTTTTCTAAATTATAATCACAGAAGTGTCAGAAATTAATTTAAAATTAATCCCACTGTCGAAACGACATTTCTGGTTTTTAAAGTAAAATTGATCAAAAGTTTACCTAGCCATTATATCAAATTCCAATGTGTAAATGGTTCTAATGTCCAAATTTTTTTTAATTGAAAAAAAAAATTATCTAATTCAACTTTTAAATAAAATTAAAATATAATTTAACCTTATGAATAAATTGAATTAAAAAGTAATTTTGAATTTAAAACTACTATTTTTCACTATCCATCAAAAAAAAATGTTGTTTCTGAGAAAAAGCACAAAATATCACCCTAAGATAATTTTGAAATTATAAATACAAAAATGAGGATAATTCTCTCAAATTAAATTTCTAAATGTGTTAAAAAATAATTTTATTATAATGACATTTAAACCATTATTTTTAGTCATATAAGGACTTTACCAAAAATCATATCTTCTATTATCAATATGATTTATTTATATAAAAAAATTGATTTTTTTTAAAATTAGTTATTACTATTTATATAACTAATTTTAATAGCTAGGTTATTATTATTTTATTTAATCAATTATATGATGTTTCACAGAAACTAAGTGTTCCATGTATCGTATACCAAATCAGTGTTGCGTGTATGGTATGCCAACTTAGTATTGTGTCTAATATATGAACATTCATATTAGTGTAAAAGGAATATTTGACATTTTCCATTATAAGATGAAAATTATAATTTTTTTGTAAAAAATGTGGTCTATAAATACATAGGGTGTTACATAAATATATATATATATATATATATATATATATATATATATACTTTTACTTTCTTGTGATTCGATATGCACCCCACCCTAGTTGACAACTATGTACCGAATGCACCTATTGTCACAGGGGAGGGTGTCATTCCTAAACATCCTAGTGGGATGATGGATTAATTTCCACCTGATTATCCCTACTCCTTCTTCGAGGCGGTGATAGCCCAATTTTATTCTAGCATGTAGTGGTTTATGAGGCCCATGTGTGTGTGAGTGAGTTGTGTTTTCCCAGGTGCCTTCGGCATGAGATGTGTTGTGTTCCCAGGTGTTTGAGGACTTTTATGTGATATGTGTCCTAGGTTTCTATGAGAAATGTGTATTTATGAGTTTGATGTGTGTTTAGGTGATATGTCATGTGGTATGTGGCCCAAGTGTGTGTGGGAGGGTTGTGACATTGTTATTTCAGAAGGTGTGGGAGCACCATGAAATTTTTTGTTAAGGTGTAAGAGTGACTAATCAGTGGTATAGTGGTGTGTGGTACCCTATCATTGATCTGATTACTATATTAATTTAATTGACTTGTATTATTTGGTGAGCATTCTTTTCGTGAGGTTGGGTTGGTTTGTATACCTTGTTAGGTTCTTTTAGTTTATCCTATTTGTCATGGGGGCATTAGTATGCTTATCCTCTTATGCATGAGAGACTTTGGTTTTTCTTACTGAGTATACATTTATTAAAACCCTATGTATATAATACTATTTTTGGGTTTTTATGAGGACTACGGGGACTATGCTAGGCATTACTAGCTTGAATGTTGGGACATTTTCCATGTTGCTGCTTAGCTTTGTTCATTTTGTATTTACTTAGGAGTTTTTCCTTGTATTTTTATCAGTTTCACATTAACAATTCATGTGTTATTGATTTTTTTTCTTTTATATATATTTCTTGGAGTTTTTTTTATGTTGACACATCATATCACCCAATATTGGTTATTATAAAAAGGGTAATTCCTCCCATTTTTGTGATATTTTTATACCCTTTGTGATGGTCACCACCTCAGGGCCTACTCGGGGTGAGAAACAAGGGTAATTTAATATATTTCTCCATTTCCATCTCAAGAGGGGAATATTTGGTGGGAGGGGGTAATGACATAAGGGTATCATAGGAGATGGTTGAGTGATAGGATGGAGTTTGGAGTTAGAAATAGTGAGGATTTCAGGGTATGGTAGAGCCATGGTGTTATGTGAATTTGGTGCATGACATAGTCCAAGGAAGAATGGCTAGGACATGGGATTTTATGGCCCCTTGTGATCTGATGTAAGGACTATGAGCTTACCAAACGACCAAGAGAGGATACACCATTTTCAGGGTAGATACCCTAAGAAATTTAAATTCATAATTATGAGTTGTGTTCTTGTTTATTTTGGGTGTTTGGGAGAATTTAAATCAATAAAGAGTGAAAATAAATCATGACCAAAATTCCATACTTCTCAAGCTTAGGAGTTTCTTTTTTACCATTCAACCAATGGCACCAAATCATCATCCATGAGTGGCATAGGGAGTGGAGGCTCAGAAGGCCGATCTATCTGATCGGTGGAGGGTTGATCTATAGGTGGAGAAAAACCAGTGGTAGAGAACATTATGTGATTTACAATGGCAGACATTACGAAATTACGAGCGTAGTGTCTCAGACATGGAGATGGAGAGATGGATCAAGGTGCTAGGTGTGGTCTGTTGTATGCCATAGAGGAAATAGTTCTAGTGATTCTAGAGATTTTCTGAGGTATGATATGCTTGTTTAGTACACTTGTTTAGGCCTTCTTAGATTTATGTGCTTCACAAACCTTTTTTCACCTGGTCTATCGCATGCTTTGGGACTACACATAGAGAGAATATATGTGTCCCTGGTGTTGAGTACACCGGCTAGAGTTTGAACCAACTTGATTGATGTTTTTAGAAGATATAGACTAATGTTGGGACCAAAACAGTCTAGTAGGTACATCATTCTTTTACAGACGAAACCATACGATGTTATCCTTATCATCGAGTTTTTTTTCCTGCATGATGTCATTCACTTCTTCTAGAGAAGGGTTATATTTTTACACATTGATGGATAATGTGTGGATTTCATTGGAGAGAGGAGTTTTTGGATGGGTAGTCTATGTGTGGAGCCTCTTTGTTCATTATCGGCTAAGGTATCAGTGGAATCGATGGATACTAAGATGGACTTGGTTCTCAGCATTGTTGAGGAATTTTTTGATTCCTTCCCCAAGGAGGTTGTGACTCTACCCCCTCGATGTGATGTTGAAGTAGGGAGAGACTTGTAGCCCAATGATTCTCTTATTTTGATGGATTCTTATCAGATGTCACATTATATGTTGCAGGAGCTATAGATTTAGATTGAGGACTTGATGGAGAAGGTATTTATCTGGCCCAGTGTGTCACCATGGGGTTCTCTAATCTTGTTCCCAAAAAAGGTAGATGGTGGACTAAGGTTGTACTTAGACTACCAGAGGTTGAATCAAATGATGTTCAAGAACCATTACCATCTCTTGAGGAAAGATGATCCTTTTTACTAGTTGAGGGGATCATGTTGGTTTTCTAATATCTATCTAGGGTTTCGGTATCACTATTTGAGGGTGAAAGAGGGTGAAATCCCAAAGACTACTTTCAGGAGTAGTTATGGGAACTTTTAGTTCATGGTTATGTCGTTTGGTTTTACAAAAACACCAGTTTTTTTCATGGAACTTATGAACTCTATCTTTCATAATTTCCTCTACCAGTTCATCATCGTATTCGTTAATGAAATTATAATCTAATATAAGTCAGAGGAGGAGCATACTGATCGTCTTAGTGCTATCCTGGAGGTCCTTAGATGCCACCATCTCTACAGAAAGTTATCAAAGTGTATGTTTTGGACATGGAAGGTGCACTTCCTTGGACATATAGTGTCTCATCATGCGTTTATTAGTGGACCCTTTGAATGTTGAGATAGTTTTTTCTTGGGAAGAATCCAATAATTTGGTAGAGGTTCATCATTTTCTTGGTCTGGAAGGCTATTCCAGGAGATTTGTACCCAATTTCACTTGAATTGCATCTCCATTAATGGCTCTGACTAGAAGGGACTAGGACTTTGTGTGTATTGGGAAGTGTTAGGAAGTCTTTAGCTATCATAAATGGAAGTTGGTTAGTGCTCTTATGTTGCGGTTGATAGAGTAAGGGGTGATGTTTGAGGTGTTTTGTGATGCTTCATGTATAGGATTGGGATGGGTTCTAATGAAACAATGGAGAGGGATATTGTAAAGACCCGCAAATTTCAAGGAAATTTTTTTCTTAATTTTCTTTGGAATTTTACAAGAGCGCAGCTTCAGACGGCACCTGATTCCGAGGCCCGGTGTGCCCGGAATCAATTTCCGAAGTTTGGCTCGGGTACGTTCAGTGAACGGACGAGCGGGTTTTTCTATCTTTTGAACCGGTGCCCGAAATCGAATTCTGAGGGCACCGATGAAATCGCAGCGCCGGTATTTGCTTAGAAACGCCTCTTCCGGAGTTGCATTTTCTCAGACGTGGTTTTTAAATGTTGCGGCTTTAAGTCAGAAATAAAATAAAGTTTGTGCGACAACTTTATTTTATTTCACTTAAGCTGCTTGGAGGTCACTTGGAAGCCACTTGAACTGAGTTAAAGCGGATAGGGTGCTATCCGGAAATATCCTACCCCTTGATAGGATATTTGTGCGGTGGGGCCCGCACGAGCCCCGCCGTTTCTTTCGCTAAGTAACGCACAAGCGAAAACCCGTCAAAGTAACTGAAAAGTCAACCGACGCGTTTTCTTTAATTCTTAACAGACCATTTAATTGGGCGGTTTATTTCGTGAATTAAATGGGCTGTTTCTTTCGTGAATTAAATGGGCTGTTTCGCTCGTTGAATTAATTCAACGAACTGATGGGTCGTTACTTACGCTTTTGCGTTTGTTGGCATGTTTATAAAATAAGACCAACCTAAAAATCCTTTGAAAGGATTTGAGAGGATCCTTGTTTCTTCATCTCCCCGCGAAGAACGCGAAGAACGCGAAGAACGCGAAGAACGTGAAGAACGCCGGCGACCGGAATTCGACGACGCACACCGAGATCTGCGACGTCGACGAGCTTTACCAGCGACGTTCTTCGGCGACGCCTCTTCTTCCGCGGCCGATCCTCGTTCGGAAACTAAGGTGAGAATCGGATCGTTTAAATTCTCCCTTTTTAAATTTCATGGCAACGGATTTAATTAATTAAATCCGTTTGTTCTTGATCCGGAGATTGGCGACGCGACGCCGGATACCGCGACGACGCGACGATCTCCTTCATCCGCGACGAGCGATTCCGCGACGACCTCTCGTCCGACGACGACGACAAGGTAGGGGTTTATTTTTCTTGATGATTCTTTCCCCGTGTTTATTCTTTTAAAGTGAAGAACATGATCTCCGACAATTTTAATTTATTTAAAATTGTTGTTGATTATTCCTCCCGTGGTTTATGACTAACGCGGAGGATGCGGGTCTAACGAACAAGACCCGGCAACCCTCCGCCGATCTCTTTTGTTGTGCGGATATGGCGGACGACGACGAACCACGCGGCAGGGGTGATCTGTTGATCCCGCAGTGAAGGTCGGCCCCCGGGAGGGGCAACGGCGCAGACGGGAGGCAAAACGGGCCACCGGAGCAACTCCGGCGGCCCGCGGAAGGCGGCGGCGGCGCGGGTCGCCGGCAAGGCGGCGCCGGCGACCGGAGGCGGCGGCGCCCGGCGCGCCGCCGTGGAGAAGATCCGCCGCGGCTGAAGCCCCGGCGGCGGCGGCCGGTTCCGCGGCCGCGCGGAACCGGGGAGGGACGCGGCGGCCCAGCCGCGTCCGCGTGACAGGCGGCCCCCCGTGGGGCCGCGTTTCCTTCAAGCCGCGGGTCAAACCCGCGGCGGCGGCTCCTTCGGCCGCTCGGCCGAAGCCGAGCCGGCCGGTCCGGTCGGCCGGGCCGCACCCAGGCCGGACCGGACCCGGCCTAGCTGGGTCGGGCCGGGTCGGGCCGACCCGGTTCGGGCGACCCAGGGGGGGGGGGGGTTCGGGCCGGGTCGCCCCGGGCCCAGAACCCCCGTTTCGGGCCCTCTTCGGTCTTTCGCCCATATCTTGGGCCTGGGACCTCCGATTGACGAACCGTCAGCGGCTACGCGATCCTTGGATCGAGACGGTCGTTTCGGTATATTATACTCAAGGTTTCGGGAGACTTTGGGTTCGGCCGGGTTGGTTCGTACACGGAACCAACCGGGCCCTCGGAGCGGAAACACTCATAACTTGAGCTACGGACGTCCGGTCGACGTACTGTCAGCTGTGGTAGTTTCCTCTAAGTGAGACGGAACTTTTGGCATACTCCGCCCGAGGATCGGATACAGGCGGAGTACGGTCGGGTTGGTTTTGCCCTAAAAACCAACCGGGCCCCTGGGACGAAAATGCCAATAACTCTCAGACCGGGCGTCCGATTGACGCGCCGTCTGTTGCGTTGAGATCATGTTGTCGATACGGAACTTTTGGATACATCAACTTCGGACTACGTGTCAGTTGACGTATCAGCCTCTCGGCTCGTGGAGCGGACCCTCCTAACGAGCTCGCTATGTGCGGGAACCCTAGCGCTGGCTGTGACTTCGACGACAGAGCAGAGATCCTCCGTGGACTGCGACGACGGCAGAGCAGAGATCCTCCGTGGACTGCGACGACGGCAGAGCAGAGATCCTTCGTGGACTGCGGCGACGACTGCGCAGAGATCCTCACTGGACTGCGTCGACTACTGCACTCAGCGATCCTACGTGGATCAGTGCTACAGGTTCTGTGTGAGCCCGATCCTATGTGGGTCCTTACTACCGGTTCTGTGTGAGCCACTGCCTACAGGTTCTGTGTGAGCCCGATCCTACGTGGGTCTTTTGCGGGGGTTAGTACCTATCGATCCTTCGTGGGTCCGACGACTTAGATGGATCAGTGATCATCTTTGACGTCATCTGAAAAAGTATACCTGGTTGAGCTGAATCTTAGGTTACTCTCCTTCGTGGATTGTGTTGAACTATCCTATGTGGATTTACTGTTTACTCTCCTTGTGGATTTGAGTCTTGCTTTCCTTTGTGGATTGAGTTGTTCTTGAGCTCGTGAGCAGAGCTAGAATTGGGGACTTAGGTATATATATGGGCATATACCTAAGTCGAGTCAGATGTTACTTCGTGATTGCATCTTTCTTTTGTGCTATATCCTTTGTGGATTTCGGGAGACCTTCGGGGGTCTCGGGGTCCTTACTGAGTAGCTTGTACTCACCCCTGCACGGGCTATGCCCGCACCTTGTTGTGTTGGTTGCAGACGACGGACAGCACTGATCACGGTTGGGGCGTGGAGCAGGACGGTACCTGGAGGTGGACCACTGGGCGGGACGTGCTCGGAGCGGACGCGGGACCCGAGGAGCCTGGAGGCTATCTGTACCCACCATTCAGGTGGGATTGCCAGTGGACGACACGAGGCCGCCGTCTTTTCTTCAGTTGCCGTTCTTTACTTTTCCTGTTGTACTTTCAGTTGGGCTTGTATTCCGGCCCCCTTTACTTTTCTGCACTTTACTTTCCGCTTGCTGACTCTGTGTGGTTGTTACTTATAAAGGCAATGCCTTCCCTGTTTACTGGGATTTTACGCCTTGGTGCTAGTCGCCAGCCCCTGGCCTATGGAAGGCGGGCTTGGGGTAGTCACGGCACGGGCCCCGAGGAAGGGTCGTGACAAATTGGTATCAAAGGTGGTCGGTTCTACCGCAGACTCTGATCGTCTTTTCTTTCCATATGAAGAAATACTGTTTAGTGTATTGAGTGTGGTTATCAGTTCAGGGAGCCCAGTGTTGGTGCGGCGGCCGACGTATCCGTACACCAGGACCCTGACTCCTGATTTCCGACATAATGCATGAAAACATTTATTGCGTGTGTGTTTCAAGTTTCTTTGTGATTGCTTGTGTCAGCTCACCGGGTATACTGATCTGCTTCATGAAAGTCTCAAGGTTTCCTTGTGATTACTTGTGCCAGCTCACCAGGTATACTGTTCTGACTATGGTGCTCTTGTTCTCCTTTTCAGGATGGCCCCGCGACGACAGCCAGCTAGGGTTCCGAGTGTAGGGCGCGACGGCAGCCCACCGAGCGACGAGGCCTCGGTGCAGGGCCCTTTTCCAGCAGTGGCACCGGCGGTAGCTTTACCCGCCGAGCCACCGATGCTACCAGTACCAGACGCTGACGATGCACGTCGCCTTAGGGCACTGCATGAGTTTCAGAGCCAGCGACCGCCCAGGTTTCGCGGTGAGGCGGACCCCCAGGCCGCTGAGGACTGGCTAGAGGCGGTGGTACGGATCTTTAGGCTAGTGAGGACACCAGCGGACCTCATGGTGATTCTCGCAGCGAGCCTCCTGCAGGCGGCGGCAGGACGATGGTGGAGCTTGATGCTCCAGGTTCACGATGAGGCATCCTTGCTCTGGACGGACTTCGAGAGCCTCTTCCGCTCTGAGTTCGTCCCGGCCACCCTCCGAGCGGTGCGCATCCAGGAGCTTCTCCAGCTGCGCCAGGGCAGCATGACGGTCGCTCAGTACGCGGCGAGGTTCACTGACCTATCTCGCTACTCGACCGACATGGTACGGGACCCCTTCTTCCGGGCCCGGACCTTCGAGCAGGGATTGCGACAGGAGATTCGGGCGTCGCTGATCTCCCTCAGCATTCCGACCCAGGCGGGAGTGCTGGAGCGAGCCCTCCTGATCGAGAGCTTCCTGGCAGAGCCTTCTTCAGCGGCGAGACCTAGCGTAGGGCGGCAGGTAGCTGAGTCTTCGGCAGCAGGTAGCCGACGGATGACTCTCGGGTCCAGGCAGACCAGACCCCCACGCAGACGGCCTCAGGACACCGGTTCAGCAGTGCGAGGCACACAGCGGAGTGCCAGCCTTCCGAGAGGCAGGCTGTGCTACTCCTGTGGCGGGCAGGGTCACATGGCTCGTGACTGCCCGACTCGCCGATCAGAGGAGCAGCAGACGGTGGAGGGGACACCCAGGCAGAGGCAGAGGGTCGACCGTGGCGGTCCGCAGGGAGGAGGCGGACGAGGCAGAGGAGCTGGCCGAGCAGCGGGTGGTGGGCGACGCTTCCAGGCTCTACCCCCACCACCACCAGGAGGGCCACCTCGACCACAGGGAGCTGGCGGGCAGGGACAGGCCCAGCTCCAGGCAGTGGAGGCCTACGACCCCGACTTTCCAGAGATGATTCGAGGTACGATCTGTGTCTATTCCACCCTTGCTGCAGTACTTATAGACACAGGAGCGAGTCACTCTTTCATAGCCTCTGCCCTTGTTCGGAGCTCGGAGATTCCGACTGAGCCGTTGGCTCGATCCTTATGGCTAGAGACTCCTACGGGAGCAGACTCGACGATTACGCACTGGTGCCGGCAGTGTGAGCTTACTCTAGGAGGCGAGAGCTTCGGCTGGGATCTCCTTGTAGCGGCGTCGAGGCCTTACGACGTCATCTTGGGCATGGATTGGCTATCCACGGTTCATGCCCAGATCGACTGTTTTAGGCGCAAGGTGCGATGTGTTCGCACCGACGGGAGCAGTTTTACCTTCACCGGCGAGAAGGGAACCTTTGCAGCACAGGATGGACTTCCGCGGAGGAGAGTGTAGCCCATCTCTCATCAGTTGGCTAGCCTCATCCTGGGAGCAGTGGACGTGCGGAGTCCAGTTTTTCCTGCAGTGGTGGACCAGTACGTGGACGTCTTTCCCGACGACGTTTCAGGGCTACCTCCTCGTAGAGAGGTAGACTTTTACATCGACTTGTACCCCGGGACAGCCCCGATATCTACTCCAGCATATCGGATGGCCCCCGCCGAGCTTCGGGAGCTGCGGGTATAGTTGGAGGACTTGCAGAGCAGGGGGTTTATCCGACCCAGTGTTTCACCCTGGGCTTCCCCGATTTTGTTCGCCAAGAAGGCGGACGGGAGCTTGCGACTATGTGTCGACTATCGTCGCCTGAACCAGGTGACAGTGAGGAACAAGTATCCGCTGCCACGGATTGATGACCTCTTCGATCAGCTCAAGGGAGCGCGGTGGTTCTCGAAGATAGACCTCCAGTCAGGCTATCATCAGCTCAGAGTTCGAGACGAGGACGTGCAGAAGACGGCCTTCAGGTGTCGGTATGGCCATTATGAGTTCTTGGTTATGCCGTTCGGCGTAACCAATGCTCCAGCAGTGTTCATGAGCCTCATGAACAGGATCTTCCAGCCATACCTCGACCGATTTGTCGTGGTCTTCATTGACGACATTTTGGTATACTCGACGACTGAGGAGGAGCATGCCTACCACCTGCGAGTTGTGCTAGACACGCTCCGAGAGCACCAGCTTTATGGAAAGCTCTCTAAGTGCCAGTTCTGGTTACGTGAGGTCCATTTCTTGGGGCACTTCATTTCTGAGGCGGGAGTTGCAGTGGATCCCGCGAAGATCGAGGCAGTGCTAGCTTGGGAGCCACCCAGGAGCGTGACAGAGGTGCGGAGCTTCTTGGGCCTAGCGGGATACTATCGGACATTCGTGCCAGACTTCTCCAGAGTTGCGGCACCACTCTCAGCTTTGACGAAGAAGGGGAAACCCTTCGTGTGGTCAGACAGATGTCAGCAGAGCTTCCAGGAGCTGAGGCAGAGGTTGACCAGCGCACCTATCTTGAGGTTGCCTGAGGAGGGAGTTGGATACGTAGTTTACTGCGACGCATCAGGGACTGGACTCGGGTGCGTCCTGATGCAGGAGCGGGCCGTGATCGCCTACGGATCACGTCAGTTGAGGCCGCATGAGCAGAACTACGCCACTCATGACCTGGAGTTAGCAGCAGTGCTCTTCGCTCTGAAGACTTGGCGGCACTATCTGATGGGCGAGCGCTTCACAGTCTTTTCTGACCACCAGAGTCTCAGGTATATCTTCTCTCAGAAGGACCTGAACCTGAGACAGCGGAGATGGCTTGAGTTCCTCCAGGACTATGACTTTGAGATAGTCTATACTCCTGGGAAGGGGAACGTGGTAGCCGATGCCCTCAGCAGGAGGACGGGCATTCAGCTACTTGAGGAGGCGACGGAGCAGCTAGCCTCCTTACTGATATCCTTTGTGGATAGAGACGGAGCAGCCTTTCTTCAGTCTCTCACAGTCTCTCCTCCACTTCTACAGCGGGTCAGAGAGGCTCAGCGTGGGGACGCTGACTGTGAGACCCGGCGTGCACTGATATCCTCAGGTCAGGCGCCTGATGGCTTCTCCCTTGGAGCAGAGCACGACATCCTTTTCAGAGGATGTACCTTCGTACCAGTCGCTTTACGAGAGGAGGTGCTGAGAGAGTTTCACACTTCTCCCTTGGCGGTGCATCCCGGAGTGGCGAAGATGTACCAGGATCTCAGACGACAGCACTGGTGGCCGGGCATGAAGAAAGCTGTGGCAGAGTTCGTTTCACGATGCCTCACCTGCCAGCAGGTGAAGGCAGAGCATCAGGTACCAGCAGGCTTGGTACAGCCCTTGGAGGTCCTGGAGTGGAAGTGGGATGGCATATCTATGGACTTCGTGACTGGACTTCCACGCACTTCCAGAGGTCACGACTCCATTTGGGTGATTGTCGACCGACTCACCAAGTCGGCACACTTCTTACCCATCAGAGAGCCGGGCTCAGTGGAGAGCTTGGGACGTCTTTACGTCCAGGAGATCGTACGGCTTCACGGTGTGCCATCGTCTATCGTCTCCGATCGAGATGCTCGTTTCACTTCCCGGCTTTGGAAGGGGTTGCAGGAGGCGTTCGGGACGCGGCTCCATCTGAGCACAGCCTTCCACCCTCAGACGGATGGTCAGACGGAGAGGACCATACAGACACTCGAGGACATGCTCCGTGCATGTGTTCTCGACTTTGGTCGCAGCTGGGAGGACCACCTACCCTTGGTGGAGTTCGCGTACAACAACAGCTACCACTCCACCATCGGGATGGCACCATACGAGGCGTTGTACGGCAGACCCTGCAGATCACCGTTGTGCTGGACAGACCCTGGGGAGTCAGCACTCGTGGGACCAGAGATGGTCCGAGCCACGACAGAGAAGGTCCAGATCATCCAGGAGAGGATGAGGACAGCTCAGAGCCGGCAGAAGTCATATGCTGACAGGAGGCGGAGGCCACTAGAGTTCGAGGATGGCGACCACGTATTTTTGCGTGTCTCACCTCGACGTGGTTTACGGAGATTTGGCCGAGGCGGCAAGTTGTCTCCACGCTTCATCGGGCCTTTCCAGGTCCTCAGCAGGATAGGAGAGGTGGCTTATCGCCTGGCTATACCACCTCAGTTGCACCGGGTGCACGACGTCTTTCACGTGTCTCAGCTGAGGAGATACGTGCACGACCCGACGCACATCATCGACTTTGGGGAGTTGGACGTGGACGATGGGGCGACTTTTGCGGAGGTCCCAGTGGAGATCGAGGATCGACAGGAGCGGGTCCTACGTGGGCGGTCGATTCCTCTTGTGCGCGTCAGATGGCAGCACGGGAACCTCCAGGAGAGCACTTGGGAGCGGGAGGCTCAGATGCATGCTCAGTACCCCCATTTGTTCCCCTAGTTTTTGATGTATCTTTACGGGGACGTAAAGCCCTGAGGTGGGAGTAATGTAAAGACCCGCAAATTTCAAGGAAATTTTTTTCTTAATTTTCTTTGGAATTTTACAAGAGCGCAGCTTCAGACGGCACCTGATTCCGAGGCCCGGTGTGCCCGGAATCAATTTCCGAAGTTTGGCTCGGGTACGTTCAGTGAACGGACGAGCGGGTTTTTCTATCTTTTGAACCGGTGCCCGAAATCGAATTCTGAGGGCACCGATGAAATCGCAGCGCTGGTATTTGCTTAGAAACGCCTCTTCCGGAGTTGCGTTTTCTCAGACGTGGTTTTTAAATGTTGCGGCTTTAAGTCAGAAATAAAATAAAGTTTATGCGACAACTTTATTTTATTTCACTTAAGCTGCTTGGAGGTCACTTGGAAGCCACTTGAACTGAGTTAAAGCGGATAGGGTGCTATCCGGAAATATCCTACCCCTTGTTAGGATATTTGTGCGGTGGGGCCCGCACGAGCCCCACCGTTTCTTTCGCTAAGTAACGCACAAGCGCAAACCCGTCAAAGTAACTGAAAAGTCAACCGACGCGTTTTCTTTAATTCTTAACAGACCATTTAATTGGGCGGTTTATTTCGTGAATTAAATGGGCTGTTTCGCTCGTTGAATTAATTCAACGAACTGATGGGTCGTTACTTACGCTTTTGCGTTTGTTGGCATGTTTATAAAATAAGACCAACCTAAAAATCCTTTGAAAGGATTTGAGAGGATCCTTGTTTCTTCATCTCCCCGCGAAGAACGCGAAGAACGCGAAGAACGCGAAGAACGCGAAGAACGCCGGCGACCGGAATTCGACGACGCACACCGAGATCTGCGACGTCGACGAGCTTTACCAGCGACGTTCTTCGGCGACGCCTCTTCTTCCGCGGCCGATCCTCGTTCGGCAACTAAGGTGAGAATCGGATCGTTTAAATTCTCCCTTTTTAAATTTCATGGCAACGGATTTAATTAATTAAATCCGTTTGTTCTTGATCCGGAGATTGGCGACACGACGCCGGATACCGCGACGACGCGACGATCTCCTTCATCCGCGACGAGCGATTCCGCGACGACCTCTCGTCCGACGACGACGACAAGGTAGGGGTTTATTTTTCTTGATGATTATTTCCCCGTGTTTATTCTTTTAAAGTGAAGAACATGATCTCCGACAATTTTAATTTATTTAAAATTGTTGTTGATTATTCCTCCCGTGGTTTATGACTAACGCGGAGGATGCGGGTCTAACGAACAAGACCCGGCAACCCTCCGCCGATCTCTTTTGTTGTGCGGATATGGCGGACGACGACGAACCGCACGGCAGGGGCGATCTGTTGATCCCGCAGTGAAGGTCGGCCCCCGGGAGGGGCAACGACGCAGACGGGAGGCAAAACGGGCCACCGGAGCAACTCCGGCGGCCCGCGGAAGGCGGCGGCGGCGCGGGTCGCCGGCAAGGCGGCGCCGGCGACCGGAGGCGGCGGTGCCCGGCGCGCCACCGTGGAGAAGATCCGCCGCGGCTGAAGCCGTGGAGGCGGCGGCCGGTTCCGCGGCCGCGCGGAACCGGGGAGGGACGCGGCGGCCCGGCCGCGTCCGCGTGACAGGCGGCCCCCCGCGGGGCCACGTTTCCTTCAAGCCGCGGGTCAAACCCGCGGCGGCGGCTCCTTCGGCGGCTCGGCCGAAGCCGAGCCGGCCGGTCCGGTCAGCCGGGCCGCGCCCAGGCCAGACCGGACCCGGCCTAGCCGGGTCGGGCCGGGTCGGGCCGACCCGGTTCGGGCGACCCAGGGGGGGTTCGGGCCGGGTCGCCCCGGGCCCAGAACCCCCGTTTCGGGCCCTCTTCGGTCTTTCGCCCATATCTTGGGCCTGGGACCTCCGATTGACGAACCGTCAGCGGCTACGCGATCCTTGGATCGAGACGGTCGTTTCGGTATATTATACTCAAGGTTTCGGGAGACTTTGGGTTCGGCCGGGTTGGTTCGTACACGAAACCAACCGGGCCCTCGGAGCGGAAACACTCATAACTTGAGCTACGGACGTCCGATCGACGTACCGTCAGCTGTGGTAGTTTCCTCTAAGTGAGACGGAACTTTTGGCATACTCCGCCCGAGGATCGGATACAGGCGGAGTACGGTCGGGTTGGTTTTGCCCTAAAAACCAACCGGGCCCCTGGGACGAAAATGCCAATAACTCTCAGACCGGGCGTCCGATTGACGCGCCGTCTGTTGCGTTGAGATCCTGTTGTCGATACGGAACTTTTGGATACATCAACTTCGGACTACGTGTCAGTTGACGTATCAGCCTCTCGGCTCGTGGAGCGGACCCTCTTAACGAGCTCGCTATGTGCGGGAACCCTAGCGCTGGCTGTGACTTCGACGACAGAGCAGAGATCCTCCGTGGACTGCGACGACGGCAGAGGAGAGATCCTCCGTGGACTGCGACGACGGCAGAGCAGAGATCCTTCGTGGACTGCGGCGACGACTGTGCAGAGATCCTCAGTGGACTGCGTCGACTACTGCACTCAGCGATCCTACGTGGATCAGTGCTACAGGTTCTGTGTGAGCCCGATCCTATGTGGGTCCTTACTACCGGTTCTGTGTGAGCCACTGCCTACAGGTTCTGTGTGAGACCGATCCTACGTGGGTCTTTTGCGGGGGTTAGTACCTATCGATCCTTCGTGGGTCCGACGACTTAGATGGATCAGTGATCATCTTTGACGTCATCTGAAAAAGTATACCTGGTTGAGCTGAATCTTAGGTTACTCTCCTTCGTGGATTGTGTTGAACTATCCTATGTGGATTTACTGTTTACTCTCCTTGTGGATTTGAGTCTTGCTTTCCTTTGTGGATTGAGTTGTTCTTGAGCTCGTGAGCAGAGCTAGAATTGGGGACTTAGGTATATATATGGGCATATACCTAAGTCGAGTCAGATGTTACTTCGTGATTGCATCTTTCTTTTGTGTTATATCCTTTGTGGATTTCGGGAGACCTTCGGGGGTCTCGGGGTCCTTACTGAGTAGCTTGTACTCACCCCTGCACGGGCTATGCCCGCACCTTGTTGTGTTGGTTGCAGACGACGGACAGCGCTGATCACGGTTGGGGCGTGGAGCAGGACGGTACCTGGAGGTGGACCACTGGGCGGGACGTGCTCGGAGCGGACGCGGGACCCGAGGAGCCTGGAGGCTATCTGTACCCACCCTTCAGGTGGGATTGCCAGTGGACGACACGAGGCCGCCGTCTTTTCTTCAGTTGTCGTTCTTTACTTTTCCTGTTGTACTTTCAGTTGGGCTTGTATTCCGGCCCCCTTTACTTTTCTGCACTTTACTTTCCGCTTGCTGACTCTGTGTGGTTGTTACTTATAAAGGCAATGCCTTCCCTGTTTACTGAGATTTTACGCCTTGGTGCTAGTCGCCAGCCCCTGGCCTATGGAAGGCGGGCTTGGGGTAGTCACGGCACGGGCCCCGAGGACGGGTCGTGACAGATATCTTATGGGTCTAGGAAGTTACGTCTACATGAATTTAAATATTCCTCCCATGATCTAGATCTATTAGTGTTCATGTTCACACTGAAGTTATGACGTCATTACCTCATTATGGAGTGCCTTGTGGTCTTCATAAATCATAGGAGTAAGATGTATATCTTATCCCATTGAGATATAAACATACAAAATTGAATGTTGATGAAGTTTCTCCAGGATGACATATTCATGATCTCTTACACCTTAGGGAAGGGGAAGTTTTTTTGTTGATGCATTGAGCAATAAGTCACATGAGGATTTTCGGGAATTATTGGATTCTTGGATGGTGAGGAAGGAGTTGGTTGCCTTGCACATCAATGCATGAATGTATGAAGGAAGAGGCGGTCTATTTAACATGATGGTGTATTCATCTCTAAGGTAAAATATTGTGGTGTCTCAATGGGGAGACTTAGAGGAAAATATTAGGCATGATTTAATTTACCAGTGTGATTCTCTGAGGGATCTTCGTAGGATTGTAAGAATCAGATTTTGTCAATGAGAAGATATTTGTTCATATGGAAATGCACGAGGGATTTCTCTAAGAGTTTCACAACATTCCTTTAGTTGTACACCTAGGAGTTTCTAATATATATTATGGCTTGAGGGATCATCTCTAGTGGACCATGATAAAGAGGTAAGTGGTGGAGTATGTGGAAAACTTCATAGTGTGCCATAAGGTGAAGGATGAGCACCGTGTTCCTGGAGGTTTTTTATAGCCTATAGATGTCCCTGAGTAGAAGTGGGATTACATATTTACGGATTTCATCACAGGGATACCCAGGATACAGGGAGGTTGTAATGTTATTTGGGTAGTAGAGGAACAAATGATGAAATCAGATCCCTTCATAAAAATTAAAGAGTCAAGAAGAATAGATACCTTGGTGATAAGGCTTGTGGATGAGGTGGAGTAGATGCAAGGGGTTCTGAGATCCATCATTTCAGATCAGGGCATGATTTTTACCTCATGATTCTAGATGGGATTAAAAAAAATTGGCACTCAGTTATGCCTTAACACAACCTTCGACCCTCTAACAGATGGGCAGACAGAGTGTACCCTCCAGGCATTGGATTTCATGCTGCGAGCATGCCTCTTGGATTTTAGTGGATCTTGGGTACAACACATGACCTTGGTCAAGTCTTCTTACAGTAACATCTCTTAACCTTCCATTTTCATTTCTATGTTCAATTATTTTTATGTAAGACTATTCTCTAAACCCTTGTTCTATATGGAAGTTGGAGAGATAGCCATTCTTAATCTTGATGTGGTGAAAACCACCAAAAAGAAAGTTAAGATTTTCTGAGAGATGATAAAGGCAGCACAAGACTAGGATAAGTTGTATAATGATCATAGTATGACTCCCTTTGATTTCAAGGTTGGGGACCATGTTTTCTTTAAGTTTTCCCCTCGATTTTGTCAATGGAGGATCAGTAGAGGGTGAAAGCTTTCTCCCAGATTCATTAGACCCTTCAAGGTGTTTGGGAGAGTTTTCCAAGTGGAATACTAGTTTGTGCTGACACCATAGTTGTAGTGGATCGTTGACACCTTTCATGTCTCTCAGAATTTGTAGTATCTTCACAATGACTCCCATGTAATTTATTGGGGAGAGTTGGATATCAAGGATGATGTACCATTCGTGGAGTAGTCAATGGAGATCTAGGATCATAAGGAGAACGTTCTGTGTGGATGGACCATTCCTTTTGTTTTTTTTGTTGTGGAGGAAAGGTGTCCAAGAGGAGAGTACTTGGGAAACGGAGACTCATATGTGTTCCTTGTACCTTGAGTTGTTTTGAGTTTTGATTGTGTGTTTTTCTTTGGGATGTAATGATTGAACCTTATTTTCTATAACATAGGATTATTTCTTATTCTGTAATGTGTGATTAAATCCCATAATTAGTAGAGGGGAGGACCTTATTCCTAATCGAGATGCATTAATTCAAATGAAATTAAACCCATGAGGGTGAGTCAGTGCCACCCAAAGAGAATAATATCTTTACATTGAGTAAAACATTTCCTTATCCATGTGTTCGGATATTATGGTTTTGGTGATTGTATGGTGGTAGTGTGGTTATTTTGTGTAGTAGATTTTGTTGGAGGTGTTCTTGAATTTTAGGGGTTTCACTCTAACATTTGAGAAATAGAGGGTGGTTTATATTTGAGAGGTATCTGATGGGGTGGTTGTTTGGACACCTCTTTATTATAGGTTTCATTTGGATTCTCAAGATTTATAATAGTTTGAGTGGTACCAAATGTAATTTCTCAGACCTCCCAAGTCCATTAATTTTTCAAAATCAAGTGTTTGGGGTGTTCTAGAAGGAAATTGTAGCTCATTTCAAGATTTTTCATAAATTATAGTTTTTTCATTGGTAGCCCGGGTGCCGGTAGGTTGTGCATCAGTAGGTCAGGCATTGATAGGTCGGTCATCAGTGATTCAGCATTAGTAGGTCGGTCATTGGTAGGTCGGGCGTCGGTAGGTTGTTCATCGGAGAATCAACATTGGTAGGTCACGTTAGACAATTGTGTTGGTAGGTCATGTTGGGTACTCATTTGGTAAGTCCTATCAGTGACTCATGTTGGTAGGTCATGCTGGTAAGTCGTTGTCAGTAGCTCAGTGTCGGTAGCTCATGTCGATGATTCGTTATCGATGGGTCACATTGGTGAGTCGTGTCAATAACTCCCCATCAGTGGCTTAACGTCGGTAGCTCGTGTCAGTAGCTCAATTTAGGTGTCCCAACATTGGTGGATCAGCATCATTGGCTTTGTGTTAGTGGCTCAGTTTTGATAGATCAGTGTTGGTGCCTCAGCGATTAGTAACTCATTTTGACACTTGGCAAAAATTCCGGATTCTCTTGGGTCTTTCCATTTTCTACCATTTTATGTATTATTTGATGTTAAATGATTTACCTATCATATTTAATCGGTTTTAATGCTGATTTGAAGGATTTTAATCATATATTAAATTCATAAGGTTCAGCGGAACATTGAAATAGTCAAACTGCAAAATCATGATCATGATCCGACTTTAATGGCCCTCAAAACTACTTCCTTCTGTTGATATAGGATCTGTTTTTTCCTATATCTGAGATCCTCTCTTACTTGATCCCTTATTTTTCTCTTTGTATGCCTAGATCCTTTATTCCCCATGGAGTTTTGTGTTATGTTTTGGCCTACAGTTCTATTTTTCCCTTAGAGTCCTTCATTCTTCTCATGCACCCCTATTTTAGCATAAGAAGGAGTTGTTGATCGATTATTATTCTAGTTAGGGATTACTTCGACTATTTTTAATTTTTGTATCGTGCGGGGTGGGTATACTGATGTCTATGTGTAAATACAGTTGGATCCAATTTAAATGGAGTAATAAATGAGGTTTTGGAGATTATTATAACCAAGATAATTAGACTTGTTGCTTTAGTAATAAATGAGTGGTTGGGAAGACATTGATGCTTTCTATATTGCTTTATCTATTAACCTTTGACCCTTTTGTGATATTTATTTTTGATATGCCTTCAAAAAATCATGATCGTTGGTGGCTGCAGTTTTCCCAATTGTCCTGCAAACACTTGTTGTTAAATGGTGGTGAACATGAAAACATTATTAATCACATATATCTAGTTAAACAAATGGATTGCAAAGAATAGAACTTTTTCTATGATAACCCCTTAAATATCAAAGTATAATAAAATAATGAGTGTGTTAAATATGAATACATATTTCATTGTTGGGTGTGGTTGTGTGTTGTGAGTGGATCTTTTCTGTCTTGTTCTTTGTAAGAGATGGGTGGTGCTTCTATTTGGAGAACGACGGTGTGTGTGGATGGTTTGAGGGTGAAATGGTATCTCAGGTTTATATATTGATTAATTGTTGTATGGATGGGATGTTTATGGGAATCAGGGCTATAGTTTCATGTTTTGAAATATTTATGTTGTTGAGAGTGGTGTTGTTATAGAGTAGGCCTTCTGAGTATGATTCTGATGTGATAAGTTGGAGGGTTCTGTTGTGAGTTTGGGGTTTTTACATAGGATGGAAGACATTAAATTGAATAATGATAATGGTGGTGGTAGTATTGGGTTCTAAGTGGGAAGGAAGTGTAAAGTGGGGTGTTTTATCATAGTTTTCTTCCTCTATTTGGCTTGTTTGTGAGTTCGGTTGTGTGTTTTAGTTGTTAGTTTCCAAGGTAGACATGGAATAACTGGTAAATGCTTAACAATTTCAATGTTATTAGGAATTTATCATATTTCCTTTATAAACTTCAGAATAGACCATTGTTCACCCTGATACGTTCATTTTAGAGGTAGAAGCAAAGGTGGCAGTGTTATGGGGTGGTGGTGAACCCATATTTTTGGCTGAGTGTTTGGAACCTATATATATATATACTCTTAATTTATTTTGATTCTATATGCACCCTACCCAAGATAATCATGTTGAGTCAAAAAGGTTGTCTTATGACTTCTCTATTCCTTATGGTTTTATGTTTTGAAAATAACAAATATTTTTTTTCTTAAGTTCTAAATTTTATTAAGTTCCGAATTTTTCATTTCGTTATATTTACATATTTTTGATTCTGTTAAACTTACAGAGTTGTCATTCTATTTTACTTACACATTTTTCATTACGTTCTACTAACATATTTAACTGTATGGTGTACTTAAGGTTCTAACGTATTAGTTTTACTTAATCTCATGTCATACCAGTTTCATGTTACCGATTTCGATACAAATCTCAGGTTGTTTTTCATGATACTGAATCCAATAAAAAAGTCATACCGATTTCATTATACCAATTCTGGTAAAAATGTCATATTGTTTTTCATAATACCGGTACCCAAAAACTGTGATACCATTTTTCTCAATCTGATTTTTTTATTCTCTTAAAATTGGTTTTGTTGATAATGTTAGATTTGTTTAATATATCATTCCAATATTATCAAATTCTAAGTTTTTCTTATACTTAAATTAAACTTAACATTGTTTTCTTATATGAAATGATGTCATACAATCTGTTACAAATAAACCATTTTATGTTTGACATGTTTCTAGGTCCCTCCGAAATTTAAAGAAAATATGACCGTTGGAGTGGAGTCGAGCATTGGGAAGTTTTCCTATATATACAAGTTCATTTGAACAAGCAAAAAAACTGAAAAACTTCTATGATGAATAGTTAATGGGGAATTGATCATTTTTTGTGAAGTGATTTCTAGAGAGAGAGGCTCTTACAACTTTTAGTGATTTGTGTGATTTTCATGAACATATTGTTCCGGCGTGAACAACATGTTCAGACTTGCTTTGTGAAGACTCTGATCATGCTGATCGTGGGCTTCTGGATTTGGAAGATAGAGGTTTTAATTTCCATTAAATTGTGGTCTTGCGGGGATAGCAAGACAGATACCGATCTTCAGATTAAGGAATTACCTAGGTTTGGATAAGACAGAGTTTCTTGAAAGTATAAATCAAGGAACGTTTATCCAAGGTTGTTGGATACCCTTCTCTTTGGGTTAAAATAATATTTTTGTTACTTGTTTTCTTTTCAATTTGGTTTATTCCACTGATATTTTAAATTTTTTAAATTAGAAAGTAGAACTCTCTTACACTTTCTAATTCTATTACTCTGATTATATTAAAGATTCTATACACTTTAAGGTAGAATCTTTCTTTTATGAAAATTATTCTTATGTTTTTATCTTAAGATTGTAAACTTTAAGAAGAGATTTATTTAAGAGGTTTTGTGAAAGTTTTTTTAACTTTGTTAAACTAAGTTTTCATCAAGTTAAAATCTAACCATTAGAAATAGATTTCATTAAGGTTAAGAGACTTTCCTTAAGAAAGATATTTTATCAACATTAAAGGTTCCAAAGTAATTTTTAAATTATACAATTCACCCCCCCCCCCCTCCACTTTTATTTAAGCATATCATTCTACATATTTGATCCCGCGTATCACTATGTTCTGAACACCACCATAGTCAAGGGGGAGGGTGTCTTTCCCAAAAATCTTCATGGGAGGATGTATGGATATCCACCCGCTCTTCCGTGCTTCCTCATTCAAGTGGTGAGAGCCCATGATTCATCAGTTGGGTAGTGTTTTTGAGGCCTAGGCGTGTGCAGGTGAGTTGTGTATTCCAAGGTGTATTTCGGATTAGATGTGTTGTTTTCCCATGTGTTTTCAAGAAGTGATGTGGAATTTGTACCAAGTGTCTATGAGGAGGATGTATTTTTGAGGCCTAGGTGTGTGCGGGTGGGATGTGATGTGGTATGTGGCCCAGTTGTGTGTGGGTGGGTTTTGATGTTGTTCTTTCAAAAGGGGTGGGAGCACCAGGACATTTTTCATTAGGGTGTGAGAGTGGATAATCATGGAGAAAGTTGTGTGGGGTACCTTATCATCAATGTGCTTACTATATTACTTTACTTAACATGTGTTATTTGGTGAGAATAAATTTGGTGAGGTTTGTGTTGATATTATGCCTTGTTGTGTGCTTTTGGTTTCTGATGTTTCTCATGTGGGAATTTGTATGCTTCTCCACTTGTGCATGAGAGACTTTAGATTTTCCTACTAAGTATACTTTTATTCTCACACTATGTATATAAAAATATTTTCAGGTTTCTTGGAGGACTATAGGGACTATGGTGGGAATTACTAGATCAAATGTTCGGTTTTTTGTCATTTCTCTGGTTAGATTTGTTCTTTTTGTATTTACTTTGGATCTTTTAATTTTATTTATAGCAGTTTTACATTAAAAATGGTAATGAATCTCATTTTATGAGAATGATATAGGCCACTATAAAAAGGATAATTCCTCCCATAAAAAGGGTAATGCCTTAAATTTTTAGAGATTTTTTTACCATTGGTGATGGTCACCACCTCATGGCCTACTGAAGGTGGGACTCAAGGGTCTTTATCTCTCTTACTCTATTGCCAGCTCAGGAGGGGAATATTTGGAGGGAGGGGCCATGAAACATGTAAGGACATTAGGGTGGTATTTATTGACTCAAAATATGTTAGGTTCATGTTTTTTAGAATGATATAGTTCATCATAAAATATCAAGGGCTTCATGTGGTTGGGGAGTTCTTTGAACTAGAGATATGTGGTGTGAAGTTTATTGTCAAAGATCCCCATAGGTGGGGGAATTTCGCAAACCAGATTGAAGTTTTTGAGAATTTTATTGTCAATTATTTTCTTTCGAAAGGGAAATCCACTAACTAGAGTGATGTTTTACAAATATTAGCATTAATTCTACATATGTCGTGGGGACTTCTGAGAACCAGAGTGATGTTGCACAATCGTTACCGTCAAACCTCAGTGCAACTAGAGAATTTTATGAAATGGACTTCTATGAACTAGCTTCATCAAAAAAGACTAACACTATGAAAATGTACCATCAATATTCCACACATTCACATACATTCCAAAATGTTTTATTTTTTTCAATGTTTCACAAAAAATTTTACTTTGTTCTAGAATCACCCTTTCTGGCCTTTTTTGGTAGTCTTACTTCAACCGAACATAATGTCTAATATGTAGCTCCATTTAGTCTCTATAGATAGTCAATTTGATGAATGTGAAATTATCTATTCTCTTTTGTCAATTGTTTCAGATTTAGTACCATCATTGGGTTCATTTTTTCAGCACCAAAAAATGAACACCTCAAAATGGTGTCCAATGAGGACGAGAGTGTGAGGCAGACTGTGTTCTAAGTAATGTTCTGAAAAAAATGCATACCATGAGGCCTAATTTATCTTAGTAAAATTAATGTAACAATAAAATAAAATAAAAAATGTGATTGATTCTTAGTGTCTGGAAAAAGACACAATAGAAGATCATTCGAGTGTGTGATAGTGTTAAATATGAAAAAATGTGTTGAGATTGAAATGAAAAATCAATCACATTTGGGAGTGCACTGACCAGAAATTCATTGTTCAATGAGTGGAACTCTACAAATTCATCTTTATTCCTGGTTTATATTTGTTAATGAGTGGGGTGATTCTAGGCGCATTAAATTATACCCAAGTAAAGGGGTGATGAAGAATTTTAATCGAGACACCAATGATCTGGAACAAAAAAAGGTGGTTTCAAGAAAATTGAGGATATCTAATGAAAATGTTAGAAAAATAGAAACCATTAACATTTTTTAGGGATGGGGAAAAATTGAGGATTGTCCAATGAACAATCTCACAATATGGGACCTATCTGAAAATGATTTCAAATAGATTTCTAAGCTTGTTCCCAAAACGATAGGTGATCTAAATTGGCCAGTAACCATTACCATTAAGGGGACATTCAAACATGGAAGATAATGGGTATACAAATAAATGGATTGTATAAGAATTAATATAATGTGATGTAATGTTTAAATGCATTCCAAAACTCTTGTAATTATGCCACCATGGATTTGAGCATGTCTGGTAGGAATATCGATCAGAACAAAAAAAACTCATCTTCTAAGGGGACAATCATCTCAAATTCAGAGAAATACTCAAAGAAAAAGAATGATTTGGTAGGTGACCATCCTCAATAATGATTAAAGGTCTCTCAAAGGAAAGACTAAGGTGATTCATTGTATAAAATTATCCAAATTGGATGATGTAAACCTAGTTCAATGTAATATGGTGGGGATAATAGATACGAAGTTTAATGTAATACGGTAAGGAAGATGTATCACAAATTTTAATGTCATTTGATTGGTACATTGAGTCATACATTTTAACATTTTATGAATATTACATAGCTACAAATAGTTTATGGTCATAATACTCAGACTGTGAAGTTATAAGTAGGTTCGGGTCATAATGTTCTACCATTGGGTTGTGTGTACTAAAGGGGATGCATGTAGCATGGCAAAGAGATTTCCTAACATAAAAGAGGTCCCTAAGAGACCATGTCACTCAGAAAATCCCAAGGTAAATTTTCAAACAACATAAGATCGTGATGATTGGATAGATAACATTAATTTCAATGTCATGATTCACGAACATGGGCTCTTATTTTAAGATCATAGAATTTGGCCATGGTTGAAATAATGTTTTTTTTTGTTAAATAGATGAGTAGTAACCAATGTGAAAGGAGGGTTGAGGGAAGCCTCCCACCCCATAAAACATGTGGTTGGATTTCAAGGAATTTACTTCCATGATTTTTAGACCTAGACTCTTTGTTTAAGGTCATATGGTTCCGACCATGTGATATTAGTTTATGGTTGTAGAGTTTGGCCCTCAGGAAAATGGATTAAAGCCATAATTCTAAGACTAAGAGGTAATGTGTGTATTAATGGAATATGGGAGGTATCATATAATGTTTACCTGACTGAAATGAGGGGCCTATGAGGCCACCTAACAATGAACAACACATCTCTAGACAACATGCACATAGTTAGAGGTTATTAGTTTTGGACCCAAGTGATCATACCAAAGGGGACATGAGTATCCAAATAGAGTAAAAAAATCAATAGGAAATGAGGGACAAGGAGGCTTGACGCAATATAACACATTCCCAATATGACTTTTATACATTTTGGGGTCATGATGCTTGAACTGAAGACATTTATTATAAGTCATGATGCTAGGACATGAAATATTATATTAATTTCATAGATTATTGACCATGGGGTTGTCATGAAACTCTTCCTTTATTAAATAAAACTCCAAACCACTACCACCTAAGCCTCTATGGCTATCTCAATGTGGAAAACTATGAGAATTATCGAGTTCACCATTTTCACAGGGGATAACACAATAAGTGGAATAAGTTATCACTGAATCTGACAAAATCTATCTTGACATTTGAGACATGTATAGTAAAATGGGAATGGCTATCATGTAGGGATTAAATATTGACCATGTTCAAAACAGTGGTTCTATAGCCTCTCCAGTTTTATTTTGGGAGAATAAATACATAATAGACCATTGATCGAGGTTGAAACTATAAATATATTATTTCTCACCAATTATCCTTCTAAAAGTGAGATGAGGATGGTATGTGAACATAAATTTATAGTTACCACTTCCATTAGTGAGCTTGTTCAGATCGAGTGGATGACGATTATCCAAATCATGGAAACTGCGAATCATGAAAGTTGAAATGGGGAATGTCCTAAAGGGAATATTAGGTTCTCTAGGATCTAGTCTACCATATCCTCAAATGCATAGAATGGTCATACAAGAAAGAAATAATCAATCCTATCCATGAGGGGAAAGACACTGAAATGAGTTGATGGCTGGGTTAAGACAAGGATGAAAAGTATAGGTGTCATTATGTATCCCATGATAATTTTAATATATAATCACATTGTTTTAGGACATGATATGGTATAAGACTCATGATGGTGGGGTGACATTATGAAAAATATTGTCTTCATTACAAATTAATTCATGATTTGTTAAATAAAATTGCACATAACACACCCATGAAGATCGAAGTGCTTTGTGTGTTTGGTAATTAGTTAAATTACATAAAACCATTAAAAGGGAATACAAAATATTTATTGGAAACTCCATTGACATTCTAGTATTATTCCTTTTTACTAAAAACAGTTTGGGATTACTTAGGGACATACATAATAAAGGGGTGAACTCAAAAATTAGTATGGGAATAAACATGGAATAATATTAAGAAAGTAATACATGATTAGAAATAGTCATATAAATGGAGAATAAAAGGAATTATAATCATAAACATGAATAATGAGGCATGATATGTTATTATAAACATAAAGTAAACATGGTAAATGTGTAAACAACATCAAACACTACATCATAAACATATATAAAGGAAAACAGTAAATAAATCTTGATAAAAATAGTCCCTCGATGGAATAGGTTCACTCTTAAATCCCTTCCATTATTTATATTGAGACTAAAATATTACCCAATTCTTTGGTGAACTATATAATCTTGGGCACACTTGTCACATTCATTTCATCTCATGCTTAACTGAGCCACATAGATCATAAAACATGGGATCATATAACATCATATTTTATCCCATCATCATGGAGTATAGAATAAATAATTGTATGTCCATAATCAAATATGTATAGGTGAATTATGTTGAACAACCTTGAAGGGAAATGAGTATGGGTATTCACAATAACTTTGTTTGGCATGGAAAATCACTACGAAATTTGGAAACATAACAACATTATATAAAGATTCATAAATTTGATTGATGAGAGTGAAAGGGGTATCTCATCATTTGGACATAAAATTTATAGTATTAGTGACATTGAAAAACATATCCCAATATTAGGAATTAGTAAAAAAGGCATATGATAATGAATAAAATTTAATAAAGAGGATAAGTAAAGGACTCATTAACTTGGTATGGTGATTCCAAATGTTTGGGAAGATATTTTTTAAATATTGGGGAAACATTGGGAGAAATATAGATAGAGGAATTATTAGTACTTAAATTATACAAATATTATAGTTAATATAAATCTGATATTTTCTTTCTTTATATAGTAAAAGATAGATGAATTATTTATTATTTCCCAAACATAGGTTTTGGAGTGCATTTAAAAAAATACTCAAAAACAAAAATCGCCCCATGTTTTTTTTATCAAGGTTTCCACCAATGTGGGATGGTTTTCTTTATTTTATTACTAAAATTCCCAAACTTATTAAAATAATGCCAATTAAATTGTGTAAGTGATCTATGTTTATAAAAAAATGATTTTAAAACCTTAAAATATATTATAGATTTTCGAGGATTCATAAAAAATTTACAAAATTAGTCTAATTTTCTCAAAATCATATTATTTTAATGGAAAACATTTATTTTGTCATGGATACCGTTTATATAATTTTTTATATAATTTTTTCTATTATGATGTCATAATACACAATATATATTTATTCCATATTTAATTTTTACCCAAAAATTTGACTAACTCAAAAAATTATGGAAAATTCAAAATTGGATAAATTTGATGGCATACTTCAAAAATTAATATTATTTTTATTTAAATATTATTTTAAAAATATTATTTTTCAATTAAAAAAATAATGGATATTTACTGAGAAATATTGTTTTTTTACAATAATTGTTTTTGAATTGTTAAAAAATTAAATTTCCCTTCAAAAATTTTTATAAGGTCATTTATATTTAATAAAAATTTTATAAATGTAATATTTTTATAATATAATTTAATTAAAAAACCATTATTTTGTTGAAATAAACACCTTAATTGGAATTTAATTTTAATTAAAAATATAATTTGTGTTTCATTCAATCAAAATCAAAATCAATTATATATTAAAAATAGTGAGATGCATTCATTGTACTATAAGTTATACATATTACTTTTGTTAGGGTCTGTATAAATATCACTTTAATACATTAGAAATTTTACTAATTTTGGGGTGTGTAGTAGTGATACATTCATGGGGTGGTTCGATTTACATGGTTTGGTTTGTGATCTCAATGAGATTGAACATGTCCCTTAAATGACTTCTATAATGATTATGTTGATGGATATTGGATGGGTCTTGGTCAATGAAAAATTCTAGTGATTCTATCTCCCTTAAAAGATCCTTAAAATGGGCTTCAAAGGGTATGATTCAACTGGTTGAGGCCATCACTTTGTCTACCTCAATTGGATTTGTTAAAACCCTATATTTATATTATTCATGTGATCACTATTAAATGACTATATTATCAATGGTAATGATTATTAAAAGTCATTTAAATTCTATATTATATAATAAAACCAAATAATTTAATGTTTTTTATATAACCATAATACATAATAAGACATTTAATTAAATAACAAGGGGAATTTCAATTATAAATGATCAGGTCATTACAATCTTCTCACCTTAAAAAAGTTCATCCTCAAAAGTTTCATTTCACACAGTAAAATAGATATGGGAAATTCTATTACATAAACTCCTCTAGTTCCCACGTCACACCTTTAAACTTTTCGTATCTCCATAACACTTTGACTAGGTGCATTTTCCTATTTCATATAACATTTTCACAATGATCTGGTATTTTTACCAACTCCTCCTCATAAAAGAGATCATTCTATAATAGTACCACATTTGGATTGATTAAATGTGAGGATATAGTATTATATTCCTCACAAGTGATACATAGAATACATCATGTACGTGAGATAGTTTTGGTGGGAGTTCAAGTCGATAGTCCACCGCTCTGATGCGATCATGGGTCTAAAAGGGGCCCACATATCTTGGACTAAGTTGTCAATTTTTCACAAATATAATGTCTTTCTTCCATGTAGATATGTAATGGAATACCTTATCTTTAAAATTTAAATCTAGGTCTCACCGATGATTATCAGTATAGATTTTTGTAAACTCTGAGTGGAACTGATGTGTTGAGGAATGGTTTTAACCTTTTCCAACATTTATTAAACAATTTCAGGACCTAAAAGCTTTTATTCCCCAAATTCATCCCATCATGTAGATTATATTAACCTATTCCCACAAAAGGAATTCATAGTGATCCATTTGGAAGCTTGATTGAAAAATATTATTGTATGAGAACTCAATTAGAGGAAGATGTTGATCTCGTCCTACTTTGAAGAAAATTTATCATTCTTTTATCATGTCCTCGAGTGTTTGGATATTATTCTTATATTTTCCATCATTTTGATGGTGATAAGTCATATTGAATTTCAACTCAGTATTTATAGAATATTAAAAACTCTTCAATAACATGTATGAAAACCTTATATCTCTATTATATATAATTTATAGTGATGTTTCATGAAGCCTCACCACATATCGAATGTATATCCTTGAATGTTGATCAAGTGAGAATTCATCTTGAATTTATATGAAGTGAGTATTTTTGTAAAAAAATCCCCCACAACCCATATAGTTTTAGTTTCTATTGATGTATTTGGAAGAATAGTGACAATGTCCATGGTGATGTTTTCCAATTTCCATATATGTATGGGTAGTGGTTGCGTCATCTATTTGGATTTTTTCCTATCCACCTTGAATTTTTGAAATAAAAGACATATTTCTATAAATTCAATGATATCATTCTTCATATTTCTTTACCAATAGTGGTTTCGGATATCCTGATACATCTTTGTGTTTCCTGGGTGTTTGTAAAATGTTGAGCTATGTGAATCATCCAACAGCTCCTTTGTTAACTCTGGATTTTATGGAACACATAGTATTGACCCAAATTCTACAAAACCATATTCATTAACATTGAACTCTAAGGATTTACCTTTTCTTATTTATTATTATTTATTTTTAATTCCCATATCACTTAATTCAGAATCCTTTATAATGACCAAAATATATGGATGAGAAATCAATTTTGAAAGGATTAGTGATGTTTCTTCTTTATCATTATCATATCCATCCTTTTTAAGTCCTAGAGGACTAGATTATTCTTAATTCTCACCAATGATAAAACTGATGGATCTCTTATGAATAAAGAATCTACTGTATTATTTTATTTACCAAGATGGTAGTGGATTGAGTAGTTATAGTCCTTTATCAGCTCTAATCATCTTTGTTGGAACATATCCAACTCTTTCTGTGTGAATATACACTTCATGAACTTCTAATTTACTTATATTTTACACTTCTCTTCAAATAGATAATTCCACACAATTCATTACAAGAAGACCGCTTCCTCTAACTTGAGACCATGTTTTGGGTATTTTTATAAGTGAATCATCAAATTCATTGAAGCATATTCTATCACTTTTTCAATCTACCTTAACATGCAACCCATTCCCTTCTTTGAATCCACACTATATTCTATAAGAACATCCCCATATGTGGGAAGTGTGAGTGTAGGCATATATATAATCCTCTTCTTCAACTTCTTGATGCTCTTTTTTCATTCATTATTCAAAAAAAACTTTACTCCCTTCCAACATATATTATTTAAAGGGTTTGAAAATCATAAGAAATTTCTCACAAATCAATGATAATACCAAGTTAATTCAAGGAATGTAATGATATTTTTCATTTATTTTTTCCTCATCATTCATTCAATTTCATTACTTTTTAAATTTTCCAAATATATCCCATTACTATGATATATATAATGGGGTGGTTCGGCCTACATTTTTTCGGTCGTGATCTTTATAATATTAAACTATTGTAGTAAACTTTTTTTCACATTCTTATGTTGTTTTATCTTAAATTGGGTTGGGTCAAGGGAGAATCTTAGTGATATTATATCCCCTGTAAGCTCTAATAAATGGGATTTGTAGGGTATGATCTTTCTATTTGAGGTCATCACTTCCTTTTTTGGGCCAATTGGATTTTCCAAAACCCCATATTTATACTAAGCATGTGATCACTATTCAACAACTATATTATCATTGGTAATGATACTTAATGATATTTTAAATCCTATAGTATATAAATAATCCAAATATGTTTACGATTTTCCTATAAAAATAATACATAATAACACGTTTAATTAAATAACATGGGAAATTTCATTTATAAATGGTCAGGTCGTTACATGAATCCACTCTAGAGATTGAATCCAACCATCTAATAATGTATGGAAAATTAGTTTTTTATCATGTAACATTTGAAGTTCGTCTTGATTGTTCCGATTAGGCATCCCAATTTGGTATGGGGTAAGATATCTGGTCTTCCCATAAATGTTTTATAAGGCATCCTGATTTTATAAATGTTATATCCTTTGATCATCTTACACCTTTCACACAAGGCATCCCTATTTTATTTTAAATATGATCATAGTTTAATGTTTTTCATTATATAATTTTGGATTTAGATTATAAATTCTAACAACTAGAACAATGATTACTACTAGTTTTGGGTCATAGAACTTGTACGATGGAATCATTTTCTAGTTTAAGGTCATATATCTTGGTCTAATGGGGGGTCTGGATGTTCTAAGGAGGAATTTGTGTCAAAACATAGTGATAAACTGAGGTGAAAGAAGGTCCAAAGGGACACTACACCAAATAAACATCACAAATTTTACCGCAGGACGATATCATGTAACTAGGGAAGGAATGGCACTAGGATGACTCGATGAACGGTATAGTCCAATTAAGAAATATCCATGAGTTACTCAGTATCCAATGAGAATTCAAATGAACACATACATAATCCAAGGATGTGGCATGGCAGAAGAACAATTTCGATAGGGTATTCCCTCTCATTAGGGGATACTGAATCATCCCATGTTCAGGATATGGGTCATCCCAAATATAAATGTGGTTAGGCTATAGTTTAACTTGATTAGCTATGGATTATTTTTCATCTTAAATCGATCATATCAGGTATTTTTTTTTAAGGATTTATTTTAACATCTTTCACTAAGGATGTTGGTTTTTTGTTCAACCCACTTTGGTATTTATGGCATCCCTATTTGTTATGGTGTAAGGATACATTTTAAAATATTGCGCGGAGGAAGTTGGTAGGGCTTACGCATTGAGAATCCCATTCTTTCTTCACTAATGGAATATCATGGGGTTATCGTGGCATTCAAATGGGTAATGGAAAATGATTCAAGTTTACACCAAATAAGGTGTCTGATGGGAGAATGTAATAATATATATATTCAATAAAAATGGTTTTCAAATCAAACATTACCTATCTTCTGGTAGGATTTTATAGTCCTGACATAGATATACCATTAGTTAGTTAACATACCTTTTGGTTACCATAATCTGAAGTGGTCTGTGAGATAACCCACTGGTGTGCCACATGGATGACCAGGTCATTGTGATCGATTTCTATAAGAGGCTCGATCAGTGTTTCCAACATGTCATCTGTACAATTGTGTAACCAGGAAAGATGGTTCACCCTTGGGTTGGAAGGGAACAAGGCCATTAAGCAACGAACATGCTCCATCTGAGAATCGATCTATTTATTTATTAAAATTTATTCTCCTTCTTTCATTTTTTTAACTAGTTCGGAGCCTCCATTCACATTTAAAAATGGTACATCCATATCAAGATAAAACTCATGAACAATAATAGGATCCTGATACTCTGCCTCATTTTTGGTTCATCCCACTAAAAATAGTAAAGATAATGGAAATATAACTTGGGATGAAGTGATAAAAAAATTTAAAGGCCCACCCAGTTATGATTAGGTTCATTAAGACTTTTATTAGTTAAACTATGAGAGGAACCATCAAGATGTATCTTCTATCATGTTACATCCTGATCCACTAAAAGGATATAATTATCCAAACAAAAAATGAAAAACTGGGGAATTTCATCAGGTTATGGATGTGTATCCATGAAGTCTTCTAGTGGTTTTCCCTAGACGACCTTCTATGGGAAGGATCTGATGTACAACTACTATAGGATCACCTCTCATCACCCCATTCATCCCATCAGAATTGGTTTATTGAGGATATTATTTATTGGGTCTATTTCAGAAACCTTCTATATCTCATGATGCTGAAAATAATTTTGCAACTTCATCACTAAAAAACTTGTGTGAGAAAATAATTCATTATGGGGGAGTATCTGGTATCTATGTTGAGGGGTAGGAAGTTGAGATAGTATAAGTTTTTTCCCATATCCTTTTTGTTTTTCTAGACCAGAAGGGTGTGGAGGGACCATTCTAAAGGAGTTAAAAAAGGAAACATGGGTTTCTCTAAGATTAGTAGCTTTATAACTAGAGGTTATGGGGGATACTTCTTGATATCCTCAAAGGAGGTATTCTACTCCTAATCACACTACTAAACAATTCCCATCCTTATATCCATCGAGAAGTTAATACACTGGATAGAAATATTTTCAATAAATCAGTGTATAAAGGCTAAGTGGTATTTGAGGCCTATCAACACCCAATTTTTTCTTGGGGGAGGCATCTGGTTGATAACCTTAATCTTCTAAACATTAATATTTATGCCTCTATATCTTATGAAAAAGTGGATAAAAATTATAGAGGTAATCCCAAATGAAAATTTAGGGGGTTCATCTTCAAGTGTTTGAATTAGAGGAAGCATAACACTTTCTCAAGGTCCTTCATATGGTTCTATAACTAGTGGTATTTTAGCACCATATCATCTACAAAATACTCTACTAATTTCCCAAGTATTGGTTTAATGAAGTAGTGTATTGTCCACAGATAATTGAATCCATCATTATTCTATATGAATGGTTTTTCCTAGTAGAAAAATGTCCATGGTCGCCTTGAAGTCTTGGACTCCTCATCCTTGGGACCATCTAGATATGATTATATTCAAAGTATCCATCCATGAAGGATAGTGTTTGGAACCCTCCTATAGATTCAATAAATAAATTTATCAAATGAAGAAGATTTCATCCTTTAGGAAATGGTAGTTGAGATTTCATAATTCAATGAAGACTCTGGTATTTCCATTCTTCTTCCTAACTTGGTCAATGTTTTGTAGACACTTGGGGTACTTGACCTCACTAAAGATATTGGATTTCATAATATTTTCATCTTCAACCTCAATAAAAGAACTTTGAAAGTGGTTTATCTTTCTCAGAGACTTCATGAACCAACGATGACCCAATGGGAGAAAATGATGATGGTTGAAGACCTATGGGTATATCCCTACAATATTGTCATACCCCTGCAGAATATTTCATGATATTTCCCCAAGAATTTCAGATACTAATTATGTTACTCTAGGGACATGACTGAATGGATCAAAATAATCCTTGGATATTCCTTGATACCATGTTACTCATGATTTAACTCATCAAAATGTGTAGATACACCCTCATCAAATGTAAAGGGTGTATTTTGAATCCAATTAATCATTTGTGATAGGGTAATCAAAGGATGTGGATGACTCTTTCAGTATATCTAATCTGGGGTGAGAACTTTTATCTTCTCTAGTATATATATAGAATCCTTGACTAGGGGTTCTTACTCTACTGACACCATTGTGATAGATGAGGTTGAGTCAATCTCATTTGGTTTTTGTCCATGGGTTCCACCATTAATGTTAAAGTAATTGCAACAAGTTGACCTCTTCCTTATTTTCCCATCTTTGTGAAATATACCAGAATGTCATATATTTTTCTCCATCAGAAAAAAATTACCATCACTTTACAGTATTATGGGCTTTTGGTATCATCCATTCCTTTTTGATGTAAGGGTTCGAGGTAGTATTTGAGTGATCCTTATTCATGGATATGAAAAAACAACCCCCATGTCTAGTATCGTGGGATCTGACTGATAAATTTGGGGATAAAACTATATTTCAAGTCCTCCCATGGACCAGATATAGTGTCTAGTAGATCATTAGGGTCATTTATGTGCACAACACCATTGATATGAACATGATTTATTTCCATTTTTTCATAATAATCATCCATGTAGCGGTTCTCATAGGAGTTCAAGGGAGAAATCTCTCTAGAGTACACCTACTTGACCATAAAGGAAGTATTTTAGGCACATATTGTATAAATAGAGGATAACCACATTTAATTAATCTAGGGTATTAGAACAAAAATTTTGTAGGTGGTATCCTTTTAGAATAACATGAATTTTTTTCTTGATATTAAGCCATAGAATAGAGTCTTCAGAATGATTTTTCGGCAGAATTTTTAACCACTCTAATAATAGCCCTGAATTTTTGGGTTAGAGAGATTTAGATATTCATCCATCAATATCATATTTTGGAGTATTTAGGTTTGTATGATGTTGATCCCAAAGCTGATATCCACTAGAAAATGGTCAATTTCTATTCCATAGGACTGTACCATGATAAAAAATGAATGTGTGTTCCCCTTCATGATGACACACACATCTACCCTAAAATTTAGGGGTACTTTTCATTAATCCATAAAGAGACTCACATATTTGCTTTGATAAGTAGAGAGACTGATGAATCGAAAACCTTGTGGGTATGTCATTGAGGTTCTTTAACACGTCAGATTTATGTATCCGGGGGATCTATTTTCCTACAGAGGGATTCTATATGGAAGGTATTATAGGATGATATTGAATAAGATTATAGGATATATATAGTACAAGAAATGTTTTGTTGATGACTTGATGGCCTTCTATGAACAACTTTTGGTTGACTTCCAATTGGCTTATGTTAGGACCTCGTTGGATGTTTCTACTCACAGTTTTATCATGGATGAGTTACACGGTCAACAAACATGGTAGAATATAGAGGTATACCTAATGGAGTGGTCTAGGAGGGATATTTTTACTAATCTCTACATAAGAACTTATTCCAAGTATTAATTTCGTGAATGGCCTCATTTGAATCCATGTGTTAATCATTCTACATGCTTGTGTATCATCAACCTCTCCTTCATTGATGTCATTTGTAGGAACTCAAAGGGTTTGAACAACATTCCTCACTATTATAAAATTTAAAAGTGGTCCACTAGCTCAACATAATTCACAAAGGCATACTCCTACTCATCATCAGGGGAGTAGTCCATAGCTTAGAGCACTCTATGTTCTTCTCTTAACTCATGAGGCATGAAGTCACCAATAGTATGAGAAGGTTTTATAGCTGTAGGGGACTCTGACATCACTTTTGTTTCCAGTTCCTATTATTCTAATACATGTAATGTTGTGTATCATATATTGAGGAAATACTAAAAGGATCCTCAAAACCACAGAGGGTTCTAGAGATCTCAAATGGGCATGGATTACACCATGGGTGTGAGAGACTATGTTTCAAGCCAACCAGTCATCATACATATATTTTCCATAGTTGGGAACTTTTTTCCACTCTCAAGATCCCTTACGATAATTATTGGGGTCAGTATATATATGTTATACCTTCACTGTAAGTCCTCCCGACATGAATAAACAATGATCCTATTAGTCCAAGATCCAATCATTGAATATTAATCATTTGTTAGTGGTATGTTCTATGATCCTGTGACATGGGAAATAATATGTCCATCCGGTGTGTTTGTCCTCCTGGGTTCTCATACACTTTGTAAATTTCATAATTTCCATCATTATGGAATTCATAAAATACCATGAGACCTAAAAATCATCAATGGTGTAGGTCCTATATATTATATCATGGAAATTCATCCTGGGGGACTAAAATTAATAGGGGTTAAATCCTCATTCACTCATCGAGGACACTATGATTGATGAGTTTGTGTCTAGAGAGGCTGTGTTAGGTAAGGTAGGTCTTGATAAGGCTTAACTCGATGGGGATATTTAAAGAATGGTCTTATATATGTATCGGATCAGGAACATCTGAGTGCACATCGTTGGTTTTATCTACTGACACAAGTCTTCTTATGAGAGATAGAAGGGGTAGTGGGTATGATAGTGGTATAGTCCACTGAAAGGATTCTTCTAGATGTTAAGACTTTTCATAGAAGTCCCATAATCAACCTGATTTGTTTATAGATATGAGAGTTTAAACCATATCATTCTTGAGGTTCCCTATGAACGTCAGAATCATCTATTTCTTGGAAAATAACATGTCAAGAAAGTATGTATGTCCCTTCTATTGGGCATTGATGTAAAAACTCACTCATCGGGTCACTTCTTGTATTATATGTGGTGAGTTATGCTTTTCTTGTGTGTGGTGGAGCTGAACTATAAGTGTATCTATCTATAGATTTGTTCCCAAATCTCGATGGACCCTACGGGAAACTGACTTTACCATATGAAAGAAATCCCTTCTACAATCTAGACATTGAATTAGAGCTTGGAATCCTCCTACTATTATATAGTTTCTCATAATTTTTCACACATTGATTCATTGTGGTCCTAGTTCTCTAATAGGTCACCCATTATTTTAAATTGTGTGAATATGGGGTTACCAAACTCTAGGGGTGCTCTCAAACGTTCCCCCAAAACCAGTTATGGTTTTACTTCAAGTGGAATTGTCACCTACCATGGATCCAACATCTCATGGTGGGATTTTATAGAATATATCACATATTCGTGGTAGGGATTTTGAATCCCTGATTCGTTGATAGGATCGTCATATTGATGAGAAACATAGCCTTAATCCTAAGGTGCATAATCACGCAACTCAAGTGGGGTTGGAAACTCAAATCATGGTCATTTTCCATATCCCATGGATTCTTCTATGACTGGATATAAAGGGACACCATGTTATAACTATGTTATCTAACCAAAGAATATTGGGTACCACACTGGAGGAGATATGGGGTTCCTTATGGTGTTTCTAAGATCTATGTGTTGATCAACAATGTGATCGGGGGTGAGACTTTTGTATTCCAACAATTACTACAGAAAAGAGGATACCTTGGGTATCAAAACTACTTTTAACATAACCTAGAATAGGTCATGTGGATTGAAAAATCCCTTTCCTTTGACAACACATCGATGGGTATGAAACAACATCTCATCAAGAGGATTCCTGATGCCTAGTTCTTGTCTCTACTAATTAGATAGGACACATACCATGTGGGTTTGGCTAGTACTATCCCCCCCCCTTGAGAGAGGTATTCCCTAACATTCCCTATGTTGGAAAAACATTTTCCGTTGATCCTTTGGTATGTTGGTGATTACCATGTTATCTATAACTGTTTTCATATGGGAATCTTCATCACCATAAAAGAGGACAAATTATCATTCTTTTCTCTATTGCATGATAGGGATGAAATAGTTGGAATTGTGCATTCCCGATCAATTTATTTGTATGTGTGAAGATGCCTCTTCCACGGTACAGAAGATAATGTCAAGGTTGTTGATGAAGGATTACTAGAGATTCTGGAAGTAACCATATGACTCATGTTACTATTCTACTAGGTGAATTATGATATCAAACTTTCTATATAGTAGGTTGATGACATCAAGGGGCTTTTGGATCCTTGGGTAGGTCAGTTATTGACCACTGGAGTAATAAAAAGTATCCAATATAATTTGGTAGAAAGACAGTGTTGAGACATTAGTGAGGGACTATAGAATAATAAATTACTATGTTTTAGGAGGCCATGACAAAATTGATAGCTAGCTGATTACTATAACTTATCACATTCCCTCATGCTCTCTGAATGGTCTTACTCTTGGTCAGCCCAAACCATGACTGGTGTAGGCTGAGAAAATAGTGGGGAAACTGTTGTAGATCTTCTTTGCGTCTACTCTATTCGAAGAAGGGATTCCACATGAGAGAAATATCCACTACATTTTGGAATATCACTTTTAGAAGGATACATATTTAAAATCATGTCCATTTACATTCGAGTTCTCACCACTATGACAATTTTAACGGCAACAACATCCATCTACGGATTAATAGAGTGGACACCATCATCTGAAAGTGTTATCCCATACCCTGAAATCTCTCTAACTTATTGTGTGGGGGTAGAGAGGAGAGAAACTAGTGGTGACATGGACAAAATCACCATGATACCATGGAATGAGAACAGCATATCCTCCACTTAAAGGTATATATAGAAGGAGTTATGGATATTTTAGACCTCTAATGATGTGATTGCAAGCATCAATTACTCAGTTTCTTCCCTAGACTGTGGGAGTTGGGGTGGAGAATCCCTCATTTATCCATCTATTACATCAGAGCCTGAGATTTCGATGATGGTATGATGATTCATTGGTGTCCACTATCGATAACGTGGGAATTCTTCAAGCATGGATTTCTAAGAATCAATTAGATTACCTATATGTGGGTTGCATACTTAATTTTGGACATATACCTCATGGTGGGTATTATCCCTCCTACAGTCGAAATGGTTATTTAGTGTAGGGTATCTTCAGCAATAAGAGTACTTTTGTACTGAATGTTGGTAGTATGGGGAGGACCTCTGTACTGACTGGTGAATGGATGGGTAGGACCTCAACAATAGACAATGGGAGCATGAAGAGGGCCTTTGTACTTGCTAGTGGTAGCATGGGAAGGACCTTTATAATGACTAATGATAACTTGGTGAGTAAATACACTTTGGATGATAGGATAATGGGTATGACCTATGTACTAGTGGTTGATTTCATAGGGATGAACATCATTTTCACTAGTGATAGCACGAGGATGAACTCTTCTTTGGATGATGGGAGCATGGTTAGGACCACCATGTTTTTTAATGATTGTGTGTGGAGGGCCTTTACATGGGTTTGTAGTAGCATGGAGAGGACCTCTATGTTGATGGATGAAAGTGAGAGGAGGGTCTCCAAATTCATTTTCCTCAACATGGTATGGAATATAACAAATGTTGGTGGTGCATGTGATTGAGAGAGTCAACCCGGTTTTCTTAAGAGGGGGTTATGGTCTCGATCCTAGAAAAGAAAAAGATAAATCCCTATTCACCTAGTTTTTTGGATCTAGTATGGTGTGTTAGTGGTTTCATAGGAAAATGAAATTGTAGAAAATTATAATTATTGGGAAATGTTGAGGGTCTTCCCCCAAAGTTGGTGTCTGGTGTTCTGGATGAGGTATAACAGAGTGGAAATGAAATCAACTCATTCATCAGCTTATGGAACCGACCATTGTTGGTGCTGATAAGGCCAGGTGGGAGACCTCCTAGGTGACTCCTGATTAGTATTTTTTGTATTAATGTATTGAAAAGACCCTACCTCTTTGGTGTAGGTTAGTGAGATTTTAGAACAATTTAGGAATAGGATCCCAGAGAGGTTCACTATCTAAATTGGGGATGGTTGTCACCAATGTAGCCTTGGGGGTAGTATTATAGATGATTCCCTGAGGCCACGTAGTATTGGTAGTCCATATACCTTATGGTAATGAATCCTTATTATTCATAGTGAAACAACAAGGAATCGATCACCCTCATCTAAATGAGATCAATGGGTGAGATGGGGTGTGGGTTCCCAGTAGCTATAGAAAAGTTGGAAACTATGGAAGGGTTGTAATCAATCTGGATCACCATATTAGAAGTTCCCCTAATCTATGTCTGTAATAATTAGGTTTCCTATCTATGGTAGCTTGAATCATGTAAGGAATGTGGATTCAGTCATCAATACAGGTACAATGAAGCTAACATATAATTCCCTAAAGCCATATTTTCTTCATAGAACATTGAATGGATCCACACTGATGATGTTGCCGACCGAGTATGCCGATTATTTTCTTCCCCAAGACTCATTCGACTTATATTCTAGGCCCACAATTTTATTAGTGGGACCTGGTGTAAAATATACATATATAGAGAAAACAAAATATGACGGTACCTCAATCACTACTAATACCTTGAGAAGACGAGAAGTGTTTCATGCTAGGTTCACCATTTCTATTTTCAACTATTTCATCTTGGTCCATAAATCCATGGAAATGTCTTTTCAATGAATTTACACATTCCAATTGTTGGATTTTTCCTTCTCTATAATCATTTATGTCTTATCCTTGATTGAAATGGGATGATGGGATGATGGTTCCTCCATCCATTGATTCCTACTTTGAGCTTGTTTCCTAGTCCGACTCTCCCTCAATGATTTAAGTCATCTTCATGAAACTAATTCTTGATATCATATTGATATGGAAATTGGATGATTATTCTTCATATATCTCATCAGGGAAGAAACCGTTGGTTAGGGTGAGTAGAAACATTGGGAATATCGGGGCATTTTTAGACATTGGATATATTTTTCACTTGTAATGTCTTCCTTTTATAGAGGGAATCCCATGTGAAAGGAGTGTTTTTTATAGTACCTAAGGAATCATGTGTCAGTCACCGGGTAGTTAATTCCTAGGGTGTAATTCATCCAAGGATTTTAACCTCTGGAATCCCAAATTTTTTATACTGTTTAGGAAATCTTAATCAGGGAACATTTTTACCTTCTTGGAGAGACAGATTATGATTCCCTTTAGAGGTAGACCAGGGTAAGAGTATAACATGTTGTGTATATGGATCAGGATTCCCATTAGGGTAAGATCATATCATGAGTTTAACGAGATTTTGATACATTACAAAATGAAATTTAGAGGATATTAAGATAATGAGTTTAACACCTTCTAGGGATGGGTCAGGATAACTCTTAGATGTGGATCAGGTAGAGGAGTTTCATGCCCCCAGGAGGAAATTTTCATATTGATATGATGGAGTGTTTCCCACCTTGTTGAATAGTTTCACACTAGTAATGAAGGTGTATATCCTCTCCAGGGGAATAATTTCCAACTAGGATTAATGGAGTACCCGGATTTAACCTCATAATGGTTTCATATGTTCCTTGTTAGTAAATAGGGATAAAACCCACATAGTTTGATGTTGCAGTTTAAGGTCAGGTGATATGACTGTTCCATGTAGTTTAACATCTAGTGGTAATGATGATTGTTTCATCAAAGGAAAATTATTGAGGTATAGTGTGGTGAATACATAATAAAGCTACCCATGGAAGGTATTTCATCTCATGGTGGGAAAGCATGGTGTGTGGATTTTATGTGGAAGCTTCTCAAGTGTGGAGTTTCTTCCCATGGGGGGGAGGTGTTGGCATCCCATGATGGTCTTACATGGGGTATCTTGTTTCCATATCACAAGGTGTGAGGTGTGGGGTCATCCCATGTAAGTTATTCATGGGGTATCCTATGTACAATACATTGTATAAGAAAAAAATTCTATATCATGTGATAAGGATTTTTTCATGATGTTTAACATCATGCAACTATGATGGGGAGATAAGCAGTTTGAGGTCATAGAGCTCAAACGTGGTTGGGTATTTGACATGGAAAGAGAACCTTATAGGGATATATAAAGATCTGGCATAGGTAACCTCAACCAATATTGGTAAACGGTTTCCCAAGGTAATTCCACCTTTAGGGCTTATGTATTCACTTCCTATACACCTATGGGTGGTGCATGGTGTGAACATGGATGTGGAAGAGTGGAAAATAAGAGGCCCAAAATTAGGGTACCAATTCTTAGGAGAAATATGAGGTATGGTAATTATAATTAAGAGTAGATCCACTTGTACCAGTATCATAAAGAAGGGATATGTGGTTTAGGTAATTATTTATGAGCACGGAGAACCTAGGAACTCAACTTTTATGAAATGGGGTTTGCTGAAAGGAGGCACTATGGAGAATCCTAGAAGTTGTGTGTCATGAATTGTTGGGTTTTACAATGGAATGGGGATTTATGAATTCCATGTGTTTCATGATGTTCAGCGGTCTCATGAAGGGCTATTTTTCATAAAACATGGTGACCTTTCCTCAGAGTAACATCATGGTTCCCATGTGGTTACTTTTGCGAAGGAAAATTTTCTCATGAAACCCCAATATCCATGAAGAGATTTATTCTTCCATGAAGGCCATGGACCTTCACAAAATACATCTTCAATGTGGGTGAGGTTCTCAAGTAACCATGGGAGGTGCTTTTGAAAAATATTTCAACCAAGTGAAATCCATATTCTCTCTTGCTCATGGGGTTTCTGAGCTTTGCGAACTCAGATATGTTTTCAGAAGATGAAAGGTCATGTACCCAGAAATGAAATACACATGGGGTATTTATAGTCCCAAAAAAAGTTGATAAAATATTATATTATACCAGACAAGTCCATCCAGAAGAAAATCTTATGACCATTTATTAAAAATAATGAAAACGTACAACAGAAAGGGATGAGGCTAAACAACAGAACATTCCCTCGTCCATCATACAAAAGATCTAATATTCATAATTATACATGTCATTTCCATATTCAGAATCATCAATAGTTTCCCATTCATATTGGGACATACCTAGATTGAGGATCTTAAGGATTTCTACACTTTCCTTCTTTGACACCATAGAGAATGATATGGTAGACAAATTCCATTGAACAATATATTAGTCTTTTCAATGCCGTATTTTCGAAGGGGAAGGGGTGAAACCCTCGATGTGAATCACCTTTTCCTTACCATAAATGATTGAATCCTTAAAGGAAGCATGCCCACCTCTACCTGATGCCTTGAGGGGGATGTCACCACTCATCCTTTCATCATCAGATATGTTACCCCATTTCCTAGATAGTATAGAGGACTTCATGATTTTTTGGATCTCTTGATGACAATCCTTATTTTGCAAAGGATAGTCCTGGTTGAAAGCGTCCTCCTGATGGGATAAAGTATCATAGGTCATCAATTGCATGAATCCTTTCCCCAAAAGTGACTGAGCGACGCTATCCTCTAAAACACTCTATCATGTCATCCCATTATATGAAATAGCCATTTCCTGAATACCAACATCACTTACATCGAGAGCATATGCATCTACGTGAACTTTCCCATCCAAGACAGGGCTAGTATCTTCCTTCTATGTTATTTATTGGTGCAAAACCTCCCAAAGAGTTGAATTTGTGGATGAAATTGGGCTGCCCAAACCAATAGGAAAAGTCCTCATCTCTGAGGAATAATCATGTCCCTTCAGAGCCTCAGACACAGGTTTCTTCCAAGATGCATGTCTTTCACCAACAGGTTCCACATTACTCTGCATTGTCTGCCCCATCAATTTCTCTCAACATAGTGTCTCATGGTGCCCTTGTGGAGAGCGAGTAGAACACGTTTTTACGACTTGTTTCTTTGACATGACCAATAGTTTGAAAATCTGAACAAAAATAAGGAAGTTTTTCATATTCTACCCTTAGAGACATGTCGTCATTCAAGGTTGAGTGGGCAATATTCTTAATACATCACGTACTTAAATCAACAACCACTAGAATCCTAGAAAAATGACTGAATTTAGCTATCTCAGTGGTTCGGTCCATTTTAATTGGAATACCAACAGTAGACGCAATATCAAGTAAAATATTGGGATGCCATAGGATCCAGTTAAGACCAACAATTTTAATCCCTATGTGAACTCTAGTATTTTTAAGGAAAATGAGTTAAACTGAAAATCAAACTTGAAAAAAACATATACCTGGCTTTCAGTAAATCGACCCAATCCCCCAAACCCTACGCTTCATTTCCTATGAAGGGAAGATGATATGGAAGAAACCCTTACCCAAGAGTATGAAACGCCATTTAGAGTTATTCCAAACAGACACTAACTTCTGAACCAAGTCATCAGATTCCAAAACTTTCCACTTGCAGGAAGAACCAACCTAGCAATAATGGAGTGCTTGAAAATCATAAAGCTATCAAAGATAGCATCCTTATTAGCGATCACCCGAGCAGTATCACCCTTATCCGCGATACAATCTGGGAGGACATCTTTCACATTGGAAAAATGCCTTCCGCTTGAATCCCCTACATGATCTCCAAGACCATAAAATCTTGCAACAGTATTAGGATTAAAAGATATAGTGGGATGAGGTGCCTCTGCCGGGACTGCAACAGGCCTGGACCGACCTGCCACTAGCACCGAATTAGGTGGATTCACCTCCTAATCCCTACGGGATCCAACCACTGTATATCAACCCTTCAACCCTAAGTTCACCGAAGAATATCTAACATCACGGCGCACATTATCCATCCCCAACACCGGCCGCTTCATGTTTGGGCTCTGAGCCCGGCGCCGTAGCGGAAGTCGTCGTTGCAGAAACACACGAGAGGAGACAAGATTTCACCCGATGGCTTTTTATCACCCGAAGGAATTTTACACATCACACCCGAAGGAATTTTAAACATAATCACCCGAAGGATTTCCACACCACACCCGAAGGCATTTTTACAATGCACCCGAAGGATTTTTCACTCGACAGACGACACCCATGAACGTACCATTTTTGTCCGTACCGCCGATCATCGCAATCGGGACACGCCGCTTGATCTCCGCAACCAAGAGGACTTTCGATACATGGCACTGTCATCATCGTCATCTTCAATCATCTCCGTCGACACACCATCGTTGTCGTGATCACCATCTTCGCTTCGCACCGGTTACCGCAAACACAGCAACCCCTTCACCGCTCTCTCTTGGTGGCTACATCTTTGCCAGCCCACATTCCAAAACATTCTACCACATCTTCTTATATAGACACCCGGCCCATATCTCCATTAATGCGGTCAACATTCATTATTCCATCATTAATTCCACCAATTAATATTGGGATTAACTATTCATTAATGTTGGGAGAAAATCCTCCATTAATGTTGAGAAAATCCCTCCATTAATATTTTTTCTCTCCTCATTATTTAAATTTTAAATCAATAACTCCCAACAAATCTCCACCATGATTTAAAATTCAAATAATCCAAAGTCATCTCCACCATCTGGGTCAATGTGACTGCTGACTCCACCAAGCTTTGAATGTCACCCAATGAATGGAACACGCCGCATGACACCTGCGGCCAAGAAGACTTCCGATATTCCAGCAACACTGATGATACCGCCGTCATTGTCCGATGACATCCGAGTCCTTGATAAGCTTCTCCACCAGATGTTTGCCACCATGTTCTGCAACTGAACACTTCAACAAATCCCTTTGATACCACTGTTGGGGCTCTGAGCCCGGCGCCGCAGCGGAAGTCGTCGTTGCAGAAACACACGAGAGGAGAGAAGATTTCACCCGATGGCTTTTTATCACCCGAAGGAATTTTACACATCACACCCGAAGGAATTTTACACATACTCACCCGAAGGATTTCCACACCACACCCGAAGGCATTTTTACAACGCACCCGAAGGATTTTTCACTCGACACACGACACCCATGAACGTACCATTTTTGTCCGTACCGCCGATCATCGCAATCGGGACACGCCGCTTGATCTCCGCAACCAAGAGGACTTTCGATACATGGCACTGTCATCATCGTCGTCTTCAATCATCACCGTCGACACACCATCGTTGTCGTGATCACCATCTTCGCTTCGCACCGGTTACCGCAAACGCAGCAACCCCTTCACCGCTCTCTCTTGGTGGCTACATCTTTACCAGCCCACATTCCAAAACATGCTACCACATCTTCTTATATAGACACCCGGCCCATATCTCCATTAATGCGGTCAACATTCATTATTCCATCATTAATTCCATCAATTAATATTGGGATTAACTCTTCATTAATGTTGGGAGAAAATCCTCCATTAATGTTGAGAAAATCCCTCCATTAATATTTTTTCTCTCCTCATTATTTAAATTTTAAATCAATAACTCCCAACACTTCACACCATTGACATCCAGATCAAGTGCCGCCAGCACCACTAGACTCTCATGCACATCACTCAAAACAACCCTCCTCGGGCTTCACGAGGAAACTCCTGCTTCCGCCGTCAAAGGATTTCGGGGTACGAGGACCTCAGACAGCCACCCCGTAGCAAGGACCATCAAAGCCCGCATGACCTGAACTAATACCGCCATCATCGATGCTGTTGCGGTTGAGTAGCAGCAATCCGATTAAGTGAGGCAAAGCCATACCCGAGAAAATCTACCATGCTCGGCCGCCAAAGACTCCATCAGCGCAAACCTTAGCTCCCTTCAAACCCATCCTAAACATCCAAACATTATATTAAATTTGGGTGGGATTTTAGGATGTTAATAACAAGAATGATGGGTTTAATGATTCATGAATTAATGTCATAGTGTTATGCGTTTCCATAATTTTATATAATGGTAATATTAATGGAAATGTTTCTATGACTATTTTTTTTTAAAAAAAATAATTTAATGAAAAGGGTATGATATTTCTAAATATTTATTCATTCATATTACAAGGTTTCTTCATAGATGATTTATACAATAGGATTACAAGGGAGGATTCATGGTGAATTAGAAAGAATGTTTATGCCTTTAATTATTCATTTTATTTTTTATTGATAATAGTATTCATTCATATTCTATTCGGATGATAATCTCATTTTCTAAAAACCAGGGTATCGTGATCGGTAGAAAAAAAAATCTCTCATGTATTACAGGTCACAAAATATATGAAAAAAATAAAAATATATGGGTCTACTAACTACTTCTGGACAGTTAAAAAGATAGATTTTTTCAACTATAATTTAAATATATTTCTTACTCAATTTCTTTATGTATCATTCATGTTATTATATTACATGTGTTTTCTACTGAAAAGATTCATTCTAGTTTTTTCCAAAATAGGGGGGAGGGATGTTCATGGAAAAAAAATTATATCTCTTCAGATGAGTTTTATTCAAATATAGTTGAAGGTGGACTTGGATTTAGATATAAGAAAATTTTTAATTAGAATATTTTATAAAATAATATTTTCATATATTAAAAAGAATGGCTTTTATGTTTTCTTGTTCATAAATAAAAAATTTCCCATGTGATGATTTTCAAAATTCTAATTTAGGTTTCATAACAATATTCTTTTTTACAAGTTTCTACAGTTCCAAGAAATTATTGAGTGGTGGAATTTTCTAGAGGACTTATAATGCGAGTATAGTTAAGACATGAAATTTTCCACGGTTGGGGGATAATTAATGAAGGATTTAAGATTCATTTCTCCAACTTGGTTATCTGAGTGATGTGTTTTGGGATAATTTAAATGAGTAATGGATTCATTGGTGTTCAATGACTGAATGGTCCGAAGGCCATCATTTTTATTGATTTCTGATAACCCCCCTTTCAAGGGATGAGTGAGAACCATTCATTGGTGTTCAACGAGTTTTAGAAATGTTTTTAATGTTAAAGATATAATATTTATTCCGTTTATCACTATATATGTGGGTTTTCAACTGATATTATGTTTTGGGAATAGAAAATAAATGGATGGTATAATGTACACTATAGGTATTTTTTAGTGACGAAAGGATGATCTATAGATGTTCAATTGTTCTTGTATGTATTTTTGTAGGAATATCTTCCAAAAAAGTTAAAAATTTATTGTGGATATTCATAAATATAATTCATATGAGAGAAATCATTAATGTGAAGCATATTTCATCCAAGGACAACTGACCATTGTGTTTTGTTGTTGTCAAGTCCATTATTCATAGATTTTTTCAACATGTTATAGTATAAAATATTTAGAATAGATGAATTGATAGATTTTTTTCAAATCTAGGTAAGAATTAAAATATTAATTATGTTTTTTTTCGATCACATAGTCTAGAATTAAAATGACATAGGAATCATGAACCCTAACATAGTTTTTCAAGATGAGAAGAAAGGATATTACATATTTGGGGTGTTCAAAGGGTTGTTTAGTTTGGATTAAAGATCAATCTCACTCAACGTATCTTTGTTGGTTTAAAAAATATCCAACCAACATTCCCCACCCAAAAAAGTTTTTTGTTAAAAAAAATCAACATTAAGAGTTGTGTAATTTAAACGGTTGGTCGATTAAGGTTGAAATAACATTTTCATTATCTAGAAAATTTTATAGTTCTTATAAATTCAAAAAAATAAACCTAAAAAACATAAAAATTATTAAAATTCAATAGAAAAATAAAATTAGGTTATTCATAACGTAACCAATAAATAATGACAAGATAAAACATCTCTTCAAATAAATACATCCACACTCATTGCTCATTACAACTAAAATGTATTAATTGTATATGGGAGAAATCCTTGAAGGGAATGAAAACATGAACCATAGTGTTTATCTAATAGTGATAATAATTCCTATTTTTATGAAAAAAACACTCTGATTCCATTGTTAGTTTATTTTATGAAGGCAAGGAAACAAAAGTGTTACTATTCATAGGCTATTTTTTCCAAAATTGTACACCAAATATTTCACTTAACGGTTTTATTACATTTAAATATTTTTCCACTCACCCATATTAATAGTGCTCTTCTTAAAGAATATTGCATATCAGTATGTATAGTATATGTTCCTCCCCCATAATAGTTTTACTTTTAGTATAGAAATGGCTCATTGTTACATGATTCTAGATCTAATAAAACATAGAATCTAGTAAACTTGAGGTCATGAGAATTATTGAATAGTTGATCTATATTGAATGTTTTGTAAACAATATCATTCAATTTCATGGGATGAATCATTAAATGGTCTTATTTTTATACACTCTTTGTAATTTTTTATCCTATCTTATCCCTCTAAGGAAAATGCCTTGAGTAGTGGCCAAATTCTATTTTTTGTTGAAACACTAATAAATAATTACCACTTATCCCTAATGCTCCATTCATGGATATCATAAAAGACCCATGAAGTGAAAATAATTAAATAATTATACATTTATTCACTAAATAGTTATGTATCCACTGATTATAAAAAACCATCAGTTGTGATACCAAAGTTTTTCCCTCTAGGACTAAAGATCCCATAAATATCTCAAGGAACCTTATCATGAGTTCAACCAGATAAATCATCTAATAATTATTGGAATAATTCTATATTATTATAAAACCATAGACCCCTTCAATTAAATATAACCCCAAAGCCTCATATCTAACACTATATATGGTTCATTCATAAAATATCGTCAATACCTCAATGAGTAATCGAAAATACCTTTTTCTCCCTGTATGAATGAACCAAATATCACCCTCCCTCATATAAATCCAAACCAATATTATTGAAATATCATTGTTCATTATTAATTAGTTATACCTTACTAAATATCATACAAAAGATTAAAATTGAACTTTGAAATCCTTTTATAATTAATTTCTGTGTTTTGGGCCAAACCAACTAAAAAATAATGTCACCCAACTACCCATCCTAACTCAAATCAATGAAAAATAACTGGCCAACCTATCCAATGAGCATTTTTGGTTTTATGGTTTTACTGGTTGGTCATATTAGGTTGGGTTGATTTTTTAGTTTTTTGTATTTCTTAAACATCACTACTTTATTTTTGTATGAATTTATTATGAATAAAATTTGGATTTAATGAACATTAAATATTGTAAAAATTTATCATATTATATAGGGTGATGTTGTTATTGGTGATACATTAGGTTTCAATTAATATTAGATAGATATGGAATTTGAATATATTAAATTAAAAAATTATTTTGTGATATTTGGTGGCATTATATTGGGGGTTAGAAAAGTGTAGTAACAAATTGAATATCCTCTCGATTCTATTAATAAGATAGTTAGATATAAAAAATGACCTCCCACTATTATAAGGTTATGTTTTGTGGCCCATATTTTTTAGATCTCTATGAATATTCATCCATCACATTACTTGAAGTGATTTTGGTCCCTAACATATAGATGAAATTGATCTCCCTAGGTGTATTGGACTAGAAATGTTTTACATTCAGATATGATTCTTGTTGTTTAAATATCCCCAAAATCTCTAAGATTATGAGAAAGGGTTCTCTTATAAATGGGAATCTATTTTATGGATGGATGTACCCAACATAGGTAGACAATTAGTATGTATGTTACCAACATAGAAAACAAATATCATTGGCATAGAACATTTGGGATTTTTATCTCTAATGGTTTTAAATATATATGTAGGCAAGGATTATTGAAAAATATCAAACCTCAAAATGTATCAATATGTGAGGATTTCCTTCTAGGGAATTCAAAAATATTTGGCTTTAAAACGTAATCATATATTTCTAGTCATCCATTAGAGAATATTTATTCTAATTTGTGGTACCATCTTGAACTAAATCAATGGATGGAGGTCCTTATTTAATGATCACTATTGATGATTTCTCTAGAAATCTGTGTATTTACATTCCTTGAAACAAAATTGATGGTTTTGAATACTTTTAAAACTATAAATTCTTTAATTAGAATCCAATGAGAAAAATAATTAATCCCATTATGAAAGCCTATGGTTTATAGAATGTTTCATCTGAATCTATATAGTTTTGTTGGTTTAAAGGTGATTTTAGGTAACAAATTTTTATGAAAATCCCATAATAAATTTTTAGAAGGGATGACCAACACTATATTAGAGTGGGTAGAAATATTTATTGCACACTCAAGCCTACCAAAATACTTATATTTCAAGGTTGAAATCACATTAGATTACCTTATCAATGAATCTTCTTAAACTAAATAAACATTTCATGGATCTTGATGAATAATGGTTTAACCAAACACTTCAACAGTCACTTAATAGTTTTTGGTTGTATTTTTTATGCACATGTATATAATTATAATCATGAATAGAGGTATTAAATGAATCCTTATATGATACCCTAAAGGGTTTTAAAGATATCATATATGGATGGAAAAAATTGTTAACAAAAATTTATTCTATATTAAGATGTCATCTTCAATTAATATTTCTCACCTAAAACTATGTTTTTACCTAATCATAGTGATCGTGAACCTCATGATGACAGTACTGAAATTGATAGCTAAACCCAGATTAAGGTTCCCAGTGAGCCTTCTCCACCAGAACCTCTTCTTTAAGTATGTATTCATTACATCTGATATTTTTGGTTAGATAAAATAATTAAAATTATACTAATGGTTAGAAGATTACCCATGGTAGGTATAGTAGGATCATCTGGCCACCAACTTATTTTATCCAATTTTAAATAGGCTCCCATTCTTTATATGATTCCAAATACCATATTTTAATTAATCCCATACATATAGGTATGATATAAATAATGGTTATTCCATGTATTGTGTATTTTCTTATGATTATGAAATGAAATATTTGAAAAGAAATGAAACATGGTCTATTTCTAATAATCCACTTAATGCCAATGTTATTTGTAGAAAGTTGATTTTTAAAATAAAAGAAGACAACCCGCAAGAAAATAAAATTATGTTCATGGATATGCTAGTAGCCTAAGTTTTCCTCTTTCTATATGGAATTTATTAGTGTAAAATCATTTCTCTAGTGGTTGAAAACTCATTTATTTACATCTTTCCTGCTTTTTTGTTTATAATGATTGAAATATTAAGATAATATATATATATAAAAACAAAATTCCTTTATTGTTAAATTAATGAGAATTTATACATGTAACCTCCTAAAGGTAATTTGAATGATTTTAAAACTAATTGGGTATACCTGTTTAATATGTCGTTATATGATTTAAAGAATGAATCCAGGGAATGCTATAAGAATTTAGATAATTTCACGCTTAATAATAGTTTTAATAGATGCAAAAATGATTCATATATGTATTATAATCCCATAAAACGGTTTATTCCTTACTTCATTCATTATATAGATGGAATGATTATCATTTGTATTGATATAGAAATGTGTGTGTGGATAATATACACAATGATAATAATCTTAATCATAGCCTAATTAAAAAAATGAGGTTATCTAGATCCATTCACTATTTAGATATACTGATTTTATTTCCAATACAATAACTTCAAGTGTAAGAACATAGCCAGTATCCTATGAAAATGGTGTAAAAATATAGTTTTGATTTCCATAGAAAATTTCAATTTAATTTTTTTTGCATACTAGATTTATATGCCTGAAGAATTATTCAAATTATTTTATGTTCAAAATTTCATTTTAAGATCTAATTATTATAGGTTTTTTTGTTCCTTATATGTTTCCTTTTTCACTTTGGCCATCTATTTCTCTAGTTCTATCACATTTTCCTTTAATGATTTAGTAATACCTTATGGGTTTTATCCTTATTTTTCATTTCTATACATTTAACATTTCATTAGGTGGGTCAATATACCGTGTTTCCTTTATATGAGTATTTTCACCAGATGTGTGGTGCCCACTGATTAGGGTAGTTCATTTTTTCAGTTGTTCCAATTCAGGGGAATTCCTCACCCCTATATGGCATTTCTTAATGGGTCACTGATTTAGTTTATCTTTCTATGTTTTTCTCTCATATGGTAGATAGAAACCACATATATTAGGTGAGGTTCTTCAATTAAAGATTCATAATCATTAATTTCTCACTTCTAATGGTGGTTATTTAAACATATGAAGTGTGACTAATCTATTCAAGGTGATTTCGATTTAGATTAAAATTATGTCCACCTATAGTACGCTATTAGAAATCCATAATAGGGATTTTCTTTCTATAAACCTCCATGATGATTTCCCAGATAATAGTAAATATTTCTGGGGATTGGATATTTTTTCTTATACTTGAATTTTTTTTTATCCTTAATAAAATTTATATATAAGGTGGTGTTCTTGTCACTAATATAGGATCGCTACATCTTTTAAGCAAGAAAATAGTAAATGTACTTTTTTTCTTACTAATTTTTTTGTATCTATATTTTTCATGGTTCTTCACTTATCGACTCACAAAATTTTATTTCTAATTTAGTTATTCTCAAATTCATTTCATTTAAATTACTCTATGTTGTGTATATTAAAAAAATACCAATCTCTTAGTCAGCGAACCTCGATTATTCTTAAGGGAGCATGCGTAGTAATTTTTTTAATAATAAGTCTATTAGTATGTATAATTCAACACCTCTACTTCTTGGTTCTTCGGTTTTATTATATGTTTCCATTTTGAAAATTTTACTACTCAAATTTTGGAATGACATAATAATTGTATCATTTTTTGTGATTTTTTTAATTTTTTAATATATTGACCAATTAATTTTTGTTCAAAAACTGAATGTTTTTACCATCGAATGTATATATATATTGAAAAAAATTAAAAAAATTAAAAAAACCACAAAAACCACATTATTATTTTGTTTACATGTAATAAATTCAATATTAAATATTTAATATATATTATTTCATATACAAAACAAGTGATGTGTAAAATAAAAAAAACTAAACCTAAAAAACAAATCAAATAGATATAATTATTAAATAAAAAAATTACTAAAGATAAAATACAGAAAATAATTACTAACTGTTTAAAAAATTATTAATATTAATTAAAACCCCTAATAATATTTATTTAATAATAGAAAATATATTATATTTAAAAAACTAAATATACTAATAATTTTACTTAATAAAAATATATTGAATATAAACTATAAAAATTAATCAATAATTCGTTGTATACTATGTAAAGTAGTCATTACATGTGAAATGGAAAGCCTTTGGGATATAAAACACTCTACTATATAAGTGTTTTTATGATGTTCTATTCATCTGTTTTTTGGTTTCAATTTTCATAATGATTTCACTTCATCTATTTTTGGAATTTCACCAAAACAACAATTCATTAATAGATTATATTGTAATATCATAAATATTTAACTTTATGATGGGTTATATTATAAGGTATTATAATATTGGAATTGAAACACTATTATTTTTCATTTTATGAACATTTGTAGATCACATTATAAGATCAATAAGTTGGATCATATTTCATTGTATCATCATCTCATTATAGAGGTTTTTTTCTTAATTAGTTTCATAATTTATCTATATAAATTATGTAGAAATATGTTATTTCAAATTAATGAGAGGGTGTTTAATATAACATGAATAAATGTATTTCCATTTTTATTTTTGTAAAATACAAATCTAAAAAGAATTTCAATTTTAGACAATTCTAAAGAAATCTTTTAAATGTGTGGAAAATCAAGAAAGTTGATACGATTAGACGTAATAAATTGTTCATTTATTTGTTTCAAATATTTCCATAGGATGACAAATAAATTGGTTTGAATGGAATACCATGGTATTTTGATAATAATATTATAAGTGTTAATGATACGTGTGATGTTATCGTAGCCTATGATCAAGGTTTAAACCAACAAGCATTTATAGAGGGAAAACCATTTCATAAAAAAATGTATTAATTACATTGTCGGTGTACTGTTAAAGGTATTCCTTTAGATGGTTAAAATCATAATGTTATTAAAAAAATTGGTTGAGTTTTTTTTTGTTTATGATGATTGATGTAATACAATTAATTGGGTATGTATATGTTGTTACGGATCCATATTAATTTTATCTAACCATTTATAAAGATTTTATATTTCAAAATATGAAATTCTCAATAATAGATGAATTTTGAGTATTAATTATTTCCCAATTTTTTCTATTTCATCATACTCTAGGGCACACTAAGAAACAATATGATTTGATTGTGTCTAGTTTGAGAGTAAAACAATTCTTCACTATGATACTCATATTTCTGGAAAAAAAATATAATATTTTTTAATTTATATGTAATAAAATAAAAGGATTGAATTAGGTTTTTGAATTTGAATATTGATAAATCAAATGAAATAAATAGTTTGATTAATGTTGTGAATAATTATTTTCAAAAATATGGATTTAAAATTTAAAATTCATTTCAAATATGGAATGATTCTGATATGATTAATGAGGATGAACAGTAAATATATATAATAATCATAATTATTTTAAATAAAATTGTTCTTAAAATCCTTATACAATAAAATAAGAATCTCTATGAGACATGACTCCTCAGGGATGAGATGTTTCATTTAATTATTATTATTAACCCAATCCCAATTAATAAATCTCATGTTTCGTCTGCTAATGAGTTGGGGAATGGTATCATAAGGGTATCTAAAGGGTCACCTATTAGAAATAATTTTCATAATTCCTCTAGTAAGACATAAATTCATATAGTTGGGAAGGATGAAATAGAGATTAATTGTTTTAGTATAAGGAAGATTCATGTTTTTTGTGAGGATGTTAGTAAACATATTAAATTTTTTGGTGAATAAATATATAAATGTTTTCAAAATATATAGGATGGGGATTGTAACCTCACTTGGGGATAGAAAAAAATTAATTTTGGATATATGTGGGCTTCAGAATCCTTGAATAGTTTGTACACTCAAAAGATAGACTATAATATATGACCATGACTTGGATTTTTTGTTATAAAATTTGTTATGTTGCAATAATAAAGATTTTATCAAACATAATACTGGTTTTTAGAATTATTTATCTATTTGAGGAATGGGTTGAGTAGGTAAAATATTCATGTTTTTGAATGATGATTTTTATGATAATGTCAAACAATATAATCAAAACATTATTTTTTATTCAATTTATGGGAACAACTATAGGGAGTGTATTTTTAATAAATTTTTTAGTTTCCTTCGATAGGAGGAAAATTAAGAATGTTTAAAATTCTTGAATAGATAAAAATTATTTTAATATTCCAATGCATCCAGGAGGGTATGTTATTGAAATTTCATATATTTTAAAAATAATTAGTGTTTTTTAAAGAAATAATGTTTCTATATAATGATTTTAGGAGACAATAATGTTTACAAGACTTTTTATATGAATTTTTAAGAGGATACTTTTAAATTATTTTAGGAACAAAATATATAAATTATGTTTTTCGAAAATCCTACTTTTTTCTCGAATATAATGAATTTTAAACATCGTATGAATTTTTTTTGGTTCCTCATAATATTTAAAACTCTTTAAATTCTTGTCAAATTGAACTTTTATCTAACTTCTCTAATCATTATTGTATGAAACATAAGGATTTTATATTTTAGATTATGTGGATCAATTTCCCATAATGGTTTAAAATGATAATATTTACAAAGTAATATTTGAATATAAATTTTAAATATAAATAATAGAGTATTTCTATAGAAATGTGAACATGGAGAATTATAAAATTTAGAAATTTGGAAAAAGGATAAATCCACTTGAGAATAATTTTCAATCAAAAAGTCCTAGGGATATTCTATGAGGGGTCCAATAATTATAGCCATGTTTTAAAAACATTTCTCTAAAATGAACCTATATAGTTGTTAAAACATAACCATTATGCATAGATTAAACTCAGACTTACTCGGGCTCACTAGAATGAAATGAACACCAAGAAGAACAAAGCACACAATGATTTTTTATACAGTTATTTGATAATGTGTGATCCTAATCCTTACAAAATCAGGTTGTCATAACATTCTACAGATTTTTTATTAATATCAAGTTATCAAAAAAAATTGTTAGGTTTGTTTTTATCTTGAACCTATGCTTCCCTTAAAAATACACTACCTCCCTTAGGTCCATTGTCACTTGATATGCACTAAAATACCGAACACGACCAGATGAGAGATATAGATTTATTTTAGTGTAGGTTTCTTCGTAAAAAAATTATAACTCTAATAATTCAATCCAGTAATACTATAATAATAGGAATGACTAACTTTCTTCAAGTGAAAACCAGTTCATAATCAACCTAGTGGATAAACACTGACCAGCTCTGATTAGTCTACTCACGTCATATAGAATTCATTGTGGATATATATCTTGTCCACCCCAATGACACATCACTATAACTCATACTAAAATAGATCATAAATTATCCATAGCCCCTTTTTTATATCTTCTATAATATCTCTTCTCAATTCTATAAGCTTGGGTAAAATAGATTTTTTCACCTCAAATAAACATAGCATCTGATACTTCTACATCTATTAAATTTCAAACAACCTTATTACCACTATAGCCACTTATTTTTTATTCATAAACCAATATTATTTTCTATAGTCTCAATATTCCAAATAAGAAAAAGTCTCACCCCACAGTAACACAATTTTTTTTATAATGACGGATCCTTAAATTTCCCATGTCTTTTTGAAATACCAAAAATATTATTTTACAGTATGTTTCAAGACATCAATCATAACATATAATAATTTAAATCCAAAAATTTTAATAATGAATGTTGTGAAAATATCACCAAAATAATAATAGGATCAGACTCCCAATACACCATGAGGTTTTTTAGAATTATCCTTCACATTTTTGCTATATATAACTTGCCCCAGTTACTCAGCAACTCAATCTATTTTTCCTTCTACTGAATTTTCCACATATGACATTTTTTTAAAATAATCCCAAAAAATTAAAATTTAATATAGTACATGATAAAGAGATATCTTTGTTTATTATAGAAAAAATACATTTTTAATACTCAAATTCAATATTATTTAAACAGAATTCAACCTCATCTTCCATCATATCATGATTATCATGTGATTTAGGAGCATAGGAATAAAAAAACATTATCCAAATAAAATATATGAATTATTCTTGAAAAACAGAATAAGTATGCTTCATATTTATTTATGACACCATCACTCAGTATTAAATAGATGTATATGATGTGGGGATGATTGATTATTCATATTTATAGAATAACATTTCAAATGTGCCATTTTGATTATTTAATTCTAGTAATAACATCATGAAGTTAGTATTGTTTAGAATATACAATTTTTGAACACATGTCATTTTTAATTATCAAACACCTCAAAATTGTTTAAGAACTAATTGTTAAAAAGATGGAATGAAGTATAAATGGCTAAATTTATCCTTACACATAAGTATATACTTCTTACCAAAGATTTAGATGATGTATATTAATCAATCCTTATGGTTCTTAGATAATTCTCAAGCACCAGATAACCATTTTTACGTAAAACATGTATTTCCTTTTTTAAGACATGATTTATTGTTATATAGTAAGATAACCCTTACACCTAGGGGAACAGTTATTAAAGAATATAATTATTGTTACTAATACATAAAATAATTTTTATATATAAATGTTATCACCAGTACAAAACCTAGACTTATCTAATATGATTTTTAACTTATAAAAAATAAAATACATCTTTCCGACTGAAATCAGTTAACCATTTTCTATAGTTTTCATAAAAATGTTAAATCTCCTCTAGAACACTTTAATGGATTTTTTTAAGAAATTAATAAATATAATACCTTTAACAATACCTCCAAACAAAATGGATCTTCAATCACCTCCTTTGGATTTGATATCAAACATTTCTCAATTCATTCAAATGAAACTCAAAAAGCATCAATTATTTTAGTAAAATCTCTCAAAAAACCATTAATTGACAACCATTATCAACTGAGAATCATCAAAACACCAAACCATAGGATAATAAAGTGTTTTTATAGAATTTTATTCATCATTGGTAAAAATATTATTAGATAAATGATTCAAATGGTTCTTCCAGGCAGTGTATTTCAACTCATCGCAAATTCTACACCTATTTCAAAGAACCATAATAATTGATCTCCTAATGAAATTCACAATACATTGAGAAAAATCTCCCTTTGATAAGAAAATATCTATGAAATAGTTTTGACAATTTTTTTCTCCCACTATTACAACACAATCCAAAGCTACATGGTGGGTTCACATCTGTACATGGTAAAGGAAGAGGTGATTGGTGAAAATTAATTTACATTATTAACACTGATAATATATCCTTTGTAAATTAATTAGAAATAATATATGTAAGATGTTGATTATTTCTAATAAATAAATCCTTCATATAACCATTTCCCAACTTCTCTAGGATAAAATAATATATGAGATAAATGTTACTCGATATATAGTGTTCAATAAGATTCTTTTTAAGCCCCATGACTCATTGATTATCAAAGGAAATTCATAGTGGCCTCTAAATATGAAATCTAAAATCAGATACTTGATCCTGAAACCATAAAAATTAAGTACATGCATGGGTGGATGTTATAAACTCATCTTCAGCTGTTCTCAATTACACTGATGTATTATTTTTTATATGTCGTTTTATGAAAATATCACTAAAAAATAATTTTCCACCTAATGTGGAATGACAATTAATACATTATATAGTTAAGTATATATCTATAAAAACCAAAACGTTCATTTCCAAATTAAATTATAACATTAGTTCATAGCTTGGTGTATTCTTGATGTACTTTAATAATATTATAGATTCCACATGTTAGATTCCTTGAGATAATTTTGAAATTGGTCACATAATGTCATAGAAAATACAATTTGTTAGCTATTAATTATTATAAACTATGAACTATCTCTCTATACTCCCTCTTTTTAAAATTATTTCAATCATTATCTTCAATCAACAGAATTTCATTTGTAATAGGAGTTGAAATCCATTTTCATTCATCCATTCCAAAACTCTTAAATAATTCCCTAGAGTATATTCCGTAATTTAATAAAATAGTATCAACTCATTTTATGGATTTTAACAACAGAAATCATTACATATCACACATCATCAAAATATAAATATTCATTTTTATTTCAATAGGGAAATACTCAAAAATTATTTTATTTATCCCATAAAAATTTTATGATATTTATATATCCTATGAAACTAAGTGTCTTTGTTGATAGATCATTCAAAATGATATTACTATCAACATTCAGTTTTGAGAAATTCTTTTTTTTCAAGCATATATCTATCATGAAATACAAGGATCTAAAGTCATGTTTTAAGACATATAAATATTTTTTATGCCCACAATACAATATACAATATATATTTACTATCAATAATTCATCTTTTTCAAGGAAAACATTTTCATTAATATCACCATTAAGAATGTATATTTCACATCCATTAAGTAAATCATGAAATTTTTATAATTTGTTAGGATAAAAAATATCCCAATGGTTCCAGGATTTAACTCTAATGTAATTTTTATACAATGTAAACTTCATCTATCAAGGTATTCCATTTTCAAACCAACCTTGAATATTTTTTTTATGACGTAAACATTCTATTTCAATTTGATTTTGAAAACACTCTTGGTTCCAAAGATTAATTTCTTCATATACCTTTTCAAAAACTCCCAAGTGGAGTTATTATCTATTTCATCAAGTTCATTGTTAATTTTAATTATAAATTCTTCATGTTTGATTATTTTAGGAATAATTTTAGTTTCAAAATAATAGATAAGAGCAGATAACACAAGTCTTAATATTCTCCCAACTTGGAAAAGTATATCTTGATAGAAAATAATATTATTAGGATCAAAATATTTCTCCATTCTTTGGAACCTCTTTATTATATCCTCATATTTTGTCTCATCACTTTTCACATACCTATCAATATAAAAAATATTTTTTTCACTTACATCTAGTTTTATTATCTATTTATAAGGAATATTATTGTTTTTAGCTTCATAATTTTCAACATCAGCATCAACAAATACAAATATGTGTTTTTTTGAAATTTCAATTATTTTTATATATAAAAACTCTATATTATTGTGTAGAATTTTTACTGATAATTCTTAGAAACGTTCATTTGAATGATATACCATAAGATCCATCCATCACCTCTTTCATCAAATGTACTTATAATGTTGTTCATTATCTTCATGTAACAAGGGATTACAAATAATATGATGTACATGATAGATTTATTTGTGTATTACCATATTTCATATAAATTCACGTGTCCCACACGTCTCACAAATAATATTTTATAAATATTAATAGTGGTTCATAGAGAATCTCTCTAAAAGAATAAGAAAACCTATTTTCAGCTAACAAAGTTCCTCCCATGTCCACATTGTTCCCATTTTCCTCCCATAGACAACATTTTTATATGTAGTGTATGTTTTAATATATTTATGAATTATTCCATGATTTTATAGATATATCTCAATATCACTATGTGTTTAATCCTCTCCAATATTAGACAACACCGTCTTGACAAGGACACCAAGTTCTTTCACAACTTGTCTTCTAAAAATCATAAACTTATGAAGTGCCACTAATTTATGCCCCAATAATTGAACTGTAGTCATATAGATGCATTCATTAATGAATCTAATGAAATAAAATTAATAGTTGATTTTTTTCATTATAGGACGACAAAAATATGATTAGATGAGTTCCAATAGTATATAGGACTAAATATCCACCTTTTATGTCATGTGAACTATTTTCCATTTTAGGCATTTGTTTCCAATTTGAAGTAGGTTTCCAATTTTTCTTTTGAAAATGGGGATGAATTTAATATGTTTTCAACTTTTTATGATACATGAGTTATTTTAAAAAAATCACTTCCTTTACCACATAATTTTCTAACAATGGGATAATTTTCTTTTAGTCTTTCCTCTAGTAACTAATTATTGAATTTGATCCATTTGAACACAATCAATGTTTTTCTTACACCTTTTATTATAAATAAGATTTATTTACCAAATTAACATCTTCCTACTTCAAGATATATCATGTTTTTAGAACTTTTTGTGTCTCCTATGATGTGTGAATATCACTCACTATCAAGGATCCATGTAACTCTTTCCATAATTTCTTTAAATTATGATTCCATTATGAATGGTTATTATTATATATTTATATTTATGAATTAGTTCCCCTGTTATATATAGAGTAACTATCCACATATATTTTTCATAAATTTCTCAACACAATTTCTTAGTCTCTCACATCATCCATGACTTTATCTCAATCATTTAAAATGATTTTGAGTTGGCAGCCCTATAGATATTTTTTCAAAAACCTTCTTGAGGTGATCCAAGAATTTCAAACTTTTATATTATATGGTTTTAAATTAATATTTATTTTATCTCACAATAAAATTATCCCATAACCTATTTTTTTAGAGTATTCGGAGATTAGCTACACAAACTACTTATTTTACATCACTTGTTAACATTTTCCTATAATCACACCATTATAAACACCCTTTTAAAAAAATTATAGGACTAAAAAATCCTTAAAAACAAAAGAGTATAAAACATAATAGGGGTGGGAAAAAATAGATAGTAATGGAAAAAAAATTCAATGTGTCATAAAGTAGATAGATCATAATCATGTGATAAAACATAATCATGAAGATATATCTGATAAAAAATATCATCGATTAATAATGGTTCTCCAAAAGATACTATAAAATGATTTATAATATAAAATTATCAAACATATACCACACAATAAAAAATTAAAAACATTAGATAATAATCATAATACATGGAACATAACAAATGTATTTTATATTTATATGTGGAATAAGAATTAGAATAATAAATAATTGTAATTTACACTTATCTTAATCATAATTATGTCTATTATCAATATTGTGAGCATAGATTGACTAAAATTATATCTATAAACAATTTTATGAGAATAACATAACCAAAATTACACTAATAAATAATCTTATGAGTATAACATAACCTTAATTACACCCATACCAAATCTCATTATAATATGAGTTTTGAAACATTACCCAATGAATTAGAGGGAGATGTAGGACCCAACCATAATAATAATAATCATAAAAAATCCAAGAGAACATGAAAACATTCATATTAGTACACTACATTATTAGTCCATATAAAAGAGACAAGTTTTAGGAAATCATCCCAATAAAATATCATAAGATATATCAAGAATGAATAAGGATTGTAGCATAAAAAAATATTACAATTTAAGATCGAAAACATTGAATGATATTGGTATAGATGAAAATATACCTTATAATAATAACTCTTCAGATGGTACTACATAACAAGCAATCACAAAACTAATCATTTATACCATAAATTCATTTTCAAAAAAGAGAAATACTATTGGTGATTTTAGATTAAGATTCAATAAAATAAATTTCCAAGGAAATGCATCCTTTTGAGGTAGAAGAAAATATATTCAAACCCACAAAAGGTTTTTTTAAAACAAATATTTCCAAAAAAATGATACATTTCACTTTAAAAATTCATTTTAAAATAGATGAAGTGAAAATTTATACATTTAAAAATTCTTTTCAGTAATGGTTACTCAAGGATGATATAATAGTTATCATAAGGAAATCTATATTGGAAGATAAAACATGGGAGTGAAAACAATTTTAATATTTTAAAATTATTTTTTTGAAATCTATTTTATAAAAAGAGTCAATATATCTAAACATTAAAATAGTTAAAGATAAATATGAAAATAATAGAAAATAATATATATTTGGATTTCAAAATAAGAAGGCTAACATTATTGGGAAGATGAAACATGGACATAGAAGATAAATTTAATAAATGGAGTCGATATAAATTATTATTAATAATGTTATACTATTATCATAAATAAACTCATAACATAAGAATATTTGATTTAAAATATAACATTATTAGAGGAAAATAAAAAGTTTTATATAGAAAAATATTATTGTAAAAGAAAAGGAACATATAATACTAATGTTTTAGAATTAATATATCAATCAATAAAAGGGATTTAGTTAAAAATTTCATATAATATGAGTAATGTATAAATTGAAGAAGACAAAAAGATATTATGAATTGAAATTGTAAATAATATGATCAAGGGTGTTTTATAATGAAATAAATAAATGGGGTAGAAATTAACCCGTGCCAATGAAAAATAGGAAATAAATGTAATTATGACTCACTGAAGGGGAATTGAGACAGAAACCCTTAAGGATGTCATAATTCATAGAGTAAGAAACAAATTAAAAAGAATATATTTAATAGAAATGTATATACCTAGAAAAAAGAGGAAATCATATATAATGAAATCATATAGTAAAATTCACTTAAGTTATAGTAATAATAATCTACAATAATAAATATTATAACTCAATAAAAGGATATCAAGTTAATAAATATCCTTATCATGGATTCCCCTTAAATAAAAAACAAAATAACATGTAGTTTAATAAGAAACTATCTTAATAACTATATACAAAATGATATATACATATATAATAATTTATGAACTTTATTTGTAATAATATATTATTAATATATAAGTTAGTTATTGTTTAATTTTTTTATTGGGGGTTAGTAACTTCAATTGATTTTTTATATGGGTTTCATAGTGGAAAATTTGATTTCAATATATTGAAAAAATTAGCATCATTCCCAAATTATTCAAGATAGTATAGTAATTTTGATTCGATTATTTTAGACATATTATTTTCATTTATTGGATGACATGAATATAGCATGTGAAGATGGAATTCATAATGGAGTTAATTCGGTAATTTTTGAAGAACAATGATAATATATTAATAATGAGTTAAATATTAATAAAAACTTTTTACAACATTAATAATATAATAAGTATCAGATTTAATAATTAAATTAATTTTTAAAAACATCCACATATAGTGCTATAAAAAATAAATATCTCACTACTTGGAGGTGGTAGTCTTTGCGTACACATAAACGATTTGTTCATTTAGCAAAGAATATGAATAATTTAAAAAATTATTTATCTTATCAGAATCATTGAAATGATTTAAATATAATATTTATTTATTCAATACACTTTTATAACTTTCTATATAAGTTTTTTATAAAAAATAAAACATGTCGTTCATGGATGTGGTAGTATACAAGTATGCATGGATGATGCGTTCTTTTTTATAAGGTTACTGGGAGGAAGGTAGATAACAATTTGTCTATTAAAATTAAAAATAAATTAAAATTATAAAAATAAATTATGTTATCTAGATAGAATATATATATAGGATGTACATGAATAAATTAATGTATGAAAATTAAAAAGTAGAGATTATGAATTTTTCCCTTATTCCATGAAATAGGTCCTTAGAAAATTATCTTTTCCTTTAACGGGTAGACTTTTGAGGAAACTAGAACCTCAAGGATGTGTGCTGAAAGTTTCATAAGGGATTATTTTAGTGTTTGGTCAAAATAAGTGGCTTTTGGTTTAATAATATGTAGGGTGGTGAAGGGATCCTTTTATAAGTGGAAGGAGTGACATTTTCATAAAAAGTGGTGAAAAATTAATTCAAGTGCCTCTAAAATTGGTAAATAATAGAGAGTGTATGTGGTAAGGTTGAGAATGAAATAAAATAATCATTGATAGAAATTTTTAAATATTTTATTGGTCATTTTTCCTAATATTTATCTTTTTTTACAATTTTCACTTTTACAATGGTAAATATTTTGAACATAAGAGGTTTCCCTTTTTGACATAAAGTTAAATATAAATTATTAAATAATTTGGACAATATGACTCCAAATAAAATTTAAATTTATTATGTCCAAATTCTAAACGTATTAAAAAATATCTATAAAATAATAAATGTATAATGAATTTCAAAAAGGTGTACATAAAATAACCTATGTTCTAAAATTTTAGATATAGGATTATAAATTAAAATTTATTTTCTTAAATGTCTAATTTAACATATAATATATATATTTGGTCAAGAAAATGCATTTATAAATTTTAATTTATTATTTTAACATAATTATAACCTAAATGTCATGATATTTATAAAAAGAATATTTTTTAACATTCACCTAAAAACCAATAATTTTAGAAAAATTTCCCAAAATCATTCTACGATAATATTGTAATTATTAATCAAAAAATTAGGTTCATTTATTTTAATTCAAAGTCTCAAATTAAGTTATTTATCTTTTAAATTAAAACATAATATAGAATAAAATTTTGTTATAGGAAAATGAATTTCTTAAATATAAATTGTTCTTATTATTATTTCATATCAATTTTTAGTTTAATATTTTATTAATATAAACAATATATTTTATCCTCATTTTCACATATAATAATTATATTATTAAAATAATGTGTAAGTTAATTTTAGAAAAAAATCATTTTAAATAAAAAATGATATTATAAATTATTTAATTAGACTGCTAGAATATTATCAATTCATTAATATTAAAGAATGACCTTTATTTTTTATATAAATATTTTTTATAGTGTGGTAACCTTTATGTATACGTTCGAATTAAATATCAACTTTATTTTGATTATATTAATCTTAATGAAATATTTCAAGGTTCATGTTGGTTCAATGTTATAAGTGAAGTAATCTAACTAACATAGTATTTATTAAAATGAAAAATTGTTACTAACATCTTAGGGAGTTACATTACCTCCACTTAATTAAATTGTATCATCGCATTTTAAGTTATTACTCACTAATGTAAAACATATTAGGTTATTACTCAACAAATATTTTTTAACTCACTATCATTGGTGAGACTATAAAACTAATATAATCCATTATATTGGGAATATACTAAGATTTTGAACCATTTGGTAAAAATATTCCTCCTTATCCTTTTGTAAATCTTACATGTTTCAAGAGACATACCATTTACAACATAATTTACATGATCATGTTTTGACTAAATTATAAACCCAAAATGATATGGATAATATCCAAATAATTAAATATAAATTACCATATGAATATGTAAACTCAACTATAGTATTTCTTCTGCTATAAAAAACAATTTCAACCTATGATACAGTTAATTAAACTATAATATAGTTGGATTATCCTATTACTCTATTTGTTTTACCTAGGTTTCCCATATTTATTTTTTATTATATTTTTGAGATAAATATATTCACATACTTCCTAATTTTTCATAAAAAGATTGTGAATTAACTAAAGAACATCCCCATTAGTGTCAAAAGAGGTGTGTAGTGAGGACAATTTACCATTCATTGAGTGAAGATGAAGATAATACCTAATCAGTATTTTCAGTTGTATTACCATGAGGTGAATCAATACAAAATCTGATAGAAAAATGTTTTTATGTAGATATAGATATCATTTTTAGGAAACCAAAAACTATATAAAATACCAAAATTTAAAAATGTTTCTTAACATTTTAGGCTTATCCATTTGTCTTTCACAAATGTTATCTAGTAAAATCCCCCGCCCCCAACACCTAAATTAATCCATAAAAAATTGTATTCTTTTATTTAAAACTAATGGAGGATACTAAATAATTTTAGGAATTCATATTATATAATTTGGGATGAATATTAATTTTAACTTATAATAATAACCCCCAAAACCTAATAGTTTAGTGAATTTTTATATTGTCTATGTAAATATCTTATTTTACAATATGGTGAATTTTTCTCAATAACCACCCCCACACTATAACCTATTTTAACCATCTTATATATTATATCATCTTCAAAACCTTGGGAGTGGATAATATAAGTAGTGGTGAACTCAAACTCTTTTTAATGAAAAAACCAATCAATGAATCAAAATGGGGTCAGATTATAAGAATGATAGAAAACATGATCATGGGATAAATATTTGATTAAATAGAACATATAAATGTAAGTGTTTTCTATAATATATGATGATAAGTATAATCTAAAATGATCAAACATATACGGTGGAATAATAGTGCATAAGCATCAGATAACAATCATGATCCTTGAAACAAAACATTGGATTTTGATGTAGAAATGTGAAAAAATACTATGAATATAAAATCAAAATGTTGTGAACAAAACATAATGGAAAGTTTATCCAAACACAATCTTGTTAGTATAAATTAACATCAATTCCATCCACACACAATAATATGATCATATCGTTTTTGAAATTACACCCCACACACAATCTCGTAATCATAACTTAACTACAATCCATCATATGCACAAAATCATTTTAACATGACATATTAATTTTTATTCAATACATCAATGAGTGATATATGAACCCTACTGTCCCAATTATAATAATATATAAAAATGTGTTGTAGAAGAACATGAAAACATTCATATTTCAAACATCGCACAATCAACTCATGGAAAAGAGATGAGTTTCGAGAAACAATTCCTTGAACATTTCATAACCCATCCAAAGAAAGAAGGTATATTCTAGAATAAGATCATATACCCAATGAAGATTTAGAATGTTTTGGGTTATTGACATTGATTAAAAACACCTTTATAAGATGAATGATTCAAATGGTTACACATAAAAAGGAATGAGGAATCAAATCATTAGAACCCCTGATTTTAATTATCAATAAGAAAAATTGTACAATATATACTAGATGGTAATTCAGGAAACATAATTGACAAGTAAATGAGTCATTTTAAGATAATGAGTAAAATTGATGAGAAAGAAAAACTAAACCAAATGGATGGTTTTGGTAAAATAGACAATAACGTTTATTAATAGCATTTATTTAGACTCACCTTAAGTGGTGGTTTGGGTTGATGTTGTCATACTCCAACCATTTAAGAGTGTTATAGGTAGAAATATATGGATTTAATTCAACTAATTTCATGTTTTATAAGTAGTAGATGTAATTTATGGTGCACGAACCAACTCAAAACACTATAAAGGATGAAATTTTAACCACTATATATACCCCTTTTACCATTTTAACAATTACCATGATAACTAATTTTTACATAAGTAATTAATTTTCATTCCTATAAATAAAATAGACCTCATTTTATAATTTTGACCTTATGATTATAAATATTTAATCCATTCTATTATATAAAATTATAATGTTATAAAAGGTAATTCAAAACAAATAAATGTATAATTCATTAAAAATACTTAAAGAAAAAATATACCTAAAGTTTTAAAATGTAAATTATATGTTTTTAAATTAAAAAATATATTTTTAAATGTATAATTTTATAAATATAATATATATTTTTTCATGAAAGGTATCATAATTTTTAATTAATGTTGATATCAATATGGTGTCATAAAATTAATAGTATTTGTAAAAATGATATTTAACAATATTCACCTAAAAATAAATAATTTATGAAAATTATCAAAAATTCATCCAAACATAATATTGTTGGGATGAATGAAAAAATAAAGTAAAATTTTACAAATTTAAATTATAAATTAGGTACTAAAATTTTTAATTTAATCATAAAATATAATGAAATTTTGTTTTATAAGGTATTGACTTTTTAAAAAATAATTATTATTTTTTTATTATTTCCAATCAATTAATAGTGTTAATAAGTTAATAATAACAAATATATATATTTTATTATTATTTGACGATAATATATTTATTTTTTCAAAATAAATCATATAAAATATAAATTTTGGAAAAAATTACATTTTAAATCATAAAATAATATTTTTAGTTATTTAGCTACACAAATTTAATTTTTACATTTAATTAGTATTAAAAATAAAATTATTTTTTATTTATTCATATATTTCATAATTTATTTACCATTATTTATTCCCACTAATTCAATGTCTACTTTAAATTGGATATATTAATGTTAATAAAATTTTTCACAGTTTGTTTAGGTTTACTATCATATTTAAAGCATGTTATTCAAAAGAGTATTTATTTGAAAAAAATTATAATAAAATCATGGGTTGTTACACTACTTATTATGAGGATCATTATTGTCCATTTATAAGATTATACCTTTGATTTGTTCCATCTTTCAAGTAATCACATGTTATACTAAAATTTGTGTCCTTGTTTCAAAAAATACAGCAACACTAAAAATAACAATGGAATCTAAATATTTATTCTGTCCATAATGGTTTCCAAAAAAAATCATTCTCGATTTTTGAATTTGTAATCAAAATTTGGATTGATTTTTCATATTCTTTGTGGATGTTTATTTTACCTATTTTATTCATCCTTTATTTAATATAAAAGATTGAATCTCATTATTTTTACTACCCCATGCATGTAATGAATTTTAAAGAGGGCCTCAAAAATTGGTAAAAAAATTAAATATTATGAGTATAATATACAAAAAATGACAATAATTCATGTTATATAATAAAAAAATTGTAAATATTTTAGACAATACAGAAATAGATATTTTGAATTTTTATTTCACTCTTTTTTGAACTTGTTTGATAGTAATATATTTTCTTTCATCTTTATAGTTTATAATTTTTTCAATATAAGTTTTCCATTAAGATCCTTCTTGGTCATTTAATATTCAAAAGCCTTCATCTTGAACATCTTGAGATAGTCAATGAGTTATTTCTATCTTTTGGGTGATTATTCATTTTTTTCATCTTTCATCCCATCAACATTCTTCATGGTTTTAACTATCCATTATTAACTTGGTATTTTTTTCAAGATAATAAATTAACATAGATATGTTCATATGCTTCATGTAAGTCTCTACACTACATTCATAATCACTTAATGAGTAGGTTTCTTGGTGATCCACAATGAGACATATATTTTGTAAACCATATATGAGATTCATCAAAAGTAAGGTACTAGTAGAAGAATATTCCTCTTCCTATTAACGCAAGAAGTTTAACATTTTTAATATTTGTAATTTATTTACTTCTATAAAAAGTCTTCTTCACTATATTAGATATTTTCCACCACTTGTATTTATTTTTCTATATTGATTATCTATATAAAACTCCTAATTCATCTTTTTTATATATTAATACTAAATTTCCAATGCCTCTACATTTAAAAAATTTCAAGGGGAGTTTTCCCTTATATTTTACCTATCATTTTTTAAAATTTTAATATATAAGAGATGAGGTTATTTGTGTTGTAATTATCCAAATTATGATAATCATAATTATAATCTCCAAAAGGTTTTTGTTCTTCTTCATTAAACTCTAAATTCCACACGGCGTCAAAAAATTTCTCATCCTTTACATTCAAATTAATTATTTTTTCCTTTAAAATATCATAGGAAATTAAGATATAGTTTATCTCATATAAAGAGGGATTATTCTAGTCTTAAATAGTAAAACTTTTATGATTAAATAATTATAAACGCTACCTTATGAGTTTATTTAAAATAAAATTACCATCTTGTATTTTAGAAAAACCATAATGTTATTGATAATCCCATTTACTCTAGTGAAGTAATAATCAATTGATTTATCCTCATCATTCTTTTCCAAATTTATAACCTATATTATTTAACATTAACTTTCACTTTATAATGAATTTTTTTATTATCCAAAATTTTGTTAAGATTTTTTTATCCCAAAGTGTTTTTAAAAAGTTCTCTAAGATAGACATCAAAATGGAATTCCTTGTGTTTCCATCGACCTCATGATTTATTTAATACATAAACATCATTTTGTAACCCCTTTGAATGGGTGGAAATCCATTATTGTTATATCAATAACATAAGGCTGAGAGAAATGAAAAATGGAAGCATTTTATTTCTTAGACCATAGAAATGAATTCCATAAAATGTTGGAATATAACTAATAATCAAAAAATTTATGTTCCCCATCATCATTATAGAGAGATCCTAATAAGGGTAACAATTGATCTAAGACCAATTAGGTTTATATAGGATACATTTATAAGGGGATAGATTAGTGTATCCAATTTTAGAAATTTATTTCACTAAAATAAACCACTTAAGTTGGTTAGAACAAGACCATATCTTGTTGATTAAACTTAGCCTCATAGTAATTAAATGAAATAAAATAATAACAAAGTGGAAAATAGTTTTTACCTGGTTCAAGAAAAATGTGTTAACCTACTCCTTTCCTAAATAGGTTTTAATCACATGTTACATGTTTAACACTAGTATCTCATTATAAATACATGTTTTTGGGAAATGTTTTATCCAAAAACCATTCTTCTAGACACAACACACTACCTATAGTAGGTCCATTGTCCCCGGATAGTGACAGTAAATTTTAGAACACCACCATAAAAAATGGATCAATATTTATTTGAGTATAATTTACCACAAAAATAATTGATAACTACTCTCACTAAATCCAAAAAGATGAAAACTTATATCATGACTAAAAGTCTTCAAGATATGGATAGTCAAAAATCTACTTGGTGGATAGACACAGAACAACTATAAATACTCTACTCATCAAACATAGAACTCTTAGTGGATATATATATTCTTCTTATTACTAACTAAGAATTATAACTCTAGAAAAACCTATCATTAAATATATATAGAATATTTTTTTAAATCTATAATTTCCTTTAAATTTATATATTATTATTTTAAACATATTTTTTCCCTTTATGTAGATAGGGATTTAAACACTTCTTCTTAATCATCTTCTTCTATGTCTTAGAAAACCAAATAACTACTATATATTTCTAATTTTTTTCATCTAACACTCTTATTTTTTTTATAAAACATATTACAAATATCAAAAATTCAATCCCCTAGATAATGTAATTTTCTTTTATAATAGGCTTATTAAGATTCACATGCATTTATGAATTTACAAAAAATGGTATATTGTAATATATCTCAAGAAAGAAAAGATAACTTGTTGTAATGTAAAGAAATTATTATTAATAATGAACTCTAAGAAAATATCACCAATTCAATAAGAGAAACAACATCCCATTATCTATATATATTTTCTAGAAATTCATATATCTTTATAGTAGATAAACATCCATGAAATCTCACTAGCTCGATCACCTCTCGATTTAAATAAATAAATCACATATTTCATTTTCATTTTAACTTGACCATAGAATAATTAAAATTCATTAAAATATAGTATTAGTAGGGAAAACAGTTTCTTAAAGAACTCATACATCTAAAAAATCCAGATTTGAAATTATTCACACTTCAAATAAACTCATATACCATCATAATTTCATTATCATGTTATTTAATTGATGAATAATTTCAAATATTTATCCCATTAAAACATATGATTTATTCTAAAAAATAGAATAAAATAATGCTAGCTTCATCTAGATTACCCTCCCATAGTTCTAAATAGATGACCATCATTATCAATATGATGTAGGGATCATAGGCTCCTCATATGTTTTGATTCATATTTTTGATGTGATTTTTTGATTATTGATGACCAATGGAAACATCATAAAGTTAAATTTTATTATGATATCTAAATTTTGGAATCTCAAATTTTCTAGTATACAAAACACTCATAATTATCTATATTATTATGGGAATATAAGTGGAATAATTCTTATGTAGATGAATTGATTCTTACACAGAATCAGATGATGTTTACGCAATTTCTATATAATGTTTTCACAATCATGTTTATGGTGTATTGATGATGCTCACACACTAGATTTCCATATATACACAGTGCATGTTTCAACAATACAAAGATGTTTTTCATGACTATAAGCATGATAACCCTGAAATAGATGGGTTTTACATTTAGGCATAACTGAAATCATGTTTCTAAAAGGAATTATATTGTTTAAATATCACAAACTAATTGTTATGTATATATAAAATTATTCTTACGTAGAACATGGAATCACCCTTATGTAACCAAGAGTTACTGATGAAGTGTTGTCATACACACTCTCAAAAATATTTATAACTAAGTGCAGCACATGGGATGACATATGTTGATCTCTTAAGGAGCTATTGCGGGAAAGAAATCAGTATATCTAATTCACCTAATAACTATTTTTTATTTTAAGCGTTCTAAAATTAATTTAATTTAATTTAATAAAATATATGTAATAAAAAATTAAACTCTAAATATCATGCAATGCTAAAAACAATAGAATTACAGATGAAAGGATTTTAACCCAAGATAATTTTTTGGGAGTACCTTCATTTACCAGATTCAATTCTCCTTAGTGAACACACTCCATCATATATGTGAACACATCAATCTACCCCAGTTATGGATGAAAATAGTACTTAATGATCACAATTTAAACCTTCTATTCACCTCCTCAATAGATGGAGAATGGTTGCAGATTAATTATTTAATCTATAGAAAACCACAGTTAGGATTACACTGACTATAAATTATCCTTAAAATTAACTCAAAGATGATAAAAAACATGGTCTTAGGTTAAAGAACCTGATTAATTCCTTGGGATATTCCTTAGGATATTTTCTCATGATCACAATTATAAGATATTTCATATGGAGAAGAAGGGTGTGGAAAAACAAAAGATAAAAAAATAGAATGAAATTAAGAAGAAGGGAAAAATATATTCAAAGTGAATAATACAATTAAATTATGAAATAAACTATAAAAATATAGAATATGGCCATCCAAAATTTCAATACTTTGAGAAGGAGAGGGGATATATTTTTATAGGAAAAAATGTGAAATCTTGGCTCTAAAATTTCTTCCCCAAAAGAATGCACGTGGTAGACCCATTTAATTACTGAATTTGAAATTGTGGTCTTAAATGTAGTGGTTACAAAATATCTTTTTCTTATTACATAAAAATTTCATCTTAATTATCCTTTTTTATAAAATTAAGTGTCGTATTAACTCATCAACATCAATTCTGGATGAATATTTCTTAATATTGTCCCCAATTTTGAGCATCCAATGGTCACCTTAATGGTATAATATACCAACAAAATTTATTGGAAATATTCATCATTCAGATATATTTAAAATAGATTTTGAATCACTTTAATTGGAGTTTTAGATCCTTAGTAATGCTCCAATGAATGAGGTGGGGTCCACCATATTGTCTAGAATCATTCTCCAACATGACTGAATTTTTTGGGCTTGTAGATGATCAAATTAGCTCCTAGTCCAAACTAAAAATACTTATTACATAAATCATGTAATCTCAAAAAAATAGGACTATTAAATTTGGATCAATATTAAAAAAGATAAGATCGTAATACATAAGTTAATTAAAATAGGTAAAATTCCATAATTGACCATTTTTTTTCTTTTAATCTCAAAATACCACTAAAAACTAAAAACGTGACAATTATCTAAAAAAACACTATGGTGAGATTATAAATATTTAATTGCATAATAAAATGTATGAAAGTGTGTTCTTTATCACTCCCCACACTAAAATGTTGCACTCCTAGACAATTATCTTATACTAAAGTAAAAAAACTTCCAAAAGCGTAAATGAAACCACAGTTCAATTAACAAATCAAAGAAACTATCATGCCTCCTATATGGATAAAAATTTTCCTAACTTCTAAAAAATAATAATAAACCATTCAATTTCATGTTAATCATCATGTGCATGTTTTACCTAACTCCCCAAGAAAATGTTTCCCCCTTCACTAAAGGATATTTAATGTGGAGTTTTTCTCATTCTCATAAACATGTGTACTCTCCATAGGCTTTTTATCCTCTAAAGTGAAGTAAATTCATGAACTCAAGAATTGAATTATATTCACTCCACATAGAAGAAAATAAGATCTATTATCATGTAATATAATAGAATTTGAATTCCACACATAATTTCACCAGAAAAAATTTCAATCTTATCATATTTTTTCTCGAAAGCTCCAGATAGGCATAACTTTCTTTCATCATTGGAAGCTCCAGAAAGGAAAATATTCTCTTATCATGAGAGCTCTAGATAGTCATAGAATTCATTATAATGAATTATTTAGTAGTAAATTATGTTCTTCGATAATTTATTTGTTTCAACCAAAGAATTTCCAAATGAGGTAGCACAACACAAGAAAATTTCCCCCCATACTTGAGTTTAAAAACATCATACATTCAACTTCTAGAGAATGTTGGAAAGGGATAAATGTCTTGTAATGTGGATTAATAACAAGGTATTTCATGTATACTATGGGATTAATAATGGTTATATGAAAAGGTAGGCCAAAATTAGAGTTCAATGTCAAATGGGGCTTTCAAAGTGTTGCCTCAATCATTCGTAACGCATTCCATGAACTCTAACAGCTTGGAAAAGATAAAAATAATAGGTTCAGGATCACACAATTTGTCTCAAGACTCTCTAGAAAAAAGGGAAATGAATGTTTAAAAAGGTTTAAAACCTCTCAGGTTAGGGGTGATCTTCAATTTGGATAGTACAAGTTCACATAAGTTTCAAAATCAACCAAACTTTATCAAATTAAATTATCGAAAATCAAGAAAAAATCCATTCAACAATCATTTAAATCCTCAAACATTCACATCAATAAATATGAAAAAAATACCAAGATGGTTCGAATTTTCCAAAGTATTGAATTCAGCTCAATATTTCTAATAAACACACCAAAAAAAGAAATCATAAAAATTTATGAAAAAGACATGAAAAAAAATGAAAGAGCATAAAAATTAAAAAGAAAAAATTAAAATTAATTCCCCACACTTATTCCATTTATTACCATTTTTTTGCTCAAATATGATGAAGAAATTCTTCATATAAGATTTAAATTGAGAATAAATAAAAATAAAGTAAAGAAATGACACAACCAGATTTATTTTTCATTAGAATCCTTAAGTTAAGCTCTTAGATACTACCACTTTAAGACTATAAGAATAAAATGATAATACATAAGAAAAAGTTAAAGAAAATAAATAAATAATAGAAAAGGGATAATTATTGGTGAAGACCCCTAAGAGGGTGATAGGTTTTTACTGCCCCTAGTCAGGCAGGTGTAGTTGATTATCCCCAATCAGAAGGTGGATGTGGTTTCTTTTAGATAAACCACCACATGTGACTTTTCCCAATGTCCATGATTAGACACCAATATTGGAGAACCCAAAATAATATAAGAATATTACAAACCCTAATAATGATAAAAATAGATAAATTGACTTCTATAGTGAGAGGGAAAAGAAAATATGGGTTCTCCTTATTAGCATATATAGTTTACTCTTCCATATGGTATGAAAGTTGTTGTAGAGAAGGTAGTCTCACCACGTGATTCTCTAGATATTTTTCATCAATCACCACCACTTTCATCATCTCTCCATTAAAATACATTACCTGATTCATTTTTGTTGTATCAAAAATTTCAGATAAAGAGATGTTAGAAAACAATTTTTCCTGACAAAGATTAAAACATGAAGAATTAATAAAAAATATTCCCTTTTCATGTCGGTCATCTTGGAAATTGATCTCTTCTAGAAAGACCATTGGAAAATCCATCTCATCAAGTGTATCTACATTATCATCTTCTAAAGGAAGAGAGAGGTAGTGAGGTAGTGATTTTTCATTATCAAGGATGGGAAGATCAAGTTTCAAGTTATCATTAACAAAGTTATTCCATGTTTATCAAAAAAATTTTTGATCTACCATAAGTTAATCATCTTTCATGTGTAATTTAGGGACCACCTCGAGCAATAGATGAGTGTGGGATGATGTGGTTAGTTCCTTTAGTAGCTATTTATCACCCACCTTAGGGTTTTTAACATAAAAAACAATATGTGAAATATCTCTCACCTCTCATTCTGGTTCAGGTTCTGGCTCATGTTCAGGTTTCGAATGATGTTGACATGAATTTACATATTCCATTAGCCATTCTATTTTTCTCTCCAACCCTTTTATGTATTCTATAATTTTTTATATCTAGGATTTTTTAATTTTTTTTCTTCTTGTTTCTATTTATAATAGTCAATCCAAGCATAGTAATTGGAATTGAAAGACATCATGGACAAAGATTATTGTTTAAAAAAAATTATGAATTTTTTTGTGTATTTTTAATGTACGGAAAATTATTTACAAAATGTTAATAAAATAGATTATGAAGACCAATAGGATCCCTGATAACGGTTCCAATTTGATGAATCATTATCATACAATCTCAAAAGAATATTTATAACTATGTGTAGCACTTGGGTTGACCTGGGTCGATCTCTTGTGGAGCTGTTGCGATCAAGAAATCGGTACTTCAAATTCACCTAAGAACGAATTATTTTTGTTATTTTAGTATTTCTGAAATTAATATAATTTAATAAAATATATGAAATAAAAAATTAATTCTAAATAAGAGGCAATGATAAACATAATAAAATTAGAGAAGAAAGTAAGTTCTCCCGAGATAATTTTCAGGGAGTACCTTCATTGACCAACATTGATTATCCTTAGTGAATGCACTCCATCGTATGTGTGAACAACTCAATATAACTTGGTTATGAATTAAAAGAGTACTTAATGATCTCAAATTACACCCTACATTCACCTCCTCAATCATGAAAAAATGGTCATAAATTAAGAAGTTAATCTTTAGACAATCATAGAGGGGATTACAACCAATATAATTTATCCATAGATATAATTAAAAGAATATAAAAAACATGGTATCAAGTTCAAGAACATGATTACTACCTTGGGATATTCCTTGGGTTATTTACTTATGATAACATGTATAAGATATCACATATAGAGAATAACGGGGTCTAAAAACAAAATATACAAAAACTAGAATGAGATGAAGAAGAAGAGAAAAATATATTAAAATTGCATAATACTATTACATCATGAAAGAAACATTAAAAATAAATAATATGGCCACCCAAAGTTCCAATGATTTTAGAAGGATTGGGGATACATATTTATAGGAAAAAAATATTAAATATTGGCTCTATAATCTCTTCTCCAAAATAATGATTGTCGTACATCCCTTTAATTGCCTAATCTGAAATTGTGGTATTCTAGGAAGTTGTTCAAAAATATTTTTTTTCCTTATTTAAAAATTTCATCTTCATTCACCTTGTTTACAAAAATATATGGTGCATTAACTCACCAATATCAATTTTGGATGAATGATTCCAAATTTTGTCTCCAATTTCAAGCATCCAATAGATGCATTAATGGTATAATATCTCCATGAATTTTATTGGATGAATTAACCACTGAGATATATTTAAAATACATTTGTAATAGGTTTAATTGGAGTTTTAGATCCTGAGTTAGGATCCAATGAATGAGGTGGGGTCCACCATATTGTCTATAATCTTTCTCCAACTTTATTGAATTTTTCTGGCTTGTAGATGGTTGAATTAGATCCTGGTCCAAACTAAAAATATGTATCCCATAAATCAACGAATCCGATAAAAAATTAGTCATTCAATTTTTATCAATTTTAAAAAATATATGATCGAAATAATGAAGTTAACTAAAATATGGAATATTCTAAAATTTACCATTTTTCATTTAATCTCAAAATACCACTAAATCCTAAAAACATTGTAATTACCCATAAAATGACACTATGGTGGGATTATAAACATTGAATCACATAATAAAATGTACGAAAATTCCATCTTAATAAGTTATCCAATGTGAGCATAAACTCATAAAAATTTTAATATTCACATATAACTATAATTATATAAAACTATTCAAAAGACATCTCATAAATGATAAATATCCATAAAAACACTTCAATGTATGGGTTGAAAGTAAATAAAAAAATCGTCAATAATATCCCCAAACTAAACGGATCTTCATAATACTATGGATATTTTAAGAATTATTATAATATAGAAAACCTATAATCATTATATATGGTGTTAAAAGATTTATTATGACACCCATGACAGCAATATTTTATATATACTATAAATATTTATTATTTAGTGGATTTCCTAATTGTTTAGAGTGATATTATTGAGTTTTTAAAGTAATTTGTAGGCTTTTTAGTTTCTTTTTATGGTATTCTAAACACTTAAAAAATCATTCATGTCATAAATTAAACTTCTAATAATCCCAGCATTATTTTTGCAAGGTTTTTCAAACCCTATAGAATACCATTCCCCCCTTTAAATAATAAATCACGTCATTTTTATAAATATGATTTATGTTATTACACTTTTTAATTTTTCCTCCAATAGTTAAGAGTTTTCTAGAGATTTATACCATTTGAAACACCTCTCTGTCTTTCATATCGTAGAATATCCATTGATAAGAAAAATTTATTCCTCAAGGTATGACCATAACAACTTCTCAACCACATAATATAAATACTTTTTCTTTCATCATCTTCCCCTAAAATCTCCATGGTATCCAAGGGATTCTATCTTGGATGAATTTTTAGGGGGTATACTTTTTTTATTGATTTATGTGGCCATCTATGGCCTTATCCTCTCTACCATTGGTTTAATAACATAATTTTCATTGTATTATCCATGTTTTGGTATATTCATATATTAATTTCTTTATTTGAAATATCATGTGGTTAATCAAATTATTGAACACCCCTTTCAATAAAATTATTTTATTTATATTAGAAATTGAAAAAATATGAATTAAATATCATTCCTTAGTGTTTTTCAAGAATTAGAAGTTGTATTTTAATGGTCTCCATGGTTTCTACGTCAAGAAAAATTATTCATGCAGTATATAAGTTTTTCAAAAATCTATAAGAAGTTATTTACAAAAACATTTATGACCAAATAGATGTTTTGATTTAAAATTGACAATAAAATATGTTTCTCATAATTTTTAAAAATTGGTTTCAAATATAAGGGTGTTTCTGGAATATAATAAATTTCTTTTGGTTTTATCTGTCATTTGTTACATTTTTTATATTTATTTATCGATAATAATTTCTTTAATGGAAATGTTGATTCTTGAATAATTTTAAAAGGATGATTACATGGATTGGATTTCAATATATGAATAAAAATATTTTCTTGTAAAACACTAAATAGTTTTCATGACATTCTTTACACCCTTAGTATTGTTTTCAAATAAGTAATTCATTTTTATATAAATCATTAACTGAAAAATATAAATATAAATGGGTTGTTTTCCTTGGTCAGTGCTGGTGGTGAGGTGTGGGGTTTAAATTTGTAAATTTTATTGATATTATAATATGCCTTTTGACTTATTTACACAACTTGACTTGAAAATATTATACGAACCCTAGGTTACTGTGGAAGATATTAATGATTAATTCTATAGTAGTTATCATTTTTCTCTGGAAAGTTTCACCAATTTAAGATTTTATTATATATAGATGTGTACCACTCTATATATATACATGAATGTTAGTAAATAAGTTATTTAAATTGGACCAAAACCTAGATTGGTTATGGGATCAACCCAAGTAAATCTAAGATCATCACATAGTGCCTAGTGAGTTTCTGATGTTTATCATTATGGTGTTTTATTTTCTTAACATAATGATCACTCTATTATAAATAATGTTATATATTTTTATTTTTAAATGGATTTTATTGTATTATTTTTTCCTCATATGATAGTATTGATAAATTATTTAATTTTTATAATATTATGTTCACTTTTTGGAATTTGTATGATAAGTATTATGTTGTTCTCATAACCTGTTTAGATGAAGGTGTTTATTCAAAATTTTATTTTATGGTTAATATATTTCATTGAATAGTTGTAATCATCACTATATTTTTAAATTATTTTTCAAAGAAATATATAAATTTGAAATACAGAACCCTTATTTTTTCCAAAAACCAAATGTAAATCATTATATATTTTAATGTGATTTTCTTAATTATGTCATTAGAACATGTTAATATGAGAGGGTTGGTATTTTATTTAAATGGTAAAAGATTGTTATTAGTTTTTATTATATATATATAATGAAAAAAATATTTTATGATAATATTTTAAACTATATTTAATGTAACATCTTGGAATATCATAAAATCATTAGTAGAATTATAATATGTCAATTTGGATCATTCCCAACTACACACTTCCATGTGAATGTGTATATAATATATTTATGGGGATAATAATGGTAAAAATTCCATATTTTATAGAATGAATTGTAATTAAAGTTGATCGATGTCTTTGTGATATGGATGTGACCTTTGGCCATTTAGTTTTATTCATGTAGTATTTTAATTAATTTAAAGTTTTCTATGTATTTAATATATTTTCCACCCTAGTATATATCATAAATTTTTTTATTATGGATTTTTTAGAATCGATTTATATTATTATTATAAATATTTGGTTTATTTATTTATATTATAGTTCACTTATTCCTTATTTAGTTTATATCTTATTTTAAAAATAACTTTTCACATGAATGGACGTTAAAAGAATAGAAACATCATACAATACTCTAGGTAAGTATTTGAGGGAGATTCATTTTTTATTTTTTGGATAAAATTATTCGGATGGTGTTTTTTTTATTCCCTATATCCTTGTATCCATTCCATAGAAATTTGGAATTTTTGTTGGGCCTTGTGGGAGCCTATATCAAAAGACATGGTAGTGTGAACCAAGTGGGATCATTACAAAATCGTGTAATAGGGTATTTAAGTGGTGTGATTATTCCTACCAGCCTCTAGTTGTCTATTCATACATAAGTAAGGGAAAAAGGAAAGCAATTCTGGGTTGTGACACTTAATTGTTATAGCTTTCTCTGGGGAAAACTTGTTATTAGTTCTTTAGTTTAATAGATGGAGGGAATACATAGGGTGGAATGGGATGTCAAGGGGCTAATCTAATATTTTTTTGGAGTTATTGTTTTATATATAGATTCTATATGAGGGAGATACTCCATTAGAGATAGAAACAACTTGTTTTGTATGAAATTATTCAAATGTACCAATGTTTCTTATCAACTATAATGATTTCATTGACTGATCTTTTGTTTCTACGGAAATTTTGGAGGAAAGATGAGGAAAAAAGAACTTTTACAATATTTTATGCCCACTCATATGTAAGGGGTAGTATTGAGAATAGAATCAATGATCCTTGAGCTGTAGAATTATCCCAAGTTTCATGAGGTAGGGAAACATCAATGTAATGAATGTCTATAATAAAAAGAGGTGGTAATTTGGTGACTGCAGATCTAGATACGGAAGTTAAAATTAAATATATCCCAAATATTATAGAAGTAGTTAGAATATTTTAGATGAAGAGATTAAAGACGATTGTATGTTATTAAAAAGGAAAGAGGAAGTAGTTTATACATAGAGGATAAAGAAAATAATTTGAAACAAGAGGTTTTGGAGGACAGGAGAGGAGTAAACAAAACTCCATTTAAAGTGAAATGTAAATAGTCTAGTCACGAGAAGACTAATATTTTGGAGATTCCAAAATATTCTGGTGACTATAAAGTATTATGGATCATATGAGATAAAATATACTATTTTGTTTAACGAATTCAAGAGGAAATTAAGGTACAATATAGGAAAGTTTTTATGGAAGGTTCGGTACATTATAATATATTTTCATTAAAAACTATGAAATTAGAATTTTATTGTGAATAGTTCAAAAAGAAGATCATTTGATGGTATGAAAAAAACAACTAAGGAAGATCCAATATTTTTCTGAAAGGCTTCTGACAAACTAGAATAATGGAAGATTATATTGAAGAGTTTCAGAATGTATCAATGTGCCTTCCATATTTAACAAGTAAATTGTATGTGAGCCTTTTCATAGGGGGTTTATGACTGAATATCAGTAGAACTATTTTTAATTACGAATCAAAGAGTATGTTTTTTATATTGACATTATCTAGAAGATTATAGAGAGAAATTGTTATGAAAGGTGACATTAAGTATTCAGAGTGTCATGGAAAAAATAGTTCTAGGAAATAGGAGAGAACATGGAATATTAGCTAATTAACATTACTTCCTTATAATATAGGCAGGGATAGTGTAAAGAGGGGAAATATGAAACCTAGGTGGAAGGGAGGGGAGATGTTCAAGGTAATAATTTTATGAGAGGAAGAATAAAGTATTGTGATACACTTGTAGTCAACATTTTCAACCTTGTAATACAATTACCAAGAAATGATTTATGATAATTATATGGGAATGTGTAGAACCTAAATAAAATTTAGGGGAATATGGTGGTAAACGTAGATATGAATGTGTCTGGGAGTGAGGCGGATAATGGTGATCAACATTAGGGGGATTTTGAAATGGTGATTCATGGTAAAATGACATTTTTTTATGGATGAAAGCATTCAAATAAGTCTAAAACCATGTAGTTAGAAGGAAATATTGAAGGGGTACTAGTTTTAGTACTCATTGATAGTGGGAAAAGTTGTAACATTATTTAAAATTAGTTGTTAAAGTACTTTATAGAATTGTTAAAAGATATTAGACCATTTAATATACATCCATTTTATTACCACCATGTGCATGAAAAGATTTAAATGTGGGGCTAGGAGAAGTGTAGTTTGATATAGATGATTATTTTTTTGATATGAAAACCCCATATATTTTTCTTTGAATTTTTTTGTAATACTTATTGTGTTATTTAAAAACCCTTAGGGGAAATATGAATATGAATTTTGAATGGAAGGATAAAGATGTTATTATTCAAGGGATACATTATACATTTGAGATATCAATAGTGTTTCAGGATTATCTTAGGGGAGATTGATTCCAAGTGCAGGGTTTTTAGAGGGAGATGGCTAGAAACATGGAAATGATTCTTTAGAAATTACTAGCTTCTAGGAGGAGAAATTATAGAGGTTAATGAATCCTTATTATGAAGAATTTGATGTTCCAAGGGCTTTACCACCACAACATCAAACTGACCATCTTATCAAAATGAAAATTGGGGAATAAACAATGAATAAACTCCCTTCTAAAAATAATTACCACATGAATAATGATGTAGAAAACTGTGTTTACTAAATTTATGAATATGGGTATATAAGTCATAGTTCAACTCCATTTTCTAGTCCTACATTTCTTTTTAAAAAGAAGTATAATGGTTGGTGTATGAGTATAGATTACCATGAATGTTACCATAAAAATATTCTATAAATGTATCCTATAATAGTTATTGAGGATCTTGTGAATGAGCTGAAATGGGTAGCATATTTTACAAAGATTTATTTCAAATTATGTAAAGTTAGGATGGAGAATGATGATGTTGAAAAAAAATCATTCAAATGCCAATAAGGGAATTACGAATAACTTGTTATTCATTTTGGTTTGATTAATGAACTTAAAATTTGTCAGTAAATAATGAATAAGATTTTATGGACTATGTTACAAAAAATAGTGTTGGTATTTTTTTATGAAATACTTTTTTGTAGTGGAACTTGGGAGGAATGTGTTGAAGCATTGTAATGGGTTTTATTAAATCTGAGATAAAATGAGTTATATTCCAACCATAAAAAATAGTTGTTCTGTAAGAAAATAGTGGAATATAAGGGACATATAATTTCATTATATGTTGTTTAATAGACCCAATAAATGTACAAGAATTTTCTATGTGGTAGTAGCCTTTAAATTTACATGATGATATAGTATTTTTAGGTTTTTTTGATATTATAGGTAATTATTCAACAATTATGGAAAAATTTCTCATCCCAAAAACAATGATTTTCCTTGACATCAAAGGTGGAGGAAGCATTTGATGGGTTAAAGAAGTATTTTATTTATTCATGTATACAAAATATACCTAATATTTCCAATGATTATGTGGTTAAATGAGATTATTTGGGGGATGGTATTGGAACTATTTTAATGAAGGATGAACAATCACATTGTTATTTCATAAATTCCTTATCAGATCACATTTATAAAATAAATCATATGAGAAAGAACTTATGTTGCCAATGTTATCAATTCTTTATTGGCCGTAGTATCTTTTTGTGTCTCAATTTATGGTTTATACTGACTAACGTACCTCCAAATATTTTCTTATCCAACACATTATCTCTATAAATAAAAAATATTTTCATGATAAACTTTTATTTTTTGATTTTGATGTCGTTTTAAAACTAGGGAAATTAAATAGTGTTGTTGATGCTCTCTCTTAGGTTGGGGAATAACCATTTTTTCTTAAAATGGATGTTACTAAACCAATTTTCTTGGATCTAAAAATATTTATTAAATATATTCTGCATGATGTTCAAATACAAGTGTCTATAAAGTTCTATGAGAGTGATCTATATTCCATATCATAATATTCTTACCATGCCGGACAAAATTTCTTTAAAAGTCACCTAGTGTATTCGAAATATTCTATTTTGATGCCCAAACATCTTCAATATTATAATTCATCCCTATTATGGGGACATTTAGGGTTCCTTAATTAATTTTAACTCCTTTACCAGGTAGTTTATTGGATAGTAATTCCACAAACAATGCAGTATTCTGTTTAGCTTTGTTCCATTCTCCATTGTAGCATGTATTAAACAATGATTCTGGCTGGTCTTATACATATTTTGTTATTACCATAATCTGCATGGGAGTAAATTTATATGGTTTTTATGTCTATGTCTCAAAAATCTCAAGGGTTTGAAAATGTATTAGTTTTGTTCAATCGATTGAATAAGTATTGCCACAAAATATTTCTCAAACATCATTGTAATACTATATGAGTTTCTAAATTTCTTGTTAAGGAGGTTAGTAAACTATAGGGTATTCTAGAGATATTGTTAGTGATTAGGATCCATTGGATTCTAGTTACTTTTGGATAGAAATTTTTATATTTAATGGAAAAATACTTAAAATTGGTTTATCTTACCATCCATAGAGTGGGGGAAAATGAGGTGGTGTAGCATTTTTTGGAAGACTACTAGTGTTTTTTTCTTTAGACCATCCAAATCACTGGGAATACTGGTTGTCCTGGGTAAAATATCATTATAATTCATCTTTATATACATCTCTATAAAAAACACCATTTTAGGTTGTGTATGGATTTGGATATACACATATTATTAAATATGTTAAAGGGAATGAAGTATAAGATTCTATAGAAAAATAATTTTTTGACTGGTATGAGGCACTACGATAGCTTCATGTGAATTTTCACTATGTACAGTAACTTATGGTTTGATTTGGGAACATAAAAAATCAGTCAATAGAATATGATATTGGAGATTTATTTTTGATCAAGATGAGTCCTTGTCATCTAGGGGTTACTCCATAGATCAATCCAAAATTTAAATCTTAGTATTATGGATCATTTTTAATTCTTGGGAATTTTTTCTAGGTTACTTATATGTTGATTATTCCTGCTAATAGTAGAATTCATTAGGTTTTCCATATCTTCCAATTCAATGTTGAATTTGGATAACAGTCTGGAAGTAATTCATTATTAAAATAATTCATTTATTAATGGTAATTTTATATTTCTATCATGGAAGATAAGACACACTAGAAGGATTTATTATGGATCATTTAGTGGAAAGGTCATCCTGGAACTAACATGACTTATGAAAGGAATCTAAGATCATGTCAAATTTCCATAATTTTCACCTTAAGGACAAGTTGATATTTCTAGTGGGTGTAAATTATAGAATAGTTAGGAAGGGTGGTTCCTCTTCATGGACACCAGTATTCCAGAGTTACCAAAGGAAGGTAAATAAGAAAGCTGGTGTGGGTTGTGACTCAAAAATATTTTAATTGTCTAAAGGTAAAACATGTAATTAGATATTCATTTTATTATATTGTGAGAATAAATAGGGAGTCATGCGAATTTAGGTTCTCATCTATTTTTTCAAGTATTCTAGTTGTATAGAAAGAGTCTCTATGAGGAAGTAACTCCCATAGAGAGATAAATGACTTTTCTTGTATGGATTTTTTCTAATATACAAAATTTTTCAATTAGTATAAAATACCTCTTTTTATTAATAATTTCAAGGTGAATAAGATATAAGGTCATTATAAATCAGGAGATTTTTTTGGAGAGATAATTCAAACCCTCTTTCATTTGAACCTTATTTTACTAATGGAGTTCACAATTTTTCATTTCAATTGAGCCATATTTTCAATATTTTTTAGAAATTTTAATTTTTTTATTTCAGTGGATTATATTTAATTTAAATGAATCGTCTTAATAATATTTATAGGTATGGTGAGAAATATGTAAAATTTAGGTCTATTAATGGTTATAATACTTTTGCCCCCAAATCGGGCAGAAATTGAGAATATGACTATAGATAGATCTATTAGTATTTTTATTTTTTTGCACATGGATTGGGAACATACAATCGAACTAAAAAATAGTGTAAGACTTTATAAATATTAATTTCAGGATTTTTTATTATTTTATTTCATTATACTATCATCCATATCACATTATAAAAATATAGAATGAAAAATATTTTTTCTACTATTATTTGGTTAAGATGACTTTGATGCTACATGTTAAGATAGTTGAATTGATTTAAAGTGAATTAATTTATGGGGATATAATGTTTTTTAATATTACATTTTCAATTAGTTAATGGTTCAATTGAGTAATATATGATTTTAGATGGTGTGGATTAAAAAAATGAATTCAATATTTTTTAAAATTTTATAATGTAGATTCAAGATATAGAATTTGGTTTTGAAAAATAAATTTTTTTGTACAAAAATTGTTAAAACAATTCTGTTTTGATTTCATTTTAGGGAATGAAAAAAATAAAAGTTTATTTGTGGTTTATGAAATTATTTTATGAGTTATGATTTCAGAATTTTCTAAGTATCATAGGGAAATTTTGAAGTATATGTGATAATATTATGATATGTTAATTTCATGTTTTTCTTGTAAAATTACATATTTATAAATATAATATTGCTTTTTTATGAGTGTTTATATGTGGAATGGTTTTCCTTATATTATGTTTTAATTCATTATTTGTGAGTACTTTTCATGAAATTTTTTATTTACTTTGTTAAGAAATATTATAATATAGTTGGCATTATTATATTTTGATGTTAATTCATTTTTATATAATTGATTTTATTGTATTTTAGATATATTTTAATTAAGTATATGAATTGTGTTATTTTAGATTATTCCTCCAAAAAAATATTTTGTGAATTGGGAATATAAATTTGGTAGAATAATTTTGAATAATAGTAATTCTATCAACACATTATTTGTTATTATTAATGGAAACATTGTCCAAACTCTATATTTAGTGGTATAAACAAACCTATCTCGATCTATAGAAAATTTATAAGTGTTTTAGAAAAAAAACCTTCCTAGTTTACATGTAATCAATGGTCCTTAAGGGTAAATTTAGTAGCATGAGAAGTATTATGGGATTTTCATCTCTCTAGAATGACCTAAATCATAAATATTGATGGTTTCTATAATAAATTTTGAGGGACTAGGTTACGAATTGAATAATAAATTTATTCAATACTAAACACTTAAATACATGTCATATAGGTATTTCAAGAATTTTTTATTGGTATTTTACTCATAATGTAATGTTAGAGAAGGAAATTGAATTTTTATGATCGCATTTGGGTGATCAAATAATTATTGAATATGAAAACTCATTCATTGGTTGGTACCTTTGTTTCCTAAGTTGGTCACTAATGACTATTAAACAGATTAATTATTAAATAGATAGATATATATATATATATCATGATCTAGATTCAAAATAATTATTACATGGACAAACCACTTATGTAAAATTAATCAATATATTAGTTTTAGTAAAGGTAATTATGGAATAATATCCTATGAAAGGTAATAGAACCATTCCATATCATGGTAGAGAGAGTTATCTATCCAATAATGATTAGAAGAAAAATAATATGAAGTAGGAAAATGATGATGATACTCGATAAACCCACATTACTATTTCAAATAAAGACATTATTTTAAGTGATCTCTAGTATTCATTCAGTATGAGAAACCAGAGAATTCATATCCCTCTAATATAAATTCTCATTGGAATTTTCATCAGTGTTATCAATTAGGTCATCTTTAAAAACAATTTTTTTCATTATTTATATTAGAAGAAGTATAAGATGATGATGAAATATTGGTAGTAGTATATAATGAATTTGATTCCATATAAATCAAAAATAATATGGAATTTTTTTTATTTTATGTAATTTCTCTATATTTACTAATAATTTTCATACATCATACAAGTACCACAAAAATTTTTGAATATATTTATCATTAAGTCAATTTGAGCTATTTATCTTTTGGGAGATTCTGATATCCTATGATTCTATGGAAATTGATTTCATTTCCAGTTTTTTGTTTTCCATTTACATCGAGGTTCATTGTCTATTTTTACATTTTGACTAAAAGGTTGTTCCATGTTGTAGGTATGAATTGATCATGGTAATATAGTTTCATTCATTCCACCATAAAATGGTTAACTCAAAATGGTGGGGAGACCTATAATTAGTATTGGTATCCCATTCAAAAGTAATAATTTGTATTCCTCATTCCAAAAAGGCCACTCAATTGAAGGTTTTCAGTATTTGATATTAACCCAAGCATAACTATTGGTAACCTAATGGTATAAATAATTGTTTACATGGGTAAATACTCTTATTTTATACTTAAAGTTTTAAATTATTTGAAAACATAATTCTAATTCATTAATTCACTACTAGAAATAATTATTTTTTATCATTCATAAAGTGGAATAAAGATATTCTCTATGAGATATATGGATGGTTTCGGGATAACTAGATTGATTAAGTAGATAAGCATAGTTAAAATAGTTTTCTTGGGAGACAATAATTGCATTGAAAAATCAAAGTAATTGATCTATATTGTTTATATTTTTTTAATTTTCTTATCATAATCTACTACCTCTCCCAATTTAATATCTATTTGGGATGTTTCCATGAAACTTATTATATAAATTTTTAAATCATTCATGATGGGTTCATTCTTCAATAAATTTAATGAATTATAAATCATTTATATTCTTAATAAGTAACTAGATATTTTTTTACAATTCATATTGTGTGTGATCTATTGTGATATGGGATACAATGTTTTGAATTATCAAAATAGTACATCATAAGGTGAATTGAATTATTGATGGGGTCACATTATATTTTTAATTATTACCATTCAAAATTATTAATGAATTTCTAGAGGTAAAATGTTTATTGGGTGGATTTTTCACACCCATATCATCACTATTTTACATATATTTCAATTTTTTTATTTAATGGATATAAAAAGGGTTTTCAGTAAAAGTTTTTATTTTTATAGGAATTTAAAAGGTTCTTGGTCTATGTACATTGTTTTTATAACCCTGCACAAACCATGCACGTCAAAAAGTAAACATCCATTAAATCCTCTACGAAAACCATGCACCCCATTAAATCATAAATTATTTTTTCATAAATATTAATTATGTGAACCTACCTCCTATATTTTATTCTCACAAATAAGATTCCCTCGTGATATTATCCCCTTAGAAACACATCTCCCTCTAACCTTACATCAATTATCATTCATTAATACAATGTGTTTCTTCATGGTATGGTCATCGAAATATTTTCATATATTATTCTAGCATCTTTTTATTGTATATTATTTTTTTAGTAAAATTTCCATAGAAGTATCAGGTTTCATTCTTTGATTAATTTAATTTTTTTCCCTATTTTATGGTTTGATGTTTCCATCTATTCACTTATTATCTATACATATGGTGGAATAACATCATTGTAATTTCTAAACACCCACTTCACAATTAAAATTTCTATATTAACAATTTTATAATAAATAATGAATAGAATATCGTGACTTTTTGTTCTTAAAGTGTGAGTAAAATGGGTATTTCAATGTTTTAAAATATTTTTACATCACGAAAAAAAATCATGCACTGTAATTGTTTTTAAAAATTACTAAGAAATTTTTAGAAGAAAATTAATAACCAAAGAGGTGTTTTGAAATCTAATTTATTAATAAATAATTAAATTATTGTTTTAAATAAAATATATAAATTTATGGTATGATTCTTTCATGTGTTGATTTTTCATATGTGATTTAGGGATTGTTTTTCCAAACAATAAGCAGTTTTCATGACATAATTGATATCACTTGTTTTGTTATCTTGTTATATGGTTTTACAATTAGAAATAGGTATTATGTGATATGAAATTTTTATTATTGGATATAAATTTAAAATATTTTTTTCATTGAAGGATATTATTGGTAATTTTTGGGAATCATTTTATTGAATTTTGATGGTATTATGATATGATATGTGACTCTTTTTTATCACCTATATTAGAAAACATCTTAGGAACTCTTTTTAACCAAGTGGGAGTTTAATTATTAATGATAAACTTTATATCACTTTAATTATATTAGTGTCTCTTAGTAATGTCATTTTTATGACTAGAGGTGTTCCACCCAATGTGGCTTATTGAGATTAATTTTATAGGTTATTTGTCTTGGAATGCAACATATGAAAAAATTTGGCTCCATTGAAGTATGCCTATGATTTCCCAATTAGTACCAAGTGTGTTTAGCCATATTAATATTATTTTAAATAATTTTATCATCTTAACGATCCTTATATTATGATTCTTTTTTATATTTTCTTATTTTCATATGGATTTCATTATGTGAATTATTTATTATTTGAAAGTGTTGATGAATACAAACTTATACCAAATTTTGTGGTCATTGATTGAAATTTATAATAATAACATTATATTATTCTCATTTAATGTTATCTTTAATATGTTTATTATGGAATCTATTTTTTTATTCTTTTTTTAAACTACTATTTTAACAAGAATTTTAAAGTAGTTTTAAAAGAAAGATATAAAATGGGAAAAGATAGGAATGTTTTTTAAATTTTTCTTAACATGTCAAATTTTAAATTGAATGTACATTTTTTGAATCATATCATAATGACAATTTTGTATGATGGGAGATATTTTAATTAATTTTTAATAACATGTTAATGGTTTCAATAACATATTTGTTTCTGGAATATTAATCAGGGCCCTCATAGCCATACACATTTCTTTTCTCTATCTTCCCACATTCCGATTATGGGATTATTCCATCACTATCATCACCAATTTATAATCCATGACTAAAATGGGATGATTGGATGTCAGTTCCTCCTTTAATAGATTCATCCTTGGAACTAATATGGTTCTCCCATAATGATTTAAGTCATGTTTCTGAAACACGATTTTGTTAGCATCTAAAGGTTGAAACAAGAAAATTACACCTATTCTATCTCATCAAGGAAATAGATTTCAATTAAGTATAATTGGAATATTGGGAACATCAAGGTATATCTAAATGTTTGGTATATTGGGATCCTGTAAAATCTTCCATTTTTGTAGGAAATCTAATGTGTACAATATCTTAGGCATGGAACCTATGCTCTTATGTTTGGGTCATAGGATAGTTATCTATAGGAGGAATAATAAATCCAATGTTTTTTACCTAATTTATCACATATTTATTATATACAGTAGTGATTTTGGAACATGGAATAAGTTTATTTTATTCTACAGACGGACCATGATTCCCTTTAGAGGTGGTTCATGGCACGATTTTAACATCCTGTTGAGACAGATCTCGAAAACCATTAGTGGAATATCATCAAAAAAATTAATGTATTCTGAAGTAAATCAGAATTCTCCTTAGAGTAATATTAGGTGGTGGATTGTGTCCCCCATGTGGTAAAATTTCAGACCAGGATGATGGAGTGTGTCACCCAAAGGGTGTTGTTTCACACAAATAATTAAGGAGTGTAAGTCACAAACCATATCATCCACACTGAAACCCTAATACTGGAACTAATCCTAACATCGAATGAATGGTTTTATTAATACCCATGGGTTGGTGACTATAATTTTGAATCATACAATAAAAAATTGGGAATTAATTTTCCACAAACCTAATGTAAGAAATATAACATATCGGTATAATAAAAAGTAAACTATAGAGGGAGAAAAATATCATAGGTCAAATAGTTATATGAATATCCTAAAATACAACAAAAATGTACTACAGAAACAAGATAAATATCTTAATTACCCAAATGATACACCACTCCAATCACTACGATGAATCAATAACATCAACCACCTCTAAGAGGTTCTTTCCCATTTCTCAAAACTAAAAGGTGAAAATATAAAAATGTCTGAAGACAAAGGAATTGTGTGAGCTAAAAATCCAATAGGGTCCCACCATGTTCACCATAATAAGATGTAATTTTGATGAAACCAAATCACTCTTTAATTTTCAAATATAAGAGACCTGGAAGTACAAATTTCATGTTTAAAAAATAACATGATTTTCATTTCAATTGATGGAAACATTTAAAACAACAGAATAAGTAAACATTTTCTATACAACACTTAATATTAATCAAAAATAGGAATGAGTAAAGTTGTTCACAATCAATGGAATTTATATATATAATCAATCACAACAAGCAATAGAGTCATGTTAGAAAAGGTACAATAGTTTATAGTTATGATATCATCACATAATCAATCTTTTATCACAAAATGTGGAAACCCATACCACATGTTTAGGCTGAATATGACCCATCAATATCCAAATGGGGAAATGATCCACTAAACTATGTTCGTGTTGGAGTTGAAAATCATCATTTCACTACTAGGTAATTACCATCCTATCTTGTTTATCCTAAATAAATTACTAATTTTCTTCACTTTCATGTGCTTAATAAGTACACAAATAAAAGGAAAATTATATTAAAATCATTTAAATAAAATTTCCCCATTCTCAAGTTCAATATTCTAATTTCCATTTAAAAACCAAAACATGGGTTTTTAAAAAATTAAATCATTTTCTAGGATAAAACTCTTCATTGGTTGTTAGAAAAATAATTTAAGCCATTTTTCTCAAATTCATTCAAAAATAAATTTTAAATGATTCCATAAAATTCATAGAAGAACCCAATTTCCAATTTGATTGGAATTGAGGGTTTTCCAAAAATTTCCATACCATATTAAATAAAATTCTAATTTGAATCAAATTGTGTTTTTACAATTAAATTGAATCCAATATGAACAATTAATCAAATAAAGGTTTATAAAATTTGACATATTAAATTAAACCACGTAAATTTTTCAAGGAATCAAAAACACCACAATGGGTATCGAAAACAATAATCAATCCACATAATATCTTAGAAATCATACTAGAAACAAGATTAAACAACACAGAGTTTGGATCCATGAATCCCAAGATGATCAATCAATCTCCATGGAGAAAAAGAGAGAGAGACGAAGAGATATAGAACCACTTACCCGTAAAGATTCACCACTACCAACATGATGATGCATAGGTTTTGGATATTACCAAAATTTCTGGGGGGGTACTCTAGGTTGAGAGGGAAGGAAGGATAGAGGAGGGAATTAGTATTTTCAACCGAACCACCTATATAAAACCAACACTCTAAATTTTACACGGTATGCAACCCAATTAAATATTTTATAATTATCAAGTCCCATATATTCCAAAAACCTATCTTCTTTTATTAGAAATGAAAATTTAATAATTTAAAAATAATGTAACCATATTAAATGGTGTGTAAATCCCTAGTAGAATATAGAACCAATAGGTTTTTATACTAAAAAATACCATATATCTATAACATAACCATTATAGGTATTAATCCAATTCCTTCTTGGCCCTACCCATGAAAATGAAATGAAAAAAAAAAGGAAAATCTTAAAGCTTACATTTTATAATGATTAAGGGATGTCACATCCTCCACACCATAAACATTTTCTATCACCAAAAAGTGTGTCAAGAATATTCATATCAGAAGGCTCTCTCTCATAAGTATCTCACAATCCCATGCCTAAAGTTAATCAAAACCATGCTACAATATTTCCTGGAATGGAGGTATCATTTATATACAAATTACCTTAGCCTTAGTATCAAAAATCATGGATGGATGATCATTCACAGATAAATCAGTCTCAACGTCAAGATTACTTCATCTCAAAAAAAATAGATAGATTAGAATGATACTTCTACAACTATGATAAATAGAAAATGTTATATATCAACATCAAGTTTGGAATAAGTGAAAAATGGTAAGAAACTTTCCCCACCTACTAAAAAACCTCAAAAAGTTCCCAAAAATTGAGTAGTAAGATTACCTTACCTCCCAGGAAATCGATTACCCAAATGAGGTGGAACATTCAAGAAAACCATATTACCCATAAATAATTCCAACGGTATATGATGACAATCAGAACAAGATTTATACCAAATATATTCCATTAAAATTCTTTAAAAATCAACTAAATCATTGATTTTTACTCATTAATCAAGATCAGTCCAACGAATTAAATTTTGCAGATCTCCAACCAAAACAACGAATATTTACATGCCCTTCCATACATGGACTCAAATATATCTATTCTGATCACAAACATGTAATTATTGTTATAACCAAACTCAACCAGTCTCAAATGGTCATCCCATGATCCATCAAAATCAATAAATCAAACATGAAGCATATCTAGAAGAATCTATATAGATATTTCTTTCTGTCTATCTATCTGTAGATGGTATGTCATATTAAAATGAACCAGACATCCCAGTTCCTCCCAGAGGCCTGTCTAAAAGATATATGTGAAATAGGGATCTCTATTTGAGACTATAGTAGATAGAAGTACATGTAAAAAAGTATCTTTTACATATAGATGCTCAAGTTCTTTAACTTTGGTTTTATCATGAATGGGTAAGAAGTCAATTTATTTGGTCAGCCTATTGATCACAACCCATATCACATTATTATTTCTATCAGTATGTGGTAACCAAACCATAAAATCAATATTAATTCCATCCCACATCTATGTTGTAATAGTATGTGGATTAAGAAAACTTGAATGTTTTTGGTGCTCATTCTTGACCTATTAGAACATATAAAAAAGATAGATAAAATCATCGATGTCTTGTCTCAAACATGGAAACCAGAATCAATGCTGCATATAATAGAACATCATTGTGGTTACTTGGTTCACATCCCATTAGGATTTATTTAAATCCCCCATCATATACTTTCTCATAGCTAACAACCCAATATAATGATTCTGAAAGAATAGAATACCCTCTATGGAGTATGACCAGTCAATATTGGTCTTCCCGCCCTAAAGAGAGTCTCCAATGATATAGATTTCATCATAATGCAATTTTTTATAAAGCATAATCTCAATAATAGAGGATTTAAATGAAACTCTAGGAAAGGAAATATCATCCATTGATTATTGTACTCTAATATGCCACTATTGAAAAAGATCCATAAGGATCCAGTATTTTTGTTATTCTTTCACAGCCTTATTTTAAAGTTCCCTACTAAAAGAATGTGTGATGAAATTATGTTTAACTGGGGTATAGTCAATGTAAATATCAAAGGATTTTTGGTATTCCATAGAAATTCTATATAGGAGATTCTCATCATTTCAAGAGAAGGTATAACTCAGGAACTTCTAGTCAAAATACATAGTAAGACTTTCTTATAAAATTTAATGCCTCTAGCTATTAAAAGCATGAATCATAGATTCATGTTAAAGGTCATGTTTCAGTTAATTCATTTCATGTCTCCTAAGTTGTTGAGAACCATAGGCAATGAAGTGATTACCCATTATAATAACACATCCAAACGTGAACCTGATACATCATATAAAACCACATAGAACATCCCAACTTCGGTAAGAGTCAACACTAGTGCAGAGGTCAATATAATTTTCAAATCAAGAAAATAATTATGAAATTTATCATCCCAAACAATCATTACTCATTTTCTATTTAGGTTAGTCATCATTAAATCCATATTTGAGAATTTCATTATGAATAAGTGATAGTACCCATCCAAACTCAATAATATTCAAATATGAAAAACATGACACATTTTATACCTTATAATAACATCATTAACCTTCTTGTGATCAAATGAAATTCCATGTTACGACAACACATTTCCCAATATCATCACTTCCTAAATCCATAAGTCACATTTTGATAGCATGGTTTAAATTTGATGACTTCTCAACAATTCCAGAACTATAATCAAATGACACACACGACACTCCCTAGACTTATAGAAAACCAGGATGTCATAAAAAGTTACCACTACAATTGATCAAGATACTCATGGAATATCCTGTTCACCAAATCCATAAATATTTAAAGAGAAATTTTTAGACCAAATGGCATGAAAATTTACTCATAATGGTGATACCTACTTAAAAAGGTGGTTTTATGAATGTTAAAAATTTTAATTATAAACTGATGTTAACTCGATTAAAGATCAGTCCTCGAGAACCACATGACCCCTTTCAATTGGTCAAACATATCAACATTATATGTCAATAGATACTATTTCAATATCAAAAATCTTTTGAATTTACAGTAGTCAAAAAATTTCAATGTGACCCATAATCTTTCTTACAAAATATAACAGGAACCCCCAAGGTGAAACACTTAGGTTCATATAGAATTTCCCCAAAATATCATCCAAATGAACCTTACACTCTTTCATTTTATACAATTTAATGATGTATGAAGGAAAATATACATACATAGTACTCGACACCAAATCAACAGAAATATATACCTCCCATAACTATGGAAAACTATAAAAGTATGAAGGGAAATTCCCGGAAACTCCATGGAAACTGTAGGTAGATCATTGCTCAATGATTCATGTTCCAGATCAAAAGGGAAAAGTAATATTATTTTCCAAAAAACTAGAAAATAAGGTCTCAATATACTCGACATCATGTCCCACTCTCCTTGAATGATATGGAAAATCCCATCGGGTGAAGTAGCAGAGATCTATTGAATATTGTAATCAATTTAGGATTTAGTAGAAAAGAGCCAATCTATACTGAAAATAGCATCAAGATGTTTCATGTTGAAAAACATAAAATCTCAAGAATGGTTGATATAATATAACAATAAAACACATGTATTATAATAAATATCCTTCTCTCACTTCATTTTGAGAGGTGTAATAATATCCATCACAGAAGATAAAATATTTTGGGATGATTTTGAATATTTTCAATAAAATTAAAAATCAATGAATGAGATGCATCATTATTAAATACATTAGTCACAAATGATGAAGAAATTGTTTTGGTACCTCTTATAATCATTGGAATCATATCTTTTTCCTCTCGAGACTCTTCTACTGCATGAAGAAGCTTCATTATAGATGTATGTGGGTGGATCCCATTAGTTTTTGAAGAATCTAATTGCAATGATGTACTTTTTTTTATGATGATCATGTGGAACTTTGTAGAGAAGAATAGAGATGATAGAACTTCTTTAACTGACATGATCATCCATTGGAACCACATACCATGAGTTCCTAAGTGAAAACCTATTTTGAGTGCCTATGTGTTCCATACTGGTAGGAAATAAAAAGGCCTTTTCCCAGAATAACATTTGGTCTAGAAAACCTATGAAGTTGAGAACCACTATGAGACTCATCATGATTCATCTTCCCTTTATTGGAACTCACATAACTACAGATGGGATAAAAATGAACTCCTGTAAACCCTGACATACTATCTAAATCAATATCAACCTTCAATTCCATGTCCCTTACATCAGCATAAGAATATAGCCACAATAAGAAAACATGAGAAATAATATCATATAGATGTCCCATATATAGTTTTTCATTATTCATATTTTGATTCAATACAATATCAGGTGAAAACTAAAAAAGGTAAATATAGTGATTTACATATTCATTCACAAACTTATTAGCCTACTTGAGTTTGAAAATATCCATATCCTTAAACAATACCATAGCCTTTGGATAGAACTTTTTGGTGAAAATAACATTACTACCATTATACTATAAACCCCCGTTTTTGTTCTCCATAATCATCATGTCCCAAGATCTTTGTTTAGGACCTTCTAACCTAAATGTGTCACATATCACCTTGAAATAATCATGCCTTTATGAGAACTCAATAATATTCATAATCATTCTCCACTAGTATTCATATTCTTGAGGATCATTAGAGTCATAAAAAGATGGTGTCTTCTTAAAAAGGAAATACTCATAACAATTCTAATACTCATCCCTCTGAGATACCATATATGGATCCAAAACGGGAATGGTTGCATGTTCCCATTCAAGATCTTGGATAGTACACACAATAACATCAACCATATTTTGGTTCAGGAGAGGATTTTATCACTGTGGTTCATCAGTAGCTTCCTTAGGGATCCTGTTGACACATCTTCTCAAGGTATTAATTCTACATAACATCGTAAAACAACATGGAAGGCCCCAAAATATCACCCATATTAACACTCAAACAAGTGAAAACATGAAATTAATTCCATCATATTAAAAAACAGTATTTTTATTTCAATATATCCTAATCTAAATTAGTGAAAATATAAGATATAATCATCAAGACATCTTTCCCAAATCACAAATTTTTTCTTAAGGACCATTATGATGTTAGATGGATAGAAACTCACTCAAAACCACCACCCAAGTCCCGAAAAGATCTCAACTATATACAAACATCAAGTAAAGATTCTTAACTTTCACCTCTGATACCAATTTTTCACAAACTTCACCATACACATTAGAACCTTGATACCCAATCCAATCCTAACATGGTCTGAAGGGATTTTTAGTATAAGGACCTACCCTAAAACATTACTTAATGTTGAATTAAGTTAATAGTTCACGTTGAGGAAATTTTTAGGTTTAGAGCTTTAGATAATTATGTCATAACTTATACATAAAAACTTGAATATTACAAGTAGATACTTCTACTCACTATCCATTTTTTTATAAAACAAAAACTCTAACAAAATAAACATGTTTAGTTCCATGCTTTAGATAGCATGACATCTCCTTTAACCCATCATTGACCCTACTCATTTTTATGTCAGGTGAAAAAAATTACAACAACATGGGATGAGCATAAAAATATCAGTAATTGATACATAAAGAAGGAAATCTGTTAGTTTTTAAATACAATATATAAACCATGAATACTTTAAAATAAATTAATACTTTTTACCTTAAAGAAGTAGAAAAAACACTTCACTGAATATAAGCTCATTGCTTACCCTTTTTGTAACCAAAAGATTACCATATAGCCTATATAAAGCAACATATACCATATAAGGTAACTTGGGACATTAACATACTTAAATGGAATAACCATACGATCGACATCCACACATATCTCTAAATGGAATAGTCATACGACCTACTTTCATACCTAATGCATTGGAGGTTATAACGTACCCACCCATGCTTGGTTTATCATAGAACCACCTGTCATTTGTTTTATCATGTAACCACCCATCATTGGTTCATCACAAAACCACCCATCAAATGTCCAAGTACTATTATATAATCATAGAACATAAAATATATAAAATATAAATAATATCAGTAATATATTTTTATTTGAAATAAAAATAAATAATTTCAAGATATTTAAATAATCAATCCATTTCAAAAACCATTTTCAATACAAAAACACCCAAAAGGGAAGAAGTTATTTCTTTTCTATTTAAAAACATTAATGCTTATAGAGGAATCCAAATAACGATTACGGTGGTGAAGAGGTTATTGTCACCGCAAACAATAAAAACATTATTTTTTTACATTTATTATTTTAATTCATAGATAAAATATTCAATTTGAATTAAAGTGAAAGTCAATGTGGTTTATTATACACTGTTTAAAATAAGGAGGTGTATCTTGTCAAAAAAATCCTCAATGAAAGGATATTGAGACGAATTCCCTTACCTCATGTTTGACTTTAAGCATTCGTTAATTAATTTCTTGAATAATAAACTTAAGTTAATTTCAATTTTATTTAGAACCTATTTAAAGTTTCTTCTTCCTTTTATATGACTTACTACCAAAATATAAAAATTAGATAATTATTTAAGTTAATATTGATCATTTTGTTGATATTGGGTACTTGAGTCGAAAATAATATTGTTATAATTACAATTTTTCCATGTGGTCAAAAGTACATTATCTCAAGGATACTATTAATATATATCATATATATAAATTATATATATATTTATAATATTCCACAACATTTTTAGACAAGAAATGAGATGTACCATTTATGGAGATGGTGAGCCGTACGTATGCATGAATGCTACTTTCATTTCTATTTCATAGTTAAAGAAATAAAATATAAATGATACATAACTATATTATAATTACAATATAATATAATATGATATATATTTTAGATAAGTTCATTAAATACATCCTTTATACATTCCACCTATGGCATAAATGAGTCATATCACATTGAGGGGGTGGTAGTCCGCACTTCCTCAAATGAAATTATCATATTTACATATCATGAAAAGCATAAAAGTATGTTTGTAAATAAAAATTACAGAATAATATATACAATATTAACATAATATATATCATATATAAATAAATTTACATCATAATGTCCACCATGAGAGGTGGTAGGGTAAAATCCAACAATCATCGTTTCGTGAGGCAACGTTTGTCGTACACAGAAACAGTATGTGTGTATCCATTAGATGGAGTTGTGTGTAAGTGTAGATTGAATACATCTCATAAAAACATCCTAGTTTATTGAGGATAATTTTTTTATATAATAAAATAATAAAAATAGAATAGGTAGTGAAGAAGTAAAATATTGGAAAGGAACTTTACATAAGACGCTACCTCTTAAAACGAGTAACTCCCTTTTATTTGTGCCAAAAGGATTTCCTAAATTTCCTTCTGCCTAAAGTAAGGATTCTAGGAGGAATAGAGGAATTTGGGGAGAATATTTTATCCTATTTTGTATTATCCATGGGGCTTTAGAGGTGTGATTAAGGGGTTAGAGGTGGTGGCCTGTTATAAGAGGGAGGATGAGTATTTTAGGAATGTCTTGAAAGATTATTTTATTATATAGTGAATATCAATTTTAAAAAGGTCCAAAACTAATTTAATTAGAATAAAATATAGGATTTATAGAAATCCTCTCAACCAATAGGTTTTAGACATGTTTTGGTTTCAAATTTAACTTTCTCATTCAGCTTTAACCCTTAGTTAACTAATTTAACTCTTACCATGTCTTCTTGTGTATTCATATTTATGGTTAATATATTTACCATAAAATTCCAATAGAATATAAAGTGGTTCATTAATGACATGTAAAACATTTTATAAATAATTTTTCCTAATCTTATATTTTTTGGACTATTAAATCATTTCATAAAATAGTATTTTTTTTAAAAACTCATTTATGTCAATTTTTATACTATTCATATCATGGCTTTTTAAAATTCATAACCACCTGATTATTTCAAAAAAACATAATTAATTCAAATATAAAAAGTAAAAATAATCCTTAAAATTCGTTTATGACATAAAAAGTTTCCAAATAAAATTATTTTACTATTTATAATCTCATTTATTAAAATCATCCATTAATAAGGTAATCACTTCATCACAATTATGTAATAAATAAATTTATTTATTTAATATCTAAAAATTATAAATAAAATACCATGATATAGAAAATATTTTTATCTTTCTAATTAAAACTTATAGTTTCAAAGATCACTTATATAACCAAATATAAAAATTGCTTTACTAAAACATAAAAGTTTATGTTACATTTTTCTTTACTTTAAATTAATTCTTATATAATGTATTTTTCACATCAAAGTGAATAAATGGGGTCCCAAAATTGACCCAAGTATTCCCATGGTCGGATATACATCATAAAATAGGAGTAGGACATGTTTTAGGGTAGTTTAATATTATTATAATATTATTTTTAACCATATTTACAAGATTTACCCTTTAACCATGGTAAATAAAATAATTACTGAAGTTATTATTCATAATGTCTAAAAATAAAAGGTACTTATCTAAAAAAAAAATTGACCTCCTGACTCCAAATATTAATCCATTTCTATAAAATTAAAAATAAAAAAGTGGAAGAAATTAATTTAAAATTAAATCCCATTGTCAAAAACAAAAGGCAGGTTGTTAAGAAGTAATAACTATCAAAATATTGACATGAGTTTATATATAATTAAAAAAATGAAATTACTTCCAATGAACAACATTGAATAAAATGATAAAACAATAATCTAACTACACTTTAAAACTAATTAAAAATATAATCTATCCATATAAATAAATTATATGAAAATATAGTTTTGACTTAACATGAAGTATTTGTCACTATTAATTAAAAAATTAACTTTATCAAAAAAAATACCAAAAAATTACTCAATGTAAATTTTGATTTCTCGATTCCAAATAAAAAGTTTATTTTTTCAAATGGAACATATAAAAATGAAAAAAATATATTTAAAAAGAGTTCTCCATCAAAAGGTGGTAGAACTACCTTTTAAAAATATTAGAGTATTTATGATTAAAATTGGATCCATTCTCATTTTAAGCCACTAAATTTTATTGGATAAATGTAAAAACATTATAAAAAATGTTTAATAATAATATGGTTTGTTCTGTTCTTTTCCTAAAATACAACTATTCTGCGTTAACTACCATTTAAAATGTTATTAATATTATATTATTATTATTATTATAACTCAGCATTTAGTGCAACATAAGATTTTAGAGAAACCCATTGTTGCATGTTGGGTATGTAATCGAACATAGAATCCCCTTTAAATTAAAATAAATATATAATTCACAAATATTAATAAATATGAAAAATTTATATTCTTTATATACCAAGGATGTTACATCCTTCCCCCCTTTTGGAAAATGTATCTTCGTAATTTTATTCACTCATAAAATAAGTAGGGTTTTTTATCCCTCTTAGCCTTTTTGGATTCTCATGTTGCCTCTTCAACCATATGGGTTTTCCAAAAAACCTTTACCTTCTGAATTACCTTATTTTGCAAAAATTTCTCTCTTCAGTCGAGAATCTGGACTGGTTGTTCCTCATAAGAAATATTCTCTTCCAATTGAACTACCTATGGACTCAAAACATGAGATGGATCTGGCATATAATTTATCAACATTGAAACATGAAAAAAAATTGTGTACCTGGGATTACCATGGAGGTAAAGACACTCTTTAGGAAACTGATCCAAATTTCTTCAAGATTTCATAGGGTCCAATGAACCTCAAACTCAACTTTCCCTTTTTACCAAAACACATCACACTTTTTCATGGAGAAACTTTGAGAAATAAATGATCACCTACCTCGAAAGAAAGATCCTTCCTTCGGTTATCTGCATAAATTTTCTACCTTCTCTAATATGTTCTCATGTGCTTCTGAATTAATTGAACTTTCTCTTCCATCTCTTCCACCAATTCTGCTTCCATCAACTTTCTTTCACCTACATCATCCCAAAAAGTTTTAGTTCGACATCGCTCTCCATATAATTCCTAAAATGGTGCTATTTATATACTGGAATTAAAACTATTATTATAAGAAAACTCAACTAATGAAATATGTTGGTCCCAACTTCCCTGGTAATCCATTGAAGAAGCACATAGCATATCTTTCGATGTCATAACTTCTCATCCTGACTACCCATCTGATTGAGGATGAATAGTTGTACTGAAATTTAATTTAGTACCCAACGACTTCTGAAGGCCTTTAAAAATTTTAAAAGTGAATCTCGAATCATGATCAGATACAATGGAGATGGTAACTCCATGTATCCTAACTATCTATTTAATATAAAATCAAGAAATTTGTTCTAGAAACAAATTATATCAAATAGGAAGAAAATGAGAAGATTTATTCAATCAATAAACCATAACCGAGATTTCATTTTTACCTTGAGATGTCTTCGGTAATCCCACAATGATGTCCATGAATATATTTTCTCAGGTCCACTTTGGAACCATTAAAGGCTTAAGCATCCCTTTCGGTAACTGTCACAATGCGTTAACCTATTGACAAGTCAAACACTTCCCAGTAAAGTTAAAAATATCTATTTTCATTCCATTCCCCCAGTAATACTCCTGAAGATCTTTGTATATCTTAGTAATATCAGGATGAACTGAAAATGGAGAACAATGATCTTTACATAACAACTTTTTCTTCAATTTTGAATCACAATTCAAACATAATGTCTTCCAAAATCTCAAAATTCAATCATTATCAATGTTAAATTTAGGTAACTTACCCATCTGAACCAATTGTACCTTTTTTTGAAACTCACTATCTTATTTCTATGCTTGCTTTATTCTGTCTTCTAGAGACTATTTCACTACCACCTAAAGTAAGACAGATGAATTCCATGCACCAACATCTTCTAATCCAAAATTCATCAAATCAAAAACCAAAGGATCTCGTTCGAAATGTAGAATGGTTAATGTATAATTACTCTTTCAACTTAAAGGGTAATTATTTCTATTTTCCTTTCCATGATGGTAATGGATCTTATAATCATAATCCTTGATTAATTCTATCCATCTCCTCTATCTCATGTTTAATTCTTTCTGAGTGAATATATACTTCAAATTTTTTGATTTGTATATATTTCACACTTTACTCTATACAAATTATGCCTCCAAATTTTTAAAGAAAATACAATAGCAACTAATTCCAAATCATGTGTAGGTTAATTTAACTAATGACGTTTCAACTGACATGAAGCATAAGTAATTACCTAATCATTCTGTATTAGGACACAACCAATCCCTTTCAACGAAACATTAATATAGATAACAAATTCATCATTTCTAGAAGGCAAGGCCAAAACTAGAGAATTCGCCAATCTTCTTTTCAATTATTAAAAACAATCATCACATTCCTTTTTCCATAAAGATTTAACACCTTTTCAAATTAACTTAGTCAGTGGGCTAGATAACTGGGGAAACTTTTCAACAAACCTTCAATAATAGCCTTCCAAACCATAAAAACTGTAGATATCTGTGATATTGGTAGGTCTTGGACACTCTTTAACAACTTTTTTTAGATGGTTCAATAGTTATGCCATCGTCAGAAACAATATGACCAAGGAATGAAATTTTCTACAACCAAAACTCACACATGATGAATTTCCAATACAATTTATTTTAATTTATTGTTTTCAGGAAAACCCTTAAGTGAATTTCATATTCCTCTTTACTATTGGAATATACCAAAATATCATAAATAAACACAATATCAAACTTCTCCAATAACTCATGGAAAATTATTTTCATAAGATCCATGAATAAAACATGTACATTGGTTAACCCAAATGGAATTACTACAAATTCATAGTTGCCATATCTAGTATGAAATGCAGTCTTTAGAATTTCTGTTTCATTTACTTTCAACTAATGGTACCCCAACCTCAAGTCAATCTTCAAAAAATACTGAACTCTATGGAGCTGATCAAAAAAACATCAATATAAGGCTAAGGATACTTGTTCTTATCAGTGATATTATTTTATTCTTTATAATCAATTCAAAGTCTCACTGAAACATCTTTATTTTTAACAAAAAATATTGGAGCACCCCACGGTGATGTGCTAGGTCGAATGAAACGTTTATCTAACAACTCCTGAAATTGTTTCTTTAACTCTAAATGTTAAATATGATCCATTCGATAAGGTGGTTTTGAAATTGTCTTAGCATAAAGATCTAATTAAATAGTAAATTCAACTTCCCAATCAGGTATAATACTGGGAAACACATCATAAAAAACATCAAGATACTTATTTACTACTAGAACATCATTAATATGAACAGTTCCTTTGTGTTCAGTAATATATGCAAGGTAACGTTAATTTCCATCTTTTACTAGTTTTTCTGCTTCCTGGTATGTTATACAAATTAATTGTTCATTCTTGTACACAAATAGAAATTCTTTCTGAAAAGAAACCTCTTTCGCTCTGCAGTCAATCTTAGCATGATAAATAGAAAGCCAATCCACACCCAAAATAACATCAAACTCTACTAGAGGAAAAACAATAAGGTTTTCAAGTAGAGTCCTTCTGCACACAAGTACATGAAGGTTCTTATAATTTTTTTTGTCTCGAAATATCCTCCATGTGTTTTTACCACAAGTTAAGGATTCATATCTTAATATGGAATTCCCAATTTACTAGAAAATTTCACAAAAATGAAAGAATGTGTAGACCCTGAATCGAACAACACATTGGAATAATCTAGAAAAAAAGTACCTGATACCACTTCATTTGATGGTCCCACATTAACCATAGTAGTAGAAAAACATTTCTCCACACCCTTATACCTTTGATCTGTCTAGTTTCCAACTTGGGACACACATTAGAGTAATTCCCAAAATCATTGCAACTAAAACATCTTACCATTGGATTTTCATTACCTGCTTGATCATCTTCCTTACAGTTACGAACAATATAACCAGTCATACCACATCGGAATCTCTTTCCATATTTTGAGATACATTCTCCAGAATACTTTTTACCACAATTATCACAAAACATAAATTTAATTTTCTTACCTCCAGACTTCTTTGGTGAATAATTTCCTTTCACCTACCAACTAGACCTCTTCTTTTTCTTGCTATCATGGAACACATGATCATCAGAAAACTCCATTACTACTTTCTCAGCACATCTAACAAGTTTCTTATAGCCTTTGAATTCATGAGAGGAGAATTTCTTTAGATATCATGGCTTCAATCCTAACTAAAACCAATTTATCTTACTATCAAGATATTAGATAAAATTTTAATCCTACCTTTCTAGTCGTGTGAACTTTTTTTTATAAGCAGCCACTAAGTCATCCTCCTACCTCAATTATAAGAATTTTTTTTCCATCATTAGTCGAACCGACTTACGAAAAATATTTCTCAAGAAACATAACTTTGAATTTATACCAAAAAAGAGCATTAATATCTTCACTATCTCTGATATTTTTAACAATCGACCACCATTGATCAGCTTCTCCTTCAAAACGGTAAATAGAAAGACTAACCTTTTGATTGTCTGAACACCCCATGACAATGATGATCTTTTCCAATGCTTTGATCCACTCTTCAGCTTTCACAGGGTCAGATAATTATATGAATGATGGGGGATGATTCCTCATTAAATGATCCACTACAGACATGTTTCTATGTTATTGATATGGTTGATCTTGTGCATGGAAACCCCCTCCATTTATCATCTGAATCAATAGGTCCATCACTGCAACAAACTGTTCAGTTCCGATTCCAACCATTTTAGGATGCTGATTTGGAAGGTTATTCTCCTTTGTATGCCTTCCCAACATAGCTTCCCTATTTCCTCTACAGAAAAAAATTATGAAAAAACATATCTTAGATGAGGCAACATGGTAATCGTCAAATTCAATATCATTTCAATTTTACCAAAATGTAAAAATCATTTATGGGTATTCTATTAACAAAATTACAACTCCTAAAGTTATCTAAATCAACCTCCAACAACAACTATAAGTCCCCATCCTTAACCATTACTTAATCCTGAATTAATTTAATAATTCGTATTGAGGATATTTTCAGGTTTAGATATTTAGAGAATTAGGTCGTAACTTACACATAACAACTTTAATATTACAAGTATACACTTCTACTCACTATCCATTTTTTCATAAAACAAAAACTCTAAAAAAAGAAACATGTTTAGTTCAATGTTTTAGACACCAGGTCTTTTCCTTGATCCCATACTTGACCCTATTCATCATTATGTCCTGTGAAAACATTTAAAAAACTTCAGATGAGCATACAAAGCTCAGTAAGGGATACATAAATAAGGAAAGTTGTTAGTTTTTACATAAAAAAATTAAACCATGAATACTTTAACATAAAGTAATATTTTCCACCTTAAAGAAGTAGAAAAAACACTTCACTAAATATAAGCTCATTGTTTGCACTTTTTATAACCAAAATATTACCATATAGCCCATAGAAAGCAACATATAGAATATAAGGTAACTTGGTATATAAACATACGTAAATGGAATAACCATACGATGGACTTATACACATATCACCAAATGGAATATACCTATAGACAACTTACATACCCAATGAATTGGAGGTTATAACATAACCACCCGTCCTTGCTTTATCAAGGAACAACCAGTCATTTGGTTAACACGTAACCACCTGTCATTTTTTTATCACGTAGCCAACTTTAAAATGTCCAAGTACCATTATATAATCATAAAAAATAAAATATTGAAAATATCAACATTTCAATAATAAAATTTCATTTGAAATAACAAGAAATAATTTCAAGATATTTAAATAATCTATCCATTTCAAAAACAAATTTCAATACAAAGAACCCCAAAAAGGGAATAAGGGATTTCTTTTACTTTTAAAAACATTAATGCTTATAAAGGAAGGAAAATAATGATTATGATAGTAGAGAGGTCATTGATGCCACAAACATTAAAAATATTTCATTATTAGTTTAGTAAAACACTTCATAGATAAAATATTCCCTTTAAATTAATTTTAAATTCAAAGGGGTTTATTATACAACATGTAAAAGAGAGAGGTGTATATTATCAAAAAAATTCTCAATGAAAGGAGATTGAGACGAAGTCCATTACCTCATGTCTGACTTGACCCATTGGTTATTTAATTTCCTAACTAATAAAATTAAGTTAATTTCTACTTTCTTAAAAAAAATCTGGTTAATTAGTCCTTTTATATCACTTATTACCACGTTATAAAAATTACATAATTATTTAAGTTAATATTGGTCATTTTGTTGATATTGGGTACTTGAGTCAAAAATGATCTTATTATAATTAAAATATGTCCATGTGTTCAAAAGTATATTATCTCCAGAATATTATTCATATATATCACATATATCCTGTATTTTTGTATTTATAATATTCCACAACATTTGGAGATAATAAATGAAATGCATTGTTCATGGATATGGTAAGTTATACGTATGCATGAACGCTACTTTCATTTCTATTTTATATTTAAAGAAATGAAAAATAAATGATACATAGGTATATTATAATTACAGTATAAAATCATATGATATATTTTTTACATAAGGTCATTAACCTCGTCCTTTATACATTCCATGTATGGCATGAATGAGTCATATCACATTGAGGGGGCGGTTGTCCGCACTTCCTCAAATGAAATCATCATATTTACACATCATTAAAAGCATAATGGTATGTTTGTAAATAAAAATTACATAATCACAGAGACAATATAAACATAATAAATATCATATATAAATACAGTTCCATCATAACTTCCACCATGAGAGGAGGTAGGGGAAAATCGAACAATCATCGTTTCATGAGGCAACAGTTCGCAGTACACAGAAATAGTATGTTTGTATCCATTAAATGGATTTGTGTGTAAGTGTAGTTTGAATACATATCGTAAAATCATCCTAGTATACTTAGGATACTATTTTTGTTATATAATTAAAGAATAAGAATAGAATATAGGGGGAAGAAGTAAAATATTGGAAAGGAACTTTAGAGAATATGTTACCTCTTAAAACGGATAACTCCCTTTTATTTGAGCCAAAAGGATTTATTGAACTACCTTATGCCTATGTTAAGACTTCTGGGAGGAAGATAAAGATGTTGGGATATTATATTACCATATGTTGGATGATACAAGGTGCTTGAGAGGTGTGAGTAATGGGTAATAGGTGGTGTCCTTTTATAAGAGGGGGGATGGGTACTTTAGGAATGTCTGGAAAGATTATTTTATGATAAACTGAATTTTGATTATAAAAAGGTCCAAAAATAATTTGATTCGAAGATAATGTGAGGATTGTTCTAAATCTACTCAACCAACATATTTTATACAAGTTTTATATTCAAATTTAACCTTGTCATTTATATTTAACCCTTAGTTAACTAATTCAACTCTTACCATTTCTTCTTGTGTAGTCATACTATATGGTTAATATAGTTACAATAAAATGAAAATAGAACCTTAAGTGGTTATTTAATGAAATTTCAAACATTATATGAGTCATTTGGCCGAATATTATATTTTTTGGAGTATTATATCATTTAGTAAAATTGTATTTGTTCCAAAAACTCATTTATGTCAATTTTTATACTATTCATATCATGACTTTTAAAAATTCATAAAAACTTGACCAATTCTAAAAAACTTCATTAATGAAAATATAAAAAGTAATAATCATCTATAAAATTAGTGGATGAAATAAAAAGTATAAGAATAAATTTATTTTAATATTTATAATCTCATTTATTTAAATCATTCATTAATAAGGTAATCATTACATCACCATTGTGTTATAAATAAATTTATTTATTTAATCTCTAAAAATTATAAATAAAATACCATGATTTAGAAAATATTTTTAACTTTATAAGGAATTTTTATAGTAAAAAAGATCACTTATATAACCCCATATAAAAAAATTTTTACTAAAAGATACAAGTTTCTGTTACATTTTTCTTTACTTTAAATTAATTCTTAAAAAATGTCATCTTCACATCAAAGTGGATCCATGGGGTCCCAAAATAGACATAAGGATTATCTTCCTCATAAATATATCATCCAATAGGAGTGGGACACGTTTTAGGGTAGTTTATGTTATCATAATTTTTTTACCCTTATTTACCAAATTTTCCCTTTAACCGTGGTAAATATAATAATTACTGAATTTACTATTCATAATGTCTGAAAATTGAAGTTACATTTTTACAAAATTTAGACCTTATTCCAAATATTGAATCCATTTTTCTAAATTCAAAACACAGATGTGTAAAAAATTAATTTAAAATTAATTGTTGTTGTCAAAACCAAAAAGTGGGTTTTTAAGAAGTAATAACTATCAAAATATTGACATGTATTTATTTCTAATTAAAAAGTAAAATACTTAAAACGACCAAAATTGTATTAAATTATAAAAAAAATATAATTATAGTTTTAAAACAATTAAAAATAAAATCTATCCATATAAATGAATTAGATGAAAAGACATTTTTGATTTAACATGCAGTATTTTTCAATATTCATTAAAAAGTAAACTTTATCAGAAAAATAACAAAAAATTACCCAAAGTAAATTTTGATATCATGCTTCAAAATAAGAAGTTTATTTTTTCCAATGGAACATTTAAAAGTGACAAAAACTAGATTTAAAAATGGTTTGCCTTCAAAGGGTGATAAAACTACCTTTTAAAAATATTAGAGTTTTTATGCTTAAAATTAGATTCATTCTCATTTTAAGCATATAAATTTTATTAGATAAATGTAAAAACATTTAACAAACATATTTAATGATAATATGGTTAGTTTTTTTCATTCCTGCCATTACAATGGCTAGGCGTTAACTATTATTTAAAATAATAATATTATATTACTATTATTTTTAGTATGACTCAGCATTGTGTGGAACCTAAGATTTTGGAGAAACCCATTGTTTTGTATTGAGTAATCCATCAAACATAGAATCCCCTTTAAAGTATAATTAATATTTAATTCACAAATATTAATAAATATGAAAATGTCATATTCTTTATTTACCTAGGATGTTACATTCAGATACCCATGGGTTGGTGACTAGAACCCAATATCATACAATATTATTGTGGGAATGAATTTTCAAAAAGTTCAATGGAAGAAACAATATATAGTAGTATTTTGAAAAGGAAAATCCATATGGATAACAATTTAATAAATCCACGGGTATATAAAAAACCAAAATTACATCATTATAGTACCAGAAAAAATTAACAACACAACACCCCAAAAGACACACCACTACAAGATCCATAAATAATTAAGAACATTTTCTACCTCTAAGAGGTGATTTATCTTTTATTGGACATGGAAAGAGAAGATCAAAAAAATATAGAGGAAAAAGGTAGGTTGTGAGATAAAAATCCTAGTAGGGTATCACCAGGTTTTCCATTTCAAGATTATATAATGAATAAACCCCATCATGCTTTTAATTTCAAATAAAATAGGTATGGAAGTACAAATTTCAAATTTAAAACAAAAAAAATACTCTTCATTAAAAATTATAGAATCATTTGAAAATTTGTGTTAAGTAAACATTTTATATAAATTAACATCATACATGAATAAAGGAGTTCACAATCAATGATATATATATATCAAAACAATCACATCAAACAAAAAAATCATCTTCGAAAAGTTTTGATAGTTTCTAATTCTGATATCATCTCACACTGAATCTATGATCACAACAATGTTCACACACATCCCAGAGGATCAGGCTAAATAGGACCAATAAATTTCTAATTGGGGATAAGATAATCTAAATATTATTTGTGTTAGGGTTGTAAATTTTCAATACATTTCTTTGGAAATAACATCCAAGATTGTTTTTCCCACATAACTTACTAACTAAATAGCTTTCACGTGATCAATAAATGAATAAAATATGGTACAATTATCTTAAAACTATTTAAAATTCAATTTTTTAATTTTATTTTTTAATATTTCAATTTCCATTTAAAATTAAAAATATTTTTTTATTAAATTCATTCCTTTTAAGGATAAATACAATCATAGGATCATATCAAAAAAATTATTACAGTTTTTCTCAAAATCAATACTCAAAAATTACATCAAATTAAAATCAAACCAAATTTTATAATTCCAAATAAATTGGGGGTTTTTCTAAAATTTCAATACCATGTTAAATTAGATTTCAATTTCCATCAAATTGGGGTTCACAATTAAATTCAAAAAAAATTCAATAATCAATAATTATAAAGGTTATACAATTAGCCATCTTAAGAGAAAACACCTACTTTTTTCATTGAAAAATAATCCCCACAATAGGTATCTCCAACAAGAATTATATAACATAATATCTAGGAAAAAATCATAGAAACAAGATTCAACAACATGGGGTTTATATCTAAAAATTGTATGATGTTTATCAAACTTCAATGAGGGATATAGATAGATATGAATAGAGGGGAGACCACTTACAGAACAATGATTATTCACTGTAAATATGAAGTTCAATAAATGAATTCATTATTCAAAGGGATTTTATATCACCAAAATTTCATGTGGGTAGCTCTAGTTGAATAGGAAAGGAATCATCGTGGAAGGAACAAATATTTTCAACCAAAGATCTTTTGTAAAATTATCACTCAAGATTTTACATGATGGGTCACCGAATTACAAGTCATGTAATTTTTGAGTCACATATACATAGTAAAACCCATCGTGTTTTCTCAAAAACCCCCCTTAAAGAATTAAACATCATGTAACCATATTACACAGCATGTAAATCAGCAACATAGTGTAGAAACAACAGGTTTTTATTGCTAAAAATTCCAATAAATCCATGAATTTACCATTATATATATCTTTCTATTTCATTCTTAGCCCTACCTGCATTATGATAAATTAAAACCATAAAAATTCATAAAATATACATATTAGAAATGTAATAGGATGTTACAGTTTATCCCCCCAAGGTGGTTAATTTCACAATAGGATGGATGGAGTGTCGGAATTGAACCTCGTGAAGCCATCCTACATTCCCTATCAGAAAACAAGGATCAAAACCCACATAGCTAAATGCTTCAGTTTATGGTCATCTAACTGGAATGTTCCATGTTGTTTAACATCATGCGGTAAGGATTCTAATGTCTAAAAAGGAGCATTAGTGAGGGATGTTTTGGGGATTACCCATGGAAGATTCCTATTGTAGTTGATTCTTCCCATGGTGGGAAGGGAATTTGTGGGAATTACATGTCAAAGCTACCCTAGTGGGGAATTTCATCCCGTGGTGGGGGAGATAGTTTCATTTCATTATGATCATACATAGAGAATCATCTATCCATCATAGTGGGTAAGAGATTTATTGTCATCTGATGCTATTCACAAACATGGAATCCTCATTTCATTGCATAGTGTAAGGAAGGTTGATGGTTTCTCCGAATTATTCCACCTGTATAGATTACATATTCACTACCCATGCACCTATGGGTGGGGTATAGTGTGAACACATCCATAAAGAAGTGTAAATAATATGTCCTGATGTTAGGGAACCTATTCTTAGGATCAATATGAATTATGGTACTTATTCATAGAATAAATAGGTAGAGCAGGTTGTACTAATCATACAAAAATTGGAGGTGTGGTTAAAAAAGTTTTCAATGACAATTGGGGACCTGGCCACTCAACATTTTTGAAAGTTGGATAGCTAAATAGAAGCACCATGGAGAATCCTTGGGGATGATTTTCATGAAGGATAGGGTTTTGGGGGGTGTCTAGGGAATCATGAAGGTCATTGGTTTTACAATGGTCAGGGTTATTGCAAAGGGGAATCATGAAATTGGGTGACCATACCTTAGAGTAATGTCTTTGTTCATGTTGTGTTGGTTTAATAGTGGATAATTATCTCATGAAACCCCAAGTTCCATAAAAGGGTTTCCTCTTATATGAAGCCCATATACATTTATGAAAAGAATCTTCATAATGGGTTAGGTTCTAATGAACCCATGGGATTTGGTTACATGAATGATGATTAACATAGTAAATCCATATTCTCTATCATTCATGGATCTTATGAGTTTCATGAAATTAGTAAATTTTTTATAATATGAGAGGTCATGTCCCATTAAAATTCAAATAGCAGGGGTTATTTAGAGGTCTAGTGGAGGTGATGGATTTTGTTTTTTGAAAGATGGAGCTCCTCAATAAGGATTGTGAGCTTCGTAAAATGGGAATGAGTTCCGTTAATCCATGTTATATTGGGTGAACGTTACCATCATACCTCCGTGCAGTTGGGTTCTTCCCCAAAATAGTGTTATGGGGATCTAGACTTATGTTTTTTGGAGGTTACCATAAAATCTTCATGAAACTAAGGGATTTTTTGAGCTACAACCTTTCTCAATGGTGTGGAACTTCAAGAATCAAGTCTATTAATTGGTTTTTGTTTTATGTTAACATATAAATTTATTTTAATTGATCATTCCTTCCTTGAATGCTCCCTTGAAATGTGTCTTTTGGTGTTAAAAATACCCCCCCCCCTAAATTGGATCCAAATAGGGGAAGGATAATGGTATTCTTATGTAAAAATAATTATTTCATGTTTCTTGGTAAATTTTTATAAATCTCATACTGTCATACACCTATAAATAGGGGTAGGCGTCCCTTAGGGGACCATGAGATATTCAAAAAATTTATTCTAGTTATGTATTTTCAGGAAACTCAGGACCATTATGAGCATTTTAGGATCCATGTCCCCAAAACTTGTGGAACATAAATCTTCTACGATTGAACTTCTAAGAGTAGATTACCATGAGTTCATGAACTTGCGTGAACTAAATTTCATGAGAAAAAATTTAAAAACTATTTCTTAAAAAATCTCCTATGTCTGTGATAGAATAGATGTTGTAGTTATTGAGGCTCTACCTGACTAATGAATAGAGATAACTCATAATTTTATGATATTAAAGTGTATCAAAAGTGCATTATATTATGATATTCTCATAGAACTATTGATAAACTCACAATTAGAATATCCTTCATGTAATAGTATTAATATTCACTTCATATGGATACTGGATTATGTGTTCATCCCCAATATTGATCGAGATAATCCCTCCTTATTGTTTAGAGGCATGCTCGGTAGTAATAATTGCACAAGGATTTTGGGGACCACATTCTAAAGAACCATCCATATCTCATTGCACACACTCTATGGAACAATGTGAATAATGTGAATGTAGAGTAATTGGGTAAGGATTAATCACCACCAAAATATGTGAGAATTCTCAAGATAGGTCTAATAAACCATCTCAAAATTGGACTGATGGGTGGGACCTATTCTAGGGTACTAAATTTTCAGATGAATTGGATTAGGTGTACTAGAAATGTTAGTCAATATTTGAGTTTAAGGAATATATGAAGCAGGTTGGTCTCTATGAGGTAGTTTTGTGGTTACAATTTTAAATCTACCAACACCATAACATCATGATAGAGTTTTTGAGAAAGTGTTCATCAAAGAAACAACATTCCATCTACATCATTGGGATGTTGGTATGAGTTTGTTGTAAATCTACCAAATTACTATAATCCTTATCTAGTGGTTCATGTATGACTAATTCCTCCCTATAAGGAACATGTGGGGGGACCAAGAACAGATGCCATCTCTAGAAAGGGCTCTACTACACTTGGTGTATATAGACAAAAAGAACAAACCAGGGATGAAGGACATATAATTTGTGAAATGGTTTGGATAAATTTTAATAAACCTATGGAATAGTTACCAGGGATTCCACACTAGTTTCCAAAGTCTTTCCAGTGAGGCAAGGAACACTCATTATATAGGATCATGGCGGCAAGCCAATGGAAGTTGTGATGTTACAGTGTGAAGCCTGAATCCGTAGTGGTTAGTCTCGACGGATTCATCACTTCACTGATTTTTGGATGGATTATCTGTGTATGAGATGCACACATGGGGGTGGGATGAGAAACATAATCAAGGATTTGATGTTGGGGAAGGGACAGTGTGCCAAACTAGCAGTTTCAGTGTTTTCAAATTTGTACAAGGTGTTGTGCCACATTAGTTAGGAAAAATCCTCTCTCTATGTGTGTGGGACCTTACACTTCTTGTATGGTTGGGTATCTCATAACATAAGGTATATTAGTATCAGAATCCCATCTCCCACTATAGTATTAATATCTAGTCGTTGATCCTTGATATTATGGGTAGTCATTCTCCTAATCAATGTTTGATGGGAATGCTATAAAGGATTGGGTCAGTGGATCACATTATCTTCCACTTATTCCACCTTCTCATAGGGATGTTCAATGATTGTGGAATGGATTCCATTGAATAATTTTCATATAATTATAGACATCCTATGAGGGTTACTGGTGGAGATGGTGGATTTCAAGGGAATTTTTGATCCACACACCCCACACAGCTTCATGAAGAAATTATCATGCCTCAATAATTTTTCACTGATGTTGTACAAGGGGGTATGCAATGAACATTGACTTTCATCCCACTATAAGATATGTAACATGTTTACATATGAGTTTGAAAGTGGGGAGAATGATCTTTTACTACTAGCTACTACCTATATGAACACACAAGACTATGTGCAGAGATGGGAGAGCACATACTCATGGGATTAACTATGGTTGTAAACCGCAATGGATAGTGAGGAAGGGGATCCGACTACCATAGGTTTGTGGGAGAGGGTAGGTTTTACCATCTCTTGCATTGAGGTGATTCAATATAGAGAATATTTAGATTACCTTATTCACTCTCTTGTCAACACATGCCCCTTGACTGATTTGGTAATGGTGTGAAAAGGCATTCCATCCTCTCTTGAACTTTATGTAGACCATCTGTCTTCTTGGGAGGATGAGGGTAAAAGATTAATGGAATCTTGTGGAAGTAATTTTTTTTTAGAATCCATTATATATTGGGGTCCTTCCTTAAATATGTTACTTATTTTTATTGTGAGAGTCCCTCCTACCGCCAATATTCTACAATTTTCACTTACTCAATTTTTATCTTTCATATGAATCTGCAAGCATTGAGGAAGGGGAGGTTTATGATTAACCTCCTATGGAGTTATAGGGATACAAAACCCTTGAGGGGGAGAGTGTAGGGCCTATCATTCATGTTGTAGTTTTGGGAGACCAACCATCATCTAAGGTGGATTCATCAAATAGAGAGACAACTATTATGGATGCGTCATCATTATGGGGTTAACAATGAATTCTTTGTGTTAATGATCAAGATCTATCACTCCTATAATACATTATTTATATTTACCTTTTCCTTTTCTATTTTACCCTTCTGTATCTGAATTAATTATACATAAATGGATGTTAAAATTTCATTTAGGGGTCATCCACCAATTTTTTCATTTAATTCAGTGGTGCTCAAAGTTGAATAAGTGACAACAGATGATGCTCCCCAAGCAGATATAGTGGAGGAGGATGTGGAATTGAGGCAATATTTGGATATTTAATAGAAGGTCAATATCGAGATAAGTACCCTGATGGAGTTAGTAAAAATCATGCACTAAACAAGGATAATTGAAAAGGGTGAACTACATTCTCTATCCTTTAAAGAAAAATAGGAGGATAGAATCAATATTTCAACTGAAATAGCTAAGAAAGTTGAAAAAATTGATCCTGAAATGGAATATTAATCATCATCTATTATGGAAGAGGCCTCAATGAAGTGGGAAAATGTTTCACCAGTGTTGGAGTTTGTCTAGGTGTATTTTCTGGCTGATACGACCTTAGAATCCCCATAGAAGGTGCTCGATACATCTTTTATTGATCAAAGATTATGAGTGAAACTATTGTCTCTGTGTGTGCGGCTCATCCCACCCAATGAATTGCCATCAGATAACCATGATGCTGATGTGTTGGAGGCATTTCCACCATATAATCCTATACTGACTGAGGATATCAAAGACTCTATATTAGATGTTTTATAGGAGAATAAATTAATCCAATCTAATGGATAGAAAAATAGGAAGAACTTCATCATTCTCACTCCATTGGGAGACTTTCCAAAGTAGGTGAGATATCTCTTCAATGGGATGGTCAACCTGGTGACTAGTGTGATGGAATCGATAAATCTCCATGCACTAGTTCAGGAATTCATTGTTGAACAATCATATGTCAAGTGGTAGGAGTTTTATGTTACCTGGTTAAAACATAAAGGTGTGGGAACAAAATCACTTTATGCATCTGAGGTTGAGATATCTTGTTTAATGGGAAAGTCACAATATCAACCATCCATTTTCACTGCTCTGACAGAAATCAATGGCCAACTAAGGGCTCAGTTGGTGGTAGTTGAGGATAAGAGAGTGAAGGTGGAATCTATGGAGGTCGAGTTCAAGGAAGAGTAGGATTTAGTGCATACTAGGGACGAAAAAAATCATATTAAAGATGAGGTAGTTACGGATGACCTAACAGAGTTGTATTGGACACTAGAGGAAACTCGACAGACATTAGTTGAGCTCAAATTCTCAATTACTATGGCAGAAACCCTTATAACTTTTTTATCATAAAATAAAGGATTTTACCCAATATATGGATGAACCACCCAAACAATGGATTATTTATTTCTAATTCATGATATTTTTTAATGTGTTTTCTTTTTCTTGCATTTATTATCAAATTTACAAGACAGCCAACTATTAATAGTTACGCCCACGAGAGTCTTTCTCAATGTGGAAAACAAGGGGAAAATAGTACATTTCTCATATATTTGAAATTACCTTGATAGGTTCAAGTACATAGGGTCCTACTTTTTGAACTCCAATAGCATGAAAACTGAAACATATCTGATTGGAGGATGGGGCTCTCTAAATTGAAAATTTAATTTTTCATCATGCGCGAGTGCACGAAGGAGTAAATTCTAGGGGAATTGGATTAAACTAAAAAAGTTTAATGAATATCATGAATCAAGAAACCCAATATTTTGAATAGAAAAAACGGAGTGGAATAATGGTGGAGGATAACTAATAACTGTGTTATAAATATATAATGCATTATCATTTTACCTAGTATAGGGATAAACAAATTAGGTTCTACCAATGGCCATGATTAGGAAACTAGGATGATATTCAAATGTTGTCAGAAATCATTCTTAGCTTCTTTCTGGATGGTAGGTGAGCCAGTGTGGCATAGAAAATTTTTGTCAAGTATGGGGGTGTTTGGACATGAATGGTCATGGGGATCCAAACCAAGGGATATGTGATGCATGAAGATGAAGTGTTGAAATATTCTAATAGTGTTTAGTTCTCTCTAAAATATGCCACTATGACCTTGAGAACATTGGGTAGATGTATCGGTCTAGAAAAAGGTTATACTCATATTTATAGAAGAGAATAATGTTGCATGTCAAGTGATTGTCAACGAACATGAACTATGTGGTAGGTAACAATCACTAAAGGGGAGAAAGGGCTTTTATGTGAGGGACTATGATGCTCCTTAGTTTGACATCAAGAATAAGGGACAATTGAACCATAGTTTAATGTTTTATGGTGAGGATGGTGATTTTCATAGTTTATCATAATGTGATTGGGATGTTGATTCATACAGTTTACCATCATGTGACTTGGACCTCGGCTTATTAGTTTATGTATAAAAACCCTTCCCTTTATTACATACATAAACATGATTTATTAAAAAAACATGTACTAACAAAACTCATAGGATAGATAGGTCTGGTGTCTTGGAAAATTAGGAACATTATATAAAAACTTAAAAAATAAAATTCAACATCTCTATTTCAAACTTTTTTAACATGACCAACTCCTTCCTTCGTACTTAACACTGTATGAGATAACCTGAAGACATACATAAGAAAGGGGTGAGCTATAAATACCATTAAGGGAGTAAACAAATAATAACATGAAAAATACAATACATGTTAGGAAATAGGATTATCAATGGAGTATAAGGGAAACACGAACATAATGGCATGATATAGCATGATTATCCTAACATGGGAATGTGGAAACAATATAAACATGACATTATCATGAGGAAAGGCTCATTGAACATGGATTAGCACGAATAGACCCTCATTTAACATGAATTAGGACGTGTAAACCCTTATATTACATGAATTATCATGATTAAACCCTCATTTCACATGGTGCATCATGATACCAAAAATTACCCAATCCGTTGGAGCACTATCAGGGCACACCCTTTATAAACATTTCATTTCATACATAAGTGTGCCACATGAATCATATAACATGGAATCATTAAACATAATAAGTTATTACATGATTAATAAATTTGTAATACATACATTTAAGTACCATTAAATATGTATATGTGAATAAAGGTTAATACCCTTGATAGAGAAATGGTTATGGTATTCACTACACGATGATTTTGGTTTGGAAAATTGCAGTGAAATTTCGGCAGCATAACATCATCATATAGAAATTAATAAGTTGGGTTGATTAGAGAGAAAGAGGTATCTTATAATTTATACATGAAATATACTGTAAGGGTATCATGTAACATAATATCCAAACATATGAAATGGAATTTAGATGCATAATATGGGAGAAATACTTTAATGGAAATACAAAGAGAGAGAACCCTTATAGAGTTTTGGCATGGTAACGGGTGTACACGGAAGGAATTAATGAGAGATAAATTGGTATATCATAATTAAAAAATGAGATAAGTATGGGGAAGGTGATAAATAATACCATAACATTTTTAATTTAAATTAAAAGGGTATTACAACGTAAAGAAACATGGATAAAAATGAGAAATGAAGGAATCACATACTTGATTGCGTGACTTCAAGAGCTTGAAGAATGGATTTTTGAGATATTGGGGAACCTTGGGTGGATTCTAGAGAGAGGAAAGAAGTGAAAAGAATTTCTACAATTATTTTTAGTGAAGTGAAGTTGGAGAATGGGTGGGTTTATATAGAAAATGAGAGTGAAATTCTTTAATACTTCACAAACTTAGGTTTTGGAATCTATATAATTAAATATTCAAAACCACAAACCCTCCCATAATTTTTTCCCATGATTTTTTCCTAATTGGAGTAGAAAACAGTATTTTATAAGTCCAATTTCCTAACATATAAAAATATTATCCTTGATTATGTGCAGGTGAGTCACATTACTAAAGAAATGAATTTAAAATGAAAAATTATGTTATACATTTTGGAGGATTCAGTAAGGCTTTATAAAATAAGTATAAAAAATATAAAATAACATTATTTAAATTTAAAAACATATAATTTGCTGATAATACAAATTATAGTATTTATTAATTCATTTTTTGGTCATTATTATTTCATAAGACACATATTTTATTTATACTGTATTTAATTTTTACCCAAAAATTCGACTGTCTTAGAAAATTAGGAAAAATTCTCCGTTAGATAATTTAAACATCCTAATTTAAAAATTAATATTCCTTTTATCTATAAAATTTTAAAATATGTTAATTTTAACTTTTAAATTGAAAACTGACATTTATTAAAAATTCACGTGTTTTAACAAAAACAGTTTTCAAACCGTAATAAAAATTACATTAGACTTCATAAAAATTATAAACTCATTTATTAATTATAAAATTAATTTTATAATAATATTAAAATATTAATTTTTTCAAAAATTTAAAAATTATTTAAAATAAATTTTTTAAAAAATAAATTTATGTTTTATCATATAAATAATGTAACTCTTACCAAACTGATTACTTAATCATTTTCAGATAAAGAACTGATATAATCATCATTTAAAAGAATTTTTTTATAATATTAATAATAAAAACCTTAGTTTAATATAATAATGTATATATTTCTTAAAATTAACATTTTTACCTAAAAACTCAATTTATCAATTTTATCATTCTTTTAGGAAAGGTTGTTCTTATGAAGGAATTTATGTAGTAAGATGTTTATTTATAAAAAGGGATTAAAAAATAAGTAACTAATTCCTTATTACATAAACACTTATAACAATTGTATAAGACCTAAGGGTAAGGTTTGCGATGGTGATTGACTCTTGGGGCATCTCAGATAGCATCTTCCTAGTGGTAATCTCTATTAATTTAAAATTATCGCATAAGAGAATTTTTTTAAGCTTCATGTGTTGGAGATCATGTTGGACATGGTCAAGAGCGAAGCCTAGTGACACTGCATACTTTCTTTACTCTGTAAAATGATCTTCATATAGCCTGAGTCTACTAGATGAGGCCATCCTCTCTTTTGTCTGTGTCAAAAAGGATTCTTTTTTAAAACCTTAAATTTATATCAGTCAAGTGATCAATGTTGAATGGAAAAATTACCAATGATAATGATACTTAATGGTTATTTAAACCTGATAATAATAATAATAATGCATGTTTTTTCAATTAGACATTAAAAGAAAGGTAATTTTATTCATAAACTATCGGGTCGTAACAACATTCCCCCTCCCCCCCTTAAGAAATTTTTTCCCTAAAAATTTCCTTTTCCCACAATAAAATAGACGAGGATAACTTTAACTCATCACATCCTTCAGATCCTACATTTCTTTTTCAAACTTGTGTTTTATCCAAATCACATTAACGAGGGGCATTGTCTTATTTGGTAGAACTTTTTCCCTATGATATAATATTTTCACCAGCTTCTCTTCATAGGAGAGGTCATTCTCCAATAGTACCACATCTAGATTGCGTACATGTGATGGGTCAGGTATATAAATCCTCAAGAGTGATACATGGAATATATCATGTACATGAGATAGGTTCAATGGTTGTACTAGTTGAAAGGTCATTACTCCAGTGCGATCAAGGATCTCAAAAGGGCCAATATACCTTAGAATAAGCTTTACCTTCTTCCAAAATCTCATAACTCTTTTCCATGGTGATATGAAGATGTATAACATGTATCCAACATCAAACTCTAGGTCTTTTCAATGATTATCAGCATAGCACTTTTGACAACTCTAAGCAGCTTTAATGTGATGCTAGATGGTCTTAACCTTCTCCGCCATTTCTTCAACCATTTCAAGACATAGAAGTTTTTGTTCCCTAAATTTATCTAAACATGTCAGAATTCTACACCTCTTCCCATAAAGGGATTCATAAGGAGCCCTTTCTATGATTGAGTGGAAACTATTAATGTAAGAGAACTCAACCAAAGGAATATATTGATCACATTCTCCATTTAAGTCCATTGATCATGCTCTCAAAATGTCTTCAAGTTTTTGTATAGTTCGCTTAGATTGGCCATCAGTTTTAGGGTGATAATCCATAATGAAGTTCACCTTAGTATTCATAGAGTGTTGTAGACTCTTCTAGAACATATAGGTTAATCTTGAATCTCGATCAGATTTAGTCGATAGTGGAACACCATGAAACCTTACAACTTCTCTGATGTATATTCATACTAGTTGATCCAATGATAAATCCTCTAGAATTGCAATGAAGTGTGTATTCTTTGTAAGACGACCCACAATAACCTAGATAACATTTTTTCTTTTGGATTTTTTCAGATGTCTGGTGACAAAGTCCATGTTGATATTTTCCCATTTCAATGTTGGTATGGGTAATGGTTTCTTTATCCCATTAGACTTCTTTTTCTTAGAATTAACTTACTGACATACCAGGAAATTTGATGTATACTCAGCGATCTCATTTTTCATGTTATTCCGCCAATATGATCTCAGATATCTCAAAACATCTTTGTGTTTCTTAGGTGAATGGATAAATTTGAACTATGTGCATTATCCAAAATTTCTTTCTTTGACTCCGGATTTTATGGAACACATAGTCTTGACCCAAATCTAACAATTCCTTCTTTATTAACATTAAACTTCAAGGATTTACTTTTTCTGATAGTCACCACTTTCCTCTATATTCCAAAATAATCCTTTTGAGCATCCTTTAACCTTTCAAAAAAAATATTGTTGAGAAATCATTTGTGAAATAATTTTGACATTCTATTCTTTATGATTCCCATTTCCATCTTCATCAAATATAATAAGAATGGATCCTTTTCAATTCTCATCAATGATAGAATTTCTAGGTCCTTTCTACTTCGAGAATCTGACACCTTGTTTGTTTTCCTAGGGTGGTAATGGATTGATCAGTCATAGTCTTTGATATACTCTAACAATATTTGTTGTCACATATTCAACTCTTTATTTGTGAATATATACATGAGTATTTTTTGATCCTTATATATTTCACACTTTTTCCCCAAAGAGGTAATGTCACAAAATTTTCAAACTGAATATCACTGCATCCAACTCTAGATCATGTGTTGGATATTTCTTCTCATGAAATTTCAATTTCCTTGAATAATATGTGATGAATTTATCGTTTTTCATCAACACACAGCCCATGTACTTCTTTGAAGCATCACTAAATGCCACAAAAATTTCTCCACTTGTGGGTAGTGTGAGCATGGGATTAGTGATAAGCCTCCTTTTCAACTCATTAAATCTCTCTTCCCATTCATCATTCCAAACAAACTTTCCTCCCTTCCGAGTTAGCTTGGTAATAGGGTTTGACCATCATGAGAAATTTCTCACAAATTGGAGATAATATCCAGCTAACCCAAGGAATCTACGGATATCCTTCACATATGTTGGCCTCATCCATCCATCAATTGCATTTTTCTTATAGAAATACACAAATATCCCATTGATTGTGATGGTATGACCCAATAATGACACTTCCATCAACTAGAACTCACACTTTCTGTACTTTGCATAGAGCTTCTCCTTTTTCAAGGTCTCTAGTACTTTTCTTAGATTCTCCTCATGCTCCTCAGTTTTGGAGGATATTAGAATATCCTATATAAAGACTACCAAAAATTGGTCAAGGTAATATCTAAAGACTATATTCATCATGACCATAAAGATTTCAGGAGTAATAGTGAGTTCAAAAGGCATTACTATGAATTAATAGTGCCCGAACCTTGTATGAAAAATAGTCTTGAGGATATCATCCTTCTTCACCCTTACATGGTAATATAATGACTGTGGATACACCTTGGAAAAGTATTGTGCTCCACATAGATGATAAAACAAGTCATAAATTTTTGGAAAAGGATACTTGTTCTTTATCATGATTTTTTTGAGCTCATGATAATCAATGCAATAGCGGGTTGACCCACCCTTCTTCTTGATAAAGAGGACTGGTTCACCCCATGGTGAAGCACTTGGGTGTATAAAACCTTTATCCAGATTCTCTTGTAGTTGTTTCTTTTTCTCCTCAAGCTCTACAATATCCATTCTATATGGATTCTTGGATATTCTAAATTCCCCAAGTATAAGATCAATCAATAATTCAACATATCTTCTAGGAGGAAGACTAGGTGATTCCTTAGGAAACACTTCAGCAAATTACCTCACAATAGGCATGTCATTGAGGATTATTCCTTCTATAGAATCAATCATCTGAGCAAAATACATGTACTCATAGGGCAGTAATATCCAAGCTTGATATGATGGTGCTAAAGGAGATTCATCCTCCTCCTTTCACTTGAACAGAATTAGGGGTTGATTCGCCATATGGGGAGTGATTTACCTCTCACAAAATTTTATGTTGGCTCTATATAGGGAAATACAATACATGCCAAGAATAGAATCAAGTTCCACCAGAGGGTGTATGAAGTGGTTCTATGGTACATTCAATCGATAAATTATGATGGGGGGAGTAATATTTATAGGATGCAATAATTGCAACATTTTTCATTCTCACCAACATCTCTACTTCCAATATTTGTGGTGGTGTTTGGATTGTTCTTCTAAATGTTCAGGATATAAAATAATGCGTAGAACTAGAATCAAAATGTATGTTTTCTCTATATGAATGAATAACTAGCATACCTGTCACCACTTTTTTTTGGATTCACTTCAGTAGTAATGAAGGAAAATTCTATCCCTCTTTATCTTCGTAGTTGTTGTTTGCCTCTGAAAACCCTTGTCTTAGGGAATGGGTTCGAAAAGTTCCTTAGTTTTTTATATTTGTAGCAATGAAAAATGCATTGAGGTTCGAACCGAGTGTTCCTATCCTTTTTCGCAGTAGTGTATTTTTTTCGGCAATTAAGGGCCCTGTACCCATCTCTTCCACACCTAAAGAATTCCCCCATCCACTTCAAGCAATTTCTAGGGTAATTCTTTCCACACCTTTGGAAAGAGGGGTGTTGTAATTTCATAGCACCATTTTATTTATCCATAGGATCACCAGAATTAAAATCCAATTTCCATTTCTCATCCCCATGATACCCCTGAGATTCTCCAATCTCCATTTTAGCTTTGAGGGCACATCAGAAAATTTTCTCTTATCTATCAAAGTCACGGATAGCTATGGATTTTCGTAGGCTAGGTTTTTTCCCACCAAAGAAGTGGTCAACCTTGAAATTAGGGGTAACAAAAAAGTCGAATGAATATTGAACATGACTTGTGAAGTGTTCCCCATATTCTATGATGGATTTTTCATCTTCTTGATTTAGTTAAAGGAAGTCCCTTTCCATCCTAAGTCTGAGGGTTTGAGGAAAATATTTTTCAAAAAACATTTTCCAGAAATCCTTCCATTCAAATGCCTCAATTTCTTCCTCAGGCTTTGTATTTTTGATCAATGTCCTCAATTGATCAGCTTCACCCTCCATATGATAAGAATCCATAAGAATCTTCTCTTGTTAGGAACATTGAAATAGGGAGAATATCTTCTCAACGAAGTTGATTCATTGTTCGATGATTGAGGGATTAGATGATCCATTGAAAGTAGGAGGCCTTTATCTCATGAATATCTCAATTGTGGCTTTTTCTTTAATAGGGGTGTTAGAAATTCCTCTTAACCCCTGTTTATATTAAAAACTTGATTTAATTGATAGTGTATCATGATAATATTTGTTATTATCACTCCAATCATGTTGAAAATCACATTAGAATAGTCATCACATTTATCTTTGCATCAGTTGTTACCTCGAGTCCTCCTATTACCGAGCATTGGATAGAATAAAAGGAAAATTAGAGGTAAGTATTTTAAACTATTAAAAAAAACGGGGAATCCAATGAAAAAATAGATAACTTATAGATTAAATTTATTTCATTATCTTATGAATTAATAGGATTCAATCTAAGTTATACATGATCTACTTACCAACATATATTATTAGGGAAATTTTTTTATTCTATTAATAATGGTTCATATTAAGCTTAGGAATTTACCAAATCATATACCTTAAGAGTTTCAAACTAAGAGTCATCAAATCCCATTGTCATTCACCATTTCCCGTTTGAGTTTAGCTAAAAGCGGTGCTTTCATGTTTTACTCCTAGATACATCTGTGCCATATCGACCTCTACTTGTTCGTATACAGACAAGGATGTATTTTCTTGATAAACCAGTTAATATATAATCACCAAAATTTAGGTTTGTTTTTATTATACTTAGTCTCATAATTAATTCTTTCACTATGTTTTTTTAATCCTCATCCCAAAAATAACTAAACATATCCTTTGATACCAACAATAACAACCAGACTCTGTATTACACACTTAAACATGATTTATTACATAAACTTAAGGATCGAAAGGTATAGTTTGTTGGGGAAATAGGTACATTACATAATAACTTAAAACATAAAATAAAACATCTTTATTTCAAACTTCTTTGACATGACCAGCTCATTCCTTTGTACTTAACATTGCGTGGGATAACCTAGGGACATACATAAGAAATGGGTAAGTTGTAAATCCGAGTAAGGGAGTAAACAAGGAATAACATGAATAATACAATACATGTTAGGAAATTGGAATATCAACGAATAATAATATAAATATGAATATAAACTCATTATATAACATGATTATCATAATATGGAAATGTGGAAATAAAAATCAACATGATATTAGCATGAGCCAAGGCTCATTGCACATGGATTAGTATGAGTAAACCCTCATTGCACATTAATTAGAATTTGTAAACCCTAATTTTATATGATTATCATGATTAAACCCTCTTTTAAGATGATGTATCTTAATACTAAAAATTACCCAATGCATTGGAGTGCTATCAGGGTGCACCCTTTATAAACATTTCATTTCATGCATAAGTGTGTCACATGGATCATATAACATGGAATATTTCAACATAATAAGTTATTACATGATTATTGAATATGTATTAAATACTTTTAAGTAAAATTAAACATGTATATGTGAATAAAGGTTAACACCCTTGATGTAGAAATGGGTATTGTATTCACTACACTGTGATTTTGGCATGGAAAATCATGATGCAATTTCTGTAACATAATGTTGTCATGTAGAAATTCATAAGTTGGGATGATGAGAGAGAAAGGGTTATCTCATCATTTAATATTAAAATATACAGTAAGGATATCATGGAACATAATATCCCAACATATTAAATGGAATTTAGATGCATAATATGGGAGAAATACTTGAATGGAAATAAGAAGAGGGAAATCCCTTATGAAATTTTAGTATGGTAACAGGTGTACACAAAAGGAATTACTGATTGAGATAGTTGTATCTCATCATTAAAACATAAGTATGTAAGTATGGGGAAGGTTATAAATCATACCCTAACTTTGGTTATTGAATGTAAAATGGTATTATAGTGTAATGAAACTTGGATAAAAATGAGAAAGGAAGAAATCTCTTACTTGATTGTGTGACTTCGAGAGCTTAAAGAGGGGATTCATGAGTGCTCGGGGTGTCTTGGGAGGCTTATAGAGAGAGTATGATAGAGTATTAACGTTATAAATGTATTTTTAGTTAAGGGAAGTGGGATATTGGGTGGGTCTATATAGGAAATGAGAGGGAAATTCTTTAATATTTCACAAACATAGGTTTTGGAATATATATAATTAAATATTCAAAACCACAAACATTACCATGGTTTTTTCCCATATTCCTTGCCAAAGTGGGGTGGAAAAAATTATTTTATAAGCACAATGGCCTAACATATTAAAATATTAGCCTTTATTATGTTGTGGTGAGTAACATTATTTAAGAAATAAATTTAATATCATAAAGTATATTACACATTTTCGAGGATTCACTAAGGCTTCATAAAATAAGTAAAAAAATTCTAAAATTATTTTATTTTAATGGAAAAAACAAATATTGGGCCAAGAATACCTATTATAGTAATTATTACATCATTTTTTGTTCATTATAATTTTATAAGACCCATATTTTATTAATAAAGTATTTAATTTTTACACAAAAAATCAACTATCTCAGAAAATTTTGAAATATTCACTTTTGGATAATTTTGACATACTTATTCAAAAAATAATATTCATTTTATCCAAATAATTTTCTAAATATGTGAATTTTCACTTTTAAAATGAAAACCTACATTTATTGACAATTCACGGGTTTTTAAAAAAACAGATTTCAAACCGTAATAAAAATGACATTTGAGTTCATAAAAATTAAATAATCATTTATTATTCATAAAAAAAATTGATAATAATATTAAAATATTAATTATTTCAAAAATTCCTTAATTCATTAAAATAATTACATTAAAAATACACTTTCTATTTTATCATATAACAAATATAACTCTTATCAAACCAATTACTTAATCATTTATAGATAAAAAATGATATAATCATCATTTATAAGAAATTTTTTTATAATATTATTAATAAAAAAATTATTATAATATAATAATGTATATATTTCTCAAAATTATCATTTTTACCTGAAAACTCAATTTATCAATTTTATTATTATTTTAAGAAAAACAGTTCTTATAAAGGAATTTATAGAGTAAGACTTTTACTTATAAAATGGGATTACATAATAAGTAACTAATGCCTTATTACATACACCCTTATAACACCCGCATAATACCTGAGGGTAAGGTATGTGATAGTGACAGACTCATAGGGCAGCTCAGATAACATCACCTGGGTGGTAATCTCTATTAACTTGAACCTCCTCCATAGGTGATCTCATTCAAGCTTAATGTGTTGAATCTCAGCTTAGTATTGGTCAAGAGAGCAGCCCAGTGATGGTACCTCCTTTCCAAGCTCTGAAAAATGTGCTTCATATGGCCCGAGTCTTCTGGATGTGGCCATTCTCTCATTTTTCTATGTCGAAAGGATTCTTTTTAATAACCTTAAATTTATATCAGTCATATTATCATTGTTCAATGGATATATTATCATAGGTAATGATACATAACATTTATTTAAACCCAAAAATAATAATTATTAAATAGTGTATGTGTTTTAGATAATTCATTAAAAGAAATGGAATTTTATTAATAAATTATCAGGTCATTATATTATGTGTGTAGAGTTTAGACTAGTATGATGTGTCATTCAATGGAAAATGCATGGTACTAAAGAAAGATTTTTTGATGGAAAAGTAATACCCTCAGTGGCCATCATTCACTACAAAAAAACCTCTTGGATATAACATTCCTATATTTTATGGATGTTATTCTAGGACGATAAGGTGAGAATTCAAAAATGGAAATTTCTATAATAGAAAAGTTACAAACCCAGTGTGAATAGAGGGACAAAGGACTAACGTTGTGAAACATGTTCTAGGGGTGGATTGCACAATGATTAAATTTATAATTCCTAGAATGGGGATCCTTTTTTATGTTAATTATTTTCTAACAATGAGTTCCCTAAAGTGATTGGTGCAACATGATATAGTAGTAAGCTAATGTGATAGGAGGGTTACGGGTGGCCCTACACTTCCCAAAACATAGCGGGAGGTCAAAAATAGTAGAATTTTTTTATTCTTAGACCTAGCATAATAGTTTAAGGTCATGGATATTAGAAAATGGGGTGATTCTACATCTCCACCATGCTTGAGGAAAAATTCTCTACAACTCATAATCCTGCATGAGCTATGATTTGTGAGAGAAACAAGGAGTGGTATGAAGTTCCGACAATTTTTACGAAGAACAAAATTATTTGAGAAACTCAATAGAAAATACCATGAGATAATTTGTAACATTTGAGACAAATATAGTTAAAGGGTAATGACCGATAAGTGGGGAACAACTGTTTACCATGTCTGAAACACATGTTATATTGCTAGAATAGTTTATGAAGGCGATAAAATATTTGGAATCAGTCTTTGACTAAGTTCAAAACATATGATCCACTATTATTTACTGAAGATTATTTTATGTGTGGGTGTTTGAGGATAGGTGAGTTAGTATGGAATTCAACCATTCAATTAGAGGGACTATTCCGATCTAGAAGATGATTATTATCCAAATCCGATGAAGAGAGACGTTTTAGGGTTGGAATAGGTAATTCCCCTTAGAGAATATTAGGTTATCTGAGATCTATTCCTCTATGTGATCAAATTCCTTGGATGAATGTGTGAGTAGGTGATAATAAATCCTAGACTGGAGGGAAAATACCCCCTAATTATTTGATGGTAAATATTTTCCCATGATGGAATACCCAAGAATCGTTATGTTTATATATATTGTTATGGGATGTATCATTGTAGGAGAATTCTGTCAATGGGGTGAAATCCTCTCTATCAAGGATATCAATCTGTCTCTAATTATGAGTCATCCACATTTCATATGGGGTATCTTTTTTTTGTCATCCCATACTTATTGTATGAGGTATCCTGAGATTATATGAGGTAATGTTTTAGACCACATCATACTTATATTTTTTGGATACCTGGTTTTACATAGGTTAAGATCACAATTATAACATCATGTGTTAAGGACATTGGGTTTTGAAATTTAACATCATGGAATTGAGACTGTGTTCACTACCAATTTACATTCATATAGATTGGACAAAGGATCTTAGTTTTAGTTCATATAGTTCAGACCTTATGGGGGAATAGGTGTCCTAAAATTTACCTGGCTTCCAATAGAAAAACCTAACATGAAATGGGGTTCAAAGGGACCCTATAACACATGAAACTCTAAATAATGTACCTTACTTGGACATCATGGTGTTGGGGAAAGATAGATCCCATTATGAGTCACCGAAGGGGAAAGTCCCCAGATGAGATGTTTGGGCCTCACTACGTATCTCGTGAGGATGTGAATCAATCCATATGTAGTTTTGGAATGTGGTGTGGTAGGTTACCGATGTTAGTTGTGAGAGGGGTGTATATTCTCTTGAAAGAGTAAAATTAATCATCATATATTATGATATGAGGCATCTAGAATTTTAATGGGGTAAGGATACATTTTAACACATTATTCTAAGGATTTTTGGAATGGATTGCGCATCAATCTTCCCATTTTATTCCTCCTCATGATGGTTTTTGAGGGAATATTGGTACGTTGATGGGTCGGGGAATATGAATTCATCTTATAACTAAATTGTAGGCCCATGATTTCATTTTGGGGTGACAATTTAGTGTGTAATATATGGTTTGAGGTGATTTCATTGTTGGTCCTGGAGACAGGATGTATAGGAATCACTACATATCACATGAAAATGGAATTCAATCCAAACATTTTTATGGAATGTGCTGGGGTATTGTCTTTTTGGTACACCATGTATGGAGAAATACACACTAACAAGGGTACATGTATGCTTGATGTTCATAGTTTAAGGTCATAATTCTTATACCATTGGTGAATTCTTTGAAGATGTTAAGGTGGCCTCAAAAAGATACACTATACATGAAAGGATCTGAGGGAGATCTTCAACACATGATGGAAAATTGAGTCCAACTTTAAATAGTATAAGTTTGTATGTCTTGGATAGGTCATATTGACAATCAATTTAAAATTTTGATTCTTAGAGAATATGCAAAGAGATTAATTTCACAATTTTCATACTAATGGGGTGCTTACTGTGAGGTTGTTTGTATGAAATGAAAGAGGTTAAACCCAATTTTAATTTAGATTGATTTAGTCTCAAATGCCACACATATGACAAAATATGAACAACATATAGTTTAGGTCATAATTATTCAACCTTAATTGGGAAAAATGAGCCAAATATTAGTCGATTTGTGGCTGGGCCCAAAGATAGGGGGTCTATGAATCACTATGCATCCCATTGAAATTTGATTCAAGACACACATAGTTATAGATCATGGAATTGTAGGTGAATTATAATAGAAGTTTGGGTGTCCTCTCTAGTGATGAAAATGAGGAATCACATGGATTTCATGAGGCATCCAATGTTTATGAGATAAGGTAGGGATGTAGTTTATCATTGTGTTGTGATGACTTTTTTTCATCTCACAATGGGAATGTGAGACATACTATGTTCATTATAGAAGATAAGGTCTCATTTTGACATCATGTTCTTTGGATATTAGTCTATTTTGTTTAAATTTATAGAACCATGTCTTTTGTTGCTACTAGTTTAAGTTCATAAAACTCAAACCATGGGGTGGAAAATAATTTAAGGTCCTAATATTGGGATCATAATTGTTACAGTTTAAGGTTAAATAGTTTTGACCCAAGTTTCTGCTAGCTTAAGGTCACATAGATTTATACCCAGACTCCTCAATTAAGGTTATAGATTTTGGACCATTTTAAAGTACTTTAGGGTCATACATCATGGACAATTACATCACATGATGTACTACTTGAGAAACTTTGTGTTACTGGGAGGTGTGATAAATTTCCCTTCCATAGGGATTAAAAATTAATATCTAATGGGATATACCTAAATCATAATTTAATTTCATTCCCATTTGGGATCCTACTTTTTCAACCTTATTCTTGGTACCATCGGTGTTCTCATCATTAAGACCATGCAACCCAAGACGAAGGGATAGTGGAAAACCTTCTTGATGAAACCTCTTGATAACCTATTCTGGTGCCTCTACTTATTATAGAAGGGATAAAGATTATTCTCCTTGATGGATTTAAACATTTTTGGATTATTTATACAATTTTTTCCAATATATATGTGTCATGGATAGTTTTTTATTGAACTGAAAACTAAACCAAAATGTGTAAAACTGCCTCTAATGCATGCACTAGTGAGTATTGGTTTTCATGGGTGAAACTATGTTTTATTTTTTGGTATTCCTAGAGGGTCATAGTATTTGAAACAATTTAAAATATTATAATGTCATCAAAACAAGAACATAACTTCACACGAAGTACAACATGAGAAACAAGATGTTCATGGGATGTGTGATACTTTCTCTATCTGTGGTGATTTTGAAGTATGATCGATTGGTATAAATCTTATGAATAATGTATGGTCATTACCAATTGGGATTAAATATCAAAAGAAAATTCCATATACAATAAGTTTTCTAAGAGCCAATAAAATGTCACCCAAGAGGAAGTAGTGGGGAGAGACCTTATTTTTTAACCCCCTTGTTATCATATTTTGGTGCCTCAGCAAGCTGTAAAAGGTTTTTTGGTTATTATCCTCAAAGGATTTCAACATTTTAGAGCATATTTCCTCTATATTTCCAATATCATATGGGAATATATGAGCGTTTAGAGTGATGAAAACATAACCTCAATGGATAAAACAACATATTTACATAGAGCATGGATTATGGGGTTTCTAGGGTGAATCTTTTATTTTTAAACTGATAGGCCTAGAGGGTATTAGGGATGTTTTTTGGACAAATCATTTTTTTGGGATGAACATTTATTCCAAGATGTTAGAGAGGGTCTTCTTGATTTTCTTAATCTCTATTTCAAATTAATTCTCAATTGGTTATTTGATAATTATAGAAATGAAAATTTCATGTCCCGTATTCTCTCTTTTTAATGGCAGGTGGTCGTCACCACCATGGTTGGTGATGTTGTCTCTTGATCAAAACAAGATTATGGGATGTTAGTTTCTAATTCCTTGGATTCCACCATAGGGTTCATTGACTAATATGGTTCTACCTCATATATTTGATTCATGTTCATGAAACTCATTCTCAATGCAATATCAAGGTGGACACTATTCAATTACACTACTTCTCTCTCAATAGGGTATCAAACCTCTTCTAATGTAGATGGTAGCATTGGGAATGTTTGGTAATCACTTGACATTGGGTGTGTTTATAACCTATAAATTCTTCCTCTTTTCAAGGAATCTCAAGTGTGAGGATTATTAGCCCTAGGTCTTAAGAAATCCCATGTTTTCAGTGAGTTAGTTTCCATTAGGGGCATAAATATTCCAAATTTTTTTACCTTGGGCATACCACATTTACTATTTGGGATAGTATTCTCGATCAATTAACAAGTTTAATATCATGTATTGACAGATAAAAATTCCTTTTATAGGAGGATCATGGCACAATTATAACATATTGTGAATATGGATGAGGATTCCCCATGGATATGGATCATTGAAAGAGTTTAATGTCTTATGGATATAGAACATGATAGGTAATGGAGATAGATCAAGGAATGTGTTTAACATATTTAGAAGATGGAAAATAACACATAATAGGGGTGGACTATGGAATGAGTTTAAACAACTTTTGGAGATGGATTTGAATGAATCAAGGAGAACAATTAGGGCATGAGTTTAAATATCTAATGGAGATAGTTCAGAATGCCTCATGGTGACAGATCATAACATGAGTTTAACATCTTCAAGATGTGGATTAGAATTACACATCGATATGGATGAGTAATTGATTATTTCCTTAAGAGGTGAGATAAAACACTTGTGTTAGTGTATTTTATTACCATAAGGGAAGATATTAAACTATAATGGATGGTTTTTAGGTGATCACGATGCCTCATGAAGGTGGATCTGATGATTGACTGTGTCCCTATGAAGGAAGGTATCACACCTAGGTTAGTGGAGTTTGTTATAGAAATAGAATATCTAAAATTGTGTGTATGGTGTGTCAGGTGATTATGACATTTCATGGAGGTCTATCATGTGATTAAGTGTTTCCTTAGTAGGGAAGATATCATAGTTGTGTTAGTGGAGTGTATTTCTAGAAGGGAAGATCTCATACTAGAGGGATGGAGTGTCCGATGATCATGAAGCCTTATTCTGGTAGATTTGGTGATGATTTTATCCATCAAATGAGGAATAACACAATTGGGTTATTATAGTGTATTCTTATAAGGTAATATATCACACTGGATGGATTGAGTGTTTGGTTATCTAGAAACCTCATAAAGGCAAACCAATTGATTGATTTTTTCCTTGTGAGGGAATATATAATAATTGTGTTTGTGAAGTTTATAATAGGAATAGAATATCTCCCACTAGATGGATAGAGGGTCATGATTGAATCTCCTGAAGGCATCCTATGTACCATGTCGATAAATGGGAATCAAAACCCAAGTCGTTAAATTCCATATATTACGGTCGCATGATAGGACTTCTCAATACAGTTTAATGTCATGTGGTAAGGAAGTTCATGTCTCCAAAAAATCATCAACAAGGGATGGTGTAGGGGTTGATCATGGAAGCTTCTTGGATATTTAAATGAGTAGTGATTAAGTTTTTGGTTGTTACATGGGAGTGTTTCTAGGCCGCTGCTAAGAGTAGTGATGGTGTGATTTTGGATTACACCTAAGAGCTACCCAGGTGCTTCTAAGAGAAAGATTGTGTTATTGGGGATTACATTGGGGAACTACCTGAGCATACAATTATGTTGTGATTACGGCATACACATGGGATATGCCTAGGAATTCCTTTGTGTTGTGATGGTATAATTGGGTATTACATGTGGAAACATCCCATTATGTCTTCCTCAGGTAAGGTCAAGAGGTAATACACTATTCCTTTCATGGGTTAATATTATATTTTAATGTCATGTTGAAGGAAATTGTGCATGGGGAATATGCAATGAGCTACCCATCCTACATTACACATGTTATGTCATGAGGGAATTTTGTTCCACTAATGGGTGGAGGATTATTATTAGGGATTACACCTGAATAGGATGCCTATAGGGCATACTTCAATGTCGTCTCATGATCATTCCATGAGGAATATTATGATTGACGCATAAGTCATATCATATTTGGGATGGGATGAATCCATTGATTTATATATAGCGTGTACTAAAGTTTGACATTATATAGAGAGGACAATGGATATCTTATCATGATCATGGAATGATAAATCTTACACAAGATATGTAAGGCATATCGTATTTACCATTTGAGGCATTAGATACTATCCATATAGGGTATAATATAGTTTGACCTCATGTAGTGAGGAATACTATGTGGAATATTTTTAGAAATGGAAATTATGGGACTTACACATGAAAAACCCTTTCTAGTTTGACCTGGAATTGGAGCCAAGGGATATGTTTTAAAGAGTTTCTTAAGGATTTTCTTACTCAATGAATATGGTGAATCCTATAAAATAATCCCAACTCATGGAATGTGAAAGGGACTAAGAGATGCAGGTTGACTCAAGGCATTTCCATAAGCATAGAGGAGTATCTTGGCTCATTGTATAATATAGGGTGGATGTTAGGGCTATATTAGTAAGAAGAAAAAAATATCCTCAACCCAACCCAAAAGGTTTTCAATGACACTATAAATCTTAAATGGGTATGAGTGATAGTAGATAAGGGGCTAGGATGGTGTATTAAGACCACAACATGAAACTGATCATGATCATTGGCATGGGGGGGACAACCACCATAGTATAGAAATGATTATGTGAAGGTAGGGGATTCTCTAAAGACAAGGGTTTCATGAAGGATAGGGTTTCCCGATGGATCTCAACATCTATGAAAGTATTTTATGTGAAATGAGGGATCCAAATGGATATTAAAAACACAATTTTAAAAAAATTATAGTTTTACGAGAATGGGGTTATTTGAAGTCATGCGTATCTTGTGTGAACAATGTCCTTCATGAATAGAAGTTTTAAAAAAAACATAAAACACTAACCCATATATGGAGGGGTTTCATGAGTAAATTCATGAAATATTACCCATTGGAAAATAAGTTATGTGAATTCATGAAATAATCTAGAGTTCTTCTAATTGAGATAACGATGTCATAGCTCAATGTATCCTCATCAAAATCATGATATTGTGGTGGTATTTATTGAATCATAAGAGGAAGGGTTCACGGTTTTGAAAAATATAGTGTTATTCGTTGAATATCTAGAGCTTCATGAATTTTGGGAAATTTTTGAACTAGAGAGACATAGCATGAAGGTTTCCATCAAAGCTCTATAAAGGGTGGGGAATTTAGCAAGCCAAAGTGAAGTTGTGAAAATGTTACCATAAATGATTTTAATTTTCAATAGAAATATTATAACTAGAGTGATGTGTTGTGGAAGTTACCATTAATTCTACGCATGGGTTGGGGACTTATATGAATTGGAGTGATGTTGTACAAAGGTTACCTTCATAGATCAGCACAACTTGGGACATCTGTGAAATGGAATTCTATGAACAAGCTTTTAGAAATTAGATGTATACTATTCAAAAGTTACCATAAAAGTTCTTTTTGGTTAGTAACATTCTATAATGTTTTATTTTTTTTCAAATAATTCAATAAATTTTGTAATTTGTTCAAGAATCTCCCTTTCTAGTCATTTTAGATAGTCTGACTTCAGACAACCATAACATCTGATCTGTAACTCTAGTTAGGATATATGAATTGTCAAATAGAATTTTTTGAAATTATCTTTGAACCATGATCAATTATTTATTCATTAGTTATATAATTGAATTCAATTTTCTAGAAATAAAATATTACCCCTTAAAATGGTGTCCAATGAGGATGAGGAGGGTGAGACGGAACATGTTTTGAGATTAGTTATAAAGAAAATGCATACCATGAGTCCAAGTGTATCATGATTTCATTGAAATAAAAAACAAATAAAATCACTAATAACATGTGAGTCATGCACATTGTGCGAAACAAGAAGCAATTAAAGATCATTCATGTGCAAGAGAGTTCCAAATAGGGGGAAATGTGTTGGGATCAGACTAGTACACTGATCACCATTAAGAGTGTCCTAAACAAGAATTCCCTATCTAGTGTGTGGAACTCTACACATTTGACATGATTCCCATGGTTCAGTCATTAATGGGAGGGGTAACACTAAGGGAGTTGAATTATATCTGAATAAAGTGCTGATGAATAGCATGAATTGAGAATCCTAGGATCTAGAACAAAAAAAGGGGTTGTGTGATGATGGAGGATAACTACTAAAAATATTTGAAACATATAATACATTTTAATTTTTATAGGTATGGGGATGAAAATATGATTGTCGACCTCTGAACATATTAGATACACGAGACCTATCTAAAAATGTTTTCTAAGTTCTTTGGGAGCTTGTACCTAGGATGGTAGGTGATCCAAAAATGGCATGGACCCATTATAGTTGGGGGTGGTTTGAAAATTGAAGTGGATGGGGATCCAATTAATAGGACACATGAAGCATAGAGATGATCTGATGGAATGTTTGAATAGAGTCCAACACTTCAAGAATTATTCCACCAGGACATTGAGCATGTTGGGTGGGCATGTCAATCTGAACAAAGGGCACACTCATCTTCCAGGTGCATCGTCGTCTCAAATGAATTGTTATATTTTAATGACATAAATGTTGTGGTAGGTGACTGGAACCAAGGAAGAAGAGAGGATTCCAATGAGAGGGACTATGGCGACTCATATATGAAATTCTTATAAATAGGATTATAGACACATAGTTCAACATCACATGGTGAGGATGATAGATACACTGTTTGATTTCATATGGTAAGGAATATATAATACACATTATAATTACATGTTATTAGGAAATTGAGTCAACTAGTATAACATCTGGTAACCAGAAAATATCTATAAATATTTTAGGTTCATAATGCTCATATGGTGATGTTGAAAATATTTTAAGGTCATTGTGCTCATACAATTGGGTTGTGTGTATCAAATGGGATTCATGAAAGATAGGGAAGAGATAACATGACATTATGGGGGGGCTAAGAGGCTCGACCACACAGAACATCCAAAGAAAAAAATCACATTATTTATGTTCATGATTGTTCGACTACTAAAATTAAGTTTAATGTCTTAATTCTTGGACTTCGGATATTATTTTAGGGTCATGGGGTTTAGACCATGGATTCCCTAAAGTGTTTTTGTGACACGGATGAGTAGTATCCCAATGTGAATGGAGGGCTGAGGGAGGTATCCTACCCAAAAAACAGGGGGGATTATTTCAAACAACTTAAGGTCATAGTTCTTGGACCTAGGCTCTTAGTTAAAGGATATAGAGTTTGGAAAATGGGCTCTTATTTTATGGTTATAGAGATCAGACCCTAGAAAATAGTTTGAGGTCATAATTTTTTGTCCGAGGGGTGATGTATTTCTGAACGAAAAATTGGAGGTATTAGAGAAAGGTTACATGATGTGAAATGAGGGGATTGGGAGGCCACATAACATTACACAAAACATATCTGGATATCTTGAACATAGTTCAAGGTTATGATAAATTGTCCAATGTGATCATCCCAAAAGGGATATGTGAATCACAATAGACTGAAAAATTCAATGGTAAATGAGGGCCAAGGAGGATTGATTCAACATAACACATTCCCAACATGATATTCACATATTTTTAGGTCATGATGCTTGAACTTCATACATTTATATTAAAGTTATTATAATTTCATATGGGTTCTTATATTAACATAATAGTGTTATGACCATGGGATACTTGTGAAACTAAACCTTAATTGAATAAAACTACAACCCCACACTCTGAAAACTACATTCACCATGTTTTCTATTATAAATAAAGAGAGGGATGGAGTTCCCATTTTCCCAGGGGAGAACACAACAAAGGGTTTAAGTGATAACTAAATCCCATAAGGGATATCACAACATTAAAAACATGGATGGTAAAAGTTAAATGACATTCATATAAGAAAAAAATGTTTAACATGTTCAAAACAATAGTTCTATGCATTCACTATTTTTGTATGGGGTAAAAAATGAAAAGTAAACCATTGAATGAGTTCAAAACACCGGATCCACTATTTGTTACCAATGATCCTCCAAGGCCATAGATAAGGATCGTAGGTGATCTAAAATTTCAAGAAACCATTTCTATTAGGGAGACACTTCATATTAGGATTGCGATAATTATCCCAATCTAATAAATACAATGTTATGAATGTATAAATGGGGAATATAACAATGGGAATACATGGTTACATGGGAGATATTTTATAGTATAATAAGATGCATTGGATGATCATGTAGAAAATAAAGAATCAATCCTTTCCCAAAGTTAAAAGTCCTTTAAATGAGTTAACTGTTATGCTAGGATAGTGATGAAATATTTGTGTGTCATTATGTATCCCATAATAATGGGAATCAATCAGCACATAGTTTTGGGACCTGAGATGGTAGGATGATCGCATCGGTGGAGCGGCATTATGACATCCCAGGTCTTTATTATACATTAAATCATGATTTATTACATAAGATTACGCATAATAAAAACTAGAATATTGTTAATAATGGTGTATTTGGGAATTAGGTACATTAAATAAAAACAAAAAATAGGTAATACGTCATCTTTATTAAGAAAATCTATAAAATGAAAATATTATTCCTTCATTCATAAAACTAAATGGAATAACCTAGGGACATACATAAGAAAGAGGTGAGCTATAAATCCCAGTAAGAGAATAAACATGGAATAATATGAAGAAATTAATACATGTTTGGAAATAGTCATATCAATGGGGAATAAACAAAATGAAAATCATAAACATAATCAATGTGGAATGATATATCATGATAATCATGAAGGATACATGGGAAATATAGCAACAAATTAAAACACTAAATCATAAGCATATGTCATGGATAACTTCCATGAACTCAAGATGGAAAATTTACTTTGATAGATTAAGTTAAGTCCCAAATCCCTTTATTTTTGTATCATGAGACTAAAACATTACCCAATGAATTGGAGATCTATATAATTCTTGGCGCACCTGTAACTTTCATTTCATTCTCATGTTTATGTGTCCCATATTGATCATAAAACATTGGATAATTTATCATCTTATTTTATTCCATGATAAAGGAGTGTGGAATATATACTTATAATTACCAAAAAATATATATATAATTTCATAAATTTTAAAAATATTTCCACGAAATGGGTATGGGTATTCACTACATATTTGTTTGGCATGGATAATTGTGGTGAAATTTCAGCAGCACAATAACATTACAAAAAGATTCATAAAATTAATTTATGAGAGATTAAAGGGGTATCCCATAATTTTAACATCAAATGGGAAATAGTAGGGACATATAAAAAATTATCCCAAAAACTAGAATTGTAAAAAATGGCATATGGTAATGAAGAACATGAATAAAGAGTAGAAGGAATGGATCCATTACCTTGATATGGTGATTCCAAAAGCTAGAGAGGATATTCTTGAGAGTGTAGGGTAACATTAGGATGAATATTGAGAGGGAAGAGTAGATTAAGGATGTTCTAAATGGTTCTTTAGTAAAGATAAATGGAATCTTGTGTGGTTTTAAATATTAAAATAGAGGTTAAATCTTTATTATTTCTCAAACATACATTTTGGACTCTATAAAGAATAACCAAAATCTTAAACCATCCCATGGTTGTTTACACGGTTTCCTCCAAATAGGAATGTTTTTAATTATTTTATTTTTATAGGGATGAAATTATTAAATTAATTACCTTTATAATGTGGAAGTGATGAATCTTTATATATAAATCATTTTAAAACCATAAAATATATTATAGGTATTAGAGTATTAATAAAGGCTTTACTAAATTTATAAAATAAACTCAAAATCACATTATATAAAATGGGAAACATATATTTTTTCGTGGATACCTTTATAGTATTTATTAAATCATTTTTGGGTTATTATGATCTCATAATACACAATTTATATTTACATTGTACTGGTTTTTTAGTCAGAAATTAGATTGTCTTATAAAATTATTAAAAATTCACTATTGGATTTTTTGATGTTTTAATTAAAAAAATAATATTCATTTTATGAAATTAAATTTTTAAATATATTAATTTTTTAATTTTAAAAAATAATCCACATTTATTGAGAAATGATATGTTTTTTGAAAAAAATAATAATTTTTGAACCCTTATAGAAATTACATTCAACTTCATAAAAATTATATGATCATTTTTATTTAAAAAAAATATTTACTAAAAATATTTTTATAAAATATTAATTATTTCAAAAATCTATTATGTCATTGAGATAAACATCTTAATTTAAATTGAATATTAATTAAGAATACAATTTTGGTTTAATTTTACGAAAATTAAAATAATTTGCAAAGTACCAATAATGAGATATTTTCATTATTCTATAAAATATACATATTAATTTTATTATTGTATTGATACATATCCCTTTAATATAATAGAAAATTCATTAGGTGTATGGTATGTGATGGAGAGTCTTTCATGTGGTGGTTTGACAAACATGATTTGGGTCTTGATCTGGAGGATCTCATACTTCTACCATAAATGGGTTTTAGCATGCTTAAGTTGTTGGATATTATCATGGGATCGGTCAAAGGTAAATCCTAATAATACTAGATCCCTTGTAAGATTCGATAAATGGTCTTCATAGGGTATGATCCTGCAGGTTGAGTCCATAACATTATCTGTGTCAATGGGATTTTTTAAAACCCTATATTTATACTAATTATGTGATCGTTGTTGAAAAAAATATTATCAATGGTAATGATGATTAATGGTATTCTTAATATGATAGTATATATTAAAAGAATAAAATTTCATGTTTTTTCTATTACCATAATATATAGTAAGATATTTAATTAAATCATAAGTGGAATTTCATTTATAAATGTTCGGGTTATTAAAATATTCCCCCCTTCTGAAATTTCTCCCTCAAACATTTCATTTACCTCAATAAAATAGATGAGGGTAATTAAATTCCATCACCTCTAGCAGTTCCCACATATCTTATTAAAAAATTTGTTTTCTCCATATTACTTTGATCGGGTGAAATGTTTTTTATAGAACATTGTCTCGATGATCTATTATTTCCACCGGCTACTCCTCACATGAGTGTTAATTCTCCAATGGTACCACCTTTGGATTGAGTATGTGTGAGGGGTATGGTATGTACTTACATAGAATGGGTACATTGAATACATCAAGTATATGATATAGGTTAGTTAGGAGTGATATTAAATATTCCACTGCTCTGATGTGATTAAGGATCTCAAAGGGGCTAATGTATCTTGGACTAAGCTTTTCCTTCTTCCCAAATCTCCTAACATTATTCCATGGATATATGAAGAGGAATACCTTATATTTAACCTCATAATATAGGTCTTATAAATGACTATAATAGGAGATCTACTTTCAAATCTGAGTATCCTTGACATGATTATAAGTAGTATTTATTTTTTCTACTATTTCCAAGACCATTTTAGGATCCAGTAGTTTGTGTGCCCCAACTTCATCCTAACATGCAGGTGTTATGAACCTATTTTGATAAATGTATTTTAAGGGATCCACTTGGAATATTTATTTGAAACTATTATTTTATGTGAACTCTACCAGAGGAATATATTGAACCCATCATCCTTTGAATTCAATTGAGAATGATCTCAACGTTTCCTCATGTTTTTGGATAGTCCACCTTGTTTGGACTTCAATTTGTGGATGATAATCCATGGTAATATTCAACTCATTATTTATATCATGTTAAATACTATTCTATAACATGGAGGTAAATCTTGGAACTTTATCAGATACAATCAATTATGGTGTTCCATTTATCCTTATCACTTATTTAATCTATATCTTTTCAAGTTGATCAATGATAAGTCCTTTCTAATTGAATTTATGTGAGTAGTATTTGTAATCCACCATAAAATATATGAAAATATTTTCTTCTGATGTCTTCATAAGACCAATGACAAACTCCATGGTGATGTTTTCCCATTCAAATGTTTTTAGGGGTAATGGTTTCATTATTCCTTTGGATTTTTTCCTTTCTTCCTTCACTTTCTGAGATACAATACATATTGATGTATATTTCACAATCTCTATCTTCATATTTCCCCACCAATAGTTGTCTTGGAGGTCTTGATACATTTTTATACTTCTTAGATTGATATAGAAGATCGATCACTATGATTAATCAAAAAAATCCTTCTTTAACTGAGGATCTTATGGTACACATATTCTTGACCCAAATCATAAAACACCCTATTAATTAACATTTAACTCTGAGGATTTTAATTATATATAACATCCAATTTCTTCTAAATTCCAACATCACCACTTTTTCCATCACTTATATTCTCTAGAAGATATAGTATATCAATAATTTGTGAATGTATTGATAATGATACTTACTTTATGATTATCATGTCCATAGTTTTCAATTCTAATAAGATTATATCCTTCTTAATTCTCATTAATGATAAATTTTCTAGATCATTTATACTTAAATCATCTTCCAAATTATTTTCTTTCCCATGATGTTAGTGGATTGAGCAGTCATAATAATTGATCATATCTAACTATCTTATTTTTAACATATTCATCTATCTCTGTGTGAATACATACTTGAGTCTCTTATGATCCGTATATATTTCACACTTCTCCCCAAAGAGATAGTGTCACCATATTTTCAATGATAATATCACTATAGCCAACTCTGGATCATGAGTTGGGTAGTTATGTTCATGAACATTTAATTTATATTATTCATAAACTATCACTATTTTATTCTATGTTAACACATATCCCAATACCGTATTTGAAGCATAATTTCATACCACAAAACGTTCTCTAATTATGGGTAGTGTGTATAGGTGTAGTGATAATAATATTATTTAACTCCGCGAATCTATCTTCTTATTCATTATTCCACCAAAACATGACTCCATCACAAGTTAGATTGGTTATAGGGTTCAAAAATTAAGATAAATTTTCCACAAATTTATGAGCATACCCAACTAATCCAATAAGTCTATGGATATGTATCACTAATGTTAGCCTCAACCATCTTAAAATTTACACTATTTTTGAAGGGTTCACGTATATTATATTTCTTGTGATAATATTTCCCATTAATTAAACTTCATTATTCAGAACTAAAATTTATTTTAATTTCCATAAAGCTTCTCCTTTTGTTAGTTCATTAGCATATTGTTCAGATTCTCCTCATGCCCCTCCTTTCTTTCTAGAGTATATTAGAATATCATCCTTAAATACTGCCAAAAAAATTTCAAGGTAATCTATAAATAATATATTAATAATTTCCATGAATATTGATGTAGTATTAGGGATTATGAATTTAATTAAAATGAACTTACAGATCCCATACCTTGTTTGGAAAACAGTCTAGGGGGAATCCTTCTTCTTTACCCTAACACGGTAAATACCCAACCACAGATCAAACTTAGAGTGGTATTGTGCTCCACATATCTGATTGAAAAGGTCAAAAATCCAAGGAATATGACATTTTTTATTTATCATGATCTTGTCAAGATCATTATAATAAATGCAGAGGGGCATTTACCTATTCTTCTTCATGATAAAAAGGACTGGTGAACCGCATGGTGAAGCAATTTGGGGTATGGACCCTTTATCCTGATTCTTGTATAATTGTTTCTCTAGATCCTCATTCTCCACAACATAAATTCTAGAAAATATATTTTATAATGGTAATTCCCTAGGTTTATGTTTGATGGAGAATTCAACATGTTGATTAGGTGGATGACTAGACAATTATTTAGGAAACACGTCTGCATATTCCCACACATTTGGCATGTATTTTATGGATTATACATTCCTTTGAATTAATCATTTGATATATTTATTTTGGATCATAAAAAAATAATATCCATTCTTGAGATTTCGGTACTAAATAAGGTTTATATTTCTTATTATACTTGTGCATAATCTAAGGATTATTCATTTAACAGAGAGTGATTTCCTTCATGTGTAGATTTATGTTTGCTCTGTATAAGGAAATCCAATCTATAGTAAAAGTGAATCAAATTACACTAATAAGGGTATCTCAGGGTTCTCCAAGAATTTCATCCCAAAAAATTTTATAGGGTATGAGTTATATACATGGGATGCAATAATTTACACAATTTATTATTCCACCAACATCAATACTTTCATGATTTTTGGTGGTCTTTGGATAGTTCTACAAATTTTGTGTGATATGTAGGAATGCATAAAAAATAATAAAAAGGTGTGTTTTCTATTCTTGAATGAATAAATAGAGTACCTATCACCACATCATTTTTTATATCCACCTCAGAATCTGTGATGGTATATGCTCACATTTTCTTCCTTTTATTTTTTTGGATATCTCCAAAAACCTTGGACTAGTACATTGTATCGCAAAGTTCCCTTGTTCCTTGAAATTTAAACAATGAAAAAGTCACTCCAGGTTTATTGAAAAAATCAATTACTCTATATAATTAGTGGGATTATCATATCAGAAATCACTACTAGGTGTCCTTCTTTCCCTCACCTAAAGCATTTCCTCATCCCCCTTAAGAAATTTATAGGGTTCTTCATTCCACGCTTTTGAAAAGTGGGATGTTGAAATTTCATTGCACTATTAGATTTATTAATTGGACTGTCAAAGTTTAACTCTATAGTATTCTCCATATCCCCATGATAATTTTGAGATTCTCTGGTCACCATTTTGACTTTGATGGAACATCATTAAATTTACTCATAACTATCGATGTCTCAGATCATCAGGGCTATTCATAGAAAGGGTTTATCCCACCAATGAAAAAAATAACTTTTCATTTTGGGGTAATGATAAATTTTTAGGTTTATTGAAATGTCTTATGAAGTTTTCATCATATTCCCTGGTAGATTAATTTCCTTTTTTCTTAAGGTAAAGGAAATCAATTTTTATTTTATATTGAATAGTGCGAGTAAAATATTTTCCAACAAAAAAGCATACAATTCCATAAACACCATCACTTAAATCACTTCCTTATGCTTCATTTTTTATCAACATGAACCAAAAATAAGATTCTCCCTATGTATAATAAATATCCAAAAAAACCCTTCTCTTATTCACAACATTTAAGGATTGATAATGTCCTCTCAATGGATTTGATGCATTATTCAATGATTAAGGGATAAAATGATCCATTGAAATTTGGTGGCCATTGTTGCATAAAGGTCTCAATAGCAGCTTGTTATTTATTTGGGTAGATTTGGTAACTCCTCTTAATCCATGTTTTTATTCAAAATTATAGTCATCATAGAGAGTAACATCTTAATGTTTGTTATCCCTTCTCTCATCAGGTTGGCCATCTCAGATGGGCAGTTATCACTTTTACATTCACATTGGGTGATTACCTGATTCCTCCTATTTCTAAGAATTGGCTAGAATAAAGGGAAAAGTAAGAATTTTTTTTAAACTATTAAACTCATTAATTTTAATACAACTACACTGATGAAATTAATTTTAAATGAAATTTGTTTCTTATCATAAGAATTTCTAGGCTTCATTCAATTTTATCCATGATATATTTCCTAACATATACCCATATGGTCATTTTTGTTCTTATAATAATGGTTTAAAGTTAATATATCAATTTACCAAAGAATATCCCCTAGGAATGTCGAACTAGGTTTCTATAGCTTCCCATTTGGATGCACCATTTCTCGGTTGAGTATATATCAATGTGGTGCTTTCAGGTTTTACCCCTATGTACATCTTTACGGTAGCTACATCCAATTGTAGTATCTAGACATTGATGTGTTTTATTGATAAAAAACTTACTCTATACCTTAAAAAAATCATGTGTGACTTATTATACATTATTTTATCTATAATTATTTCCCTATAGTTTTATAATTCTAATACCAAAAAATAACTAAACCTCACATTGATACCAACTTTGACAACCATTATCTATAATGTAAAATAATTAATGATTTACTCCATAAAATTACACATAATATAACCATGTAGATCAAGAAGTATTTTTTAATTAATAATTAGGTATATTACATAACTATATAAAACAAGTAATGCCTTGTCTTAATTTAAAACAACCTAAAAATTTTTATTTTATTTATTCATACTTAAAATAGCATGGGATAACCTGGTGATGTAAATATAGAAGGTTTGAGAAAGAAACGATAGTAACTGAATGAATACAACATAATATGAATGTAATAAATGTTTGTAAGTAAGAATATTAATGGGTCATTAAAGGATTGATAATCATAAACATTAATAATAAGGCATGATATAGCAATATAATCATAAATATAGCATAGGAAGTTTAGAAACAACTTAAAAACCTGCATAATAAATATAGGTTAAGGCTAACATCCAAGATATATTGATGGAAAAAGTACCCGTATGGATTTGGTTCACTCCCAAATCCCTTTCATGAAATGTCATGAGACTAAAATATTACCCAATGCATTGAATATCTATATAATTTTGTGTTCACCCGTCACTTTGATTTCATTCTAATGATTAAATGTTCCACATAGATCATAATACATGGGATAATTTACCATCATATTTTATTACATGATCAAGGAGTGTGTAATAAATCAATTTAAATCTCCAATAAAATAATTAAATGAGCATAAAGGTGAACACCCTTGATTGGATATGGTTATGGGTATTCACTACACACTTTTTTTGGCATGGAAAGTTGGAGAGAAAGTTTTACAGCATAATGGTGTTACTTAATGATTCAAAAAATGTATTTATGAGAGTTAAAGAGTTATATAATAATTTCAAAGTCAAATTGACAGTAATAGGAACATTTATTAACATATCCAAACATTTTTAATTGGAAATAAAAGGCATATGACAATGAATAATCATGAATTATAGGAGAAGTAATGGATCCCTTACTTTGATAGGGTGATACAAAATGCTTGGGTAGAGATTTTTGAGATATTGGGGCACATTATGAGGTCTATAGAGATTTTAGGGAAGATTAAGGATGTGCTTATTGAATAGAAATTGGATATTTGGTAAGTTTATATTGGAAAATAAAGGATAAATAATTATTATTTATCAAACATTGGTTTTGGACTCTATATAAAAATATAAGAAAAACCACAATCCATCCTATGGTTTTTTCTATGGTTTCTTCCAAATAAATATGTTTTTCATTATTTTACTATTACATGGGACGAACCTATTAAAATAATACCCTTTCAAATGTTCAAGTGAGTCATGTTAATAAATATATGATTTTATAACCTTAAAATATATTATAGGTTTTGGAGTATTAATAAATGTTTTAAAAAATTAATCAAATAAACTAAAATCCACATTATTTTAATAGGTAAACATATATTATAGAGACCCTAAACATTTAAAAATAACATTACATGATTTTAATAATTATTATATATTAGAAAAAAATCCAAGTATCATGATGTCTAGTGTATTTGAAGACTACGTACATAAAATTGAAATCATGGGACTAAAAAAAACTTTTTAATTTAATCTTTATAAAGAGATCATTGATACCTTTGAGCCCTTACATCTTCAATGGGTACCATGGGGATCACATGAATGAAGGGATGAGCTAAAGGCCTAGTAAGGTAAAAAGGAACTGTAACAAAACTTTAACACATGGGTTAGAAGGCCTGGCATAATGAAAATAAAATACATGGAACAAAAGAAATCATAACACATAAAAATGGGATAATATAAACATGAATTAATAGTAGTGTGGAAGCAACATAAATAATGGATTTATCATGATTAAATTTCCATTTCATATATAGGATCACAAGTCAAGGTTAACCACCAAGACCGTTGCACATGGTAGCACGAATCAAGGCTAACCGCCATAACCATTACACATAACATCTCATGAGACTAAAAATTACCCAATTAATTGGAGTGATATATTATAGAATCAATATTAACATATTAATGAATATTATTTCCATGTATATAATTATACATAATCAATCATAAACATTAGGGCACCCATGGTAAGAAATAGGTATCATAATCATGTTATAAAGCATAATGAATGGGTGTATCATAAAAGTGTCCATGAATGAAACGAATTAGAACATACATGGATATTAAGAATGTAAAATAGGAATATATCATGTTAATTGATGTATAACATTATTTACAACATTTTTGAAGATTATTTATTAATTTTTATCATTAAAACATTTTAGTGTATTTTAAGGAAACCACTAACATGCATTTAAAATAGAAAAGGGAATAATATTTTGTAAAAAACCAGAAGATATACAAGAATTTTTTCATAATAAAAACAGTGTTTTTATAAAAAAAAAGTTTTATTAAAACATATGGTAGGGTGCACTTGAAATTGGGTATAGATTCAATAAGGTCCCTTAAAATGGGTTTTCTTATCGGAATGTATTGAGGAGTGAATCATTTAAAAACACATATATCCATGAAGGATAATGATGAATGGATATTGATATATGATTTTGGATTGTATATATATCATTTATAATATGTAAATAAACAAAATAGATATCTTCATTTGGGTATAAATAACAATATAGCAACTTGAAGGAATAAAGGAGGTTCAGGTAGAATCCCTTACGGAATATCGGCATGGTATCAGGTTTATATAGGAGGGTTTAATGAGAGCGAAAAGGGGTTTTTAATCTTTTATTCATTATGATGGAAGTACATGGAGGTTGAAAAATCATACCCCAACATTATTAATTACACATAAAATGACATAACATAGAGGATAATCTTGAATAAATGTGTTAAAGATAGGATCCCCTACCTTAAGCCTGATGGTGTTCTTCGCTTGATCTTAATGAACCGAATAATAAAATTAGGTTCTTTAATCGATAATTAAAGAACCTAACCTATATTATATTGATTTATTATATCCTTATTGTGTTTATTTATGTCCTTTTTGATGAGTTAAGAGGTTTAATTTCATTTTTTGGGGGCGTTTTCTGCCTTGGTTTTAATGATCGGTCCACTAATATTTATGTTCGGATTAAAATGTATGATGAAAATGTTTGTACAGAATTGAAGTTTTTTAAAATTATTGAAAAACTAGAAAATTAAATTGTTATAAAATTTATTTGGTAATTTTTAGTGAAGGTGAATCATTATTTAAAACATTAATGATAAACTCTTGTATTGATTTGGCAATTTTTCTCACAATTAACTTGTTTTGTATTATTATTTTACATCATGTGTGAAAAATGATTCAAGAACATAAGATTATATAAAATAAATGTTTAATAGTTTGGTTCAACCATAATAATGGTTTAATCACCAAAATTTAATATTGTAATAGAAATTGATAACCCCTCATCCTTGAATGTGATATATAACACATCTTAGACGGTGTTTTCGTTTCTTTTGTACAAAAAGAGGGGAAAGGTGATATGATAATGAATTATCCCTTTATCAGTACAACATTCTAGTACATATAGGTACTATAGTTTTCATACCATTTGGATGAGGAGATTTTTGAAAAGAAAAGAGAACAAAGTAACATGAAAAGAACATGAATGAAAAGAAAAGAGGAATTTATCTCTTTATTTAATCTTCCTTGAGAGCCTCTTAAGGGGAGAGGATTTGATATTTTGAAGATAGAAAGGGCTTATAGACGTGGGTGGATCTTGGGGAGAGATTTGGGTAGAATTTAGGAGAGGCACAAGGCTTGAGAGGAGTAAAGATAAGATGGGAGTGTGGGTGGTTTTTAAAGTGGAGTGGAGAAGGGTTTTCTTAATAGTTTAATCGTTATTTTATTATTTTTCCATAAGATAAGAAATAGAGGCGATTCCATGAAAAAAAGTGTAATAAGTGAATGTGAATTAGAAATATGGTTTCTCACATCAGACATGATACTCGGAATAGTTCATTTAGCTTATAATGTATATATATTGTAAATTACCATATTACACTATTCATAAAAAATTCATGTACTTTAGAAAAAACCAAAAAATTCACCCTAACCATTTTAAAATTTGTAGAATAAAACAATGAAATCTATTTTTCAAAAATAATTTTCTATGTATTATTAATTTAATTTTTAATTAAAATCATAATTTACTTGAAAAATGAAAATTTTAAAACTATGACTAATTTTGTAATGCTCTCAAAAATTATATAAGATCATAAAAATTATCTTAAAATCAGACAATATAAAATTTTTAATTTATGAGCACCTTTTAGGAAAATAAATTTTCTTTTAAACTAATTAATTAATTGTAATTAATTATTTATGACTTAAAATTTACCAATACCTTTAAAATGGTCATATTATCACTTATAAGATGACTAAATTTTATTTATACATTCATGGGTGAGGTTACTATTATTTTGGATGATTTACTATTCATAAGGGTAAAATTACAATTAATAAGGGTTTGTTAGTATTCACCAAAAATTTAGATTGTCTTATCGGACTCCAAACATCTTGCTGATCACAAATCTTTATGTCAGATTTTTGAAATTCAAATCACAAAAGTGTTAATATTATGTTTAAAGGTCACATAGCACTTATTTGTTCATTGTGTTTTAATTTCATGTGATTATATGACATAATTATAAGAATCTAATTTCCGTTGATAAATTATTGGGTCGTTACATTATTCCCCATAATGAAATTTTTCTCTTGAAATTTCATTTTACATTCTAATACATAAATAAGTCTTGGGACTTTTCCTTCATTGCCTCCTATAGTTCCCATGTTTCATCTCTATACATATGGTTCCACCATAGTACATTGACTAGGTGAGTAGTCTTGTTATGTAGAAAATTATCCCTATGATCTATGATCTTCACTGGGTGCTTCTCATAAGAAAGATCATTCTCCAATTGTACCACCTCGGAATAGAGTACATGTGAAGGGTATGGTATGTACTTCTTTAAGAGGGATACATGAAAGACATCATGTACTTTGAACATGGTAGGTGGAAGTGCAAGTCGATAGGCCAAAATCCCAACATGATCAAGAATCTTGAATGTGTTGATGTACTTAGGACTTAAATTTCCATTCTTCCCAACCCTCATGACCTTCTTCTATAGAGATATGCATAGAAATACCATATCACCAACTTTGAACTCAATGTATCGTGGATGATTGTCTTCATAACACTTTTGTCAACATTGGGCTTCCTTGATGTGCTACTAAATAGTTTTCACCTTCTCCGCCATTTCATTGACCATTTTAGATCCTATCATCTTACACTCACCAACTATATCCCTACACACCGGTGTTCTGCACCTTTTCCCATAAAGGGCTTGGTATGGTGCCACTCGGATGCTTGACTGGAAATTGTTGTTGTATGAGAATTATACCAGTGGAAGATGTTGGTACCATCCTCCTTTTAAGTCCATAGAATATGCTCTCAACATATATTCTTTTGTCTTAATTGTTCACTCATATTTTCCATTAGTTTGAGGATGATAAGTCGTGCTGATGTTCAGTTTAGTTATTAGATCATGTTAGAGACTTTTTCAGAACATCGAGGTGAATCTCAGATCTCTATCAGTTACAATATATACTGGTATTCTATGCATACTTACCAACTTTTTTATATGTATCCATGAAAATTGAACCAATTATAAGTCCTCTAAAATTGTGATAAAGTGAGGTGTCTTTGTAAGATGATCCATAGTGACCCATATAGCATTATTTCCTCTGGATGTCTTTGGAATTCTAGTGGAAAAGTCAATTGTAATGTTCTCCAACATCCATGTTGGTATGGGTAGTGGTTGTATCATCCCCTTAGACTTCTTTCTTTCAGCCTTCACTTATTGACATACCAAGCACTTTGATGTATACTCAACAATCTCCTTCTTCATAGTGTCCCACTAAAAGTTCTCTCAGAGATCTCAATACATCATTTTGCTCCCTGGTTGAATAGAGAAGGTTGAGCTTTGTGAGTAATTTAAAAGATCCTTCTCTATCTCTAGATCAGATGGTACACATAATCATGATTAAAATATTACAACTACATAAATCATAAAATCATAGGATTTCCCATTTTTAATGGCTTCCACCCATTTTTGAATTTCCACATATTTTCTTTGAGTACCTTTTTTCTCAATGATGGATGGTTGAGAAATAAATTGAGAAAGTATTTATGATTTTACTTCATTAATTATTCCCATTTCCATCCTCTTAAATTCTAAGAATATTAGATCCTTTTCAATTCTTAGGATTGATAAAGATGCATGATACTTTATCTTAGAGCATCTTCCACCTTGTTTGCCATAATAGGATGGTAGTGGATTGAGCAGTCATAATCCTTGATGAGATTTATCCATATTTTTAGGTTCATACTAAGATCTTTTTGTGTGAATATATATTTTAGATTCTTATGATCAGTATATATCTAACACTTCTCCCCATAGAGATAATCCTGCCAGATTTTTAACTCAAAGATCACATCTACCAACTCTAGATCATATGTAGGATAGTTTTTCTCACAGTTTTTTATCTTCCTTGAGGTGCAAGATATCACTTTATCATTTTTCATCATCACACTACCTATTCCTTTTTTTAAGAATCACTATACACAAAAAAATATTTATCCACTTGTTGTAAGTGTGAGTATTGGTACAGTGATAAGACTCTTTTTCAACTCCTTAAACTAGACTTCACATTCTTGAGTCCAGAAAAACATCACTCCCTTCCGTGTCAGTTTGTTCATTGTGTTTGAAAATCATGAGAATTTATTCAAAAATAATCTATAATACCCTAATAGATATAAAAGGTATTGGATCTCTATTAAATATGTTGACCAGAGCCACTCTACAATTTCCTTTATCTTGGAAGGGTTCACAGATATCTATTTGTCGGTGATAACATTCCCCAAGAATGATACTTCCTCTATACAAAACTCACATTTTTTTACTTTAAATATATATTCTCCCTTATGAAATTATTTAACATAGTATTCAAATGATCATCATGTTCCTCCTTTCCCTTAGAGTATATTATAATATCATCAATAAAGACTTCCACAAATTTTTTAAGGTAATATTTAAAGACTCTATTCATTAAATGCATAAAAATTGTTGGATAATTAGTGATTCTGAAGGGTATCACTATGAACTCATAGTGTCCATACTTCATTCTAAAGGTATCATTGGGAATATCATTATTCCTCACTTTTAATTGGTGATATCTTAACCAAAGGCCCAACTTAGGGAAATAACTATCCCCACAAAGCTGATCAAACAAGTCATATATCCGTGGAATGGGATACTTGTTCTTTATCATGATTTTATTGAGCTCATGATATTCAATGAATAGGCGCATTGATTGATCATCATTCTTAATGAACAGTACTGGCACACCCCATGGTGAAGCACTCGGACATATAAAACCCTTCTCTAGATTCTTTTGTAACTGCTACTTTAGCTCCTCAAGATCTATGATGGCCATTATATAATGTGTCTTTGATATAGGTAGGGATATAGGAATAAGTTCAATTGAAAACTCAACCAATCTATCAGGAGGAAGACCAGAAAACTATTTAAGGAATACATCAGTGTAATCCCTCATAATGGTCATGTCTTCAAGATTTATTCTCTCCTTTGTCTCAATCATTTGAGATTATCCTAATTTCTCATAATTAATTAATATCCAAAATTTATTCTATGATTCTAAAGGAGATTAATCTTCCTCCTTGAACTTTTAAAGAATTTAAGGATACTTTGGTATGTGAAGAGTGATATCCATTTCCCAAAAACTGAAATTAGCTTTGAATAAAGATAGCCAATCAATGCCCAAGATAGTGTCGAACTCCCCTAAAGTATTATGAGATTTTCTAGGAGTTTATGTCCAAAAATGTTAACCAAGGAGAAGTTATAAACCATGGAAGTAATAATTTCCACATTTTCTGCTCTCATAGATAACTTAACCTCAAAATTTTTATTTGTTGTATGAATAGTTATACTAAACAAGAATGATATGAAAGAATGTGTATAACCATAACTAAATAGTATGTCATCTATTCTTGAATAAATAACTAGTGTACCTTTCACCACATTGTTTTCTGTCTCCACCTCAGTATTAGTGATAGCATAAGCCCTTCATTGTTTTCTTGGAGGTTATTTTCAATTTCCTCTCATAGCCCTAAACATAGGGTAATTGTTCGCGTAATTATCATGCTCCTTCGAATTGTAACACTACACTACAGGTTGAGTGTTGACCTAAAACGTACTTTCTTCTTCCCCATTAGTGTGATATTTCATATCTCTTTGGAATTTTTTAGAAATTTGTCCCAACTTTCGACATTTGAAGCAATTATTGGTTCTATTTAGATAGTTCCCTGAAGGATTATTCCCACAATTTTTATACGTGGGATGATCGGTCTTCTTCCCATCATGGAATTTATTTTCAGAACCGCTCACATTAGATAACATTTTCATCTTTTTTTATTGGGTCCATGACACAACTGAGAGTATTTGATCTTCATTTCAACCTTAAGGTCACAATAGAAAATCTCCTCATAGTTTTCGATGTCTTGAATTGCCAAAAATTTTCATAGACTTTTCTTCAGTCTACTAAAGAAATGATCTACCTTGCTTTCGGTGTTCATGACAAATCCAGAGGTTTTCCTTGAAAGCCTTGTAATGTTTGCTTTATATGCACTGATTGACCCATCTTCCTTCTTCTATGGTCTGAGGAACTCTCATTCTATTTTGAGACAGAGGGTTTGGGGGAAATATTTATTGAAAAAAATTATCTTTAATTCCTCCCAATCCATGGAATCAATTTCCTCCTTGGGTTTCATATTCCTTATCAGCATCCAGCACTAATTAGCTTCCCTATCAAAATTATTGATCGCCAGTATGACATTCTCTTCTTCTAAGCACTAAAGGAAAGAGAATATATTTTCAATAGAGATAATTCATTGTTCCACGAGGATGGGATCAGAAGATCCACTAAACATGGGAGGCCTTTTCTACATGAAGGATTCAATGGAAACTTGATATTTCCTTGGAGGAGGAGGTTTTTCTAGATAATTCAATTTATTATTCATAACTTGATCCAGCTAAAAAATTTCTGTCATGAAGTATTGAGAACCCATTATCATTATATCAGGCATATCATCAGGTAAATATTCACATTCCCTATCACATTGATTATTGGAACGTGTTCTTTTATTTCTTTCCACTAACTAATAAAAATAAAGTAAAATTAGATGTCTTGAATACTTATCTATTGAGAATAAAAATGAAACATTGAACATAAGGGGATAAACTTTTAAAGGAGAAGTATATCATAACTTGTGATTCCCAATGTCACAATCTGGGTTATCCTTGATCTATTTCTTAACTTATATTCTTACGGGATTTTTTTATTCCCTTAACAATGGTTTGTACTAATCTCATGAATTTACCAAAGTATGGGAGTGTCAAATAAAGAGTACAGAAATTCCTGTTGTCATACACCAGTTCCCATTCATGTCAAGATCAAAGTGGTGTTTTGGGTTTTACACCTAGATACATATATGCCAGAGCCATCCCTACCTATTTGTATCCAGACATGGATGTATTTTTTTGATAAACCTCTTACTCTATAATTTCCAAAATTTAGGGGCATTTTCTTAGTCTCATACATAAGGTTCTTACTAAAGTAATCTATTTAGAATATAAAAAAATAATGAAACCATCCACTAATACCAACTATAGTGACCCTAACCTTTTACACATAAAATTACATGATTTTAAGCATATTTATACACCAAGAAACAAGACACAGATCATGAATTATAGTGTCTTTGAATACTAGCTACAAAAAATTGAAAACATGGAACTAAAAAACACTTCTTTATTTAATATTATAAAGATTTCTAACTTCTTTTGTTCCCTTACATCTGAAAATGGTACCCTGGTGATCACATGAACGAAGTGATGAGCTAAAGGCCCATTAAGGGAAAAATCACAGTGATCAAACTTTTACACATGGGATAGAAGGCATGGCATAATGAAAATAAAAGGCATGGAACACATGGAATAATAAAACATAAACATGGGATAATATAATAATGAATTCATAGTAATGTGGAAGAAAGATAAATCAATACTTTAGAATGATTCAAGGATTGTTTCACATAGAGGAGCACAAATCAATGTTAACAACCAAGACTGTTGCACATGGTAGCATAATTCAAGGATAACTACCAGGACCGGTTCACATAACATGTAATGAGACTAAATTTTACCCAATGAATTGAAGCACTATCTGGGAAGAACCATCTTAACATGTTCATGAATATTATTTCTCTATATATAATCATACATAAACTATTATAAATAGAATGGAACCCATGTAATTAAATGTGTATCATAATCATGTCATAAAGCATAATGAATGGGTATATCATAAAAGTGTCCATAAAAGAAATGAATTAGGATATAAATGGACATTCATAAGGTAAAATAATCATATATCATGGTATGTGATGTCAAACATAAGTGAAAAAATTTGAAAATAGTATTTAAAAATTTTTAGCGTTAAAACACTTTAGTGCGGTTTTAAGGAAAAAACTAACAAGCATTTAAAATAGTAAAGGGAATAATATTTTATAAAAAACCATAAGGGATCTAATAATGTTTTCATAATAAAAACACTAGTTATATAAAAAAATGATGTCTTAAAATAGATGGTATAGTGAACTTGAAATTGTATACGGATTTGGGAAGTTCCCTTAAAATGTGTTTTCTTATCAGAAAGTATTGGAGAGGGGATCATTTAGAAGCAGGTATATCCCAAAAATAGAATGATTAATGGACTTGATACATGATTTTTAAGAGTATACACAATATTTATAAGATTTAAATAAATAAAATAGATAACTTCAATCAGTTAGAAATAAAGATAGAGAAACCTGAAGGAATAAAGGAGGTTCAGTTAGAATCCCTTATCGAATATCAACATGGTATCGGGTGTACATAGGAGGGATTAATGAGAGATAAAATAGGTTTATCAAATTTTATACATCATCAGGGTGGTATGGGGAAGGTGAAAAATCATACCCAGCATTAGTAATTATGCATAAAAGGACATAACATAGAGGATATTCTTGAATAAATGTTATAATGAAAGGATCCATTACCTTAATCCCGATGGTGTTCTTCGCATGATGTTAATGACATGAATAATCATATTATGTTCATTAATTAATAATTTCAGAACAACTAGTACATTTTTTTATTAATTATAACCTTTTTATGTTTATTCATGTCTTTTTGGATGAGTTAACAGGTTCAATTTCATTGTTTGGGAGCATTTGCTTCTTTGGTTTTAATGATCGATTCACTTATATTCATGTTTGAAAGAACATGTAGGATGAAAATTTTTGTCCATAATTGAAGTTATATGACATTAATGAACATCCATAAGATTAAATGGTTATAAAATTCATTTGGTTATTTTAATTGAAGGTGAATCATTATATAAAACATTAATGATAAACTCTTGGATTAATTTGGCGACTTTTATCACAATTAACTTGTTTTGTATTATTATTTTACATCATGTGTGAAAAAGTATTACAAGAAATAAAATAGGATAAAATAATTTTTTATAGTCTAGTTCAACCATAAATATGGTTTCATGACAATAATTTAAGATGGTAATTGAAATTGATAACCAGTCATCCATGAATGTGATAAATTAGCACATCTCGGATGATGTTTTCATTTATTTTATATAAAAGGATGGAAAAGGAGATACGATAATGAATTATCCCATTATCATAAAAACATTATAGAACATGTATGGTATTTAAGTTTTCATACCATTTTGATGAGGAGAGGTTAGGAAGGAAAAGGGAAAAAAGGAACATGAAAAGAAAATGAAAGGAAAAAAAGAGGAATTTACCTCTTGATTTAATCTTCCTTGTGAGCCTCTTAAGGGGAGAGAATTTGGTCTTTTTAGGAGACCAAGGTTTGCTTGAAATAGGGGAGGATCTTGGGTAGAAATTGGTGTAGAATTTAGGGAAGGAACAAGGATTTATATAATTGAAGAGAATAGGGGAGTGTGTGAGGGTTTTATAGTGAAGGGGAGGAGGGTTTTCTTAATATTTTAATCATTAGTTAATTATTTTTCCATAAGACAATAAATAGTGATGATTACATGACCAATAATATTAATGAGTGAATGTGAATTCAGAATAATGTTTCTTACATCAGCCATGATGCTAGGAATAGTCCATTCAGATTATAATGTACATATACAGTAAATTACAGTATTTCACTATTCATAAAACATTCAATTATTTTAGAAAAATCCAAAAATTCACCCTAACCATTTTTTAATGTGTAGAATCAAAAAATAAAATCTATTTTTCAAAAATAATTTTCTTTATAAGATTAATTTAATTTTTAATTAAAATCATAATTTACTTGAAAAATACATATTTTAAAACTATGATTAATTTAATAATGCTTTCAAAAATTACATAATGTTGTTTAAAATAACCTTAAAACCAGAAGACATAAAATTTTTAATTTATGAAATCCTTTTAGGAAAAATAGTTTTCTTTCAATTTAAATAACTATTTGTAATTAATTATTTATGACTTAAAAAAATACCAATACTTTTGTTATGGTCATATTATCACTTATAAGATGCCTAAATTATATTTATAAATTCATGGGTGAGGTTACTATTATTTTTGATGATTTACTATTCATAAGGTTCATATTACTATTCATAAGGGTAAAATTATTATTCATAAGGGTCAGTAACTATTCACCAAAAATTAAGTTTTTCATATCGAATACCAAACATCTTACTAATCGCAAGTGTATATGTCATATTTTCAAAATTCAAATAATATAAGTGACAATATTATGTTTAATGGTCACATAGCACTTAGTAGTTCATTGTGTTGTGATTTCATGTGATTATATGGCATAATTAGATTAATGGAATTTTCATTGATAAAACATGGGGCCGTTACATATATTTTTTCATGGATACTATGTATAGTATTTATTACATTATTTCTAGGTCACTATGATGCCATAATACACATCATATATTTATAATGTTTTTAATTTTGTAGTCGAAAATTGGATTATCTCTGAAAATTATTAAAAAATTACCATTTTATAATTTCTACATTCTAATTCTAAATTAATATTAATTTTAAAAAGATAATTTTATTAGTATATTTATTTTCTCTTTTAAAAAATAGTTTACATTTGTTGAGAAATGCATTGTTTTTTTTAAATTAATAGTTTTGAACTCTTATAAAAATTACATTTCACATCATAAAAATTATATGATCGTTTATATTTAAAAAAAATATTTAATAATAATATTTTAATAAAATATTATTTATTTAAATAAATTATTTATTCGTCGAAATAAAAATCCTATTTAAATTTAATATTAATTAAAAATATAGTTTTTTTATAGTATCAAAATAAAAAACATTTATAAACTAAAAATATTGATATATATTCATTATTCTAAAAAAACTTTCATATTAATATTGGTAGTGTATTGATACATATCCCTTTAATACACCAAAAAATGCCATATGGGTAAGGTGCGTGATAGTGAGAAAATCTTGTGGTGGCTTGGTGTACATGTTTTTTGTTGTGATCTCTATGATCTTCAACTTCCCCCATAAATGGTTTTTCTCATGCATAATTTGTTAGATCATGGCCTACGTTTGGTCATAGGAAACTATTAGTGATTCTATCTCACTGGAAAACTTTGATAAATGGTCTTTTAAGGGTTTCCTCCTATTAGATGAGGTCATCACTTCCTTTGTCACTTCCATTTGAATTTGATAAGACCCGGTATTTATAAAAATCTTGTGATCATTGTTAGAAGGATATATTATTGATGGTAATGATGATTAATTGTCTTTTAAATTTTGATTGTATATAAAAAACCAAATAAGTGAATGTGTTTTCTATAACCACTTTACATAGTAATACTTTTAATTAAATCATAAGGGGAATTTCATTTATAAAATTTCAGGTCATTAAAATAATCCTTTCTAGTGAGTTCATCGACCCATATCATAGTGTGAGGAATCCCAGCTTGGTGTGGGGTAACATTTGTATTTTATATTGATATTTGAATGTGAGACATCCCAATTTGGTATGGGGTATGATTTTTGGTCATCCCATAATTTTTTATTTGGAATACCAATTGTATACATGTTAAATTGTTTGATTATCTCACACTTGTTTCCTAAGGAATTCCTATTTTTTATATAGTAAATCACAGTTTATTGTTCTGCACTGAGGAAGTTAGAATTTTCAATTTATATTCATACATCTCATACTATGGTTTCTATTAGTTTAGGGTCATGTGACATTGACTAGGGCATAAGATACAAGATTATGGTCATAGTTCTTGGTCCAAATGGGGAATAGGAGTCCTAATGGGGATTTTTTCATAAAATAGTGATAACCTAAGGTGAAAGGAGGGAAAATGGGACCCTCTTTTACACAAACTCAACAAACTATTCCTTAGGTCAAAATCATGTTATTGGGGAGGAAAGGCCCTGGGATGAGTTGATGAAGGGGTTGGGCCCATGATAAAATTTGCGTGCTTTACTATTTATCCCATGTGAATTGGATTCAAGCCACACATGATTATAGTATGAGGCATGGTAGAAGACTGATGATGGTTTGGGGATTTCTTCTCGAGTGAGGATGTTGAATCATCCAATTTTAGAAACATAGGGAATATCAAATTTAAATGAGGTATGGATAAATTTTAAATTCATTCTCTATGGATTCATTTTCATCTATTATTTATCATCTTAGAAATCTCAATATATTTGGGGTAAGGATGTATCTTAATTTTTTACACTAAGTTTGTTTTATTGTTCATCCCATAATAGAATTTAAGGCATCCTGATTTGGTATGGGATAATTATATAGTTTATCATATTGTGCTGAGGAAATTGGGGGGACGTACTCTTTGATATTCCCATTCATTCCTCCCTCATGGTGGGCCATGGGGGATTCTTGGCCCACGGTTGGGTTAATGAAAATGGTAGGGCATTACACCTAAGAAGAAGAATTGTGGGAATTTAAAAGTGATAACCCCATAGGTAATAGTTATTTTTGAGATGATATCATTCCTATTCATTGATATAGGTGGTCCAAAAATCACTATGAATCCCATAGGAATGGGAATCAAGACACACTTAATTCTGGAAACTGGTGGGTGATCTCTTAGTAATTCATTATTCATTTCCACCCTTTCACCACTATATTAAACAATTGATGTAATGAAAATTACAAATATAATAAGAAACTTTACTTCATGATTTATTCAAAAATTTAATGTTTATAAATTTTAAAGCAGGAAATTTTACTTCTTTTAATTATTACATTGTAGTTGGAGGTGATTTAGAGAGCCCATCCTAGAATTTAATCAAAATGGTCCAAACCGTGTTAGTTCCCAAGAACACTTGTGGACGTAAATATTTATTATTATTAATCGATGATTACAATTGGTTTGAAAAAATTTTTAAAGTGAAAAAAATTGTGGGATACATTTCTGTAGATGAAAATGGATCCAAATTCATCTCTTTACAGGCCCAAAAGTGGACCACATTGTGAACAAATTCTAGGCGGTATAGATTGGAATAACCTTTTTTATTTGTTCCCTAATTCGGGAGTCTAACCTACAATTTTAATTATTACACATTTAGAGGATTGATAACCTGATGTCCCATCTCTACAATGAATTTTAAGACAATTAGATTCATTGTGGTCAGTTATCCTTTTGAATCAACATGATGTAAAAATATGTCATGAACATCTAACCTACACCCATGGAACATTTACTATTATTTGATACAATATGTCATATTTATATTTAGAATAACTCCATGGATCATTATAATGGTTGGAAAAACCATGTGTAAGGTTTAGTAAAATTTTATTGCATTCTTCGTCCATTTTAATCCTCAAATCAATCATGTAATTTTAAACCTCTTGATGGTCAATTGGTGGGGGTTATTTGTTGTAATCTTGAGCTCCACGCTTCTAACCTTTTTAGGGTAATTTAATTTCCATGTATTTTTTCATTATTCATCATTTCAAAATATTATTTTTTTATTCTATCATGATAAAATAAAAATTAAAGTAACAAGAATCTTTAGGATTTCATGCATAACCTGTATCTTGTGATGATTTGAGTGTGTTTGTCTCTTTTCTTGACCCTTATCATTCACCATTGTGTGAATGGGATATTTCGGTTGATAAAAAAAACATGAACCCATGAATATTATTTTTCTTTCATTGTGTAAAATTATTTCATTTACACAAATCTGTTCATCTCTTCACCTTTTTAATGTGATTCCTTTATTGACTTTGGCTCTTACAATGATGTTTTTTTTTGTTTTTAGCAATCGTCAGTACTCAATATCATTAATCAATCAGATAATAAGTGTTAAACTTGTAAAAAACACATAAAATATTAATTTAATTGTTTATAAAGCAATAAATTAATGAAATTTCCCACTTCCTTTGAGAGTGATGACATATGGGCATCAAGGGACACTCACCCGGTTTGATCACAATTTCTACAACTTATTTATCTCACTTAGTAATGTTGTTTTATTTTCTCTTATAAAATAGAATAAAGCACAAAAACATCATCCTATACTCTATTTAATAAAAACATAATCAAAACCCTTTTTCAATTTATGATATAAGGCTTCTTCGAGTGACGACATAAGGTTCCTGTTATACTACATAAATTCTTGTAAAACAAAACATCTAATTTGATGAACTTGAAAATGTGATCAGATATTTTAATCCTTTATAGAGATACATGATCATTTTTTCCTTTTATTTATTTATTTTTATTTTTATTTATCTTCTATTTCAATATTTACACATTCCATTCTATTTTTTTTCTTTGTTTTATGTTTTTTGTGTGTTTGTGTGTATTTATTCTTCTCTCTAACTCTCTTCGTCTCCTTATTTTTTTATCTCTCTCTATATAACTATATATTATAGAAATATATTTTATTTTATCATTTAATTCTTAAAAATTTATTTTATTTTATTCATATTGCATTAAAATAAAAAAAATAAAACAAAAATAAGAAAACAAACTTCGCAGTATTGTTTCATGAAATGTTCTTGAAAAGAAATATTTTTTGAAAATGGAAGAGAAATTGAAAAGGTGTTTCAAATAAAAATTAAGTCATCTTGAGTAGTACAATAAAGTAACACTATGAATACCCTTGTGAAACCTCAAGGGTTCATAGAATAATCTAATATTCAACCAAATTAAACCTATGAAAACATGGCTGCACATAACTAGACATTAAAGGAACTGACCACCATTGATGTTGAGTATCAACCCGTGTACATAAAATATCTCAGGGAGCCAGCCATCTTTAAACTGATATTGTGCCTCATCCACATCCTTCTTAAATTCAATTGTCTCCCAGGTGAGTACTCTCACAAAAATATCAAGGATTATCACATAGTGTGATCCACCAAAAAACCCCAAAATTTGACTGATGTCCTCATTACGTTTAAGGCCTTCACTTTCTCTCTTAATAGTGTATCCAAATACCATCTATACTATATTTCTATCACAATTGGGGTATGTAATGACAAAAAATTACTATTTATAGAATTTTTTCCCTTCCTAGTAAATTGCGTTATTTATAAAATAAATTTATGGAATTATAAATTCATAACGATAGACCCTTCATGAATATTGGGAGTGATAAATGACTTTTCTCAAGTTCCCACCACCACTAAATTAGTGAAAATTTTCTAATTCAATGATTATATGAAGTACTTGTCACAATGGATCATGGATTGATAGATTATATAGCTTTTGGTTTCATAGTAGATAAAACTCCCACTGCATCTTGTGACTTAATAGCCAACCTGGCACAAAACGTACCAAAATTTGGTACATGATAAATTTCACACACTCGAGAAGTTCAATAGTAAAATCATTCATCCCAAGATAAAAAGGAATATAATAATCATTGTAAGGTGAAATCATTGAAATAAAATTAGCTCCAACTCATGGTACTTAAGATTCTCCACCTGTTCCATTGCAATGAGGTATTCTTTTTTAACGAAACTCATATTTTTAACCAGTTCTCACTAAATCAGAATTAAACTAAGTATTATCCAATAGAATTCCATGGGAAACAATTTTACCAAGATCCACCCATTAGAAAAGAACCATTCATGCCATATCGAAACCTCTGGTGGCATGAAAACCCAGGACACCGATAAGAAAGAAACTCAAGAAACCCTAAAAAGAATGGGTATCAACAAGTACAAGGTATGAAACCTTATTATCCTCCACCAACTTGAAACAATCATCCTCATCCCAAATTGAAGAAAGACATGAGGACATGGTGAATCAAAAGGATACCCAGAACCTCCAGTTCCAATAGACCACACAATCATATATTCAAGACGTATGAACTCAATTAGGACAATTGTAAAACACCATAGGTTAGATAAACATTCATGTTTATGGACAACTACAATCCCAAACTATTTCTAATCCAATAAAAAATGGTATTAATTTTGAAACCACACTTCAAGGTGGTAAAGAGGTTTCTTCTTTCACTAATTATACACAAAAAACTAACTCTTCCACTTAAAAACTCTATTTCTCTACTCATAAAATATTTTTATGAAGAAAAAAACGAAAAAGTGTAAATAAGTTATTATTTAGGATTCCACTAAACTGTTTATTCCTCTTCCTTTCTCCTAAAAACTCTCTAAACCTATAAAAAAATTTATTCTTAGATTAAGAAATAAAAAATATAAACCTTTAAAAATTTAAAAGATA